>JAZDUA010000203.1:965000-2420000 GCA_038098605.1 Gryllus longicercus
TTGTCCTCATTTTATAGCATTTGTTTGCAGTAGTGAAATAGCCATTTTTACTACCATTATTTTAGTATGAACTGTAAAATTGGATGTGGGATGGTCATCTGTTGTAGGTATTTCCCAGTCTCAGATGAGTTCTCTTTTGGCTTTGGATTTTGGTGGAAATAATAATGGAGAATATGCCATTGATATTAGAGATTCAGCTGTCATTTGGATTAATGATATTGAGACAGACAAGCAGTATAGACGGTGGTCAGAATCACTAATGGAGTTGTTAAGACCTACTTTTCCTGGAATGTTGCGAAGCATACGTCGGAATTTGTACCATTTGGTTTGTATTTATTTATATTCTATTAAACTACAAAATTGTAACATTCATTTGGTCATATAATGTTTCTCTAAGGAATTATAATTACTGACTGAAGAATAAATTATATGGAGAAGAATTCCCTTTTGGTTGTTTAGTGTATTAATGATATCATCGAGTCTTTCAAGGTAAAAGTATTGAAATGTTTCATTTACCCATAGTGTATATTCAATATGTAGCCAAAAGTGTTGACAGAAGAAAAACACACAGCCTCTAATTTTATTCATTTTGATTTGTGACCCATTCTCTAAAAACTGTTATAACTCAAAAAAGTAAGATTTGTAGGTAAGTACACCATCAGCTTCATTATTTAATGCTTTTTAATTTTAAAAGATCACCTTGACTGTAATACTGAAAATATGGCTAATGCTGGACATTTCCTGTTAAAATAGCATCAATAAGTACAAGAGAATCTTCAAACACATTTTTCTCGAAACTGCTTTTTCTCTGTTGTGACAGTTTTTTAGATGTCTAATACATCTGTAGATGAATATTAAATTTTCAGCAATAAAATAAAACTGATACAAAATTGAAAATTTTTTGTGTAGGTGATTGTAGCTGATCCTGCCAAACATCAAGTGAAGCCAATTCTGAAATTTGCAGAGTCCTTTTATGTTCATTTGGCTCCTTTACGAATTGGTCTTGTTTTTGCTGTGAATCCAGACTCGGATGCCAATGGTTTTAATGATGCAGGTGTTGCCTTGCTGAATGCTTTCAACTATGTTTCTGAACTGAAAGATGCATATCATGGACTCAGCTTCCTTACTGATGTAAGTGTGTGAACTTGTAATTTTTGTGCTAATATATTGCCAACTTTTGGGAAAACATTTTATTTCAGATTAAAGATTTTGTATAAAATGCTAATTACTTATCAGTCACTGAAAAACAAGAAAGAATTGCTTGGCGAGTAAAGGCCTGATCATGTAGCAAAATGCTGTGCTCACTAAGATCCTTCACTGAGATGCAGGCCACTTCTGTTGCTCTGATCTTAACTGGAGAAGACGCTGAAAGTGGTGTCAATTGGTTTCAAAGCTTTCTCGATACATGCGGAACATATTTTGGTTTATTATTTCAAGCAGAACACTTTGAACTAAGTTTATTTTCTTTAAAAGAGTGCTGTATCTCTTGTCTTCAATGAGTTTCCAACGTAAACATGAACTTTCAAGTTTCTTTAAAGAAAATGTCTCCAGGGGGAGAGATCAGGTACTATGGAATGCTATAACTCATGAACGATTATTTGATCATGACTTTATACAGTGCTTGACAGTTCATGGACGGTACGGCAGTGTGAGCTGTTGCCGTATTGTGTGAATATAATTACAAAGTCTTTATTCTAGTTTCATTTGATTAGTCAAGAAGTGTCATTAAGAAAGACTGCTTGAAAGAAAATTTCATCATGCTTTTATTGTCGAACATTTTCAGGACACAAGGTTATTAAGAATTCTGCTTTTTGATTGATAGGGTGGCTGCAGAAATTTGGATGCCATGTTGGCCAGTCCTACTGTTGTTAGCTCACCTTGCCAAGATTGCCAAGATTTTCTAATCATTGGTGAAAGATAAAGCGACCATGCTATGAATGAATTTTCAATGTGATGCATCTTGCATTATTAACTGTTTTGTTAATGAATATTATTTTGTTATGTAACTATTACTGATTGATGAAACTTAAGTCATTGTGAGCTAATTTAAAAACAATAACCCTTGCTATATACTATCATATTTAACGCACATGTGAAAATGTTATATACTATGAATATTTATTCAGTTGTGGTTACAGGAATCATGCTTCTAACATCTTTATGATATAAAAAAGTGTTCTTAAATTATTTAATATTATTTTAAATTTAATTTTTTTAAATTTTCAGATTTATGCACAAATCAAGGAGGAAAGGGATGTCACTGTAAAAGATGTCATTAATTTAATGCGCACTAGGTATCCATCAGCCTCTGTTGATGAAATATTTGGTGAAGATTCTGAATATGATACAGGTCGTAAACTGGCTAAAGATTTCATAGAGAGAACTGGATTGCGGAATCTTCCACAAGTATGCAGAGTTTTAAATTTTTTTGTGTTTGTTACATTTTTATTGAATACAATTTCCTCGTAGGAATAATTTATGAAGTTATGAGTGTCTTATGTATTTGGACAAAACATAATAAATAACATGTGAACCATTTATAAAAATCCTGAATTAGTAATTTGTTGACAGGTTCTGCTGAATGGCATTCCCTTGCCTGAAAATGTACTTAATGCAGATGATTTTGAGGAAGGTGTGCTGAGTGAGATTATGGCTCAAACAACAATATTCCAGAAAGCTGTGTACAAAGCTGAACTTTCAGATTCAGATAACACTTTGGACTTCATTATGAATCAGCCCAATGTTATGCCTAGGTAGGTTGTGTAATTGAATTGTCCTGCTTGAAATACCCTACAGTTGTGAGTCAAGCAATATACTGTATTTACCATAATACAGGACAACTTTGTTTCCTAAACATCTCAGTTGAAAATTGTGAGGTTGTGTCGTATTCACAGATTAAGCCAAGGCGATAAGAATTAAACTTTTTACATTGCCATTTCGTGCCAAGAAACTCACAAAATTTTGGCTTAACAATAAACTGCAAAGATGGTAAAAATATTGCATGTATTTACAATACATAATTATATTCGCTATCATATTGTCGGCATCCACTGCAAATTTGCTGGGCAATTCAGACCAATATTTCTGAATGGGCAGGTTAAGAGAGAATCTAAAACAAATGGCATTATATCATCTCTATATGTGAAAATGATTGCCAAAATTTTGTTACATGATGTGGGTTCAATGAGGTTGTGCGTAATCTCAGTTCGATGCCCAGTGAGTGGGAATTAAGGACCAAGAAAATGATAGCTTAGCAATAAGTCTTGAACATTTTCATCAACAATGCAATTTTCTAGTCAATAAGGCAATTTGCAATTTTATTTCAACTAAAAAATTATGAATTAAAAATATAAAAAGTTCCCAAGAGGTCTCTTCAAAATTAGGTGGTTGTCTTATTTTCAGAGTCAACTTATATTCGGTTAAATACAGTAAATATTTGTGTGAATTTCCAATTCATAAAAAACAAAAAATCATCTGTCATGTCACCATTCATATCAGATGAAATTGGCCACTAAATTTATTTGATAGAAATTAGTTTATAAAAAAATTTGAAATGAAAACACTGAATCACATGATTATTGTGATATAATGTGGCATACAAAAGGAAAAAGGTGTTTGTATCCCCTATTAATAAGATGAAAGTGTGAATATTGAGTTGTGTGTTTCAATGTCCCAATTTATCTAATTTTATCATACTGATGGGATTTTTAATGTGTCTTTCATTCATCGTTTACATAATGTAATAAATCTATCAATATTAATGGTTTAATAACTTCTGAACACCATGACAACACTCCTATTCGTTAAACCTTGAATTCCTCCTGTCTACAAGACATTAATCATGTATCTAACATTTCAAGTATTATATATCAGGTTTATTCAAAACATTTATTTTGAGATAATAGTTGTGAATAATTTGGACTATCACAAAAGGTTCACAAGAAGAACTTTCGATTTGTATCATTATTAAACTTTTTCCTTTCAAGCCAAATACAATTGAACATTGTTTATACGTTTTTCACATTTATATTTTTTTTGTCAGTCCCAGATAAATGCCTATACTTCCTATGCTTATAGGACGAATTAACAAATAAATAAATAATTTGAGATAAGCATTTTACATTTATAGGTTTTTCATTCGTATACATTCATAATGAAAGTTCCTTTAAGACTGTATAACACCCAAATAATAATGACATAGGTGACCAGTAAGAGAGATCCTCTATTTTATTGTGAAGGATCCCAAGGAATTTTTGTATTGAATTCAGTATTCAGATTCTTTACTTCATCGCTATGCTGGGCGTTTCAACTTTCCATTTCGGAATTTCGAACAAAACAATAGGATAAAATATAAGGGCATGAGTGATGTGCTTGTGAGGCTTTTCATAATGTTCACCTACATTCCACTGTAGAAATTCAGCGAATTTAAAGGAAATGTTGAAAATCAAGGAAATTAAAAAGATTTTTAATGATATTTAAGGTTCGTGTAACATGAGCGTGGTGTTGATGTGCGTCACTTAATACTGAAGATGTCAGCTGCGTTGACATGTGTCAATGACTGCGCATACAATTCACTTTACATGCATAATAGATTAACACTTATGTGAAATGGCACCCGAGCATTCTTGGTGACGAATGGTGCATGTGGAAATATATAAAACGCACACTATTGTGACTTACATTTGAACTTGACTGTCTTGCTTTAACTGAAGGCACAACTCACTCGCCGTTACAATGTTTATCTATGACACACATCAAGTGACTCCTGTGCACTGGCATCGACACAGCTGATGTCGTCGACAGTGATGCACATCAATTCAACACTAATGTGACATAGGCCAAAGGACTGGCTGCATGAAGTGTGAATATCAGTGGTATCTTTTCCACCAGGTGTACCAGCCTGGCTCGTGACTCTTCTAAAAAGTAACAAATAATGTTCTTCATCTTCCGGTCTTGATCAAATTTTTTTCCAGTTTCCCTGGTCCATGCAGCAAATGCTGAGGTGGTTCTTGTTTTGCTTCTGGACATAAATGTAGTTTCACTACGCGCATATTTTGTTAAGCTCACCTTTTGTTAGTAGTGGTAGGTGTAAAGCCAATGATGTGTTACTGTTTTGTTAGCAATACAAATAAATAAATAAAAAATCGACAACTCCAATTCATTTACTGATGCAAATATGTTTCCCATAAGTCTAGAGCACAAATGTCACATTTTCAAATGTTCCTAATTTTGCTATTTTTGAAACTTTTATTCATCATTCAACTGTTTATAGTTAAAATGGTGGGAAGAGATTCTGGAGTTGAAGAAAACTTGCGCAGATGGTACTTCTCCCACATATGTCACATACAGTTGTCACTGTTCTTTGTCTAAATAAAAAAAAGTAACAATCATAGAATAATTAGGAAATCACGGACAGAAATCAGAGGATGAATAACGTCATTATCTACAATGTCCCTGAATCCAAAGAAAAAGATCCAGAATTACGCCGAAATGATGATACAACAAAATCAACCGAGATATTGAGCTCCTTCAATAATCCATGTCCAAAAATCTTGACGTCATTGAGACTCGGTAAACCAAAAGATCAAATATGTAGACCACTGAAAATTGTTCTACAGGACTCTACAACAGCATTAAATATCTTGAGACGTAAACACCTCTATGAAGGTCCAGCAGAATTTTCCTCTGATAAAACGTTACAGCAAAGGAAATATATGAAAGAACTTCGAGTAAAAGTCCTTGAACTGAACTCTACTCCTGGAAACCAGAAGAAAATAATAAAGTACATAAATGGAACTCCGAAGATAATTGATGAACATCAGAAGAACCCAATGAACTCAAAAAACCCACCAGCAGAAACGCAGTAGACCCTTCTCTCCAGTTATATTACCAAAATGTAAGGGGACTTCGGACGAAACTCCACCACCTTTCCGACATCGACCATCAATGTGACAACAGCGACCTGATCATCCTCACCGAGACTTGGCTCAACGATGGATTCCTCGACAACGAATTGGGTTTTAAAAATTATAATGTATTTAGAAAAGATAGAGATTCAACAACTAGTAACTTTGAAAGAGGGGGTGGAGTGCTTATCGCGGTGCACAAAAAATTAATGAGCACTCGAATTGAAATAAAAAATAACGAAATAGAGCAACTATTTGTCAAAATTACCATTAACGAAAAATGTCTCGTAATAGGTTCAATATATATACACCCTCGTGCCCCACCTGAACTCTTTCAAAAGCACTGCGAAGAAGTATTTGACATCCAAAATAAATATAATTGCGAAATACTTATAGCAGGAGACTATAATCTACCTGGAATTGAATGGATAAAAGTTAATCACGGTGTAACACTAAAGCAAAAACCAAATTGTAGCCAATTTATCTATGATAACGCTAAAATAATATCAGACAATTTCAGTTTCTTAAATTTTGACCAATTTAACAACCAGAATAATTTCACAGGAGAACATCTTGATCTTATCTTCTCCAGTACAGAAATCAAAAACTTGTCAACATCCATCGACCCATTGATTCCAATAGACCCTTATCATCCACCCTTAACATGCTCTATTGTAATAGATGAAATAATTACTGTAAATTTTAATTTTAATTTCACAGTATATAACTTTGATAAAGCAAATTTTGATAGCATAACCAACGATCTGAGTAATATATCATGGAATTTTATATCAAACAACTCATTAGATACTGCAGTCGAAAAGTTTTATAACATATTAAATACAATAATAAATAAACACGTCCCAATAAAACTTCTATCAAAACCAAAATACCCTATTTGGTATAGTAAAGAACTAATTAAAATATTACAGTGCAAAAATTATGCTCATAATAGATATAAAAAATCAAATCATGATACAGATAAAGTTAATTTTCGTCAATTAAGATCAAAATCAAAAAAATTACAGAGAACGTGTTTCTCAAAACATGTTCAAAGGACTGAAGAACGAATTAAAACAGATATTAAACCTTTCTGGAATTTCATCAATTATAGAAGGAAGGATTATGGTTTACCTGCTGGACTCGAACTTGGTTCTGAAAATGCAAAAAACGGCCAAGAAGTTGTCAACCTATTAGCGAAATATTTTGAATCAGTATATACTCCGAGCACCACAATTTATAATTCAAATAACAATTCAAATGATCATGAAACTGATAATACAACATCCTTCTCGAACTTCTCTGACACCGAAGTACTTAATGAACTAAAATCAATTAATGAATCAAAAGGTCCTGGTCCGGATGGTATTCCAGCAGTCTTTCTTAAAAAATGCGCCCAAGCTATAGCTGAACCACTCACCCAAATCTACAATAAATCAATAACAGATGGAAGATTCCCCATGATGTGGAAGATCGGTTATATAGCACCCATTCATAAATCAGGAAGTAAAACTAACGTTAATAATTATAGACCCATTTCAATTTTAAATACCATGGCCAAGTTACTTGAAAAAATGATAATTAAAAAATAGAACCATCGATATTGCCATTGATTATAGATGAGCAACACGGATTTCTTCCTGGTAAAAGCACATTAACCAACTTGCTCATTTACAATCATGAAATAATTAATTGCTTGGAGAATGGTAATCAAATGGATGCTGTATACACTGACTTCTCAAAGGCTTTTGACAAAGTACCAATCCATTTACTACTAGACAAACTCAAAAATTTTGGCATTACAGGAACCTTACATGATTGGTTTAGATCATACCTTACCAATAGAAAACAATATGTGAAATATAAGCAATATCAATCGAATCCTATACATGTTACATCGGGAGTGCCACAGGGCTCACACCTGGGACCACTATTATTTATAATATTTATTAACGATATCAAATCAATCTTTTTAAACAGCTCCTTTCTACTCTTCGCCGATGATTGTAAATTTTACCGTCAAATCAATGACATCAATGATTGCATTCTACTTCATAACGATTTGAAAAATTTACACCAATGGTGTGAATCAAACGAAATGTACCTAAACACCGATAAATGCAAGGTCGTAAGCTTCAATAAAAAGAAGAATACTATAAAATATAATTACCAATTATCAAACAAAACTTTAGAAAACGTGTCACAAATCAAAGATCTAGGCGTGATATTCGACAAAAAACTCACTTTTATGTACCATATCGACTATATTGTAAATAAAAGCCTGCGGACACTGGGGTTTGTGAAACGCAACAGTGAACACTTTACACGAATGGAAACTTTGAAAACTCTTTACGTTACCCTGGTTAAACCAATCTTAATGTATGCTTCTACAATTTGGTCACCGTATTATTCATGTCATATCAAACGCATCGAAAATGTCCAACATAGATTCCTCAGTTACGTGGCGTATAAATTAAAAATGCCAAATCCCTACCACACCCACGATTACAAAGAAGTTGCGACCAAAATAAATCTTAGTACCCTAGAATCCTATAGAAACTATAACGATGCTTGTGTGCTGTTTAAAATTTTTAATAATGACATCTATAGTCAACAAGTTCAATCATTATTTTGTATAAATGAATCGGAATATGCTTTGAGAACCATGAAATTATTTAAAATCCCAGCACACAGATCATCTTATGGTTACTTTTCACCGGTTGCGAAAATGTCTAGAATGGGAAATGACGTTGAATTTCTATCATTATGCACATGTACAAATGTAAACACTTTCAAACAGCAAGCAAAATCCATATATTTGAACTCATTTGACTAATAAAGTACTCACATCTTTGTAAAACTAATTAATGTAAATTGAAATGTATATTATATCCGAACGAACTATGTAAATTGGGATTAAGCCTGTTGCTTCAATGAATAAATAAAAATAAAAAAAAATAAATAAACAATTAGATGTTTGCAGGCCGTGATCCAATGGAGACTCCGTACGTTTCGTCTGCAACTCTGGCAGGCATCATCAGTGGCGTTGCTGGCGGGGGCGAAGTGTTTTTGCCAGCACCATGTTGACTGACACTCCCGCGGCTCTGGGACCCGTATTTATAATGAAGGCGAGGTTGGTACACTCACGTCTGATCAGACGGCGTCTGATCAGACCAGGGCCACGGGAGCGTCAGTCAGCGCGGTGCTGCTCAGACGTGAGTGCGCAAACATCGCCCTTCTCTATCAATACGAGTCCCAGGGCCGCGGGAGCGTCAGTCAACATGGTGCTGCCAAGAACACTTCGCCCCCGCCAGCAACACCACTGATAATGCCTGCCAGAGTTGCAGGCGAAACGTATGGACCAGTCTTCGTTAGACCACGGCCTTCTTCTTTGGTCCTATCTTCCATATACGGAAGTTAGGTGACCCATTTTCTTGGGATAAATTATTCAGGGTGGTTTCCCGTTGCCTTCCCTGATATGATGATGATGATGATGATGATGATGATGATGATGATGATAGGGGGGTGAAAGGATGAACACAATACAACCATGCCCGAGGCGGGACTCGAACTCACGATCTTTCGGTACGAGATCGCTACGGCACTCCTGCCTTAGCGATCTCGGCCACCGGATCGGCAGACCACGGCCTACAAACCCGGAAACATCTTATTATGTAGAAACCGGCCATGAAAACCTACATTGTATGTTAACAATGGTAGCAGTTCCTGTGAGTAGGTCCAAGAGTAGAGTGCGCCAATGTTAAAATATTGAGTTTTGTTTTGCTCATAATATTCAATTTTAGTTATACGTTTGTCTCAGTTATACATTTTGCCCTTCAGTCCCCTGAAAAGCATATGAGTGAAGTTTTGCTGTACATAACTACTTATGTATTCACACCTGACTTGAATTTTCAGATTAAACAACAGGGTTCTTAACAATGATCGAGTGTATCTGGATGTAACTGGTTCCATCAAAGGAAGTGGTTCAGTAGATGTGGAAGCCTTCAAGCTATTGTCGCCTAGAGACAAGACCGCAGTTATTCTTGGCCGTTGGATGCGCTATTTCCATGGCCCTCGATCTCATCCTCCACACATCCTGACTCATTGGGTAGCTGCAGACTTGCAGGAGCCTTCAGGCCGCTCATTGCTCCTGTATGCTCTTCAAAATATGGTGAGCTTCTGACTCGGCAACAAGTCACAAAAGGATATTTTTTTACACAAATTGTTTCTGTGGAGAAAATTTATTATGTTCACTTCAGAATTAATTTTGGTGAATACTTGCAAAATTGAATTTTTTTTTCTTTCTAGCCTAGTATTATGTAATATAGAAAAAGTATGGTAACGCTGCTGGAAATATGCTGATTGTTTTGTCAGCAAAATTCATTTTGTAGGTCCTGATACCAAAAAAGTGGATTTTTTTGCTTTATATGTAGAAAATTACTTTTAAAGTTTTAGCAAAGAATATATAAGGTAGTGAGAATCTGTTTGTTGGTCTCAATACTGAAAAAGTGGTTATCAACAAAATATCTGTGGTAACACAAATGCCCAAAACATTCACAGGATTTTCTCCAAAATAGATAATTACGCCCTGATTAATCCGGTCGCAGGCACTTGAGGCTCAGTGAATTTGAAAAAAAATACTTTAATTTTTAGGGATACTTTGCATGAAGCTCTAAGAAAACATTTAAAATTTAGTCTTTAAATTTTTGGCCCAATTAGGGCAAAATACACTTATAAAATTGGCTCATGTCGAATTTTCATTGAAACCTCTAATTTCCAAAAATTATGAATTTAAAATTTTTTTCTGCTCCCTCTGCCAACCACTTTATTTTGCTCGATCTTGTGTGCTGTCATGTGCAATTAACCTCTCTGAAGAAAATCTAAAATTGAGTTTTTGTGTACTTTTGAATTTTTAGAGCAAATAAGATATGTAAACAAGATTTTCTTTAACGGCTCAACGTTTTCTCTTTAAATATTTGCTTAAATGTTCTTGTACATATAATCATATATACTTCCAAATTTATATAATAGATGTTAATATTATGATAATATTAATAGATGATAATACTATATTAATGAGTAATCTGCTACTTTACTAGTTGATTATTTTTGATTTTCAGAAGGGGAGTGGTAATTCACGTGTGGGCTTGCTACTTAATCCCCTGGTGAGTCCTGAGCAAAAGGCACAGCCTTTGAACTTACTAGCTCTGGCATCTTTGCGCTCTCTAAATCCTCAAGCAGCTTCCAATCTGCTTATACACATCTTGGAAGATGAAAATCTGGCCAGTGGATTGGCTGATGGCTCAAAGACCCTGAAAGATGTACCAGAGATGGTGAGTGCATTATTCACATTATTTACATTCACAGTATTTCCACTATTAGTGTAACATGAGGGAGACATAAGCTTAGTATATATTATAGTAGAGGGTTTTTGGGATTTCAGAAATTTTTGAAATAATAATGTTCTTTTCTTGTGTCTAGGGAATGGACTTCAGCGAACTCTCCGAAGCTCTGAAAGCAGATGGAGATGCTTCAAAGACAGATTTAGAGCTTCTACATGCATTTAGATTCTACTGTCAGTCAGTACTAAGTGTACCTCCTGGAAGTCGAGCTGTTGTGACCAATGGACGAGTGCTAGGACCATTGGATATAACTGAGGCTTTCACTCTAGATGATTTCTCTCTGCTGGAACGGTACAGTCTTCGAGTGTATGGTGATAAGATTCTCCAGGCATTGAAGGCCAAAGCAAATGATGATGATGATGGTAAATTTTCAATAGGTTACTTTTCCATTTGAAAGGGGATAATATGTATCATTACTTTTCTTCCACTTGACCATGGTTTCATGTATTGGAGAATCAGTTATGTTCTTTCAATGCATTTTTCTGTGGCTTTTGTCTTTCTTATATCTTTCATTTCACTTTCATTCATTTAGAAAAACATTTCACTCCATGTGATAATCTCACATTGGGAATAGGAATAAATATTCCAAATAAATAAGATAAACTTAATTTTAATCAGGAAATTTCTGGAACTGAAATGTGAATTTCATACACAAAAATTGAAACTTGCTCTGTATAATGTGATATTATTATCAGGCCTTTTAGGTGGGTGCATCTAGTTACATTAATAAATTATATTCGAATGAAGTGTGGTTCAAAAGATGTTACTTTTACAATTTAATGTAATAAATTCCTAGTTCTTTAGTTTACTCGCTTTCCAATTCTCTTCTCCATCATCTTGAGAAATAATAGATATTCTATTATATGTTTTGCTTATATATAATTTTTCTGTTGCAGATATTGATGACAGTGATATTTTAATGCAAGCTGTTGCTATCCTTGTTTCTCGGCCGCAAACAAGAAGTCGCTTTGACATTCCTGCTCGTGGAGAGCAACACAGGTAATTTATTTTTTAAGTATTTCTTGTTATTTGTTAATTGTGCTTAGGTTTTATGATTGCAAACTCCTCATTTAATCAAGAAATACTCTTCATTATTAGAAATGTATCTTTTCAATTTAATGTCATTTAATAATTGAGATATTGCTGCAACATCAATGTATGGATTCATTTTAAAATCAAAAAATGCTGGTCAAGCACCATCTCTGGTGTCTTGTTGCAAGTCAGGCAATGCACTAATGTGTGATGTTGTGCTCTAATGGGATTAACATTGCAAAGCACTAGCCTTCTAGCTTCTTATGTGTCTCAAAGAAAGCAATCATTCCCTGTGCATTTTAGTACCACTACAATACCACACAAAGCACCATAAGCTGTCATCATGGAATGCAGGGAACTTATCAATGGCTGCCCGGAGGGAGCTTAGGGAATACCAGTTTTCTGTCTTTGTTTAATATAATTGTATAAACCCATTTTGTTTTATTAATTTTCATGTCATTAATGGTTCCAAAGTTCAAAAAACTTTTATTATATTGTGTGGATTATTTATCATGGTTGGCAAATTTACTTTTAATTTTATATTAGATTTGTTAATTTAAAATGTGCATTTGCTGAGTGCAGTTACTTTAGTGGAAAGCTATGTTGATCAAATGATGATAGGCCTGTGTGATTGCATGCAGTTCTTTTCCATGCAGTCATTTTGCTTTGATAAGCATGCCAGTGTATGTGAGAAATGGAACCAAATGTTTTCTGTGATTAGTTTCATTGTTGTTGTTGTCGATGCTCGTGCTGTAGGTGTCTGTGAAGTGGAACTGACTAATATTTCAAAACAAAGTAAGAATCTTCTCTTCTGTTTTTTGTAATGAATTTTGGAGCGATTCTTGGTTTAGTGAAGAATGTTTAGTGTTACATATTTATTTCTCTGCTGTTAAACAATGAATTCAGTTGAAAATTATTTTTGGTTCATGCTCTGTTGATGAAAAATTGGATATTAGGGGACCTAGAAAGACAATTACCTGTTTTTAAAATTTCATTTAAAATGTAAAATCAATAAAAAGCAGCATTTGATTGAAAGTTCAGAAATGATTTTTGTTGTGAACACAGGTGGTTTTGGTTTGTTTCAAAAACAGCTGTTTTGTTTCCCCAGTAAATTGTATGGAGATGAGGATACATGGTAGAAGTCTGAGTTTAAAAGATAGTGTATAGAATAGCAAGTCTTTTGTATTTGTTATGTGTAAAGATTTTAAACCGTGTAATAGATAGCTTGAAAAAATAGAAACTTGTGGCAACCACATAAAAACATTTTGCAGCTACCATTATTTTACACTTCCACTTCCAGTGCAGAGCCAATTAGATACTAATGGATTTATCTCAATCATATTTCCGTCTTTTGATTAAGCAGTAACCCCCATTTTTAGGAGCACTAGCCACCACTGCTAAATATTGAAAAGTTTTCAAATAACCGTGAAATATATTTGTATAATATTGGAGGTCATATAACCTGAAACAAGTTCTTGAGTACAATGGAAGAAGATAGAAGTTTTGATAAATATGTTGGATGATTAATTGTTGGCAGACTCAAAATAACCTGTGCAGATCTCTATAATCTCTAAACACTATATAAAGATCTTAAACTGAAGCTGCAAGTTTAATCATCAATTTCTTTAAGCAAAAACTAAATGTAAAAGAAAATAAGAAGTACTTATTTTTCAGTTTATTATTTATAGAATTGTGATATTATTTCATCCACATTGTCTAGAATGTATGTCTAGCAAAAACCATCAAAAAACAAAATGTCATTTTTATTTATCTGCTTTAAACCCAGTTATTTATTGTCATGTATGGAACAATGTTTGGTTCATTTTTCATTGATACTTTTTTTTTTTTTTTTTCTGCTCTAGTGCCATTACCTGAAAATGTTCTTCCCTGAAAAATAATTCCAATTTAATTCTTGAGCTATTGATTTATATGAAAAGGCCGCTGATCACCCTTTGTTAGTTAACCTGCTACTGATGAAATAATGTTGGGGTTTGGATGGTTGCAGTGCTGTAAGACTTCCTGCTCGTTCCTCTGGTCAGCCAGCTTTGGATATTGTGGTGATTGTAGACCCTGTGTCAAGAGGAGCTCAGAAAGTGGGACCCATTGCATCTGTTTTGCATGAAACACTTAATTGCAACATCAAGCTTTTCCTCAATTGTGTGGAAAAGAGCAGTGACATGCCTCTCAAAAGGTAAGATCTTTTTGCCACTTTTTTTATGGAGGGGAGGGGTTTCGAACGTCATTTTATGTAAACACTAAATCTTTGTGGTGTTAAATTCTTATATTTGGACATTATGAAAAATAAATTTTCTTAAAGTGGAATAGAAGGTGTCATGTTTTTACACCTGGAAAGCATAGTTTATTCTTAGTTCTAATGTTGCAGAGTTAAAATGATTAGTGTACATTATTTTACAATTTCATTTTCAGTTAAATAAAGCCCAATGTAAAGGAAAAATTGAAATACAATTTGGTTTTTGATGACTCAAACGATAATCATTGATCATTAATTAATAACATTTAAATTTTACTCTTTTCAAAATTGCTTCCTCAATCGTGTAACATTAAACAAATGTTGTTGTATATTGTAATTTGTATATTGTTGTGATTTGTTTATATGTGTTATATTACTTAGAGCAGTATTGTGCCTAATTTTAAATTGTTTGTGAGTGCAGTTTCTATCGATTTGTATTGGAACCCGAAGTACAATTCACACCAGAGGGTCGACAATCTGCAGGACCTTTAGCTCGTTTTACTAACATGCCCACCTCAGTGCTGCTTACACAAAACATGCAAGTGCCTGAAAATTGGCTGGTAGAATCTGTGCGTTCACCATACGATCTTGACAACATCAGATTGGAAGATGTGGATAGTGGAGTACACAGGTACTATATGTTATAGGACTTTTCTCATCCTAGACATAATTAATCTATTTATTATTTGTATGCTTTGAGATGCACGAATTGAAGAACATGATGGGATATGATTTCAGTAATTGTGGAAAACGTTTATTTCTTTTTGTAGGCATTATTATATTCCTAATGAATGTTCAATACAATTATTTCAGTGAATATGAATTGGAATACCTCTTGCTGGAAGGACACTGCTTTGAAGCAAACTCGGGTAATCCTCCGCGAGGATTACAGATAACTCTTGGCACTGAGTCTGAGCCAGTGCGCGTTGATACCATTGTAATGGCAAATCTAGGGTACTTTCAACTAAAAGCCAATCCTGGAGCATGGATTTTGCGATTACGACAAGGTCGATCAGCTGATATATTTGATATTGTTAGGTACGTGCATTAGAAATATGTTTCTTTTAAAATCACAGTCAAGTTAAAATTGTACAAGTAATATTACCTTCAACCTATTAATTTTTAAGAATCAAGAAAAAATCGAACATTATGATGTCTTATAGCAGCCAGCATTGCTTAAATTTTATATTTTAAGTATTGTGTAAATGTGCCTTTCTTGTATTTCCTTCTTTTTCCTTCGTAATTAATCTGTTATTTAACGTGTTAATAGCCATGACGGATCTGACACTCCTGCAAATTCATCTGACATTAAAGTGGTAATTAGCTCATTCAGAAGCCACGTCTTGAAGTTGCGCGTTGGCAAGAAACCAGATAAGCAGCACCTCTCTCTCCTTTCTGATGATGATGCTGCTCCTGGCCTCTGGAATTCAATCACCAGGTAGAACTGCTTCCTGACATATCCGTTTGCTTCTGCGTTAGCTGTTTACTGCTTTTGAGAAATAGTGTTATAAATATTTTATGCATATTAATCGCAGAAAGCAGGGTAATATTGTGGTAATGCCTATGTCTTACAGAAAACTGTATTTAAATTATTGTATTAGGTTGGAGTTTCAGTGATTGAAGACAAAGATGTCTTACAGGTAATTCATTATTGTTCATTTATTCACTTTAACTTTACTACTTATGTAAACAAATCTGCAATGTATACTCTCCTCATGTAAGTTGAAGCATGAGCTGCTGGAATATATTTTCATCAGTATTGGCCAAATTATGCAGCTATCTTCAAGTTCAGTGTTAATTTATGTCTGGCAGAAGAGAAGTTTTTCCAAATTACTGTTAGAGTGTAAAGAATGATCATTGCAAACACCCCCTCTTGTTGAAAGTGTTTGACACCAATCTGATTTGCAATTACCCCAACAACATCAATTAAATCAAAAAAGAAAACAAACAAAAAGCACATAATTTCTCTCTTACACATATATTGCAATGTCACCCCTCCAGGAATCCATGGTGTCTCAAATTGCATAACTTCCAAGACTTTATGGAGTGCAGTTAAGAAATTGGGCTAAAGATATTGGTTCAAAGATGATTGGGAATGGTGAGGAAGTTTTTTTCCAAAAGCAGTGTGAAAATCATAAAAAGTGTCATCCAGGACCTGTGACAATGAGATAAGGTCAGTCCCCATATCCCCAGACCTTTCCACACACATCCTCTTGTTCATTAGCCTCACATGGGAACTATTGATGGGGACATAAATAGTATGCTTTAAATGAAATGTGCCAAAAACTATAGTTTTAAGTAACCTTTGATTGCAGGATCTCCATTTCACAAAACAAGGAAAAGTTTAGGTATACCTTTCAATGTTTCAAGTATTTGTTTTATAAAGTAATGTATTGTTGTTTTACATTATTATAAATTGTCACTTTGTTCAAAGCAAAAAATATATTTCAATCAAATATCCAAGAAAGATAGGAAATCATCAAAGGTTAATTCATTTCAGTCCATAGCATCCTATCAGAAAGAGTTTGATTGACATTTGCGGCCGACTCCCAGTACTGAAAAAATATCCCACGCGCACCCACCCAGAGAATATTTTTCAGGAGTTTTATCTCCTGGAAGTTCCATTGACAGCTGTTGTTGCCTTCAGGGTCATTGCAAGTGGCTGCTGTCATTTCAATAGTTGAAAAGCATCTTGTTTCATCTCTATATGAGAATATATTCAAGAAATACATTCTTTCTGAAGGAGATCCAATACCTATCCCTCTTGATCTCAAAAGGAACATGGTGACCGACAGCAAATGAGAAAGAGCAATAATCAACTATTTGTTTACATGTGGAGTAAAGTTAGTGTGTAAAATTTTAATTCCTGATTTCCTAATTTTTGTGGGATATTGAAAATGACCTTATGCTTTTGAGAGGGAGAAAATATATAAAGAGAGTCACAAAATATGCTCACTATTTGCTAATGGTAATATAAATAAAATCCTGAACTCATTTATTTTTAAGACACTAAATACTATACTGTGTCTGTATGCTGTTCCATGGGCAGTGCCAAAGCTTGGCTTAAATCTTGTTTGACATGTTCCCATACTAACCTTTCAGTGTTTGAACACTAATATAATATTAAGCACTATCAGTCTCGTGTTCTTTACTTTCATGGCATGCAGCACAACTTTCCTTCTCTTACAAAGGTAGGAACACAAACATTAATTATTTTAAGTGGAATTTAACAATCAACATAAGAAAAGTTTGGTAGATTCAGAAGTGAAAATAGATTAGCAATGTTTTGTGCTCATTGTGAAATAAGAATAGTGCGTGAATATGGTGATGAGAAAAAAAAATTGTTGAACATGTTGTGTTACACTTCAGCGAACCCCCGTTGTCTGGTGTTGGCAGCACCTTCGGTGGAGCCAAAAAGGACGAGGAAGAAGAGGAGCGAATCAACATATTCTCTCTGGCCTCAGGACATTTGTACGAGCGTTTTCTCCGCATTATGATGCTTAGTGTGTTAAAACACACAACTACACCTGTCAAGTTCTGGTTCCTCAAAAATTATTTATCTCCTACCTTTAAGGTAACTATTATGTTAAATTTTTATTCATTCATCTATTTTAAAATCTGTTAATGCTTACAAATTTTTACTTTACATATACAAGGTATGATCAGAAAGTAGTTGGACTGATTTTATTAAAAATTATTTATTACACATATCTGTACAAATCCCAAATCCTGTGTGTTTCGACACATCAAGTATAACTCGTTTGTCAATCTGCAAACGCCTTCTGGAAGTTGCTGGCTGGAATACTGTTGAGGATCCTTGTCACAGCCGTTTGGACGTCTTTGATTAGTCAAAACATTGTCCCTTCATGGGCCATTTGAGGAGAAGAAGAGGTAGAGCCATGTCTGGGTTGTAGGGGGTGATGTAGATGAGGCAACGTGACAATGCCAGCCGCTCCCGCACCAACAGCGTGTTGTGGCATGGCATTGTGGAGCTTCCAGGAATGGGCGATGTCTGGTCACCCGCAGTTGACTTGTTTTCGCAAGCGATGGTGCAGGTACAAACTCCGTGTGGATGACAGCATGATGATCAAAAAAACACCAGAAGTGATCAGAGTCCAGAACTTGTTTCATTTTTGTCAAATTTTTATCATCCCTTGATGTTGTTGGGTGACTGGCGCATTGGTCATCCTCAATGAGCTTCCTTCTTCTCCCTGAACAACTTGTGTCTTAAAAATCCTCTTGTGGCTCCCGAGAGCACCCTCTTTGGCCTGCTTGTTCATATCAAAGGTTGCCTTGGTAGTTTTTCGAACTTTGAAGCAAAACTCCACACTGTAGCGCAACGTGAGATTCCGTTCCGTGCTGAGTGTGACGACACTTTATAACACAGGTGCTCACTCTCTAAAGGCACGCAGGCCATTCCGGAGGGTCACATTCTGTTCATGAGGGACCGCGCTCAACCGTACGATGACTCCCCACTGTGCCTTGCCTACAAAAAATAAGACCTACTACTCTCTGATCACACCTTGTATTTTAAGTATATGAAAGGATCTATCTGTTATTTAGTGGCAACCTGCATTTTCCCCTCTTCCAATACTCTTGTTAATCATGTATCAAATAGTGTAAATTCATGTATCTTCATGGTATTAGGACCTGAAAATGCAATCCATTATTTATTAATATTGTTCAAATAAAAGTTTAAACACATGAACGTAGGATTGCACAGCCTGAGAAGAGGCAGGTGGAATTTCATTCCTAAACCTTGTTAAATATTTATATTTACAAGATATATTTTATATGTAAATAAATAAAACACATGGAGAAAAAAGGTTTAACTTGCATGACACCATCAATGCATACAAATGATTTTATACTGAACCACTTACAGGGTTGCCAAATGGCTTACAGAAAGCCTCTTCCTCACATATCATATTAGAATTTCCCAAAATTTGTGTTTTTTGTGCTTTTTTTTAAAAAAAATTTAAAATAATTTTTTTGGTAACTTTTTTAATGTTTTTTTTTTACCAATATTGCTATAATTAGAAAATTTTTATTAGGAAATTACATTGAGTATACCAGTCATTCAATGTCATTAGCGAGCATGACTAGAAATAAAAGGTCGTCATGTAGTTTGCATTTAAGGCATGGTAATATGCAATTATTCTAATTAATGGCGTTTATGAAGTGAAACATTAAAACGTACATATTAAGAGTATAATTTGGCCAGTTTTCAGGGGTATATTCAAAACTTTCTTCACCTTTTTGCTCCTAATTCCATTTTTCCATTTGTCCATTAGGTGTACAATGTACACTCTGAATTTTTCATGGTTTTTGTATTATGTAAAAATTTTTTTCATTTCCATCATCATCGTCGTCATTGTCATCATCATCATCATTATTATAAACACCCTCAGTTTAGGAATAATTTTCCTGTCCTCTCAATAGGTAATGAAGCAGTATGTGTACCTTCTTTGTTCATGTGTTCCTGCTGGTACCATCGGCTCTGTCTTCCTCTGCCCCCCTTGCCTACTGGTCTATACTTTATAGCAATCAGTGGTGGTTTGTCCATCCTCTTCATGAATTTTCTCCATTTCCCCTGCTATTACCTATTACTTTTATTTCTTCTGCTAAGTTTTCTACATTTACTTCTTTTCTAATTTTTTGATTTTGAATTTTGTTTCTTGTTTTTCCTAAAACTATCCTCAAAAATTTCATTTGAGGTACTTCCATGCTTCAGGTTTCCTTTGCTTCCATTATGCATATTTATGCACAATACTTTACATTGATTTTGATGTAATATTATTAATTCTCATAATAATTTTGTTTGCCATTTGTCCAAAAGTCTTTTTATAATTCTACTGTTTCTATTATAATTTAGTATTTTTCTTCCATGTCCTTCTCATCTAATCCAATTCAATATCTCATATATTTCATTTTACACCTTTCAGTACATGTTTTTTGTGCAATAGTATGTTTAAGGTGATTTCATAAAGTTAAAATTTGACATGTTGCCAAAATTTATCTAATGAAAAAAATAAATCTTGATTTTAATGTTATTTAATTCGGTATTTTTGTTCCTCAGGATTTCCTACCTCACATGGCCAAAGAATATGGCTTTGAATATGAACTAGTTCAATACAAGTGGCCACGTTGGCTTCACCAGCAGACAGAGAAGCAGCGAATTATATGGGGTTACAAAATTCTCTTTTTAGATGTATTGTTTCCCTTAAGTGTTCGCAAGATAATCTTTGTGGATGCAGATCAGGTATTGTCAGCTTAGAAGCATTCCTTTTAATAATAGAAATTTAATTTCAATAAAATCATGACATTCATGAATGAAAACAAAATACATTAAAACAATATACATTAAATTAAAATGAATGAGCCTCTTTTATGTTCTTTGAAAATCTCCCCCCCCCCCCACACACCTATTTTGTGTGAAGTATGATATTTGATTCGAATAGTAGAGAAAATGTGGACAAATTCTGAGATAGAAGTGAGAGTACAGGGTAATTGCTATTTAGCATTTCTTGAATATACTTAATTGTATGTTTCTTTAAGAATAGTTAAGGAATATAATGTATTTTTTATTTCCATATTTACCTGAATATAACACAAGGTTTTTATGTAAATATCTCATTTGATAATTTGGGGTTAGTCTTATATTTGTAAATTAAGCCTAGTTGAATAGGAATTGTTTTTTCACTGCTTTTCCATGTCAAGAAACTAATGCTGATGTAACAATAAGCTGCAAAAGCAGTAAATATCGCACATATCTGTCATTCCTAATTGTATTAATTTTATTTTATTAACATTTTATTTTTGGCATCAACTGGAGATTTGCTAGGCAATTCAGGCCACTATTTTTTACCTGGTAAAGTAAGAATCTTAAATGGTTGGCAATGAAGTAAGTGATACACAAGATAAAAATGAAGCATTGCCAATATTTTATTACACAGTGTTTGATGAGCCCATGCAGACTCAGTTTGGGACATCTGGCCTCGGTTTGGGACATTGGCCTCACCAACAGGATTTAAAAAATCTTAGCAAAAAATTTCCAAAAACTGATATTTCACTTCTCATGCAGCCCAGGGGTGTGGGTTCACAGTTCAAAATTGTATCATGCGAATATAAAGTAAATAATCATTAAAGAATTGGAAGCCAAGAATACGCATGTCAGGAAGAAAATCTGGCAACACAGAAGGAAATGTTCTTAGGGGGCATCAGAGGAAAGACTAAGAATGCAAATTTGCAAATTCAAAACACACAATTTTCCGAGACGGAGCTAAAAAGTAAGAGGGTGACCTAGTAAGTGAGGAGGATGGATCATATACGTAAAGATGGAGATGGTATTGACAAAAACGACAATAATTTTATGGAATACAAAAAATAGTGATATCTCAGACAAAATGTTTTATTCTTAAAAACCAATTCTATCAATTAGAAATTTGCAATTTTATTTTGATTTAATAGTAGGAAATAGTTGAAAATTTGACATATTATAAGGAGACCTCTTTAAAATCTGGGGATCATCTAATATTCAGTTATCTTATGCTTGGGCAAATACGGTACATTACTTCAAATGTTTTCAGTTTGAGAAATGTAAGTAACTTAATAAGTAAGTTTTTCTGTTGAAGAAAATGACATTGAGAAAGGAAAACCAGAATTATCTTTAAGAATATAAAGACATGAGGAATCTCACAAAAAACCTAAACCATCTAAAAATGTTTTAGGTGGTACGAGCTGACATGCATGAGCTGGTAGAACTGGATCTGGGAGGTGCTCCTTATGGTTATACACCATTTTGTGACAGCCGCACTGAAATGGATGGTTTCCGTTTCTGGAAGCAAGGCTACTGGCGAAACCATTTACAGGGCCGCCGCTACCACATCAGTGCCCTGTATGTAGTGGATTTACGTCGTTTTAGAAGAATAGCTGCTGGAGATCGATTGAGAGGTCAATATCAGGCCCTCAGTCAGGATCCAAATTCTCTGTCCAACTTGGATCAGGTAAATTATGTTGGTTAAAGAGGCAGATGAAAGTCTTTTTCATATTTGAATTATTCACATACTGAATTTGTACAATTGGTTTTGGATTTGCTCCTGAGATGAATTGATTTCGGTGTGAAGGGTTTGAGGAAAAATTGTGTAAATGGCGGGAAATTACTTCTGCTTATATAATAAAATGCAGAATATTAATTGTGCAAGTTTATTAATTATATCAACCTTTTAACCAGGTTTAACTCCATTAAAATTCTTAAAGTCATATTTCACTTTTATTATTAGGCAGCTGAAAAGTTGAGAAAAATGTTAAAAAATGTATTTTAGCCAATACCGAATAGCTAGCTTGTATTAAAGAGATTAGGAAACTAACCACCTTGAAAAAGTATATGCGATCTGCAGCACCACTAATTTCATTTCGGTTTTTTTATTGTACTAGTTGGCTGCTATCCATTTAGGCAGAAATGAAACTCTTTGGTACCAAAGTCTGACATCCTAATCTCTGTATCATGATATTATCTTGTAGTTCTGAAAATAGTACCAAATTTACTTCTGAAGAACTTCTGGGAAGGTGAACCAAGTGATTTTCAAAACAGATTTATCCAAGTTCATTCTTATGTTAATCTTGTTATAGGATCTTCCAAACAACATGATTCACCAGGTGGCTATCAAATCATTGCCACAGGAGTGGCTGTGGTGTGAAACTTGGTGTGATGATGCTTCCAAGAAGTATGCAAAGACAATTGACTTAGTAAGTTATTCTCTCATAAGATATGCATCTTCAAAGAAGTTTGATGTAAAATCAGTTACTTATAATTATATTCTAGTTTCATATCTACCCCAATATAATAAGAGATTTTTCCCCTAAATATCTCATTAGAAAAATATGGAGTCATCTTAAATTTGCAGATTAATCCTAGTGGGTTGGGATCCATGGTATTATAGTGCCATTCCTTGTGAAGGAACTTGCACACTGCCATAACAATACGTGGCAAAAGTGATAAATACCACCTGCATTTATAGTTCCTAATTATATTCGTGCAAGTATTAATAATATCCACCGTGGATATGGAGGGCAATTTAGACCAATATTGTGGGCTAAAAAAGAGAGAAACATAAAAGAATGGAGATGTAGAAAATTAATTGCGATCTGAAAATTAATATTTGCAGAGATTTCCTTACATAATGATTGTCAGGCCAAGTGGACTCTTGATTCAGCATGCGTAAATCTGCATTTTGCAGGAGATCAAAATGAAAAATTTACTTTGCTAAAAGATCACATTGTACATCCAACTAAAAAGATGGAATTATGAAAATTTAAAAATAATTCTTGGCGAAATATTCCCAACATTGCTAAATTGTTACAAACAGACCAGGAGTGCAAGTTTGTTTTGTGGATATGCACAAGTTCACAGTGCACAACTTGATCATGTGAATTTAAAGTAAATAGTTGTTAAAGTACCAGAAACCAAGCACAAGTGCTTGAGAGGATGAAAATCTGCTGGAAGGGAATGTTCTTAGGTGGCATCATATGAAATTCTAAGTATGGACATTCAACCTGCAAAACTTTCAGAGGGGTTTAAAAAACAGGGCAGGACCAGAAAGAAAGAAACTGCAAATAGATGAATATGGTTGTAATGATGTTAAGGACCATATGTTGATGATAATGATTTTAAGGACCAAGAAAATAATGATAGCTTAGGCAAAGAGATTTAACATTTTCATCATCAACACAAATTTTCTAATCAATTAGACAATTTTCAATTTTAATGTAGTTGAGTAGTAAGAATTCAATAAAAGTGGAGGAGGGTGAAAGTAAGATAAAACTTTTGGGGGACATTCAAAACAAAGGGGATTATCCCCATATTTGGGTAAATATGGTATTAATGAAAAAACTTTTATATGAACATCATAATGAGTATCACTTTTGTATCGCAGTACATTAGCCAAGCAGCTCAAAAGCAATACAAGTTTCCTAATGTTCTGAATGTTGTTATGCCAAAAGTGTATCATTCAAACTGGTACCTTAGATGATTGTAAAGTAATTTTTTTATTTAAATAAGTTTTATTACTGAGGATATGATGCATTGTGCACATATGCCATTGTTTATTCAATTACTATATTTACCCAAAAATGAGATTTCTTATCTGAATATCTCCTTCAGTGGGATCATTGTACATTTGGAGATTTAGCCTAGTTGGTGGAGATTTATATTTTATGTGAAGATCTTAGTCAAGATATTTGTCTTTCATTACAAAGAATACTTGTAATTTTTGAAGGAGAGAGTAAATTGGCAATATGTTATTTACTTGTGTACATTCATTTATGTGCAAACTGATGTGTTTTCACAGATCTTTGTGATGTTTTTATAAATCAATATCGTTAGAAACAAGTGTACTGAAAGGTCTCTTTCTTGTAATTTAACTGATTGACTTTTATCATTTCTGTGTCCAAATACTTTATTACCATTCCTGATGTTGTATAATTACTAATATTATCTTCTCACATTTTTTGGAATATCTTACTGCACCTGTTACTCTATAGTTACAAAGAGTTGGTAATTCTATGTACACTCTTTTCTTTTATAGTGCAATAATCCATTGACTAAAGAGGCAAAGCTGACTGCAGCCATGCGAATTTTACCAGAGTGGAAGGATTATGATGCTGAAATTAAAAAGTTACAGCAACGGGTTGACCATACACATACAGAAGAAGGTATGGAAGGTCAAGTTCCCGTGCCATTGCAACCAAGTCAAGCAGATGGTGAGTGAAATGTTACAATATAGCCTTAAGTGAATGTGAATATGATTTTTATCATAATTAGTTGAACAGTTCCCCCTAAATTCTTATATTTCTCGTATTAAATTATTTCAAATTTGCATTTTATTTTTATTTGTTTTTCACAAGCGCGGTCAGACCTCCATACATATCGAATCTCACAGTTCCTTCGACAATAATTAATTTATAGAAACTTTGAAATCAATTTATAGAAAACTAAAATTTATAGAATTAACTATGAAATTTTTACAAATTCTCTGAAACAATTTGGCAAAGTTAGGTTCTATTAGAATTATTAGAACAAATGTTCTAATAATTCATAATATCACTTTTAATATCACGGTGGCAGGTGCTTGCGAACACTTCTTTGGGGGGACCAGCATTAAGCTGGATCCGATTTTTATCCCCCAGGGTTGTTAGTCCTGGGGGTATGGAAGATGAAATGATGATGATAATGAGGGGTGAAAGGACGACACACTCATACAAACACACACAAATACACCCATGCCCGAGGCGGGACTCGAACCCGCGATCTTCTGGTCCGAGACCACTCCGGCACTACTGCCTTAGCGATCTCGGCCATCTGATCGGTGTGTATATATATGTGTATATATATGTATGTATATATATATATATATATATATATATATATATATATATATATATATATATATATATAATAAAAATACTAATGTCTTGTTGCACCTATGATGCACTCCTTTCAAAATACTGTTCACACTTGTTAACCCACTGAAACACATTTTGTCTCAATCAAAAACCATGGCAAATTGTTGAACATTATTCATAGTATGTACAGTACATTTTTATTAAAAAGAAAAAAATAGTCAATTCAGAAAGGGAGTTCAATACATAGAAATAATTTTTGATGTATAGAAACTATTTTAAATATAATTTTCAAGGGACGGAAAAATAATTTGATTTATTTAGAATTTTGATACATGGAAGTCCAACTGTATTTGTCCATAATGAAAATCCAAAAGTTCCATTTGTATAATGACACTATAATAACCATAAACATACTTGCCCAAGGAATCTTTGTTAGCTTAGGTGTTCAGGTTGTTTAGTTTTTTTCGGCTTCTGTTGGAATCTGGTAGGAACTGAAAACCACAGGGAGCAATGATGTGGATGGTAGGGTCGCCCAGAATGGTTTTCTGTATTGTTCACCAACATTGCATGATAAATATCTGGCCTATTTGTAGGAAATATGAAATATTCAAGAATCAAGTAATTGAGCAATTATATCAAGTAACAAATGAAAATTAATTCTATTGAATGTTTATGAAAGGTTCAAAATTATTAAACATGTATAAAATATTATATCTATTATATAAATTAATATTATTAACATTTTTTTCTTTTGATTTCATTTGCAGTGCACACTCATTCTGCATCCCATTCGGAGTTATGACACTGCCTCACTGTGGTTAGTTCCTTGTGAGACTGATGTAAGTGTGATCCCCTGTGAATAGCACCCTACCCTGGCGCCTGCTGTGTCATGATCTTTTAATTTAAGTGTGTTGCTACCAAATAAATGAGTTATTACAAGAAAAAATGCCTTTTCTTAATTCTTCATCAATATCTTTTGAATTCCTGTGTATCACATTGACGACAATTGTCATTATATTTGGGATATTTCTTGCTAACTTTAGATTTTAATTTATAACTTAATACTTTATTACATGACAAGACATAGAGCAAAGGCAAGGCATTGCCTTTGTCAGTACTGTCAAATTATTTTAGCATCGCTGCTGAAGGTTGAGGGCTCAGAGCTACTGGAAGAGTTCATTCATCAAACTTGTTGGTTTAGCGGGAAGCACATCCTTTCCCAGCACGTGTTGACAGCCCTACTCCAGTTGTGTATTAATTGATTATGACTTTTCGTCTCCGGGAAGTGTAAGCTTTCAGTTGGGTTTCCCTTCTAGAGTAAAGCATTTGTATGTGGTTTGTTTGAAGTTTTGTTTAAGTGATTATTGTTGTGTTTGTGATTATTGCATTGTGCCTGGTGTTTAGGCAAGTTGCATAAGGAGGTCACGTGAAGTTGTTGAAAAAGTATTTCAATGAATGCGAGATGCAAAAGGTGTTAAAAATGTCGAAGCAGTTCTTAAGGGAGTGACTGCTGCTATGCCTTACACATGCCATTGTTGGAGGCAATGTAACTTCAAATTAACTTCTCCCCATATCATGTCACACACAGTTTTTAAGTGTTTTTGACATAAATAAGTAAAAAGGCGATCTCTGACGTATGTAGAACAGCGTTGACAAATGTCATGGGGTACATGGGGTTTGAACTTTTGGTAGATATAGTGCTAAATGTACTCTATAAGATGACATAAATGTCAATCTGCTCTATTCTTTTGATTTTCCCAAAAATACAAAACGTAGTTATTTTGACTAGCTTCTCATGTTGTTAATATTTACATTAGCTGTGATTCGTTCATATTATTGCATTTATGAGCTATATTAATAATTATGCTTAATATGTTTAATAAATTATGTCTAATAAAGTTTCTTGAAAAGATTTCTGTGAAAATGATCTCAAACGTTCAAATGCCATTTTCTAAAACCGGTGCCAAATTTTTTCTTCTAATTCTTCTTACGCAGTGTTAATTGCATGTTTAAAAATGATATAAAATTCATTTTAATTTATTCTTTTGTTGTTTTTTAAAAACAAGTAAATAAAACATTTTTTTTAAAAATATCTCTCATTCTTTTAATATGAACATTTCCAGCAATTTGTTTACATTATTGAATTTGTAAGTTGAAGAGCTTCAAATTACTTCCAATATTGGTTTCCAAAAACTCAAATAAATTCGGTGAAAAAGAGCTTAAAATTACACATTTACAGTAACGTCGGAACGCCATTTTCTTAAAAACGGCTACACATTTTTCAAATAAAATTTCCTTATTGGAAGAAGTTTTACTTTTCTGTAATATTTTTAAAGAAGGTTTTAGATTCTACTTTTAGAAAACTGAAGAAAGAAAAAAGAAAAAAAATACTTGGAGAAGGGGGATCGATGGCTGCAGGCAAGAGTACGTGGCAAATCCGAAAAGCTAGCCCAGTTCAAAGAAATTATGTAGAAAATGATATGTTCCTGTATTTTTATAGGCGCATACAGAGAGTATACAGGGCGCATATTTTTGTACTATGTAACATGAAATAAATAACAAAATAAATCTCAAATAAAAGTTAACAATTAAACCGCCTTTCGAACAGTTAGAAATTTTCCAACACAAAACGTCGCCATTCAGACTTTAAAATCCAAGATTGTTTACGTTGCGCCCGCAGCGTCGTTAACTGTGAAGTTTTTTAGGCTGCATGTCCCGACGATGATAGCTTATCGTCACTAGCTGCAGTCCTTGGGGAATCGAAGCAGTTGCGATCGCTCTGGTCAATCGTTTTTCGTGATTTTTCTAGTCAATAGTGGAACCCACGATTTCTCTTGCTCCTAATTTCACTAATTTATTGAACCATGAAGCTATGGTTTGGCCGGCCCCGGACAGTATTTTATTATTATTTTAAAATTTATCATTACTTCCATTAAGTTTCGGATTGTAATTGTTCATTGGTCTAAGAAACAATTATAATACGTAGGTCGATGGCCTTATCAATTTTAAATTACTTGAATAAAAATACGTTAATATTTCGTAAATAGTATAAATTGCTTTAACAATTAAACATTATACCCAACCCCGCAACTCTTCTGTGGACGCTACGAATAAACACAAATAACAACTATAATAATACGATATAATCGTGTTTTTCATTCTATTTTAATAACAATCACACAGTTCATCATTCACTCGGAATCTGTTACTTTCTTAGGGTCATGCAACTTCTCTTATGACTATATTTATTAATTATTACGTTTATATTTGACACGAGTTTGTCTTCGTATATGAACCTTTCCTTTTGGTTGTCCACTGCACTCTTGGCCGATGAAATATTTGTTGAGCTCCTTTCCAGATCTATAAGCCACACGTCATCTTGTTGCTTAGATCGTGTTCTAAGATATCATTTAAATCTGACGTTTCGTAACACCCGTCTTTAAAAATCCACTCCCTACGAATTATTAGTACGAGAAAGGGCGCTATCGCCACACGGCCGAGCAGTTCTCTTCTGCATATCATATTACCTGCCTTTCAACTGTCTCTTCCTGCCCGAAATTCGTGAATTCCGTCTCTCTTTGCTACTTTCTGCGCTGTGTTCATTTGCCGTGCCCACCGCTTATTCCTATTGGCTGTCACCTCGTACACTTATTATATTGTTGATTCTTTAATAATCTGTCCGATTTCCTATTCATTCTTGTATATTCCTAAATACGGAAATTACTCACGTACCCCAATACAAAACTTGTACACTTTATTCTTCACTGGTTCTAACGCCAGTCACTTCCTATTCGAGTTTCTTGTATTTATATTCTGTTGCGTCCATATCGAAGTGCATGTGTTCCTTTTCACGTAATCCTATTTACTTTTATGATGGTACAAAGGCCATAATAAACCATCTCAATAGGGAGTTTTTGTACGGCATAGCGTAACAGTAATCGACTGCCCCTTTGAGCATCGGCACATGCGCCAGCTCGGGTGATAGCGGAACCCGCTATTCCGCCGGATTTAGCGAGCGATGACTCATGGTAATCGATCAATTTGGTTACGCTGTGTCAAATTTGTTCCTAACGGCAGAATGTGCTGCAAACTGTATATTCCCATGATACAACATGAAGTTGGTGGCATTAATCTGTGTTTACAATTTTCTATAAATATAGTATTCGTTACATTTATTTAATAACATCATAATTGTATAATAACGCGCAACTCTAGTCGAACAAAGGCGAATCAAGAGGAAGGGGCATTAATGGAATGAAGCGCTCTCTCTTTCGCCACAGTTCGAAACTCCTTCCCTTTTGACCTAAGCGTTTGTGCAAAACCTCTTTCTCGACTTCACCCACTATTGATATCAAGATAGCTTTGGATTGCTGTAACACTTCACTGTGCAAAAACTACCTGATTCCAGGCGAATGCCCTAGTTAAAGGACCACAGACCACGCACAATCTTCCCTTCCTCATCCTGTCTCCCCTCCTCTCTCTCTCTCTCTCTCTCTCTCTCTCTCTCTCTCTCTCTCTCTGTCTCTCTCACAAACACACACACACACATACTTACATGCATTGCACTACCAAGCATGATGGGAGCTTAGACGCGGCTGGAGCGCTCCGCTGAGGGTACTAAGGGGAAATAAATTCGACAGCCGACGTGTTGGTTCGCGCCGAATCCCATGCGCCAGCGGGGATGAACACCGTCTCATTCCGAGATATAATATACACTACACGTACGGGACGAACGATTACAGAATTGAATGCGTCCGTAAACAATACTTACTCCAATATTGTCTGTAATTTAACTCAATTTAGTGGAAATGTCATCTATTGATGACACCACTTTACAAAGAAGTATTACAATTTATCCGGGGAATATTTCAGACCCACAAGTGTATACTTCTCAGCAGGAGTGCTGAAAGTTCAAAAAGAAAATGACCACTAAGACCTCTTTGACAGATGTTGAGACTAAGGCTCTGTGAAACGTGGTTGCGATTATTTCTGCTTCGCAAATTTCCGTCCATCCTTCTTTCCAGGTTCGTAATTTTGGAGAAGTAGAAGGTAACCAAAGTTTGACAATTCAAGATCCAGAAGTCATAAAAGCGGTTTTATTTTGCTTTGTTTCATAGAAAGATAATTCCAGGAACATTTATTTGCCAGCTCTTATATACGAGATACTCCGTTTTGACAAGTAAATACATTAAAACGTAACGAAATATGAAGTAATAGGTAAAATATGTAAAAATGTGAAATATAAGAAAATATATAAAATAAAAAATTGTTTTAGTTCTTTCAAAATACCAGGCAAACTAAAAAAAGTTTAAAAAATTGAAAGCGGATATCTTGAACGAGTAAAAATATGTATTTACATGAAAATTCTTCCCTTTATTGGAGAGTTCATAACTTCTTCTTTTCTTCTTCTCGTACAAACTGACGTTATCTACGATCAGCAAACAATCACTGCAGCGTGCATCATTGTCATCGGCGACCGCCCAAGTTTGTCGCAAATTAAGGTTAAAGAACACAAAACTCGGCGTCAGTGATACTTTTCATACCTAAAGTCGAAAATATGTCAGTCGCTGACGCGCACTTCCCGCCACTGAGATAACTGAAGCAGGCGCGCTGGACTGTAAGAACATCCGACCGCGTGATAACGGAGCGCATCTCGATTCGACAGTACTCAAGAATAATATAGGAAAAAATTATGATTTTTTAAAAATATCTCTTTTTATAAAAATATGTATAACAAAAAATTCATAAAGTAAAAACTTTATTATGAAAGTAGCAAAATATGTAAAATATGTAACGAAAAAATAGGATATTGTGTTAGGACGGCATCGTTTCGCCAAGATTAATGTTTTGAGGACGGAAAGTAGAAAGACAGAAAATCATTACACAAAAATCCAGTCTCTGCTCATCAAACTGTACTGCATGTCAAATTTGAATGTTTCATGTAATTCTAAATAAACATAACTTTAACGAAATACCATTCAGTCAATTGCATTTCCCCTATAATGTCGCCTGGGGTTAGGCAACCGTGTTCTCTTCGCTGTCAGGAAGGTTGCCTGTTTTGCATTGATGTGTAATATATTTTGTTACCCTTAATACTTCCTTCCACTTCCAACCCATTGATTCGTGATTTCGAAATGCTTTGAGCGTTATCCTCTTCACATTTATTTTACACCAAGAGAGATTTTCCGCTTTCTGTACAATGTTCTGATTCATTATTTCTGATTTGAATTTCCAGCTGACATGGAAAACTAATTTGGGTCGTCTAATGTGAAAAATATCATCGCAAACATTTTCACCGCAAGCGACCTTGCACTCGCTCTAACAAAGGGCAGTTTCGTCTCCGCGGACAGTACATTAGCCGCGCCGCCGGTGACGTCACCCCAGTTGGTCTGGAGTTCAACGCTCGGGTGCACTCTCACGCACTCGGTCACGGAGAGTTGGCGCGCCGGGCGCCAAGGTCGCGCGAAGCTCCTCCTCCGCTCGTCGCCTTACTCACTCGGCAGAATGGGAGGGGCTTGTCCCAGTGGCCTCCGCCTCAAGCTTAACACACGCTCGTACTATATTTGCTCAGAAGGCTTCGGACGATTCTTAATGTTTAATAATATGTTCCTTAAATACTTCTTTTCACTTGCGGGTAATAAAACGTTTTAACGATGATCATTTTTTGCGTCGGTGATAACCATTTAATCCGAAGTAACAGAATGATATTTTTAAATGCTTTAATTTCACATCAACAAATATAATTCAATAAAATAAAATTTTGCATACGACGATAAATAAGCTTTATCTACAGGAGAAATATACCACACTCGCTCCTTCGCCGCTTATGAGGTTATACCTACTTCTTAGAAAAGTATCTCGGAATAGTTTAGTATAACCAATTTCTATTAATCCTAGTAGTAATTTTCTTATCATTTTTCACGACTGACTGATTTGGACGTCATTTTTCAGCGTCCACACTTGTGAGTAGGAAGTATTTTCCAGTTTCATAACACAGTATAATATACTTTTGGTTAAAGTAGTATATTAAAATTTACCAATATATTGTTTAAACAGAAATGTTCAATCATGGACAATATTTCTATAGATTTGTTCGAATTATTCAAATTTATATTTCCTCATCCTTTTATAAACTTTCAGATTACGCTCAATTTTTATAATTTCAAATTGTTTAAATAAATTTAATGTCACTTTTAGTTTAAATTATATTCTATGAACTAGCTATGTTAACAGCCAGGAAGTCTTTTCCGTGTGCTGTAGTTTATAATGCTTATTTCTAGTCATTAACTGTTGCATGTTTGCTTCCTTTTTGATAAAATAATAAAATGGCTGTTTTGAAGAAAAATGCACGGAACGTGCAAAATCTTTCAATATCTTTTGATAAAAATTATGTTACATTTGAAAATATTCAAAGAGATGGCTTGAAAACGAGATTCGATCTTTGAACTAGTGCACGTATCTACTATGTAGTAAGAGAAAGTTTTGTCACAGAGAAAATATTGTAATATCTTTCTTCTGTAGTTTTGCAATGCTAAAGGGAAAAAATGCTATTTTTTCGACAGAAGAAACATCATTTCGCGAACACAATTTTTTGTGAACAAAAATTTCGCGAAAATTACTCATGACGGTATTTCAAACAAAATATACATGACGGTATTAAATGATCTAATCTTTTCGAACAATTTTCATTAAGATAAAAACCCTTCAATATTGCACTTTCGTAGTGTAACTTTTTGCATTTTCCGAAAATTCAGAGAGTTCGCCGAAAATGATGTTGTGTAATTTTTGAAGAATCTAATGCCCTAACGGAGGAAAAAATTCACGAAAAAATTTTGGAACTGATTTTAATAAAATAATTACGTAGAAAATTGCCTATATTTCAAGCAAAATTACGTAAAAACTACTCGTATTTTCAAAAAAAATGCTATATGACCTTATTTCAAGACGTCTTTGAAGAACAGAATTCATTAAGGAAAAAATCTCTATCGTCATTATTGTAGTAGTAGGAAGACGTCGGAAAAAGTAGGCTTTTCCAATTTTCGAAAAATCAGAAATTTGAACGAAAGTTAGTTCTGCAGCATTCTCTTAATCGTTCTTTACGCTATCCAAGGACAAAGTTTAATCCAAAAATGTGGAGCCAATATTGAGAATTATTTCAAAATGTTTTCAGGCTTTATGTAAAGTACCTCCAAATCAAAATATTCGTTTCACATTTGTATGGTTTCGAGTTTGTTCAGATCGTTCGGGTATTACCTACATTGGAGAAAATCGTTTAAATGGTTAGCGCCATGGTTATCTCTTGCGTTGCACACAGATGAATGGACAGACATTTTATCGTCAGCCAATTCTGCAGTATCGAGGACCCACAGAACGGGTGGGTCTACACAATATGTTCGAAGAATAATTTACACAGCATTACAATACTTTATCTTTACTACGTAAATACGAAGTAAGGCAATAAAGTAAATCGTAAACGCGAAAATGAAATCTAGAAAATATCTTACTATTGTTTAGAGACATTTGTTGTTATAGGTTTTTAAGATAAAATTGTTTTTATAAACTACTTTCTTCTTTTCTTTTTCAAAAGCTTTATGCATTCCAGGTAACACATTTTCATTAACGAAAAGATATTTTGATGTGTCAGATCGTAACACTTCCATTAGAGATGACAATTCTTTTCAGTTTCACATCTGATTGTCTTATACCACTGGAGAAGGCATCCTTAGATTTCATCATGAGATAGCGTATTTTTTCATGTTCAAATAACGCTCCTTTCTACGGCGCTTTCATGAAACCGTAATTGTCCCAAATTGTTTAAATTGTAGTATTCCTTACCTTGAACTCTTTTGCTAGCTACACATTACTCTCACCATTGTGTGTACATCAACACATGTGTAATTTTTACTCTAAAGTGAAATTCTTTTTCATTACATTCCACTAGTAACAAAAAAAGAACAGCCACCCACAAAGAAACAGAAAGCAACTCATGAAAATGAATATACTAAAGAGAAAGTATTTTGACAGATCGTATTTAATTCTAATAACTGAAGTCTCTGATGTCATTATATAGAATCCTCGATCTTTTTTTCAGGGTTGAGGTCTGGGATTTACATGTTCTACTAAAGACCGATACGACGTTATATGTGATCTCGACTTTCAAAACTAACAGCAAAAACTTTTGCGTCGGTAATTTGAGAAAAAAACTTTCCTTAAGTACATGGGAGTTTAACTATCTTTCTGCAAAGACTTGGCAATCGAACTCATCAAGTAAGTTTATTGAGTAGCTTCATTGCCAGTCGTTTTCTTTTCATCCACACAATTTCATTACACATTGTACAACACTACTTTGGTCACCTCCAGGCCAATCAATGTACATTTCGAATGCTGTTTTTAAGCTTTGCAACACATGTCTCTTTCTTATTTCGTTATAACCTACAAACATAACGTAATGTATTTGAGAGATTTATTCTTTCACATCCCTTACATATGGTCTTAAAATTCGCCTCAAAACACACAGCTTATGTCACAAAACACGATTCTGAGAGCTTTACAACACAATTTTCAACCTCTTCCAATACACAGGCTCGTTCAGTCAATACATTTTTAACATACTGGGAAAAATTAACCAGACTTACTGAAATAATTATTTTCCCTGTAGTACGAATCAGTGGAAATAATAAACGGATAGTGACGGTACCCGTAACAAATAATTGGCATGTGCAGGGAAATTTTCATTTACCTATTTTGAATCAGTGCACTTAAAATAATAAGATACACATTTTGTTACCTGTTACAAAATGTCTGTTGTCTAGTGTAATTCGATAATTCATTTTAATCCAACACATATAATGAATTTCGTACACACTCGATAATAATTTAGACAACGTAGGGAGCATACTTTTTCGTCGAAATACGAATCAATATGTTAAAAAGAAGTACTAGTAAGCATATGTAAAAGCGCATGTCTGGGTAGTATAATAGCCGGCTACAGTGTACTAGACATGGCTATAAACGAAATTCATTGTGTATAAGACAAAAGAAATATACATCCGAGGGAAAAAAATTATTTTCTTTAATATCTCAGATTATTGGTCCAGTATTATGTATTATACAACTAAAAGTTAAATGAACTTGTATACACGTTCTTTGGATTTTACCTTCCTTTCCTTTCTTAAAATATTGCAATCCTAAAATGAGAGAGGTCGATTTGCAAAAGTATTTAAAATCTCTCTTAGCTTTTTTGAGTTGTTTGTACTTCTTGGATACAGCTGCTATGGTTGCCCTCTGGAAATTTTAATTGAGAAAAACCAAAAAGTGAATTGCAATAAGTGAACCGCATGCTGCGCTACTACGTAATACTACGTAACTAAATAAGAAACGTCTTATACGAGTATGTAAGTACGATAATTTTACTTTTCTAGCGTTCGTCTTTCAACACCGGTTGGTGAAAATTCAAATTGACATACTACGTTTATTTCCTAGGTATTTTCCTGGAGTAGACTGACGGGTATTGCGAACGCTATTACCGTCATCTGTCACATCCCGAACTGCTGGTGAACTTGTCTCATGAGGCGTAAAATAAAGGATGACTGATATACGCGAGTCTTCAACCTTCTGGCGGATCCCTCTCCCGCCCATTCTCATCACGGTCTCTCATGTTCCGTTCGACTGGCCTCTATCTGATTGCTGGCCGTTAGACTCGTCGCGCCTTGCAGATGACACCTTCGAAAGGCCTTCTGGAGGAGGCGCAATTGTATCCATCTTAACAAATGTGTATTGCCTTGTCGGATACGCAGAAGTAAATTCCAATATTCCGCATGAACCAAAATTTTTGGTAATCAAGCTAATGGATAAGTAAATGCCATCAGCATGATACCTGCAAGTATCTCTTATTTCTTTTGGAATACTACCTTTGCCTTGCCTCTTCGTTTGTGAATCAATATTTTTATGTTTAAAAATGTTTAAAAAATGTTTTTTTAATCCACTGGACCTTTAGATGCCAACAGATTGCAGCTGAGAAGATTGGAACAAAAGCGAAAATATAGTCCAGATTAAAGTGATAAGGAAACTAAATAGTACGAGAAATTCTGTGCCAATCTGTAGTAATACTATTTCTTGTGAACAATGGAAAAATAGAAGTTGTCTTGCTCTGTAAATAAAGTAGCGTATAATATATAAATTAATTATTTAATTCATGAATTACAAAATAAAACACATTCATTGAAACATCGTTAGGATGTTACAATGCAGAAAATGACACTTTTTTGTATTGACAGGTGCACTCTCTCCTAAATTTCACACTTTCTCAACATATTACAGAATATTGAATGAAGAAATGCAATCCTATGAAATATAACATGGTTCTGTTAATTTGTTATGATTAACATGATGACACCAGAATGTTGAAGACGGACGTAGTATGTACTCTCAAATGTTAGGCTTCTTGAGTAACCAAGTTTTCTTCGGAAGAGAAACTGGCTTATAATTCAAATTAAAACTACCATCTCCAAAACAGGAAAATGGAAAGCAACCCTTTCCCTGTCAGAAGCGTCCAGGAGCTGGTCTGCAAAGGAAATCAGAAATTGCAGTTGGCAGCAAACTCCGTATTTCCGACAGAACAGGTAAGTTTTGTCTCTCGAAAAAAGCAAATGTAAATGAAACAGTATTGTGTTCATTAACATTAGTTAATTTTTACCTTAATTGAAATAGAAATAACACGAAATAATATAAATGTTCAATAAATTTTCATTTAAAAGCACATAGACTTTTGTAGAGATGATCAATCACACTTATTTTACTTTTACTGAATTTAACTATGTGTGGGCAGCACTTTATTGGATAGTTCGTAACAATTGTCCTACAGAGATAGACAGCTTACTTTTTAATAAATGCGCGCTTGTTTTCATTATTCTCATCAATTTGTTTATCAATAGTAGACTGGAATTTGTCCTGGAAACAGTAACTTGAAAGATACACATCACAATTTTTAGATATACGTACGTATATACGGTGTAATATACGTAGTATAGGGAAAATTGTGTAATACTGCAGAAAATCGATTTCGGGATTTCAAATGAAATTCACGTTTTGGGGAACTCAGATACCGAAAAAGTGCTTTTTTTTTTCAAAACGTCCGTCCGTTCGTCCATCTATTTATCCATCCGTTTGCGAACTCTACTAGTTCCTGAATCATGCATGAGATTTTCTCCAAATTTAAGAAATTCCTGTCCATCTGGCATAAGTCAAAACTTTGAGATTTTCAAAATTCTTCAAAAGTTGGGAATACTTTACATGGAGCCTTAAAGATCATTTCAAAATTTTCTCAAAAACGGCTCCAAATTTTTTCTTTAATTTTCTTGTAAGAGTAGCGTAACATAGACTTATAAAGAGGTCCGATTTTCACGGTTAATCCTGTTTCAAAAATTTCAAAAGTATAGCTATTTTAAAAGTTTTTTTGTCTTCCTACAAATACAAAATTAAATACAGAATTTTTTTCTTTCAAATACAATTTGTTATCCATAGTGAGGTCTTTCATTAAAGTCACGTACATTTTTTTTTTGAAAATTTTGTTAGTTTTAGCGCAATATTGTGTGCAATATGTGCACTTTTAAAAATGACAAAAATATTATCTCTAAAACGGCTCCAGATTTTTTCTTTAAACTTTTGGTAGGGATTGTGCTAAATGCACTCTGTAAGATAACATAAACGCCATATTGCTCTATTCTTTTGTTTTTTCAAAAATTACAAAAATGTAATTTTTTTCACTTGTTTCTCACGTCGTTAATATTTACACCAGCAGCAATTTGTTTACATTATTATATTTATGAGTAAATGTGCTTTAAATAATGTTGCATAAAGCTCCTCGAAAAATCGTTTTCTGTGAAAACTTACTCAAAATTCCACATTTTCAGAAACACCCATTCACCATTTTCCCCAAAACGGCTCCAAATTGTTTCTTCAAACTTTTCGAAAGGATAGTGGTAATTGTACTCTTTATTATAACGTAAAGTTCATTTCGGTGTATTGTTTTGTTTTTTAAAAAATTACACAAATGTAAACATTTTGAAAAATCTCTCACGTCGTTGATATGCACATTTCCAGTATTTTGTAAACACGAATGTATACGTGAGTTGAAATAGTTCAAATGACGTCAAATGAAGTTTTTCGAACACTCAAAATTTTTTCTGTGAAATATAACTTCAAATCTTGAATTTACAGTAGGGCTTAAGGGCCATATTCATAAAAACGGCTCCAAATTTCTGAAAGAAATTTGTCATTTAGAACGAGGTTTTACTGTTCTTTAATATTCTCAAAAAATATTTACTTTCTCTTATTAGGAAACCAAAAAATTAAGAAAATTTCAAAAAAATGTATTTTGGACGGCGATAGATGGCAACAGGCAAGAGAATCTGACAAGTTCGAACAGCTAGCCGAGACCAAAGGAAATAGAAAACTAATACGGGAAAGTCTGTGCCATTCTGTAGGACCACTAGTTTCATATTTAGAAGTATTCTTATATGCTATTTTGTTTTCTTCTGTAAATATTAGCGCGTGGTCCAGGTTATCAACTTCATAAAAATGAAGTTTCATTAAATGAGATAATAATAATAATAATAATAATAATAACTAGTGGTACTACAACAGCACATGCTTTCTCGCATTATTCATAAGGGCTCTGCTACACTATACTAATACACAAACATGCAAATGGGTTGCTCTATTCTTTTGTTTTGTTGAAAATTACAAAAATGTAATTTTGTATGTGTCTCTCACGTCGTTAATATTTATTATAGCGGCGATTTGTTCACATTATTATATTTATGAGTACATGTGCTTAAAATGTCATTTAAAGTTTCTCGAAAACTCAACCAATTTTTGTGAAAACTAGCTCAAAATTTCGCATTTCCAGAAACGCTCAAACGCAATTTTCCCAAAAACGACTACAAATATTGCCTTCAAACTTTTTGAAGGGATAGTGCTATCAGCCATTGGGAATATACAAATAGTTTATTAGACAAAATTTGCTTTAAAAATTGTCTTAGAGCTTACTTTTCAAGTTTCGAGTTTTTCTCCCCAGACAGTCTGTATATATAAACGGCTCCAAATGTTTTCTTTAAATATGTTCCTCGGCAAGGTTAAAGGACGCTTAAAACTGACACAGGTCCCATTTTCGTGAAAACTCTGAATTTCGAAAATTGCAGTCAAAAATTAAACTATCCAAAACTACAATATTGATGATGGATATTTTTTCTATCTGTTCTTTAAAAATATATCTTGAAATAGTAATGTAAATGAAAGATTCTGAATTTTTGAGAAAAGAAAATGCCAATGTTGAACTTTTTTTAAAGTGTGAGGAAGGCTCTGTTTTGTGGGGAGGCTGTTGGTGTAGGTAACTGAAATGACATTCTACGAATCCAGCGTGGAGAAATAAGTTTTGCTAGTTGGAAACACCTTTTCAGATTCATGTAGTATTGCAATAATGCATAGGCGTCACAAATAATGCGAAAAATTATGTTCTGTTATAGCACCACTTGTTCTTGATCCACACACGATCGATTGTCTGCGCCCTTGTGGACGTATATACATAAAGTGTCACATATCTAAGTCAGCGTTCATTCAAATGCATTGAAGAACTCTAAATGCTCATATTTTGTTGAAGCTGTCATCGTTTGTTGAATACCATATTTTATTGACTTAAAAGTGGACCTCACCTTCAGGTGGCAATAACAATAAATCCTTCGAACTGATCATAAACGTCCCTAATGTGGACCATGTTCTAATATTCAGCCAGCTTAAAAAAAAAGGTCCACGGTAATTTTTATTCTTGTTTTGGTGGCAAATGAGGGAATGCAGACCTGTGTCCCGTGCTATGGTGCAATACCGTAAGAAATAATCTCAGGATTTCTGTATTTTTGAAAGCTGGATCAATACATGGGGGCATTAATATCTCGTCTTTACATCATCTTCTATTCTCATTCCATCTCTGAAACTACCATTTTACGTCTTTTTACCCAAAATTGATTGATTGGTTAATTGGTGTTTCCAGATATGCCAACAACTGTAGTCATTAGTCCCGTTAGTGTAGTCAATATTTTAGGGGTGTAATGGTGCTTCTGCTTCGTTGAACGGTGATTTTGGGCGCCGACCTACACGTCCGCTTGCGGGGAATTTCTCTTCTTGAAATCTCCTCCAAGTGAGGCACCTCCCAGATGGAATAATTTCTAAGCTCCTAACCGGTGTCCCGATATCTGTGGTAGTGCAGTGCATGAATGTGTAAGCGGGTGTCTAAGAGGAGAGTGTAGGGCAAGGAAGAGGAGGAAAGATCGCGCGCAGTCTGCGGCCCGTTTGTTAAGGTATTGCTCCGGCATTCGCCTGGTATTGAACGGAGAAACAATGGAAGGCAATCAATCAGAGCAGTCGGACGCTGGAACTCTGCAGACAGCGGGTGATTCTCTAAGGTGCGTAGTTAGAGTCGAAAATTCCGCTACCGTCAGAACTCGAAACTTACGATCTTCCGATCAGAATAGTTGCAGCGGCAGAACACGCTTCGAACTAACTCAGCCGGTTTTACAGCCCACACGATGAAGCGCATTGAAGTAAGATATTTTTGCCTGTTTTTTACCGATTTCGGGCGAGTGTGCGGCGCGGCGCGGCGCGGGGACGGCCCACGTAACGGACGGCGGCGCCGCGGGGCCCGCGCGCCGCTAGCGTCCAGTTGCTCCTCGCTTGCCTTGCCCCCTTTGCCCCCTCCGGCGACAAGACGGGGCCCGAGAGACAGGACGTCTTTTCTGGACCGTGGAACAAGCCTGGCTCTTCTATATGCGTGGATTAAAGTCCTTTGACGTTAATCCGCTGTTACGGGGTCATCCTATCGGGAGCTTCAACATCAGTACAGTGACGTCACTATGGTGAAGTGTAAGCTCCCGTTTGGATGGCACGGTAACAGCTGATGACCTGTCAAAGGACATATCGAAGTATAGCTTGTGTTTAAGTGAAGATTGCAAAACTAATCACATACGATTAGGATTATCGTGTTATAAATGAGCACAGTGAATAAGTTGTTTGTCAATTTATACTGCTTTTCAGGGCACCACTCATCCCTTTACTGAAGATAGTAATTCCAGCAGTTTTGTAATGGTGAGACGTTTCAAACATTGAAATAAAATAAAAGTCTTCCACGATTAAAAATAAACATGTTTGTAGGAGAAGCAATTACAGATTTTGTGCCTATAGGATAAGTATTTTATAGAACTGAAACAAAGTAATGTAAGATATGTATACAAATTTCTAACACTTCTTAGTAACGCAACTCAACTTTGGATTACTTTTTTGGGGGTCTGGTAGATGGTTTATATTTCAATTAATGATGTGAAGGGTAAACTAAGTTCATGTGCCGTTGAATAGCTATTTTTACAAATTGAATTGTGACATATGTTCAAGTCACGAACTTATAAACTAGAATATATAGGAACCAAATAGCCAATAAACGCACGTTTCCTATTTCGTCAGTCTTCCACCGAGTGTGCAATTTGCACTGTAAGTTTTCCGTTCGCAGAGCGAGACTTTTAGATTTTTTGCTCAATTGCAATTCGGCCGTTGAAATATTTGACATGCCACTTTCTTCACTTCGCATTGAACACCACAAACTTTCCGTTGGCAACGCCGAAGTGAGATTGATAAACAACTTTTCAAACGCGTTTCAGGAACACATCAAACACATTATGCAATTTTTTTCAGTGTTTAAATTTCAACCTTTTGCAATGGTTTTGCACGAAATCTTTGAACATCAAAATCGATGAAAATGAATCGTACTCATTATATCTATTCAGTAAATGAAGAAATCTTGTGACGTTCCAAAAATAGAAAATGGCGAACAGAACATTCTGATAACTGTAAACTGTAGATCGTGGATTTCTGAACACTTTAATTAAGAGAGTGTATCCTTTTTGATCAAGCTGTATTCCTTACACATCTAAATGAGTTTCGAATTTTAAATTTAAAAACTAGTATTATATTGTAGCCTAAACATTATATTAAAAGTTTTTCCTTCGTGGCAAATAATGGTCAGAATATTGCCAATTAATTTTCTAACGGCTGCCAATTTAATTTCCTAACTAAGATAAATATAAAAGATTAAAATTTGAGACTTCCTTAAATGGTATGTATAATATTAAAAAAATGTTCCTCACATTATATTCTTCACCAAATCGTAGCATTTACACTACTGAGGTGAAATTTGATATCAAGAAAGTTTGGGTATATATATATACATACATACACCCAAACGTAAGATGGAGACATACATTCTGTAGCAATGCACAGAGAGTATGCTATATATATATATATATATATATATATATATATATATATATATATATATATACACAACATGCTCTCTGCGCATTGCTTCAGAATATATTTCCCCACATTACGTAAATTATAAGATATTATTAATTTTGGCATTTAGATGCCATCGATATTTCTCTTAGCTATATTCAGTCGCTTAGAGCGAATGCACTTGATTATCTGATTTTACCATACCAGATAAAATATAAACATCAAATTCTCTGTTACATAAACGTGAAATTATTTACATTTTTCATTTGACACAAAACAATGAGTACGACTGGAGTGGCTGCTGCCAAATTTAGCTCAGATATTTTTGAGACACCAAGAATCAAAAATAGCATAAAATAATAAATAGTAAGATTCAAACTGTAGCAAATATTATTAAAATCAAAATATGAAACAAGTGAACTGAGATAAGAGAACGTTGTCCTGAGACATGTAACAAAGGTTAGTAATAGAATACCCGACCTGGATGGCCGAGGGGATACGAGGGTGTAGTGGCTCAACACTTCTGTCTGAAAGGCCGCGGGTTTGAGTCCCATGGTTCGAGTCCCGCCTTGGGCATGTCCCTTGTCTCCCATGCTCGTATTGTCGCTGAGAGCCTGTGTGGTCGAATATGGCCCATCGGGACGGCAGTCGGCTGGATAAATCCCTAGGGGGAAAAGGTAAAAAAATAATTAATTGATGAAGAACCTTATTGCAAATGATATTGAAACAACCATTTAAAATTAATATTGCTCCTAATGAGTGCTTATATTACACTCAATTACTTAATGTAAATCTCGATTTATATGCATATATATTCATAAAGGTAAGTTAGAAATAGGATTTGTGTAATTACACAGGTATACGTGCACATGTTTCTGTATGAAATAATTCTTGGTTTAGTTGCAGTAAATTAGGCATGCTTTCTTCTGATGACATGTGTAGGTTGCAGGCGCGCAAGAAAAACAATTGAATGATGTACTTATTGGCGCTAAAACTGTTACGGATTAGAATATTTTAGAGGGAAGTGTCCTTTATCACACCGGAGAGGGAAAGGGTGCGTCGGTGAAGAAATGTTAAAAATAATGAGAATTTGTTTGGTAACAGTAAGTATTGTATAATAGAGATAAAAGGGTGGTGTACGAAAAATCTGATTGTCTGAACGCTTTTTTTCAATGATGTTCAAAAAAGCAAAATGTTTTATTAGATATTATAAAGGCATTTGTCAAGTCAAAATCTTTTGATATCTTGGTTTGTTTTAGATTTTATAATTGGTTTAATAAAGGCAAAGATTATAGCAAACTTGCTGGCAAAATCCCTTTGTTTTCAAGGACCTTGAAATTAGTACGCAAACAAATACATTTGGAGGGTAATTAAGCGCCAAATAACGCCGCAGCATGGCATTAAAGATCAATTTTTAATTTGTCGATATGAACACACGTGAAGAAACATTTATGAAAAGAAGTTTTTTTTACAATGTGGGAACTAATTTAAAATATTGATATGATATATAAAAGCTCACAAAAATCACACACGCCAGTAAATTTGTTTTATATTTCTTTTAATTTAGAGTTGTTAACTATTTTGGTTAGAAAGCGAGTGAAGTAGACCAGGGGTTTGGGAACAGAGCAAGACAGGTACAAGGGACTGCGCGGCCGGGACGGAGCAGGGTAGGACTAGTTGGGCCAGGTCAAGATAGAGGGGGATTGCACTAGTACAGAAACATGTAGGTAGTAATGGGCGGGAATAGAGGGAACAAATTTCCGCGCAACGCTAGGCTTGTCTGTTTGACATTAACCGATTAAAATATATCTTCAATAAAACTGTAAATTTGATTATACTTTATGTTTTTCCCAAAGAATTCATGTCACAAAACCGATCTTTCTCACTGCAAACAACACACAATGTAATTACCGTATAGCATTATCGAACATAGTTTGAATTCAAAATCAAGTATTATGGAACCATAAAGATCAACTTCACATATTTTTGTTTTAAGTTTATAGGCATTTTTGAACAAGAGATAATGCCTAGTCTGTTGTGAAGAACATAGCATTACGAACGGTTGAAAAGTAGTACGCCTTCAACTTTGATGACGCTCTTCAACCATAGAGACTTGAATGCTCTTCATCTATGGAGACTTCAATGCACTTTATCATGGAGACTTCAGCGCTCTTCAACCATTGCGACTGCAACGCTCTTTCATCATAGAAGCTTTAACGCTCTCCATTACCTGTCATTCGATTGATTGATTGATTGATTGGTGTTTCCGGCTGCGTCAAACAGCAAAGGTCATTAGTATCGTACGCGTAGTGCATGTTTTTATCGCGAGAGGTAGCGGTGATCTTCCCCATCTGGATGGCGAGATCCGACGCTGATCTGGCTTACGACTTTTCCCCTTCCAAGTATCTCCCAATAATGGGGCACCGCCCCTGTCGGGACAAGCTCTAGACTCTAGACATGCGAGGTGCATCTAAGTTAAACGCGCGGTCCGAGGCCCGTTTGTTAGGGTACTTCTTCGGTATTCGCCTTGATCGTAGATACCACGGAGAACTACCGGTCAGAGCGGCCGGCCGCTAGAATTCTCCACCGGACAGCGCGGCGTCTGAACTCGACCCAGCTATGTATGTAGCTACTGGCGAAAGCCTGCCACCGTCGGGACTTGAACCTTCCAGTGAGAGGCACTGCAATGACATCAGTTGATCTCCTGAGCCTGTCGTTGGAGTTGTTCTTCGACTTCTGTCGCCGGGCCGAGAATCGCGTCTCCGCATCGCGCGTGCGAACTTCTGCGACCGGAAGGCGACGGCGGCGGCGGCGGCGCTGGTGTCGTTGCTCCGGAGGGCCCCCTCTGCGGCCGCTGCGCCGCCACGGCCGCCGCCCCCACCGCCGCTCGGCCCCGGAGGCGGCCGGCGCCGGCACCGGCCCAGGCGCGGGCCTCCAGTCGCCGCGTGACGCCCGCAGCGCTGCGCCCGCCCCGGAGCCATGAGGAGCAGCTGGGCGACGTGCGCACCGCACGCGCTCTTCGCGCTGGGTGAGTGGCTCCGGCCCGCGGCTCGGCCTACGCCGCCCAACCGCAGGCAGTGCGTGCTGTGGCTGGTGCCATTTAATCGCAGTCTGGTCAAAACCATTCGGCTAATTCAGGATTAAGGGAGCGAGCTGACGAGAATGACGTTATGTTCCAAGAAGTGTTCGACCTATTGTTTCAGCCTGCTTGTTTAAAAAGTTCAGATGACACTCATAGGGTAATCAGCAAATGATGAAATAAATGTGTTAGTATCAATTTTCAGAAATCAAGAGAAAGAAGTGACACCATCAATATTTGAAATCTGCGTGTGTTGTGATTTTCATTCGTTGTAAGAACGCATGTACGTAATTAGTGTACTATGTGGTTAGTGTATTCGATTAATTTGCGGAACGATTGTCTCTTGAAGAGTTTACAAAAAGGTGGTACAAGCTTCCTGTGGTCTGCCGCTCGTCTCGCTTTTCCTCAACATTTAATTAATAAGATAAACCAATCAAAATGAAAAAGATAAAAGTCGACGGGCTGGAGACTCAATTTGCTTTCATTTTAAACGTTTAGTGTTATGTAACGTAATTGGGATGGTAATTGGTAATTCTTTTCAGTCTATGTCATGTTATTTAATTTCCCCAAGTTTTCTAATACCCTTGTCTGCCAAGCCAATGTTTGTAGTACGTAAGGCACTCTACTTAACAATCAAGTAATAGCTATATAAAAATGTAAGTTGTGGCATATGAAAATTTAATTGTTCAATTGGCATACGATGTTGAGTCGGTTGGTGCGGTACTGACTCAAATGCTCCAAAGAATTTAAGGGTTGCAAATCGGCCTAACTATGAATGTTTGTCCATAGTCTTTCTGGTGTGCTGTATTTCCGAGGGCTAGCTTTGTACCGACCTCAAAGCCAAGGAGTATGATATGGTGTAGTGTATGGTGTGCGGTCGAAGGAACACCCCAAACGTAGAATTTCAATACTTTTTTTCAGATGGAAGAAAATTTAATAAAGCGTAATAAATTCCTCGAAGGCAGTGGTGAGTCATGTTTTAAAAACATTACTAATTAAATAAGAGACGTCAGCAGTTCTTGTATCACTTCTCTGAATAATTCAAGGGATATAGGATGTTCGTTCCGTTTATTCTCAAGGCCACGAAGAAAGTACGGCCTTCAATTCACTGAAGCATACTGCCTATCTTTTATAAAAATAAAGAACTAACTGATATTACGAAACTAGGGGTACTACAATGGTATAGTTTTTCGTCTAAAAAATTTGACAGTCTCAAAAATTCGTTGAGTTCAATGAAAATGAGACCTGTGCTATTCTTTTAAACGTTCCCTGTTCAATCCGTGAAAAAATTTGAAGAAAAATATTTGTGAAGTTTTTGAGAAAATGTTTTCGTTTATAATTTACACTGACTTCAAGCAGATATTTTATTAAACTAATTGTTTTATCAAAAAATTGTCAATGACCTTTTTGAAAGATCTGATTTTGCACCACAGATTTTATTTATGACAAAAATATCTATCTTCAAATTTATAGTTTGTCATGTTACCTTTTTGTATTTTTCGAAAGTAGAGAGAGTTCGCAGAAATGGGTTTTAGCACGAATTATTTTACCAGCCTTACATGCATGCGAAGAGAAAATTTAAAGAAAAAAATATTGAAGTCGTTCTTGAGAAAAAAATTGTTTTATAATTGCCTAAATTTCACGCAAAATTACGCAAAAACTACTTTATTTTTGAAAAATCTGTTGCAACGTTATTGAAATATTTGACTTTCAACAGATTGTTTTAAGGAAAAAATCTTTCTTCAATATTGTCATTGTAGGAAAACACCGAAATAATTTTGAACTTTTTCAATTTTAGAAAAATCAGTGATTTCAACGAAAATGAAACCTCTATCATTCGGTAAAGCGGCCTCAATGCTATCCCAGGAGAATGTTTAATGAAAAATTTGGGGCCATTTTTGAGAAAATTTGGAAAATGTAAATGAAACTTCATGAGAAGAACCCCCAAAAATAAAAATATCCGTTTCACATTCACAGGGCCTCGAGCTCCTTTAAATTGATATATCAATTTTGGAGAAAATCTGCCCTCGAGTTTGAGCGTTAGCGTTGACCATAGAGGGACAGCTTCTAGGGAGAATTTATATTCATTCGTGACTCAACCTGTTATCATTCGGAGCCCACTTCAATATCAATGGTGCATGTGATTATGGTCTTCTCTTCTCTTAACTCGCAATTACGGCCAACACACTTTGGGATAATTGCCCTTAACGGTGAATGATATTATGAGTTGGCGTAGCAGTGTTTAATCTAACAAAAAATATGAAATGGTACCTACGGAAGAGCACGATTATTTGCGGCTTGTTCTATACTTGGTGCAATGTATAAATTCAGTCGCCAAATAGTATTTTGTAGTGTTCAATTTCCTCTATTTAGTAATTGAATTGTTGGGTATTTTAAGGCATTCGTTTTGTAAAATGTTTTTCGCAAAATAATGAAAATTGTAAAGGAGTTATCATAGAAATTAACTAAATACTAGTATGTCTTCATAATTTAAAATTCATTATTTAATGTAAAAGAATGGTTTGAATTTTCAAGATTCATAAAAAATGCACAGTTTTGCTTCTCCAGCTGTATCTCTTTCTAAAGTATATTTTTAACTTAAATTATTTTCTTCGAAAAACTGGGAAATGAAATTTTACTACTTGTTTTTTTTTAAATATTGCAAAGGATAATAAATGAAAGAGATGGTATGGAAAATTGTAATTACGTGACTATCGAATATAAAATTGTTATATTTTGTAGATGAAATAAAATATTAAATTTTAAACGTTAAGGCCAATGCAGAAACTTTAATATTTTAACAATGATCGTGAGTAAAGAGGCATTTCGAATTGATATTTGCTCATGTCATATTGTAGAGGAGCATGCTATTTGGATGCAAATCAAAGAGCAATTGAATTCGAAAGTAACAGTGAGTTATTGCGTAGTCCCTGAAATATCGCATTAGTAATAGTGGGCAAATGGCGCCAATATTGTCAACATTCATTCATGTTGACCTTCGTAAAGTTGTTATTAAACGCAAAATATACCATATATAGTAGAGCAGCATGTTTAATCTTGCCGGGACCTCAACCGAAGAATGAATTCAGTGATTACTTAGATTCGTTTTCGCGTGTATGTAATATGAAAATAGAATTGCAATAGTGCGAAAGATCGATCTCTAGATATTGACGGATATATACATTTTAACAATCTCTAATACCCTCAATGTATTTTACTAAACAATCCAACTTGACGTTTGTCTATGAACAATAGTAATTTCTGAACGTATGAAGATTTTTTCCAAAAGATTGATCTGCTTCATGACCCCTTGAGAATTTTTAATCATATTCTAATTCTGGGCGGAACTCTTGAAGCTTATTATCCATTTTCGTACTTTTATGAAATATTGTTCCCAATTTCTCCTTGCAATGTTTCCTACGCAGATACATTGTATTTCTCTATAATGTTCCTGAAAAAGTATTTATTTTTTTAGTAAGTAAAAATGTAAAAGTAAGTAAAAATTTAAGTATTAATTTACGTGTTTTAAGTATAAACAATAGTATACACATATTATATACATTATACAATTCGAATAATGAAAACCAAACGATTAGTTAATTGAAATCTTCTATAAATATTGTATTTTATATCATTATTAGTTGCAATTGCAGGATTTTAAACAATAACCACTCTAGTAATGTAGCCATGGCAATTAAGTTTGCGAGAAAATCAATGTAGTAACTACACAAAATTGTGAGAGATGAGAGACAGACAGAGAGGGGGCAAAAAACGTAAGTCAAAGAATCCGAAATCATGTTGTAAATAGTTATTATTGCTGGTAATTTACATGAATAGCTCCATACTGAACATGCAAATGAAAAAAGGGAACTCGATTGCTATGAAACCAAAGTTTGTAACGCTTTTGTGTGTTTTAAATTAAAATTTTAATCTGTGTACCTCCCCATACTTTCATCTGAATACTTACCTTCAATCGGATATATACTTCGAAAACGAAATAAACAAGAAAGTGTTGTGCAACATTATACATGACACGAGTTGCTTTGAAATGTTAGTTACGCCTTCAATATATGGCATTTTAACAGTTTAAGGTCTATAAAACTGGTATCTGAACATATGGACTTTTATTTAGGCACGTTTTTAATAAATAAAATTTACTTCTGCAACCTAAGGTGAGTCAAATGTCTTAGGTCAAACTTTAACATATTCGTAAACCGCTTTTGGGAGTCAGATTTTAAGTATTCTGACACTTTATCCACGGTAGTGTTATCGGAGTTTTCCAAAAAGGAAACCAATTTTTATTGATCACTTTTGACATTAATGTTAGATCAATTGATACTACAGCTATGCGTGAGAGAAAACGAGAAGAGAAAAATATAAAGGTAAATTATTTTTAAAACGGAAGTAAATGACTAAAAAATGCATTAATTTCACTATGAAATTTTATTGTTTTGGTTGACCGCAATTTGCATCGAATATGTTAGCTTTATTCTTTTCCCCAACTTGGGTGGTGTAAGATAGCAAATCCTCTCTTACCAAACAGTATGTTGTCCGTGAATGGACTTCTCTTACAAAGAGGAATAACGTATGTATGTCTATTTCAGGTAAATGTTGCTCTTACTTTTGTGGGCAGTGTGTTACATTTGTGATTCGAACATCTTCGACTGCAGTAACATGTTTTTGAGTGCTTCACGAGTTTTTCAAGCTACCCGATATCCAGGGAAATAAATAATAAATTCTTGAAATTTCCAAATTGTAAGACCTTATTGGAAATTTACAATGTTAGGTAATATTTAAGTACTTTTATGCAATGATTTTTACTCGACAAGGAAAAATAAATCTAAAAAAATTCTTGTTCTATGCAAATGTCGTTCAAAGATACGAGCAAATACCACTAAGACATAGAATTAGTCGAGCTTGGTAAAATGAACGAAATGATTGACATTGAGTTTATGATTCCTGAGAAAAAAAAATTATAGGGAAACATGTACGGAAGATAAATATTAAGAATTATTAATTTCGTAATAGAAAAATTAGAGCAGGACACAAAAATAGACAAGTTCATATTTTTCTTTCATTTAATTTGTATTTAAGATTTTCCACTGGCAACCCTTTTACTGTGCCGACCGGGATGGCCAAGGTGGTTGAGAGCGTGTACCGACTCAGCGCTTCGGTTCGAAGGGTCGCGGTTTGGAGTCCCGCCTTCGGGATGGTTGTCCCTTGTCTCTCATGTATGTGTTGTCGCGGAGGGCCTCACATTCTGCTGACCCCAGTTCAGAGGAGCCCGCAAGAGTATCTAGTGTATGGTCGAATATGCGTCCCGTTGGGACGTAAAGGGTAACCGGCTCTCGGTTGGATAAAAGTCCTAGAACAAAAATCACTTCTTATGTTACGAGAGAACATTAAATGTTCCACATTCGTACACAGTCTGGACATTTATATTTTATGTCTCATTAAGTATTGGTTTGGCATTTGTCTCGGTTTCGAGGCTATCAAAGCTTTCTGTATCAAGGTTTTTAGGAGAGAGTTCACTCCTTTCACAATTCTTTGGGACACTTTCGCGTTCACAGAAGTTCGCTCCGATCACGCTTTACCCATCAGGTCTAGAAATGTTCGAGTCGTATTGAGAAATGCAATTGCTATAAAACAATCTAAATGAATTAAAAGCGGTAAATGATTTGCCGTATTCAATTATTAGAAGGTGTCTACCTCACCAGCGATCTAATTAATCTAAATGAACATGATATGATGTGCAATTACTGACTGTCTGTCATGATTACGAATAGTATTGAGGCAAGAACTCGCCACCAAAAAACAAATGTAAAACTCATTTTTATATTAATTCGATTTTTTAAACTTAAGAAACAAGACAGCAAATAAATACATAATTCTCAATATTATTTAAATTTTATAAATATGATGTAAAAATGGGTTTTATGAATATATTCCGAGAGGGAAGGGAAATAAAGAGGATATCCTATTTGTACGTGAAAATGGAAACACGCTCATTACTGACGGACGGTGAAAAGCTAATGCGTTTAATAAGTACGTCAGTTCGGTTTTCAAAAACAATACGAATCGTTCAGTAATTCAAGATTCTTCGGTTACAAATCAGTTTAATATTGAAGTGAACTTTCTACAGAAAAAAATAAAATCTATGGAAAATGGTAAGTCAAGGGGTCCAGACGACTTTTCTACGGATATAATTAAACTAGGAGGCGAGACAGCATTACCGCATCTAATTAGAATATTTCTCGTGTTCATGAACAATTCAAAAGTACCTGAAGATTGGACATTCTCTTTTGTCGTTTCATTTTTTTAAAGTGATGACAAAATTATATGTAGTTATAGGCTGATAAGTCTTTCATCAGTGGTCTGCAACCTTATGGTGCATTTAGTTGCGAGTTAGATTAATTACTGTAACACTTGTAACAGGAAAGTTTAGTATTTTATAATATTATACAGTCCAAATGATAACTAATGCAATTTGTGGTTAAAATCAATATTACTTTCCTTTTTGATGCTCGGTGTAGTCTGCAATTATATAAAAACAGTTACGCAGCAGAAAAAATCTTAACAAGGGTCTTCAACGTGTGAATCGAATTTAATTGTTTAATGCCATAATCTTTTATTTTAAATAGAGTATACATTTGTTTATTGGAAATGTAAAGTTGTATTGAAACCGTTTTCCTTCGTTTACTACTAATTTATTATTACGAAACCAACGTGAAACATTTGATACTGTACTATATACAGTTTCATTACTGCAAATAATATTCTTATCATCCGCAAAAAGAACTTTTCCATGGTCAAGGGCATATCGTGTACGTATAGTAGGAAGAGAATAAGACTTAAAATCGAACCATGTGGGGCTCCTGTGTAATTGGAACTGGATCAGAAAGGTGAGTAAATGATACACCACCATTCCAGTACGGTATTTCTTCTCTCAAGTATCGTTGTTTAATGTACTATCATAACCATAAACTAGGATCAGCAGTTTAATGTTAAATGTAGATACGTCCCATGAATCTTAGTTTTCAACAAAGTTTAGTGATTTATCCCCGAGTTTCTAGTCTGGAATTTTTGATATTGGTATTGTGGTGAGTTTTCGTTGGCATTTCCAATGAAATAATTATATGAGTCGTCATTGCCAACAATATTATTTATTAAAATAGCAGCTTTCGGTGGCTTAGCCATCATCATCAGTTTTCTTCTCTATGGAAGCCACAAAAACGACAACTAGTCGTATAATTATTTCTCTGGAATTTTTACTCTTTTCTGTTTTGAAAAAATGTACTTTGTAAATTCATCAGCAAATTTCCTAGCAAGAAATTGAGCTTCAATGTTTTGGTCAGCGTCGTTTATTGCAATCATAAGTAGAGTGACACTTAAGGTTATTCCTCGTAACACACTATTTTCATTTTTTTGTTTCTTCTGATAATTGACCCGCTTTCTAATGCTGAGACCTATGAAGAAATTTGTTAAAAAATCGAGCATTAGGCTCCCTATTTCCTATATTGGTCTCAAAAAAAATCTGATGGGCCCATACCATATCGGAGGCTTTCTCAATGTCGAGGCTACTTGATAATATGAGTTGGTTATTTGTAAAAGCTTCCTTGATATAATTGTCAACACTGACCAACTGAAAAAGAGTGGAGTGATCATGTCAAGGATTTAATTTTTTACTACATAGTCCGGTATTCGTATATTATTAAAAATATTAATCATTCATGTATTGAGATCAAATGTTTTGCTATCGTCTTATTTTACCTAGGTCATTCTTTTTCCTATGTAATTTTGCCAGATAAATATTCTACTTTTCTGCGTCTTACAAAATAACACGTATCTTTAAAGCAAATGCGACAGTTTTCATATTTTGTTACTTGCTATCTTATACGTGCTATGAAATACACATTGGTTTTGTATTGGGGACTGATATCCTAATAAGATCTGACGAAGGCCTGGAAACCCACGCGAGTAGTGTTCTCATTACTTTATTGTTGCCACCTCTAGATTTCTATACAGAATATCGCCAAAGAGGAAAGACGGACCTCCAGCAAACAACATAACCTGCTCGATTTCTCTGACATTTCAACCACTACCCTGGGTCTTCTAGAGGACGTAGTGCAAGGAATACGTAACACCGTATATAATGTTAGAAATGGCAGTGATATATTGGTCTTGGAGAACAGTTTCCGTGTCCAGGGGAGCCAGTATTGATTCTAGGGAATCTTCCTGAACATTTGAATATTTGCTTGTTCTTTAAATCGGCAAATTAAAAATATTCTTTATTTTCTGCATTTAATAAACATTTTGAAAGTTTTCATCATCAGTTAACTAATGCATTTCGGTATTACTCAATTTTCAACATTTAAGAATCTGTAAAAATGTATTTTTCTGAGCTTGAAAGCAACATATGAAAAGAGAAACTAATCTCTAATTTTGTAAAATTGTAATTATGTTTATTTGAAATTGGTGTAATTCAAGAAAATTAGTCACAATAAAGATTATGCAAAGGCACTCGAGGAAGAAGTCCGTTCTTCCTACATATTAAATATATCCCTAACGTAACATTAATGACTTAAACACTTTAACTTTCTTTGTTTATAGACTGTTATCAGAAATATCCATGCCTAGATGTATGGCTTTCTACGTTCGTCGATGTTTCATATATCTTACGCCTAATGGTTTAAAGCTATATTGCTTCTTTGTTTCTGGGCTGTTGTCTAATATATTCCTGGCTAGCTAGTTTGTATGGCTTTTCATTCACATTGTTGATGTTTCATGCCTCCTATTTTGAATGTTTCTGTTGTTGTTGGTATCTTCAAGTCGTTATGAAGAACATAATTTCGAATGCTCTGTGTAACGATGCAGATAAGCGTGTATCCAGTAATTCGTGTGCGTGTGCGTTTGCAGCGACAGCGACAGTGGCAGCGGCCGCTGCGTGGCCCGTTTTCCATGGCGCGTTCCCCTTGCCCGGGCTGGACAAGAGCGCGCTGGGCGGCCCCTTCGTGTACGAGAGGCCGCTGCACGCCATGGTGGACGTCACCAACCGCCTCGGCGCCTGCATCCTCGAGGTGAGACTCCTTGTGACTTTCTTGCCCACACCTCTCCTCTTACACATATTTTCACATGTACGCACTACACTACACCACTTTGCGGGAGACCAGTCGGGAGCATAGAGCGTGACTCGTCTGGGGGGGGGGGGGGGTCCCACTGGCGAAGATACCTGGAGAGGGGAATGCAACCGGGAGAGGGATTTTCGGACTTGATACATAAATAGTATGCGTTACAATATACACACTATAAATTATATATTTTAATGTTTCATAAATTGTAGTTAATTAGACGTGTCTTGATTTGAGGATTTTTTACATAAATAGTTTGCTAGATTACAACGTATACATGTAGGTGTGGGGACCACACTCCAAAGAGCCTATATAATGTGGCATCGAAGTTATTTACACTGTCAGTATTTCACAAGTGTTTCGTAAACAATGAATACAAGAGATTAGGCCCGTGCAGTACAAGTTAAATAAAAGCGTTTACCAATACGTGCCTATTTTTAAAAGTGAACCTCTTTTGATCATTCTGGCCATTCTTCTTCCTACTGGTCCTCTTCCCCAACCGATATCCAACAGGCCATTTCCCCCTCCCTTGTGTCTTCGCGGCCTGAGGAATCCACGCGCGCCTTCCGCCGTTCGTCCGCCGCGTCGGCCACGCCAAGTGGACGCGAACAGATCTAGCAGGTTTCCCATACCGCGAATCCCATTTCCCAATCATCTGTGTCGCTATTATTACTCTACAAACAAATAGAAACAACAACAACAATAATAGTAATAATAGTAATAATAGTAATAATAATAATAATAATAATAATAATAATAATAATAATAATAATGCCGACTCGATGGTAGAGATCGCTAAGGCAGTAGTACAGTAGCGGTCTCGGAGCAGATGATCGCGGGTTCGAGTCCCGCCTCGGGCATAGTTGTGTTGTGTATGACCCTGTATGTTCGTGTGTGTCTATTTCATCATTCATCATCATCACCTTCATTTCATCCCATCTCCCATGGTTATCAACCTTGGGACCTTAAAGAAAAGTAACGTACTGCTACCCCGATAATCAAGTCTGAGCCCCGGTGGAATGAACGTATCGCATGGCCCCATGTCAGCCCATTAGGGAAACATTATTATTATTATTATGAAGAAGAAGATGATGAAACATGTCTTTATTATTCGCTAAACCAATTGAGATACTCTTTGAAGCAACAGTCATGATTGCTCCTGGTTTCTGCAATTGAAATACGCCGGTGCGGTGCGCAGGACAACGCGTCGACGGGCGGCAACTTCGCCTTCTCGCCGTACGGCGCGGCGTCGGTGCTGGTGGTGCTGTACGAGGGCGCGCGCGGGGCGTCGGCGCGCCAGATCCACGAGGCCCTCGGCCTGCCCTGGGACCGCGACGTCACGCGCGTCGGCTTCCGCGACATCCACCGCCACCTGCGGGTGAGTGCGTCGCGCCCTCCCTGGCACCTTTTTACTTTTTTTATATTTACTTTTGCTGTTGACGCGCCCGCTCTCGTCGGGTTCTCGCAGCAGTCTGAGGAGCCCGTTCCCAACGCAGGAACCGCCGTTGCGCGGTGACGGTCAATGGCGGCTCCTGATTGGTAACGGACTCCATGATCCGACGGAGGCCCAGCGCGACGGGGCGTCGGCTTTATGAATTCAGAATAGACATGAAAAGTTTAAAACAATGTAGGCTAACATCAAGGTCAAAGGTACGGTGGAGTAACGCACCCTACTCTTAAGATTAAACAAAACAGCACTGTTGTCAACATACAAATACATATGAAAATTGTGGAAAATAATATAGACTAGAGCGCGGTTGTACAATGTACTCAAATAGTCGTAATAGCTGAATGTTTATACTCATTTAGCCGTTAGCTTTACATCGAGTGTCAATGCTGTTCAGCTCTAATTTCAACTCCCTTTCTTTATTACGAAATCATTACTTACACGCGAAAGAAATACACACTTCAGTCCAAGGTGATCGCTTTTAATACACACCCGCTCAAATACATATGTAGTAGAATTGAACTCAAAAAGTACTCTGAAACAGTTCAAGTGCTCGACGACATAAGTTAATATTGTTTAAGCACTCTGAAAATTAAAATCCGTAATTTTTTTACATATTAATTACAATGAGTGGGGGATACAAAAACGGAAACTTGCAAAAAGAACAACCTCCCTGAAGTAGGTGTACATTTACGTTTTCAAAAATAGATAATAACATAGAGAGCCAAATAAGTAACATAACGTGATAATTCGATTAGATTACACTTGCTCGGTTAAACGTTTACAAATCTGAAATCGTATTCATGTGAAATGTATGCGACAATGTCTAATTGTTGCCTCACAGAGCTACTTCACGTACGCCGGCTACTTGAGCGGTATGACGCTGAGCAAAAACCAGACGGCGTTGCGCCCCGAATTCGAGAGGCTGCTGCGCTTCTATGGGTACGACCTGGACGAAGTCATGGGTCCCGCGACCTCCGAGCCCACCACCGTCACCACCACAGGTGGAGCAGAAACAACCACGGAAACCTTCGCAAACGCCACTGGAGACACCACAGTAGGCACCACGGAAAATACTAATGCAGAAACCACGACAGATGTCAAAGTAGAGACCACGACAGAAACCAAAACAGGTATCACGGTGGTCACCAATGCAGAGACCGCGACAGAGAGCAAAGCAGAGACCACGACAGAAACCAAGTCGGACACGACGGCCAACAATATAGCCGCTACTACAGGCAGCAATACAGATGCTACAACAGAATCCAAGATAGTGACAACGACAGAGGCTAAGGCAGAAACCACAATGGTTACGACTGAAGCCAACACGCTTGCTGCGACTACGTCGGGTGTCTCTCCTGACGGCGCAGCAAATGAGAACGAGGGTACGTCCTCAGCTTCTGAAGGCTTTCCGAATTCCCCAGACCTTACTTCCAACGCTCCCCCCAGCGATGCCGCTACTACAGAGGCATCATCAACATCATCATCAGAGGAAAGTACATCCGAATTGGAAACGTCCTCTGCGGTTCCATCTGCTTCCCAATCAAGTTCCCCATCTAGCGCTCTGACGGAAACTACAGAATCAGCATCAGAGAAAAATACATCGGAATTAGAAGAGTCTTCTGACACCACAACACCTGCTTCCGGATCAAGTTCCCCATCTAGTGCTCTGACGGAAATTACGAATCCTGGCTCAACCAATCCTACGGACACTTCTCCCCCGTCCAGTGGAGAAACGACCCAACAGTCAACTGAACCAGCTGCCTCCTCGGATTCTATGTCGGATGCATCTCCTGTCAGTACAACAAGCACGAACGAGGCTACGTCCCCCGATTCTGAAGGCTCTCCAAATTCTCCAGGCCTTACTTCCAACGCGCCGTCCAGCGATGCCGCTACTACAGAGGCATTATCATCATCAGAGGAAAATACATCCGGATCAGAAACGACCTCTGGTGTTACATCTGCTTCCGGATCAAGTTCCCCATCTAGCGCCCTGGCGGAAACTACGGGAACTAGCTCGACCAATCCTTCGGACTCATCTCCCTTGCCCAGCGCAGAAGCGATCCAAGAGTCAACTGTACCAACGGCCTCCACGGACTCTCCTACTTCTCCAAGCGATCCAAGTTCTTCAGACAACACGGATGCGACGACTCAGCACACGGAAGCGACCACCACCCCCTCGAGAAGAGCCATGAGTAACGTGGAGGGGGAGGAGCTGGCAGAACGCGCGATGGCGATGGAGATAGAGGATCCGTCGCCAGGGAAAACAACTGAAGCAGGAGAGACGTCAGCGGCGGCAACGACGGCGATCAGTCAGGAAGCGGTGGCGGCGGCGGCGGCGGACGCTCCAGAGGCACTAGCGGAAATAGCCGCCGCGAGTGAGGTAGTGTCATCGCAGAACGAGGCGGCCGGACACGGGGTGATGATGGCACTGATGGATACGATGAGAGAGATGATGCCCGACGCGCCAGTGACAGAGAGCGCGTCGGCAGATGCGGCGATCCAGACAAGTCCTTCGGAAGGGCTTCCCGCGGGGGCGGAGGCGCTCTCCGTTGCAGCAGGCACGACGGCGGGGGCTGTGGCGTACGCGGCTGAAGGACCCGCAGCGACGGTGACGGTGACGACGGCGATGGCCCAGCCCGTGGGCGATGCGGCGGTCGCCGCGGCGTCCGAGGCGGTGGTGGCCGTGGCGGAGCCCGAAGGCCCCGTCGTCTCCCCGCGGGTGGGCGCGAAAGCGCTCGTGACGCAAGAGGCAGCGTCGACGCCAGGTGAGTGGCCAAGCTCTCCGTTCTTTCTCTTTCTCGGTGTAAGATCGCATTTCACCTGAACTCGATTTAATTATTGTCTAGAGTTAACGAAAAATTATGTGTTTACATTATTCTTTTTGAAAATAGAATGGGAGACGTGTTATTAGAAGAGAATACAGGAAACTTCATATACTGCATTGAAAACAATTGATCATATGAATGGATGAATACCACAACGGTATAAGTGACATTTTATATATTCTAAAAAAAACTTGTTTATTTCAGGCTATATTTCAGTGGCAATGTATTTTCGTGGTTTTAATGAACAATTGAAATGTAGTGGTTTTAATAATGAAACAAAGCACCACGATATTACAGTGACATTGCCTTCAATAAAAAAATTGCTCAGAATTTAGAAAATGTCACTTATATTATATTGTTCTGGTTTTCACCCATTCATATTTGATTTGAGTGTGCAAAGGAAAGGAACATATGTCGGGGCTGTAGCTATCCTGTGTCAACGAGGCGCGTTGGCCTGTTCGCAGCGCGGGCGAAGGCCAGGGCGAAGGCGAGGGCGAGGGCGACGGCGGGGCGACGCGGCGGGCGGCAAGGGCGCAGGAGCCACAGGAGCGGCAAGGGCGCGCGCAGGGCGGCCAGGCACCGGGGGCGCACCGCAGCGCCTGCCCGCCGCCGGCGAGACGTCCCCCGCTTAGGTGAGTGCTCGCTCCACACAGCTTTCTTCGGGGCTGGCTGCCAGGCCACCACGCCTTCGGGGCGTTGTAAAAACGCAAAATGATGACAACTATATCGCTCGTGCGCTGCAAATAGTGGCACTACTCAATAAATACGAATTTTAAGTTAATGCACTCTCCAGAATTGCGGATTGCTCTACCTTCCATTAGCTGCAGAAGCATACCTTACAGTGCAGTATTCCATCAACAAAAGGCACGAGTATGAATGCAAGCTTGATATATTTCAATACAAGGTGAAAATTTCAAACTCTTATATTTCAACACCTGATTTTTTGAGTAGTGTCACTATTGCAGACCACGAACGATATAATTTATCAACATGATTTGAATATTTTCAGTAATTGTTTGTATTTCTTTATATGCTACAAATAGTTTGAATTTACATTCTACAGCGAAAAGTAAAATATTTTTGAATTGTTTTTATAATATGTTAATTGCTGGAACCTTTAAAATAAATACAGAGATAATATTTAGTGTTGAAGAATTTATATTTTTTATATTTTATGAATACTTTACATATCTATGTATCCCGTTCTTCAACTTCCGCCGTTCTTGTTACTCTTAATATATGCTAACTCTCAAGTTAAGTGTCAATGTAAGGTTTGGATGTTAGATAACTCAGGATTCGGTGCTAGGTTTACTTGTTTGATATCAATAAGGTATTTGTATGACTTGATGTCAAAACTCTGTAGGAAATCTGCAATTAAGAAAACCCTACTTGTATTATTGCACCCTGTGTGATCAAGAGGTCCAAGAGAACAGATAATGCAGCAGAAAGTACCACCAATGCAGCAGAAAGTGCCAAATTGAACAAAATTGCCATCTTGCAGGAGAACTATTTCAGCCATAGCGGAGCACTTTATTTCGCCGTCAAGACGAAGTGATTTTCTCAACAAACCGACTATCTTGTGAATTATCTTTGTTAATATTTACTGGTAAAAGTACACTCTTTTCGAAAAAAAATCATTAACAACAAAATATGATATTTGTTCGACTTGCTTTCGGCTGCAAACTATAGACATCTGAAAGACCTATCGGGACCTCCGCGGAATCCCAGCGCTCGCTCTTTGGGTGGATCTATGCAGTGAAGAGGCCACATAACTCCCCGAAACTCACGCCGCGATAGTGCTGCCTGATGTAGCCTGTCAGTCATCTAGGTGTCTGCATCTTTTTGAGAATAAGGGGGCCAGTTTCTCAGTGCTCACAAGTTCTTCAATAGCACGTTAGTTTACAGGAAATGGATTAAGATTTTAGAGGCAATACGTAAGGCACTGTTATGTCCTTTATGGTACCAACGCACTAATATTCAAGCCTTTAAGCGATATTCGAACCCACAGCTCTTGTAACCGCTTCATTGCGTTCACCGTTCCCGAGACCCTGCACCATCTAGATGAGCTAATTAAGGTATTTTGAGATCTTACACTTTTCTTGTGCACCACCAATATTTTAGTCATAGAATTTGGGTCACATTTTCACCACCTCGAGCAAAATCACAGAATTGCTTTAACAAAACGTAGGCAAACCGTGGGCATTTGATAGTAAAATTAAAACAGATTTGGAATCCAGGTCCATCACGGTGTCTGTGAAGTCATTCTTTTCATGCAAAGGGTCTCAAAGGTAAGGTCAATACAATGCGTGTCTTCAACAAATGGGAGGAATGATGCAAATGTGTTTACGGTTATCTGCAAAGTTTCCCTCAATTTTTATTCGAAATAAATATACACTTCCAAGTCTCATATGAAGGTGACAACTTTTGAACCAGCCAATAACTACGTCGAAAGGCATCACTGGACTCGCAGCCTTATGAGTAAAATGTCTGGCAAATAAATAATTTTTCTCCAATTTTTTTCTCAGTAAGTCCTCAAAAGATGTTCTTCGTATGGGCGAGCTCTAAAAATATAGAACTCTACCATTGACTTGCAAAACGCGGTAAAACGCCTGCATGTACTACGAACAGGAAGAAATCAATAGTATACCTTCACTCATTTGGAGTGAATATTTTTGTAATGAAATGTACAAGTAACACGGAATACAATACAATTTCTCACTTTCCATTACATTTTTATTCATTAATTGCTCTTCTTCAATCAGTTAATCACAACATTCTTTATTATTTTTCCGAATCCCTATTTTAAAACAAATTAATTATCTATGAAATGAAGCTAATATTCATAATTCACTTTCACATTCAAAAATATAACATACTTGATGCAATGAAAAGGACTGATGTGTTATTCGTAAATTAAAAGTACAAATTCAGAGGTATCTCATGAAACAAACACCTCATCTAAAATGGATCCCCGTAACCAAGCTTCAGAAGCAGGAAAATATCCCACAGCTAGTAAAATATAGAATCTCAAAAGATCATCGCTGCATATAATTAATGCATCCACAATTGTGTTTTATATTACTCTTGCCCCAAAGAGGCTTTATTCGTCTGCAGCGGCGTAATTTCAGTTCAAGCAAAAGAACATCATTGCTCAGACACAAAGAAAGGCCATCACACCTGACAAAAGATAATACAATAAGAGGAAGAACAACTACGTATCAAAGACGTTTTAGAACATCTGAGAACACGAGAATTATGTTGGCCAACAACTTTTATTTATTACGTGAGGTGGTTTTGACGACTAGACACTACTTTCACTCTTATCTCGTAAGAGTCAGTAGACCAAGTTTGTTGTCCTAATACTCGCCATACATTACTAATACAGAGTTATGAAAAAGATTGCTTGTTCCTCTCGACATAAGAAACTTGACAACTACCATTTACCTCTCGTTCATTATTAAGAAATAGGTGGAGAATTAATTAAGAAATGGCTCTACGCGGGTGGAGTCTTCTACGGGAACCGAAAGTCATCTCAGGACTGAGAAATTAATCGAAAAAATTACAGAAAGATTACTCAAACGGAACAAATATTTTACATTAACATTCCAGTTAGGAAATTAAAAATTATCGTTTTCAACATCATTGCCATGTTAATATTCTTCTAGGAGGACATTTTGTAACGGTTCTATTCATTTCAATTTTGGGACATAATTTTCGTTCCCCTTTTGAGAAGGGAAGAAATGTATCAAATACAGAAAGCGAAGTGTGTTGTTTATCGAAAGATTCGCGAATCGAATTATATTTGAATCTGAACAATGAATAGACATACTCGAATATGATGTCTAAAAATAAATAATTATTCACGAAGGTCCCCAAATTTACCTCCATCCTTCACTTTGTTACTAAGGAAAGATAGGGAAACATGTTCATTAATAACTACAGATATGATAAATGTAGTTCTTCATTTCTTAAATACCACGTAGAACGTTCCGGGGTTTGGTTCCAACAAATGTACAAGTATTAATGTATTTCTACCGCTGACGTTACGGCTACATATGGAACCATCTTAAGAGTTATAATTATATAAAATATAATTACAATATGTTGCATAAATATATAATGAATGTTTACAAGAACATAAAAAGGCACAGCAGGTAATAAATATAACCGACACCAGGAGGGTTACTGCGTACAATATTTTAAACTAATAATTGGACATGCAAAAAATTTAAAAATATTTATTTTATTTATTTATTTAATAGGTAATTATTACAAATCAATTAGATTACTTGATCCTATGTGGCTAGGCCGAAGGCCTTTAAGCCATTACAATACCTACATCCTTTCGCGTTCTAATCTTTCGAATTCTGGTATTCACCCCAAATGGTCTCTCCATCGCATCAAAGCCGCGGAAGAGACCATAAGGTACGGCTGAGGAAAAAACCCCTGAAGGGGGAAAAACCTGCCGTCAGAAGCCGAGTACATTCTAATCTATCCGACGTTTATTTTATCTATTTATTTTCTGGCGCGGGCGTCCCGCCGTCTCCTTCCAGTGCTTGGCCTCCTCAGCACCTGAAATCAAACAGCGCCACAGAAGATCGTCCGCACCAACGCCTCCGCCCATATATTTTCGATCCCCCCTTCCCTTCACGCCCTAATGTGCTTATTACTATGCCAGTTTTATTTTATTTATTATATTGACCTGTTATTTACCAATTGACTACGACTTATGACTTATTTCTTAACTGTTTACTAACTAAATATAAAATTACTGATTAACTTACTTATTGTTAGTTTATTGACTTATTAATGTATCTCCAGTCTAGGCTCCGCACAAGCTAACCAGTGCTGTTTTCCCAATCCCTAATTTCAGTTTCCCTAATGGCCCGGACCTTTCCTAAAAATGTTCCTAATTCTTTCATAAATTTAGATCTTTTGTCACCTAAAATGTTTTGGGCGAGCGTTACGTTTCTGTTTAGGAAGTAATAATTTCCCATTCCCATCCATTTGTTTCTCCATGTTTCGGTTGCACAGCAAATTAAGAGGATGTGGATCCAGTCTTCCCTCTCACCGCAAAGCACACAAATGCCATTACCGCTTGCGTCCTTTAGTCTACGCTGCATCCATCCCCCAACCCTGAACCAAGCGTATCCCCCTCTTGCGTCCTTTCCGAGAGTATGAACGTAACTTTCGCAACCCCATAACAGACTCTCATGGATTTGAACTATTAGCGAACGTTTTTCAGCCGTTGCTGCCCAGATCTCTTGCCTTTTAATATCCGCAAGTCTATTGGAAATCAGCCGTTCTATCTCACGGGTTCCCCTATCTCCCACCATTTCCGGAGAGACGTCTCCCAACCCTGCGCGGTCAAGTAGCCGTTTAATTTTGTACGCCCAGTAGCGATGGTCGCTTCCCTGCCATTGCACTCTAAAGCACTTATGTATAAGTGTGTCAGCCTGTTCATTTGCTAATTTAATCCAAAGTTTAATAGATTTCATTTTAAAATCTCTCCAAATTCCTATACTACCGACCTCTCTTAAGACTCCGGCATTTGCTGCACACCTAGAAACTCCCAGAATTAATTTGCAATAATCTGTTTCTATGCTTTCTAATCGATCTATCCTATCCACTCCCCAGATTTCTGCCCCATAATTCATAGCTGGGAGAACTAACGATTTGAACATTGTATCGCATACTTTTACCGGCAATTCCGGAACCCTGCGCACTGCACAAACGATTTCTTTGAGCGCAATTCTTCCTTTGCTGTGAGCCGTCAATATATGATTACTCCATCCCCCATTCATGGAAAATTTTGCACCAAGATATGTAAATGTTTTGACGCGGTCAATTTCTTCCCTAGCGTAGTACCATTTCTCTTTGCTACCCCAAATAAACCCATTCTTGAAGACTACTACTTTCGTTTTTTGAATATTTACTTTTAATCCCCATGTTTCACTATACCGTTCTAGAATATTTAAACTCTTCTGTAAGCCCTCAATTGTCTCCGAGCATAAAACTAAATCATCAGCATATAGTAGTCCGGGAATTTTCAGGCCATCAATTACCGGAGCCGCTGTATCCGCTTCCTGTACCCACGTCAATAAGTCATTTATAAACAAGATAAACAGCAGCGGTGAAAGAGGACATCCCTGTCTTACTCCTATTGTCGATTTTATTTTTTGCGTCGTACTTCCGTCACCGCACCTGACGCAGAAATTTACTTCCCTATACATGCTCTGCAACACTTTTAAAACTTTACGTGAAACGCCTAGCTCATTTAGTTTTTGCCATAAAGCATCCCTATTAATAGAGTCAAAAGCTTTTTCAAAATCCACAAAACTGCAAAATAAGTGGCCCCGTTTACGCGCCAGCGCCTGTTTTACTAGGGTATCTAACACAAATATATTGTCGGTTGTCGCGAAGCCTCTCCTAAAGCCTGCTTGCAATTCTGATATTTTACCGTACTTTTCTGCCCATTCACTCAGTCGCCCCTTGAGTATTTTACAGAACAGTTTGCTCAGCGCTGGCAAAAGACTAATTCCGCGATAATTTTGTGGGCAATTCGCATCCCCTTTATTTTTAAAAATCGGCTGGAGGATAGCTGTACTCCACGTTTCTGGATACGAGCCGGAATCAACAATTGCATTAAATAACTTCATAATACTTTCTGGGTCTATGTGCCACAATTCCGAAATAAATTTTGTCGGAATGCCATCCGCGCCGCCTGCCTTCTTATTATTCATTGTTAGAATAGCCCTATTTACTTCAGTCCGTGTTAGAGGTTCGTCTAATTCAGGCACACTCCGGTCAGTGAAAATACCTTGCCCTGTTTCAATGGTCTCTACTGTGAACGTCCGTGAAAAATATTGCACCCACGCGTCTGCTGAAATTTCATTACTTGAATTTATTTTATTACGCAAAGATCTGATAACGTCAAATTTAAAAATACCTAAAGATATACCCACCTGCGCCAATTATTTCGACGTACTATAATATATATATATATATATATATATATATATATATATATATATATATATATATATATATAACTAATATGCTATATTTTGTTGCTATATTTTAGAAAGAAATATATGGCAAACATTTTTGAGAAAATTTCAAAAATGTCGTATGAGCTTGATGAAATGTATTCCCCAAAATTAAACGAATAGTTTCAAATTCACGCGGTATTGATTCGGACTACATCTACCGAGGAATATTCATTTTGGGGAATATCTACTAATATTCCCAGAAGTTCAAACTAACATTGCAGCACATGACCGTATCTTCAGCCTGTAAAACACAAGGTGAGCGGCATCTGTGTGACCTATAAAACAGCCAGTGCTCATACTCGAGTTTCACATAAGCGTTCGATAGTTGGCTTGCGAGCTCCATCTAATAAGTCGATGATCAGAAAGTTTGCTATCGATATGCCTCGGATTTTAACGAGTTCAACAGTAACAATTGTTTTAAAATGCGACTTTAGGAAAAAATGCTTATAATGTTTGGCTGACCCGTGTAACCGAGGGCGCAGAGACAGGAGTACTTGTCTTGGGTGTTAAAGAATTCTAGTCCCTCTGTGCACGTTTATTCATTTTTCGTATCATCATTGCATCTTTCATAAATCTAAACTCACGGCCAAAAACGGTATTTGAAAATAAAGATATATTTTTTGACAATATTTTAACATCAGGTTACTGTGCAATTCTTGAATTTCAATGCCCCATACATATTAAGAGCGATATAGTGCGTGTGTGAAAGTGAGTGAATTCGAGAGAATCTTGAACAAATTATGTGGAAGTAGATTGTAATTTTGAGAATTTGCTCTATTTTTTACACATTATTTGCACAATTTTTATCATTACCAGTGAAATATTAAACGTTGTATACCAATTCCCTTTACTTTGTTTCTTAGAAATTGAGATTTGACAAAAATTGTGCCTACTTTAGTCCCCGTGAAATGGCTGGCAAATATGACTCGGTCACGTGTCTTCTTTTCAGAACCTCGTCTGCAGAATAGTTATTTCCCGACCCAGGCGTGGCATTGCCGTAAATACGGAGAACGTTCCTCCTGTATACCGACCTCGTGTGAAAAGCGACTCCATCCGGAAACAGAAGGGACTACACGGGGTGGCGGCGTCCTCCAAAAAGCCGGGCCGTTTTCCGTGGCGAGAAGCCGGTTCGACTGCTGACACGCAACTCTCACCGCGACAGAAGCTTTCATTATTTTGTGCCTTCATTAGCAGATAAAATATCATCGTAAAGTCATTTAACATTTTGACTGTTATACTCCGATTTAAATGTAGTGGCGCTTCAAGGTCACTAACTGGAAGAAGGGGGAATGTCATCCAATCGGGAGGTCCAACATCAGAAATTTAATTCGTAATGAAGGTTCCTATTGGATAACAGGATTCTCCTTTCCCTCAAGCTCGTGACCTTAAAGTGCCACCGTGTGTAAATAGGATTATAGAAGAAGAGTCCCTATCCGAGCCCCGGCCGAAGGGATAAACGGCAAATAAAAGCTGACGATGCGTGACTAGGTTAAAGCAGGATTACTCAACTCCAAGTTCAACGCCGGTATGTGGTTATAAATAGAACTTAATCACGAACTGAAGCAACATATCTTCAAAAAAACCGTTACCTTCAAAGAAATGGTATATTCATCGAGGCTATCGACATCCATTTCGCGAGCATTCCCGACGGCTCCTCAATGTAGCCCCTAGACGTCGATGCGCATGCGTAATCTACTTCTCCGCGATATATTATAATCACTTCCGTCTATGTTATGTTATAATGTGTTGCAATTCGCCGCCATTGAGACGCTGCTGTCAACGGGCCAGGGTAGGCCGAGACTCTCCACCCGCAACCTATGTATTACTTTGATGGACGACAGACGATGGCCTTTATTTATATTTATATTTATTTAGTCGATTATTTGGTGGACTATAGGAATCGTCTCAGCCACGGAACCGCAAACTCAGTACAACTTTAGCTACTATTTTATGACTGCTTTATAACCTCCTTTCTACCTAACCTGGAACGCATAAGGTGAAGTGATGGCGGGTTTTCATGATGAAGCATTAATAGAGTGGGGAGAACAGAGAAAATGTGGTTTCCGACTTTGTTCCCCACAGATCCATGTGGCTCGCCCGGGCACGGAATCCCGATCCTAGGAATCAGAGCGCTGTGCCACGGGTTGCCCCTAGCGGAAATTACTAAATGTACGATTTAGGTCCATAACACAACCTCTACTAGTCAATATCGGCAAAGGTGGCTCTGGGCATCACCTGATGTCCCTGCAGATACTCTGACCGGGAGGTTCAGGGGTTCGAGTCCCGCCGGTGGTAGGACTGGCAACTAGGTCGAGTTCAGCTGCTGTCTGGAGGATACGTCTAGAGGCCGGCTGCTCTGATCGGCCATTTTCCGTTATTTCTCCGATCAACAGGCAAATGCCGGAGCAGTACCCTAACAAACGGGTCACGGACCGCGCGCGCTCTTTCCTTCCCCTTCCTTGTCCTATTCTCAACCCCTTACACATACACACACTCACACTAACATGCACTACGCCAGAGAATATATATCTATGAGAGTATGCCAGAGAGTATTGCACTACGCTACCACACATGTCGGGAGACCAGTCGGGAGCTTAGAGCTTGTTCCGGCCGGGGGCGGTGCAACGCGGGAGATACATGGATGAGGAAAATCCCAGCAAGCCGACCTATGTCTGCGTCGGATTTCGCGATCGAGCAGGGAAAGATCATCTCTTCTTCCCGTCACTTCCCGATAAAGCATGCACTACACGTACGCTCCCGGAATCGCCAATGAACCAATCTACAAGTCAATGCCACGTCGCAATCGCCCGTGCGTGTTGCCGGCGCCCGCGAGCCCGAGCCGCGCGCCGGCGCTGTGTGACGCCCGAGCGGAGCGGGCGCCAGGGACAGCGGGCGGCGCCGGGCGGCGCAGGATGCGCGCTCCCTTGCGCACGGGAACTCGTCGTCCTCCGCGGGGCCCGTCGCCGGTGCGTTCCACGCGTCTTGTTTACCTTCTCGACTCCGGCTGTTCATGCATCGGCCCGCGCGTCCGAATCTCGACCGGCTAGAAGCAGCAATTCTCACGTCAAATCTGATTTTATGACGTGTATATTCTAAGTACAACTAATGACGTCCTTAATTTTAATGGTGATGTATTGACTTTTGCGTTGAGTATGCAGGTAGACTGCCTACGAAGCTCGCAGCAAATATCTTGGAAACGCGTTAAGATACCGGATTGGGAAATGCGCCAAGATAATATAAATGGTGAAAATAGCGAATTACGTTTTCATGTTTGTAACATTTTGTAATTTTGGGGATACTGACCATAAAGGATTTTTAAATGAAAGTAAATACTGTTTCATCAGCATATTTAATTTCTGCAAGAGATACAATGATATAATTATTTTTAATAGTATTGAAGTGAGACAAAAACGCATGGTTTTCTCACAGAGCATTTCATACAAATTTTCCTTTTTGGTGAAAATGGAAATTTTCTTGGATCATGCTTCTGCCCACACACTTCATTATTCTTCTTCGTTTGCGATCTCGCTTTCGCAGGTCAACAGTGTATACGTCTGGTCGTGTTAAGTGATATCGAAATGGAGACGTCGAAACCGTTTAAATGTCAGTAATATAATGATTAATTATTTTTTAACACTATCATTAATTTAATTTATGATATAATTATCACAGATTATAATAATTCAACACTTTTCTAAGAAAAGTGAAAAATCGCTAATTTGTAATTAAATCAGCAGTTAACCTATCAATTGCAATATATGTTTAAACCACAAGTAGTATTATCAAAAACAATATTAACCAAAGAAACAAATAAGATTTTATCTTGCTTCAGTTGCCCAAACTTTGCAATACATTCTTGTGATCACAGGAAATTATATTTCTGAATAAACTCCAGTGCAATCTGACTTAAGCTATCACCAATAATTCCGCCAAAAATGGGCCTTTAATAGAAGTAGCTGCGTAATCAAGGCTATGAAGTTATTGGAAACGTAAATCAAATCTGATTAGCCAATTGCTATGAAATGAAGTGTGTTCTCTTTAACGTTTATGATTTTCATAAACGACAAAATGCAAGGTATTTCGGAAGATTTGCCTCTTCTCGGCCAATAACTAAACACACTCTTGACTTGTCACTCATTGTCTTACTCGAGAAACTCACTTTGCGTCCTCGCCGAATTAAAGAAGTAAACTAGACTTGAGGATACAACTCGTATTCCGTAGACACTTTACAGCATGGTCGTCTGACGAAGGAGTTAGCGAATGGGAAGGGATTCGCGCACGCGGCATGCTCCGCGATTGCTTTGCAGATTTCCACACAAGAAAAACACGCGTTAGCAAATAATAGGAATGCTGTGAAAAGGGCGAAGCGAATGTGTTGCGGTTTCATTGAGAGATTTTTAAAATCATCTGTTGTTATCTGAAACAAAGTAATCCCCCTACGCGCCTGAAACAAAGTAATCCCCCATAGGCGACTCTGGTTGTTATCGTTCGAAGTATTGAATTGAATTGAATTAATGCTTTATTTTACGTAGCGAGACTCGGGCCATCAGGCCCGCTCTTCCGCCTCACCACCCAAATTTCGCTACGCTCCTTTCACCAACTAGCAGAGAAAGGAGGTATTTCTTGGGCGTGAAACAGGCGATTTGAATTTAGCCCAGAGGCGTAATTTAGGCTTGAGGATATTTTACATGCAATCTACTAACACGGGACAGCCGGCTTTCCTTCCCTTCCGAAGGAAGGCGTACGAAGAATTTTTCGCCCTTAAAATCCACGGTTTCGATCGGGTTTGAACCCGATCGCTAACTAAGTTTAAAGAAATGGGCAAAAATAAGTGAAGAAAACTGCGAAATGGTTGAAGTTAGCATGATTTTACAAAAATACATATTTAACATCATATACAAAATAAATTGTCTTATATGAATATGTCTTTGTGTGTCTTGCACATCGTCTATATATTCTAGTGCTACAAACGTCACACACACACACACACACACACACACACACACACACACATATATATATATATATATATATATATATATATATATATATATATATATATATATATATATATATATAGCTAGCATCTTTTTCCCCCACCGCAGTTTCTACATGAACCCAAAGTGAACACATTAGACACATCACCTATAGTTCTCCTACAGCCCTCTGAAAATTTTTACCCTGCAAATCATGCATTCTTCATCTTCTGCAAGGGAAGATATCCTTGGTAAAACTTCCAATTCGAAAGAGCGAGATGACATGCCGTTCGATTCCTCATCGGAGTCTTTCTTTTACTTTTTGTTTAACTTCAGAATTTCTTAAATCTCTCGCTTTTCTACTTATTTGGGATTAAATTCTGAAATTCTCTTTTGACCTCTTTCTTCTTCTTCGTACTGTCTCGAACAGATAGGCTTTAAAGGAGGCTCTTGCTTTCAATTAGGCTCCTAAGGTATAATGAGTGCCAAATGCCTTAATTTTACAAGACGTAAAATTGGGGACCCGCATTAGGGACATTTGGGGAGTTCCGAGTATGCACCAGCGTGTTTATATTTCAAATGACATTTACATTTTTACAAGGCAAGTAAAATAAACTACATTACCCTACATCAATGGCTTGTAATGTCCCGTTCAAAATAGTGTAATGGTTAGAAGACGATGATGTAGCGAACTGCGAATATGCACTTAAAAAGCTTTGCTTTTCACTGTTTGCACTAATAACTTGCTGTCCTGCAATAAGTGAATATGAAGACTCTACCGCTTAACTGATCTGCGGTCTTACAAATACCTAATCTTTCAGTACGTTTCCAATAGGCAACAGCACTCTACAGAACTGCAAATCAAGGAGATTGCATTAGCATACGGACTTGGGTTTGGGTACTTTCCTCTCCGTATATCAGGAATTGTACGAAAGTGCAGGCGTCGCTAAAGGATCTCCAAGAGATGTGTTTCTTTGGCGCCATATATAAAGATGGAACTCGAACTATTTGAGAGTGACGTATAATTCTTTCTTCGTACACGGCAATAAATTCTTATTTGGTGATTTGTAATTTGTAGCTAGTCGTTTCAACCAATAGGTGGATCTGGTGTTACATTAATGAAATGGTATGTTTTGTGTCCGTTTATGAACACTCTGAACCGTGTATGGACACAGGAACCGTATATGGAACCGCTTATGGACACCCTGAAAGAAAATGTAACTCCTGTATGTGAGCTAAAATAGAATGAGCAGAAGCACTGGGCGAAAATAATTTAATTCTGGGATGTTTTGAAATAAAATAATTTCAAATGATTTGAAATGATTAGTAAGTGTATCTACTAAATTTCCGGTTGCACAATCGGTCAGTAAAGAGTAATTAGACACAGTCCTCCCATCTTAAGGGTATTATTTGATATTTTTAAAAGGACTAAACAAAATTCCACTGAAAATTGCAACGTAGTTTACGATCTAAATTAAGAAATACTTCTCCAAAGGTGTTGTAGCTATATGTGATCAAATGAGAGACTCATTAGCAGTCGGTAATTGCAATGGAGTTTAACAGTGTTTTTTCAATCACAATGCTTGGAATCGTACGTACGTCTGAACTAGTGACGATGAAAAAGGTAGTTTTCAAATTGGTCTCGCAGCGAAAAAGTTGGTTCTTAATAGGGCGATCGCCCCCGTCATTAGTGATGGCCCCCGTCGTTTTCCGCACGCAAATCGCAAGGCGAATTGTATGTATGTACTTCGGGACCGTTTTAATGACACCGTCAAAGTCAACGCCAAGTGTTTTTCAAAGATTCTTGCTGAGTAGCTAACTTTGCAGAGCGGGAAGAACGCGGTCTTGAATAAGACCTGCTAGTGGAATTATGTTCTATGGGTTGTTTTACTCATCTTCAACTATTGAACGTGAATCGTCAATTTCTCAATTTTCTTGAATTAAAAGGGCTAATTGCGAATTAATAATTTTATTAGAAACAGTACACAATGTAATGGATTGAATTTTGATAGAATTGAGCGATGGCTAAGCTGAATTGCGATAATCTTGTGATAATGGCTTTTTTTTAAATTTATTTCTACCTGCTCGGCATTTCTGCCTTTCAGGGGTGTTTATTGTACAATATTATACACATTAACTTTTAGGGATGGACATCCGCATGCGTTACCTCCTCTCTCAGGGGTCTGATAAAACGTTGTTCTTTGAGAAGAAACTGTGGATAACAGTTTTTGGAGTTATATGGGTTTATTTTGAGGAGAGGGTGTCAGTGGGTGGAATTTTGGAAAGTGGAAGATGGGTAGGTGATTTAAGGTGGACGAAGGGAGTCTTTAGGGAATCGTGATCTTATTCTTTTTGATGAACCATACGTTTTACCTAGCTTGAATATTGTTGTACTGTGCGATTGGGGAATGGATGAGAAGAATTTATGAGTCATAAGATTTATATATTCGTTAATGGATGATATATTTAGTTCATTTTGGATTTGTATGTTGCTTATGAACCAAGGAGCTTTAATGATCTTTCTGGGAAATTTATTTTGTATTATTTCTATTTTGTTTAGGTTTGTTTTTGCGGCGTTATTCCAGATCGGGCAGGCATATGTGAGCGTTGGTCTTATTATTGTTTTATAGATGGTTAAGCCGCAGTCAGTGCTAAGTCCGGAATTTCTATTTATTATTGGGTATAGTTTGGATATTTTTGCATAAGTTTTATCTGCTATTGATTTGATATGTTGTTTCCAGTTTAGTTTGGTGTCAAGTAGTACTCCTAAGTATTTTGCTGGTGTATTTCCACTCATCCATTCTATATTTGTGTTTTGGAGGCTGAGGAGGGGTGGTTGAGGAAGTTTGCGGAGTGTGAAAATTTTTGCTTGAGTTTTAGATGCGTTAATCTTTATTTTCCAGTTTGAAGCCCATTTAATGTAGTTATTTAGGTCAATCTGTATATTGTCGAAGGCGCAGCTAATGTCTGAATGAGAGGTAAAAAGTGCTGTGTCATCTGCGTAAAGGGCAATTTCTGTATAGTCTGACTGTGGTAAATCCGACATGTAAACAGTAAAGAGAAGGGGAGAGAGGCAAGAACCTTGAGGGACTCCTGCATTAATTTCAAATTTGTTTGAGAGACTTGAGTTAATACGGACGGAAAAATATCTATCTTTTAGAAAACTTCTGATTAGATGGAGTAGATATTTGGGAGTTCCTAGTTGGCGCAGTTTGTATAAAAGACCTTCATGCCAGAGTTTATCAAAGGCTTTCTCAATGTCTAGGAACACTGCAATTGTGTATTTTTTGCTGTGAAATGAATTTGCAATATATTCAGTTAAACGGAGCAATTGGTGGGTGGTGCTATGTTGAGATCTGAATCCGAACTGAAAGTCAGGGATAGCGCTAATTTTTGTTAGGTAAGTAGATAATCTGCTGTGAATTAATTTTTCAAATATCTTTGCGATTGAGGGTAGGAGGCTTATTGGTCTGTAGCTTGTAGGAAAGCGAGGATCTTTGCCTGGTTTACAGAAGGGTAAGATTATAGATAATTTCCAATCTTTTGGAAAGTAGCCCAGTCTTAGACAGTAACCGCCTTTAAATAAGGCGGTTAAAATAGTTATAGCTCTTTGGGGTAATTCTTTGAGAGCTCTGTTGTTAATATGGTCGTGACCTGCTGATTTTCGGGTTTTCAATTGCTTAATAATTTTAGATGTTTCGGATGGGGATATAAATTTTATTTTATCTGGGACATTATAGTCTGGTAACAGGACGTTTTTTGTAATATAATTAGTAAAGGAAGAATTTGTATTTGGGTTTGGAGTAAAACTATTTTGCAGATATTTACCTAACATATTAGCTTTCATATGATCCGTATAAGCTACATTTGAGTTGTGTTTCAGGATAGGAATGTCAGTAGTTTCTTTACATAGTCTTTTTATGGTTGACCAGAGTGGTCTACTATTAGGGTGTATTTGAGCTATGGATCTTTGAAAATTGTTTATTCGAATTTTATTTAATTTGTTTTTGATTGTTCTCCCTAATTTGTTGAATTTGCTTTAAGGTCATGTCTGCGGTTGATTTGCCAGAGCCGTCGAAGGTTACGTTTACTTTTAATTAGGTTTAGAATATTCCTTGGGATCGGATTTCTATTGTTAGTGAAAGGTCTTGCGAAAGGAGTTGTTGATTGTAGCAATGCAACGTAGATTTTCTGTGTGATATCAGTTACCTGGTTGTCTATTTCATTTGTTGTTAGTATCTGTTCCGGGTAGTGAAGGTTTACTTCTAATGGGTCTCTAAATTTATTCCAGTTGACGTGCCCTTTCGTGCCCAAAACTGTGAAGGGATTATTAGACTGCAAGAGGTTTGAAGATTTTAGTTCAATGATGACTGGGCAATGATCTGAATCTAATTCAGGAAGTACGGTTTGAGATGTAGGTAAGTGGAAGTTTTTAGACACCATTATGTCTAAAATATCTGGGATAATATTACTATTGTACGGGTAGTGTGTTGGCTGCCAAGGTGCTATTACATCTAAGTTATTGTTTACTGCAAAAGATTGCAATTTAGTGCCTTGCTGGGTTGTGCAATTGCATCCCCAGGCTTGGTTTTTACTGTTTAGGTCTCCTAGTAGAATAACGTTGGCGTTGTTATTAAATATTTCCTTGTATTCTTTTACTGGAAATTGTTTATTCGGAGGTTTATATGCTGTTATTATTGTGTAATCTTTATTATCTATGGTTACGGTGACTGACACAGTTTCCAGGTTAGAAGTGTTGGGGCTAAGTGACCGTTGATGTTTGACTCGGGTTGAAAGAGCAATCAAAACACCCCCTGCTGCAACATTTGAAATTCTGTCACTTCTATATATTTTATAACCGGAAATTTTGAATTTTTCATTTAGAACCAAGTGGGTTTCGGTTATGCATGCAATATTGATTTTGTGTTCGTGAAGAAAAATTTCTATTTCTGATTGTTGTCTTTTAATTCCGTTTGCATTCCAATTCAATAAAGTGATTTTATTTGCCATTATGGAAATTTATTAGCACTGACTGTACAATATTTTGAATTTGCGGGATTATAGCTGAGATTACTTGTGATACTATTGTGGTTATTAGTTGGGATACATCAGTTGGCATTTGGGTTTGCAAATATTGAGCCGGTGACCACGGGGTATTGGTTTTGGGAAGGGGAGGAAATTCGCGAGGGCTAAATGTTGGAGGGCTACGAGAGGGATTGTTGCGCGGCGGCGGTTGTTGCTCTGACCCTGACCTGCGTTCATTTAGGTTTGAACGTGCTTGCTGAGTTTCTTTGAAAATGCGACAGCCTTTGTAATTGGCCGTGTGCTCCAAGCCACAGTTAACGCAATTCGGTTTCTCACTTTTTGGTTTTGTGCATTGAGAATAGTGGTGTGACTCTTTACATCTAACGCACCTCGGAGTGAGTCGGCAGTTTGCTTGCGAGTGTCCATACCTTTGACAACGTTTACATTGTATTGGGTAGTTTCGATTTGTTCTAGGTTGAACTTGTATGACGCAATGCATCAGGCGATTTAAAGTTAATATTGACTTCCCGTCTCTATTGTCTTTTATTTCTAGAGCACAAATTTCAATTGGATTTTTCTTTTTGTCATATAATCTAGTCACTTTGGTAACAGGGTATTTGAGTTCAAGTTCTTTTAAAATGTCAGCTTCCGAGTAACATGTGGGGATGCCCTTCATCACAGCATTAAAGGTTTTAATAGAAGGGTCGCGGAAAGAATAGAATTGTCTGTTCTTCTCAACACAGTGATGTCTAAAATTACGGTAATCTTCTATTGTAGTGAGCATGATTTTTAGTTGATCACCGGCTGTCTTGGTTGTGAAATCACATTTGACGACTGATTTAATGTCGGAAATCATTTGGTTGTAGTCAAGTACGTTGTGCATAATTATGGGCGGAATTTTTAATGTTTGTTCTGGAGTACTTAGATCACTGTCTTTAAGATTTTGAAGCACTTCGAAACGCGATGAAGTTTGAACATTGTATAATGGCATAGAGTTTTCATCATCATTTCTCTTTCGTTTACTTACGTTTGAAAGCGTTTCGTTGGAAGTTGTTGCGTGCATCTCTTCGCTTTGGTGTTCTTGGGGCAGGGTCGTTTGGGGCGGTTGCTGCTGCATTAACGGTTGCCCTTGCTGCGCTGTGGGTTGATTCTGTTGAAGTAGCAGTAGTTGCTGCTGCTGTTGCTGATGAAGGAGTTGCAGATGTTGCTGCTGTTGTTGTAAAAGTTGAAATTGTGCTGTTGGGAGAATGCACTGATCGTTGTTGCTTGCATATAAGGTATCCATAGCGTTCACAAACACTTGTGATGTACCGTGTAGCCCCGACTCGGGGCTACCTTGTACGTTCATTTCGCCACTCGTGGTCACGGGTTGGTTTTCTCTCACTTGTGGTAAATATTTTTTAATACTATTTGCGAAATTAAACTGTTTTTGATGTAACGATGTATAATATTTAAAAAAGACACGTAGATTGCTGTGCAAGCGAAACTAGTTTGACACTCAATCTAAACACACTACGCAGTGAGAGAGCTGTGGCGTACGATGTTCACGGCACGGCTGCTCGGTGCGAACTGGTGATAATGGCTAACCCCAAGTCGAGATTTGTTTGGTGTGGAGAATTGCCTGTACATGTGGTGGTAGGCTTTGAAGTCACAAAGCTTTAATTAGAAGTTCGCCAACAACAGTTGAAGAAACAAAACTCTGCTAATGTCGAATTAGTTTAGGGTGGTTTCTATTCTCAAGTTCTTCTTACAACACAACTGCTTAATTTCCTTTTCTTCAGAAGCAGATAAACTACAAAGTTGGTAAAGGTTTACTGCAGAAAGTTCACTAATTATATCAATTACTTCAGATGTGTAACATTGATCCAATAACTAAATTATACAATGTAAGGATATAGAGCTCGTTCATAGCCGATTCTGGAGAAAAATTGGATTGAAAACTAAAGCGTAAAGTTATTCTGCCAATAACTAGGTATTTTGCGTAATACCTATGTTCATATTGGTGAGCCTTGTGCATTGGGAGACTGTACTAGTTTTTTAATAAATAAATCGTATCTAATGATATCTACGTATGCACAGCAGAGATATCGGGGTCACCGCAGATGATAAATTATTACACAAACTACACGTAATAAATGTACTGAAAATATGTATTAAATGTAATTGGTATGTAAAATTATCCGTTCTTTGGTTTCTGTATAAACCTTTACAATAATGATATCACTCGTTGTGTAGCAAGTAGTTGTCATAGCGGTGACCAAATAATATTGCATTGGGGAACTCTATCCTACACCTGGACATCAATCGATGCTTGTTGTGCAGATATTTTGCAACATAAATTTTGACGAAAATTTATTTCTATTTAAATTTACACATCTCGATCGTTTGATTTTTTAATTAATATGTAAGTGTGCACACTAATCAATATACATTTATAAATTTGGATAGAGTAGTTGCAATACATAAAAATACAATATTCTTCATAATAAAGTCCGTCGTCTTGCACACACCGCGCATAAATTAGTGTCGACTCCTGTCCTGGGAAGCAGCGCTCGCAAAAGGCACAGGCGTGTGAAACCCTCCTCGGAGTGCGAAACAGCGGAGTGAGGCGGAGCGAAATCTATTCAGCCCTTTTCCTCTATTTATTTCTCCACTTCGTTTTATTTCGCCTCTTTCATTCTTCTTTGAGATTACAGCATCTTATCCATTCCCATGTACCGTATACTGTCTATACTCACATATGAGGTTCTCTCGACTTAAATTGCGTCAATAGTCAACGTAAAAAATTGCGCCAACAGCGCGCGAACGCAAGACGATTTGAGAGTCTTATGGCCTCTTGTCGTTTTCGATTCTTGACGTAACGTTTTACTGTGTGCGTTTTGATGGAGTGTTTTCGGATAGTGATTTCCACTAATTATTTATTTATCATTCAGAAGGATCCCTAATTCTTGCCTAACTGAAGAATGAAACAGTTTGATAATGTTAAAACTGATGTATTTGTGTTTATTAATTTAGTATGTACTATTTATTTGTGTTCAGATACTTAGTCAACGAAGAAAAGTGCAACGTTCTCGTCTTAAGACTATTTCCTCTAAGCGTTATGCTATTCATTTGCCTTTATGATATTCATAATTCTTAACTTTGTTAAAGGCATAGAATGTTATTGACGGATGTCGAAGCAATTACAATAACCTGTCAACCCTCTTGAAGAGTTCATGAGTATATAAAATTTTGTAATTATAATATGCAAGACTGGGTGCTTAATTCATCTTTGATCGCGACTTTCCTCCTACGGGCCATGATGATATTTGTTTAGTTTGTTAAGTGTTACCTCAACAATTATACGTGGTCTTGACTTCCAAGTATGATTAAGATATAATTGCAGACGTACGTGGGGACATTTCATAAATATAGAAAATACTGTCATAGTGTATTGGACATACATACTGGACATAGTGAAAACTTCAGTCTATCACTTATGCTAATGTTTACGTGTATGCGTTATGCTTATGAGTGTGTTTGCGTTGTGAATGCGTTGTGCTTACGTGTGAGCGCGTGATGGCGGTTGTGTTCGCAGAGGACGCGTGGGCAGGCCCGGCGCTGGCGCCGGCGGCGGCGGTGTCGGTGTCGGGGCCCGGAAGGCGGCCCCGGTGGCTGTTCACCCCCAGCCCCGGCCCCAACCCCGGCCCCGGCCCCGGCTCCGGCCCCGCGGCGTACGCCAACCACCCGCGCTACGGGCAGCCCTCGCGCCTGCCCTTCCTGGTGAACGGCGAGGTGGACACGCCCGTGCCCGTCATGACCTTCGCCGCCGTCTTCCCCTACGCCGTCATCCCGCACCTGGACGCGCAGGTGCTCGAGTTCCCGCTCGACGTGAGTATCTCCATCATCATCATCATCATCATCATCATCATCATCATCATCATCATTATCATCATCATCATTATCATTATTATTGTTATTATTAAACAAAATTACACACAATTTACCTTAAAAGCGAGAGCACTTTCCTCAGAATTAACTTAATACACACCCAACACCGAAAGCAGAAATGCACATGAAATCAATTTCAATGGACAAGAGGGGTTAATGTTTTCCAATTCCAATCAATCAATTCAAGAAACTGAGTAAGGGATGACCGTTACGAATAGACGCTAATGCGAAAATGTCGATCGCTAAGGACTGAAAGAGACATGATTAAGAGAATTAGAGAAACTAGCGGTATTCCAGCAGCAATTACTTCTTCAGATTATTGGTAAAATTAAAGCAAGAATTTTCTTTCGGAAATATGAGTAGCTGTCGCGTAGTTTTTGGTGAAATAGTTGCAATTAACAACACACGTAAACAATATTTTCCCCAAAATGGCTTCTAAGTTTTTTTTCTCGAATAGAGCAAAGTTTACTTCATAATGTGGCATTGACCCGATTTTCATTACGTACTTCTAAAATTTCTACAATTTTGAAATTTAAGATATTTTTTGACCCTGTCTCACGCCTTTAGTACTGAAGCCAAAGATTTATATCTTCATTTAGTCTCCATCTCAATATTGTAGGGAATATTGGAACTAAATAGTGTAAGGAAAACCCTCTAAGCCTTGTATCTGTAAGTGCCCGGGTTTGAATACCAACCTGAGTAAATCTTTTTTCTTTTAAGTTTCTCTACGAATAGATCACAATACAGTGAATTCAATAGCAGAAAGTCATTTTTATTTGAAGATTTAAATATTTTAAAAAAATAGAGAATTATATACGTAACCGTTAATATTACGTAAATACCGAATATTAATATTACGTAACCGTTACCCATAATATGAGAAAGTATGTTTTCTAGTTTATTGTTTTTGCAGCTGCTAACACCCAAACGGACGGGAATATCTAATGAGAGAGTGTTATTAACCTACCATTGGGCCTTTTGGAAGGAAGGGCAGCTCGCGACGATCAATACAGTTGAAAGAAAGGAAAGGGTCAGTCTCGATGCCACCTAGTGGAGTCTGAGTGGAGATCAACTGAGACCTAGTGGAGTCATGGTTATGTGCGCCCTAGGTCAGAAATTTCGTAAGGGAATTCAGTTCTAAACTAGTATTCTGCTATCATTCAAGAAATAATTTACCTAAACAAAAAAATGGTAAATTCAATACGGTTTATTACCAGAGTACCGTGTGCCGTGAACAACGATAATTGTGATTGTGTAAACGTCAATAACAACTTTATTTAGATTAATTTAGTCAAAAACTGTATGTGACGTATAGGGGAGAAGATAATCTGCACACATTTTCTTTCAGTTCCAGAATCCCTTCCAATCGTGTTAGCTATAAACTGTTAAAAGATGAGTAAAAATTAAAGATAAATAAATAAAAATGAAATTTAAAAAAAGCGCGAGGTTAGCAACATTTAAAAAGCAAGACATTTTCGTATTTAGTAACTGAATTGAATTAAATTAACGGAAGCTGTCTGTTAAGAGTAGCTTTTCGTTCCTCTGTTTGTAGGGTTAAGCTGATATAACAGTAGAGCATTACGAAAAGTAATAATTCGTGTCATTGTGAATGCTTCTTTTATAATTTACTTTTTGAATATGTAAAAAATACTAAGTTGTTGCCTGCAATCAAGACGTAAGTGAAATTGTCGCGGAGGTGCGGTTTGCTGCCCGGAGTCTGAGCGACGACATCCAGCCGAAGGCTTCTTGGCAACGTTTCGACCACGTTTTCGTGGTTTGCTTCGAAACAAATACGGAAGAAGCCCACGAATATGCGGTGGAAACGTCGACGATCAATCCTCCTTCGGGCCGACGCTTCGCCCGGACGGCAAACACGTAAACTCCGGACACGGAAGCCTACGGCGTCGACTTCGAATTTGTTTGCGTAGCACACAAAGAAGAGTAGCTCGGTCTGGGAGTCCGAGGAGGTCTGTATTTAATGTTTGGCGCGAGTTTCGGGAAACCAGCACAATGGCCGTAGTTCCGAAGCCAGAAATCCCATCATTGTCGAAATCGGTTTCCATTCCGGTAAGGCGTTGTGTTGAGATGTAATGATGCCGATGATAAGGGAAGTTGTGAGCATGAAGTGGACAATGAGATGTAGGGGAAACAAGAGAACCCTGCGGGAATCTGCGAAGAACTCACTTTGCCCACCACAAATGCCTCTTGGATTGGATGAGGATCGAAGACCAGCCCTGGCGGTGTAAGGGAAGCGAACGGTGGCTGCAACACGGGTCGCTCCACCGATGACCGATCGATTATTGATTCCGGGCGCGTCAACTGCTGAAGACCCGTAAGTGTAGTGCATGTTCTATCGCGGAAGGTGGTGATATTCCCTCTGCGGGATGGCGGGATCCGGCGCCGACCTACCCGTCTGCTAGCAGGGTTTTCCCAAACCAGGAGTCTCCCACCAGCGCGGCACCGCCCCAACCGGGACAAGCTCTAAGACCGACCGGTCTCCTGACAAGTGTGGTACTGTTCTAAACGTAAGTGTAAATGTGTGTAAGGGGTGAGGATAGAGCGAGGAAGAGGAAGGAAAGATCGCACGCGGGACCGTAACGGTTGTAGCGTACAATGACTGACCAGCTGGCGTGCACTCGTACTGGGTCGTTTGATTTTGAATTCCAGGTCATACAAGTTAAAGCAATATTACTGTGAAAGGATACTCTTTCCCAAAAAGAAGAATCGGAACGGCGTTTTGATCCCAATGCAGTTCCGGTGCTCACTTGGTGACTCGAACAGAAGGCCCATGAGTACGAAGGATAACCATACTTTTTTCTTATTTTTTGAAAACCTTTGCATGACCCAGAAGATCCCATAAGCGTGTTCGTGCGCACTGAATGTTTAGATACTCATTAAAGTGTAGAGGACTTCGGATGAAAAAAAATAGCTTAAGCAAATGGAAAGGAATGAGTTTTTTTACTTTTTATAATTCTAAATAGACGTACGTTGGCTGTCCTTCCCCGTTACTGTATTGTAGCGCGTTGAAAGAGAATTATTGCTTTTTTCCACCATTATGTATTATACTTTTCACATTATACATTATACGTTTGTGGGAATCTACGAAGTCTGATGGCAGAAGCGTCAATTGATTTGCGGCGTAGTGTACGCTTCCATTTAAAAACAATTTGGCAATTAATTAATTTTCATGATCAAAATAAATGGTTATGAAATCGTCAGAGTTGGAGTTTATTCCCTCTACAATGACCATATTATTGAAGGTGAAGATGATGAGATAAAGCATTTCTTTGTCATTCTTCCATTTGCAATAAAAAATATAGGAAGCAAGAGCAAGTAGTTACATTCATTAGACTGAACACAAGTTCATGGCCTACTCTTTAATTTTGAAACAACTGGCCCGTACCGTGAAATTGAATATGTTTTGCATTTTGCATTTGTATTGCATGTCCAGTCTTCAGTGCAATAAATAAGATTGACCAGATATACCAAGACATTTATTCTCTGCTTCCAGGGATCAAGGAATGACATTGAAGCTTTGTAATACAATCGATCTGATACATGAAAGTGTGGTCATGATTGCATATTTAAACTGTATGTGTACCAAAGCCATCCGTTGTTCGAAAAACAAGACGATACTGACTTGTCGCAAGAGAATATTTATGTATTCCATAAATTTAGTATTAATTTATAAGCATGATAGGTACGGTACAATAAACATTTCTTATAATTTATCAACATCGATATCGTGAACTATTTTATTAAATGAGAAATTGGATAATATGCAAACATATTATGTACATGTGAAAACGTGAAGAATGCTACTCAGTAGCTAGAATATTATTTTCAGAAATTCTAATATGGTATAGTGGTTTTAATTGAAAATAATCGTATACATATTGTGAAATGTTATTAACTTTTCTTTCTAATACTACCCGTTAAACTTCCATCTCCGAAATCGGATTTTAAATTCCGGTCGTCTCCGGTTGAGGTTGTGGTTTGCAAGAGGACTTCTCGGGCTTCTCCCGCCCCCATCATTTCTGCATCTTCCTTCACAGAGCATTGTCATAATCACGTATCCATCACGTAATTCAAACTATTCCAGATATGCCATAAACCAATGAAGCTTAGGTACTAGATTACACAAGGCGAAACAAGTATATCGACCTCTTTTAAAATTTATTTATTTATGGTCACTTTATAACTTCAAGGTCATTAGCGACACCGACAATTGCATATACAAACGTAATAGTTACAATTATGACAAGAACAAAAACATTAAAGTTAATCACATTTTCACAATATGTAAGGTTTCATCTAACAAAGGTTCTAATACAATATTCAGCTATATAAGGCTGCACAGTTTGTAGTTAGTAAGAATTTTATTATTTTTGCACACTTGTCTGTAGAGCTGAGTAATGATTGTAGGGTTCCTTCAATTTTCAGAAGTTTTCTTATATTATTAGTAGTAGGGCATTCAAGAATAAGGAGGGAGGTGGAGACTGATGCACCACACTTTGGGCAGGGTTCTGGATCAGATCTCTCAAATAGATGGCAGAAATTGGGATTAAAGCGACATATCTTTAGTCATGTGGCTACAAGACAAGACTGTGTCGACCATTGTTTCTTATGACTAGTGAATCAATGTCAGGGGAATGAGGTTTTGAGAAGAGAAGCAGTCGGACGGGCAGATTTCCTCCGCCTTGACGTCTGATTCCCCACTTTCTCTTAGTGTCATAATGAAAAAGTGTGAAATGCCGACCAATATTGCGCAACGTATAATGATAAAATTTCTTACAAAAGAAAACATCAGAACCAGTGAAATTTGAAAAAAAATTAACTTTCAGTGCGGGAAATAAAAGCAAGAAGCAAGACAAAATCTGGTGCAAGGGGTTTCGAGGAGGAAGATATACCGTAAAAAACAAAGTATGTAGTACGACAACCAAGTTCCTTCCCAAGAAATATTGCAAATGACATGATCTTATTGAAAGATAAGTCACTTGACAGTGAAAGAAATTCATCAGAGGCAAGAGATTGCATTTAGAAGCGTTAGACATCTTTAAATAAAGAGAAATTGATTTAGCTGAGATGAATTGACACGGAACACCACACTTCAGCCGAAATATTTCATCATACAGCACAGGCATATCGTGTATGTGGCCCCCGTAAAGAGGCTATAAATGAAGAGCGTTTGACTGCTTGCAACTCAATTACACGCTCATTATCTGTTTTACGATTCCGGTATAAGGCAACTCCGAACGTGACGGACAAAATGTGTAGAGAGACGAAAATTATTATTAGTATTTGTTATTATTGTATTGTTAGTATTGTCTTTAATGACCAGACTCTAGATATATATGCATCGCCCTCCCCAAGATGGACTGGATTTGGCAATTTTAAAGTTGGCATCACATAGGCGCCGGACGGCACAAAATATTGTTTGACTCGACGTTTCTCCCGATCACGACCAGCAGCTTCCGGCTTAGGTGTCTCAGGGCATAAACTGATGTCTCTGTATTGCCTATGAGCGGGAGGTTCTAGGGTTCAGGACCCAACAGTGGTAGGATTTTCGATTCTAGCTAGACAGCTAGGTCAAATTCAGCCACTGTATTGAAGAGAATTGTAGCGGCAGGTTGCTCTGATCTCGGGGTTTCTCCTATCAACACCAGGTGAATGCCGGGGCAGTACCATAACACGGACCGCGTGCGATCTTTCCTTCCTCTTCCTTGTCCTGTCCTCACCCCTGACACACACATGCACTATACTACACTATCTTGTAGCTCCCATACTTTTAGATTACAAAAAATAATTGTACGAATAATAAGCAAATCCCACCCACGTGATTCTTGTAAGCCTCTCTTTATCAAACTAGGTATCTTACCATTACCTTGTCTCTTGATATAATCTCTATGCATCAATGGTTTTTGTCAAAAATGTCTTACTTGAGGGCGGGAATATATTTTCAGTAAACGCTGATGTCTATAACTATCAACAGCTCGCTACAAAAAATTCACATACAATACATGTACATTATCTTACAACACCTTGTGACATTAAACGATGACATTAAACGATTAAATTCGATACAAAATTTTAAGTCCCAAGTAAAATATTTTCTGCTGCACAACTGTTTCTATACAATTACAAACTATACCGAGCATCCAAAAGGAAAGTAATATTAATTTTAACAACGGCACTTAATGTATTATTTACCATTTGGATTGTATAATTCTCAAGAACATGTAACAAGAATTGTACTTTAGCTTCTGTGTCAATGACTCCCATCTCGATCAGGTTTTTGTCCAGTAACCCTGATCCTTGAGCAAATACTGAGATGGCCCACTGTTTTGTTTCTGGACATACATGTAATTTCAAATTAACTTCTCCCCATAGCACGTCACACACAGTTTTTAACTGTTTTGACGTAAATAAATAAAATAAATATCACACGTGTCGGGAGACCAGTCTTGAGATAAAGCTTGTTCCGGCTAGAGCAGTGCTCCGCTGGTGGAAGATACCTGTTTGGGGAAATCTCCGCAAGCTGACGGTCAGGTTGACGCCGGATCTCGTCATCTAGTGTGGGAAGGTCACCTCTCGCGACAAAAGCATGCACGACACTTAAAAGACTAATGACCTTAGCGGTTGACGCGCCCGAAATTAATAATAAACCAAGCAATGCAAGTTAATGACGGGGCTCCGGCCTTCGGCTTCAACGAAAACAATTTCGAGGCTGGGCAACGCGTAATTTTCAAGGCATTTAATGCCAAAGTACTTTGTTACCACACAGTTTATTGGAAAACAATGTACGGAAAGGGAATTTACTGAGTTGAATGTAAAAAACTGAGTTAAAATTGAATTTTCAAGGAGGCAGATATTGAACAATTACTGCGAAAGCGCTTGATAACAATCTTTTATGTCTCTTTCATATCGAACTTCTTTCTAAGTTCTTAAAACCAAATCTAATTTTCATCGAATGGTTATTCTCACACTTATTTTTCTTTCTCTCTCTCTCTCTCTCTCTCTCTCTCTCTCTCTCTCTCTCTCTCTCTCTCTCTTTCTTACTTTATTTCTTTGTGTACAATATTGTCTTCATGAAAAAAAATTTAAACTAGTCACTTCACTAAAAGAAACCTCGCACTTCCAAACTATTTAACAATAATACCTTCGTTACTGCGAAATCCCTTTAGTAGTTCTAAGTTTCCATACGCTGATTTCGCGGCGTCATATGTTGATTCGTCGTCGGGATAAGACCCGTACACGCTATTGGTTCTTCTCCGCTGGCGTCGCTTGCCCTTATTCAAGTAATTTTATTTTAATTCTTTTTATTATTAACCTAACTGACATAATAATTATACTAAATCTTCCCAACCATATACTTCGAGGTAGGCAACTGACGACCCTGCCAATATTAACGGACGTTTATTTCCCTCCGAAGATTGAAAACGTTTTTATGAAACAGCAGGACTCAGAAATGATTTAATTAATATTATCCGTGATAAACATCAATATTTGTTGGATATTGTTGGAAAATATGTGTCTGACGCGAGAATTATTTCACAATATTTGGCTCACTCATCTTGGGATATACGTTCCGTATTGCATATATAGATGTAAGTCTAACTCCAATTTTTGTGTTGAATTGTTTTCTATATTTGTAGTCAGTATATATGAAGTACTTGGAGCACGAAAAAGAAAAGCCATACTAACCGCAGCTGACTCCCGGTATTCGTAAATGTTAATATCACGATTGTGCTCGAAGTGTATTTCATCTTGTCATTACTCCAACCCCCTTCTACTATTGAATTCATGAACAGTTATAAAATAATGTGACCCATTTTAATCTAACTCTTGCATAGTGTTCACTTCATCAAGTGAAAACTAGTGGTGCTACAGTAACGCATACTTTCTCGCATTAATTCTAAATTTGCAATGTTTCGAAAATTGAGAGATCAACGGAAATGAGACCGCCGGCATTCTGTTCAGCGCCCTTCTTCCCTCCGTGGAAAATATTTGAAGGAAAAAATTGGGGTGGTTTTCGAGGAAAAAAGTATTATAAAAATTAAATTTGCCTATATTTTGCACAAAATTACCCGAAAACTACTCATATTTTTGAAGGGTTGAACATGACCTTATATCAATCTCTCTCTTTAAAGAACATATTTTATTCAGGGAGGCTTTTACCACGCATTACTACGCCCATGGTACCACCCTCAGACTGATAAATTAAATCTCAAAACATTAACATTTACTGACAGACGACGACACGTCTTGGTATCATGTTCATAACTTTCGCCGTAGCCGAACCTTATCACCTCCGCGACTTTGTGTGAGTCAGACGAGCGGCAACGCTGAACACTGGCTGTGAGAAAGTAAACAAATCCTTGCAAACTGATTGCTTCGGAGCAGGTCACATGACGTCGAGTCGCTTGTACGCTGCCGGTAATCGCCTCTTCGGGCACTGGAGCAAAGCGAGCGCGAGAAGGTGCGAGTCGAGTGGTGCAGAGGTGCGGCGTGCGGCGCGTGCGCAGGACGAGCGCTACCGGCTGGTGCTGGTGCTGCCGCGGCGGCGGCGCGGGCTGGCGCACCTGCTGCGCGCGCTGCGCTCCGTGCCGCTGCGCCACCTCTGCGCGCAGCTACTGCCCACGCGCGTGCACGCCGTCATCCCCTCCTTCATGGTGGACGACTACGTCACGCTCACCGCCTCGCTGCAGAAGGTGAGCCCTGATGAAGACGCATGGACTGAAGTGCGATTTTTATAACTCTGCCCCTCGAAGCACTACTTCACTGCTTCGCGTCTTTCTCGGTCGTGCCTCTAGATGTCGCCTGATCGCGACCGTATCCAGCACTGCTGTCCTAGCGGCACGACCGAAAACGTCGCGAAATATAGTGACATAATGCCTCGGGAAGTATTGCCTTAAGGAACATAGTTAAAAAATCCGTAGTGAAGAGGCTTGATTTTCTTCTCGTGTTTTAATTCAATATCCAGGTTAAGTATAAATAACTACGATGCAAAATAGTAGACTGTCGATAATGGAAGAGGTCGTTCATGAACCGCACCTTTGGCACAACTCAAAGAAACAGTTTATTGCTCTTCGTGGGTCTTCTATAATTTAGTGTACTGACATAAATTATTTCATAAACCTTCATCCAATACAACACTTCATCAACTTCCATTTAGGTCATTAATATCATTTAAACATAAGAATTGATATTAAGTAGGTAAATGTTCAGAACTATTCCACGAAATACCATGATGACGGATGTCAGGTTGGACACAGCTTATCGGTTTGAAATGTTGTGTTAATGTTACAATCAGTGTGAAGTTCTTGACCCATTTGTTCGTGTAAAAAGAGACTCGCTAAGCAACCAAAAGTAAAAGATGAGTGTTGTAGCAGGCGCGAACACGACGTCCAGGCAACCGCAATTGGCTTTCGCAAGCCTCGTTCTTCGGTGTCAAACCCACGACTTCCATTTCATACCTGCGCTCTACTGGCTGGCAAAGTGGCAATGGTGACGAGCGCGCGTGTGTGTGCCGCAGCTGGGCATCTGGGACGTGTTCGACCCGCGGCGCGCCGACCTGGGCGTCATGACCGACGACCGCGAGCTGTTCGTGCGCAACATCGAGCAGTCCATCACCGTCGTCATCCGCAACTACGTCGAGGTCTTCGACATCCAGTCACGTAAGTACCGGCGGCCCCGCTGGAGGTTGTGCTAGAAGAACCTCAGAGGTTCACTTTGTAGTACACGGCCAAGGTCCTTCACTCCCATAAACACTGGCGGCGTTTATAGTGGCGCGCTCTTCCCTTGCACTTTCTTGAAGGAGCTATGTGGTGTACGAAACCTCAATGTGCTTGACGTTTGAGAATCACGGGATGACGTCGAAAGTGGTTTGGTTGTGGCACGCACCAGAAGCATCGATTACTGTGACGCAACTTAGCTTTTTTATTTTTTTAGGTCGCGCGGTCATACAGCGACCACTCGAACTTTTAACTTTGGGGTAACGGTGGGGAACATATGCTAACATCATACTCAAACATACATGCCGGCGCGCGATTCGAACCCGCTACCCTTGAAGGCAAGGTAGGCTCTTCAGCCTTAGCGACTTCAGCTATCCAGGCCGGCACAATCAAGCTTTGTTGCGACCAACCCTGAGTGAATACAGCAATGAGATAGAGAGCCACATTTGTTGACCGCTGTTGACGCCCAAAATCAAACCCGTACCTCTTTAAACGTATCCACGCAGTATAGTCAACAGAATGAAAAGTATATGGGACTGAAATCTAGAATTCGCGTTCGATTGCGTACGAAAGCTCATACAGTGGCGTGGCAATGGTAGTAAAGCACGGCAACGCTGCTTCGGCCGAGGCTCAACTGTCAAGCACGGAGAGTTGTTCAACGTATACGACAGGCTGCTGCCAGCGCAAATGGGGATGGCGCGTGCACCAGGCAAGGTCTAACAAGTGGGCGCGTCAGATGGAAAATCACGCATTGCTTATGTTTGCCCTTTACATAGACATGTTTCAATTTACAAATGTTATCATTATAAATATTTGATCGTCGCAAATTTTAAATTTTCCAAAACAACTGCGTCAAACGTTTGCTATCTACAGTGGGTGAACGTTACGCAAAACCTCACCGAGTGACACCAGCGCCCCGAAATCTTCAAGCCTGTAGTTGTGTTCATACTTTCAATGGGGAATTAATAGGCTCTGTACAGGGCCTCATGTGCTTTTCCGATAAGGAACTTAGCTCACGTTTTAAGAGTGATGGCTGTTGCAAACTATCATTAACATATTATTTTACAAAAATATGTTTATTTAGGCAATTATATGTGTCAAGTATTCGAAAAATTAAATCATTTTTAACGGAAGAGGCAGGTTTGATTGTTGGAATTTAGCCTTGTGGTCATGTGCTCCGGTAGAGGTTTCGCTCTGTGATTGCATGTGGCACGTTCTAGTTATTCTCTTGTGCAAGCTCACTTACTCGTATGTGTTCTTCCCTGTGTTGTATATTTTTGTTACTTTTCCGAGCCACGAACTTCGTCAATTTGAATACTTGTCGTTAAGGAGAAGCCATTAAGCCACATTTGACCTCATTGTAGTCACAAGAGATCGTGCTGCAAACTAAACACAGAACGCGCCTTTCAACAGTGTTTCTAAGAACCCCCGCTGGTCATATTTCTTGCTCGTGCGACACGCGTAAAATGCCTCGTATGACAAACCATAAGGTCTTGCGTCTTAACTGTTCTTGAATGGCATAAATGTCGTAACAGACGTGAAAGTCATGGCCCCAAGATAAGATGGACATTGATGTCTCTCAAATCCCTTTTGTTACAAGAAATGTGAATATTTCACGCTACCCTTTGCAAAGAAAATTTCAGAAACGAGTCTTCCAGTTTCAAATAGTAATGCAGTAGCTGAAACCGTGCGATTATATCGCACAGTAGGAGAGCTGTAGACAAGTTACCACAGCAAATACTGCATTTCCATGAATATACACATGTTCTATATCAACAGTGTGTACCATTCTCGATGCTTTTCTGCTTCTGGTATCGCATTATCAGAGTTCGTATCCTAGGTATTACATACACAATGTATCAAAGTAAAATAATATATACTTCATACATCTATCATCAAAATTATTATCAAATCTGTATCATTAGCCAACATGTACACCAACACATCTTATTAATCGTTCACTAGTAAAATGTGGCGTCGACAACGCTGTAAACTGTTTTAAAAAATAGTTTCGTGTGTTGACAATTGCTTTCATACTTCATTCCTTTCATGCCCAGTTTTGTTAAAATATGTTCTTTTAGTATCTGACGTGGACTTACCAATGAATCGTAGTAGCCGATAATGTTATACTCACGTTCAAAAGTTCCTACACACAATGACCTCCTAACACCCTATTTTACCTCCATACGAGATATGAACTGGCCTTATTCCTTTTTCAAAATTATAATCGCCGTAACATACTTACAGGTTTTGATGCTATTAGTTAAATTTTACGTTTCTACGCTTTTTCTAATATGCACAAAAATATACAAAGCACATTTGCATTAGCAGATAGGCTAAATGCAAAAATGCTAATCCTTCACAATTAGTTCCTAAAATTCTGTTGCAACATCTTTTACAATTACATTTGATTCTTCCCCGGTTTTCCTTAACACTTCTTTACTTTTTCTCCCCTAATTTTTGAAGAGATTAAGAATTCACAAACTCAGTTTAATTTGTGTTCATTTCTACTTCTGCAATTGTTCTATTAATAGTTTTGTATGCGAATCTAGCGTTTCATGGGAATCTAACATTAAAAGATGACTGTTTGAATGTTCATGTAAATAAGGTGTTAGTACAGTTTAACAAGAATAAGTTGTGGGTCACATTCATTTGAAAATTGGTATTTGCACACTTACATAAGAACAAAAAAGTGTGAAGTCGGACATCACATTTATTCTCTAGCATTACTTACAGTTTTGTTTTCTCCATATTCACTTGAAATTCTTAAAGTTTAATAAGTTCCAAGGCAGTACTGTTTGTAAGTTTTCGCAGACTTATTTTTTTAAATACGATAATTCGAATATCAATTGATATCAAACTGCAGCGTGATTTACATCGTAATTAAATTGTTCACTAAAAGATGTCAACATCAGTGTTGCCAACGTCGTGAAAGAAACTTATGGAGTATGAAGTTAAAAATGCCTTTGTATATTGCTTAATCAACGCCCCCAATCAATCGATTTTGAGGCGTTGTTTAATTACTCGCATTATCACTATGATTGCAGTGCCAAATCATAAAAAAACAGGTTATGGAAATTTGTTTGAATCATCTTGCCGGATCCGAAAACAAATTACCAGTTCCCTAACAGGAGACCGGGACACATCGAATGACACCACATATGTCTCGATTAGTGCACGGGAAGTGGTCTATCCGCGAGTGACGGAATCGCACCCGAGTGCACATACGCACTCAGTGTTCAAGTTTTACTTGAACACTGTATTGGGATTTGCTTATAGCATACAACCATGAAACTCAATGAAGATTTCAAACCTCGCTCTTTCTGTTGGTAATCAATACCTATATCTATCACACAGAGCAAATGTTCAAAGATGTTCATGAATGGATCCTACAGGCAGGGGATCCAGCACTATTCAATTTTTCTACAACGGTTATACCGAGAAAGAGAAGACAAATATTTCACCTACACAATAAATTTTGGAGTGTTCAGACCCGGGTGTGCATGCAACCGAAGTTTTCTTTGAGGTCGATGTGAGATTTTTGATGTGTAATTCATGTGTATTTTTTAAATTGTATACAGTAACGAATGATTTATGATCATTACGGCTTAAATGAAATTATGAAATTGTATGTTTTTCTCGTATGTTTTCGAAAAACTCACCAAAAGTACTTTTATTTTGCACAATTTGTTCCCACGTACGTCCACGTCGCTGAGGTTTGCGTGGGAAACTCATAATACTCTTAATTGGTTAACATAAAATTACGCGAGTTACCTTCTCTCAAATAACTGACAGTCTGTACTTACCTGACCCCGAGTATCTGTACTTAAGTCGTAATGTTGTATACGTACCATAGGGTTCAATTTACAATACGAATGCACTGTTTCTAGCATTTGCCGCTCGTTGCTTCTAAAGAGTAGGTATCTGCGGTGACTAATGACCGATGCGTATGCCACAAGGTCTTCCCGCAAAAGGTTCGACCTTGTATTCTCAAATCAGAGAAACGGAACTGATGTAACTGACACTCCAGAATTACCGTAACGTCGAATTCTACCGTTTTTGCCACGAAAACGAACGTTTCCCACCGTGTGACGAAACGAATGCTTTAACAAGGCATTCTTTATCTGCTCTGGAAAGGAGAGATCTGCAGCCTTGATCTTTCACAAGCACCTGCAATGACCACGCAGTCTCTGAACCCTTGAATTCGGGATGGCGCTTTATCCTCGTTCATCTTTTCCCACTGTCACTCACATTCCGTGGGCTACGAAATGCCCTGATCTGGGGAAACACTACAAGAATAACGACTGAACCCATAATTGCACGTTACTATGAAATAACTAAAATCATTAATGCGTTAAGAACATTCAGTTTGTTCTTCAGAAGATCTAAAACGTTGCCATTGAATAAAATCAATTTAAGATCCTGTAAGTTGAAAAAATATCACAATTTTTATCAATCGGATTTTTAATTCAAATACGCCGCCATTCCTAGCGCCTAGTGTACAATTTCCAATCTCCCTAATGTGATTTATTTTTTTTACAATTTTATTTGTATTTGTTATGAGTTTATATTATACGATTTGCTTTTAAGCAAATTGGCGTAAATTATTATATCGTTAATAAACTTTAAATTAATTTTAACCTAAAATCTATATCATTGAATATGAGTGAAGTAATAATGTGAAATTGTTTCTGAAATATATATATTTTTAAATCCAATCAATCATTTGTAATAAGTAATTCTGTGAAGAAAAAGTTTTGTAATCTCGGAAAACTAGTTCCTTGGCAAAATCGCGGGAGCTTAAGAGTTATCTAACATGCTTATGCAAAGCACATATCTTATCTATACCGTACAGAATAACATAAGCCACGCGATCTCATGATTTTTAACTTCAATGCGAGATAGGTTTTACACACTAAAGTTAGTTTCCTCGGGGTACAACAAAAGTGGCATATATAAATTGTCATTTTGCAGGGCAACAGTTTTAATTAAATGTAGGAGCGGTTATTTTCGCGTCCAAAGGCATCTTTATGGTGACTATCTTGAAAACTAGCTGGAGGAAACTTCTCTAGTAAACAATTTTCTAACCATATTTCTTGACTTCACTAAAAAATGTCGATTTTAAGACGTCACTTTTTTGTACACAATATGTTATTTCTAAGCGGGAAGTATGCAGACTCGCAATCGTTTTGTTTGTTGTATGTTAAATTAAAATATTACTTGAAAATTAGCTGCAATTATTTTCATTGGAGGTGCAGACTTTTCTATTTGTAAACTATTCTCCTAGTTAGTTAAATATACTATCAAACATTTTTTCACTTTACAAAATTTCACTTCGAAATGTAAGTAATAGATATTATTGAAGTTATTATATAATATTTAAAGAATTGTAATATCCGTCTATGTTCGACATTGTGATAACAGCGAAAATGAGGCCTCAATTATACGACCTTTTAGTAAGTATCCAGTGCCCATGCCTTCAAGAAAGCTTCTCTCTTACTCGCACATTCACATCACTCGTTTGAGAATTATGTTCTCTGCACATTTCTAGGCAAGGGCAGGTATTTATTTCCTTTGTATATTACGATATTTTCTTTTAAAAATATTCCAGGTAATTTTAATAATCAGAAATGTTTAGAAGCATTTCTTAGCAATTCTGTTTGGAAAATTAGTAATAGAAACTCCGGATTATAAACTGCACTTTAAATGAATTTAATATTGATAATAACAGATCATTTATTTCTAAATTGATACGCATCCTTACAACACAATTTCATGAAGTATCATCCACTGGGAAGTATTTTAGTAATTAATATAATAATAAGTTCAGAAGTGTGTGGTTCAGAAAAGAAATCTCGATTTTCTCCATTTTCTTCATCTTCAATTTTCTGGTGTGACTTGTCTTGGTATGTGCCTGGTTAATAGACGTTTTATTCGTTCTTTTGGCGATACAAAGGTCATAAATCTAATCGACTCTACCTTTTAATATCATTCAGACAACATCATCGCCGTTTTGTCGTCCTCGTTATTCTTTGATCACAGCTAATAAGAGTAGATGTTCTTACTCTAGCTTTCGTAAGAACACTCAAAATTGTTCTTGTTTTGAATATGACGATTGGTCGCTTTATCTTCAGGTTGTTGACGTACCAAGTGAACTGGACAATGATTTCGTCATGGCTCTTCGAGTGGCCAATGGACATTAAGATTGAATTATGATGCTTCTTTATTTCTTCCCCTCCTGCATCATTCTGATCAACAGAGGGATGAATGTCGCAGTGATTTGCTCGTAGAAAAAGAGACGAATTTGTCTTCCAATTATTATAATAAGCAAGTATAATCACATCCACCTTTTTTATAAATTGGAGTAATGTTGTAAATTAAAATAGTTTTTGAACATGTGATTACTTATGGAAAGTGTTGTTCATTGTCCCTAAATATATTCAGTGTATTCATCATGCTTCTAGCCGGGTTCCTAAGCGCTGAGGTTACGGTAGCAGAGAGAATCGCGGGGTCTGAGGGTTCAAACCACACCTTGAGCACGTATGTTTGTCAAGTGTTGAGACATGTTTGTATTAATTCCATTTCGCGTAGCACCTTAATAACTGTTTCTTCTCTAATCCCTTCCCTGCCTAAAATGACCACAGTACACGTATTTATACTGTGGGGCAGCTCAGCCGGTTATTTGTATAGTTAGTGATGGCCGACCATACAGGCAGCGATCCTCGCGGAAGTCAAGTAAAACTACGGATTGCTGCTACAGTGGTATACATATTTTTTGTGAAATTGCGATTATTAAGAGGTGGTTTCAAAAATTAAAAGAAAATTCGTATAATTGCTTGACCTTGTGAAGTTATATTCCTAGGATTTCAAGGGCAAGTCATTAAATAACACGTACAATTTCATCGAACCAACATTTTAACCTTGCATTTGACAATTATCGGAACATATTTGATATACAAAAAGTGAATTCTTATAGTTTTCGGTTAACCTAATAATAATGCGTGTGTCGAAAGGGGAGCACTATTCTGCAATTAAATGCAGCAATAATGAAGGAAAGAACCCTGAGTGGTGTTGTTTTTTACTTGTCTAATAAACCTGGAAAGGAAAGTCGGAAACTTGTTATAACCTCATAACAGAGATGTTATTACCTAGACACCCTTATTTACTACTTATATTACTTACATTTCTAGATATTTTCATGAACAGTATAGACATTCTTATTCTTCCTCGTGATCACACTATTCACGTGTAATGAACAAAATTAATTAGATTTAAATAATTTCATTCCTTAAAACTTGTTCAAAACTTCTACTTTATTTGTTGTTTTAGTTATATCCATAAGGAAATTAAAATATAGGTATAAAAACTTTGATTTTCTCTTATATTTAGCAAAACGATGCTATATTACGAATTGTAAGGTGACGATGTATTCCTTGATCGCCGCGCGGATAGCTAGAGTCACTGACCAACTTGTCATGGGGCATTTAACACGGAGCTGCGCTTCTGAATACTACTAAATGCGTATACTGTAGGGTGATTGCCTGCATGCCAGGACCGATGGTCCTACGAGACGTTTCCCTAATGAGTTTATGGGCCCCTGAGCAAGCGCCACCTGGCCGCCACCATCCCTCACTAACTAGAATATGGACAAAAGGGTCATATTTATCCAAAAATTTATTAAAAGTACATGAATTTCCAAGAACCATGCCATAAATAACATTCATAATCTAAAATTTATTTTCGAACATAACAACACCTTTCTAGCGTCTAACTACTATTTTTTGGGCATTTCATAAATAGTTCCTCCAGAGAAAAAAAAAATCCGAGCATGTGTCATGCTCCCACCATTTTATTCTTAGGGAAAGTTTCATCCACCCCCACCCCCCGGAAAGTCGGTAATTATTTTGGAAGTAATAATACTAGATCTGAAAATGTAATGTTGTCTTGAATCAATGCCATTTGTAATTGCTTGCTCGTCAAACGCCCACCATCCGAACTTCTGCCTTCGCGTTCCACTCGAACACGAAGCAGGAAGGAGGGAGCAGGTTGCAAGAGGATCGCGACCTGAGGGCGGCGGGGGAAGCAGCGCAAAGAGCGCGCGGGAGGTCGAGCGCGACGGAGCCAGGAGCAGAAAGGAGGGGGAGGGCGAGGGGGAGGGGGAGAAAGAACGCTTGGCGCAACTTCAGTGAGCAGTAGTTAACGAGATGGACACAGGGGTACACGCCCTCACTGACCTAGCGGCGCCATAAACCCAAGGTCGTGAAACGGACACTGCCTCGCGGCTGAGAGGTGTTGTTTATCGGGCGACGAGGACTAGTAGCGTCTTTAGAATACCTTCATTCTGACGTATGTGCGCTGTTACAAATGAAAAGAACCTAAACAACGGATTTTACGTCCAATATGCGAGATCATATAGTTGGGGTAATTCCAAAACTTTTAAAAAAGGTTATTGAATAAGGTGTTTATCAAAGGAGGCAGAGGTTAGCAGAGTCAACGTTGGAAAATGATGTATACCAAAATCATTCAAAATTTGGTCGAGATGTATTCAAAAGTTTTTGTTGGCATTTCTTATAGTTATGGTTTATGCGCTCTAATAAAGTAAGTACAAAACTTGCATTCTGTTGGCGTACGCTCAGAACATTTTTTCCGGCTCCGAAACTCTGGACGATTAGTCACACCTACTTTATGAACAAGGTTAGTGAAACCGATTAATGAATAACACATTTCTTATTTTATACTCCCACTTTCGTATTTAATACAACTGGGCCCGGCAATGCTTCGCTATTTCAATGTATTACACTTAACACGCTATTGGTCACATGATTGTTTATAAGACCATAAATATGACTCTTTTTATTTTTACACAAAGGAAATCTTCGATCAGTGGGACACTTGAAAACAGCGACTTGGTAGTTATGATGCAGGCAGCTTCACCTTGATTGAATGCGCTAACCTCTTCTACAGCTCTTTAATTGGTACAGTAGTAGTTTGTGGTGGCTCAAAGTGTAAGGATGCGCTGGGGAGGCAATGACATCGAAGGAACCATTTTCGTAAATTTTTGCTCTCTGTAATGGAGCTTTAATATTTTTTTCTAACCGCCGAAATTAACTTATCTACATCAGGATCATTTCCATGAATTTCTTCCGCAACTTTATTGCAAGCATAGTACATGTATCATTTTAGGGTAGAGTAGCTGAAAAACTGCCTGCTTTCGCTATGTAAAGAGCTGCATCAGTGACTAGAAGTATATATTCTTTCTTCAATCCTTCAGGCCACAACAGATTCGTTGTTAATGCAAGATAATACCAATTGTTGAGTGGTTAGGTCTGTCCAATGTTTCACAGTAAATGAGAAATTTATATCCTGCTCGGTATCTACTTAAAACACCCAAACCAACGTTTGAATTAGGAAGTGTGAATAATCTCTTTGAGACTACAAAGAAAGTACACAAGAATAAAATAAAAATGATAAAAATATGACGAAACTACGAAAATTCATAGAAAAGTATGACCATAATATGTTATGTAAACGGAAAATGACAAAAGGGTTAAAAAGACAATATATGACTGTATATGACACGTGAAAATTGCATAATTTTATTCAGTGTAAATAAAGTTCTCCCTCGAGTTTGTGCAAGAATGTGCGTGCGTGCTATGACAATGTCTTGGAGAAATTTGATTTATTTGTCCGCAACAACGATCCAGAAATAATTCTGGCGGATTTTTCACAATCGCAGGAGCAGAATATGCAGAAAAGACGCGCATAATACTTGAGGATGCGGTGGGTTGGGTAGAGCTTCTGTTCAGGACTGCTTAAGTCAGAATAATCGCATATAATCATCATAAACGCGCGTCAATGTGCAACAAACATTTGCATATCCACATAGTACTATGCTTATATTCTTCGCGCAAGTGCAAGAATAAGTTGACACAGTTTTATCATATGGACGGCACGGCAGTGCATAAGATACGAATAAACAAACAAACGAACTTTTATATATTAGATTTTATTAAAAATTGTATATTAATTTCATTGACATTAACAAAGATGTAGGGTCGTATAATAGCAACTGAGAGATATCAATTTATTTTAAATTTCCTACAACCATGAATTTTTCTGCACAAGAGATTTCCAATAAATAGATAAATAAATCCATTGGATGGCTCTTGCCAAAAGTTGAAGGATGCGGAAGTTCACGGCGTTTTGGCGAAGGGTTCACAGACTGTGACTCAATGTCGCGGTCCTTTATTCGCGGCCTTCGCCGTGGCCAGTTTGTGTTGTGTGCGGCGGAGCGTCTTGCGCGGCCGCGCCCCCGCCCCCGCCCGGACCGCCGGCCCCCGAAGGCCGCCCCCGCTCCCGCCCCTCCCCGCCCCGCCACGCCACGCCTCAGCCCCGCCCCGCCCCGTCGCACACTGGGCCGCGACGTGCCGAAAGGCGCGCTTGGTCCAACCAACAGAAAGGCTGAGATCGCTCAGGGCAGCGGCTGTTGCCACTGCAGCGTCAACGACCGATCCTAGCGTGCGAGTCACGGCGGTGGCGAACGTTAATTAGGTACTATCAAATTCGAATTCGAAAGCTGTTTGGAAGAGAATTCTAGTGAGCCGCTGCTCTATTCCGTAGTTGTTCATAGTTTTTCCACTTGATACTGGGAAAAAGCCGGAGCAGTAACATTGTAGACAGGCTACGGACCTCGCGAAACCTTTCTTTCCTCCTATTCGCCCCTCCTCTCTATTCACAAACCTACCTTACATACACCATAGCACCACACACGTCTAGATTCTTGTCGGGAGCTTAGTGTTTTTTCGGCTGGTGCCTCGCTGGTGAAGATCTAAAGAGGGAACTTCTCTAGCCGTCTTGTGGGTCGTCGTCGGATCTTACGTTTTAGTGGGGGAGGAACACCGCCATCTCTCAAGATATAACTGGCTGTGCACTTACGAGACCAATGACCGTAGCAATCGACTCGGCCGGAAACAAAATAATGAACTGAAGTAACAGTTAATCGCCTACTCTCTCGCGCAGATAACTGGCATCGCTGGCCCAAATTGCTAGCCCAATTGCATCCCCGCCACATACACCCAAAAAAGAAGGAAATTTTGGCATTTTTGCATAATAAGAGTCGCGAAGTACATGTTGCGGTGGTAAAGGCACTCGCGCACGCTGAAGCAACTGCCAGTAAAATACTGAAAGCAGAACGAAATTCAATGGCTTCTCGGCTCGCACTCTGGGCCTTTTCCGCATTATGTTTGATTTCGAAACACTGAACAATTATATAATCGTAATTCAGAAGAAGAAAAGGCCACTCTAACGGCCGGTGTGCGTTAAGTGATGTAAAGGCCGCCGCCCTATAACACCTTCAAATAAACGAATTTTAGCAAAAGACGGCGTATGAATAGTCTCGTTCAAAGGAAAGGTATTGCATATTTTAATGCTATTTTTCTGATAAGGATGTATTCCGAAAAGTATTGAACACCTTACAGCGATAACACAAATAACACACTATGTGTTATAAACCTCGACTACCGCCTTGGTTTACAAACTTTCACCACATTCGTTAGTTGCTCAATAACGGCCTGATGACACTTATTACTACTGCGAGAAGGTATAACATGCACCTCTTGGAATGTAGAGAACAAAACTTTCAACTCCAGGATTTGTTAATATAAAATGTGTTCATTTTATAATAAAGGAGTTTTTTAATCTATGTGATCAAACAAATAAGTAAGAAGCAGTCAGGAGGCAAAATTCACGAAGTCAGAAGATTCTTCATGTGTAATACGTTTATTAGTAAGCGATGGTGTACTTACTCATTCACAACTCAGGCATCAAGGAAAAACAAGATACGTGGCCGCATAGTGCAGCGACAAACGGCGACCCTCTAAACTGCAACATTTATGCATTTGTGCGTTCCGCCTCGGCGCGTGCTCTGACAGGAATACGAGATAGATGGTTTGCTCCGCATGATGTAAGGAGAGGGTTGAAATGAGCAGCCTAGATCCCGGAGGTGAAAACATTCAGTACCTCGAATCGATGAGCCGTGGATTCGAGACGCTATTGTTACGCATTTATGTGCTTGGCGATTCAGCCCCACATCCTTTTATGGCCTTTGATTGATAACTACAGTTTACAACCGTAAATGTTCTCATTAAATCTTCGCACTCTAGAATCAGATCCCTTCCCATTAAAAAATGAACTACAAGAACCTGGGAGGTAGTTTAGAATTTTACACGTAGGTGTGTCTCGGCTACTTTGGGATCGTCGTTTTGCATTGTCGAAAATTAGCTAAATTCAAAAGACGCTTTAGTAAAAAGAAAGAGAAAAACGTGAATAAATACTAAGACGTCAAAGTTGGCAGCATTATAGTTAAACCTTACAATATAACTTCTGTATCTCGAAGTGTGATGCGTTGTCTTTTAAATCGCTTTACACTAGCAAATAAAATGTATTCATTTTAAGTGTTGCCAGAACTCGATATTTAAAATAAGATAATTCTCTTCTTTTGAAAGCAGAGATCGAGTAAGCACATTACATGCACCGTAGGATGCACAAAAACGTTTATTAGCGAATTTGTGGTATTTTCGGTTAGAAAATCAAAATTCTTTGCTTTTAAGCCTTCTCGTATTATGAACGTGAACGACTTAAGTCCGTTCAAAAATGCTACTAATATGTACGTGCTGTCTTAGAATAAATGGAACAAAAGTCTAGGGCAAAAGAGGGATCGAAATTGTGTACTTATGCCAATGAACATTTAGTGAGAAATTTCGTATTGCAGTTCTCATGCACACGTGTTCGTTAGGTTTCGTTCTCACAAAATCCAGGAAATAGCACGTGGCGGCGAATACCTTTGCAAACGGTGTACCCAAACAATCAGGGACGATTGTTACACATGTATAACTTAGTTATATGAATTTTCCAACTACATGTTCAGTGGCAAAAGGTGATCATTGTCGGCACCTCTACTTGTCATCAAGGTTTGCAAAATTTATTCAAAAAACTTTATAATTGGCCTATTTTATACAATTGTAAATGCATATTACATATTCGCTTCAGGATCAACAAACACTCGAGTACGGTCGACTCCTATCACCCATTAGTGACGACGTGATCCTGCGGAAATAGTAAACGTACTCGTTAGGACCCAATAGGCAACTAAAAAATGTTGAAATCGGACTGTTTGCAGTTCCTTTGATTAAGATTTTTTTGTACACGTTTAATGTGTTTCGTTGTTTGAACTTCTGAGATTCGAAATCTCCAAAAATAATATTACGTGCACTTGGGTTGTAATTCGACTCATCGCACATGATTGATTGATTTATTATTGATTGATTGGTGTTTCCGGCGTCTCAACTACTAACATCATTTGTCCCGAAAGTGTAGGGCATGATTTTGTCGCGGAAAGTGGCGGTGATCTTCCCCCGCTGTGCGGCGAGATTCGGCGACGATCTCTTTCTGGCGTCGGCTTGCGAGGCTTTTCCTATCCAGGTATCTCACACCAGCGAGGTTCCGCCCCACCGGGGACAAGTTCTAAGCTCCCCACTGGTCTTCCGGTGTGTGGTAGTGCAGCGCATGCGCATGTAAATGTATGTAGGTAAGGGGTGAGGATAGGACAAGCAAGAGGAAGGAAAGATCGCGCGAGGTCCTTGTCAGGGTACTGCTCCGGCTGGCGCCTGGTGTTGATACGAGAATCCACGGAAAACGACCGATCAGAGCAGCCGGCCGCTAGAATTCTCGTCCAGACCGATGCTGAATTCGACCTAGCTGTCAGGCTAGTGTCGAAACTCCTGCCACCGTCGTGACTCGAACCTAGGACGTCCCGGTCAGAGCCACTGAGCCGAGCTCCCAGAGATTGTGGTGTCATTTGTTCTCGTTTCCATTTACACCCACTGTGCGCGGCGCGCCGCCGCTTCGGTTCGGCGCCTCGAAAAGCGCCAAATTGGGCGCTTCCTGCGCCGCCTCGGAGGACGCCCCCCCTCCTCCCCCCCAGGCCCTGGTGCGAAGATCGGCGTTGGAACTTTGCGTCGCCAATTAAGAAGGATTAGTTTCCCTTAGAAAACCTATCGCTACAAAGCGCTTCATCAAAGCGATTACGAAGCGGCTGGCGAAATCACCACCGTAACCTATTTTAACAAAGAACACTTTTCATGCATCTTCGCTCACCTTTTTCTGCCAGACTGTTCTGGACTTCAAACATCGCTACCCCATTACAAGGATTTTCTGTGCAAAATAAACTCCTGGTAGACCTAAATGCGAAATTCTTATTCCAGAATGAATCCACTCCAAGCGTTTCTTGGTCGCTCTTTGCAGATCTCACGAATCCTAGGACAGAAGGCCATTCTAGTTCTGTGGAACCAAAAGGTTCCAGTTCAGGATCGAAGCGGATCTGTGACGGGAAATGATTCTTTCGCACGCAAAGTCGTCTACGAATAGTTTGACTTTCTCGACAAAATAAAGCTGACATACTCGATTTTGAGGCGACATATTCCACATTCACTTATTTAGTTACTCTTGTGGTCATTCTGATCTCTAGGCAGAGTTCCCCTGATTTTTAATACCCTTCAGGGAAGGATATTGTTTCTACGAAATAACAACGGAATGGTCACGCCGGTCTGGACGCAAAATTAATTGCCTCAATATTCAGTTAGGTACGGTGCAACGGGATCAACCCATTATAGATATCCAGACTCTGGGAACTGAGTACGATATTACACTAGGTCAAGGTGGACAACTCTCAGATTACCATTGCTAAAGCGATGTTCGATAGTAAATATGATGTACTGATCCAGGGTACCTAGGTCACGCATTGTGAGGGAAACTATCAAACAAATGTAGATTTTAAAAGCATACAATGCCAAGTATATTTGTAGAAAATATATTTTGCTCAGGATACATAGTGAATGTGAGAGAAAGAAAGAAACGCCACATTATATGGGCTTCATCAATTGTTTTTAATAATGTGACAGAGGTATTCATTCGTGGACTAGTGGGAGGTAGGAGTTGGTTTTGGAATTTTTGGAACCATCTCAGCATTCGCCTTATGACCAAGGGAAACCACGAAAAACCCGGGACCTTCCGATTGCGAATACAGCGTGCTATGCACTGAGCCACTTCACTCGGCTATTATTATTATTATTATTATTATTATTATTATTATTATTATTATTATTATTATTATTAGAATCATATTTGATTTTATTTAATGTTAGGCAGAAGTTTAAACCGCTAACCCTAAAATTTTGGTTCTTTAATAGAAATTTGGCGCTTAAAATAAATCGTAATCACTGTACTACTGATATTTGACTCTTTTGACTAATGTGTTTGCCGATCGATGTATTAAAATCACGCGGTAAAAATGTATGTATATTTTTTTTATTTTTCAAGCGATCCGTTAACAGATGGGATGAAATGTTTTCTGGTATGACGAGGAAGAAAAAATTGGGCGAGCAAATCAGAGTGTATAAGAGAAGTGTTTACCGTAATATCTTTTGCGTGAAAAGTCCTTCGTTCGTTCCTGCGTAAAAGCTTTTTGGAAACGAGAGAACATCCGCCGCCCTAGGCCCGCCCGCCGCCCCTTCTACTAAAATTGCTAAACTGCGAAAAGCAGCCAGGTTTGCTGATCGAAATATCAAAAATTGCTGCACTCATGACATCACGACCTTCAGAACTCGTTATTTCAAAATGTTCCCTATAGTGGACAGTGTCGACAACGGAAACGATATTTTCTTGCATTCCTCTCTCTCCTGCAAGCAGGTCTCACCAACCTTCGTATTGATGATGTCGACATCATTATCATCGTCAAAGACAAATCCCCGCTAATTACTTTTTTCTCTTTATTACCTTTACGACAATGTAAAAACAAACGCATTATATAATCCAGTTATTTTTACAGTACCCTTGGTCACAGAGATTACTCGTGGGAATTCGGTGACCAAGAACAAAGTACGTTACTGGGAATTTTTTTAATTATGAAATAACGATTGACTATTAGCTATTATAATTCACTACTATTGCTCACTGCGGAAAGTGGCCAAAATCCCAAATCGTGATGTCTAAAAAGAGTTCTTCGCTCACGACAACAGCATGGCCTTCGAAGCTCGTTTAGAGCAACGCTTTAAAAACTTCCCCTATAATGCTCAGTATCGTAACGCATATACAATTTCTTCGAGATATACACAAAGGCGTGTATTAATCTTTATCAGTTGAATACAAACCAGTGTTAATTATTTTGAAGTTTTGACCATTATTTAAATCCCAGATTTCTCATTTTAATTTTATTCAAACAACTGAAATGCATTCAACCTATCACGCTATCGAGGCCACCGAGAAGGTGGGGATGGAAGTAGGAGTAAAGAGTGCGAAGGCCGGCAGAAAGGGAACCACAGGCATTGGGCGCTAATTTCGGGCAGGATATTAAGAAACGAATCCTTCGCCGTAATGCGCAGGCGCAGATCGTGGCTTTCCAAGCCCCTTCGCAGCGTAGAGAGTTCTTTGTGGAGGAACTGCAGCGGCCGCCTGCGCAAGGGCTTTGTATGTTAACATTAAAATAATAAAGGGGGCGCTAGAGGCACACGATCGCCGCGGCGCCTTGGCTTGCGGGTAATGAGCGGCGGCGAGCGGAAGCTGCCTTGCGAAAGGGGTGAAGGCAAGCGCCAGTCGCCCCGTCAGAGAGACTGGGAGGAGGGCGGGGGCTTCAAAGACCCGTGTATCACAGCTGGCGCTACGAGGGCCGACATTTGCTCCAACTACAGGCAGGGGTGGATCTAGCCGATCATTTTAGAGGGGGCCCATCATAGATTTTTGTTAAATAATAAACATTTATTATTATGTTTTATATTATTTTTGTAGTGTACATATGATACTAAACAATGCTGTTCTTTAAATAATAACATGATTCTAACAAATAAATATTTAAATCAATTTTGCCAAATAAAAGAATATAACAAACGAAAAGTTTAGGCCTTTTGGGGGGGGGGATTAAATTTCGCGGAGCCGAAAAAGATTCAAGATTCGCGTATGGTATGTTTTCACATATGTGGTTGTATGGTGAGCGGTATGAGAATATCCCCAAGTCTGTTCCTTCATTTCAATCAAAATCATTCACCTACCGTGGCCACTCCTACCATCCAATATGTAGTGAAAAACGGTTTTAAATGAAATACAAAGTTATTCGAAGCCGATCCGGTGGCCGAGATCGTTAACGCAGTAGTGCCGTAGCGATTTCGGACCGAAGGATCGCGGGTTCTAGTCCCGCCTCGGGCTGGTTGTATTGTGTTCGTCCTTTCACCCCTATCATCATCATTATCGTGTCATCCTCACAGTTACCATACCGTTACAAGCAATAGTGGTCGCTAATGACCTGGTAGTTGATGCGACCTTAAATAACAAACAAAAAAGTTATGCGAAAGCAAAGGAAAGCTACTACAGGAACATCTCAACGAAGGAAACGGACCTTCAACTTGGAATACTCACTTCGGGCAGAGCTCCCTCCCCCCGGATATGGAACCTTAAAAACGCGTTTTCTTCCACGTAGAGAAAATTGAAAAAGTGATAAATTCATAACTCTATCTAAAAAATGTTCTTGTTTATTAAATTACACAAAAGATAGCATTAGCGTAAGGAGATACAAAGACAGTACTGTTTAAAGCTGGCTAGTAGCCGCGAATCCAAATAAACGCAAAACCTAGGTTTCCAAAAATATGTGCATTTTTTACATAATCTATTAATTAAAAGAATATACCCTTAATACCCCGTTTCGTTCAAAGTTTTCTTTAAATTAAAAATAGGGTTAATTGTTTTAATTCTGTCAAAAACTTGACCGTTCATATTTTTCTTTCATCTTCAAATCCATTCATCATAGAAACCTGTATTTAGACTCATTAAAGGTAAAGAAGTAACTGAATCATTAAGCAATATAATTTATCACATATAAGCCATAGCTTTTAAAAGAGTTTCATTTAAAGAAAAACACATCCGTAATCGATATCTTGAAGATATCGAGATAGGAGAGATTATATTGAAAGGCATGTACGAATTTTAAGAGAAGTAAACATTTATAATGTGCAAAATATTATTATTTAATCTAAACAAAGAGGGTGTTTTCCATATTCAGAAATAATCAAAAAATGTTTTAGAAAAATCTGGAGCAATAAGGTTAATTTTCCTTCAAAATTGTCGGATTTGGTGTGGAAATAAATAAAATATACTCTGTAATGATGTCGGTTTATCAAATATTAGTGTTCTATTTGAGAAGAAGTACTTTGTAAAAAATAATCATTAAGCGTATGCTCTTAGCATTGAAGAAGGCTCGAGCTCCTTGGAAATTAAAAATTAATTCGGTTGAAAATTATGTCAACAAATCGCGCTTATATCTTTTGAAAGTAATTATATTAAATAAAGAAATTGTTCGTTTACAATAAAAATACCGTAATTAAATTATTCACATTTATTTACACCATTTATTCACATTTCATCGAGTCTAACTTGAGTAAAAATCTCGTGATCGGATTGAGTAAAAAGTTACATGAAAAGGCCTTCGTTAAATTAGGATTGATAAGGCCTATGCTAAACGTTCAATTTTTGAGGTTCTCCTGGCTAAATTGGCTATTGAAGTACTAGTCTACACCTTTGCAATAATCTCATTGTGTGATATTCCTTTGAAAATATCGGCGATTATTTGGCTCTTCACTGAGAAGTACGAATGACTGAATGAATAATGAATTAGATTATTTTCAAAGAATACAGGGAAGTTTTCGTTCTACAATCGTCTCAACGCGGTACTCGAACTTGATGGGCGGCTTCCCACAGTTTGTACGGTACATCTTACTTACGTAAGATGACGTTGGCATTGGCTTTCGTCAGTTTTTATCTTTCCTAGTTACGATATTTGTCCTTATTTGACTTAATGCATTTGCTATTAAGAATAATTTTCTGTATTTTACGAAGAATTCTCCTTCACTCATCCAATTTTCAGTACTATTTCATGACCTTTATAGAACATAAATGCATTTGAAAATATTTTAATTAAAGGTTATATAAACAATAGAAATGTAAATGAAAATGAAAATTAGTGGATACTTTAATATAGCAACAAATATTTCAGAAATTGGATCGATATTATCCTAAATAAAAAGTATTCTTAAAATAATATAAATTATACTTACCTCGTAGTTACTTAATAATATAAAGTATACATACCTCGTAGTTTCCATAGTCGAAAGTGGACTAAGCGAAAACGAGCGGATGCTAGACATACCAAACTTTTCCTCGTCTTAGTGTTCTGAAAAGTATGGTTTAGATACTGTAACGACTAGAGCCCGGAAGTTTGAATAAATGCCTTTTTGTCATTGTTACTATTTCATGACTTTTGACAACAGGAATTACTGAATTGTACTTCTGGATTGTTTTACTAGATTTTAATTTTGCCGTTTTTGTCTATTTTAGATTCTGATATCTATTTTTCCCTTTTATCTTATTTTTGCCTTTTTCTGCCTTTTTACGCCAATATTTTGCTTTTTTCTTCTGGCACCGATTGAGCTGAATGTATACCTGCAAGCCTGGACAACACGAAGGCACGGTTGTATTGTCTCTTTCTGTGCAAGCAGAGGCTGTGTTAAAAAATTCTAAATGAAAAAGAGAGACACCAGTGAATATTTTTTTATTTGATGCAGACAGATTTTGTTCGCTTACAAGGAATCCTTCCTACTTTTGAGTATGGTCTGCGACCCCTTCTGAGTATGAAACATCGTTTTTAGTGCTGGCGATTACACGAATAATTCCGTTTTCGCTGGCGCCATTTCAAGATTCAAAAATGAGACCGTCGCGAACACGACAAATTCGTAGCCATATGGACATGTGAAACCGAGGTTACCAGGAATAAGCACGTTAAGTCCTACAGTAAGGACAAAAACGTGAATTTAATTATTTTTTTACAATAATTCCTTTTAAATGTAATTTTTCATTATTTATTTTACCTTTTCGCACCCCTACTTTAACTACAATAAATATCTTTTAACCTTCCTATTATAGGTTAAATAAATGCCTCAACTTCCGGGCTCTAGTAATGACTAATGATTTTAAGGACGTATTAAAATCTAGGTACTAATTCAAAATTTTCACAAATGTCAGTTACATAACAGATATTAATTATCAGTGATTAGGTAAACACGGTTTTCACAGGTCTTTGCACTTATTTAAAAATTATTTCCCCACCAATAGCCTGCACGTAATAGAGTCCAATGGATACGATTGTTGGGGACTGAGGACAGGGGAACCAACCTTATCCTTGTGCTAGGCCTCCCGGGCAATTCTTACGATTTGTTCCCCGAGTATGGGATAAAATTGTGTATATCTCCTTGCACCAATCTTAAAGATCATTCCATTGGCACTAAAATACTTTACGACTGACGTATGTGCACTAATTTAAAGTTCAAAAGTTTATCTGAGTTATGGGTGACGCATATACACATTTCCATATGTGATTACAAATGCCATGAAACAAGTTACTATCAAATGTCGTCAGAACCAATTTTACCATCAAAATCTCGATCTCTATTTTTTGGTCAAAATTCAGTACCTTCAGTATACTACGTCATAGCTCGCTAGTATATTTAAAAGTCTCGGCGCTCCGGCCTGCTCCTTGTTATTGATAAAAGTTCCGCTACTCACCGCTGGAGCGCTGCTCGCCGACCCTTCCTCGATCGACTACTACAGGGAAATATACGGAGATCCGAATTACAAACAGAACTTTTCGTCTCAGCGGCTTTAAATTCAAGTCTTAGGCCTCTCTATTACTTCATGAGTAATGTGCTTCACGATCACTGGTACAAAATGTTCACAAATTACGTCAATGATCGTTATTAAAGGTACTGCTCTCTCGTCAGACGAAGGAAACTACTTAGCTGGAAGCTGGCTTAATATATTTTTGAAGATGTCTTTCCACAACAATCTATGGAAGACGTGGTAGAGCTTTCACAATAAATTGCTCTGCCACCGATTACCTTCAGGGTTATTTATAGATGAGATTGATTCATTTAACACGTCAAGAATGACAATTATCTTCCCATAGTAAATAAATATTAACAAATATTCTTAATGTTTCTTGACGTTAATAAAATGTATAACCCTTGCCTTGGCTAACTAACAATTCAGTTTATTCTCAAAATTCGACATAAAAAACCCACCTACAAATAGCACTTTTGTTTACGTGAAGTCCGAGGTTTCCGAGGCCGGAGTCATGTAAATGATCTTGGCACCAGTGCCAACTTGACCCCAGTACTTGAGCCAGTGTGAACTCAGTGAACTTTAGGAAATATAGAAGTAGATGGTATAAAACTGATTAAGTAATACTTGGCCCTTTCTTGTCATCCGTTTTCTTAAAAAAGTTTTAAAGCATTAAATGCATTATATGTCTCGATTAACCCCTGAAAATAAGTAAATATAAGAAATAATTAAGAATAAATATTGTATTTTGTAAGTCAAAAAGAAATACTCCTGTATCACTAACCAGGGAGATTTTACGCACGCTATTTGAGGGTATTCACTTCACAATTTCAAGTAAACTGCACAGAGATATATAATTTTAGTATTGTTTAGTATTACCATCAATACGAGTTTGACATGCCTCATATCACTGTAAATGACCAAAATTCCCCGAAGTGTGGACATGTAAAGGCATGAGAAAACTTATATATTTCTCGTCAAAATGTTCTTGCCATTAAGCTCTTCAGCTGACGTCTAAATCGCCACCACAACTTAAACCTCTAGATCTTCTCAGTCGTTAGAAACGTATTCGTTCTTCAAGGAGCCACAAGATGCAACCTATCGAAATTTTGTGGAGAGTGAGAAGACAAAAAAATGGGGGGCCTAAATCACACCTATACAGACAATTATGTTTAAGGGTACCAGATGGAGCCCTTACCCCCTCCCAAAAAAAGCCGCCGTGACGGGACCTTTCGCCAACAAGTTTGTGCGCCGGACAGCTCCATCCCTCCAGAGACCAGAGGCAGGCAAGTAGGGAGAGAGCGAGGATCCCAGTGCAAGGTCAACTCGACCGCAGGGGAGAATCTGAGGTGCAGGATGCGTGCGGCAAGCGCTAGCGTTTCGCAAGTGCGCGCAGGCCACGGGGCCGGAAGCCGGCGAAGAAGAGCCACTGCCAGTAGACTCGAAGGCGCGCGCTGGAGGGGAACCGACCGCAACAAACAAACAAACGCCGCAACAAACCTTGAGCATGCGTGCTCTTTAGAGTTCGCGTGTACTGTAAAATTGTGCGTCTAAATCTGACGCCAACGCATGACGCATCTTTGCATCATGTTCTTGCTGCCAGGACAAATGCTGTCCGAAGTCGCGAGGATTTGGGTATCACTTAAATAAACTTGTGGTGCTCCAACAGCACGTATTTTCTCGCATTAGTAAGGTTATGTAATGTATACCGCAATTTCTGAGTGTATTAACACATCCCAGTCATCATTTGTAAAACTCATTACAAGTCACATAATATTAGTATAGTATTAGTATAGTCTTTTACTAGTCTCAATCAATTCATTGCCATTGTTATGCTACACGTCAATCGCCGTACGCTTGGGAACAACTTATATAAACGCACAATTAGATAGGGAATTGATTTCTACGAATAAAGTACTCATGCCGCGTAGTTTCCCTATAAGTAAACGTCAGGCCCTGAAACAGTACCGGATTATTCACCTCACTAAATTCGTTTTCTCACTTTTGTCAGCATGACAGTTTAAATGAAATGCATAATGTTTTTTTTTCGTAAATGCAAAACTAGTTTATTCTATGTTGTTCTTCATGAATTAATTTCAGTCCTGATAAAATGTTTTAGAAAGATAAGAATTCTTGATGTAATAAATGTCTTAGGTGGTTATTCCCCCTCGTGATCATCATCGTCAATCTCACAAAATTAATATATTAAATTAAATCACTGTACGCAAATTTACAAAAACGATGCAAATCACTAACAATATTGCCAAAATCTCACAGCACAATCCAAATAAATGGCTTGAAATGTTTGCAGAACCTATGGAAGGAGTCATGTTTTGTTGCAATCTTAATTTTTTTTAAATATTACTGTTCATTTTATCGCAATATAGTGAGATTGTGCAATGGCAGTGATATTTGTCAAAGATTGTAAAGTAAGCTCGTCTTGTTTAGATGGCCAGCGTAAGCTCATGCCTCAAGTTAGGATTCAATTTATTTTTAAAAAAAGATACTTCACAAAACACTCGACACCTACGAAAGACAAAAATGGACAAATACCATCGAAGAACTGACCCGACACCCAGGAGAATATGGACACTCAACAAAGAACTTAAGACCGTGACAAACATTATTTCTCCGCAACCTACCAGACGGAAATTTGACATACAACCCACAAACGATGACAGAACGTTTTGCGGACAAATTACAAAAACGTTTTACTTCTCCAAACACCCCCTCCCTTCTTCCACAGCTCTATAATTTCTAAAAACTCCATACCTCCCACCCCATCAACAACAACCATGGACCATCACCAACGACGAAATAATATAACCGCACTCACAAGCAAAGCGACCGGACCGATGGAGTGAAAGTTATAGCGCAGAAACAACTGACTAAAAACGCCACAAACTTCCTAACCAAACTTTTCAACGCATGCTTAACGACAAACTACTTCCCTGACATCTGGAAAAACGCAAAAATTATAATGCTACCCAAACCAGACAAACCACGCAAAAATCCTGATAATTACCGACCTATTAGCATATTACCAATTTTAGGAAAAACATTCAAACGTATCATTCTAAAGAGACTGACTCTACAAACGAATAAGACAAATACAATTCGGTTTCCGGACAGACAGATCGACAGAACTACAGACTAAGAATTTCATGTAACATCGCCATCAGACTCCAACAAAGAGACAAGACGCCAACACCCCCGTACCATCAGTCTTTTTAGACATTTCTCACACTTTCGACTCCATTAATCACAACACCCTCATCTACAAAATCATGGGACACAATCCAAAATTTTTTCTCCGCCTTCTGAAAAGTGACCTCGCCAACAGATAATTTCACATCAGTCACCTTCCTTTAATCTCCTCCACAAGACCCATCTCCGCCGGCGTCCACCAAGGAGCAGTCTTTTCACCGACACTATTTTCCCTTTACATGGATGACCTACCGAACAAACGACTACATTTACGCCGGCGAAACCATACTGACAGTGACAAAACTACGATATTCAGCCTCTACGCACCTTCTAGGACACAATAAACCGGATCACTTTAGGGAAACAAGAAAACGACCTCACCTTAAACCCACATAAATGCACATCAATACTCAACAGAAACAAAACTGACTCAAATCTACCTGCTCTCATTCTCAACAACATTCTCATCAACTGCACTGAGAACACAAAATACTTGGTACACATTGACAAGACAGCACAGTGCACATTGTCCAGAGACATTGACAAGACAGCACAGTGCACATTGTCCAGAGACATTGACAAGACAGCACAGTGCACATTGTTCAGAGACATTGACAAGAAAGTACAGTGAACATTGTCCAGAGACATTGACAAGACCGTCATCTCCCCAGTCATTTCACACACAAAGACAACAACAAAGACCAAACTTCAGATATACGAGACTGACATTAAGCCAATCATTAAATACAACTGCGGGACTTGGGCCACTGCCAGTAATGTGAACTACGACAAACTCTGTCGACTAGAAAACACATTCCTAAGGACTGCATTCAGACCGCCTCCCTTCACTAACTACAACAGACTAAGACAAACTTTACAACTCACGCCAATCCGACAAGACATTGTCAACACAGCGACTAGAAATATCAAATCAGCACTCCAAACCCGCACTTCATTCCGTTCACAATCCTACTCCAAAACATCCTCACAAATCCACCCACACACAAAACGTACAACCGCCACCCACTTGACATCATCTAACACCACCCACCATAAAGCAAATAGTACATCCACCCATCTATACCGGCTAATTTCGCCAGATTTTCATTTCCATATACAAACTTACCACCATCATTAACATCTCTTTTCCCTCCTCTTTCTCTCACCCCCTATCCTCCCTCTCCTAACAACAGCACGTCGGGGTAGTGAGAGGCTGCTTCCCCCCACACCTCCCCTTTCTTAACACTACACGCCAGCTAACGACCCCGGATCGGGATGAGCACTTGTGCATGCTCATATAAATATCAACATTGGAGAAGACTATTAAAGAAATATCAGCGAAGTCCAATCTCTGTTCTTACTTCTCTACTTAATTCATAGTCCCCATAGGGAGCTTGTGAGTCTCCAGGGGATTTTCTTCTGAGTCTTGCAAGCAAGGAATGGCAAGGGCGGTTTACCGTCACCACCCCACGCTTTCTCACATATACATTCCAACGAATCAACTCCCGAACTTCTAAAGAAACATCTCTACGATTGGTCAAAAGGCTGTGATCACAACCATATAATAAGATAATTAAGTATTGAGACTAAAAAATTATTTTTGGTATGTCATCTGCCACGTATACAGTTTATAATTCTTGCCCAAACGCCACATACAGGTTTTACTGTTTTAGATAAATTAAATAAATGATAAAAAATAATTAACTAAAATAAATTAACTAACTAACTAACTAAAATAAATTAACTAACTAAAATAAATTAACTAACTAAAATAAATTAACTAACTAACTAAAATAAATTAACTAACTAACTAAAATAAATTAACTAACTAACTAAAATAAATTAACTAACTAACTAAAATAAATTAACTAACTAAAATAAATAAATTAAATAACTAAAATAAATAAATTAAATAACTAAAATAAATAAATTGAGATGGTAGCTAGAAGAGGGGCCCATAGGACTTTTGTTCCTTTTTCCAAAGAATGCAAAAATGAATTCTGCGTACTTTAATCCATATCAAAGCAAATTTTCAGGATTTTATCTCTGTTCTTTAGGTTGGTAGATTAATATTCCGTTTCATGAAGACAGTTCCCCAGAATAGTGCACTTTAATCTTTCATTCAAATTCCACTTAATCCGGCAAAAGTTGATGATATTAGGGACTTATATGGGTACTTAAAAGAAAAGAGAGAAAATGTTTACCAAAAATGTTTACCAAAAATGTTTACCAAAAATGTTTACCAAGAAATGTCCACTAGAAATGTCGACAAAAGTGAGTCCGAATCTGATAGCTTACAAGATGAATTGTTAGGTACAAAATAGGAAACAAACCACAATATAATTCCTATTAGCAAATAATAAATAAAAGCTAATTTAAATTTAATAGTTGTATTTTACACATTTTTATAAATAAATATAATGTGTTCTTCAGAAGAAGGGTCAATAATGTATTGTTTTCTTTGCGCCACATATTTGAAATCAAGGGGAATTTACTTCTACGTTGTAAATGAAATTAAGTTTAAAAATTATTATAGTATATTAAAATAATATGTACTTTGCAATTAAATAGACCAATGTGTAGAAGGATGATCGAAAAATTGCAATGCGTTTTTTTTTAAAATAGTTTTGGAGTAGAGGTCCATTACTTCTAGCTTCAATTAAAATAAGTAAATATAAATAAATAAGATCAATGAGCTGCGGGTGGAATTACATATTTCTAAATAACACACTTGTGTGTGTGTGTGTGTGTGTGTTTACCAGACCAAATGAGAGGGACAAAAATCTTTCGTGCAGGTTTTTGTCCAATTTTCCTGATCCATTGAGCAAATGCTGAGATGGCGCCTTATTTTCCTTCTGGACGTAAATGTAGCTTCACTATGCGCACGTTTTGTTGAACTTTCCTTTTGCTTGTAATGGTAGAAGTAAATGTAAGGGCGAGTTGCTATTTTGTTAGCAATGCAGAAAAATCATACTTGCAATTTGTTTACCGCTGCAAATACGTTTTCTATAGCTCGAAAACGAAAAGTCTATTGTTTTTCAAATATTGCTAATCTTGCCATTTTTAAAATTTATTTGTATTTATTTATTTTAACTTTTTACTCATCTTTGAACTATTTATAGTTAAAATGACGGGAAGGGATTCTGGAACTCAAGAAAACGTGCGCAGATAATCTTTTCCACCTACGTCACATACAGCTTTTACTTTTTTTTTTTTTTTTGACTGAATAAATCTAAATCTAACTCTTCTGCAGGGACGCACGCAGGGCGCTCTCGGCCCGAGCGCTTCATCGCGCTGCACCCGTTCCTGTACTTCGTGGTGGACACGGAGACGAGCATCGCTCTCATCGCAGGGAAGATCGAGGACCCCACCGACTCCCGCATCCGCTGACCGGGCCTGCTCGGCGGGCGGTGGGCGGACGACGTTCGAAGGAAAGAGAAGGTAAACCGAAAAAAAATCCCTGCAAGTTTAGTGTACCAAGAACGATAAACTATATTGGTTCCTCTTGGGAACATTATTCGACACGTGGAATGATAAAATTTCTCGTTCACAATAAAACTTGTAACGGCTCTCTTTGTTATTGACGAAACGATGATACTTGACGAAATAAATGAACCACAGCCAGTGCTCAAGTATAAATAATTACGGTATATCCAACTTGCCTTGTGATACAACTATTCGGGAATGATTGCCTCGTGATAAAACTACCCCCACTAAATAAGAATTCGAAATTTATTTCAGAAATATTCAAAAGAAAGTGCTGCTTTCGTAACTGAAATCTTCACTAAACTTCTGCATACTTTACAATTTCACTGCCGGCATGTCTTCTGGCCAATTCGATCACTTCCAATGGTAAATGCGTCTCTTCAATTCAATACCTATGAAATATAAGGAAATACCTAGAGATGTCTTTTCTTAAATTTGTCTTCATAACTACACTAGAAACATTAACACCTCAAGGTGGTTAATTCAGCAGTGTTTTATTTTACTTCAAAACTGAAAACTGTTTTTGTTGGAGCTATGTGAAGTGTATTTTTCTGAACGTCAATCAATTGTCGTAGCCTCATCTGCTTAGTTTTTATTTATTATACATTGTTTTAAGTTCTTTTGTACAAAAGAAAATCACAATAAAATAAATAAAATTATTTTTAAGTCTGATTCTTAACTCCTAAATAACTGGCATTGTTTATTATTAGGGCTGTGATTTATACGCAATAAAAAACAAATGTAAATATAGTTGGTAATATATACATTCAAAAAAGGAAAATATACGAAACAGTGTAATGTTTAAGTGTAAAAATAAATAAAAAGTGCAATATGAGAATAAGTTCACAGCAAAAAAGGTACAGAAATCATATAAATTGTTCCAAGCCACAAACATTAAGTCAAGGGTTGAACTTTAAAGAACTCATTTATTAGGAAAATACTGGGAAATGAGTTAATGTACATTTCACAAAATAAAAAAAAATATAGGTATTGCAACAAAAAGATGACACATTTCTTTTCAACTGACACTGCCGATGACGTCTTAATGTGCTTCTCGAGCGACACGACGTCGTACGTGTCGGGTGAGTGCCACCGCTGATCCGTGACTATGACAAAGTAAACAAATCCTCGGAAGCCCATTGCTTCAGAGAAGGTCACATGATGTACCATGGCAAGTAGCGAGAGGACTGTCAGCAGCGTACACGCTGACGGAACTGCACCTTTTGAGCTTCTTTCTACGGATGAGAGATGAATATGCAACAAGAATATGCAATTTTGGGGATATATGCGAAAATATGCGAAATAAAAGTAACTTATTGATTCTAAATGCCTCAAAACGTATACAATTTGTTGAAACGCGATGTTTTAGATAACAGGAAAAAATATGCAAATGCATATAAATCACAGCCCTATTTATTATACATATATTTTATTATACATGTACTTCTATTCAGAATGATTTTTATCATTAATACTGGATTGGAAAAGATCATGAAATTATTCCCATTAACAAATCAGTATATTCAAACGCACATGAAAATTTTTAAGAAAACTGTTTTATGACGGTTGTCTCTCCGCAAAATTTGTTTTTAAATATTGAAATATTTGCTTTTTCTAAGGTAAGGGCCAGACGACGTTTTCTAAGGTAATTTTGATACGCGTTATTTGTTGCAAAAGCAGTCACGTTCGTCTAATTACATTTTGTGTAACAAGTTTCTCAAAAATTCTCTAACAAGTGTTTTATCCATTTCGGAAAATTTTCCATTTCATGTGCAGGGTTGGGGATTTCAAAGCGCGATCTACAGACTTCCAGAGACTGGTTCGATATCTCGATTCGCAGTACTCCTCGACAGGACCCGATGACTCTTGCAAGACTCACAAAGCGGCCTTTGTGTGCAGAACCGTTTAATGAAATTCACTCCATTTTTCAGTCCTGCTTTTTATTGCGGACGGGTAAATTCTAAAATTGGTTTTATAATCAGAAAGTGATGCCAACAATGAAAAGAAAACGTTTTATGAGCTTTATACTAATTTATGAGAAAGTGTTGAGAAGTACCTTATAGTGTACTTTGGAACACATCACTAAACGGTAAGAGAACTACAATAGTATATTTCATTTCCTGATTATTAATATAAAGTTACTCGAAACAATTGGCCTGGGAATGACAACCCGCGGTCCGCTTTATGTCAGAGACCCGCAGAGCTGGCACAGGTAAACTCAGGGCATTAACTGATGTCACCCAGTGCCTCTGGGAAGTCCAGGTCTCGAGTTTCACCGGTGGCAAGATTTGCGATACTAGCTAGAAAGCTGGGTCAAATTCAGCCGCTGTCTGGAGAATTCTAGCGTCCGGCTGTTCAGATTTGTAGATTTCTGTGGATTCTCCGATCAACATCAGGCGAACGCAAGAGCATTCCTAACAACGGAACCACGGACCGCTCGCGACCTTTCCTTCCTCTTCTTTGTCCTTTCCTCACTCCTTACTTACACACACTCTAATGCCACATGCCAGGAGATAAGTCGAGAGCTTAGAGCTTGTCCCAGCTGGCGGTGCCCCGCTGCTGGGAGATTCCTGGTTGAGGAAAATCTCCGCAAGCCGAAGTATGTCGGCGAAGGATCTCGCCAGCTAGTGGGGTTGGCGCCGGACCTCGTCAGTCACAGCCACCTGCCGCGTTAAGACACTATACTTATGGGATTCATGACCTTAGCAGTTGACGCGCCCTAATCAATCATGTATGAGAGAGTCTCTGTTCATCAGCTCAAGAATCTTGGCAATTCATTTCAAAAAACGTTTACATTTCATTTCAAAAGACCGCTTGCGCCGGTCTTGCCAGGTGTGGTAGGATGATGTCAGGACATCATCCTTGTTAGAACCTTGTACCATAGGTAGGCCAGTGTTACATTCGCCTGTCAATCAGCGGACGTTGTTACGGATCGGAGAAGGTTTCCTCAGAAATAACTTACTTCGATTCGCATACAAATATTTAATAAATACTGAAGAACAGTTACAAGTTACAAGCGAGAGTGACCTCGGCCACCTCATGACGAGCAACCGCAAGGCAGCGAGACAGTGACTGATCTGACTTGTTTAGACATGGGCGTAGAGCTTAAATACCAGTGCCTGCGAGACTTACTCCGCGAGTGCTGGCATGAGGCGTCATTACAGTCAAAGGCTAGGGCTCGTAGGTCGGGGGGTAGTTTAGTCATGGTCCCTCGCGGGGTGGCTCCGTCACTGTGGCTTACGTGACCCCTGCCTATAGTAGCACTTTCGTCAGGGTGCCGCATTCGTCAAGGTGCCTCATTCATCAGGGCCCTTCATCATGGAGTCAGCGGTCATGGAATGGGGTGGCTCCGTTACTGTAGCATACGTGACATTTGTCTATAGTAGTGCTTTCGTCAGGGTGCCTCATTCGTCAGGGTGCTTCAAGGGGTCTGAGGTCATGGAAGGGGGTAGCTTCGCCACTGTGGCTTACGTGACCTCTGTCGCGTGTAACAACGTGCAGTTGCAATCGGCCTCGTGTGAATTCGACGTTGTACCCGTATTAATAAAAATAGAAGCTGCTAAAACTAAGTAACGTGTTCTTCATGTAGAGTCATGTTATCGTTTTCAGGAACAGTGATGGTAAGCGAATCAAGATTTATTTTGTGTATATTAACCTACGATGATGCTTGATATATTAAACCAGATATTTCATGGACATATTTGTCCAGACAACATCATCTTAACAATATTTAGGATCAGAATTGAAAATAAGACAAGACATTTTAGTTAGTCAATCAAAATTATGAGTAGGAAAATTCCCAAGGTCAAAGATATAGGTCAAAATTCCCAAGGTTATATATATATATATATATATATATATATATATATATATATATATATATATATATATACCCACACCTCGCGAATAGGCCAACTTAGGACCACGCGTTCATACATCCTGCATTTACCGTGGCTCAGTATCATATATCGCGGTAGCAGGTGTATGTATCTCCACTTGGGGGGGATCAGTATTTTTTTACTGAATCCAATTTTTATCCCCCAGGGTAGTTAGCCCTGGGGGTATGAAAGATGAAATGATGATGATAATGAGGAGTGAAAGGACGACACACTCATACAGACACAGACACACACAAATACACCCACGCCCGAGGCGGGACTCGAACCCGCGATCTTCTGGTCCGAGACCACTCCGGCACTACTGCCTTAGCGATCTCGGCCATCTGATCGGCTATCTATCTATCTATCTATCTATCTATCTATATATAGATATAGATATAGATATAGATATCTATATATATATATAGATATATATATATATATATATATATATATATATATATATATGAGAGAGAGAGAGAGAGACCTGGATTTCGTATAATTGAAACGAAACGGGTGACGAGAGAACGGCCGAAGAACTTACGCAAGCCATCAAGCAGTCCAACAACATAGAAAAGAAAAATCAGAGAAAGTATGCCACAAAATTGATCGCGCACGGCATACCAAGAAGCACATATGAAAATAAATGGCTTCAAGCCATTAAGAGAAATAATAGGAACTCCCTAATCGAGAAGGACTTCGATTAAATCAAGGTCCTCTTTAAGATGGGCAAGAACTCGGAAAGTAAGCTTTTCCTACGCTGGGTGCTGCGGGTCACTCCCCTGATACGGAAATATGCAAAATAACTAAGCAGAATAAACGGAGACCTTATATCTTTTAGATGTGTTACGTACGTACCTGCCATAGGATGACTCAAGTGTCTTCGCTTTTGACACCGAAAGGCCATCTGCAAAGATGAGAGTTTCGGCGCAAAGTGTGCCGAATCACACGAAAGAGAGGGTGAGGAAAATGCACCAAAGAAATGCGTAAGTTGCATAAGGGCTAAAAAGAACACAAACCAGACCATGTTCTATAACTAATAAGAGCAGTGGATATTGAAATTTCAAGGACTGACTATGGACCTCAGGTTCTTACAAGTCAACCTTGGAAGAGCTATGACGGCCATGGCGAGTTTGGAAAAACAGCTTAGTGCTGAAGATTCTCGAGACATTATTCTCATTCAGGAACCATATACCTTGGGTAATACAGTGAAAGGAAAGGAATACACTGATCCTAAGGATTGTGGAAACGGAACAAAATCTCCGCACTAGAGCAGTCATACTCATAAACAACCCTGAATTTCGAATCTTGCTCATCGCAACATATTATCCTAGACATACCTGAATGAGAATTACAGCTAAAGAATAATGATCCCCACAGGAGGACATTGAGCCTGTCGCGGACAAAATCCAGCATATCATATGACCTTTTCTTAGAATCATCCCAATCCTGATTGGACTGGATGCAAATGATCGAAAGAAAAACTCTCACAGCATTTGCTCAAAAATAATAACTCTGAAACGATATCTCATGAAACTACCTTCCTTGGTCTATCAATTCAAGAAAACCTATAAAGGAATGCTCGCATCTCAAATCTTAACATGAAGCTCACTAAATCTTGCTATGCCCTATAAACCCTCAGATCAAGCTCCAACATTGAGACACTTCGAACAATGTATTTTACAAATGTGCACTCACACCTAAAACATGGAATAATATTCTGGGATGAATTATCCAAAAGAGAATACTGCGAACAATGACCAGCATAAACTGGAGTCTTGCAAACACTTGTTCAATAAACTAAGGATTCTTCCTCGACCATGCATGTATATATTTGAAATGGTGGTCTTCACAAAGATTTTCATGGAAAACAAACTGGTTAATGATAATTTTTAAACACATGAACAGAATTCATATATTTAAAAGAAAATTGAAAGCTTTCCTGGTTAACATGTTCTACAGTATGAATGAATGTCCAAATCACAATACTTACCTTAAAAACATAAATATATAAAAATTCTTATCCCATTTGACGTTGTTTCATGTCGACTGTTTCTAGTTAAAGCAAAGAGAAAAGAACTGGCATATCTCGTCCTGCGATGTAGAAGGAGAATGCCTGACCAACATTTGTTTCTTTCACCCTGAATTTGATAGACGCAGTAGGAATAGGTGTACAAATAGGAAAAAACCTGCCTCCTCATTTCAAAATTTAAATATAGAATGAACTAATATTGTTAAATCTTATGTAGTTACAACTATAACTGATATCATGTACTATTTTATTATTATTATTATTTATTATTATTATTATTATTATAAGTAGTAGCAATAAAATGACAATAACAAAAATTTAATTTTAAACATGAAACTGTAGATATCTTGAAACGTTTAATTATTTGCCACTAAAAATTATATTAATAATAACTGTATAATATCTTTATCTGTAGCAAGTATTGTAGTATAATTCCTAGGCCAATGACCCCATCTCAATCAGGTTCTTTGTTCAGTTTCCATAGTCCCTTGAGCAAATGCTGAAATAGCCCCTTGGTTCGCTTCTGAACAGTAATGTATTTTCACTCCCTGCACCCAAGACATCATATTGACTCGTCATACACGATTGTAATTGTATACATTACTCAATAAATGTCAATGCCAAATCAATAGAATGGCATAGTGGCACGCAAGACACTCGTGGTGACAACATACAAGACGCGTTAATACGAAATAAGACTTTTAACCGGATACTTAGTGTTGGCACAACTTATCAATATTTGATTCGATTTCTTTATATCAGTGGCGAATGACTCCGCGGGGACCTTCTTTAGGAATTGGACTGGTAAAGTTGGTGTGATTCTCAGTGATCACAGGGCCATCTGCTATAATTTCAACATGGCACAATGCCTCTGTGTATGTCAACCCCACACGAAATTCAGAAATAGGAAAGCGAACTGAGGCGCTTTTCAGCTGTCACTTCGGGAGGCAATGGACGGGACCCAGCCCCCGGATGAGACTGCTGGGGTTGCCGGGTTGGTAAACTATTTTTCCGATATTGTACTCAAAGCAGAGAAAAAGGCCATACCATATGGACCAAAAATTGCGAGATGGCGAGGGGGGGTTCTCTAAGATGGTCAAGCGAGGTAAAGAGGAGAAAGAGAGAATCATGAAAGATTACGTTCGAAACATCACTGCTTTCAATTCATGGGGAGTTCTATATAGATTGCATCTGACAAGATGTCAAAGAAGTCCTACCCGCTGTGACGGTCCTGAGGCCCCCCTTCAACACCTGGGATAAATCGTGTTTGAAATTGCTGCAATTACTACCGCCACCAGATGATAGAGTGAAGAAAATCAGCACCACGAGACTCTAAGGGAGCGCATGGGTACCTGTCCACAAGTCCATGTGGCCAATTTCTTTACAATGAGAAATCTGGAAGATACGGTTGCGAGCCTGAGGAAGGGGAGAGCCCGGCGGCTTGACGGCATTCGTGCCGGAAAGGCCCGAGAAGCCCTACCTGTACTAGGTCTTTGCTCTTTAAACTCTATATCATGTGCGCTGAACTAGAATACTTTCCCGACAGCTGGATGATCGCGAAGGTTGCTCTACTAAAGATTAAGTCGGATCGGCCAGCCTGCGATCCTAAACCGCATACCGGCCAATGTGCCTCATCTGTCTTGTTGGAAATCCTTGATATGATGGCCATTGCAAAGATCCAATACCATATACGTCAGAGGGAAGATCTGAGGAGCAGTTTGACTTTTGACCACAGATCGAGAGATCCACAGCAGATGCAAATAGTCTCCTATTGTGCGAGCGAGCGAACACAACGATCAGCTCTCCTGGCTCTCAATATAACTAATAGAACCTCTCCCACGTCTGTTCTGCAGATGATCTCGAGGCGTATGCATCCGGACCTTGTGGTGATTGTGGCAGATATCAAATTCGGCATCCAGATATCGATGTCTGGATCGATGAGGTGTCCATAGAGTTTTGTGTTCTACGGGAGATCCTGAGGGTAGAAAGAGCTCGAGCCACTGCTGTCTGGCAACGCGGGTAGGGATCGCAGTCCAAGGGCAGGGACATACGTCTTTTGACCCAAAGTAAAAGCTTGTACAGACGTAAAACATTTCAGGCCCACAGCTGAAATGGCACAAATTATTTCCGAACACGGCCCGTTCAGGATCACTCAGCGATTTCGACCTTAAAGATTACTACACCTGTGATTGCAAAGGAGAGGGAGACCGCTCTGCATCACTCTGTGAATGTCCGATGTGGTGAAACCACTGACACAGATTTGAGACAAAGCACGGTGTCCAATTAAATACCTATACCCTTGCAAGGACCGTGTCAATCGCCAAATATTATGATTTAGAGCGATTTGCCAGTCAGATTATACCGAAACAAAAAGCCAATGATGCAATGATGTCTAATATTCATAAGATGGGTTACCCGTGTTATTGAGTTAATGGGATATGTGTTTGCCCTGTACTTAAGGAAAAGGAGAATCACTTGAACTAAACAATGCGTATAAAAGCCAGGCCGTTCTAATGAGTCGTACTCCTTGACGAAAATCAGCTGTTCACTAGTTCATATATTTCAACGTCCCCACAGTGATGCCACTGTAGCGACATATAAGCTCCCGATTGGATGAAACCGCAACAGCTGATTTACGTTAAGTGCACGACTACATAAATCGTACTTATAATGCAGCTTGAGAGTCTGGCTAAGGGGCCACGTTCCGGGCGCCCGGCCTCTCGCCTACAACAAAGGCCAACTTCATCGGTCTACTCTGCAAGTTAGGGAACAAATAAACACATACTGTCGGTGCGCCCTTCCATCAGTGGTGGTTAAATCCAAAGTCAAAAAACCGTTCAGTCGATTTTCTCGAAAACTGATATTCCCTAATCGATCTGGCTGATGTCGCGGCACCTTCAATTTCAAACCGATATTTTCGTGGGGGGGGGGGGGGTAAACTTTGTATGAAACCTTTGGTTAATTACATTTTCAAAAAAATGGCACATCAACAATTTGTAAATCTTTCTCGGCTAATTCATTTAAAAAACTCATTCTTTTTCAATAAAAATTTTGGTGTTTTCTATAAAGATATTCATGCTTAATGCACGCTTGTGCTTAAATGAATAGTTATGATGTACCAAGATAACTGTATTTTGGCACTTTTCCTACAAAAATATTCGCCAAGCATTATGCCCAACGAGTCGACCATTGTTTTGACAACGCCGCGCTGCCTGTCAAAGCAAAGTTGCGTGAAATTATTCTGCTTTTCTGTACAATCTGCTGCAAATATTGTCAAATTTATTCCTGTTTGAGTCATTTGTAAAAGTAAGAAGTGACCGCTCCTTATTACCGCTACATGCGATTTGTTTTCGAGTAATAGCTGAGGTGTTAGTAAAGTAGAAATTGCAATTTTTCAATATTACGAACTGTTTATATGTATATTCATACAAATATCCTATTTGAAAACAATTTTCGTAAACAATCTTTCTTTCATGAATTCTCTTCTCATTATATAATACTTGCTACAAATCCCTAACTTTTGCATGCAGGGCCAAATTGCCTAATCATTAATTTAGAAATTTTACTTTAACACAAAACGTAGTCTTCCTACAATAGCAAATACAAATAAACGTTTGTTTTGCTACTTTTCCTTCTGGAAATCCACAGCAATCTTGAACGTCGTCCAGTTTCCATTCAGCCTCCATTTCCAATTTGTCCGCCACACACGTAATTATTTCCTCTCTAATTGTATATTTATAACCTTAAAACATCGCCTTTACAACTTACAATTCAGTCTAATTAGCGCAACCAACTTTCCCTTTTACATCTGACTCGCACTTTGTCAAACAGCCTACCCCATTATTTTTATCCATCTTATTTAACTCCTGATTGGTCACATACATTTCAACATCTGTTTATTTTGTTTCCTGCTCATAATAACTTGACTTATTAGTTAATATTGTGTATTTTCCCCACTATCAATTCTGATGTCTTTGTATCGTTTCCAAAATAAGGCTCACCCGTTTCTTATCTATACCCCCGTTGTTGCTGATGTCCATATTTACAATTACATAAATTTATTATTCCTATTTAATTATCTTTGTGACAACCCATCTCAATATTTAATTTTTTGAACATCCACAGTATAGAATATAACACCAATAATACAATTAATTGTGTACACATACATTCCTGTTTTTATCATAGCATATTTCAGTGCCTACATAAGCTCCTCAACCACTGGCTATATTGAAAAAGGAACAGCTAACCTGTATAGAAAATTCCTGTAAGGGACCAGTTTGACAGATTGTGAGAGAAACAAATATATTGCAGGGAGATGACAATGCAGATGAACCCATTTACTAATGAACTGTAAATGAATGCATTCACAAAATGAACATAACCTGCAGTTTTGTTGCCAAGGCCCACAAGTAGCTGTCACTTTATGAATCTCTCTATACCTACAAGCCTCCCCATCTACGCTATGTGGCATGCGAGTCCTTACTGCTTTGTACAACGTAGTTTGTGAGCCTATTGCATATAGATCTCTACAAGGGGGGTAGGGCACCCAGACTTTTCCACTTCACACATTTTCCAGAGGGAAAGAACACACTACCCAAGAATGGAAGACAATTGAAGGGTGAAACATGGAGTCCCACCAAGTCACAACAAACCCCAAACAAGTCCCTACCAGAGGCGACATTCAAAACCATCATTTGTAATTATTGCCTCTTCCTGTTCCTCTCTTCTACTGGAAAGTTTAGTCCAAGTTTTGAGGGTTAAATTGCATTATCTGACACTAAGAACATCTGAACCAGTGTTTTCTTTCTGCTTCCACTTAAAGTCATGGACTCTTTCATAATTGTCAACTTGAAGTTAACAAGTTGTGAACATGAACAAATTGTCCACTGGAAACATCTGTACAACAAAACTCCCCACAATTCTCTTTGTGGTTTCTTTTGCTACAATGCCATTAAGAGGATATTCTATCTAAAAACTAACTTCTAAACTAACTTTCCAACTTGCTTCAAGTCATCCCCACACTTATTGGAGGTATTTAGAAAATTACTTCATTTTCACATAAAATACTTGAAGAGCCTTGGTTTCAGTATGAACAATGGACATTTGGAATAGGAGCTATGATAGGTTAAAGAAAAAATTTTTATTTTCTATTTTGTTTATTGACTATAATTTGTTAAGTTCCTTAATCACAAATACAAAGAGTCTTCTACTGTAGTAAATTTCAATTTGATGTCAAACATCCTTACAGTCGGGATGTAATTGGTTCAACTTCATAATCTATTTAGGAAAGATGTAAAATATTAGTTCTATCACTACATTTAAGCAAAAGTACACTAATGCCAAGAAACAATCAGTACGTTAGAAGTGAAATTAAGCCAACATGAATTTTATGGATAAATTTATATTTCATCACAAAAATATATTTATATTATTATTACTTATATTTATTATTTTAGAAATCCATACCATTTTTTCTATCAAATGAAGGCTTCAGAAATATTTCTGTATCATAATTGCAATGGCTCTTCCTATGACATAACCTAAAAAGGACAAAGGTTAAATATTAGTACTCTCACTATACGTAAGCAAAGGTAACTTGTATTGAACAAATAATCAGTACGTTAGAGGTGAAATTTCAGCCAACATGAATTTTATGGATAAATTTATATTTCATCACAAAAATACATTCAACTTATGTTTATTATTTTAGAAATCCATACCATTTTCTTTATCAAATAAATTTTTCAGAAATATTCCTAGATAGTTACTGCATTGGCTCTTCCTACGACATCACCTAAAAAGACAAAGGTTAAATATTAGTACACTCTCTACATGTAAGCAAAGGTAAACATGTATCAAACAATCAGTACGTTAGAAGTGAAATTTCATCCAACAAGAATGGTTATGGAAAAATTAACGTTTCATCATAAAACTAATAAAGTAGAAATTGAAATTATGGAAATCTTTACCATTTTGTTTCATGTGTTATCAGAATTCGCCAATGTAGTTTTACATGAATTCGAATTATAATTTCACAATTTTAAGTAGCATAAATTTTAGACGCCCACACTATTTTAAAGAAATGAACTTGAAAAGCAAGGATATTCACACAACCTCTAAAGGAAACAAAGATTCATTAATATGACCTATTCAGGAAATATATTCCAATCTTACAAAAATGATATGCAAAATTTAATTGCACTGACCTGTTTCAGCTTCTCAAAAGGGTGCTATGCAACGAAATACCTGAAAAAAAAAAACAAACAAAGTCCTCTAATTAAATTACCTTTTTTAAACAAACTGTCGAACATTCTAAAATACCAACATCAGATCGCTGTGGGAATGACATTTGGTCATCAACATGTCAGAATTAAACATTCATCATTTTCACTATTTAGAAATATGCAGAAATTTCTTTTTTTTTTAATTATTGTATGTTTTTAAAATGTTAGTGAATACGCTCTAAAATGAACATCAATATCAATGCAGTAAGTATGAAGCTGATTCCATCCCTACAATTCACAAATTCCAATAACATAAGTAATACTAGAGTAATACTCTCATATACAATGGGCTGGCTTGTAATCTCTTTGTAATATTGTTTGTACAAGTAATGGTTCTCACCTCAATTTTTTTTGCCGCCCAGCAGAAAATCTCCTAACCAGTGCAAGTATCTGGAAATTCACATCTCAAATTAAAACATTGCCTAAACAAAACATGCAAGAATTATAGAATAGCTATTTCAGTACGCTGTGGGAATGATTTGGTCATCAAACAAATCAGACTTGAAAATCATCACTTATTTTTTGTAAGTCATTTATACACAATGCAAATATTAACTCAAGACGTTGGTTGAGTTGTACACAAGTAAATCAAAAGAAAATCTTCCTGGTAGCAAATGAAATAAATTCATATGTAACATTGCAATTACAAAGAGGGTGGCAACTAATTTTTTCCCGATTCCCAGTGCATTAAATTTTCATTTTCGTGACAAGATTTGAAATTTCACATCACTTAAAGAAAATATTAAATCTACTAATTGTTCAGCTCTCAGATTCCAGTCATACAAATTAACAATGTTTTATCACCCAATAAAAACTGATTAAAAAATAATGCTGTACTATTGTTTTTTAAGGAATAGTTCTGTAACCCTCTCAACATTGTCCCTGAATTTGCATGAATGTTTTTGAAATTCTCTCATTTTCCTTCAGCTCTCCAGAATGTTCTAATGACGCTGAAGAGCCCAGATACCATACAATCTTAATTATCATCATTATAACTATAAATGTTTGTTCTATGATCCTTTACCTTTCCTTTATATCATCCTCATTATACGTGTTGAACTTCTATTACACAGCTTATCCTATACAATCTTGTCAATCTAAAAACTGTACCACCACTCCTATTAAAAGAAATAAAGGTTCAAGATCTCAAATTAATTGCTATTACCTTTTATCAAATTATTGTTGACAATCCTGGTATGGTCACTTTAGCTGCTTTTCCAGACCTGCAAGGACGACCGAATATTTGTGAATACTACTCCAACATACAATTTTAATATGAAAAATGAATTTATAGTGCAGCTCAGAGTAACTATGACATGTAAATTTCAACTTTGGTCAACATTCATTAAAACAACAAATGTATTAATGACCTCTGCTAACAAATTTCATCATTGCAAGCTTTACAGAATAGGGACAGTTAACACTTCAAAAATAAAATTTTAACAAAATTTGGAAATATACTAAATATTTCTCTTACAAAATAGAAATGTTCACTAAACAATGCTTACATTCCATGAGAAGACATCTGGGTTCTCATCAACCTCCCAGGGTCCAGCAGAACATCAATGTAGTATCCCTGTTGAAAATATACAGGATCTTTAACTAACTTCATTTTAATAAAGACTAATAAACAAACTGGTTTACACTTGCAAATAACACTTTCCTCAAACTGTGTGCATTTTGGTTATTATAATTAAAATTGTTGAGTCATCTGTAGGTCAAACAAAATTACGTAGGATTTTAAAAATGGTGTAGTTTGTTACTTTGCTTCACTGTTCTCTCCCCAGTTGCACTCCTTTTATCAGTATTGGTGAAACATGATTGGTTTGCAAAAAAAATTCTTCAAAGAAAATGGGACATTTTTATTTTATACTATTTTTTAACACTTGATTATACTGTGTACCATGATAGATTTAAAAAAATTACATAATACAAATACGTTTTTTATGTGAACAGAAAAGATCACTGTGCATGTTAGGTGTTGCAGTTGGATAGACATGGTACTTGCTGATTACAAAGAACTTATGTAAAACAAATGAAATCACCAATCATTTCAAAAAATGAAGATAACGGTATGCAAATAAAATGCTTGTAACTTACCCGTAAGGATATTGTAGACATGCCTTGAATGGACATCTTGGAAGGAAAATTTACAAACCTGCATGTAAAATAAAACATTTGTGATTACTACACAGACATGAGATTTTAATACAATAAAATCATTTTATTTTACAGCTCAGAGTAACTATGACATGCGTATTTCATCTTAGGTCAACATTCATTAGAACAATGAATGCAATGCATGACCTATGCAAACAAATTTCATCATTGCAAACTGCAAAACGCAGGAAAAGTGTGTTTAACATTTCAAAATTAGTACCATTTTTATTTTGAAGTGTTAACAAACAAAATTTGGAAACACACTACCCTCAACCTCCCCTTGGTTTTACCCTCAAGATAGTATCAGGTGGAAACTACCTACTCCTAAAACAATAATAATAATAATAATAATAATAAAGATACAGGATTTTGTACGTTACCTGTTAAACTGTTACTGTTGCAATCTTGAAATGGACATCCTGTTAGTTCCATTTCCAAACCTGCAAAGAAGACCAAATGTTTGTGAATACTATTTTGACTTATAATTTTCATACAAATTATGTTTTAGTAAAGCTCAGAGTAACTATGACATGCATTTCATTTTTGGTCAACATTCATTAGAACAATGAATGCTATTTGTGACCTCTGCTAAAAATGTCATCATTGCAAACATAAGGAAAATAAAAGTTAAAACTTCAATACTCAATTTTAATACTAAATAACACACACAAAATAAAATTTTGAACAATGCTTACATGTGGAGATGAGACTTCTCATAATCCAACTTCTGTCAACAATCTGGTGTCCTGCAGTGCAGAGCCTGATGAATGAGAACAGAACCTTAGAAGAACTTTTCAACAAAAGGATTTTCCAAAATAACCATCAGTAGACTATTCACATGTTAACACACGTGTGCACTAACTAGTTAGCTATTAATATTTAAACCAAAAGACTTACAAAGATCTTCAGGAATCAGCACTTGTAATCAACAGTATATTAACGATCTAATTAATTTGGAAGTGTAACCACATTAATGTCAGGACTTACCATACATGAAGTAAATACTTCTCTTTAAATATTATTAAAAGGAACTAAGTTTTCAGTTTTCCTTAAGAATATGAAGAGGAATTGAGGAAACTGGGGAAATGAAAACAATTGTGCTGAGTGCTAACACATTTTAATGTCAGCAGAATCTCTTTTTTACATAATCAATAACATTAGCCTATTTGCCCTTCTTCGCCTTGATTTTACGCATGTAAAACTCCAGTTCTTTCCCTTCTAGGATGTATCCATCAGCTCTCCCACACTGTCCTGGTCGACTGGAAATGCAAGCTGTTGGAAAAGTTTCATTATTCAAAACTTTATGAATTATATGAACTTGGAAAAATTTTAAATAGAATTAATATCTCATTAATACAATGTTCCCAAACAACAGTAAGAAGCAAGTATTCCACTGTATTTTGTCACTTACCTAGAATTCTCGATGCCTGGAATTGCTCTTCTAAGGCAGGTTCAACCTTTGCTGTCTTCTGACGAGTCTTATACTTCTTTTCAGCTTTCTTGGATCTCTTCTTATTTAAAACTTCCTCCTCTTCTTCCGTCTGAACAATTGAAACACACATTCACCTTCAACATTTACTTAATACCATACAATTAATAAATCATAAGATCAGAGGCCATTTTAATCACATCAAGTCAGCTGACACGCATGGACCGTTCCACATCATATCTTATGATAACGTTATAGGCAATACACATTCTCACTCACCAACTTGGCAGTCTTCTTGCGACCCAGAGGTAGAGCATAATGTGCCTCATACCATTGTCGGAAGGGAACGGCATCAATGACAACAATAGCATTTTTCACCAGAGTCTTGGTTCTCACCAACTCATTGTTGGATGCATTATAGACTACATCAATAATACGAGTCTTCCGTGCAACTCCTATAACATACAAATCAAATAGATGAACTACAATTATCCAAGCCATAGGTACAACAAACCATCAGCTCAACTACAATAATAAAAGTTCATTTTCTGTCCCTTTCATCCACTGTATAAATACTATGTATAAAATCTGGGTTGTATTAACCCAATAAACTATCTGAAGAGAAATGTTAAACACCATTGTTTAGTTATAACCTCCGCAGTGTAATTGAAAGGTACTGTTTAAGGAGTATGCAAATGTCCATTATGAGCTCATGTATTTCACGCATTTACAATCTTTAACATTGACAACAATACACACAACAGGCAATTCCCTTTGACTTAGTGGGTAAATAAAGTCATGTCATTCTCAAACCATTGCTTCCATCCAAAAATAATTGCATTTTTAAAAACTTTAATTATACCTTCTGATCCCCATGCGAAGTTTCCTTGATCCAAACGAAGAGCTCGATATTTTTTATTTCCACCCCGTGTTCTCACAGTATGGATGCGTCTGGCTCCAAGCTGTAACAAATTCTTCATTTAACTGCACATAATACATATATTGTTTGCACATAAGCAAAAGATTCCTCAGGACGTTAGAAGTGAAAGTAAACCTTCATTAGGATTCAGGTACATTAGTTTTCATCATTCACTATTGTATATGAATCAAAATAAATGTCCGATTTCTACCTTAGTATTAGCAGCTGGGCGACCTAACTCAAACTTCCTCTTCTTTCTAAGGGGCTTCCTTTTGCCGCCTGTTGCCCGGCGTTTATGCCAGTGATCGCGGGAAATACCTGTAAGAAATCATCTCGTTAAAAAACAAAACGAACTTCCATTACAACGAAGGCACGTTTTCGGGCGAAACCTAAAACTTTAACTACAATGTAAGTCCTTAATATTTAGAACACCTGTTTCACTCTTTCTCAATATTAAACGAACGATAACAACAAAACTGGCACAATAAACTTTTCAACACGTGCAAAATTCTTTACCCCTCGTCCACCTAACATGCCGATTTTAACAATCCCGTATTTCAAAAAAATGTCCATTTTGGCTTCTCGGGAGTAATTAAATAAACACATTATAAAGCTAAATTTGTTACTGAAACCTTCACAGTTATTTCCATTTCTTCAAAATCGCGATGATTTCTGATAACCTTCATCAACCACACACAACATTCAACTTACCCATCTTGCCGACAACGAAAGAGAGTCGGAAACTGCGTTGCCGGAACCCGAGCAAATTCTGTTGTTAACCAATCCCAAGGTTGTATGAATACCAACATATACGAGTTAAGTATCGATGCGGGAACTACTTAATTTTTAAAGAATTTATAGCATATGACGTACTTATTAATACCAAGTTTCTTTGAGTATTGGTTTAAAACTTTTTATTATCTGTATTACATAGAAATTATCTTCTTCGTTGTGAAATCATCATGCAGTTAACATGCTGGTAACAAGAAATTTGGTTTAATGTTGGGTATGATGGCTGCATTGCGGTTCAAGAATGGTGGTGGGAAGTGATCAAAATATTTTGGATTTGGAAGTTTTGTGTTGCTGTAAACGAATAAAATAACTTTTATTTGTCCAATTTCTATAAAAAAAAAAGATTATATATACGTGCAAGTCACATTACATTTCCATCATAGTTATGGAGATTCCTGGAGAGTCAAACGATAGCTGCGAGGTTAGAAATGCTTCGGCGGCTCCGTTTTCTTTACCAGATGTATTGACAGACGTAGGTATTGCCAGTACCAGCGACGAACAGAATGCAAGGACGAATGATGCCCTTCAATCTTCGTCGCTTGCCGGTGAAACTAATATTCAACCTTCGGTTGAACCATCAAGAGAAACAAGCAACCTATGTAATGAACCAATTTCAGTTGCTGAATTAAGTAACAACCATCCTCAGCAAGGAGAGGCTGGGAGTAATGCTTCTATTACTAACCAATGCGTAGAATCTCCGAAAGGATTTGTAAAGTCTGAGGATCATACTTCAGACTGTATTAGTAATTTGAACAATAATATTGTAGAACCTGCAATAAATGAGAATGAAACAAATGCTTTGCTGGGGGAAACTCAGGATTATGTTATGCCAAAATATACATTTGCTTGTGAACCACAGCTTATTACTGGTGTATGGGAAGAATTCAAGAAAGTTCCAGAAGAATGCTTTACAAAGGGTTGCAAGTGGTCACCAGATGGCACATGCATCCTAACAAATAGGTATACTTAATTCAACTAATTGTAATTTTAATGACATTTATTTTCTTAGGGTGTTTATTAAGGTAGAAGCTATTTTATTAATGAAAATATGATTGAAACAAAACAAATATTTATATGACATGAAATAAAATATCAGTAAGAAAACTTATTGCAGTATTTACTTAACTCAAATGGCCACAATTAGTTACACTAGATGAGTGAAGATCTGCAGATACTGTATAATGAGGGATTTTTTATACATAAATGAGGTTACAAAACCCACTAAGGCAGACATTCCATGAAGAAATTAAATCAACTCTCAAGCTTTTAATTGAGCACTTGGCCATCCCTTTAAATGGTTTTGGGGCAACAGTCATTTGGATTGCCCCTCTGCCCCTCAGCAGGTCAGAAAAAGGTGGAGATCCAATTTAAAGATTGACCCCCAACCCAAGCTTTTAAATAAGCCCTAAGCCTCATCTAAATGGTGGCTTCTCAGTTGGTACCAAAAATTAGGTGTTCAGCACTTTAATATGTGATTGCTCGTAATTAGAGTCTGGAAGTTAGGTAAAATGCCTTTTTATTTATTTATTTTTTTACGACATTACAGTAGGAATCACTTAATTGTACTTCTGGAGTTGATTTTCATTTTGCCAATTTTAGCTTCTGACACATATTTTTGCCTTTTTTTGTTATTTTGCTTTTTAACTTTCTTGTAAACATACATATAAATGTAGTATATAGAGAGTTATGTGATTCTGTGAGAAAAGACTGAATTTTCGGCAAAAAATATTAATTGCCAGACCCTGATTATGAAAAAATTGATAAATCCAGTTGCTAAATTAGGGAGGAAAATCCTTTAACATGTGGTGTAGCCAGAATCTCTAGTTTGTGGGTCCTTGGTACCTGAAAACCAATTGATAGCAAAACGTCAGTCTGTCTATGAACACCATTACTGCCGAAACCAAGATCATGTCAATATTTTTTATAATTTTAGCTGCTTTCAAGCAATTTTGCATGAAATATTTGCAATTTAAAAAAATTACAAATCATGTTTTTCTCAAAAACTGCTACAATTTTTTTTATTTTAACTTTTGATAATGATAGTGCTAAATGCACTATATAAGATGACATAAACGTCATATTTCTCTACTCTTTTGTTTTTTCAAAAATTATTAAAATATTTTTTTGACTTCTCTGACATCTTTAATATTTACGTTAGTGGCAATTTGTTTTCATTATTGTATTTATGAGTACAAATGTTTTAAATGATGTCAGAAATAGTTTCTCAAAAACTCAACAGTTTTCTGTGAAAATAAAATCAAAATTTCGCATTTTCAGAAACATTCAAATGCCATTTTCTTGGAAACGGCTCCAAATTTTGTCTTCAAATTTTTCCAGTAGGGCAAATTGCACTGTTTATGATGACATAGAAGATGAATTTTGCTGTATTCTTTTGTTTTTTCCAAAAATTACTCAAACATAATGTTATTGAAATATCTGTCATGCCATTAATTTGCACATTTTCAGCAATTTGTAAATACTATTGCATTTGTGACTGGAAGTGCTTGAAATGACTTCATATGAAGTTTTTTGAAAACTACAGTTTCCTGTGAAAAGAGGTTCAAATTTTGCAGTAACAGTTACACTTAAACACCATTTTCTTAAAAATGGCTTCAAATTTTTCAATGAAAATTGCCATTTAGAACAAGCTCTTTTTTAATAATCTTACAGTATTATTTCAGTTTCATATTAGGAATCCAAAAAAAGTGAGAAAATTTTTAAAAAATGTACTTTGGGTGGCCCTTAGATGTCAGCTTGCAACAGTATGTGGCAAGTCCAAATAACTAGCCCAGACCAAAGAAGAAGGGAAAAAAACTATATGAGAAAGTCTGTGCCATTTTGAAGCACCACTAGTTTCTTCTTTTGGCACCGATCTCTATGAAGTTGCAATATACCTGCTAGCCTGGACAACACAAATGCAGGGTCATGTTGTTGTCTTTATGGGGAAGCAGAAGCTCTGTTAAAAATTTAAATGAAAAAGGAAGATGGTACTATTCAAGATTTTATATCTTTTTCATTGATGTCGACAGGCTTTGCACATTCATATAGAATCTCATCTTACTTTTTGAGTATGACCTCCAATCTCTCTTGAGGACAGTTCTCTCTTTATGATATACCCTTCTGAGTATGCAAGTGTGAGGAATGAAAAATATAATTCCATTTTCACTTATGCCATTTCAAGATTCAAAACAATGTCCCCAATAACATTTCGAGGAGATACAGTCACGAGAAAGACAACTTTGTATCCTTCAAACCGGATGGGTATGTGGAATCATGGAAACAAAAGAAAAGATAATTTCCTTATATGATAAGTGTTGATATAAATTCTGGAGGTAGAATACAAATGTGATTTATTTTAACTATTAATTTTTTACAGTAATTCCTTTGAAATATGATTTTTCATTTTTTACATGCCTTTTTGCACTCCTATTTTAGTAAAAAGAAATTCCCTTTCCCCTGTTTATTTTAGGTAAAATATATGCCAGAACTTCTGGGCTCTTCTCGTAATATAAGCATTATTTTTTTGACATTATTATTTTTGTGAAAGTAAAAAGTAAGAATAATTGATGAAATCCTGAAATGTTATTGTATATTAAAACAGGTTTAAGAGAATAAATTATCATCGTGCCTATGTAAGTACTTTACAGAGTTTTCTTTAAAGCTTGACTAATTATACATACTTGTAATAATTTTAAAGTTCTAGCTTACTTTATAGTGCTGAATTGAGTAAAAATAAGAAAAGAATTTCATCAATGACTATTAGTCTTTGACTAATTGTGAGGTGGATGCATTAAGTGAGGTATCTCCATTTTGAGATACACGAATTGTAAGGCGCAATGCAATGTGTATGATCGCAGAGTTCATTTAAATAACATTTCTTCAAAACGATCGATAAACTTTCGAAACGATCATAAGCTTAATAAAAAAAATATTGATACCAGACAACATCCTTTATTTATCATAATAATAGAAGGTATCTAACTCACCAGCGATCTAATTAATTTCTTCATTGCTTTCATTATTCTCGTATGAAGTACTGATGTTTCATATAATTGTTTCAACAAGTAGAGTAAAAACATCGTTAGTGGCCACTTTAGCACAAAATTTCAAAAATTAGAGTCTTCCACTTGATTCAAGCTTGCAGAATGTGGAGCTTGTGGCTTCTAGAGGTAAGATGTAAGATTTATTTATTGAATTGTTCTTGTAGAATTTATATATTCCCTTATTAGAGATGGTAAATTATGACCATAAGTTGCTGTGGAAACAAAATGTGATATTGATTTTTAAATTAGCCATTGGCTATTAATTAATAACATGTAAAACAAAAAAAAAGTATTTCCTATTTCCTTCTTTATATTTTCTAAAATAGGTTGAAAAAATCTTATTAATATTGCAAAATGTAAAATACTTTTCTATAAATCTTTTTCTGTATATCTGATACTTTTTTGGACTTAAATTATCTTCAATTTGATCAGGGATAGAATATCAAGTGGCTATTACTGAGCTAAATGTCTGAAGATTACCAAAATTTTGCAGTTTACAAGTGGCCAATCCTGGATCAGAATTAGGATTTGAAAATTAGTTAATAAAGAATAGAACCAACTAAAAATTGGCCATTTTCAGGAAAGGGGAATATTTAGAAGCAAGCTAATTAGTCCTTGAGTTAAATGTAAGAAATTTAGTATTGTAGCCTAAGAAGTTTGAGAAAACTGCTAAACTGTGGCCACTACTGATGATTGTCCCTATTGTCCTGCACAAGTTTTAGAAAAATAGAGTATGCAATTTATTGTTATATATCTCATTGTGCACAATTATTTTACAAAATGCCATGTTTTACTCGATATGATATAGCATGTAATGATAATCTAATCATTTGCTTTGATTCCCTGTGGTACAGTTATGTCAGGCAAACACTGTTATTATAGTAAAAAAATAAAAAAATAAATAAACAAAAGCAGACATTAAGCTAGGTATCATGGAAGCTGTGCAGCGTGCATATAAATGAAATCGGAAACAAAACATTAATGTAAAGAAGAAACTGTACAGTGCTTCTAAAATTATCTGAAATTACGAGAGATCATTGTGAATCATAACTGCTTTCTGCATATGATAAATGAAACATTGTTTTTATCTTGCTTTGAGTTGTAAATAGGGCATGTAATAAATAGGTTCGGTGTGTGCAAGTGAAGGTAAGAGATCTTTCTTCTTCTCTTTTGAAATTGCAACACATCCATTGTAGTGCTAAGGAGGTCAATTTTGGATTGGCTTTTCCTCTTTGAAGAAAGCTGATGGCTTCAAATTTGAAACTATATTCAAGATTGGACATGTAAATGATGATGAGGTATTTTTATCATAATGGCACTGATTTAGGTCCATCTGGTTTACTCTTCCTCCATTTTCATTCCTCATTGTAAGTTGTATTGGGCTTTTGAAGAAATAAAAAAAAAAACATTTTAAATTGTCTCCCTTCATTTCAGTTGCAAGGGAAAGGTTTACCTTCATGACACCAACTATGACCATGGATGTCAATATTCAATGGTTCCCTTAAATTTAGTTTTCATTTTCTCAATTTAACTACAATCAGCATTAAGTGAGTGTGTCCTAAATGGATAAATGTGTGATTTATTGTCTTCAAATTTGAATTTTAGGCAACTATCATGGCTGATTTTTTTACCTGCACATATGTCAGTATTTATACATAAGGTTTAATGTCATTTACAACTCTTTTAGCCATATGAAACAAATTCTTGATTCTCATTATATTCAATTTCAGATATTCTCATATCTGAAATTACGAGAGATCATTGTGAATCATAACTGCTTTCTGCATATGATAAATGAAACATTGTTTTTATCTTGCTTTGAGTTGTAAATAGGGCATGTAATAAATAGGTTCGGTGTGTGCAAGTGAAGGTAAGAGATCTTTCTTCTTCTCTTTTGAAATTGCAACACATCCATTGTAGTGCTAAGGAGGTCAATTTTGGATTGGCTTTTCCTCTTTGAAGAAAGCTGATGGCTTCAAATTTGAAACTATATTCAAGATTGGACATGTAAATGATGATGAGGTATTTTTATCATAATGGCACTGATTTAGGTCCATCTGGTTTACTCTTCCTCCATTTTCATTCCTCATTGTAAGTTGTATTGGGCTTTTGAAGAAATAAAAAAAAAACATTTTAAATTGTCTCCCTTCATTTCAGTTGCAAGGGAAAGGTTTACCTTCATGACACCAACTATGACCATGGATGTCAATATTCAATGGTTCCCTTAAATTTAGTTTTCATTTTCTCAATTTAACTACAATCAGCATTAAGTGAGTGTGTCCTAAATGGATAAATGTGTGATTAATTGTCTTCAAATTTGAATTTTAGGTAACTATCATGGCTGATTTTTTTACCTGCACATATGTCAGTATTTATACATAAGGTTTAATGTCATTTACAACTCTTTTAGCCATATGAAACAAATTCTTGATTCTCATTATATTCAATTTCAGATATTCTCATATCTGAAATTACGAGAGATCATTGTGAATCATAACTGCTTTCTGCATATGATAAATGAAACATTGTTTTTATCTTGCTTTGAGTTGTAAATAGGGCATGTAATAAATAGGTTCGGTGTGTGCAAGTGAAGGTAAGAGATCTTTCTTCTTCTCTTTTGAAATTGCAACACATCCATTGTAGTGCTAAGGAGGTCAATTTTGGATTGGCTTTTCCTCTTTGAAGAAAGCTGATGGCTTCAAATTTGAAACTATATTCAAGATTGGACATGTAAATGATGATGAGGTATTTTTATCATAATGGCACTGATTTAGGTCCATCTGGTTTACTCTTCCTCCATTTTCATTCCTCATTGTAAGTTGTATTGGGCTTTTGAAGAAATAAAAAAAAAACATTTTAAATTGTCTCCCTTCATTTCAGTTGCAAGGGAAAGGTTTACCTTCATGACACCAACTATGACCATGGATGTCAATATTCAATGGTTCCCTTAAATTTAGTTTTCATTTTCTCAATTTAACTACAATCAGCATTAAGTGAGTGTGTCCTAAATGGATAAATGTGTGATTAATTGTCTTCAAATTTGAATTTTAGGTAACTATCATGGCTGATTTTTTTACCTGCACATATGTCAGTATTTATACATAAGGTTTAATGTCATTTACAACTCTTTTAGCCATATGAAACAAATTCTTGATTCTCATCTCAGTCATAAATGGTGAGATTGAAGGTCCAAAGTTGTTTTTTATAAAAGGCTACTGATTTGTACACAACTGCTTTGCACAACAGCATTGCTGTAGATCAAGTGAATTTTTTTTCCATCTCTGGGTCCTCTTTCAATCTATCCTTCTCAACTGACTTGGCATCAAAGACAAGGTCGCTTGACAATGGTGTCCTTCCAGCTAGGATTTTAATTCATCCACGTTCAGTGCGAAATTTATATGTTCTTTTGCAAATTTCAAGAATTCTGACTTTATTGTTCATGTGTTATTGTTTTACAACCAGAAGGCTATAGTTGCCTTTTCAACTTCATTGAAATTCGATATTTGTGAAAAACGATAGTCCACAGAATATTCAAAATTCTGGGTTCTAATTTGTTATTCATATTCAAATTGAATTGTTTTCTTCACTTCATTAATAAGTTTATTGTTTTATAGACTAATAGCTCAAAAAATCACATTTTCAATCTTAATCTTAAATTTTCTCAGTTAATAAGAAATTGCCATAATTTACATGAAAATATTGCTACATTTGTTGAGATTTTATTGTAAAAAACTTTACAAAAAACTTTATTTTTATTGTGAATATTTTGGTAAAACTAAGTGAAAAGTACAAATCATGGGCTCCACAACACAATATAAAATAATTGTTTATTTTAGCGTTCAGACATCCAGGCACTCTGAACCACATTAACAAAGTATACATGTATGTGTATTCTAATTTAAACTAGAAGATGTACTAATGATTTTGAAAATTCGGATGTAGAATTTCTAGTGATGGGCAGAATGAATTAATCCACCTTTTCCCCAAAGCTCCCAATAGTATTGTGAGAAATTCTGTCATGTTGAGAAAAATGGTGGTTATATTTTAAATCAGCGTACTAAATTATATTAAGAATGGGTATTTCAAAAACAATTTTCAATCATCTCAATTTTGCAAGTTTATATTATTGGTGAAGCAAATATATTCATAAAGAAATCATATTCTTCCACAAATCTTTAATAATCTGTGCTCAATTCTGAGACTTGAGGTTGTGTAGTTATCTTCAGACTAGATTAAAAGTGTCTCGAAGATCTTTCCAATAAATTCTCCAGTGACTTCTAAAACTTGTAACTAAGAATAGCACAGCCCATTAAATGGTGGTCAACATTAACTTATTTTATAAAGTAATGTTATGAAGTAGTGTAATGTTAATTTTGTTTAAAGGTTCTTCGTTAGCAATAGGGAATGATTTAAGAATTTATTTTAGATTGTTAACATTTTTAGAAGTCTTGGGAAGATATTGGCTCTAAGTAGTATGGAAATAACACAAACAATAAGTCTTTTTGATTTAGTAACAACCATACAAAAATTAATTTTTTAACAGTGATGACAACCTTCTTCGCATCTTTGACCTGCCTCGTGAATTGCATTGCCAAGAATTTTGGCCTGAAGGGAAGACTTTGCCTGAGCTGAAATCAACGTTGCTTATTAAAGAAGGAGGGCGTGTATATGATTATTGTTGGTATCCTTTTATGTCATCATGGAATCCTTTGTCATGTTGTCTTGTAAGCACCAGTCAGTTCAGCCCTGTTCATCTTTGGGATGCATATACAGGACAATTGCGAGCTAGTTACAGATCCTATAACAGGTAAGAAGATTATATTTTTCTTCAATATTTGTGTTTATTTAGAAAGCTCAAAGAGCAAAAGTAATTTATTTATCTAAATCTCAAATAGCTAGAGTATTTTTGCTCATTATGTCTTAAACATTTAATTTGGAATGACTAAAGAGTCAAAATTTTAAAATTGCTACAAGGTTGTTTAATGATATCTTTATGTTTTTTTTAGTGTGGATGAAATTGAGCATGCTTTTAGTGTAGCATTTAACCTAACTGGAGAAAAACTTTATTGTGGCTTCAAGAAGAGGTTAAGTGTGTTTCATACTGCTTCTCCTGGAAGCACTTGTGAAAATAGAAACTTAAAAGGTAGTATTTTTATAGTTTTGATAACATTGAGTTGTATTATTTTTGTAGTGTTTAAAGGTAATATATAATAACGTATATGGTATTGAGAATTGTCTTGTATAATAATTGTTGCTATTTGCAGGCCTTGGTCGATCTGTTGGGATTGTGTCCTGTATCTGTGTAAATCCAGCAAATGAAAATATTTATGCATTTAGCAGTTATTCACGAACTATTGGTACGTTGATGTGAAAGTTGCCTATTTTGTGTTATAAATTAGTTATTTTCTTAAACTATTATTATTTTCTTAGGTCTCTGTACTGAGCCTGATGGACAGGTGATGTGTTTATTGTGTAATGAAGGAGGGGGTCTCACCCACATCATGTTCTCTCCAGATGGTTCAAAGTTGTATGCAGGTAGTCGCAATGACTCGCAGCTCTTCTGTTGGGATATGCGCAAACTCGGAAACGTTCTTTTCACAGCAGAGAGAACAAATAACACTAACCAGCGTATCTACTTTGACCTCACTCCTGATGGTCGGTTTCTTGTTTCTGGTGAGTTCTTTGTCATGACTGTAGGTAACTAAGATAGTTGTTTTTTATTACTTTTATTTTCTTTGTTCATTTCATTATTCTCTTGTGTTGTATAATAATCTTTGTATTATTTTTTATTATACAAAAAACCTGAGTAAAAACAGAAATAAAGTAATATAATATAACACAAAATAATATTACATAGGAAACAATATATTGGTTTCAGGGATTTTTTTCCCCTGATTTCCTCTATTTGTGGAAATATCCCTCCAGAAATTACCCTGCTCTCTGTGACAGCTGAAAACCTGCTGCCACTTTCCCTATGTATTGTTTTGTAGTGGTCATTAAGGTGTGCAGTCACTGTTGAGAGTTCATTGAGTTCAGGCAGATGGGAACAATATGAGCAGAGTGTTTCTTTTTTTAATGCAATCTCTTCAGCTGAATTTTAGTAGTGTAGAAGTTGTCATATTATTATACTAGCTTAGTGTGGAGCCTCCAGTGAGTATTTGCAGGTTGAAAAGTTTTATTTCTTGTTTACAAGTTCATAATAGAAATTTTAAACATATTTCAGTTGCCCAGCATGTCCATTTTCAGGCATAGAAAGTTACATCAAAAAGTATCAATTAATATTTGTTTAAATTTTTGTTTCATTCAAAATTAGGTTTATTATCACCAGTCTGTTAAATCAAGTCATAACAATCGATGTAAATGCCTGAAAGAGAGAAAAGAAATTCACAGCCTTTCACCAGTCTACTTGAAGGTGCAGTGAACCCTCAAAAACACAAGTTTTTCTAAAGTTCTGCCAGTATATATTAAGGCAGGGAGATGGCTAGAGGGAACTGGCTAAGAATTGTACTAATCAACTTGTCAAGTCTAGAGGAATCAAATGAGCTATTAATCGTATCTGTGTGTGCCGTAAGTCAATCAAAATGTGGTTTAGTTACTTAAGCAAACAAAAAAACATGTTATTTTAATAAATTTCTTCAAATCTTTTGGATGGATCTTTAAAAAAACGATCATTTCCCCACCTGGAGACTGAGACATGATGAATGACACCTCATTTGTCTCAATGAACTGGAAAGGGATTAACAGAGTGACAGGCAGATGACACAGGTTACTTGATTTCAATATAAAGGATTACATGACTTACCAATAAAATAAGAAAGTATGTGTGTTTTAATACCACTAGTTCAGAAAAGCAACCCCCAAATTTTCCCCCAAAAGATGCCCTTGCTAAAACAGGTTTTGCTTTTGTATGATATTCTGAAAGATTTGTTTCAATTCAACTTTTTGGGAATAGTAATATTGAAATGTAAAAAATATGTTTTTTCGATAAACCACAAAGAATTAATTCTCATAGTAAATATTACAGGAAACAAAACTAAAACATTGTATTAATTGAGATGATCTGTAAATATTACATTCCTTCCATTTCTTCAATAAATTTACCATGTTCTCATTTTCTACTTCATAGCAAGAGAAACTTATTTAAATATTGTAGGACTGGTATGTGTGTGTTTTAAAGGAAATATATGTTCTGTTGGTCCCTAATAATGAAAAAGTGAATTTTTTGCTCCTATATGTAGTAAATTGCTTTTTGAATTCTTCATATACTTACTTAGGATACTGTAATCTTCACAGAATGGAAGTTTTGTTGGCCCTTATGTGGAATATTTTCATATTTGAGAGTTGCTTCTTTACAAGAAGGTTTTCAATGAGGTTTGCAAAATAAATACCTTCAATATTGTTTTCAATTCTTTCGTAGAATTGTTTGTTTCCTCTTCTCAACTGTAGGCCCTGTAGTAGTTTTTTTGATTGTGGAGAATCTTACATGGGAGTCAGGGTTTGAAGTCTTGATGGTTGGTGGATGATTTTTAGGAGGACAAGATTTCAGTTTATAAATTTGCAATTTATTAGTTTAACAAAATTAGTGTAACCATATACGACAAGCATTAGTAATGGCGTAATTATTGTTTCCTAAATACATAAGGCACATTGAGTTTGAATTTTGATTTATAATAGGTTAACATTTTAGACATTTTTGAGTATGTTTTATTAACATTAACTATTGGAAAAATTTTACCTTATAATATTTGTCTGTAACAGGATCAACAGATGGTTTGGTACATGTTTGGGACACACAAGATACCCTTAATCAAGACTCTGAAGTCCCTTTCCTGCCTGTCAAAACTATGTTTCGAGCTCACAATGACTGTGTCAATGGATTGAGGTAATTAACCGGAGACCAGAAATTTATAATTTGTAGTGCATTATTGCCAATTAAATATCTTTGAGTAGTTGTGTCTACTAGTTTCTTTTAGATTTTTCTTTTTAAGAAAAAAATATTTTTGTTGAATTAATTCTCTAATATTTTCAACCCTTCACCTCTGGTTGCAGTTTGCAGGACACTTTTCCTACTGGTAGGGCTGGAAAAACTCGTGATTAACAATAAAAAATAAAAAGTTTTTAAAAATTTATATAAGAATTTTTAAATTTAATTCAAATTTTTTACTTTAAATCAGATTTATTTGATTTAAATAAGTTTTTTTAATTATATTAGATGTTTTTACTTTAAACCAAAATCATGAAGTGATTTATTTACCTTTAATTACTTTAAAAGAAGAAAAAAACATCAGTTTTTAAATTTATCATTAAATTGTTGTAATTAAAAAAAAAATAATAAAGATACTATATATTTGAAGGGTGTGGTGCCATATGACCCTAATCCATAAAATCTTTAAATTTGAATTATGTGATTTGTGGTCTTGGAACACTTCTCTTGCATCCACATTACCAAGTAACCTTGTGACACCATCTATTTGCATGATTTATGAAAAAAAGACATTCTTTGTTCAAAGAAATTCTACCATTTTTTTGTGCAATACCATCCTAATCGAAAAGCACTTATTGTTGTATATCTAAAAACTTAAAACAGTGTTAAACAGTTTTTGATATATTAAATTCTAGTTAATAGTTGTCCTGTTATAAAAAAATATTGAGTATAATGGTTGTTACTTGCTCAGTAACTCTTAAATAGTCAGTAGGTTAATGTAAAGGTTAATATTATTAAAACTAGTAAGATTAACTACTGTTTTCATTAGTTTTAACAATATTAATTTTGTTCTTTAAATCAGTATTAATAAAATTCCATTTTTATTAGTACTCATCATCTTTAAGATGTAGATAGTTAAAAGAGTGGCTTTAGCAAACATTATAATACAAATCTAAAATTGTGGACACCATTAAAGATTTAAAGACTTTTTTTCTCTAAATTAGCTCAGTGTGTGCGGGCGGTATTACTGCTAAATTAGTTTTTGTCTTCAGACAATTAAATGCTGGATAAAGCTATTGAATCCTTTAAGTCTGTTAGTATTTAACTCTATTTCAAATTGCTTTTTGTTCTTCAGTTCATAAGTTTGCTCATTTTACTGGATATTGTTTTTTTGTTTCTTTTTAAAGAGTTCATTTATGTGAAAAAGTTTATAAGAAATATAATATATACTTAACATTAACTTTGTAATTGATTTAAGTCTTTTTATCTGAGTAATTTTTTATCTTTAATATTTTTTTAACTTAAAATGCAAATATATTTTCAAATATTACAAATAATAAATATTGATTTAAATCATTGAATAAAAAGAATCATTTGATTAAAATCATACCAGCCTTACCTAATAGTAATATAAAGATAACTAAAACAGTATGTTAGTTCTGCATGTTAGCTGTACTATCTTATTTATGTAATTAGCTGCCACCGGGTTATGCCCATTTGCAGTTCAGATAAATTTATCTTAAATAGAGAAGTCAGTCATTGTAATGTATCCTTGATTTTTAAGTTGGTATTCATCCTTTCTTTAAGGGCCAGATTTCTTAACACATTTTTTAAGTTCAAGTAAGCTGTTTGGAATTTCTTATCCTTGGCCCTCAACATGTTTACATGGATGTCCAACTTGGATTCAGTTTTATATACAATTTTACCCTCAAAATATTCACTCGCTACAGAACAAGATTAGAGTTGATACAATGCCAGACAAATGTCTGAGAAAAAAGTCTGTTGTTTGTGTAAATTGCTATTGTGAATAATGTAAATACAACTTACAAAATTTTGTAAAATAATTAATGGTCTTCTTTTCTACATTTATCTTCTAATGTTGATTTTTTAAAACAAACATTGTGATTTCTTGGTGCTAAGAAAGACAGTATCAATGGTAAGTTCATGATATATATTATAAATTACAGTGTGTGTACTGTGCGTTTTTCAATTTATTTACATGTTATTAACATAGAATACATCAACCACTAGATGAATTTTGAAGGATAGTCTATGACTAATCGTATTATTAAATTAAATAAATTAAATTATTAGATGGGTAGAATGACTTAATGTATTAAGAACTCATGTGTTCTTATTTTATAAAATGTTATTACCCGACATGTTGTCCAGTCATGCTGGAACTGTTCTGAGCTTGTTTCCTTTTTTGACCAAACTGATTTGTCTTTTGTTTGGTATAACTTCTACTTCAGTATTAAACTCTAAAGAGTTCTAGGATGAATGGTGAAATGTCAGTCAATAAAATATGGAGAAAGAAAAGAAAAAGGGAGAGAGAACTTAGTTTTCGATCCACCAGATCATTCTATCACTCTAATGATATAAAGATAAACGAAGTTTTCAATATTCAATTCCTTTCAGAAGAATGGGAATATTATGATTTCCAAAATTTCATTATGGTACATTTTGCAAAATTATAGATTTGAATTCAAACCTAGCATTGTGCTGCAGGGACCTAATGTAGTAGCTCACACTCTCTTTTATATGCTATGATGCAAGTGTGGCTCTCTTACACCCAACATAAACAATTTCTTTGCATCAAAGAGTGTTCAGATAATATTAGAAATTTCTTATTACCTTGTGAATCTTTATAATTACTATTATAATAATTAATTAAGCACATCACAGAAGAAAACATTTCAGTCAACCTTCTAAAATTTGCTTTTTCTTATTATTTCTCTTGGTAACTCAAACCTTATGTATAGGTATGTAAGCATATTCACTGTTTCAAACTTTTTTTTCCCCTTCAGATTCACTATACTTTGGCCCCCAATATTTGTTAAACATTTGAAGTCGCCTTTTAATTTTTGGAATTTTTCTGTATACAATTTTGTTCAAATATTCATGATAGTATTGGCAAATATCTTCATAATTAATTTAAAATCATCATATATTAGAGACTTTTTTAAAATTATTGTTTTGATTCATAAATTGCTAGCTAATATATTAAGTTTTGAATTTTAAGTTATTTCACAAAATCATGGTCAATGCAAATACAGAAAATTACATGCATATCTTGCTGTTTTCAGAGCTTCTGGTTATAAGATCTTTACATTTTCATAAATGCTTTATCATGTTTGGACTATTAATTACAGTGAAGTTGTGTTTTCAACAGCCTTCACAAACAATATCCCATTATGGCAACGTCTTCTGGCCAGCGCCATCCATACTGTCCGGACTGCGAATCGGATGAAGAGGCTCCACCAAGAACAAAAAAACGGCATGTACACAGAGAAGATGCTGTCAAACTGTGGTGGCTGGGTCTAAATGCTTCTCCTTCAAATCAACAACAGTCTGAAGACTGAAAGTTAGTAGCTACTAATCTTCATTTCTTAATTTTCTAGATGTAGTGAGTTTAATTTTCACTTGTATTGATTTTATTTAACATTTGTTACATGCCAAGATTATGTAGTGAGTGTGTAATATCTTTAGGTTTTTCATTGTGTTTGATAGTTTTCTTTGCCCATTCAATAGACATAGTTTTAAACCATGGAACTATACGTTTTTGAACTTTTTATAATACTTCACAGAATTTTTATAAATATTTTTATTATATTTTGAAGAATGGTTATTGTTTTCTTTTAGTCCCAAGTATCTGATCTTAATTTATACTAAGTAAGATTTGTGAAACAAAAATATTGCCACACTAAAGACTCCTTTTGGATTCATATATCAATAACTTACCTAAAGTTTGCAGAATGTGAGGAATCATATACATCTAACCTGCCAATTTTAATTGCTGAAGATTTTAAATTAAATAATTAAGCATGTTCCTTGCCTTACAAAAATTACAATTGCAGTCATTGAGTAACAATCACTGTTAATCTAATTAAAGGACAAAAATAAAGTTGGATTTATTATATTTCTGAAAAACAACAACCTTATTTGACGAACGGCACCCACGAAAGAGTTTTGTTACTTGACTCCTTGGCTGTCTGGGTGAAGCCTCATCATTGGCCTCACAGCCAACAACACGGCGTCATCGGGACAGTCAAGCAGTCGTGTCCTCGAGATGTTGAAGCTTACGTTTACATTAGTTTCGTTACTTGTATTTCTTAATAATATTAATAATATTTTGATTTGTTAATTTTTTTCAATACCATTTGTTTACATTTAAAATGGAACACATGTTTTGAAGAATCTGTCTATTAATCCCTTTTCATAGTTTTTAAAACATCAGCTCAAGTTTTACTTTGCCCATACTACAGCTGTATTATATACTACTTATGTAGTGTAATATATGCTATATCAAGTAACAATTTTTTTTTACACAAAATGAAGTTTTATGGGAGCTTGATACTAAAAAACTGGATATTTATTTTTTCTCTAAGTAACAAATTACATTCTCCAACACATGTTGGTCAGAACCCATGCCTTGTGGGTCTCTGATATCAAAAAATTGGTTTACAGCAAAACATCTCTCTGTGGTAAATGCTAGTGCCAAAATTGGTATTTCCTCATCGGTCTGTCCAAACTCAAAGGCCCTGTGAATTTGAAATGAATATTTTGTTTTGTGGAGGTATTTTACATGAAGTCTTTACAAAATGTGAAAATTTTCTCAAAAACAGCTCCAAATTTTTTTCTCAGATAGAGCAAATTGTTTATAAAAATGGTGCGTGACTTGTTTTCTTTAAACACTGAATTTTCAACAACTGCAAAAGTTCAGAAGTTTTTCAGCATTTTCCTACAACTACGTTATTGAAGATAAAGAATTTTTCCATAGTTAAATCTGTTCTTTTGATGCAAATCTTTAAATAAGGTCTTGTTCAAATTTTATAAAATTTTAGTAATAATGTAATTTTGCATGAAATATGAGCAAATTTTAAACTATTATTTTCTTTAAAAGAAAAGTGCAGAGCCCATTTTTGATGAACAACACTGTAGTTTTGAAAATTGCAAAAAATTAAAAAGTAAGGTGGCAACACAACAATAATAATAATAGAGATCTTTTACTTAATAAAATCTGATCTTAAAAATTTTATCTTTAAATAAGGTCATTTTTATTCATGTAATTTTTTTGAAAATATGAGAATTTTGGCAAATCTTTGAAATTGCAATTTCGAATTTCTCCTGCTTCTTTTTCTGAAGAGAGTCTTGCATGTGATAGCTGAAGAGTTATTTGGATATAATTTGCAATATTATAGTCTGAGAATTACATATCTATTACTGATACAACAATAAAATCTGTACCTTTTATGAAAATAGGCCTTGTAGCATCTTGTCAACGCTTACCTCCAGTGGTCTTGTTTGGGAGCTTGACCACGATTGTGACAATGCGTTCCCTGGAGGGATAAAATATTATATTGTCATTATTGGATTATTAATGTAGTAATAGGTCAGATGATCTATGTATCAGTTACATTACTTTGTGGTTCCTGATTGTGTTACATTTATATTGTTCAGTTGTGTGTAGGTTAATGAAGATAATATTTACATGATATTATAAGGCAAGTAGTATCATCTTTTCCTTTAGGCCAATTGGTGGTTTCCTTGTAATTGTGACCATGGTCTAGTTCATATCAAGTCGTAATTCAAGAATGCAAATGCTGTATGTGCTTATATTTTATGACTCACATGGCATATTGTGAAAGTTTTTAGAATGTATTTAAGTATTCACTTTAAATATAAATACTTTGAAAGTTATCCAGTAAGCTTACTAAATACAGTAAGGTATTATGCAAAGTACACAAATTTTGAACAGTTAATTTATTTGAAAGTACGTAAATTGGACATTTTTTCTTGAAAAGTTTCAAAGTCTGCTGTTAATATGGACTTGGCATCAAACTATTATCATACAAAATGTGTAAATTTTTTAAGGGTGTGGTGTGCTAGATTTTAACATAAATGCTATATTATAAATGTTTCACAAGTATTTTTGAATTATTAGGATGTTAAATGTGGAAATGTAGTGTATGTGACAGAATGGTACACACAAATTAAAATTGTGGCGATAAATCCTCATTGGGTATGTTCTGTTTTTCTTGAAATAATTAAAAAATTATTGTATTGCTTTTTTTTCTTCCAGCATTAAAATTTTGTATTTTCCCTTGAACATGTGAAAATATTGGTCCACCCTGGAACGGAGGAAAACAGTTGGGGTAGCGTGCATTGTGCTGTTGCTAGTACCAACAAAGGCAGTGTGCAGAAATGCTCATCCTGAACAAAAAAGGGATTTACTTTTGACAAGTAGAAAGCCAGTGGGTAGTTTACCAAAATGTATGGTTTGGATGAGAGAAATCTAGAAGAGATACCACAAGGAAAGTGGTACACGAAGAAAAAAGTATCTACATCTTTCAACATCATTAGCATAGTTGGAATGAACATATTTGTCAGAAGAAAGGGATATATTAGATTGAAAACAATATTTTGTGAATTGTGTGTTCAGTTATATAATAAATGTCCACATTGCTACAGCAGACTGAAAACCTGATTGGTCCATGTATCATTAACTACCGGAATCCAGCATTGTGGAATCTGTTGGTTGCGAACAAGTGTTTTTCTCATTTTTTTTTAAATTCTTCACTTTGACGACAACTTAATAATTGTTAATTTGATCAAGTGTGTACCATCTACATCCAATTTAGAGTAATATAAAATCATTGCTAGATATTTCACTGTTTGTATGTGAATACTCTCGCATTGCAACTCCTATTATTGGAAGTATCAATTTTTTATAATAAAATTACTATTGTACCTGACATCTGTGTGTAATATAATGTTTTAGAAAGAACTTTGTGTATAAAATGTTTTATAAAAATATCAGAGAAATTTGATAAAATTGTTTTTGTTATCAGAATTTTTTGATGATTTCTTCTCATTCCACCTCTTCTTTTTTCTGTTTTTCTTTTCTAGTTTTTATTATTATTTTGTATTCTTTTCAGTTATTTATTTTATTTACTTTACTTTTTTTGTTTCGTGAATTAGCCGTCATGGAGCCATGTGATACCTGTATACCACTGGGGTTCAATGTTGAATATCGGAGTAGGTGCTCATTACTTTCTATTGGGGAGATCAGCATTATAAAGCTGATTCCATTTTTACACCCCAGGTTAGTTAGCCCTAGGGGAGGGAGTGAAATTGTGTTGATGATGATGATGAATGATAAAATAGACATACAAACATACAGAGACACACACACACACACACACAAACATGCCCAAGGCAGGACTCAAACCCGCGATCCTTTGGTCCGAGACCGCTCCTGGACTACTCCCTTAGTGATCTCGGCCATCGGATCGGCTTACTCTACTTTATTTACTACTTTTTAAACTTTTTACTTACTGTTGCAATTGCGATCATTAAGATTTCAATTCCTGATTTAACGAATTTTTCATATCAATGTATTGATTGCCCCCTTTTTTATTTGCCTTTTTTATTTTATTTGGGAGAAACATAAGAATGATCGTTTTCTCTATCATTCAAACATGAATGTTCTTTGTCTGCATTGGTAATTTCTGCAGATCAGTTCTGTTATGTATGTTTTCTTAGGATTGTTATCCAGACCACTATTTCCCTTTTTCTTCAATATTATGATTATTCAGAGCAAAGTGGCTCAGTCCGTAGCTCGCTGACTTCGCAACCAAGAAGTCCGTGTTCGGTCCCCAGTCCGGCCATCCTGACCAGGGTTTTTCGTGGTCATAAGGCAAATGTTGGAATGGTTTAAATATGCCACGATCACCTTCCACCACCCTACCAGCCACCTCCCACCATCACCCTAGTCCTTTCTACCCTCATCATCACTATTTATCACTTCATTCAGCAGAAGGCAGGCGGCCCTTGCCCTAATGAGATCTTGGTTGGCTAATAATAATAATTATGATTATGTCCAATTGGGCATATCACGAATCATGTTAACTACATTTAAAGACTTTCTTTTTAACTTCAGTTGTTCTCCTTGTATTGTGTCAGAATGGTTAGTCATTAGTTCTTTAGTGGAGTTAATTGGATTAATTGGTGAAATTACTTAGATTAAAGATTATGTTCTTTGCTATGCTAATGTTATATGTTAATATTGTACTGTGTTGTTTTACATGAAATATTGTAATTACTAATTCTCAATAATCACTATTAAGTGTATTCCTGCATGACATTTTATGGTAAACATAAATAATATGGGACATGTTTGCGTTCAATCAAATGAAATTGGGTGTACCTCTTTTTTGTTTTTCTATTTGAATGCAATAAAGCAACATAAATGAGTTGCATATGCTCTTGTTTTTTTGTTTAACCACATTTTAAACTTATAATTTAATTTTGGGAAACATCTTTATTGGGATGTCACTAGTATTTGACATTGTGTGAAAATGCAGTGCTCATCTGTACCATTTTCCTCTACCCTCCACAATTCTCATGCTGTGATTGGCTGAATGTGTGATGACGCAATTATTTGTGCTATTATCAGCTAATATGTCAAAATCTGTACCATAAGATGTCCTTTTATGAGTGATTTCTTGTAACAAAAGAGGTTATTCATAATGCTGGAAAACAAAAATATCTTTTACCACTTGAATTACATTTGAAGTACTACTGGTTTCGATAGTGCATAACTATATGTGGTTGTAAGACCACAACTTGCTGTATAAATGTACTAGATCGGATCCTTGACTCTGCCTGCCCCGATTGTTGTTTCTGTTATTTCCCTCGTTCAATTTCACATGGCTGCTGGAGTAGAAATAAATAACTGGCCATGATCTGCATGACCTTCCATTACCTTCCTTGGCCATCCTGCATGCACAACCATCCTTTGTCTTATCCCCTAGTCTAGAAAGTGTCTGACACTGGAAAGAGTCTTGTCATCATGCTCAGATAGACGACTGGGATGCACAGTAAGATGCAAAACTGTCATGGGAAAAAAACTATTTTTTGCAATTTTCATGACTAGAGAGTTCAAGAAAAATGAGACCTGCACCATTTTTCTAAAGCTTCTTTGGAGACATTTTTGAGAAAGCAATTAATAAATTTTTTTTACTCAGTAGCACTCCCAAGTGTGAAGGGCGCATGGGGATTCAGACTGCTCCCAGAAGTCAGTGGCATATACACAGAAATAGCTTTTTGAGTAACATTATAAGTGTTGATGATTAGTCATCAAATAAAAATTACAGTTTCAGCATAATTGAAAAATTCTTTTTTATGAAAACTCAAGTTGGATGGGCACTATACCTGTAGTCCCTTTTGGAGAAATATCCTGGGTTCACCTCAGCCTTTATTTTAAGCAAAAATCATGTTAATTATTTTTTCAAGTTTTTTCATGACCTCATTTAAGATATAATATTTTTAACATATTTCATTAAGGAAATTTATCGCTATAATTAATGTACTTTTGTAATGTTAATTTTTTGGAATTTTCAAAAGTAGTTCTCCAAAAATGGGGCCTGCATCATTTTTATAAATAGGATGATTTTTATGCCCTTAAAAATATTGAAATATGCTTTTAAAAATATGCATTTATGACCTAAAAATTCTAAAAATATGCACTTTAATATTCAATTAAAACTAACAATATTTCATTTGCTGTATAAACCTTTCTTGATAAAAGCCAGGAGATGTATGCTTGGAATGAAAATATATACTTTTGCTCAAACATAATTTAACTTAGCTTACTTTGCAGGAGAAATAATTGAAGTAAATATGCACCTTAGTGAAGTACATTGTATATCTTGTTTCATTTTTTTCTGTCTGCTTTAAAAAATAGGATGTCAAGAAATATCCTACATTTGCACCAGTATTTTATCGTCTATAGAAAAGAAAAAATACTCTCAAACTGTGACATGCTCTTTCTAATCAGTGAACACTCACAAATAAATAGATTCTATGAAAGCATTATATGTTTTAGAGATAAGTCTATTTTAATGAAATATGCAAAATATGCTCCTATAATTACAAGAATATGCATCAGTAGGAATATTGCACCAGTATGCAATAACATATTAATCTATATAACATCCATTTCAAACTAAATGTAAAGAAATTTCACTTAGCTATATCCTGAAGCAACAGTTAAAAATATGCAAAATCATAGATGTCTGCTCCCTATTTATAAGCACACTTTGTTATATTCAAGAAAAATTGAGGAAAAAATTTGCAAAATTTGCTTTTTTAGAAAATTATTGTTTAAAAATTGCCTGATTTTCAAGCAAAATTACTCAAGAACTACTCACATTGTCAAAGAAATGAGCATGAACCAACACATGTGTATTGCCATTTTTTAAATAGATATCATAAGGGAAAAAAATTGTATATCAACAATATTTCATTTTTGCAATGTTAACATTGTGGATTTTTTGAAAATACAAAGAGTTCACCAAAAATTAGACCTGTACTCAAGAAAAAAATTGGACAAAATTGTTTAAAAATATCTATATTTCAAGATTCATGAAATCTTATATTTTTGAAAATTTGTACATGGACAGACTGACGTTTTCAAAAACAAGAAGTCACAAAACATGGATTACTCTACATAGAGTGAGGAAGTTATTTACTACATGTAGGACTAAGATTTATCCACTTTTTAGATATCAGGGATCCTAAAACATGTATTTCTGTAAAAATATTGAAATCGATTTTTTCGTATCTATATGGGATAGTAAAAAGTGGGTTGTTTTAAAATGACCGTCTGCAAACAAAACTCGTGAAACTATATGTAGGATTATTTTCCAAACTAAATATTCCTTGGTCATGCTGGCCTCACTTGGAGCTCTGCGAATTTCAATAATATTTGTTAAATTTTGGGGGTTCTTTTCCTGAGATGTTTTCAAAATTTTACCAAAAATGGCTCAAAATTTTTTGTCAGAAAAGCATGAAATATGATATAAGATAGCATAAGTCCGATTTTCATTTTGAACTAAGTTTTGAAAACTTGTGAAAGTTCAAAATTTTTTTGGTGTGTATTTTCAACTTTTTGCCATCATTTTCCCATCATTTAAAATTTGTTCTCCATAATTAGTTCTTATTTCTTTCGTATGGTCATTACTTTTTTTGAAAATGTTAGTCATTTTTGTCCAATATTACATGAAATGTGCATTAATAAAAATTTAAAAAACAAACAAAAGCTTAAAAATGGCTCCAAAGTTTTTCTTTAACTTTTGGTAGGGTTAGTGCTACTTGTACTGTTAGAGATGACATAAATGCCATTTGCTTCTTTTCTTTTCTTTCTTTCTTTTTTCTTTTTCAAAAATTACATAAATATATTTTTTTTGTCTCTTTGGTCTTTTACTTGTCTCTCTGGTCATTAATATTTTTGTTAACTGTGATTTGCCCACATAATTGCAATTATGGGCACTTTTTTTGTGAAAATGAGCTCAAATTTCTGTATTTTCAGAAACACTCAAATGCCATTTAATCAATAAAGACTCTAGATTTCTTCTTATAACTTTTTGTATAGATAGTGCTAAATGCATTGTATAAGGTGACATAAAAGCCATTTTGTTGCATTCTTTTGTTTTTTTCAAGAATTACACAAATGTATTTTTTTAACTATCTCTCTCGCTGTTAATAAGCACATTTCCAACAAAGTTTTTTAACACCTGAAAAATTTTCTGTGAAAAAGAGCTTGAAATATCGCATTTATGTGAACACTTAAACAACATTTTCTTCACAAACATTTAAACAGCTCCAAATTTTCCAACAAAAATTTCCGTTTAAGACAAGGTTTTACTCTTTTATAATGATCTTAAAGTAATAATTGAGTACTACGAAATTGAGAAAATAAATGTACATTTGGCAGTGATAGATGGCAACTAGCAAGAAGATGGGGCAAGTCTGAAAATCTAGCCCATAGCAAAGAAATTAGAAAACTAACTAGCATGAGAAAGTCTGTGGCATTCTGTAGCATCACTAATTTGTTGTTGTTGATAGTGGTGGTGGTGGTGATGATGTTGGTGGTGTTTTTTTCCCCCTGCAACCTTACTATACTTTCTCTATACTACCAGTAAGTAACTACCAGAAAGTAACCAGTGTTGCTACAGAATGATACAGACCTTCTCAATTTAGTTAGTTTTCTGATTTTTTTCTTCCCCTTTTGCTATTTCTCCACCTTCTCTTTCTTCGCTATTTCTCCACCTAATTTTTGAGAAATCAAAAGAATGGCTTTTATGTCACAATATTGTGTGCTTTTGACCCTATTTGTATTTAAAATTCAAAGAAAAAATTTTTGAATAAAATTAATTGGAATATTTTTAAACATGCATCATTTTTAGTTCCCATACAGTCAAAATCTTAAAAAAAAAATTATATACTTTGAAGCTTCTGTGTTAACAAATATTATAACAAAAATTTTAACAACCTGAGAAATATTTAAAAAACAGTTGTGTAATTTTTGAAAAATTAAATGAATATATGTATATGACGGAACGTATGTTACTATCTAATGGAACTCAAGTGTCACCTGTAAGAAGGGAACATCTGTTTTCTAATGTGCTGAAGGAGTTGGGAGTTTCAGTATTAAGAAGAAAATAATTCAAATAAAAAGTTAATAATATTAGTTTATTCCATTCAAGTTACATGTGTTTGTGTTCACAACTGACTAAAAAGACTAATGTTGAATTAACTCAGTCCATAAAAACTGAGACATTTAGGCTTTACGTAAAAATTCATGATGGGCTGTGTTGACAACCAAGATTTTAATTGACTGTTTCCATTTAATACATGGACGGACACCTAAGGCAAATCTTTACGTGATAACAATTCCTTGCTAATTCCTGGTTTAGGAACAAAAAAAATTGCTGAACAGAGTAGACACTGTAGGTGATTAAACACCAGTTTTATCTAAATGTTCTTGTTTTTGTTTGTATAAGGTGCTTAAATTTTGTAATCTTCATTTTGCTCATGAACGGTATTGGACATTAGACAGATTAGGTTTATAATCTTTATACTAATAACCAATAATAATCATGAGAAAGTTTCATTTGTGTATAATTTGAAATATGATCATGTGAATTATTGCTTATGATGAGTACAAAGTACAAGTAACGCCAGGAAGACAAGAACTGCGGTTTTACTCTTCATCAAAGGTTTCTTATAAACAAAATAAAGAAAAACAAATTGTTTTATGTGTACGCAATAACATCACAACAGAATTTACTTTTGTTGTGTTACGTGATTGTATGCAAGCAAACCAGCAGTTCTGGAATCTTAACAAGTCTCCTCTTAATATTCCTCAGCATCGTCTACCTCTCCCTCTACAGAATCAACTCCCACTTCTTCATAATCCTTTTCCAGAGCTGCTAAGTCTTCTCTGGCTTCTGAGAATTCTCCTTCCTCCATGCCTTCTCCAACATACCAGTGCACAAATGCACGTTTAGCATACATTAAGTCAAACTTGTGATCAAGACGAGCCCAGGCCTCTGCAATGGCAGTTGTATTAGAAAGCATACACACTGCTCTCTGCACCTTGGCCAAATCACCTCCAGGGACAACCGTTGGAGGTTGGTAATTTATGCCAACCTTGAATCCAGTGGGGCACCAGTCCACAAACTGAACAGAAAAAAGCAAAACGTGATGATTAAATTTGTATATGATCATTTAAATTATATTGATAAAATTCAATAATAGGTAGATTTATTCACATTGTGGATTTATTTTCAAAAATTTGTAATATAATGAATACGATTTCTGATTTTTGCAGATCACAACAATTGGTTGAATATCAAAGCCAAACTTCTAAATCAGTATGATAATGTAAAAACTGTTCATTTCAAATGTTTCTTGGGATGAATTCCTATGTCTTCATGGTAATTGGCAATTTCAATCATCTAATTTCTTACCTGAATAGTACGTTTTGTTTTGATGGTGGCTATGGCAGCATTTACATCCTTGGGTACTACATCTCCTCTGTAGAGCATACAGCATGCCATATACTTGCCGTGTCTTGGGTCACATTTCACCATTTGGTTTGCTGGTTCAAAGCATGCATTGGTGATTTCAGCCACAGTTAATTGTTCATGGTATGCTTTCTCTGCTGATATAACTGGAGCATATCTGAAAAGTGATTACTGTTAGGTGAAACAAGAAGATTCTAATTTTGTGACATTTCGTTAAAGATTCTTTAAGCATGAGGTATCAAGAAGTAGTTTCTGAAGTATTTTTTAAGCATGTCTGTTTTTAGTTTCTTCTGTATTTAATATTGATCCAATACCCTTAAAACCCAGTTTTGGGGCCTCAAAGATATGCAAGGCATATTTTTAGGCTGTAATCTACAAAATTAGATATATTTGGACCATCTTCTATTAAAGTTTTGGGGGTTTATCTCTTCAGGGTACTTCAATCCATTATCTGGGTGGGTAGAAACATGCAGAATCTCAAAATCAATTGCAAAATTAAGTTGATTAATTCAATGATTTTCTAATTTAATGGGAACTGCCCAAAGCTTTTAATTTGTTGTTGATGGTGATTATAATAGTAATAATAACAATAATAATCATATGTACAATTTATGTAGTCACCAAAGAGATTTGAGGTGTAATTTATATACATAATAATAATTTGCAATATTAAGCATATTTACGTATGAATAAAACAGGACTTATTTATCTTGGCTAAAGCTGGCTGACTGTATGTGACATTTGAGAGGCTACATTTAGTCCACAAACAAAACAAGAGACTATCACAGTGCTTGCTGAATGGATCAAGGAATATTGAAAATATCTATCAAAAGTGGGGATCCAGAAGCTGGTTACGATAGTTTTTATAGATGTGTTCAGTCTTTTAGAAGTATAGAATGAAAAGGTAATCAGTATATTTGTATCATTATTATGAATGTCCATAACATGAATAATTTCCGGTGGAAAAAACACCTCGAAATATTTGCAATAAATAATTGCTTTATAGTTGTTTCATAAGAATAGATACCTTAAGAAAGAGTTTTTTGAAATTTTTAGATTTCGTTGTAGCCCTTATGTAGCCGTAAATTACGTAATGCAAATTTGGAGTATTTTGAATAGCCCCTCTCCTCCTAGTAACGCATCCCCCTAAATAATTATGTCACGCTTGCGACAACACACTTCCCGTTGTGAATGCTATAAGTCAAAATAAATTGTAGCTCAGTAATAATATTGTAGTGTCATAAAAATATAAAGTAGTCCAATGGGAAATCGCTAATTCAACTAGGTCGAATCTGATTTCGTAACGGTTGACTCACCAGTTGAAAGAAACTTAAATTTGCACAACGATCGACGCTAGATATTTGGTGTCAGAAAGGTACACGAATGAGGAAGTTAGCAAGTAATGTCGTCATTCGGAAAATGAGAATAAATTCCCCGAGGTCAGACAAAGACCCCAGAATCCCCGTGTGAAAAGTTTCCTGGAGCTTCCTCTGAAGCGAACCCTGCGCGCGAGGAGTGCACGTGCTTACGTGGCGAGCGGGAAGTGGATGCGCGGGTAGGGCACGAGGTTCGTCTGGAACTCCGTGAGGTCCACGTTGAGCGCGCCGTCGAAGCGCAGCGACGCCGTGATGGACGACACGATCTGCCCGATGAGCCGGTTCAGGTTGGTGTAGGTGGGGCGCTCGATGTCCAGGTTGCGCCGGCAGATGTCGTAGATGGCCTCGTTGTCCACCATGAAGGCGCAGTCCGAGTGCTCGAGCGTGGTGTGCGTCGTCAGGATGGAGTTGTACGGCTCCACCACGGCCGTCGACACCTGCAGTCGGGTTGCTTTTGAGGAAGGAAATTCGGGGATTTCATAGACCTTAATTGTACTTAAACAAACGAGGTGATTGATGGTCTGTTCTTAGAAAGAGATTCATAAGAATAATAATTTAGCTGTCTTAATTTAATTCGAACTCCAGAACTCTCAATATAACACGAAGTTTAATCAACACGCATTTCCAAAAACATGTCTATTAAAGAAAAAAATAATTATACTTAAGTCATTATTAGACAGTCGCGTCTCTCTTTGTAAATGTCATGTTATTACAAGCCAAAATATGTTCATCTCTTACAAATCATGAAAAGAAATTGTGACACAAAAATATGTAGTAGATTGCATGACTGTGACACTTTCATCCCAAAGCATTTGACCTTATTCTTTCTCATTCAGATTTAAATTATATCATCCAAAGAAACCGTTACTGCTAAGATTCCAGATGTTCAATGATTATTGTTATCTATTCAACGATCAAACGTTCTTCCATCTGCTTCCAAAAGTTGGTTTATTCTAGTAATTAGTACAGTAACAGTTCGGGAATTCCCCAAAATTTAGGATACTTTCTTCGAAATATATAAAGTTTTGACTTTGAATTATCATAATGTAGTTTTAAATTTATAAGTAAACATTATTTTTTGTATAGTCCATGTAGGAATTTCAGAGAGTTAAGACTTAACTTTTAATATTATCCTAATTAAATTAACTAGCGTTCACTGATTTTTTAACAGGCAGTGAATCAGTGTACATCGGTCGTGAACAAGGGAAATTATGTGTTTTCAAGTGTTTTTATATAATATAATGGATAGATGCACTACAGTGGCCCAAAGACATGACTGCAACGTTGCTCACCATACCCATATTTCTGAGCGAGGGCATCCCCACTGGGTACCTCTATGACGACTGTTTTTAATTTTAAAGGAAGAGTGAGAGGTGAGGTAATATTTTTTTTTCTTTCAAGCATCTATTTTGCACGCGCACCGCCCAAGCGAAAAGAGAAGCCGGGAGTAGGACGGACGTAGTCGGGGGCAGAGGCTTTCTGACGTACCTGCGGCGCAGGGTAGATGGAGAACTCGAGCTTGCTCTTCTTGCCGTAGTCGACGGAGAGGCGCTCCATGAGCAGGGAGGTGAAGCCGGAGCCGGTGCCGCCCCCGAACGAGTGGAAGATGAGGAAGCCCTGCAGCCCCGTGCACTGGTCGGACAGCTTGCGCACGCGGTCCAACACGATGTCCACGAGTTCCTTGCCGATGGTGTAGTGGCCGCGCGCGTAGTTGTTGGCGGCGTCCTCCTTGCCCGTGATGAGCTGCTCCGGGTGGAAGAGCTGGCGGTACGTGCCCGTGCGCACCTCATCTGTAGATTGATTGATTTTGAGTGATTCTGGGCGCGTCAACTGCAGAGGTCATTAGTCTCGTAAGTCATATGTTATCTCTTATATGTTCACGTCATATGTTTTTTCTTCGGGAGGTGACGATCTTTTCCCACTGGATGGCGAGATCCGGCGCCGAGCTACCGTCGGCTAGCGGGGGTTTCCCCAACCAGGTATCTACCACCAGCGGAGCACCGCCCCAGCCGGAACAAGCTCTAAGCTTCCGGCCTGGTCTCCCATCATATATGGTAGTGTAGAGCATGTTAGTGGAAGTGGAAGTAAGGAGTGATGAAAAGACAAGGAAGGGGAATGAAAGATCGCGCACAGTCCGTGGCTTGTTTGTTAGTGTTCTGCTCCGGCATTCGCTTGGTATTCATTGGATAAATCAAGGAAAACTATCGATCAGAGCAGCCGGCCTCTAGAATTCTCCAGACAATGTCTGAATTCGACCTGTCCTGCCACTATCGGGACTCGAACTAGATCCTCCCGGTCCGAGGCACTGGCATTAGTTGATGTCCTGAGCCACCTCTTCCTGTTCATCTGAAGTGATGGTAGATTTAGCAATTGCTGAAAATGCACAATGTTACCAAACGCTGGAAAAAATAGTAATTGTATGTATGACGGTCGGTGCAGTATATTTCTAAAAGTTTTCAATTTCCGAAAAAATACAAAACCAAATGCGAAAGCACGTACGAAGTACGGAATGGTCGTGAATGTGCAAAATAGTTGCTAAATTTCACTTTATGGTTTCCTTCGTATTCGCTTTTAACTAAAGATACGACATCTATAAGAACACATCGATGTTTGAAAACATTTAATTTGAGAGTGGCCGTGTTTATTAATTTATATTTAAGATTGAAACGGAAAAAACACATTAAATAATAATAACAACAATTTTAAAAACTTGATCCTGAAAGCCTGAGCGCTGTGGATCATCTCAAAGGGTCTCAACTTACTCTGTTCGCTGAATGGAGAAGGTCACGGGAAGTAGAGGAAGGTCATAGGCCTACGACGCACGCGTTACTTCTTAAGCTTTTATATTCGTTGAAGTTCGTAAATGCCGAAATATTAAATCAAGTTTCCTTATCTTCTGAATTTAATGGGAAAATCTAAAAAGCTTCAAAATATTTTTTTTAATTTCAAAGAGTCCTTCCTTAATACTAATTTTCCCAACAAATGCTACAAAATTCAAAATCTTAATTTTTAGTGCTATAAAATGCCTTGCCTTTAGAATGCGATTTTAAAAATTTAAATTGCTAAAATCTATCAGCAGTGCTCATCTGCTCCAGGGAGCCTTTGTAATCAACATTCGGAGCAGTAGTCGATGAATGATTCTGGGCGTATCAACGACTGAGGTCATCAGCCCCGTAAGTGTAGTGCGTGTTATATTCTCGAGATATCGGCGTTCCTCCCCTCCGAAATGTGAGATTCGGTGCCGAGCTGCATATCGGCCCTCGTTAGGAAAAGCTCTAATGACGTAACAGGTTTCTCGACATGTGAAGCAGTGTAGTACATGTAAGTGTAGGTGTGTGTAAGGGAGACGAGGATAAGGAATGAAAGATCGCTCGCCACCCATGGCCCGTTAGTCGGCCGGTGTTGAATGGAGAAAACTATCGATCAGAGCAGCCACAATAGAAATTATCTTCCAAACAGTGGTTGAATTCCATTCCTATATATAGCTTATGTGGGAAATCCGCCGCCGCCGGGACTCAAACCCTTGAACCCCCGGCGAATGACGCTGCAGAGGCAATTATTACCGCTGTGCGATCGTAACCTGTTTATTTGATAATTTATAATGATTTTACGAAGGTGCGAATGAGCATTTTTATATATAATGAGAAATTTTAGGGGAAACGAACGGACAAATGAAACGAAGACTATTCGCTTACGATCAACCGCCTGAATTCGTCCTAAGAATTCTCTTGGAAAAGTTTTTTTTTTTTCAATTTTCTTGATGTGAATATTTCAGCGATGAAATCACAAACGAGGCACCTAGATGGCAGACTTTTCGGTGGAGACATATTAATATTCTTCCAGGGTACATCAAACTGTCTAAGAGGAGGAGTGGGCGATCATCAACCCCTCCGCGTCGCGCTGCCCTCGTTTCTGGTGTTAGTGTGATAAGCCTAATGTAGATTTAAAAAAGCTTAATATCCCCATATAGACCTCTACTATAGTTCGCTAAGTTCCTGTTGTTAAAACTCGCAAATAAAATCACACTATGTTGACATACGTCATTGTGTTAAATAAAATAACTTAAAGGCCTGCGTTTTTCTGCAGGGTTTTCACACAAAAGGTGAAATGTAAAAAGTTATTCAAATTGAAGGCTATGTTTCCTTTTGTGATCTCAGGAAGATTTTAAAAACAAAATTATGATAATTCTCACACTCGTCGAACCTATTTATTTTCCATTGAATAATTAAATGATTAGTGATTCCGGGCGCGTCAACTGCTAAGGTCATTACTCCCCTAAGTGAGTGCATGTTCGTTCATCGCGAGGTGGCGGTGATCTTCCCCCAGTGGATGATGGGACCCTCCCGTAGGCTATCAGGGTTTCCCCAACCAGGGTTCTCCGACCAGTCGGACACTGTCCCAGCTGAGACAAGCTCTAAGCTCCCCTGCCATACGTGGTAGTGTGCTGCATGTAAGCGTAAGAGTGTGTAAGTAAGAGCGAATATAGGACAAGAAAGAGAAAGGAAAGATAGCACGCGATCTGTGGCCCGTTTCTTAGAATAATGCTCCTGCATTCGTTTAAGAATGGTTGGAGAAAACACGGAAAACTACCGATCAGAGCAGCGGGCTTCTCGAATTCTCCTCCAGGCAGCGTCTGAATTTGACCTAGCTATGTAGCTAGTGTTGACAATCCTGCTACCGTCGGGAGTCGAACCCTAGGACGTGCCAATCCGAGGCACTGCAGAGACATCAGTTGATACCCCGAGCCACCTCTCCCGGTTTTTATTCAATTTCGACAATTCGTATTTTAGCTTTAACCCACAATGCACAATGCGTATTTTGCGCGACTGACCTACGACGGTGGGCTCGAGGTCGACGAAGACGGCGCGGGGCACGTGTTTGCCGGCGCCGGTCTCGCTGAAGAAGGTGTTGAAGGAGTCGTCGCCGCCGCCGATGGTCTTGTCGGAGGGCATCTGCCCGTCGGGCTGGATGCCATGCTCCAGGCAGTACAGCTCCCAGCACGCGTTGCCGATCTGCACGCCCGCCTGCCCGATGTGGATGGAGATGCATTCACGCTGAAACAGAGAAGGCCGAGTTTAGATGGAACCGTTTATGTATGGAGGCTCTGTGTATACTAATAGTTATTGTTATGTCCCAAACGCAAACCAAAAGTAAACAATAACAAATATTTATTGTGCAGATTATACGATTTAAAGTTTCAAACTCTTTCCAATTACAATACTGTGTCCAGTTTTCCCTCAAGATGTACCAGTTCGTAGCCAAGATCACAAACTGTTCAACAAGAAACTAACGTAGTAGACACAGCTGGCCTAGACAATCTAATTCACGGTCAATAATAATAATAATAATAATAATAATAATAATAATAATAATAATAGAGTTCCCTTTTCTTTTCATTCGGAGTTATCTTCCTCTTTTGCTCCCCTCGCTTCCAAAGTGCTATCTGTCGGATCATGGAAGGACGTGTCAGGACCTCCTTCCGTCGCGCTCATAGAGGGATACTCCCAGAGAAGAGCTTCATTGTGCTCCCCGATCTTCACGCCGAAGTAGCCCTTAGGCCCATCTCAGTCCTGTATAATTACTTGCATTCCCGAGGTAACCCGTGCGCCCATACCCGAGTTTGGACCCTTACTCTAGGTGTAAGGAGTCAGTTCCTCAATCACGTTGTTACGAGTTAGGGCTCTATATTTTGGAAAAATTAGAAAATATAGGTGATACATTATTCAATGGGAATGAACACCATGCCACAAGCGTAACTGAAAACCCGCCTTTCCTTGCCTTGCCTTGCCTCTGTGCTTTACATGGGATTCGAACCCACATTCTTCGTGTTCACGTTCTTGGGTGTACCCGTCTCTAATTCGGGCGATACCAGGCCCGCTACACTTTTTTAATGTTATTTACACATTAATGGAAAAACGACGATTTGATTCACTTTATGAGTCTTACAGATGAAAGGACGCGCAACCATTGATAAAATTCAACTGTAACCGCGTGTGCACACGCGATTCTCCTATTACGAAAGCAGAGCTCGCTAGTCACGAACGAAAGCATTTACAAGGTGTTTGCTGATATGAGTAGGTTTGCTTTCACAAGACTCTATTTTTATTCCTGGCAGACACTTTACTACATTACGTGTGAACACTGTATCAGTAAATGGTCGATAATCTAAGACAAAACCAACCATCTTTGCAAGAATTGGTAGCATTTGTTTTTAAACTTATGTGTGGAAAATGTGCTCAAACTTGTATTGGTGAATTATTTCGTAAATAACACAGGATGGTCATATTTGTACTATGAATAATGTCACATAAGTAAAAGCTCAATATATAAAAAGATGGAGAAAGGAAAAAGAAAGAAATTGAAAATGGAATGAAAGTAATTACTCAATCATAGAATTTTATTCCATAATATTTCGATTACGAAGATGATGCCTTGCGCGAATGCAAGTTTAAAATCAGTTGCTGAACTTCTTCCGCTCACTCATTGCTGCTCAAGAAGATAGGGTTTTAAGATAAATCAGGTAATTGTTCTATCTAAATTTTGGTAGGTCCATTTGCAAGATCGTATTGCCAAAAGCTTTTGTTTCCTTCAAAATCTTAAGACGTTAATACTAATTTCAGCTTTTAGCCCCTTTGGTATGCTACACGCACAGCGAGCAAACACGACGGGTTGCAGAAACTGACGTCATCTCGCGGCGTAAATTTAGACAAAGATACATAAATGAATGTATCATTAAAACGATACAGATTTGCCACAGTTTTTGAGCATTTATGAATGACGAGTAATGACTTCTTTACGGAATCTAATGATAATCAATCCATTTAAGAGGGGCCACGGATTTGCGAGAGTCGAATTGTTAGAGACAGGTTAATGTTTATACACACAGATTCTTGGATTATTTGACAAAAAGATTATAAGAAACCTTGTGTAACAAAAATGATTACGATAATTTCCTTATTAAATAAACTGAAAGTTTTTCTTGGGGAACATAATTCTAGTTTTGATCATCTTTCTTTCCTCTATGGCTTACTCTTAGTGGACAGTATATGCATGAGAATAGGAGCCGTTGTGCAACGAATTGCTAAAAATATAGGGTGCGGCAGAACCGACTAAGCAGTTTTAAGGAGCAATAAAAAGTAAATCTGGACATATATAGAGAAAATGTTTTTATTTTCTAAATTAGTACAATATACCATTTTACATTCATTTAGTTTTGAAAATAATGCCCTGAAGATGGCGGCCCTTAGCATCAATACATGGCTGTAGACGATCCCTCAAGTTTCGAGCAGCTCTTGCACACATATCGCGAGGTATGGCATTAAATTCGTCAATAATCCGCATTTTTAACCCTGCTAGGGTGTGAGGGCGGCTTTTGAAAACCTTTTCCTTCAGATATCCCCAAAGAAAGTAGTCACAAATGCTCAGATCTGGTGACCGCGCAGGCCACCCGACATCACCCCTCAAAGAGACGAGGCGTCCCGGAAACATTTGTCTCAAAACAACAAGTGAAACTCGAGCTGTGTGAACAGTAGCTCCATACTGTTGGAACCACAAGTCTCCCAGTCCATGTTCTTCAACAATCTCGTCCAATTTGGGTTCCAGAAAATTTCTCAACATTGAAACATAACGTGTGGAATTCACTGTCACGGTCACTTCTTCCTCCTCAAAAAAGTAAGGGCCAACCACGCCAAATTTTGAAATGGCACACCACACTGTCACTTTCGGGGAATGTTGCGGTCTTTCATGAATGATTCGGGGGTTATTTTCAGCCTAGTAACGAAAGTTTTGCTTATTCGCGCACCCACAAAGATGAAAATGTGCCTCGTCACTACTGAAGAAAGCTGCAGTCGGAGGGATCTGAGCAAGCATTTGCTCACATAGATTTTGACGGTTGGCGTAGTCTGCTGGGCGTAATTCTTGAGCAATCATTATTTTGAAAGGATGGAACTTCAAATCGAATCGCAGAATCCTTCTCAAACTGCGGTCTGATATCCCCAATGCAACAGCATGTCGTCGAGCAGATCGTTGCGGCGATTGTTGAACTGCTGTTCTCACCCGCTGCACATTTTCTGGCGTTCTGATAGATATGCGTCCACCATGTGTATCTATTCTTAGTGTGCTACCAGTTTCCTCCAACTGCCGAACCCAGGACCGAATTGTGTTTGCATTAGGAACGGCATTGTTGCGTGGAATGTTGAACTGTCACCGAAAAGCTCGTTGTGTAGCGATCACAGATCTGTTGTTTTCATAATAAGCGCGAATGGCAAAACCACGATGTGCACCGGTCTACACCATGTTGGCTACTGAAATGGGGTTAACTACTGAACAAAGGCAGACCACTTGCAGCTGCCTACCCCCACCACAGCTCCCTTGGTAATCAATAGAAACTGCTTAGACGGTTCTGCCGCACCCTGTACTTACTCCTGAAATTTCTTCGCAACGCCAGGAGATATAACATTGTTATATTTTTGTTATTATTGATTTATTTTCTTTAATGAATTTTATTTTTAATCCTTAAAGGATTTACTTACAAACAACATGATGACCATATTTGCTTTTTGTATTGCAATGTGGGCATACATCCAAGTGTAGTGCAAAGCCTTCCTCTCGAACGGTTTGAGAAGCAGAGAGCCTACTTTCAGGTTAACCAGTGGTGAGAAGCATTTTCAATGCGAGCATAATTCAGAAAGAACTAAAACATTGTCTAAGGTCTGAGAATACCACTATCTTCATTATTCGTTTCATTATCTAAGCTCTTGATACACTTTTCATGCTCTTTTTAAATTTCTTTTTTCTTTCATTCTTGCCCTTTCATTATCATTGTTGATACACTTTCGGTGCCTGTTTCGAATTCGTCTGTATTTTTGGTGCCGCACATTCATTTTCCTGATTTGTGGGATCTCACGCTGTGTTGCTATTTACATGGGCATAATGTCCACAATTCTCAAATTAATTTACAAATTAAGAATCAATAATTGATATCGTTTCATCAGTTGATGCGTATTCAATTATAATGGATGTGAAGTGTGTGATGGTTTCCATTGTATGTTTTTTAATGTTGCTGTAAAGTCAAACAATCAGCACCAACCTTTTATTATATTAGTGTCATCAGTATTGTAAAAGTAGAACTGTCTTGAAAATCTGTTAATTACTATAATGGTAACGTTCTAAAAATATGCCATTTCTATATTATAAACGCTAGCTTGCCGAATGTTTTATGGAGATCAGAGCATTGTAAGATATTATTATGTAATATTTCAGCATGAGGAAATAATATGGAATGTCGAAAAACATGTAAGGCTTCCAACGTCACGTGAAGGCACTAAGATCAGAAAGGAGATGGCGAGTCAAAGTACATCGGGTAGACGGAGAATTACAGTCGTTCATAGTGCATTGGAGCAGAGCTGACCCATTATCTACGGCACGAGAAGTAATACATCAAACCACAATACCCCCGTGTTTGAGCCGATTCTCTGAAATGGATAACGACTAGCAGAAGAGGAAAAAAGGGAACAAAATCAGTTTTCAAAGAGCGCCAAAGAATGGTAGAAAATGAAACTTAGACAAGAAAAATCACGATAACTATGGACGAAATGCATAAATATGATTCAAGGAATGGGAAGTGGTGTGAAGTGTGAAAAAGTGTGAAGACTGGAGCGGACGTGTTCCTAATGGTATTTACAGAAATACGCTAAACAGCTTGTACGCGATATCACATATTACAGAGCATATTAAAATAAGACAAACATGATTAAACGGAACAAATGTACTTCTTAATCTTTAATGAGGGTAGTTTGTTTGTATGCCACTCTATAATTCACATATAACACTAAACCACGTTTGACAACTTCTATTATTCATAGAGCAAACTTGTAATAAAAAAGAAATATTTCCATCTTCATAAATTGGTTGAGGTGCTGGAATGAGTAGCAATGTGAAATAGTCAGCATATATGATTGTATGATTAGTCTTCAAGAGAGTAATTTGAGTGATGAAGATGCGATCTAGAAATGGCATTTAAACTTGATATGCATTTTAAACTCTAAACCTGAAACTTCTCTTAAAATTGTCGCTTGTTTGTGACGTTCAGGAGGTCAAAATTACATCAATTGCACGCATTCCTCTATAGAATTAAGCAATTAAAACTAGTTTAAACCAATAAGACTTTTACGAAAAATAATTAGTTTGTAAATAAAACAGCAGAGAGTGAATACCCGTTTTAATGAACTTATTTCACGATTTCTATTTCAATGATTATTTTCATGGTATGTTAATACCAATGGTTGATTGTAGCAATATCACCCTTTTCATAAACAATGAAATGCAAGTGCTTGTTTGTAAGGTTGCATATCATTCGAATTCTTATTATGCGCAAAATTGTCGTTTTTGCTCATATTTTACATATGCAGAATTGTTCATTTTCTTTTGATCGTACATATCTTGCTTATCATTGTCATTATATCATCAGCTTCTTTTATGATCTGAAAAATTCTGAAGTGTCAGCAAAGCCGTTAGTATTATTACATCACCATTAACCCTTATGCAATTCTAGTAACCCGTTTAATCGACAACTTTTTTTCTCATTTTCCGAAAATTTAAATTGCCTTTTAATTTTGTTCTTTCTCTGCCGCTTGCTGGTTCGGACTCAACGCACGTTGTAGCAAAAACAAGACCATCTCGGCGTCGCGGCCCGGCGGTCAGCACCCTCTGGGGAACCGTTGAGGGGGGGAACGGAGAGGGGGGGGGGCGATGGGCGATGGCGGCGCTGGACGATAAGCGCCTGACACCGCACGCGACGCCTCGAGAGCTGATGCGGCGCGGCGCGTTATTAACGGCTGAGCCGGTCCGGCGGGCGGGAGGCGCTTCCTGTGGCGTGCGCCGCGCCCGCGGTATTTCTGCGCTGACCGCGCGCTCTGCTCCACCCCGCCCCGCCCCTGCCCCGCGCTGCTCCGCCCCGCCCTTTCCCACCCCATCCCGCACACCCCGCCGCGCCCCGCCCCGCCCCGCTCCGCCCCGTCCCGCCCCGTCCCGCCCCGTCCCGCCCCGTCCCGCCCCGCCCCACCCCGCCCCGCCCCACCCCGCCCCGCCCCACCCCGCTCCGCCATTCCCGACCGCTCCAATCACGCCCCGCCCCGCCCAGTTACCGAGAGGGCACTGCCCCGAGCACCTCCCGCCAGAGGCTTCCATGTTTGCTTGCAGTTGAAACGGGTAGAGTGGAAGGCAAGAGAAGTGCTCTGCTTAGACCTGAATATTCCGAGAAGCAAGAATGTTTTCGAGAAACATCTAGTAAATAAGAGTATCAAGCAGCTTGGCTTATCAAGTCAAAGTTAGCGTTATAATATTCGTAATATAATTGTATAAAATGAAAGAATGGTGTAATGTAGGGTATGTACGATGTAACAACTATATATTATTTGGTATTCGCGAGGATCGAGTGTATAACTGAACGAGCGAATTTAATTCTAAATGTATTCAAACCCATTTCATCGAGTTGCATTCAAAACGTTTGCTACTACTAATTAAAACTTATAGAAAGTAAACCTAGTTTTTTATTCCTGTCTTTTCTCGTACTTCTGGCAATGTTAATTCCATGGCTGATTCAACATTTTAGTATTTTGCTCTGTCGTTGTGGCTCACCGTCACCAGCCCATCGGTCGTCTCAATTGAAGGAAATTAGAACGATGACTGAAGATTATTGCTCAGTTTCAATGCTTACTTTTCAAACCACGCTGGAATTGGCCGACGCTTTTCATCATAATGACTATTTCAATAGAACAGGTTGCAGTTATAAAACGAACTACATCTAATACGAGAATTATGCACAGGAAGTAGAAAAATTATGTTTTAAGTCGCTATTTGCTTTTGCTCGGATTCCCTGCCCCACAGCTAAATCGCGGAAATCTTGCTCCTCTTATTGCTACTACCTTTCCATATTAACATCCGATCGCTATATGGGACCCATACGCAATTGCCCTTAGGTCCACATTGGCGTTAATTTTTTTCTCCAGACTGGAATTAATGAAAGAGTAAGTGAATGAATGGATTAATTTGCAGATGCGATACATTGTATATGTACTGACAACCATGCTACAATCATACGATGAAAACATACATGCTTTATACGGAATTCTATCTCACTCCGGTATCCATAAATCGGCTTTTGCCGTAACCGACGACTCCACTTTGAACAAGCTGTAAATATTATTGCAATATAATACTATTAAATTATTACATTTTATCGTAATATAATATTCTGATATATTATAAAATATAGTTTAGTTTATTAAGCGTGGTTTACATCTAATCTTGATTTATTTGATCTGTTAATTCGTTATATTCTTTGTTTGGTGGTCCAAAACATACTTGCAGCCGGAATTTCTGATTCGGTTAAAATTTGTTTCAACATTTCTGTCAAGCTCATCAAAATATATATTGTCTTCTGAAAAAGAGTTTGGGATGATTACCCTTAAAATCTTCCAATTTTCCGTAATCACCTTAATCTTCAGCATATCAAGAATTTTGATGTACATTGCGTTTCCTTTCAATTGCCATGCTCCACGGCTAAAAGAAGCACTATATAAAGCCACCTTATTTGTGTTTCATGTGTTTCCAACTCTGATGACTTTAAAATTATTTATTTTAATTTAATGTTGCTTCTGTATTCATTCTATTTACAAGAATTTATTACTCTGAAGATGAGTTGTGTCATGTTTCAGTTGGAAAAGGGGGACACAAATGTAACCAACTGCGTGCTTCCAGGTCATCATTCAAAAACCAACATCTTTCACTGAAAACGTTAATTTACCTCAGACGGAATAATACTTACCCTAAAATATGAAAAATTTAATAAAATATTAGAAATATGTAAAATCACAATTATTCACTGCACTTAAACGAAATCGTTAATACGAACGTACGTACATAATCAACCTTAATTCCAGCAAATGATAATTAAATAAAAACATCAGTACCCAAAAATGGAGAATATATTTATCTGCCGTTGGATATTCTTCTTTCTTTTTGAATCAATCTAGGACAATATGATGAGTTTCTTGTCAAAAATCAGATTACCACATTTTGTGTTACTATTAATATTGAAAACTTAATTCCCAGATGGGCTTTTAAAATTTTGCATTCGCTTATATGTTTTACTTTGTGTGTTTTTAATATTATTATGCTGAGTGGGAGCAGCTCTTCGCTAAGAGTTATACTCCACTGACACGGAATGGCGCACTGCGGGGGCGAGCAATCTCAAGTTCCAGCGCTTTGGGGCCCTTGCGCCTCCGCTGCCGCCCTTCGCCACCGGCGCGCGCTCTTCCCACGCTTTACTCGCCCAGCGATGTTCGTGACAACAACCGTTCGCCCTGTTCACCGTCGGAAGTTTTTACGAAAGTTTTTCTTGCGTTTGTGGCGGAAGTTTTTGCAGCTGAATGTAATAGACGCAGGAACTTTATAAAGACCTTTCTAAAAACTCTTTCCCTCACCTTGAATTGATCTTTCCGAGAAATTATTTGCTGACGTTCTTTAACCTTATTTTTGCGTTTCCCGGAGAAGGCGCAAAAAAGTATTTGTGTTCTTCATTTAAAATTCAACGAAAACTTCATTGTTTCTTCATATAAAAATAGTATAATATATAAACTTTTGCTTCATTGCTAAGTAATCCCGAACGATTGATTCACTTTGTGCAATTTTAAATAAACCATTGAAGTAATCTTTCGTTATTTTTGACATATCTCACTTTCTTTTTTATTGTGGTACTTATTAAACGCTCTGTTGTCACGGTTAAGTCGTATTTGTGGAAAATAGTAGAATCTTGTTAAAAAATCCCATCACATTTTGTAGTAGCTGATTACTAGTTAATTATTAAAATATGCTGATTTGGCATGGATATTAGAAACGATCTTTGAATCTGATAAATATTCATCAATGGGTAAGGCAGTACCCGCAAGTGCAAGAATCTCGCAATAGCAGGTCGCTGGTATTCAACTTCCGTACCAGTTACATCGCGTTATTTAGTAACTACACTGCCCGAGAGGTATATTTAGTCAAAGACGTTCAATCAACTTTTGATTTATCGCGTGAAATGCTCGAGGCAACGTTCGTAATTATCTGGTATTCACATTGGTGTTGGAGATAGCGATAGCGGGAACCGTAATAGCAATGGCAGCCGCGTTGTTAATTCCGGCGAAGAATAAAACTTCTTGCCGCGGGCGGGCGCGCGGGAGGCAGGGCTGGGCGCGGCGCGGGTGTGGCCGGGTCTGCGCCTCCAAAAGGCAGCGCGCGTAACGAAGGGGGCGGGGGCGGCGGTGGCAGTAATGTACGCGGCAATGGCCGTGGCAGAGTCGGCGGTGGTGATAGCGTCAGTGACTGCGGTGATAGTGTGGCGGCGGCGGCGGAAGCGACGGCGACGGCGACGGTGGTGGCGGTGGTGATGGCGCTGGCGCTGGCGCTGGCGCTGGCGGTGGTGGTGGCGAAGGCGGCGGCGGGGGGGATGATGGTGGGGGCAACGATGGGAATTTGGGCGCGGGCGGTGGCTGTGAGGGCGCTGGCGGCGGAGGCGGTGTACAAGGCGAGCAGATGTTCGCTTTCCGCGGGACCACTAACTTCTGCTTCCTCTGCCTTTGCTCCTACCCCTACACTCTCCCAGCTCGCCCTTATAATGCGTAAGCATGTTCGTTTGGGACACAACGTGATATTAAATGAATCTATTTATAAATACTTGCGTACTCAACAAACATAATTTTTTGTTTATATTATGAAGCATCCACGAATCGTTCTAATAAAATGTTCAAAAACCTAAACGTCCTGCTGTCGTAATTGACTTGCCTTGTACCGTCCTGAATTCAATTGATTTCATTTATATTATTTTAAATAACTTATTAAAAGTAAAAGGCTAGTGTTCCGTAAGGTACTTTTAAATTTCACTCAGCTCTTACTAACATGGTGGGAAGATAGTCTGTGAACAGTTCAGAAAATAAAACTTGAATGACAATAATGCTTAGGTCACAACAGAGAAAGAACTCCGGTGCACTGCGACGTCATTGCGTTCATCAACTACCGCAAAGATTCGAATTGTACGTCGTATTTTTAATGAAAACTGCAGAATAGAGGCAACAGCGAAATGATGATTTGTCTCAGTCAAGTTTTACGAGTGTCATATTTAGAATGTTATTATCTCTACGTCAAACGAAATTTTTTGTCTCAGAAATAGAAAGGTAAATGTTTTCTTCCCCACGGAGGATGGATGAGCATGGATTCGTACACGTTTGTACGAGCTTAGCCTGGCGAGTCCGGGTTAACAATCGTTTGCAGTCGTTCGATGCGGTCATCATGCGTGTCAGTTCCCCCCTGTTGGGCGAACGCATCGCGTCGGCGGCAAAGCGAGACCTGCAGATGAAATTACAGTCATGTTACTTGAAATAACGTGTCATTCAACACATCATTTTGAGCAGTTGTTGGTTTTTGGCGGAACCTTGTTAACATAACCGTCATGTGGTCCTTTTCTGGTGCTGTATTCAGAGGAAAACGTGTTTTGTGAGAATTACCGCTGTTGGCTGAAAATAATGTTACAGACTCGTTTTATTATAAGATATATACTTATAAGCAATAATAATAATAATAATAATAATAATAATAATAATAATAATAATAATAATAATAATAATAATGTTATATAAAGAGAGAGAGAGAGAGATCCGCCTAAGACATTTATTTTGCACTACTTGTAATTTTCTTATTGTTGTATCTGCAGAAATGAATTGGGCACGCATGATTTAAAGTTGGAAAAATTATAGATTTGATTAATAACAGCTGATATTCAATTTTTAAGGAAGACTTTCTATTTATAAAATTGATATTGATAAGTTTAATGATTTTTCCGGATCTGTTATTTATTGTTGCCAAAATGTGTGGTTTCCAGTTTAGTATAGTATTTAGTTTAGTATTTAAAAGTACGCCTAAATATTTAACAGGTTCATTATTCCATAAAATGGGATTATTATAAATATGTATATGTGACGGAATCTTAAGCCTTCGAAGTGTAAACATGTTTGCTTTGATTTTTTCTTGGATTTAATTTTATTCTCCATTGATTAGTCCAAATAAAAACTTTTTTAATATCATTTTGTATTCTATTACGATCTATTATCACATTTTCGTGTAATAACGTTGCAATAAATTTCATGTAAATAACGCTGTATCATCAGCAAAAAGAGCTAATTTTCTGTATATCGTTTTAGGAATATCGGAATTATAAAAATTGAAAATGTAGGAGATAATACAGAACCCTGAAGCATTCCAGCAGTAATATTTCGCTGTATTGATAAGGTATCCTTAATTTTTACATAGAAAGATCTTTCTTAAGGTAATCCATAAATCAATTTTTGGATATAATCATGATTCCCAATATTCTTAGTTTATACATAAGACCTGTAAGCCAGACTCTGTAATATGTCTGGGCAATATCTAAAAAGATTGCTACTGGATGCTTTTTGGTTTGAAAAACATCATCAATATCTTCAGTTGTCCTTGAAAACTGATGAGTACATGAGTGGTTTGATCTAAATCCAAATTGTTAATCAGGAATTGCATTAATGATTGCAAACGAATTTATTCAATCCATTTAGCAATAGTTTTTCAAAAATTTTTGAGAATGTTGGCATTAAACTTATAGGTCTCTAATTAATAGCTAACCTAGGATCATTACCTAGTTTACACAGAATAATAGCTATTTTTTTCTTAACTTCTTTCTTTATATAAAATAAATTATATTTTTGACGAAGTTAAATATTCTGGTTTACTCATAAATTTTCAACCTTTTCATTATTACTATGTTCCGTGATAGGATGAGATTTAAATGTAATCTCCAACTGATTTGTTAAAATTTCTGCTTTTTAAAGATTTGAATAAGCGTTTTCTGTTTTCTTTAACTGTAGTCGATAAATGAGCTGTGTTTATATTTATTTGCTTTAAGGCAGTTTCGAAACAAGAAAATCGAAATTGTTCAAATCGAAATTTAACTATTCGAGATAATTTATTTAGTTTTATTTTGTTATCTGTTCTGCGTGTTTTCTCTCAGAACCTTCCCAAATCTCGTTTCGATTTGATTAAATTTAATAATCGAAGTAGAATTATTTCCCCCGTATTTATATGAGTATTTCTATGTATCACTGTAGCTTATTTTAATACATTACTAATAGTCAAAATAAATTAATTCATTTCATATTCTATATCTTGGTTAAATTTAATATTTTGGGGGTATAAGTAATTTTGTTGCAAAAAATATGTGGCCAATCTATTTTTTGTTCTTTGCTATTCATTGAATTAATATTTCCCTCTAAAGGATTAAAAAGGTTTATTAAAACCGGTTTATGGTCCGATTGCATATCATATAAAACATTTTGGAAAATAAAAAAGTTATACATTTGGTTAATACAATATATAATATATCTGGAACAATATTTGTGTTTTAAGGAAAATGTAGAGCATCAGTGGGTGATAATACTGAAATATAATTTTCCATTGAAAACTTAAAAAGGCTCTCTCCTCGAGCAGTAGTGACATAACTCCATGACATATATTTTCTATTTAAATCTCCAAATAGTATTATTAGTGAATATTTATGAGAATAGCTATATAGAAATATTTATAGAAATTGAGAATATTTTATTGGGAGATTTATAAGAAGCTATTAATAAAATTTAATCATTATTAGTTTAATTGATCATTATTAGTTTAATTCCCACCGATTTAAGATTAGCGGAAATAGATGTATAAACCTGACTACGTTGAATAGATTTCGATATATTAATAGCAACACCACCTGAAGCTGTTTTAGCTAAACTATCATTCGTGTATATTTTAAATCCAGTAAGAGCGAATTTGCACTTTCAAGTAAATGTGTTTTTGTAATTCCGGCTTATTTAATTACTTTTAATATAATATATCTATAATTCATTCTCTTGACGTTTCATTCGATTTGCGTTCCAGTTAAGAAGTTTCAATTCTTTATTATTATTTCTTGCCATAAATTATATTATTTAGCAAGTTGTGAATAATAAGGTGAATTTTTGGAGAAATAGCATTTAATACTCGTAGGGAGTGGAGGATAATTAATAAAATATTGTGAAGGCGTTCGCTTTACCTTTTCATTAATAATTGTAGAGACGTTTGTTATTGGAGATAAAAAATAACATTATCTTTGCGATGGGAATCCAAAGCTTTTTTATAAAACTGGCAACTTCTATAATTTGGCGTGTGGTTTCCTCTACAGTTATAACATTTGGCAACGAATTTTTGGCTTTGGGCACCGAGAATAATGATGCATACCAGTACATTTCGCACATCTGGGTCAAAAATTAGCTTGTGTGTGCCACTGGCCGATCCCTTAGACATCGGCACTCACCACCCCACATCCCACCACCTTGGACATCGTTGCTTCCACCTTGGACATCGGCATCGTGTGCTGACATCTCCCGCCTGTGGCATGAAAAATAACTCTGGCAGACGCCCTGTAAAATCGAATCTCTTCGATAATATTATCTTGCAACGACTTCTTACGTTCTACCCACCAGGTTGTTTGAACATTTTGGATTGAAACATCTACATTTGGCGGAGAAAATGTGAGTCACTCCTAGGTGTTTCAAGGGTGGCCAAGTTCAAGGGATCCTCTAGACTTGAGTCGAAGGACGCCTGTGTCGAAAATACAGGTGCGGATTACAGCCAAACGAGCGACTGACTGACTGATTGAATAGTAATTCCCGGCGCGTCTACAGCTAAGACCATTAGTCAAGTGTAGCTCATGTTTTTTACTCGGGAGAGGCTGTTATCTGCCCCTGCTAGATAGTGAGACCTAAAATCTGCTAGTGGGGTTTTCCTCATCTAGGTATTTCCCACCAGCTGGGCACCGCCCCATCCGGGACAAGGTCTAAGCTATCGACCGATCTCCCGGCATGTGTGGTAGTGTAAAGCATGATAGTCACACAGTGTGTAAGGGGTGCGGTTAGGAGAAGGCAGAGGTAGGAAAGATCGCGCGCGGTCCGTGGCCCGATTGTTAAAGTACTGCTCCGGAATCCGCGTAGTATTGATCGGACAAACCACGGAAAGCCACCGATCAGAGCAGCCGACCGCTAGAATAGAATAACCCTCTAGACAACGGCTGAATTTGATCTAGCTATCTTGCTAGTATCGAATATTCTGCCACTGTCTGGACTCGGATCAAGGACCTCTCGGTCAGAGATACTGCAGTGACATCAGTTGATGGCCTTAGCCACTCCCCCCACTCTAAACGGCAGATCTCCACAATAATCACATTGAATGATTATTTATTATTTTATTTACTTTTTACTCATCGATACTTAAGCATTCATTTCATTGTTGAGTGTCTCTTTTGGCTTGCTGGGAGTCGTTGCTCCGCCCGGCACGGCCGGTGCGCGCCGCCGCGAGGTGCGTCCGCCTTCCGACGCCGCCTCCGCGTGCGCCGCCTGAGTAGCGTGCGGCTGCGGAGGAGGAGACGAGCGCCGGGCGGGCACGACGGGGGCGGGTAGGCCGTGCCTCGCACGGGACGGGCCGTGGATATCGATCTCCGGACACAACACAACAGCGCAGCGACGACGGCCGGCGGCGGCGGCAGGCGCGGACATCGACCGTCGGCGACCGTGGTGCCACCCGCGCCGCCGCCTCCGGCCTCGCCGCCGCCACGTGCTGGCCGCGTTCACTTCAAAGGCGGAAAATTTCATTTGCTTCGTCCATTTGCTATTTCGTCTTCTATTTCCGAGCAAGTGTTTCTAGTTATCACAAATGCGAAGAAGAAAATTTTAGAAATGTGTTATACTTGCGAATGAAAATAAACCGACAGAAAATAAATTTATGTTCATCGTAAACATTTTATCAGGTTTTTTAGCTTTTTTCCTTTTACTTTTTTCGTTTACTTTCATGATAAAGTATTTGATGCACACATTTGTGTTCTTTTTGAGCCGTCTAAATTTAAAAAAAAATACTTTAGTGCGTGGATAAAAATTATTTAACATATGATAAATTTTAAATTTTTCTTGAAGGGTACTGTTTACTTTGTATCGTTTTCTCTCATGATTAGATAGCCGAACGACTTTTAACAGTACGCACATCTAACGCGAAAAATGAAGCACGTTTTAAAAGGCTTTATCCACATTTCTGTATTCTCTTTGCAGATCCAAGAAGACATGACTTTTTATTTCATGAATTCATCTTTTACTTCAATGAAGGACCTGCAAATGTGTTGGGTTAAAAGGTGCATTATTTTATCAGAGAAGATGACAAGTAAGTCTAGAAGCTTTGAAAATGACTTACAAGTCTACAAGCCACGTACTGGCGAGTAGAATTATCATATAATTTCTAAAGAACGAAGGGTTTTAAGAATATTCTACGTGCGAAATATAAATAACTGAAAAATGAGAATTGATACTAAAAATAAATACTTAATTCAATTTGTGTGGTGTCGATGTATGATCAACCGATAGGCAACAAAGTAAAATTAGAAGCTCACATAGGGATAATTCATTACGATTTATTGAGACGCAAAAATGTTAATACTTTATTAGTTCATATTTTGCAAGTAGAAGAGCCTCTAAAAATGAAGTTTGATTTCCATCATCGGGCATCAGTTTGGTCAACTAGTTTTTCCTTTTCCTGTCAACGTCTTTTGGTTCACTGTGTGCCGCCGCCGTCGCAGTGACATCTATGCTGCGCTCTATTGTGCTGGTTCACTTAATCACGTCGTGCTTCCATCCCACCGATTACAATGCCTCTCCTCCCTCTGGGCTTCCGATGACTTTAACGCCCCGCTTCACTTCCGCCCTGGGGGACCCCACCTCCTTCCTATTAGGTTATGATAACAGCTCCGAGGACATTACTGAGAGAGGTCTCAGCGTAATGGTACTGGATAGGTATGAGTTAAGAGTACCTTGAGGAGAACTGAGAGACTCAATTGTAAATAGGAACAAACATTTTCATTTAACAGTTTGTACAATCTCTAGAAGGGAAAAGGAGGCGAAAAGGCAATGAAGAACTAGACGCGATTCAACAGCGGCGAACAGTACGTGGCGAATCGAAGAAGTGGAGGAGAGGGAGGGTGTGACAGATAAGATGATGCGAGGATGTCAATCAAGCGAGAATTGTCTAAACTTTTAGTATCTATAACTGTTGTATTATTAGGTACAATCTTTCTCTATGCAATAAAATAATATAAAGTTTCGACGTGTCTATTTGCCATTGAGTATCATTTTACTTTTTGCAGTATCTCATTCTACCATGACGCCGCCTTTGGTCTATAAAGAAATGAGGCCATGTCGCCCAGAAGACCTACGTGTGCAAGGCAGCACGTTGTTTGCTCTGGAGTAGGAGTGAGGATGGATCTTAGAATTGAAGGTCACGGAATAGAAAATTTCGATTGCCGTGAGAATATAACATGCGGCGATGAAAATATCGAGGTGAAACTTGGAATTTAAGGTATTTATCTTCGGAAAGCTCTGCAGCAGAAGAAATGAAATAAGAGTAAAGTTTATCTAAGAATGTGGTCACGCAAACCATATATTTCTCCAACAATTCGGTTTTCCACAAATACTCCTGAATGCTTTTAATTGAAAAATAAATCGACTCGCTGCAACTGCTGCGAACACGAAAACAAAGTATTTTAGACAGAGAAAAATGAAATTTATTTAAAACGAAAGGACGGCGTGCTTGCCGGAGACCTACAGTTGCTGTTGCACAAAAGTAACATTTTTGTTATTCATTTTTATGTTGTCTTTGTTTACATCGATCTATTAACTTAACAAGTGATAACTAGTGAAATATGAATAATAAAATGAATTCCGATTTGAGAATTGTATTAAAAGTTTGATTAACGATATTCTAAAGATATGGTGTGAAGCTGATAACAATAATTCATTTTCCTAAACCTACAATACTTGACAACACTACAGATATGTAACCAAAATACAAAATTTGAGAAACCTTTCGGCAGTTAATTGAAAAGTCATATGATTTGTTTTCCTTTGAATATATATTTCTACACTTTCATGGATAAACAGTGTGTAATGAATGTAGTAATCCTAAACGTTATCGCAATACAAGTGGTACATACATTATTAATGAATGTCGTGATCACATGGAAATCAGGCTTCTTCATAACTTAAGAATCAAAGACCGCTCCTAGTCATCTTTTTCTCACAATTCTGTAGCTTCCTTTTTGGAGGTATATTACTTTCAAGATACTGGTGTATCCTTCTGTTACAATATCAGTTTTATTAAAATATTTTTCTTACAATGTTTACTTTAGTTAAGGAGCATATAAATATCAGAGCATGTTTGCTTGATTATGTAGGATATTGTACGCAATAAATTTTTGCTTACAGAAAAGAATGTTAATGAGTTCTTTATAAAATATTTCCATATGAGAAAGTAGTAGATTATTCACTCAGATAGTTCAATGTAATTATTATATGCAGTGTGTTAATGTTTAAGATAAAACAGGCATAAATTAGTAATAATACTAAAAAATATTATATAATCTAGATCACTTTCCATAACATAAGAATTCTTTGTTTTTATTTAATTGCGCCCGATTTCTCGTTTAGTTCGGATTTCGTGGACATATAAAGATCGCATTCCTTAACAAAGGAGATCAAACATGACACCTACACATGTACTTTACCCTTTCTTCGGCAGCGAGTAAATGACGTTTGCTCCATGACTTGTATTTGTATCATGCAGGTGGGACGCGGTATGCTCTCTAAGAAGCATTGTGCGAGAAATGTGAGACGGAAAGTAACACAATTTGTGCTGCTACACACACTCCCATCTTCGAGGAAACGAGGAAATTTATCCTAAATGAACTGAACCCCTGAAGAAGAAAAATACGAGGAAGACTAACAATAAAAGAGATATACTGCACATGGAGACAAAGAGGGTCAAGTATTGATAATTGAGAAGACGTAAGAAATGATTATCAGAACGAGAGAAACTCGACGTGAAACAAAAAGAACAATTCCTGTTATTATACCCGCGCGTTTCCTTGATCCTCGGAATATCTACCTTCATTTCTTTACTAACATTAGTTGAATTCAGAATCAATGATAGCAACTCGTGTTGTTGACAAAATCTGGAAATGTTTGCTTCCATTTGGTAGAAACTATTTCGCATCGAAAAACGAGCTACAGATCTGATATAATAGTGACGTCGACAAAATAATCAAACCTCCCACTCTCCTCGCATCTAGTGAAACGAAGGCTCAAGAAAACATCCCTAGAAATACCTCAACATATGTCCTTCCTTTCAGTCCGCAATCGGGTAAAAACTACATTCAACCTCCAAAGGTTCGTGTTTCTAGATGAAACGCTCTCTACGTGCGCGGTCAACGTATTGTGGGAGGCAGGTGTGGAGCAAAAGTGGGAGCGCGGCGAAGTGCCACTCCTCGCGGGGCAGCGCGCGCTGTCAGACCGAACCGGACCCCTCGCGTGCTGCGGCGCGCGTTCTCACTCGGAGGAGATAGACAGAGCGGCGAGTGGCGGGGCGGTGTGTGGGAAGGCGTCTACGGACGCTCCGTGCCTGTGAACCGTTTGCACGGGCTGTAATTGAGGTAAATCACGGTGCGGTGGCAAATGTATACGCTTTTCGAGTAGGCATGCCAAATACAAATCTCGAACTCTACACGCGGATTTCGTCGTGATAATGGTGAATGTATGACATGCTTCTCACTTCCTCGCGTTGTTTTATTTAATCTCTTCTTCTTATCTTATAGTTCTTTCGTTCATAAGTATTTTCTTATCCTTCATAGATATTCGTGTGATACTCTTCTATTAATGTTTTAGGATATTACAAGTACATATAATTATTTCTTTGAAATATTTGGAAGATGCACATATGATAAAACACTCAGAAATTGTTAGTCTCGCTTAATCGATGTTTTGAAGTTTTATAAGAAATGTACACGTCAGAACTCTTGTCTTTGTAAAATATAGGATTTTTTTTTCGACGTTGAATTTAGCAAAAAATAAACGTAGTTCATGTACTTCTTTGTTTTCCTCGAAGAGAGAAAAAGAGAACTAACTTTAATGAAGAGTGAAGTGCTTTCCATTAATGAAATAATACGAGTATTTGTAGATAATGATAATTTGCGGTTATGAACAAATCAAATTTTTCGTGTCCAGCGTTTTATAAGTACTCTGCGTCAACGTTTTGCTGAAAGGATTGAAAACAATCGAATTTCTCGTTTCATCGAACCAGATGAACTGAAATAGGTGCATTCACAATAAAATTCTTCTAAGCCATCGCTTCATTCTAAATTCTTAAAACAAGGGTCTCTGTTATGCGTAACGTTTATTCTGAATCGTACACAGCTTAAGCAATCGTAAACGCGACATTCGTGCTCATTGAGCGTGAGTTCATTAATCTCTGCCGTGACCAACTAGTTGCCATTGTTTTAGAGTCCTGGTACCGAGCAGGAAATAGACGGAAAATTCGGAGACGCTGTGCTCGCGCTGGCGAGTGGGGTGAGGGCGTCTCGAGGTGGCCGGAGAGGGAGGGGCTGGTCAGCACTCGCGTGCTGTCGGACGAACCCAGTCCAGTGGGTGCGCCACTGGGACCTTGGGCCACGTGCATTTCGGCGGGCGGCGGAGGACGTACAGGCGTTTCAGGTCAGTGGCCGATCCTGCAAAACGTATTCTTTCGCTATCGAGAAGACCTGGAGTGCCAGATGATATTGCCTTAGAATATTAGTTCAGCGCACGCAGTTACAGTTTCCACGTGTGATTTAGTTCGTTTTGGTATCGTCACTAAAAATATTAATGAAAGAATGAATACAAATCATTTCGAAAAGTCTAACAGTGTGTGTGTGTAAACTCAACAAACGTACGTAAACGGTCTGACCACAGTCATGTAATACAAAGAGCCCTTGCCATTTATTTTCAACACACGTTCAATCAAACTCGTTTAATAATAAGTTTTAAGACCGGAATTGTCCTTTGAAATATATTTTTTTTAAGTCAACTTTTCTAGAGCGCCATCAAAATAATTGTTTTCAAGCGAACTTTCTCCACATATCGGGATGACAAAATTATAGTTACCACTCAATGCGTAGAGAACCATGGCCTCAATACAACATTGGAAACGGTCACGAAATTAATGAGAATGATTTCAGTATATTATATAGGGAGCACGCCGCCAATTTGTCTTCCCAGGAATGAATATCAAAATAGGTGGCCGCATGACTAAATGAGTTATAGCACGCGCGCTCAGACACAATATCGTCTAAAGAGGAACTGAATTGTTACATTTTGGATTCGTGAGACAAGTTATGTTAAGCCTTTGGAGATAAAGACATCAGCTATAGAGGTTCCTATTCGTTCGTTTCGATGTTTTTATTTAATTATATTTGCCCCTTTTCATTCTTTCTTCCCTTACTCTTTCGGCAATATGTGTATGCCTAGCATCATCTGAAATTTTCTGAAATGATATTCAGAAATATAAATTTAATCGTTTTTAAAAGATTATTTTTCATTCTATTGTAGAGGTTTATCTGCGATTCCTAAAGATGTCGTGTTCAAGTCTCAGCCCCCCCGAGAGCTGTGCTTCTCAAAAGCTTTTAGCAATGATTATTGTTACACTAGGCAACAGAATGTAGCGAAAAAAGGCGATTCATGTGTTAAAAAGTACTTGCCATTGCAATTTATTAATTATAATCCTTCGTATCCTCCCTCATATTTTTTTGAAAGCATTTCGAAAAACACGTGTATGTTCTAGTGATGTTATACATGTTATTATTCAGAGTGGTTTAAATTAAATTAGGATGTAATATTCGAAATTAATATCAGTTAGAAATAATGAATTGCTAAAACAGTCAGGTCTCTCGAAAGAAAGCAGGTGATGAGAACTAAGCTACCAGGTGAGAAACTGGGGCGACAGGTAATGGATCCAGGTACGGGCGACAAGGGAGAGCCCAAGAAACACGGTGGCGGCGGCGGCGGCGGTGGGTAGGAGCGACACTGGATAGTTGAGCAAACGCACCCTAACCCACTATGACTCACCGGGTCAATACGAGCGCGTGTAAGTGGCTGCTTGCGGCGGCGGCGGCGGCGTCATTTGGCTCAGGTTACTGACTCCTTTCGTGGCGTGGCAGGTGGAGCATCGACGTACACGAGTTTCCTCTTAAATGAAAGTTTTATTTCTCGTGGCCTGCTTCCACTGCTGCTTTTGACAACTAGGATTAACGAAGAAATTTATAATAATTGTAATTAATTTTGCGTTGTAAATCTTTCAGTAAATAGAAACTCAAACAATATAATTTAAAAATTCATCCATGATTTGGTACTTTAAGAAAATCCGAAATTACGAACAGGATAAATTGGGCTATACTAAATCTTTATAAAATCCTGAAATTTTACACCCCGTGTTACTTGTTAATTCAGTATTTTGTGAAACTCGCACTTTTTTACACGTACATGACCTGTAAATAAGAGAGAAAATAAGTAAGTGGGAACGAAAAATGAGAAGATATATTTGTTTTGTTTCCCGTGGGCCCCGATGGTGAAAGGATGGACAGTGAAAGCGCGCGCTGAAATTTCTCCAAGGGGCGCGAAGATCTGCAAGACATGAAACGTGTTCAGAATAAGTCGTATTGTAAAGTCAACTGAAATATCTAGGAGTGACTCTACACACGTGCGAGAGATTTTTAATTGGTTGTAAATCCATTTATTACATACTGAACTGTTTTGATTATAATCTTATTTTTTCCGTTAACTGAAGGGAATATAAACAATCGTCAAAAATCTAGTTTTATCTTGAACAAATGCAATATTAATAAAATATAAAGTTTTAGGCAGTTAATACAAATTACTGTTTAATGGCGACATATCTGATGGTTTTTATTATAGACTTTGATAATAAATGTTTAATTACTTACACAATTACTGCATATTTGCTTATTATTATTATAGAAAAATAAGATTTGGATGGATATCTACATTTTCTTAGAGTGCATTAATGAGCGCTTTAAGGCAAACGAGGTGCGACCAGAGGGACACTTGTGCGTGACTCCTCCCGTGCGTCCCCCTGGCGCCGCGCAGGCGGCACGCGACTCCCGCGCCCCGGACAATTACCTCCGGAGTGAAGAGCATCAAGATCCGGTGGGCCTTTGAAACTGAAGCGTTAGCTTAATTAACGCATGCTATCAAATTGTAATATCCATTATAAATATATTTCTTTTTAATAAACGTGAAAAATTTAAAGTAATAAAATAACAATTTTCCCTTATTTATTCTGTAAAATTTCGGTGTATCACTAATTTTCCACACTTTCTAATCATTAAAAATAAATAACATGACACTAGAAAACGCGACTATTTCATCAGTTGTCGGCACGTGGTTTCTGGGGTGTCTGTAGTTCAGTTGACTCAAATTCTGGAGTCAGTTGTAAGAACAGTTAGGTAATTATTTACTCACTTGTTCACTATAGGTTCCCACATGTTCTCCAAAAGTTCCCTCAAATATTCTCCCGCATGTTTCGTTAAGTGTTCTCCCAAATCTTTCTCACATATTCACCGCATGTTCTCGCTCTTGCGAGAGTGGAAATTAAACTGGAAATACAAAAATTTATTTTAATTTTTTTAGTACGAAATACTTGCATAAACCATACGGCGGAGTAGTGCAGTGCCTCCTCTACCGGACGAAACGTGAACTTCTGAATAGCTAGATTATCCAGAAGAGCGAAAATTCCAAAACATGCAATGATATTTTAGAAAAAAATTCAATCCCCAAAGAACAGAACTTTTTGTATCATTGCTTTAGAAGTGAAAATAACTTTACACTGGTTCCCATTTTTCACCGTTTCTGGTAATCCATGACACGGAGTGGCAGAACCATAAAAAATGTAATAGAATATGTAAAAAAGGCTCATTTTGTACAGAAAACATAACTTATGTCGTTTTGTAAAAAAACTGAATTTAAGGCTTTAGAGTGCATTGTTTCCGAGTTATGCCGTGAAATATGTTTTGCGAGTTTCATGTACGTCAAAATCCAAATATACCATAATCTACGAACGTCTTTGTTTTTGTCTTAAATCTGTTTGATACGCCTCTGGGGAATAATTTTCTATCCAGCAGGAATGCACCTAAGGGGTTTTCTGTCCATGATTTCTGATAAAAGGGATTCATCCGTCAACCTTTCTTAGTGTGTTAAGTACAGAGTGAATAATAATACAAATAGTGATAATAATAATAAAGTAAATACGCGTTATGTCTACAAACAATTAATGTTATATTTGGTATTTGGTAAAAAGTGATAGGGATGAACAGAAACAAAGGACTATCTGAACATTTCGCAGTGAGGATGGCTGGGAACCAGGACGGAAACTATTATTCAGAAAGTACTCCAAGAGGAAGAGGCAGTTTCAGCTCGAATCCCCCTGTATACATATTTTAGAAATAATTGTTGAAATAAAACAAATGAAAATTCACAATACTGATTTAGATGTGATGCTATATATATATATATATATATATATATATATATATATATATATATATATATATATATTTGTGGTAAATGAGTAAATTGGGTAAAATTTAAAAAAAAATTTGCGGAATAGCACTTGGCAAACACGAGTCGCCCATCCACTCGGGCTGCGAACTCATGCGCACCTGCGAGGGGCGCCGGGAGGGCGGTAGCGTGTGCAAACGGCACTTGCCGCTACCCCACACCCCTCCACCGCCACCTGGGCGGTGGATTCCTGTGACGCACGTCATTTCAGTTCTGAAGGCCTCAATTGAAGAGGTTAGCGAAGCACAAGCATAGTTATGTTTCCATGTCCAATACTTTTTTATCATGAATGTTAATTTGAATAAATTCATAATGATTGGATAATGTTCGAAGTGGAAATGGCTTCGAAGCGTACTTCAGACTTCAACCAGATGAAGAGCACCTGTAATCAACACGAGGTGGCTAACGTAATAATAATAATAATAATAATAATAATAATAATAATAATAATAATAATAATAATAATAATAATAATATGCCTTTATTAATATGGCGAGGTCAAATAGTACCTTTGAGTGACAAGGAATGGCAGATACGTGATAATTAGTTTGTGATAAGCAAGAATCAGACTGTTGCTAGGATGTTTCTAAGGCTAGTGAAAGAAAGTGGTGTAGTTTCCAGTTCTTCTGTGTCAGTCATAAATTTGTGTACTTGATTCCGTGTCAAACTTAACCTCACTACATACCATAAATGAAGCTTCATTACGTATTTCCGAGTTGGGGCGATGAGGCTCCAGCCTTCGGCCTTCCAGATTTACATATAACAACCTTGAGTCACCGCAGCCCTTTTGGTACCAAAATATGAGTACTTTCTGTGAACATACAAGACCCCTCACACCCGGCTAATTCACTCTTACTTAAGCCAGTGCATCTGGGTAATGCGCACATTAGTCGGCTAAATCGCGAATTAGCCATCTTTCTGACGTTTGGCGTAACATAAGCAAGGCGATTCAAAATTGCCTTTAGACCATTTTCTCTATCCGATTTCCCTTACCACTTTTTGTTTTGTGGCCTATCATAAACAGTGATTCATCAGTCACAGACGGCGTAGTGTCCTGGAAGCGTGAGTTTTATTAATATAATTCATGTTTCAAGCATTTTGTCACTTTTGGAAGTAATTATATTTGTGATAATAGTCTTACTAAATACCACAGATGCATTAGACATTTCTAAATAAATTCTCATGACACTTCACAATTCGAGAACGTTACAGAAATTTCCAATGAATGCATAGTATTACATATGATAAAACCGCCAAAGGAGGCTCAGGGCATCAACAGTGCAGAGCCTCTGACTGGGAGGTACTAGGATACGAGTGCCGACGGTGGCAGGATTTTCGACATAATAGATAGACAGCTAATTCAGCCGCTGTCTGGAAGAGAATTCTTGCGGCTGGCTGCTCTGGTTAGTTGTTTTCCGCGGTTTCTCTGCAGTACTGCTCCGACATTCCCATCCAGCGAATGTCGGAGCAGTACCCTAACCAACGGGCCACGGACCGCGCGCGATCATTCGTTCCTCTTCCTTATCTTATCCTCACTCCTTACACGCACTTGCACACATACCGGGGAACCAGTCAAGATCTTAGAGCTTGTTAGGGCTCGAGGCAGATACCTGATTGGGAAAAAAACCCGCTAGCCGACGTAGGTCAGCGCCGGATTTCACCATCCAGCAAGGGAAGGTCACCGCCACTTCCCGCGAAAAAATACACTACGTTTAGGGAACTAATGACCTTAGCAGTTGACGTACCCGTAATCACTAATCATTCAATCAATCAACCTACGAGATATGGCTTTTTACTCTCCTTCTCCGGGCGTACAGTTGCTCACAGACACCGCGCTGCGGCGAGCGCGTGCGAGCGCGTGCGTACGCGTGCGTACGCGTGCGTATACGTCCGAGGGGCGCCGCGCCATATCGCGTGCGCGAAACGGTACTTGCCGCCCCTGGGGCTGCGGTTTCCTACGTCGCGCGCCCTGTCGCCACGCAGTGCGTGTCGCCTCACGCACCGCTCACGCGCCGCACAAGAGGGGAGGCGCCAGGCCAAGTGGGGCGCGAGAATGAGTGGACGGGCAGGTCGGGGGAAGCGGTCGTTGGGCGCAGAGAAGAACCTTGAAGGAGGAGATCGAAATCTGAGAGGAACGGCGCTCGGAGGTCTGGGAGACACGCCAGGGCGAAATGGAAATGGAATGGGAACTCCCATTGCAACGCCACGTTCTCCAAATTAAGACAAATTTAGTTTGGGAAGTTTGCCTTTACGAGGAGCAGTAAACTTATAAAGGAAGATGTTCCTTTGCGTGGTCTGATTTAAATAGATCAGTAGGCTGAGGATTAACTGGAAACACGCAAATTCTTTGCAGATATTTTCTAACACATTCCTTAACCTTACCCAGAAACGTATCTGAAACTGATACGAGTTATATTTTTCCAAAATTATAGGCTGGTAAGCCGTGAACAGATTTTTTTGAAAACGTTTTATTCTCATTGATATTCTCTCTGCGTTCATTGTCCAAATGCGGGATAAGCACGGGGAAAATGCGAGTTTCGGTTCATACTACGAAGAACAAATTGTAAAAGACGATTTTCAATTCGTGTGTTAAAATATCGATACATTAACCTCCCCTCTCCGATTTATTAATACAGCTGCAACTCTTACATAGAAAAAATAAAACGTGGTTCTTACGCGACTCTTATGTTGAAAAGTTGTTTTCTGCATTATCTTTATATGCTACTCTTACTTCTTGGTCACCATCAAATAAATCCCTTTTTATAAAAGTCCCTAGAAATGTTCATTGCGGACCATGACACGTAAATGTTCGACATTTGTCTTAATAAACATTCTCCAAACATTCTGAGCCTTTGACAAACAACGGAAACACGTTACAAGTGCGCTCCGTCTTCCGGTATGTTTCCACGGTGAGCGAGCGCCGAGCGGAACGACCGACATGTACGTTAGTGCAGCGCGGCGTCTCTCGCGCTCTGCTTCTTGTTAGCGAGTGCACTGGCACCACCGGGGGCGGGGGCGGGGGCGGGGCCTCGCCTTCCGTGACGGCTGACGGGAGCCCCGCGGCGCGGCGGGCAGCGCGGCGGGCGGCGGCCGCGGTGGAGAAAGAGCGCTCGTTGCGATGAAGGCAGGCCGAGCGCCGGCGACGTCAGGGGAGTAGGGATGAGTGCGTGTTGTTGGAGGTACTCGCAGATAGTAGGTATTCTCAGCATGACAATGCCATACGGGAGCTGTGGTACTTCATAAAATTAAATAATGTGAAATTTCTTTATTTAATCAGTACCAAATTTAATCAACGAGACAACGAGGCAAGTATTCGGTAAATATAACTCAGATTGTTGTGTCGCTCCTTCGCGGCAAATATCGGTGTCAAAGTTGTTTTGTAACGTTGGGAGAACATAAAATGGTACAAAACAAGAAATTCATAGCAATTCTAATTTAAGAAATAGCGTCCAGCTAATTCATCATCACATAAAGTGAATATTACATTTATGATATATTTCGTGACAGAAAATAGTCACAACAAATGTATAGAAAACGTTCGTTCGTAACAACAATGAACGTTAGAGATAAATACATAAAGAGTTTTATTGGATGAAATATTTGAAGTCATCTTAGTCAACTTAAATTTATTCAGGGACCGTCTTTCGGCCTTGCTGGGGACGGTCGTGGTAAGAAATTCTAAATGCCCGGACACCCCCAAGTGACTCCAGTACAACAACACAACATACTCGCGATAAGGAGGAAATAAGGAGGCTGCTAACACGAAACAGAAGGCCAGTGAGGCGATGGCTACGGTTCGCGAACCAGAGTGTGGAGAGGGCGGAGGTGGTCGAGGGGGTGGAGGCGGGTGCGGGCGAGCGACCGCGGGTAACCCGACCCGCGGTTCCGCGCCGCCGCCGCCGCCGCCGCCGCCGCCGCCGCCGCCGCGCACCGCGCTCCAATTGCAGCACGGGCTTCCTCTGGCGGCCCCGGAGGCCCGGACGCCGCGTCCTGCGCCGCGCTGCATTCCGTTGCGACAACAGATCGCTTCCGCTCACTTCGGTAGCAGCTGGTCGCTCTGACTGAGTGGATGACTGAGTGGAAGTTCCTTCAAGAAGGGACCACTTTGACAGGTCGGGATACAAATAAACATCATGTAGGGCGATGACAGTGACAAGATGAAGACATTTACAAAAGAACTAACTGTAAACGAAGGAACTGACAAAATGAGTGCATGGACTTTATTTGCAGTTATATTTCTAGCAGAGGCCAAGCAGTAGCTGTCAAAAGCGGCCCTTTCTTATAGATTTCTCCCTAAAGCGGTTAGTTGCTTTTAGCGTTAATCGTACAGGTAAACTGATTTAACTTCACGAAATATTAATGAAAATTTGAGTTGCCTGAGATGATCTTTTTTGATTTGTATTACGCTGATTAGTTTAAACAAATCTATAATGCTAATATAAGTCTTCGACATTTGGGAATACTGTACTAGGCGTAACCTAAAAGTATTGTCGAGTCTACCCTTGCACTTACGAACTCATAAAATGTAGAAACTTAATGAATCTGCGCGTACTTCTAGAAGCAATGTAAATTATGATGTGAAATAAAAATGGGTTTTTCGGGAAATTCAGTGTAAATTAAGCTTTAGCTTACTATCTGTGTTCGTACTTACGTTGTAAGGCGAGAAAGTACAAATTTCCAGTAATTATAATTATAAGTGATGCTTTGCGTTCTCTTTTTCGCCTTACTACGTAAGTACGTAAGACGTTCGCTATCTTCGCGTTGCCAACCATAAGCTCATGATCCTTGTATTGTATTTTAATTGTATTGAAGTTGGTCTTGAGCAAATGTAATGCAAATGTAATGCAACAAATGAAAATGACAGGAGATGAGCGTTCGTTCTATTAATTCGAAATTTGGTATTATTTAAATTTAGTGCTTTAACTATAAAGTCAGTTAATAAGAGGAAACAGATATAGGGCTCACTACCTTTCATTTAATGAAAAAATCACGAAATTTGGCTTAAAAGAAAGCTCAATTTCCTTTTTAGCCGAAAACCTTCAGTGCTTTAAATATATAGATTAGTTACGTTTATTAATTTATTACATAATATTGAGAACTGGTGATGATACTGCATTCTTTCCCTTTTGATGCAAGATAATTTAGAGTCGTTTGGAATTCTCGTTTGATACAGCAACTAGTAAACCATTAAGTTTTGCATTACCATGGTCGTTACTCGATGATTTTGCCAGGAAGGTTATTACTCTCGGGGCAAAAACATCCTCTTAACGTCCTAGATACATAAAACATACATTATTTGTTCATGTATATACTTGTATTATGTGAAGTCTAAATCACGATTACGTCGACACATTATATAGCGATTTACGGGACACAAAATAATGATGTAATGTTTTAATGAATAATTTCGTTCATTCATTCATGAATTGACACATTTAAAATAGCTCTCTGATTGTCTCTTTTTAGTATTATTAGTAGTATATATTTCATCATTCAGGTTGTCGCAAACTGGTTACTCACTGAAGTAGTTATTCATCTTCGTGTACAAAACAAATTTCTAGTACGCTTGTTAACACATAACCCATTCTATCGCGATTTTATTGACTGCGCACTACAGTAATCTTGTGAAAATACAAGCCGTTTGATTTAGCTATCTCATTTCAACAGGTTCCGTGTACTGAATATTTATTACCTCCGGGAAATGATTAGCTGTGGGATTATTTGAGTTCCGTAAGTGCGTTCATAATGCGGGACTCCCACCTAGTTAATCTACCTCTCCATAATTTTATGCTAAAACAGAACAGTGCGTATCGACCGAAGTACGTAAGAAACAGCCGCACCTATTTTGCGCAAAGGGTAGCTAAAAATAGCACTGAAACATGTCCTTCGTGCGTGACTCAGATTTACTCGGAGGGAACGAGGAATCTTATTAATATTAATCTCGCATCGATTCGGAGCGCATTTATGTGCAAATAGCGCCTTCGTTCTGACAGTAGGGTTTTGGTAGTGAGCGCTGCGGCACCGCCCTGGCCAACGCCCTCCAACCGCTTCGACCCCCTCCTTTCGTCGCGTCACGCCCACCAACGGAGGGGACTCAGGGCATCAACTGATGTCCCTGCAGTGCCTCGGACGGGGAGGTCCTAGGGTTCCAGTCCCGACGGTGGCAGGAATTTCGACACTAGCTACATAGCTAGGTCGAGTTCAGTCGCAGCCTGGAAAGTTCTTGCTGCCGGCTGCTCTGATCGGTAGTTTTTTCTGTTTTTTTCGATCAATACTAGGCGAATGTCGGAGCAGTTCCCTTACAAACGGGACATGGATCACGTGTGCCCTACTTATACACAACGTTCATGCACTACACATGTCGGGAGCTTAGAGCTTGTCCCGGCTGGGGAGGTACCCCGCTGGTGGTAGATACCTGATTAGGGAAAAGCTCCGTAGCCGGCAGTAGGTTGGCGCCGGATCTCACCAACCAGTGGGGAATAATTACCTCCACCGCCAGCGGTAAAACCTTCACTGTGCTTACGGGACTAATGACAGTATCAGTTGACGCGCCCGGAATCACTAATCAATCGACAAACCAATCGACTCGCCCTGTTTCATCTTGTTTGTCCGAACACTCGTCTCGCTTCCTGCGTGGACATGGTTCCGTTCATGCAGTTCGCGTTTACTTGCGTGTTGAGCCGGATTTTATACGATCATTCTTTTTGTTTGTTTTCTTACTCGTTTTGTTTCTTAAATATCTTCATCGCATGGAACACAGAATGCCACTATTTTTATTAATACTTTCTTAATACAATTTCGTTTCCTCGTACTCAGCCACAAACCATCCTACGTATTTCGTATGTATAACTACTTGGTATTGAGCTAACATTCTCATCATTTCTTCCCTACTCCCACTTCCTCTCTAGTATTGTTTACACTCCGCGCTTCCTCTCTAGTATTGTTTACAATGTATCAAACATTAATATTGTTGCATTCAAATTGTCCTCAATGAAAATGAAAAAAATGTAAGTTCAAAATTTTTCTCACGGACAGTACAGATTTTGAAATTATAACCTGGAATTAACGGAATATTAAATTAAAAATTCCAATGGCTGACGCGAAATCGATAGGCAGAGAAGTATCACTGCCACGTGACACATTTTTCTATTTTAATTATTGTTTATGAAACAGTTCGAGCGAGTTCAAACAAGTATATTCTTTAGTTTTTTAAGTCCTTCCTACCTAGATATTTCTACAAGCAACAACATTTCAAGTGTGTTGACGTACTTGGAGATGAAATTATGCCCGACAAACGTAGACTGAAGAAGTTACAGACGATTCGTTGTTAATATTTTAAAACACAGGAGGTGCAAAATGGCCTCTAAAACTGCAAATTAATATTTCGTATTATGAGGCTTTCAGTAGCATTTTGAATAAAAATCGTCATAGTTGGGATTGATGGGGGATTTCGAATGGACAAGATTCGAATTACCGAGATTCTGTTTCAAATAAATACAAATACACTTTCAACGCAATTCCTAATATTGCTCTCAATATTTTTCCATGACTTGAAAAAATCCGGAGTATTTGAAAGAAATGAAGTATTATAATTAAATAATATAATACATTCTTGCCTGTGTCGTGACGTTCATTTTTTCTGTTGGGATCGCAACCATATCGTGGATCAAAACTATTAGATAATTTTACATATGTGAAACCACGCCACTTCCTACATAATTAAGTTCATCAAATTTATTTAATTCAATAATTAATCCTAATGCAATCATCTCATACTAAAATTTTGTTTTGTTGCAATACATTCATCTCTTTGGGAGGTTCTTTATTCTTGTTGGATCTACTTTTGATATTTTCTCCCTTTTTTGTTCCTTACAGACACCATCCACTTTCAATTCATAACATTCTTTATTGTAATCTTCATCTTCATCTCTATTAAGATATTATTCAAGAAAAACTGGTCTTAAAATTTGTAATCAGGTGACCATACTCCTCTAATGCATGTGCATGTTGCATGAAGGTATTTAAATACATGAAACCCATATGTTACATGGAATGTAATTTCAAGCAAGAAGTAATAGACGGATTTCAAAAAAGGTGTATTTCGCAGTTAACAACAATGTATTCAATTCAGATTATAAGTATTGTATTTGTATATAACTCTCAGAAATCTATATCTCAGACCATTTACCTGTTGGCTTGTTATTTTATTTTAAGTTATTTTAAAATTAGGTCGTTGTGATTTAAATGAAGATTTGTTTATGAACTACATCACTGTTTTACTTGTATCAACAATCATAATGCTGCCAGAAAATAATCTTCATCTGATTTTGACAGATGAACATTTCACTTACTTTAGGGCGGTCCTAGTTTCCTTAATTTCCCATTGATTAAAATAAATAATAATAATAATTAAGTATTATGATTTGGCTAGTAAATCTTTACATTTTTGGTATAGAGTAATTTTAAAGAGTATGTTAAAGGCACAATCTTGGGATCTCTTAATTTCAAGTATTTTGAATTATTTAGAACTTTCTATCAATTAACAAACTATCAAATTTCTAAACAAACCTTGTACATTAGTGCAGAGGGGAAGTAAGTGGTTACGTAGGAGCAAAATTGAGGTAACCTTTTTTATTTTTTTATTTTGTTTTTAGATTTTAAATATTTGAAAGGCAATAAGAGGATTTATTTATTTTCATTGATTTATAATAATTTTCTCTACAGTGAGTGATTTATGTGAGTATCAAGAAAAATACTAATCACACAAATATAAATTGCTATTTTGCTCACCTTGACTTACGCGCACATATCCTTTGCTTGACGATAATCAAACGTCTTCCAAAGAAAAAAAAATGTTTACATTACGGAAATGTTAAACACGTAAAAGTCATCTTTAAATTCATCAAAACTTTTCTTTTTTCAGAAACCAAATCTAGGGAATATTTTGGCGACATTCTTTCATTCAGTTAGACCTTTTTTCCTTATCCCCTGACCCGGTTAAGCCACAATTAAAAGTTGATAATAATTGTCTGAGTTACTAAGCCATTACGACATTCATTCGTGACAAAATCCCCATACTCGGTTAGCAAGTAATATAACTTGAGTGGTGCGTGGCACTCACCATGTTGGCTTCTTCGCGTGGCGCAGCTGCACGTGAAGGGAAGAGAGTAGCCGCCCGGGAGGCTGTTCGTTCCGCTGCTTCAGCGCACCGGGTCCGCTATGCGACGCGGCGCGCTCAGAGTGGCGCGCTCCGCCGCCGACGCGACTTTATAGGCGCGCGGAGGGCGGCGGCGGCGGCGGCGGCGGCGGCGATGCGTGCCCCGCGCATGACCTCCTACCGATGGCGCTGCCGTCGTGCCGCGCGTTCCTTTCATTCGTCTCTTTTCCCTAGTGTTCGAGCATCAACTGACGTCTCTGCATTGCCTATGACCGCGAGGTCCTAGGCTCGAGTCTCGTCAGTGGCAGGATTTTCAGCACTAGCTACGTAGCTCTGTCGAATTAAGCCGCTGGTAAAGGGGAATTCTAGCTGCTGGCTGCTCATATCAGTAGTTTTCCGTAGTTTCTCTGATCGATACCAGGCGAATGACGGAGCAGTACTCTAACAAACGGTCTACAGACAGCACGCGATCTTTTTTGTCCCTCTTCCTTGTTCTATCCTCACCCCTTACTTACACACACACTAACTTGCACTTCACTACCACACATTACGGAAGAGGGGTCGGGAGCTTAAAGTTTGTTCCGGCCCAACGGTGCCCCCTGGTTGAGGAAAACCCCGTTAGCCGACAGTAGGTCGGCGCCAGATTTCACCAAGCACCGGGGGAAGAAAAACGCCACCTCCAGAGGAGATAACATGCACTACACATACGGGACCAATTACTTTAGCAGTTGACGCGCCTGGAATTACTGATCAATCAATCTAGTGTTAGTAGTTTTTATTTGTTTCGTTTCGAATGTATATAATAGTACAATTATTGTAAAATGGGACAAATATAATTAGTACAACCTTGTGCTACTCTAATATAGGCTGCGTCTACATTATCTAGCAATTGTTTCCATTAACGTCAGTTCCTAGCTAATCTTTTTTAAGGGCGCAACACCGGCTTAACTCAGAGATTAAATTGTACAAATTACGCTAGACGTCACTAATTTCATATTCGTTACTGCCATTCTTCTACTGTATCCTGCATCGTGTCTACTAATAAAGGAAACTTTCATCTTAAAGAAATATGCCACTACCCTTGTTAAATTCCCTGCGCTTCCCCACAACCGAACACAGTTCCTAAAATCGGCAGGATTTGGATGCTATCGATTAAGAATTTCACTTGTAGGGTAACGACCCCATAAATTTCATTTCTGCTTTCCACGGTAGTGCATCTTCCTGTTATCTACATGGCGCCTTTCACTTCCCCTTTCCTCTCCCTTCGCGTAGTGCCTTTTTCGACGTCTCTCCTTGCTCCTCACTCCCCCACGGCGTTCGCCGGCGCTGCTTCGTGACGGCTTCCGATGCGGCGGGGAGCGAGCAGTTTCGTGAATCGCCGTTGGAATAAAGCTGCTGCAACCGCTTTGTATTTTTATTACTTCTAACAAGGAAACGACTGTTGCCTTGCGCGTCAGCACGACTTTTATAGCCTAAATGAAAAGACTACAACCATACGATATTGGAAAAAATTACTATTTTATCTCCATAGTTTTCTTCTTGTTCCTCGATATTGTGCCATATTTCCAATTATTACATATTTTTATCTATTTCGCATGTCTCTCCCAAACTGTAAAACCTTATGTAATGCTCGCAACGATCTACACATTTGATTCTGAAATTTCTTTGCCCATATAATTTTAATGTTCGATAAGAAAATGAAATTTACATTAAATATATTTTTATCTTTGGCTTCTCTATCAGAATTTGTCTATTTTTGGCTTGTTCTTCAGAATCACAAGATAAAAAAATTCATCATTAAACAGAATTCGAAACTAAGATTAATCTTTATCATGATGTAAGGTCCTTGGCCATACATTCAATGGGAGAACTATTTGAAGGATAAATGATTATGAAGATGTATTGTGGATTCCTTAGTGTATTGATGGAACGAAAGGTAGCGTAACGCCTGAGAAGACCTTTCGCGGCATCCCTTTCGGATTTCGAACTGCAGAGCCCTACCGCAGAGCGGTTGCTACCGAATATCATCTCCCTATTTAAGCCGTCCTACCTTCATACATCTCGTGTAAAATACCAAGAGCGGAAGTTGCATTCATTAATTACACTGTTGACCGCAAGCTGCGCACAGCGAGGGGTGACAGGAAGAAGTTGGCGCCGGGGGTTTAAGCGAGTCTGATCTCAAACAGCGGTAAATCTTCCGCCTTAAGGAAGCAGACACGTGTGATTACTATTACAAATCGTTTCTCCGGCAATAGGACCTCCAATGGTGTTGCCTCCTCTTTCGTTTCTTACCGGCCAAACTTTTATGGTGAATGTCATGTTAGAGCCGACCTACAGAGAAGCCACCAGACTGCTCGCCATCCAACCTTTAAACCACATTCAAATTTCATCAATTTTTTTCGGTTTCTACATTTTAATATTGTTATTTCAGTATGGGTTCTTTCAATATTGTGTTTTGCTTAGTACTGCATTCTCTTCCCTTCTGAGTTGCGTCGCATGAAGAAATTTACTCCGCCACTTATTCAATGATCATATCTGACTAAACTTAAGAGAAAATGAAAATAAAGATATGAAACATTTAAATTTGCGTTCAATGTGGAGAAAAATATATCAAAACGCATACGATTACTTCAGAGAAGGAGGAAACAGAAGTAAATCAAAAATGTGTTGCCTTAAATGTATCTCGTTTTGCATTTCTACCGTAAGAGTTAAAACTAAACACATTATCAGGAGGAAATGAAAGACCAAATATAATGAATGTGCATTCCAGGGTCATTCAAAAAGAAAACAGCATGTTGTGTGAAAGTGGATAGAAATAGTTTTCAATAAATTTGTACTCACATCAGATGAAAAAATAACTTATTCGCGCTAAATGTTAAAACATTATTTTAGGATTTAAATAGTAATCAATAATTTTTTTCGAAATCTGATGCCGATTTCCTGGTAAAAAGATAATACACAAAAAACTATTGATCTGTTACAACCTGAAACTTATCATCAGTCTAATTAACTTTTGCGAAAGCAGAAGATACCTGTTAATTGGTTAAAAATTGCTATAGATAAGTGTAACTTTATTGCAGCAATTCTCGAGAAAATTAATTACATTCAGTTAACGAAGTTCCTCTGTTGTAGGATTAAAATATGCAAACATCACTTTACTGAAGAAGATGTGTAATTTTTTTTAACCTTACAATTTTACGTGCAGTATCACTTGGTTACAGTAATTATCCTTAATAACTATGTCATTCGTTTTACAAAAGCTGTGTTTTATTAACCAATCGTTCGGGATTAGACTAATAATTTCTGTAGTGAGAATTGATGAAGGGAGTTCCAGTGACTTACGTGCTTCAGCTCCATCTTTCATTCTTTAATGATATTAATTTGTATCGATAATCGCGGCATATATGCGCCTTCAATACAGTGGATCATTTATCACAGTTGATCTTGATTGATTGAAAACCTGCAATATCTCACTAATTACATGTTACAAATAAGGAATTAAAAGCCTGTTCTTTACCCTCACCACTTTAAGGAATTTGTACTAATGAAGCTACACCATTATTTTTCTTGCATTATTTTTAACAATTGCAATTTTCTACAATATAGAGAATGCAACAGAAATCGTTATCTTTGCATCTTTTGTCACCTACTTTAAATTATCGTGATCAAAATCATAGAGAAATAAGCGTAATCCAAAAAATCAAAAATGACATTTTTTAGACAAAATTATGAAAATTCTAGAGGCTTCGTGTATAGTACACGCAAAAATTAAAATATCCTCTTCAAATTCAAGGGTCCAATACCAGCCAAATCGATCGGCGAATATCAATTTTGGTGAAAATCCTGCTTACATTTAGCTGCTTGTGTTTTCCTCAGAGGACACAACACGTACTGACGGACGGAGAGACGTAAACCAATTTTTCGGTAAAAGGACTTACAACATGTGGATTTTGATGCACATTGTAAAGGAAGTAATTTACTCCGAATAGGAACAAGAATTATCCACTTTTCGGTATCAGGGATCTACAACACTCTTTTCTGCCAAAAAATTATCCGATTTTTTCTGCAGCATAACATAACTTTCTCTATACTACGTATGTAGTATACAAATTCCATTGAAAAATTTCGGTTTAAAAATGTCGTATGAGGTTTTCTGAAATAATTTTGCGTAAGGTTGCGTTCATTTTCACAGAAAACGTTTGAGTCTTCGAGACATTTCACCAGACATTATTTCATGCGCGTTTACTTACAAATTCAATAATGTATACACAGCTTCAGTAATGTAAGTATTAACGACATATTTCAGAAACAGAGAAGATAGATAGAGAAAGATTGGATTATGCAGAATGAGATATTTAAAAAAATACATTTTTCAATTTTTAAAAGTCAAAAGAATAATGAAATTGCGCAGTCATTCAGTGCAAAGAGCACTATCAGTACATTTTTTGTTGAGAAAATGTCCTTTCTAAGCATTTCTGTAAATATACAATTTCACAGAAAAATTGCCAGTTTTCGATCAACTTCATATGAAGCCATTTAATGTACTTCAAGTCACAAAAACAATAACGTACAAAACTCATGTAATAAAAATTTTAACGACGTGGGAGATATTTCAAGAAATTACATTTTTGTAATTTTAATAAATAATACATATATATTTTTTTTAAATAAAGGAAAACATTCAAAAGGAGTTTGTCGTTTTATTCAGTATATTTAGTATCTCAGTGTCCATAGCATATCCGTATTAAAAGATTAAAGACAAAATTTGAAGCCGTTTTAGATAAAATCCCAAATGCTATTATTATTATTATTATTATTATTATTATTATTATTATTATTATTATTATTATTATTATTATTATTACCAATATTTCTCTCAGCATTTCACGAAAACGACTGATACATTAAAAAAATGTATATGACACTGATTAAAGAACTAATTGAGGAGAACAATTGTTACTTGAAGAAAAACTCTATTTTCAATATTGTTGTTGAAAGAAGACACCAAATTTTTTTTTCAACATTTGAAATTTCCAAAAATTTCGGAGAATTTAACAAAAACTATTTATGACCGTTTTTAGACGTTTTTGGTCCATCCTCGAATTATGAAATAAAAAAATAGGAGCCATTTTTGAGAAATGTTTGAAAATGTCGTAAAGACTTCTCAAAACTACCCCTAGAAATCAATAATCTATTTCAAATTCAAAAGGCCACCCGCGATATCAGCCTGATCGATCGGGGAATATCAATTTTGGTAAAAAACCTGCCTACTCTTTAGCCACTACCGTCGTTCACAAACCGTTTTGCCGCTTATTAATTGATCGAAATCCAAGAATATAAATCTGAAAAGATTTTCAGGCACCAGAGACCCAAAATACGAATGTTTCTGTAAACAAAATTACAGTTTCTGCTGCAGTATTACAGTATTATATGTACACTACGTAAGTAGTAGCTATGCTAAAAAGTAAAAATATTTGTAAACTGTAAATGAGAAGTCATAACATTGATAAACTATTCAAGATTGAGAGAGATTTTCTTAGAGCTGCCACTTAAAGAATCGTAAAATAACCTTACAACGATTAATAATTATTTATGGCGATTAGATTGAATAGGGCGAGATAATTGTGTGAGAATTCAGCTGTACAACGAATTCATTAAGACTTAAACTGGCGGCTGGACTAGGAGTGTCCTTTCCATTTCATTTGGAATGACTTTTACGGTACCTAAAAGAAGAGTGTACAGTACTCCGTCAGCCACAAAGCCATTCGAGTTTACTATGCATTAAAAAAGTCGTTCGCGTAACACTAAGTACAATAAACCGATTGTTGTTAGATCTGTTTCTTCTCACCTGGTCCTCCCCCTCTTTCTTCTTCTTCTCCTCCTCCTCCAAGTCCTCCTCCTTATTCCCCTCCTCCTTCTTATTCTACTAGTTTATGTTCTTTTCAAATATTAGATACAATGCCTGTTCCATCTTTGCATTTCTTTTTTTACTCCCATCGAGAGATCAATTTTACACGGCTTTTAGAAATATCACACCAGCAGCTTGAATCTTGTTCGCATACGTCTTTTTACTACTTCAAGAGTCATCTCCATGAAAAAGAACCATTACCTTGTAAATTTTACTTTCCATGTTTTGTAATGTTCTACTCCTATATCACATAGTGACTGAAGTATATTTCGTTTTCAATACTACAATCATGTCATTATTAATTTCATAATCAAGTTAAAATATTTTAGTTCATTATTACGAGATTTAACTGTGCTTGTATTCAGCCAGTTTTTGTTTTCTTTATTTATTAGATGTCTGTGTGGAGAGCCATTTGTTGTCCTGTGACTCAGACAAATCTTCATGTATGGTATATCGTAAATGACCTCATGTTTCCATTGCTGCTGTGTCGCTTCTCGTTTGGTCTGCGACTAAAAAGAGGATGAAAAAAGAGGTTGTTTAATTGCTTACAAACAGCGATATAAACAGCCTCGACTGTTGTTGGTAATTACGATGATGATGTTTCATCTTTGTACTGACCACTTTTTCCTTCTGCCTCATCCACATTGTCTCCACCTCATCTCTCTTATTTCGTTCTTTTCTTACTTCTCCCTCACTTCTTTACCTTACATGCCACTTACCATTCAATCTAATCAATTGAATCCTTGGCTAAAGTCGGTCACATGAATCATTCCTGCCCTTCGTGGTATTTGAACGCCGGAATAATATCTTCACGAATGGGTAACGGACCGCACATTATTTTTCCTTCCACGACCTTGTCCCATCCTCTCCCTTCACACGCACGTACACACACTTGCACTACACTACCACGTATGTCGGAAGCTCAGAGCCACTCCCGCCTCGAATGATGCAGAGATACATAGAAGTATCGTAATCCGAAGCATCGGTCGACGCCGGATGTGATTCCACCGGGAGAGGAACACCTCTACTTCCAGGTATAACATGCACTACACCGACGGGAATAATGACGCTCCCGAAAACAAAACATAACCAACCAAAACCCAATAAATCTTCCCCTTTCGACAAAAAAATAGGAGCCAGTTTTAAATACAATGCCAGTGATAGCGTACCAATGGGTCGCCGCCACGGCTGGCGCGCATCAGCCCGGCAAGACGAGCTCCGTAGCCTTGCCGGTAGCACGCCCCAGCGCCCCCTTCCGGGCCGCGCCCTGCATTGCAGCGGGCAGGCGACGCGGCGCGGCGCGGCGCGGCAGCACGGCGCCTGGCGACCGAGCCTCTGCAGCCGGTGCAACGAGAGAGCAAGCACAAGGCTCTGGAACCAGGGGTCCGTGTCACGGTCCATCCAGACAGGGGATTTTCCGTTTCCCTTTTCTCTCATTCCACCACTGATCCATCATCATTCGTATCATAACATCACAACCGGCAATCCATCAAATTTATCTGGTTTAGATTTAGATTGATTTATTAAAAAAAACGTAAAAACTGTATGTGACTTATGGGGATAATTTGCGCACGTTTTCTTGAGTTCCAGAATCCTTTTCCATCATTTAAACTATAAATAGATGAGTGAAAGTTAAAGATAAGTAAATAAATAAAAATAAAATTTAAAAAAACGCAAGATTAGCAATATTTGAAAAAACTAGACATTGTGGCTCCTGAGTTATAAAAAAATGATTTGCAAAGGTCAACGAAATGCAATTATGATTTTTCCTCCATTGCCAACAAAATAGTAACTCGTCCGTACCTTTACTCCTACCACTACAAGCAAAAGGAGAGTTCAACAAAACGTGCGCATAGTTAAGTTACATCTGTCCACTCCATGGAGCAAAGTAGAGCCTCTGTAGTCCGACGTGTTCAGTTGTCCAATCCTAGGAGCCTCGATCGTTTCATGTGACAGCTTTACAGGAAAATGGTCTGCGCTATTGTGGTTGTTCAGAAAAGTGTTTCATATGGTGTGATATGTTATTATGATAAAAATACGCAAAACACGTTATATGCATTAAAATTAACAATATGCAATTATACACAGTTTGAATTTGGTACAAGAACGTTTGACGATAAGCAATACCATAAAGTGACATTGCAAATTATCCGACGCTTAAAAATGCTTCTCTCTTAAAACATGATACCTGCGCGACACGAATCTACGAGTAATATCATTCCACGTTCGCCTCTTTGCGTCAATTCTCCTGTTTTCTTACCAAAGCAACCCCAATCATTTTTTGTGGTAGGCTGATGATATGTCAAAGTAAACGTATTGTTGTTGTGTTTTACAGTACATTCCCAAAATTATTAATTGATATTGATATTACCTTCAACAATGTAAATTTACTAATACGATAAGATCCTGTTACTCAACCGTCCAATACACATATTACGGTCACTTTTCACAACAATGAAAAATGAATTACTTCAGTACATTACTCAGGAATATAAAATAAAATTTTATTGTATAAATGTTCTCGTATTTTCTCGCCCGTAATTTCACTCAAAATTACGCAAAAAGTACTCATTATAGAAAAATTGTTCCTGATTTTATTTCAACATCTATCTTTAAGGAATAGACTTTCTTAAGGAAAAAAATTCTATCTTTAATATTTTAGTTGTAGGAAGACTCCGAATAAATGTTTAACTTTTGCAATTTTCGAAAAATCAGGGGTTTCAACGAACATGAGACCTGCACCATTCTCTTAAACGTTCTTCACACTATACAACATCAAAATTAAATAAAAAAAACAATAAAGCCAATTGTTTTAGAATTAGGGAAGTGTCCCAGGGTCTTCATGTACAGTACCCTCTAAAATTGAAATATAAATTTCTAATTCAAGGGACCGTGACATCATCCAGATCGATTACGAAATATCAATTTTGGAGAAAATCGGCTGAACGGTTTAGCCGCTAGCGTTGTTCACAGAGAGATGGACAGACGGACGGACCGACAGACAGACAGACGTTTTGCCGTCATTCGATTTTACGGCATAAAGGACCCACAAACCATGGATTTTGGCTACGCTACGTGTTGAACGATTTTTTCTCTAAATTTAGCAACTGGATTTACCCAAGTTTTCGTTACCACTGCGCGTAAGGGGGAAGAGTAGAGATCTGCAGGGGCGGCGGCGCGCGACCTGACCTTGCAGCGGCGGCCGCCGACGTCACCGTCGCGCGATTCCGACGCCCCGTCCCAGCGCGCCGCGCGGCTTCAGAGATCGATTAGTGATTCCGGGCGCGTCAGCTGCCTAGGTCATTGCTTCCGAAAGTATAGTGTCTCGGGAGGGGGCGTTGATCTTCCTGGCTGGCTGGCGAGATCCGGCGCCGACCTACGTCGGCTTGGGAGAATTTTTCGACCAGGTATCTCCCACAAGACTGGCTCCGCCCCAGCAGGGGCAAGCTCTAATCTCCCAACTGGTCTTCCGCCACGTGTGGTACTGTAGTGCATATTAGTGTAAATGTGGTAAGGGGTAAGGATAGGACAAGGAACAGGAAGGAAAGATGGCACGCGATCCGTCGCCTGTTTATTAGGGAACTGCTCCGGCATTCATCTGGTGTTGATCGGAGAAACCTCGGAAAACTACCGGTCAGAGCAGTCGGCCGGGCTGCTAGAATTCTCCCCCAGGCAGCGAGCGGCTGAATTCGACCGAGTTATGTAGCTAATGTCTAAAATCCTGCCACAAGCGGGAGTGAAATCGTAGGTCATCCGGCCCTGCAGTGACATCAGCTGATGCCCTGAGCCACCTCTCCCGATGCGCGCCACGCGGGGATCAGCAGCAATGCGCCGCGATCCGCCCCCGCAGGCCCTCCCAGCTGCCGCCTCCCAGCTGCCGCCCCGCGCCGGTTGCCCCTGCGAGAGCGCCGTGAGCCACGAACCCTGGGTTCTTATTTGACAGCAATGGAAAAATAATAGAATTACTAGTAATGGTTTGGGGCGAGAGCCTGCAGCAACACTTGTGGGCATCGTCTCACTTCCTTATTTACTAAATTATCAGTTATCATATTTCTTTAAAATTTATAAGATCAAAAAAGTACATTTTTCGGATGAGAAAAAAACTTAATTGTGAAGTATTGGTTCATTACAGATATTTCCAATCACAAAGAAAAAAGGGTTATTCCTCTTACGATTGCAGTACTTCAAAAACATTGAAAGTCATTTTCAGTTCCGTTTTTTAAAGAAGTTATAAATACCATACTTTGTGATTTGTTTAAATAAAGTTAATTGTATACTACATTACATTGCTCTGAGTACCATTTTCTTTTGTTCACGTTCACAACAAAACCTATTTATATTGCTGAAATGATTTGTTCTAAAGAACTCTGAGCTTATTTTAAAGTTAGAAGATACCCACTGATTTCAACAGACATCCTTTTTGTTTTAATAGAGAAAATTTCAATTGATTTACACTCGTAATACAAAAATATTAATAAACTTAGCGGTAATCCAAGAGCACATACTTTCTCGCAATATTTCTAACTTATGCAAATTCCAAAAATTTAGTGTTCAACGAAAATTATACCTACGCCATTCTTTTAAGTGTCATTTTTGATAACTGAGAACAAAGTTTAATAAAAAAACTTGGAGCCAGTTTGAGAAAATTTTGAAAATGTTGAAACTTCATGTAAAGTACCCCCAAAAATTAAAATATCAATTTGAAACTCGCAAGACCTCGAGTTCGTTTCAATTGATTGGGTGAAATCAATTTTGGAGAAAATCAGATGAATAGTTAGGCGCTAGCGTTAACCACAGACCGACAAACGGACAGACAGACGTTTTTCTGTCAATCGAATTTTCGGTACCAAGGACGCACTAAATATGGATTCTGACTCCACAACGTTTTAGGGAAAGTAATTTGCTACGTATAACAAGACTTATCCAATTTTTCGTTGACAGGGCTCAGCAATTATCGATTTCCAGAGCAAGATTGCAATAGTTTATCTTCTTACGAGAAAGTCAAAAGCGTTAGAAAGAAAGAGAAGGTACAATGAATGTAAATGTCAAATATACAAAATATGAAAGACTTTAAAACTAGCAATAAGAAATAGCAATATAAGGAGAGAGTGAAAGCAGTTGATTTTCAATTAGGTGTAAGTGGAACAAATGTTAATAAAAAACGTTGCAGAGGTGAGGAAAGCGGAACTAGATAAAAATGTGACTTGGGCTTCAACGCCAAACGTCCCCTGATCGGCGGGCCGGTTCCGTGCCGCACGGTGTGAACGCAATTCGTAATCCACTTTGCAGGATGAGGGTGGCGGCCGCGAGTTGATTGGAAAAGTTCTCTCCTTTGCACACAGCGCTGCACCTCTGGGCGAGGGAGCACTGGCAGACACGCAGGCCTCTTACGTCTGCACATGCCACCGCCGGCGTCAGCGGCTCGGAGAGCGCACAGGAAGACGCTACGCGCAGGGTAGGGATGTAGAAGAACAGTTATGTTCTTATACAAACATCGATGTTCATGATGTCTTATTTGTGAGTGAAAAATGTCCATAATCACAATTTTATAAAAGTTAAATTACAAAATAATAAGGGCGCTCAGTCTTTCAGGATCAGTCTTGTCCATCCTCATTACTTTTTTACTTCATTTAAAAACATGGCCACTGTCAAATTAAATTTTGTTGCACAAGAATTTAATATTATGGATTACTTTACCAGCATTAAAATATAGATGTTTAAAAACGTTGAATTTTGTTAAAATATTATTAAAATCGATGTTTTCACTTTGAACTTTGATGATTGGTAATATCAATGCTCTGTCGTTGATTTCATATAACTAGTGCGGGGGATCTGAATTTGGGGCATGATTACATGTAATGATAGAAACCATACAAGTATTTTATAAAAAAAGAAATTAAAGAGAAATACTTTATTTAATAACTAGTAGTACTACTACAGCACGTTCTTTCGCACATTAATTGTATTAGTTACGCCATATTATATTACTATAACAAACAGAAAAAAATTCTCGGCGCCGAGATATGAGTCAGATCATCCGAATTAACAGATCAAGCCCGTTACCGCTACACCATACAGTCCAGAAGGACTGCTGACGTTTCCCGATGCTTAAGAACGATAGGCTTCCTTCTCACTCCATTTATATCTAAATTATGCAATTTTTGAAAATGCCGAGAGTTCAACAAAAATTACATCTGTGCCATTTTAAGCGTTCTTAACACTTTCCGGAGGAGGGGGGATTAAAGAAAAACGTTGGTGCTGTTGTTGAGGCTTCATGTAAAGTAGAGCCCCCAAATCAAGCTATCCCTTTCAAACTCGCTGGGTTTTGAGTTCGTTTTGATCCATCAGGGGAATGTCAATTTTCGGGGAAAATCGTCTGAACGTTTTACGCGCTAGCGTTGGCCCCAGACGTACAGATATGTATTTGCCGTGAATCAATTTTTTATTATTAAGGACCCACAAAACAGATTCTGACTACACAACGGGTAATGGAAGTAATTTACTTCATATAGGAACAATATTTATTCACATTTTCGTCACCAGAGCCCGACCATAAGAGTTTTTCTGCTCCCAAAAATGGATTATAATACTTTTTACTACTTACAAAGTAAGACGAAAAAGTAAAAACGGCAAAAGGAAGCACTTGGATTTGAGCGCAAGGCCATCGGCTGACGATTCAAGTGCTTGAAGCAAAGCAGCAACGTAGTCAGAAAATCTAAGAGTATTTGTATATATTTGTCGTGCTCTTTCAAATTTGAAAATTTTGAAACGTATTTACTCGAAATCTGGTTACTTCCCACAAGTATTTTGCTGCATCAATATACTCAGATCTCCATACACAGTATCCTACTGCTAAAGGAAATCCCGTCGCAAAACACTGTTTCATAGCTTCTCGTTGTCATAGAAGCGCTAGGCGGTAGGTTTAAGCGGGCGTCACCAGTCCGGGATGGGCGTAGGACAGATTCTTGTGCCACTGACGGACGTTTATTAAAAGCATGGCATTGAAATATGTGGATTACTGCAAACTTGATGGCTGCTAGTTCCAACCGTCTGAACAGAAAGAGAGATAATATTATTAGAGAGTTTGTATCAATTTGATATCTTTATTCCACTCTACAATCTGTAGTGTGTTCCATTGATTTCAGTATGTGAACCGAAAAATGGCTCATCAACATACAGTCGACTCCGATTATTGTGAACTTCTGGGGACTAACATTTGGTTCACTATATCAGACGTTCACTGTAACCGATTGTATCAAAATTAAATAGCATTTCTCCACTATTATTTATTTTATTAATATAGAAATACAGCAAAACACATTAAGAGAACCGGAATTTTCAATATCTTTATTTGCCCGTAAAAATAATTTATTCTCAATCGTTTGATTCGTACATTTTTCATTAGTAATTTCTCTAAATTTCTTATCCAGGGTTCGTGCTCTCGCATTCTCTTTGTCCTTTGGTCACATATGCTTCTACATTGTTCTCCGTCCCAAAGTATCGTAATTCAGTATTTACACCCTCCAAACCCTCTTGCACCGATGGAACACACTCTCCGAAGACTCGATTTACTCGCGATATCCTTTAGCGGGATGGGTTAGAGGACTCATATCGCGGGAGGGGTTAGGGAAGGACTTACGGGAGGGCTGAGTCTGCTGAGAACAGACGAGAAGGCCGAGCGCGCAGGGCGGGCGAGCGCGGCGTGGCCGCAGCGGACGCGCGGGGGCAGTGCACCTGCGCCGAGAAGGCAGCCGCGGGTTCGCGCGCGAGTGGCGCCGAGCGCCGCGGCGGCCGCGGTCCGCGCCCGGTGGATGCGGATGGACGCGCCGCGCCGCGCCGCGCCGCGCCGCGGCCGCGGGCGGAGGCGCCGCGAATCATTCGGGGGCTTCAGGCTGTGCGGAAACTACGCACTCGCGTTCTTGCTCGCAACTCGTTTTATTTGACTATCATCAAACACACACGACGGATAATTCAGTAGACAAGAAGCACTTAAGTATCAATTTTCAAAAACATCGGACATATATTTTACTTTCTCGTATATCTAGTATAAAGTTACGTATTGCTGTAGAAAATCGATATCGAGATTTCAATGAAGACGTTTTTGCGGTGGTCTCCTGATACTAAAAAGTGTTGTTTTTTTCAACTTCCGTCTGTTCGCCCGCCCGTCTGGCCGTCCGTTCGCCTGTCAGGTTACGTGTCTGTCTGTTCATTCATGTGTGAACCATACTAGCTCCTAAACTATTTTTTAGGATTTTTTCCAAAATGAATATTCCCGGATCGATCTAACTAGAATCGAAGTCCGGCGATTTAAAAGAAAAATCTTTAAATTTGGGGGTCATTTTACATGAAGCATCTGAAACATTTTCGAACTTTTCTAAAAAATTACTCCAGTTTTTTTCTTTAAATTTCTTGAAAGAATAGAATGATATACACATAAAAGTGGCATAGGTCGCATTTTCAATGTTAACTCTGTATTTTCAAAATTTTCTAAAGTTTGAATTTTTGGCATTTTCCTAAAACTATAATCATGAAGATATTTTTTCTTCAAATAAAATTTGTTCTCCACAATAATTGTATCTTTAATTAATGTTATGTACACGTTTTTAAAAGATTCGTAGTTTTCGCGTAGTGTTGTACGAGATGTAGTCAATATAAAAAAAATATTAAATTCACGATTTTCTCAAATGCGGTTACAACTTTTTTCAAACTTCTTGTGTGGTAAGTGTTGAATGCACTGAATAAGATGTCATTAATTTTATTGTATGCATTTTGTAATTCCACTAATGTATATCTCTCACGTCGTTAATATCTACTTTAACAGCAACGTGTATACTTCGATGCATTTGTGAGTACAAATGCTTTTAATGACATCTTGTAAGGTTTCTCAAAAGGTCAAAACTTTTCTGTGAAAAAAGAGCTCAAAATTCCGCATCTTCAGAAAACCTCGAATGACATTTTCTCAAAACAAGTCCAAATGTTTTCTTTAAATTTGTTGAACGAATGATGCTATATGCGCTGAATAAAATGACATTAACACCATTTTGATTTATTCTTTTGACTTTTTCAAAACTACAAAAATGTATTTTTTTAAATATATCTCACGTTGTTTTTTCTATTACAGACGATTTTTATACATTATTGTATTTGTTAGTAGAAGTGCTTTAAATGATTTCTAATAAAACTTCTCGAAAATTCAAACGTTTTCTGTGAAAAGGAGCTCAATTTTGCACCTTTTCAGAAACTCCCAAACAACATTTTCTGAAAAAGGCTCCTAATTTTTCAATGAAAATTTGCGAACAGGTCTAAATTTTTACTATTCTGTAATGTTAATAAATTCATGTTCTACAATTAGGGAGCCGAAAAATTGAAAAATCTGAAAAAATACCTGAAGCGGCAATAGATCACAGCAAAGAAAAGGATGGGGCAAAACCGTAAAGCTAGCTCAGATTAAAGAGGGGTAAGATACAAGCGTGCTCCACCCACCCCCACACAGATATTCTCTCTCTCTCTCTCTCTCTCTCTCTCTCTCTCTCTCTCTCTCTCTCACACACACACACACACACACACACACATACACACACACACTTGAAGAGAGAAACCGCGCATCTTTCACGTTTTCCATATTTGACTAGGCGTGTCGAAACCAGCAGTTTTTTGCTGGCATTTATAAGCTTATGAACTGATCAAGACTTACTGTTAATCTAATACCTTTCTCATTCGATTTGAATCAGAACATTAATCTCGGACAGCAGGCGGGATTAATTTCTGGAATAGGTGGTTTCTGGATATTAGTATTTCTTTTCAACTATTTTATGCCTTTTATGGTTTTCACGTAACTTCAATAGGAATGTCAGTGTGTTATTTCCACGTTTACATTTTTCTTTCTATTCTCTTTGTTTTTAAAATCATTCTTGTTTACGTAATTCTGCCTCCTTGAATTATTTCATTTATTGTCAAAATTGCTTTTTTGCGAAGAAACAACTTTTCTGGGGTCAAGGCATCGGCCCACACTGCTAGACTGATGTGCGGAGGAACCGGACTGAGCATTTTCCCCACTAACTACTTGGGTGTTTCTCTATTTTACTGTGCCTGTCATCAACAATGTCAGAAGCAAAAGTCAGCCAACAATCAGAGAGCCAATCGGACAAAGATAACGTAGGAGACATTAAAATAAAATAACCTCACTAAATGAAATGAAACTATTTTTTTAAAATAAAAATATAAATTTATCAAAACTTCCAAGAATTACATTAGGAGGGCCAATTGAGCAAATATTTTCGTCCTCTATGTATTTCAGAATGCTAATGTCTTTTCAGTTTGTGAGGCAAATGAAAATGATTGATAAGATAATTGGAACACTTGTCATAAGGTCTGTTTGCTTTGTGTTCTCGAAAAGAAAGGTAAACTTGAAAAAAATAAAATCATGGATGATTACAGCTATTTTGTGTTTTTTTCTTCAGAAAAATAAGGAGTGAGCAATCATGTTCGTCCAATCTATTGCATCATGACTGACAGTTGTTGATCTGGAATGTAATTACGTTCCTGCCGTAGTCATATCACATGATTTATCACTGTAGGAATCGTAGTCGCTGCATTGCTTAATATTTGATTCCTCCTGAATAGCAAAAACTTTGCATGACATAGCGTCTCCAGTATGGGATTCGTTGAACGCTTATACTCGTATTACAAAAAGTGTTATCTCTAAATCTATATATGTCAACTCAAATAAAGAAACAAGTATGTTAAGTTAACTAAACTATATTAAAGAAGTACTGTATAAACTAAAGAAACAACTAAGTTAAGTAAACTATCTAAACTCATAAAGTAAACTTAAAAACAAAGACCCAAATGCTGATTATAAGGAGATTAGAATACGTTAACATTTTATTTGAATTTTTTTGCTGAGAAACGAAATGTTCTAATAATTAATATGAAAGAAAAGTAATAAATTAATAATTTACACAATAAGAACTTTTCTTTCTACTTGCGACAATGCTTAAGGGTGGCCAAAACCGATGTTAAGAAGGATTATATATCTCAGGATTGACTCCAAATTATCTGGTAAACGTGTGAACAAACCAGGTAAATAGGGTAATCATAACGGGCTAAACATGTAGATCTGTAATGAAGTATAAGTTGAAAACTCTAATGATTGGAGTAATTAGAAAACTTATTAATAAGAATAACCTCTACATTGTTTTTAGTTCTATAATAGACATAAAATACAATTAATTATAAGGCTTTAAAATACTTTTAAAAGATTCAAAGAAACGATAGTTATGTCTAGGAGATTATTTCCCACCTAATATTAACGGTTATTAAAAAGTAAATGATTGGTCTCAAAAATCTGCAACATGGCCCAAATAATCAAAAATCTAATAAAACGTAATAAAAATTGTAATAAACACCACTTAAATCTTTAATGTACGGCTTTGTAAGTCGATTATCATAATAATTCTCACATCACATTGAAAACTCGCACATTCGGGAGCGTTCTGTCGCGTGGGCGCGTTGCGTCCCACTCATTGTTTGTGAAGCCCTGCCGTCTTGGGCTACGCATCGCAGCGCCCCACAGAGGCAGAGACGGCGGCGCGGCGCGCGGGCGCCGCCCCCTGCGCTTCCGGGCGACAATGCAGGGCGCGGCGCGGGCGCCCAAGCGCGGCGAAGCGGCGGCCACGCGGAGCGTGGCGGAGGAGAAGGAAGCAGCAGCAGCAGCGGCAAGAGAAGCCGGCAGGCGCCGTGGCTGCACACGACAGCGCCCAAACTGCTCAATCACACTGCCTCATACTTTGTTTACTTTGCATTCTTGCTTAATTGCACTGATTGACTGATTGATTGCTAGTGATTCCGGGCGCGGCAACTGCGAAGATCATTAGTCCCGTAGGTGTAGTGCATGTCGTCCTGAGAGGTGGCGGTGATCTCCCCCCGCTAGCTGATGAGATGAGGCGAAGTCCTACACGTCGACTAGCGGGGTTTTCCTCAACCTGGTATCTCCCACCAGTAGGTCACCGCCCTGATCCCGGAACAAGATCTAAGATCCCGATCGGTCTCCTGGCACGTGTGGAAGTGTAGTGCATGTTAGTGTAAATGCATGTCAGATGGGAGGATAGGACGAGTAAGAGGAAGGAAAGATCGCGCGCGGTCCGTTGCCCGTTTATTAGGTATTCGACATTGCTGGGTAACTAGTGTTGCAAATTCTTCACCTAGGACCTATAGTGGTAATGAATTTTATTATCTACTGTCACATTGAAAATCCAGCTTTCCACTCACAATTGTGAATTTTCCCCAAGAAAATAATCCATGTGCTTCGCTTTGCTCTGTATCACCTAAAAGTGTACAATTGTGATAGTACCCTTAACCAACAAACGTCTTCGGCCAACACATCGAGGATGGTTTTGTTTTCAAAATACAAATAAACCTTTAATATTTGAAGGAATTCTAGTGCATACATTCAATTCAAAGGGATTTGTACTTTGACTTTCCTCTATTACAAAGAAAAGTATGTTATTTATCTATAAAATAATGATTTTCTTAAAGATATTATATATGTTTTGTATAATAAACTCTAATAATATACATGTGTAGAAGTTAAATAATCGTTTAAGTAATTAAGGGAAAGTGAAAAGTAGAAAATTACGTCATTAAAACAGAACCAGAAACAAAATTGCGTCATTACCCAAAACAATTCCTTGTATCCTACATGAACTAAAGATGCTATGAGATTCAAACACGATAAGGTGAACTGGATAAGTATCGTGTTGTACATATCATTGTTCGTTAATTGTATCGGCAATTAGTTACAATTACGATAATGTGCTATTGCAGCCCTTACAGAATCCTTGTCACGGAACTTCCAAGTTGCGTGACGCTAAAGGTACATCACCAAATACTAATTTCCTGTGAGGTTGAGAGAATCTCTGAACAGACCTCCCCTCAGATTTAAAAACTTGGAAACTAGTCATCAGTGGTTCAGAGGAGCGGATCCAGCCGATCATTTTCGTAGATTTTGATAAATAATAAACATATTTGTTATTATTCTGTATATTATTTATGTAATGTAGGTATGATACTATACAATATTATTACATAAATCGAACATAAATAAATATTTATATCAATTGCACCAAATAAAGGAAGGTAAACGAAACCTCTAGACCTCTTGGAGGGAGGGGGCATGTTCCCCATGCCCCCCATTGGATCCACCATAGCTCATACATCAATATGATTAAATTTTAAACACATCTTGACTGATATTTCTTGTTTACTGAGTTTTGACACAAATTATAACCAAAGAACAATTGTATTAGAGATACTTATTTCCGCAAAACATTCACATAAAATCCACGAAAAGTACCTCATCCAAACAATACTGAAAATCTACAAGTTCTTAGAACATATGTGAAGCATTACATAAATAACTTGCACACCTTACAACTCGCCTTTTAACTCGTATTTGAAAACCCTCAACGAAATGTATTATTCAGATGCAGTGTGCTGGTACCTCTTGTTTCTTTTTGTGAAGCTTTTTCAGCTGGTAGCTTTCGTTTGGCGATCGCTCGATCAACGAGGACCGGGACATCGAGCAAGCAAAGCTGAGCATCGCGCCGAAGGAAGACGCCGGGGGCAGACGGAGCACCAACTCGTTACGAGCCAGACGCGCGCCGACAGCCTGACATTAACAACACCGGCTTTGAGCAGATGATCGTGGCACCGTTATTTTTTCTCTTGTCCTGTTCCCCATTCTTCTTCGCCCCGTGATTTCATCTGTCTCTACACTGCTCCACGTCCGTCGTAATCAATTTCCGTACTTAAATCGTCATTATTTCCTTCTGAATCTTATGGCTTTCCTGATTCTTTTTTTTTTCTTGAGTATTTCTCTTCTCCTTTTTGTTCCTGACATTTTTCCCGTCTTCATCACTTTCCTTTCATTTTTTCGCCTGTTCATACTCACTCCTCTTGGCATTTGCATTCGTCGTTTTTGCTTCCTCCACTGCATTTTTCATCTTTCTCCTTTGTCTCGAATTCTGTTTTCATTTTCGTCTACGTCGTTTTCCAACTCCGCCGTCATCACATCGTATCTTTTCCATCTTTCTCGCTTTAGGTACTGGTACATCTTGTTACATGTTTACATTAACCCATAATGCCATATGTATCTCCATTTTTCTCTCATGTCTTCTTCACTCGTCAACTGTTTCCATTCTTGCATCTACTCTAATTTATTTCGGTTTGCATCATAATTTTATGTTCGGTTCGCATCATAATTATATCCATTACATTCCTTCTAATTGTTGATTGTATTCTTCATTTTTTATTCTGCTGTTGCTCTTTTTCACACTGCTGTTGCTGCACCTTTTCTTTTCCCCTTTCGTCCCCTTATGTTCATTACTTCCTCTCTCTTTTCCTTCCTTTTCTTTCACAGCAAGATCTCGCTGTTAAGCGTCCAACGCGGAAAGCAGTTGCCTGCCTGGGCCCATAAGAGGCCCGTGACCGCTGCGCAGTCGCCATCTTCGTGAAGTCGTTAACTGCGATCTGGCCGCGAGGCTTGAATAAGGCTCGCCGCGGCTCGCCGGGCGCCAAGGCCTTGGCCCAGTGCTCAGAAATGGAGACGCTGCACCCAGCGCCCCCCCTCCCGCGTCGCCCCCTTCCGTCCCGCCCCGCCACTCCCCGCCCAGCCTCGGCCCGCGCCGCTCCGCCCTCCCACGCACCGCCACGCACGCACCGCCACGCACCGCACCGCACCGCTCCGCCTTGCCCCGCCGTGTCCGGTAGGCAGGCGCGCCTTCGGAGACGGCGCCAGCACAGGCGCTCTCGGGAAAGTGGTCGCTTTGAGAGGCTCCGCTGTTCCTCCACGAGGGAATGGGTCGATTTGTGGTGCAGGAAGCTTGCGAATTCATTTCATTATTCGACATCCAATGTCAAATATTCATTGCTGATTCTTACCTAATCGGGACTAGCATTTCTATTCATAACATGAGGTATCAAACGATATGTTATCGTAGGTATTACCTCTAGTGATTTGAAAATTGTCGATAAATCCCCGACTTGCGAAGCGATAAGGGGATTCATCTGAAAATTTCCAGAGCAGGAGTAGTATGTAATAGGACTATTCCACAAATGGAATTATGTCCAACAGGTTTCCAAACACCGCCAAATATTGAAAATAACTGGAAGAATGTTCAAAGCAAAGAGGTTGTGTTCTAGTACATACGCGGTTAGTTGGGCATCGTCATAGCGATTGATGTATACCGTTTCCTAAGGTACATGAGCCACAGTTTATGATTGGCCGGTAAGGAGAAGCAGTAAGAAAAATCGGATAGAAAAAGGAATAAACACTATTGGTTTTAATTTAACGAGTAAATTATCTCCTTAATTATTTCAGAACATTAATATCTTCTGTTGTTAATGTTTATATTATTTCCGATTAATATTGCACATCGGCAAGAACTTTAACGCTACTAAAATGCAGCATTGGGAAATTACGAAGAAATGACGTTATGATGCATTAGGACGATGCAAAATTAAAAATGAAAGAACTGCCTTCTGACGGTTATATTGCTAGTTAGAGACCTGACTTTTTTCAAGTACACCCTATTTTTATCGTTAATATTATTTCAAAAATGACATATTTTGCATCGTTGTTTTTGCTGTGTTGCGAAATATAGTGATTTCAAAGTAAGTAGCTTAATGCTATTTTTACATTTTATAATTTTTACTTGTCTACTTCTTCCAATGTTTTTTATAAATATACACTTGCCTATTCTTTTAAAGTTTCATTTATTCGAAATTTAGTGATTAGAATTTAAAACACGGCAATAAGATCGGCTGTGTCGCTTGCCAGTTTTGCTCTCGCAGGTATAATGTAATGAGAGTCATGAAAGCTTTCCATTTTCTTTTGCAGGTAACCTTCAAACGTCCTAGTGAGTCACCACCTGGTCTTAATGGCTGACAGGATTATTGTTTGTTCTCCCGCCCTGTTGCTGAAAACGTAATTATCTTGCTTCTCCTTTTCTGATCAGCGTAATTGTAGGTCTGTTGATTTTGTATAAAAATTCGAATGCATCCAAAATGTTAATCGACATTCGAAGACATCGAGATATACTCGTATGAGGAGTGTGTGTGTATGTGTATTTTTTAAATTCTATTTTCTTGCAATGATTGCCACAAACTATTTTTTTAAACACAAGATAATCTTTAGAAAGAAGTGAAAACAACAATTGCTTCTCACTAAGACATTTCATAGAGTTGATGTACTGAATTTAATAATAAATTTTTGTATTTTATCGGCTTAAATGAATGTATAATTTTGCTTAGTTTTCCATTATCGCATGTTCTATCAGAGGTTTCGAAATACAGAGAAATGGCGTAGACATAATTTCATTTGGATAACTTAACCCTCGTTTAACTAGGAACTTTCCGAAAAATGCCCTGCCTTTGCTAAAGTGCACGCGTAGCTGCACTCACGCGAACTGCGTACATCATCTCTCAGTTCATCCCCGAAGTTCCCGTATTATCGTCGTATGTGTAACATATCGCTGGCCAATTAAGTAGGAGGTTGTGCAAGTGGAACAATGGAACGAACGGCGAAGCGTGCATGGTGAAGTGCTTGGGCGCTTGGGCGCTTCCGCCTGGGCGTTGATCCCTGGCGCCCCCGCGCCCCAGCCTCTGCTGAACGCCACACGCGCCCCCGCAGTCACGCCACGCCCGCCCGCCCAATCCCTTCCTCTCCCCTCCCCTCTTCACCCATCCCAGACCCTTCCCCACCCCCTCCCACATCATCTCTCCCACCCCACCCCTCCCTTTCCCCTTACCCCCTCCCGGTCGCTCTCCTCGCACCGATTAGCGCGGTTCATCGTCGGCAACTGCATGCCCTTCCTTCGCTCTATTATTGTCGGGGCCGACCCGCATCGCAGCAGCCTTCCGTGTCCCTAGCTGATCACTTCGCACCTGAACCGCAGCTGAACAAGTGCAAATCTACGCATTACGAAAACGCATTTGAAGTTTTGGGGTAGTAAATAATAAACGGCAATGCTAAGAATTTACTGGAAATGGAAATCAACTTTAAATCCTTTGCGGCGTCTTCCTACAACTACAAAATTGAAGATAGAGATTTTTCTTTCAAATGAAATTGGTTCCCCATATTGAGTTATTTCATTAAAGTCATGTACATTTTTTTAAAATTTTAGTAGTTTATGTGCAATATTGCATGCAATTTTAAAAAATAACAAAAACAAGATTTTCTCAAAAACAATTCCAATTTTTTTATACTTTTGGTAGATATAATGCCTAATGTACTCTATGAGATGACATAAACGCCATGTTTCGCTATTCCTCTTTTTTCAAACATTACAAAAGTGTAAATTTTTTGACTTGTCTCTCACGTCGTTTATATTTACATTAGCGGCGATTTGTTCACATTAGTATATTTATGAGTATATGAGCTTTAAATAAAGTTACAGTTTACCGATTAATCAACAGTTCTGTGAAACGTGTTTAAAACTCCACATTTTCAGACACCCAAAACGCCATTTTCTCATACATAGCTCCTAATTTTTTCTTCACACCTATCGAACGGATAGTTCTAATTGCACTCTTTAATATGACGTAAAGTTCAGTTTGTTTGTTTTTTGTTGCTTTTATCAAAAAATACACAAATGTAATTTTTTAAAGATCTCTCACATAGACATAGAAATAGACAACTAATACGGAAACGTCTGTGTCATTCTGACGACTCAGCAAGATTCCGACTCAGCAAGACTCCAAGGAGCAGGTCGCCCGCTATAAGTTAAATATATTTGTTATTTAGGTGTTGCGTTATGGAACAGAACAGCAAATTCTTTTTGTACTCTCCATATGAAAAGAACTGTTGTACTGTTTATTATTATTTATTTATTATTTAATAGGTAATTTTTACAAACAAATTAGATTACTTGATCCTATGTGGCTAGGCCGAAGGCCTTTAAGCCATTACAATACCTACATCCTTTCGCGTTCTAATCTTTCGAATTCTGGTATTCACCCCAAATGGTCTCTCCATCGCATCAAAGCCACGGAAAAGAGACCATAAGATACGGCTCAGGAAAAAACCCCTGAAGAGGGAAAAACCTGCCGTCAGAAGCCGCGTACATTCTAATCTATCCGACGTTTATTTTAACTATTTATTTTCTGGCGCGGACGTCCCGCCGTCTCCTTCCAGTGCTTGGCCTCCTCAGCACCTGAAATCAAACGGCGCCACAGGAGATCGTCCGCACCAGCGCCTCTGCCCTTACATTTTCGATCCCCCCTTCCCTTCGCCCCCTAATGTGCTTATTACTATGCCAGTTTTAATTTATTTATTATATTGACCTGTTACTGTTTATTATAATATACTCTAGTGATTGTTTTGATTGATTAATGATTCCGGGCGCGTCAGCTAAGGTCATTAGTCTCATAAGTGTAGTGCACGTTTTTATCGCTAACATCACCTTCATCGTCATCATATCTTAGCATTCATGGAAAAAGGGGCACAAGACGACGCTTTCCTTTGCGATGCTGAGGTAAAACTATTGTTGTGACTGTCCACCTGCAATAGTGGCGGATCGCAATAAGATCCGGTATGTACACAGGCCAAAGTTCATAATATTTAGAAATATCAAATTCTTAACTACATAAAATTTGTTTAAAGGACCGTAATATTTCAATAATTCAAACCATAATTACAGATAAATAAAGTAAGTGCTCTTGGTTGAGCGTGTAGAAAGATTCATGAATACAAAATCGTAAATGTTAAAGGGGGTGATTAGAAAACTAGGTGATGCATGATAAGCAATAGTATTTATATGAATGTATTCAATTATATAATTGTATTTATATAAATGTACAAATAGAGAATCTAATTAATAGAAATATAGCACAAATCTAAAAATGAAAATGAAAGTTTTGAACGAATTTGTTTTCTACATATCGATGAGGCCAGCTAATAGAAAAGTGAAAATACAGTAAACTGGCCGGGCGAACGTGTGCATTTGTGCATGCGAACAGCCGCTCGTGTTGTCCATATCTTAACGACTTGCTTTGTCGTGACTGCGGCTCTGTAAGCACACACGCGCGACCATAATTGGTTCCATCGTCCGGGCTGACAGCTGCGGCTCGGGCCGCGCGTGCGGCTGTCTAGTCGAGAGCGGCCGCCCCCGCTATCTTCGTCGATGGGTTCTCGATAACGAAGCGATTCGATCGCGGTTTCGTCGGGGTGTTGCCTCAGCGGGCGTTTAGTCCACAACGTCGCCGCCGTCCGCGCTGCCGCCACCATCACGTCACAATCCCCAGCGCACCACCACCGCCCCCCACAGCCTCCCACCCCCACCCAGCACCGGTGATCGCTGCTCTTTCGCCCAACAGCCAGCTTAGTGAGCAACGAACCACGGACCCGAGGCGGTAGATGAGGGTGGATGGCGAGAGGAAACAGCGGGCCTTTTGGGAAACTCGGCAGTGAAAATGGAATCGCCAAGCAAGAAGCACTGCTGTGTACACAGGGAGGCTAATGTAATTAACGCCTTACAATTGCGGTGGCGCAGCAGTCGGTTCACGACAGCTCACTTCGCTTCACCGCGAAAATGTCGCTTCTCACTTCTTTACTTTGCGATGTCGGAAGCAGTTGGGGGGATGGAATTGCATTGAAACGCGCGAGGGAGACTAATGTGATACTCAAGTGAAAGAGAACAGTCATTAGAATAAGAAAACTCATTGTTAGGGTAAGTTAAAGTTCAGGCGAGGGAAGAATATTTAAAAGCATTGATGGATGCGGATATCAAATATTTATAAGGTACGTACTTAAATTCACAAATACGTATGTTAAACGTATTTGTATACATATGAATTTTTTTTTGTTTTTTCTACTGTTTTTAATTCAATTCGGACTCGTTTTGGTTCCAGCTTCTCTTAAGTTCCGTATCGTCCAAATTGTTCTTGCGAATTCAAACCTCTAAACTTTCACAATTTCTACACTTTACAATACAAAATACAGTGAGCGGAGAGAAAGTGAGTACATGATTGCGCCTATACAACAATTAAATTTCATAATGCAAACATAATTTGTTCGTCAGAGGATTACTAATAGGAACTTTTAAAGAGTTGTGATAGCATGCTCATTAAAACTTCTTAAGACTTTAAAGAAATTTCTGAGTATAGTAATCGTATGCCTTGTGGACTTATATATTGTTCATATTAAAGACCAAATTTGTAAGTGTCTATTCTGTTATGTGCCCAATTCAATAATTCTACAAAATAATTAAAACGAGTTAATTCCATGTTGTCGCCTTGTCTCTCAACAATGTTCATTTTATTTAACAGAAATCTAAGAATATTTCCTCTGTATTTGTGACTTCTGAACTTTACTCCTCGAGAAAATTCAGCCAATTTCGCCCAGAGATCCGTTTACGACATTCATAAATTTGAGGTGTAAAAAAGACAGAAAATATGAAAAATAATTAAACGAACCATATCTGCCACATAACTATAATAGTAATAATAATAATAATAATAATAATAATAATAATAATAATAATAATAATAATAATAATTGTAATAATAATAATATTTATTTCTATGTTTGAGGTTAAATTCAAATCGCCAGTTTTACTATCAGAACGTAGAGGTACAAAAATCTGTGTTTTCTAAATACCCAATGAGCTCCGGTTACAACTTGCGCCCGGTGTCTCCCACCACGCGATTTTCATAAGCGTGCCAGCCAGAGGAGCGGACGCCCCTTGTTCTCCCGCCGGGGGCCATGTTCTCCGGCGGCGGCCGCAAGCACACTCAAGCGGCGGCGGCGGCGAAGGGCGACGACGGCGGCGGCGGCGGCGGCCGGCGCACGGACACCGAGTCGGAGGTAGGGAAGGTTGTTAAGCCACAATTACACGGGCTTATTTTCAGTTTTAGCCGGGTACAATTTTTAACATTGCCTGAAACCTTATTCGGTTATCAAATGCAAGATACTATTTTTTTGAAAAAACGGTAAAATACAGAGGAGAACTAAACACAGTAAGGGCCTATGATATTGCCTTTGTTACATAACACAGTGTTACCAATTAACTCATATTTAAGTGAATATTAGTTTATTTAATTTACCTTTTCTGCAAATTCGGTACTGTCCGGTTATTATTTTTTTAATACTAGATTATAAAATAATTGAAAAATCGTGAGAGCAAATAAAAAATCCGGTTTTGGTCATAACCGCTATGTTATTGTAGAGTATTGGAAAGATAAGTGTTCTCAAGTAATGGTTCTATGGGTTAAAATGCAGAGATTTTAGTTTGTTTTTTTAGTATTCATGTGATATTCCAGTTTTTCAATAAATAATTTATATTTAGAAAATAAATAGACTATGTATATTGAAGTATTAGGATAAGCATATTTTATTTTAGAGAGAAGCACATTTTATAACACTTTAAATTAATGGTATTGTTATGATATCAATTTTATTTGTGATACCAATCGTACTCATTTTGAATCCAGGAGTTGTTACCGGGACATCAGTAACGTGATGTTTTGGCTCGCTTAAATACGGTAGTTATTCAAGAAATTGTTCAAAAAAGCATCAATGATCGAAAAGAACATAAGCACACATAACATGACGAAAACTAAAGTTCGAATTGAAAACAATACCTTTCCCCTGTCAATGCTCACAGTCACACAGCAAAACCGCTCTATTGTCGCGATCAGCTTGTTATGGCAATGAGACATTACTACGCTTTGAAGTAGCTACTTCTGCACTTCCATCATCCCAATCTTTCGCCAATCGGATTCTTTGTGCGTACTTAACCGGAAAATAATTTTTTGTTGCGATTGCTTTTAACATTCGAAAAGAAATCACATCACTGAGGGAGACCGGCGAGATGCCGCTGCATCAAACCGAGAGAAATGGCCCAGGCTATTGACTAATATCACTGCAGTGCATCTGACCGGGAGGTCCTAGGTTCGACTTGTGACAGTGGCAGGATTTTCGACACTAGCTAAGTTGAATTCAGCCGCTGTCTGGAGGAGAATCTTAGCGGCCGACTGTTCTGATCGGTAGTTTTCCATGAACACCAGGCAAATGTCGGCGAATGTCAACATATGGCGAGTACCCTAACTAACGGGCCACGGATCGTGCGCGATTTTTCCTTCCTTTTCCTTGTCCTATCATCATCGCTCACTTCCTCACATACATACACTTACTCTTATACGCACTGTCCAACGACATATACCGGGAGACAAGTCAGGAGCCCCCTGGCGGGAGATAACGTGTTTGGGAGAATCCCTGCAAGCGAGTAGGTTGGCGCCGAATCTCGCCAGTCAGCGGGGGAAGATAACCGTCACCTCTCGCGATTAAACGTATGCACTTCTTATCGGACTAATGACTTCAGCAGTTGACGGAATGAGGCAATGGAGCGCGTCGGTCGCAGGGCGCGCTGTGGCCGGAGGAGGCGGCGCTGCTGGCGGCGGCGGCGCCGCTGCTGCGCGTGTCGCGCGCCCTGGGCGTGGCGCCCGGCCGCTGCCCCGCCCCCGGCCCCGCCTCCGCCCCCGGACGCTCGCGCGCGCCCTGCACCTCCGCCTACGCCGCGCTCACTTTCTGCGCCGTGCTGGCCGGCTACGGCTACAACCTGGGCTGGGAGGTAGCGCACGGCTTCCCCGACATCAAGGGCGTGCCCGCCAAGGCCGTCAACGTGCTGCTGGTGAGTGCGCACAGTGGCACCAAAGCGCTCTGCAGTAGGAGGGCGTTTGCACAACGCTTGTCTTCAAAATTTGGATTGTTGATGCAATGCACATAGTAATGTTTTCCATCAATTTATCACGTGAGGAATCCTTGATTTAGGACTCCTCATTTCATACTGCATTTTCTACTAACATTTCGTAAGGTATACTCATTGTATACGAAATAATGTAATACAAAATATAATGTTGTAATTCCCATAAATAATATGTTTTGTTTTAAACGCCCCTCAACGTTTTGTGATGTAAACGTTATTTCTGAGAAATATTGTAAAAATATTTATAAGGCAATGAATGAATTGGAATGAACAATATTGTCATCACCACCACCACCACCACCAATAACAACATCAACAACAACAACAACAACAACAACAACAACAACAAAAACAAACAATAAATTGAAATCAATTTGGTGGGGCAGACCGCACTTCGCTGGGGGTTATGAATTCATTTCCCGAGTAAAGTATGGTTGTTTGCACAGAGAGTTATGGCGAAGTAGGTCAAGGCGAAAACCACTACATATCCTCCGGAACCACCTAAACTCATCATTCATATCTTCATAATTGCTTGCGAAAGTCATGTACCAGTTATCGGCTCTTATCGTCAACAATAATGCGAGAGATACAATAAAAAATTAATGATGCCGGCAAAGTATTGGACTCTAAATCTATTGGCAACACTGGGATATTATATAGTATCCATGTTGCCAAAAACAGATATACGATATTCATATAGGTATGGGTATATAGGTACCAACTCAGCCCATGTCGTAGTGGACGATTAAATCAATCTCCAAGCGCGGAGGGATTCCAAACACAACTAGATACATCAGCACATCCTTTCTCACATTATTTGTAACGACTACCCAGTCCGAGATAACAAACCAAACACGTTGCCGCTACCCCACGCCGACGTTTTGGAATGCTCGCTTCAAACTAAAAATCTCTCTCGTTACTTCTAACTTTTGCAATTTTTCGAAATTTCAGAGATTAAAACGAAAATATGATCTCCACTATTTGTAAGCATCCTTTGTTCTATCCGTGGGAAAAAATAAAGATAAAGTTTGGAGTCCTTTTGAGAAAAAAGTTGTTTTTTTTTTATAAATTGCATTAACTTCAAGCAGAAAGTGTGCAAAAATTATTCGTTTTTCAAAAAATTGTTTTACATGATATTTTTTTGGATCAAATTTTCCAAACAGACTTTATTTAAGACAAAAAGATTCATCTTCAATATTCCACTTTTGCAATGTTATTTTGTTCAATATTCGGAAATACAATTTGCCGAAAATAGGACCAGCACAATTTTTTTACTGTCCTCTGATAGAAATGAAGAGGCATTTTAAAGAAAAAATTTGGAGCCGTTTTTGAAAAAATAATTCTTTGAAAATTCTTTCACGCAAAATGTCGCAAAAACTATTCGTATTTTCGAAAAATTGTACGTTTATTTTATTTCAATATCTGTATTTGAACAACAGATTTATTTAAGAAAAAAATTATCTTCAATATTGTAGTTGTATAAAAGTTCTGAAAAAATAAAACATTGCCATTTTTGAAAATTCTGACATTTCAACGAAATTAAGTTCTATGCTATCTTTTAAACATTCATTACGCTATCCGCAAACACAGTAAAGTCAAAACATTTTGACTCATTTGTGAGAACATTTTGACATCCGTGTTGAGGCGACATGTAAAGTACCTCCAAAATCAAAATATATTTTTCAAAGTCACAAGTTGACGTGTTCCTTTAGATCGGTGAATATCAATTTTAGAAAAAATCGTCGCCATTCTGCGACCTTCCTTAGGGCGTAATGCGAGGCTACAGCGAGGCGAGTAGCATTACGCCCTGAGGAAGGTCGCAGAATGGCGACCGAAACGTCGGCACCTTCGGCATGGACGTGGCGTCACCCGGACAGCCTAGTAAATAGTTATTTACACCATTTGCCAGCTTTTTGTCTTTAATTATCATCTAATCCATTTTCTCTGGGAAATGTGTACTTTCAGATCACAGATTTTACATTTCATCCGGCACCTTTTGGCCCATTGCGCAGTAGCGTCACTCCACTCCGAGAGGCCTGGAAGGTTCTCCCACACAGTTTTTCCTGTTTCATTCATTTTTTCGTTTCAGAGATTAGTACGTGTCTGACCGGCAGGAACGATAGCGTAGAATTATCTGACTTGCGTTGTTGGCGTCTAATGAGGTAGGAGACCACGTATTGGCCTACATTACCATTTGATCTCGTGTCTCTGCAGAGCTCACTTAGGTATCAGGCGCGATGATTGCATCTAGATGTAGTGTATGTTGTCATCTATCTAGTTACAATAATTCACAAATCATTCATAATCAATACCAGTTCTATACTTATTTATTCTGTATATCGTTAGGTTTATTTGTTTCAAGCAGAAAGTAAAATTGAAGCCTCTACTTCAAAAAATGTACCATTTGCTCTACGAATACCTTATGCAAATTAATGAGAAACATTTTTCGTAATTACCTACACATTTCCTCTTCAGAAGAAGATTGTGCTGTCGCACATCACCAAAAATATTGATGAATATAAATCGCCCAAATACACAATGAGGGATATTTAGAAGAAAAACAGGAATATGAGTATTTTCATATTGAAAATTGCAGTTTTATAACAATTTTACTGACTCTTCAGAATTTCGTTCAAAAGAATGGAATAGGCTACATGAAATACGTTTCTTCGTAAACCTATTCAGTAATTTGTTTATTTCTTGCGTTCATAGAAAAGTGCATCTTCTTTTGTTTACGTCTTGGACCAGTAAATAAATTACACGCTAAAGAAGGGAATTATATTAATAGCGTGAACGATTTATCCTTCCATTTCCCCAATATATGACGAATATACTACCTCCCGGGAGTTATAATCTCTACAATTCGCAATGAAATCAATCCCTAGATTGATTCCTTTAATATTTCTACATTTAAACATTTCTCAGGTTCTCTTCACCTCTCTTTCACTAGTTTTAATGATTTCGTCTTAACGGATTATTGAAGATATTTCTTGATATGTTAGGGGCCGTTCATAAATTACGTAACGCAAATTTGGAATATGTTCAATACCCCCTCTCTCCCTTGCAACGCACCCGTAACGCTCGCTTGAACCCCCCTAAATAATTCCGTACCGCTTGCGACAACAGTCCCCCCCTTCTAAATGTAAAAAGTGAAAATAAATTATAGTATGTAAAAACAATTTGTATTCGTTTTACTTGTGCTATTAAAGTAATTAATGATAATTAAAGTATAGATTAGTCGTCGATGCTGGCTGCACCTAACAATGAAATTTGGCACGTTGTGAGTGAAGAATGAATGCCTGGGCGAGAATTGGTTATGCATACGCCGTCGTGGATGAAGCAAGAGTGAGTGTCTACAGCGCCAATTTAAATGGATTCTAGAATATATCAGTTTTCAATATTTTCTTTGTAATCTTACAGATTCAAGAAAACAATGTCGAGAAAATATTTTCACTTACTGACTATTTTCACTTACTAACAATTTACAACTAATAGCTTTAGTTTATTTATGTGTTTATAACAAATTAATTAGTTAATATTATAATGTTTTAGTACAGGACTCAAAAAAGGAATTATTTCAGCAAATATTGAAAAATGTAAAAACATAAATATTAATGTTAAGTAGCACTTAACTAATACCCCCACCTATATGTAACGCTACCTCAGACCCCCCTCTCTCCATCTTTAGCGTTACGTAATTTGTGAGCGACCCCTTTTCTGAAAGTGAATGCTTAATCTTGATTACCCACAAGAGATACAGAAAAGATAGCGCAATATTTCTGGACCTTTCCCAAAAATTAAAAAAAAAATCAATTTATTTACCTCCCGTTTAATAATTCTATTCGCCCGACATCTATGTTTTATTAGTGTTGCTGGGTTATTATGTTTTCATATTCTTGGCTAAGTCCCAAAGTACTTAAATTTTGGGAGAAGCACGATCATGGAAAATTTATTATTGTTTGGGTGGCAGTGAAAGGTCTGCCTGTATAGTTTTATAAGTGACTTTCTCAATATTTAATGAAACACATCCATACTGTTTTTCTGTATGGCAACCGGTATTCTAATTTAATATTTTGAATATTCCATTAGAACTCAAAGCTTCATTATTTTCACCTATTTTAATATAAATAAATAACAATTTATACAAGAAAGAAATTCATTCACACCTTTGATCAAAATTATTATTCGTCCATTCTTAAACTGATTACAATATCACGCATAGTCTAGCTTACTGTCTCATTATATTTGTTTTAAAAGAAAAAAATGATATTTTACCGTACTGTAGGCAAAGTTTGATCTTCTCACAAACTTTTAAAAAATTATTTAACTTTCCTTTAAGCTACATAGCTCTGCATTCTTGGCTGATGTTACATTTCGTGTCTATTTTATTCCATCATTTCTCTTACATTGCTTTTCTTACTACGTGCCCGAATTCTCTGATGTTGTGCCCTAGTTACTAATGTAAACGAACTTCCAAATCTATACCTCTTACTCCATCCATCTGACTTCCATGAATGTCTACTTTGTTCTCATTATATCAACTCCTGCCACTCCCTGCAGTTTAGTTGGACTAGAGGATTCATTCCATTCCATGTAAAAACAGACCACACCATTATGAAGCCACCTCCTGCTAGCAAAGAGTCGTTTTGACAACTGGAGTCCGTAGCCTCGTGGGGTCTGTGCTACACTCGAACCCGACCTTCAGCTCTTAACAACTTAAATCGGGACTCACGTGATCAAGCCACGGTTTTCACGTCGTCTGGGGTTCAATCGATGTGATCACGAGGCCAGGAGAGGCCCTGCAGGCGATATGGTACTGTTGGCGATGGCACTCGAATCGGTCTTCTGCTGCCGTAGCCCAATAAAGACAAACTTCGCCACTACGTCGAAACGAATATGTTCGTCGATCGTCCGACATTGATTTCTTCAATCATTTCACGCAGTGTTGATTGTCTATTACTACTAACAATTCTACGCAAACGCCACTGCCCTCGGTTATGAAGTAAAGGCCGTCGGCCACTGCGTTGTCCTTGGTGAGAGATTATACGTGAAAGTAGATATTCTCAGCATACTGTTGACGCAGAGTATCTCGTAATATTGAATTTCCTAACGATTTCCGAAATGGCATGAGCCATACGTCAAGCTTCAACTACCATTCCGCGTTCAAAATCTGTTAATTCCCGTCTTGCGGCCATAATCATGTCAGAAACCTTTTCATATGAATCGCTTGAGAACAAATGAATGCTCTGCAAATGTACTGCCCTTTTAAACATTTTGAACGTGAAACTTCTGCCACAAGTGTATTTGCATATTGCTGTAGCATTGCGTATAAGCTTTTGTCACCTCAGTGTATATTAACAGTGTATCAACTCTTTTTTGTAGAAATTCCTTTTTTTCATAAACTTACTACATCTTTATTTAATTTATCTGCTTACACGAAATATAAGTATGTCACTTAAATGTCTTAATACAAATGTGTTTACGATTCGTGTTTATAAATATCTTTACAATTCGTATATATCTATTTACGTTTGAAAAATCCAATATCACACCTCGCTTCACCTTCCATTGTCACAGTTTTGTTTCTCTCTTCATTTTTCATTTCTTACGCCCAAAATATTTCTATATTTAATATTTTGAGCTTAATCACTCATCTTAAATGGCAAAACAGGAATGTAACTGAACTGTGTCGGAATGTTTCAGAGAAGGGTAGGTAATTTGCTATGTAAGGAAGATCTATCTCCGTTTTGTTTTTGCAATCTTGATTAAGATGGAAACTTCTTTGAGAACACTATTCTGAACTATTCTCCTTTTAGCAGAACGATGAACTGAACGATTCCGGTTGGTTGGATGAATAGTGATTCCGAGCGCGTCAACTACTAAGGTCATTAATCCCGTAAGTGTGTTGCATGTTTTATCGCGGGAGGTGTGGCAGTGATCTTCCCTTGCTGGTTGGTGTGATCCGGCGCCGACCGCCGATGCCCACTCGGGAACTTAGACTCCTCCCGGCTGGTGCGGAGCCCCGCTGGTGTGAGGAACCTGCTTGAGGAAAACCCGGCAAGCCGACGGGTAGGTCGACGCCGGATCTCGCCGTTCAGCGGGGGACGATCACCTCTAAAAGCTCCCACAGGCAGACGCGGAAGATACGCAGCCTACGCGGAATGGTCGCAGTGGCAATTTCGCATCACGTGTTGCCTTATGAGCACGTTTAGACCTGCGCGCAGGCAAGCGTCGCGGCAGCGGATTCGCAGCGTTTCATTACCAGCGGATTTGGGAACGCAGTCGGACGCGTTTCGACCGCTGCCGCTCGAGTTTCCTCCCGCCTTAGGGAGTCTTCGCTCCTCTCTGGTTCGAACTCCCTTGCCTTTGTTTATCGGATGAGGAAAACCGTCACCAAACGCTGTGTCATAATTGACGCAACGGTTGTTCCGCGAATTTCGTCTAGCGGGGAACTTTCCGCGCCACACCCGCTGCGTATTTGCCGCTATAACCATGCACTACACTTATGGGACTAATTTCCTTTGCCTTCGACGCGCCCGGAATCCCGAACCAACCAACCAAGGAGCGGGCCAATTGACGTGCTTGTAAACACGAATGAATGGAAGGAAGGCGTGCGCGTGGCGCGGCAGGTGAGCCTGGTGTTCGCGACGGCGCTGGCGGGCGTGGCGGGCCACGCGCTGGCGCACGGGCGGCGCGCGCGGGCGCTGCTGCGGGCGCTGGCGCTGGCGGACCGCGCGCTGGCGCTGCGCCCCACCTCGTGCTCGCACGCGGCGGCGTCCCCGGAGGCGCCGGGCCCGCGCCCGCCGCTGGGCGCGCAGCTGGGCGCGCTGGCCGCCGCCGCCGCGCTCATGTACGGGCTGGGCGCCGCCGCCTGGGCGATGCCGCGCCAGCAGTTCTACTACCTCGCGCAGTTCCACGCGCATCTGCTCGTCTGCGTGCTGCACCTGCAGGTGCGCACCACGACACCCATGCTGGCAGAAACAAAAGAACTGTGATTGAGAAAAAATCTACGAACTGATCTTTTCTGATAAAGTTAACTATATCCAGCTGTGAATCACAAAATTCTGTAATTATACCCCAAAATTAAACCGAGGATTTAGAAGTTACAGCAGATGTCCAAAATTATCCTAATACTCGTACATAGACTAGCAACGTTACAGTAAACTCTATGAGAATCACCAATCTAACTTAGCACAGTTCTCGTTCTTATTTATCAGGCGTCTTCTCTTGCACACTGCCTTCTGTGCATTTCCAGTTAAAGGCGGGGGAGAACACCAGAGACCTGACAAGTACTTACATGACCGCGGAGATCGCGCAGGTTTCGCCCCTAAACGCTCCATTTGGTGCGGAGTATCATATCGGCTGAGCCCCTTGAATTGAATTAATTTTAATGATGCCTTTTTTACGTTACGAGACTCAACCCATTAGGCCTGCTCTTCTGTGTGACCACGCAAATTTTGATACGCTCCTTTCTCCACCTAACGGAGAAAGAAGGTATTCACCTGGGCGGCAATTTAGATTTAGCTCAGATACTTATTTGATGCTTGAGGATCTTTGAGATACAGTGAATCTACATTTGTCAGCTGGCCTTACTTCCCCTCCGAATGAAGGCGTACAAAGATTTTTTTTATCTTCATAAATCTACGGCTTTGTACGGGTTTCAACTTGCGAGCTTGGATAAAACATTCCGATACGCTAACCGTTATACCACCAACGCCACAAATGCCCAGCCCGGCTAGCCTTGTGTGTAGGGCGACGTAGTTTGCCCAATGAGTAGCTCGCCGCTGTGGGCGCGTGCGCAGTTCCTGAACGTGGTGCTGCACCTGCGCGGGAGGTTCGCGCTGCTCAACGAGCAGCTGCGCGCGCAGGCGGCGGCGGCGGAGGCGGTCGCGGCGCGCGACGCGGGCTGCGCGTGGCGCGGGCTGCGCCTGCTGGGGGACCTCGCCGCCCCCGACCTCGCGCCCGCGCCCGCTGCCGCTGCGCAGGCCAACCCGCTGCGCGCGCTGCGCCACGCGCACCGCCACCTGGTGGACGCCGCGGCGCTCGCCGGCGCCATCTACGGCCTCCCGGCCCTCACGCACGTGCGTAGGCGCTTGTGCCGCACTTCGTATGTCAAAATTTAACAATGTAGGGTCGTCAACAAAAACCCAAAACAGCCTAGTCGTCCGCTGTTCCAATCTCACTAGCGTCGACCGCAATAACCAGCAGGATAACCGTTTAACAATTGCAAAGCACAACAGCAGAAACGAATTAAATAAGCGAAGCGTGTGGAACGTAAAGAGAGCGAGCTCTTCTCCAGTAGAGGGGTTTACTTCCCCTCCTCGCGCCTACGTTATCCGCCCTCTGCTCTCCGCCGCTGCCCCTCTTCTCCGCAGCGGGGGGGGGGGGGGGAGCTGCCCCGCCTGGCTGTGGGAGTCTCCCATGTAACAGTTTATGTTGACTTGCTAATTCCCCGGGATATTACACGTGTACTTGTAAACTGCCCCACCCCCCTCCCCCACTCAACCAACCCCACCTTACTTTGCGCGCCCTCGTTGCTCTGTCTGCGCCGCCCTTCTGTTTTCTTCATTTGCCCCTCCCTCCTGCTTGTCCCGTCCGCCCTGCCCGCCTAGCCCGCTCCACCCGATCCTCCCGGCTCTGACAACCTCTCTCTTTCCTCGACCCGCCCAGTTCATTATCTTCCTCTCTCCCGCTTCGCCCGCCCTCCTTGTCAGCCCCGCCCTCTTCGCCCGGCTCGACCTGCCTCGTCCGCTCTACCTTCAACTACCATTTTGCGGCCCCTCCCCAACTCCACTCCGCGACGCCTGTCAATTGTGCAGCGGATGGCGGCGTTTCCAATAATATAATTGTTGAGTTATAACTAAATTTGCTGTGACATTTTCGTGTCGTGATGGTCTGTTTCTTTTCCCCGTTTCTCAAAAGTCCAAAATTTGGGAGAAAACTCAAATGGTTCAAATGGAATACACTAACACGCATTTTTATACAAGTGATTCAGAATGAAAGTTACAAACTTAGAGGGCATTAAGGTCGACCCAAGATTTTCTATTCTTGTGAGAAATCTTATTATATGCAACAATGTTACACATGTGCTGGTTGCCCCTGATAGTTAGGCAACCAAACATGCATTAACGTTTGGCGGGTCTACGAAATTTGTGATTGCTTCAGGACCTGTCGTGCCAAAAAGTAACGCATGAAGGTTGTCTTCCAATCACGGCAACCTTTCTCTTATGTAACATTGTTATAAAAATTCCTATCATACGTTCATTGAGGAAAAGGTTATTATTTTGTACTCTTCTACATCGGGGAGGCGGTCTTTGGCCAAGTTTCGCCTCTGTATTTTCATCCCGGTCTTCCTGTGGGACTTTCCCCGGCGCGGGCCTACGGTGCTTTCGAGCATGCATCGTGGGCGTGCCTTGTAATTCCAGAATATGACTCGCCTATCTCCAGATGTTACTTAATAATATCATAACCTTCTTGGCTGGTTGAACGCGAGATCTCGTTAGGACTGGATGTTATTGCAGCAATTTCATTTTGCGGGACTCTTCCAGAGTTCATTTCACACGTCCAAAACGTGCCATGTCTCTGTGGGAATTTTCCACCCTTTGATAATCCACCGCCCCATCCGCTAACTTGGGTTTTTAAAGCCAGTGCGTTAGCTCCACACCATGGGGGAAACTGTTTGTGCGCCCAACGCCCAAACATTCGAACTTTGTGATACACTTTTACCTGCTAACGTTGTACTTCAGTATTAAATTCATTACACAATTATTTCTTAATGTTCAGACGTAAATCTTCTCTGAACTGTTTATGCAAACTAGTATCAATAAGAAACAGGGTAGTTTCGTCAGTGCATTTGTTTTTCCAAATGCAATATTTCTGTATCGTTTTTGTTCAGTGCGTAAGTCTGAGAGGCTGGCATGGGGGAGTGGTGAATGTATTGATGGGTAGAAGTCTAGAAGATAATGTTTATTATAAAGTGAATGATGGATAATATCGAAAATAGGGGATTCTGGAGAAACCCATGAAACATACCACAAAGCCCTTTCGTCTAGCCGTTGTTCGGTTTTTAACTCTTTTACTCAAATGAAAAAAGATGTCTTCCTGGCTCACTATGCTATGTTACTTCTAAAAAAATTATGCGGATTTTCTTAAGAACAATATCTCTAGATAGCTAAGATCTATTGGGGAGATTTAAACCAAATGTAATCCTCCACTTACACTACTGGAAGTGCTTTTCATCCCCATCAAGGAAATAATTGACGTAATACGTCGGCAACCCATGTTCTAATATCCGGAGCTCGCTCTCTCAAGGATAACCCGATCGTTCGTTTGTGTCAGATGATGACGTCATTTCCTCTTTATTGTTCCGGAATACTTAATGGAATGTTCCTTCATCGACTAAAACGAAAATAATGAAATTATAAACTTAGAATTGGAATCATAAAAGCATGCTTGCTTGAGACATTAACCATAATTTCAGCTGTACTCACAGAAAACAAACACAACCTAGTACTTTGAGTAAAAATATGCGAAAATAGAACTCTCAGTGCCTTCTACTATAATAAAAAATGTACAAAGTAGGAAACTGTGTGAGCATTTTCTAATAGTTTATTACATGTTAACAATTAACACTTTTGAAAAAACGGATTTTTTAAAATATATTGCTTAACAAATAAACGCAGAAATCTTCAATCATCTTTGTAATAATTTCCTTTCAAAATTCGGGTCTCAAATGTATTACGCGTGTATTATTGTAACACTTACACTTTTGATTCCTGAATAGTGTAGAAAACCAGGAAGATGGTACGCTTAACATTTTCTCACTTCCTCATCGTATGCAAAGTCAGTTTTCTATCGGAAGCAGTCGAATCCGAGGGGGGAAAGTCAACAATTTTAATGTTCCAATCTTTAACTATTAAGACTGCTCGAAAGGAAGAAAGTTCATTAACTCTCACTTGTGGGCTTCAAGCCACCCTTAATTAGTTTATTCACCATATTAAATAATTTTAAACATTTCCGGATTATCATTGGTAAAAAATACCTTCATTTATTCATAATTAAGGATTGCTTCGTAATATTTAGCCTATAATTTATTGTTTATTTCATCATTTTTTTCATTATTCGTTTATCCATTTCTTCTTTCTCTCGTTTACTTTTCTTATTTGATCACCTATTTGCTTGTTGTGCTGAGGGACGCCTTGTCCACAGGTGATGTTCATCTTCATGTGCATCCTGTACGACGTGTACCAGCTGATGGGGCTGCTGGCGCGCGGGTTGCACCAGAGCCTGCTGGAGCTGCTGGCGTACGCCGCCTGGGACGCCGTCCACCTCACGCAGCTCGTCTCGCTCACCACCGCCTGCCACCTCGCCGCCGCCCACGCCGACGCCGCCTCGCGACAGGTTTTGCTCACTCTCATTCACGACAGTCAATCTTGAGGAGCGTTGTCCTTGGGGAACACGGTTAAAACGCATTCGTTTCACAAACATTGGCTAACTTGTTCTGGGGATATTGTACTCATTAAATTCAGAACGGAGCATAATCGTTTACTTAAGACACATACGTATCAAAGGTATTTCCAGTCTGCCATTAAACAACAAAAATGTACATCACAGATTACGTATGTATATACAACTACAAGTAAAGAATGAATGAATAAATCTAAATTGGTGAAGTAAAAATTAAGCTAGCTGACTATTGGAACAACATAAAATATTTAACGTGCATAAATTAAATGCTTTACATCTAAAACACTTGGTCTTAGGGTTACAAATGTAAAACACGTAAACGTCAGTTGTGTTTACCCTTTCTAAGAAGTACGCTGTAGCAAAACTGCGTAAGAAGTGTCTCATTGTTTTTTTTTTTCTTACCAATATTTATACATGTTGAATTCTCTCTCATATCTGTCTTTACTTTTCGTGTGAAGTAATGTTTTCATCACTTTGTCAACTTCTACTAATACTTTATCGGCAACATGTTCAGTACCTTCCATATGCAAATATTTCTTGTAAACAAACAATGCAAAGCTCACTAAAATAGATCTCAGAAGCAATACGTAATCAAATGTACTATACCTCGAAAGGTAATGATGTGTTTGAATTTCTCAAAATTAAAATTATTCTTAAAAGCAAACGAAAAAATATTGAAACGTAACATGTGTATAAAGGGGTATAATATCACTCGCGGTATACAAGAAAACTCTCTCCTATCGTCGTTCATTTTCTTGAATATACCACTCAAGCAATTATTCCCCTCTTTATACACTCGTTTCGTTAATTACTATAATAAACTATCCTCAGAGTTCATTCAATGACCGCTAGATAGCATATTGTTCAATAAACAAACAAAGCATTTGGTGGAGCCAAACCGCGGAAAATTCCTGGGCAGTAACTAGTTAAGAACACCTGGTCTATTTGCCTTATTAAAGACGTTCTAATGTTCTCTTCCCAACAACGCAACTGTGACATTAAGAAAGTCAAAGTTTTTTAAAGATATATTTTTTTGCAACGTCGAAAGAAAGGAAAAATCGTCAAATACATTTTTGCGGATTTTGTGGAACGCACGACATACGGTAAATGATTTTTACACAGAAAGAAATCACGGCATTGAACATTTGGAATAGGTATTGTTTAAGAATACTTATTCAAAATTACGATAAAAAATCTTAAAATGTAATTCCTGCCCAATCTTTAATCTTGCTATAGAATACGAAACAGACGTTCTTCGACCTTCTCTCGTGAAGCAGCTCTCTAAAATTCAAACTAACATCTCTAATACCTCAGACTGTCTTATCGTCCAACATATAACACCTCAAGTTTCACAAACATTTCTACCCCAGATGTCTACCAAAGAGATATCTTTTAATTGAAATAACTAAAATATACATTAAAGTACAGCAAGCCAGGAAAGATTCTCCGCCCCGTTCCGAGGCCGTCTACCAACATAATATCTGTACTTAAAGCTCTCATCAGCAGAGTAACACCGCAGCAGCGGACGCCGTGCAGCACTGTATTCTTGTCGGCGCGTGTTGTTCGTGCAGGTGACGCGGCTGGTGCTGGCCCAGCCCTCCCTGCCCTCCAGCAGTTGTACATCCATGTCAGAAGAGCTGCACTCGTTCTCGCTGCAACTGCTGCATTCGCGCCTGGAATTCAGTGCTTGCGGCCTTTTCGCCTTCGACCTGCGCATGCTGTGCGCCTTCGCAGGCGCCGCCACAACGTACCTCGTCATCGTCATGCAGTACTAACAAGGATAGTTCACCAGAAGCCCTCTTCGCCTACGACCTGCGCATGCTGTGCGCCTTCGCAGGCGCCGCCACCACCTACCTCGTCATCGTCATGCAGTACTAACAAGGCTACTTCCCTAGAAGCCCTCTTCGCCTTCGACCTGCACATGCTGTGCGCCTTCGCAGGCGCCGCCACAATCTACCTCGTCATCGTCATGCAGTACTAACAAGGATACTTCACCAGAAGCCCTCTTCGCCTTCGACCTGCGCATGCTGTGCGCCTTCGCGGGCGCCGCCACAATCTACCTCGTCATCGTCATGCAGTACTAACAAGGCTACTTCACCAGAAGCCTTCTTCGCATTCGACCTGCGCATGCTGTGCGACTTCACGGGCGCCGCCACCACCTACTTCGTTATCGTCATGCTGTGCTAAGAAAGCTACTTCACCAGAAGCCGTCTTCGCCTTCGACTTGCGCATGCTGTGCGCCTTTGCGGGCGCCGCCATCACCTACCTCGTCATCGTCATGAAGTGCTAAGAAGGCTACTTCACCAGAAGCCCTCTTCGCCTACGACCTGTGCATGCTGTGCGCCTTCGCAGGCGCCGCCACAATCTCCCTCGACATCGTCATGCAGTACTAACAAGGCTACTTCCCTAGAAGCCCTCTTCGCCTTCGACCTGCACATGCTGTGCGCCTTCGCGGGCGCCGCCACCACCTACCTCGTCATCGTCACGCAGTACTAACAAGGATACTTCACCAGAAGCCCTCTTCGCCTTCGACCTGCGCATGCTGTGCGCCTTCGCGGACGCCGCCACAACGTACCTCGTCATCGTCATGCAGTGTTATGAAGGCTACTTCACCAGAAGCCCTCTTCGCCTTCGACCTGTGCATGCTGTGCGCCTTTGCGGGCCCGGCCACCAGCTACCTCGTCATCGTCATGCAGTGCTAAGTAGGCTACTAGTCAAAAAACTATATCTGTGACTATTCACGAACCGAATATTGTAAACTCTCAAGACTCTTTTTGTCATATGGCTGGTGGTGAATCCAAACACATGGAATTTCATGCAACGTATCATTGCTCTCCATTTTGTGTCATGAATTTCATACTGTGCATTTTTGTCCAGAGTAAACGAAACTCGATTTACATCCGCAATGGATCTATATTTATGTACTCCGTTTCAATGGTGATTAGGAACTTATTCCGTTTCTCCTTGTTCCGAAAGTAATGTATATGACGAGACGAGCAGCCTTGCAGTGACCGGGTTTTAAAGGAACATCGTGGTAAAAAGATTTTAAAAAATTCTGGTACCACAGTGAATTTGATTGAGGTTACAGAAACAAAATTTGGGAATCTTTTATCTCAAACAGAAAATGGGACACACCCAATACTGAATTAAATCTGGCATTAAGCACATGCGCAAACATAGCTTGGTGAGTAAATAACACTGGTATACACAAAAAACTTTTTGTCTGTAGAATAAAGCACGCTGTTTTTATAAGATAATTTGCCCCTGAACCGAAATTAAATTTCAGAATTTCTGTATCGGCATCAGTTTTCTTGTGAAGATTGTTTTTGCAAATGTGTATGTCTCCGTATGTATTATATGTGACATATCTGGAAAAATGTCACGCTCTATTAACAGCAGTTCCACACGTAAACAATACAAATTACGACAACATAAGTGTTAATAAAAGTGAAGAAACGTACCTAAAATAGTTTCTTCCCGAATTCTTGCAATACTTTACCTCAGAAATGTCTCTTCTTAAGTTCCATCTTTAGTCGGGCAACATTGCGTCAATTCAATTGCCTTGATAACGTTTTTCCATTCGAGAAATGTCTTGGTGGAACCGTTCGGCATGTTCATCTCTAACGGCACAGGGATTATCTGGGAATAAGCTCAAATGATCATTCAAATAATGTAGTTTAAGTGGGATGTTACATCTCGCACGGTGATATGATTTCAATAGTTTATGTACAATATCGCGATAATTCTCTGCCTTATAGTTGCCTAAAAGTTTACAGTCACTTGTGAAGAGGAGCCTTTTCTTTTTTCAACATCACTCAACAAATTAAATAAATGTTCATCCGCTATTAATTTTCCAATTTGCAGTCCTACAAATATTTCTTCCTATATTCTTTGTTTCACTGGTCCTTCCGGGTACTTCTCTCGCAAATACATGAACCTACATGATGTTTTGTTAAAGGTTTGCACAAAGTTTTTAACGAGACCCAATTTAATGTGCAGTGGAGGCACATATACATTTTTGAGGTCAACAAGAGGAGTGTTAACCACATTTCTCTGTCCAGGCAGTAATTCAATCCGAGCAGGTCATTTTTTCTACAACAGTGATTTTTCTGTTCCACTTACACGGAATGCAGCCTTGCCTTGATACCCGAGCTGCATGCCGAGAAGAATTGCAATTACCTTGAGATATCCTTATATATTCCGTTTGAATTTCTCATAATTGAAAAGAGTGAAAAGCAGCTTAAAGTTCTTATATGTCTCCTTCGGAAATAACTCATGAATAAACGGAACTAAAGGAAATGTATAACCATTATAGATAAGTACTGCTTTCATATTTATTTTGCTAGATTTCTATGAAGAAACCCCATTCCGTTACATTGAAATCATGCCCAAGAGTCTCCATAACGGATTCAATATCATTAAGAAAGCTGTATCTTTTCTTGAAGAAATATTTTCAAAAACGACTTGGCAAAAACGAAAAACACTAACTTTCTTACGGGAGGAAAGAAGATACCATACTTTTAGTCACCAAGCTAAAAGCTCAGTTTGATGCTTCGATGAATTTAAATCACAAACAAGATCATAAAGACCTCCTAGAAACAAAAAATGAGGTTCATTTGAGACACAGAAGGCTTGAAATGTTGAGTCAGCATGGGGGCACGGCGAGAATCTTCTTGCTCAAGTATCACTTATTGGCAATGTTGTCAAATCTTTTTCATTTCTTAAAAGTGAATTTTATGAATTCAATTATATGTATAGGAATTCCTTGTACACATTCGACTGTTCCTAAACATTTACATCTGCAGAATAATCAAATGAAGCTATAGCAAATAACCAATATGCAGCGTTTTCAAGCATCTCTGTAGATACGGGGAAGCGGGTCACAAGAAAACTGAGCCCGATGGGCAAAAACTGACTTTATATTCGAATTCGGCGTCCACGTCTTAGCCAAGAACACCATTCACGTTCTTTGATACAAAATTTCTATTGGCCAGTGTAATTTTCTGCGGAAAAACATTTATACCAAAAAAAATAAGAATTTTGTAATTCGAATTCCTTGATATCTCAAATTCGTTAGCCCATCACAGTCAGCGGCAGATATAGACAAAATTTTGGAGAAGGATTTCTAATCCTCAAGTTCACTGTGTAACAATATGATTTAATAGATTTCTTATTAAAAGTAATTTGATCGATTATGTTCATCGTAATCACACACACACACACACACACATACACACACACACACACACACACACACACACACACACACACACACACACACACATATATATATATATATATATATATATATATATATATATATATATATATATATATATACATACATGCCGTCCCTTCCCGTATTTCAGATATTAAGAAGCAGAAGAAGAAACAGAAGAAGAAACAGAAGAAGAAGAAGAAGAAGAAGAAGAAGAAGAAGAAGAAGAAGAAGAAGAAGAAGAAGAAGAAGAAGAGTGCGTATGATGTTGCCTGAGCAATTTAGTCATCGGAGCCCCGAGCAATTTAGCGAATGACGAAACAGGAACAAGAAAAATTGCAAAGATCTAGAATGCATATGTAAATAACAATACAGTAATAGTTTTAAAATTGCATTTACGAAACCCAAGTTTCGTATGCATTTAATAAATCTTTTCGAATATCAAATGATATCCTTCCAACACAAAATTAATTAATGCAATATATGATTTTTATTATAACATTTATCGCGTTTTCCTAACGACGCAACGCGTTTCCTACCCTTTGCTGGGTGGCACATAATGTGTGTGTAATAATGTGGGTTGCACATAATTTACAACGGGCACTGAATAAACACAAAACCAAATGACAAACAACCCTTTCAAATATATCCCTAAGAAACGAAACTTCCCATTTGCAACGCTTCGTATATTACAAACACTCCTTTAATATTTAGATGATTAATTCTTTCAAATTAACTGCGTTCTAGAAAAATCTGTCCACGGTAATTACTTGCTTGGCCAGCAACGTTTATAAAATGTTAATTTACTTTGCTCAATCACCACAAAACCAGTGACATTATTTCTTATGTTCTATTAAATTTCCTCAGCTCGCCTTTCCTCTGCAGACTACTCGTCCGTCCGTGATGTCGTTCGTGCTGTCGCCTCCAAAACCCACGTCCACTCTTCCATCTCACCCGGCCCCAAAATTTACGTTCAGTCTTTCTTCTCCACTACACTTAACTATCAGCACGCCGACGCGTTTTACACAGTCGTTACGCCTATAAAATCTCTCTCTCTCTCTCGCTCTCGCTCTCGCTCTCGCTCTCTCGCTCTCTCGCTCTCTCTCTCTCGCTCTCTTTCTTTCTCTCTCCTCTCTCTCCTCTCTCTCTCCTCTCTCTCCTCTCTCTCCTCTCTCTCCTCTCTCTCCTCTCTCTCCTCTCTCTCCTCTCTCTCTCCTCTCTCTCCTCTCTCTCCTCTCTCTCTCCTCTCTCTCCTCTCTCTCCTCTCTCTCTCCCACCGAACACTTCGACGTCTCGTTCAAGAAGGTGTGAGTGATTAATTGCCCGGCCTCTCCTGGAGGGGTAGCATGTAGCATGACGTCACGGCTGACCCATCCGCGCTTGCCATGAACTGCAAATCCGGCGGTCGAGCTGCGGGCCGCAGATAATAGGGCGCGTTGTTTCGTACCCTTATCAGTGGTGCGCCTGTGTTGCAAGAACCTGTCTTGGCGTAGCCGAAGCAGAGTGGGTGTTTATGGGGTTCGGGGGCATGGCTCAAACGCCACAATATATATGGTAAGTCGTATAGTAGTCATTCTCGTCCGTACGTCATTGTCATGAGGACCGCCAAGTAGCACACCGCGTACGCGCCTCTCTCGCGCGCTCCTACGCCAGAATTGGGAAGGAATTACGACAGAGGTAGTGTTTAGGACAATTCACGGAGATTGCACTAGTTCTTATGAAGCAGCCAAACTCATTTTATTTAAACAAATTTCATAATCGATGGGAATCGAATCCGAAGTTTCTTGGTGAAAGGCGAGCGACGAGCAACGAGCGAATACTTCAATTCAAATTTTAACACTATTTTTGCTAATGATTCTCCCCTTTTCGGCAATATTTAATTAAAATATTTAAAGAAATGAAACGTCTTCCACTCGCTTTAACTTTGCTTTAACTTTCAAAAATGAATATAACATAAAAGTGTCCTAAATATTATTTTCTCTTAAAACTACAACAAATTTTGGTCTTGAACAATTAATTTGGTTAATCTGTTTCTTCCCTTGTGATGGGCTCCTTGTCTTTTTTCTGTCTTTATTGTTTAATTCTTAATTCTTGATAGCTACATTTTAAAAAATGCTACAATTAAATACAGCAAATAAAATCGCAAATCTTTTTCCCAAGTTTTAAAACTCTCTCATAAGGACGCCAACCACCATCATTCTGGATATTTCCTTCCTATCTTAGTTCGTAGCATCAACAATTGCATAACAAGTACACAAGTGAACAATTAAAAACGGCGATTTTTGTGACATTCTCTTTCCGCTAGAAACTGCGCCGTTGGCCGCGCAGTGTCCACCACGGTGTAAGATATTTCTTACATTGTGATCGCTGCGCCGTCAGTGAGTCATTCTCGGAATCAAAAGCATGCGTGAACGAATCGTGCCCATAGTACACTTCTCATAGAAGTTCATTCTTAAACCGTGATCGTATCACAAACTTCTGATCTCTAAAATTTGTTTCCTCTACAGCTGTCAATACAATGACTTAAAATAAGAGATATAAAGAGAGTAATAATATATCATTATTCTCTCGAATTTTTAGTATAATAACACTGATTTTCAAACAATGCTGGCATTCTCAAAACCATCATGGATTTGAATTCCACTCTTTAAGGACATTTTCATGACATAAATGATAATATCTGCTAAATTATTGTTTTTTCATCTTTAAATCATAATCATTACCATGAATTAAAATATAGAAGTCTTCAATAAAATTAAATAAATTTCAAAAGATAGCTTTCATGCAACTTCTTTGACTCGTAGATTTCTTTTGCTCTGGTCTGACACTTATTACCTTCTCGTCTGAAAAAACACTGAACTCTCCGTATTAATAGAATCTATACTTTTTTCGATATGCTTATTTGTTTTGGGGCACATAAAGACGTGTTTACATTGTAATATAAATATACCACAAAATAGTTTTGTTTTGTTTAGTTGGCAATGAATCAGTAGACAAATTTGACGGAAGGAACTTGGCTATCCTGATTAGTGTTCTTCTTTATACAGCTGTAAGGTGAAGGTGAGCTTCCTTACATATATCGTTAATCATCGTCTTGTTGTAATAATTATATTGTAAATATTCATAATAATTATATTTAAAATGTAATGATAATTATTGTAAATCATTAATATTGTCGTTAATACATTAACTAATCGAAAGAAGTTACCGCGAAATTGCATGGTAGGGGTGCGAGACACGTTGCACATACTGAAGCTTACAATATTGGTGTTTAGTCTTATTTGTGCGTTTCGTTAAAGTATGTTTCTTTCGATAATTGCAGCTGAAAGATGGGTCGAGTAATTCGCGCCCAGAGGAAGGGTCACGGAAGTGTATTCCGTAGTCACACCAAACACAGGAAAGGTGCCCCACGTTTACGAGCGTTGGACTTCGCTGAGAGACATGGCTACATGAAGGGTGTGGTTAAAGTAAGTTACATATAATTGTAATTGTTGCTTTTTGATTTCTCGTTCGTAGATAAGCGAGTTGCGACTTATGTTTTTTGCAGGACATCATTCACGATCCTGGACGTGGTGCCCCGTTAGCATGTGTCCACTTTAGAGACCCATACAAATTTAAGACGCGTAAGGAGCTGTTTATTGCACCAGAAGGAATGTACACAGGCCAGTTTGTGTACTGTGGTAGGAAAGGTATGGAACGCTTTTCTGTATTATATTGTGGTAATTAGTTACATTTGTGTGTTCATGTAGTGCAACAATAAAGCAAAACTTATAGTTTGTAGTGTATGTGTGGTACTACTTTGTAGTTCTAATAACCTTTTTCCACAATTTGTTGAGAAAACAATATCTTAATTTAAAGAGTTAAGTAAAATCACATACACGAGATAGGTGTATTAGAAAGTCAGGGATGCACAATGTTTCAATTTAACTGAATTAAAACTACATATGATGAAGTAAATTATACCTACTTCTGACATGGCGTGATGACAACAGAGGCTCTTTCTGATAAATCTTTGTCTTGGTTGAAATCATATATTTCAGAGAAATAATTATTTTAGGAATGTCCTGTTTTTCTTTGCAGCCACATTACAGATTGGCAATGTAATGCCAGTTGGATCCATGCCTGAGGGTACAATTGTGTGCAACTTGGAAGAGAAAACTGGAGATCGAGGACGTTTGGCTCGTGCATCCGGCAACTATGCAACTATTATTGCACATAACCCTGACACCAAAAAGACGCGTGTTAAATTGCCTTCTGGTGCTAAGAAAGTTATGCCATCAGCAAATCGTGCTATGGTTGGTGAGTAAACATAGCCAAAATTTATATATTAAGAGTACAGCCATTTGGACCCACTCACACAATTATATGGATATAAGTTCATCTAGTATCATGAACTTAAATATTTGCTTCATTTCACAGTATTTAGAATTTCAACTCTTAATACTGGAACTGGTGTGTGTATACGTTTTAAAATTAAACATAATTTAAATGGGACTAGGTTCATTTTATTAAAGTATGCTTGGTTACAATTATCCTCAAACAAAAAATAGTAAATTAATGTTACTTATGCTTTAGTAAAATAGTTTGATAAGTTTATGTAAATTACAGAACAGTAATTTCATTGGTAGATTATTCTTGCATTTAATTGTTCATACAGACATTTTGCTTAAGTGTTGTCGCTCATGACAATTTTTAGCAATTCAAAAATTAAATTGCATGTGATGATAAGACCAATATCGACTAATACTGAATTGGCAGTGTTGAAGATTCTAGAGGCTCTTTCTGAAGCTTTATTTCTTAATTTATAGATCAGAAATTATGAAGATTGGACCTAATTTTGATTCCTTTTTGCAGGTATTGTGGCGGGTGGAGGGCGTATTGACAAACCCATCTTAAAGGCTGGTCGTGCGTACCACAAGTACAAGGCTAAGCGCAACTGCTGGCCGAAGGTACGTGGTGTTGCTATGAACCCTGTAGAGCATCCCCATGGTGGTGGTAACCATCAACATATTGGTAAAGCTTCCACTGTCAAGAGAGGTACCAGTGCTGGTAGGAAGGTTGGTCTTATTGCTGCCAGAAGAACTGGTAGAATCCGTGGTGGTAAGACTGACACTAAGAAGGGTGATAATTAAATTCAGAGATGTGTAAAATTTCTGATGTTAATAAATTTCTGGTATATATACACTGGTTTGATTTTATTGTACCTTTTCCTCATATTAAGTTCCTTTATAAAACTTTTAAGCTGTCCACTGGCAACGATGATTGTACAAGTTTAGAAACTCGAATTTAAAGATTCAAGGCTGATTTTTTTTAGGATATGACAAACTTGGTTTGCTATATATCTATTTGCCTTTGTATTGTGTCCAGAGTTTAGATTAAATGGATTGAAAATCCATAATCTCTTATGCTATTATAGTGATAGTGTTATCTTGACTGATCACTCAAAATTTTTGGAAATTCCATTTGCACAACTTGCCTTATTTGGCTGTGATGTGATCAGGAAAAAAATTGTGGACAATAGTAAGTTTTTATAATGTAAATAACTGTGGTCTAAGAATATTATCAGTAAAATTGAAATGGATTGAAAATTCGAATTGTTGAGAACTGACTACTCAAGGAATAGAAGTTACTTTTTGTATACATGTCTCGCTTATAAAGTTAAATAAGTGTTCGATGGTAAATACAAAAGTAAATGGAGAGATCAGCATTGTAATATATAAAACAATTACAGGTTGGCACAGACATTGAAAGAATAATGATACTCTTTGAAGTAATTTATTTTCGTAAAAAAAAATGTATGGGGTAGAAGTATAATCGATTAGTCTTGTAATTCTGGTACGACAAAGAGTTTGAGGATATTCCATAGTCTCTTAACGCAACGCGAAGGTCCAATCCCCGCCCGAGATGCAAAGGGAGACTACCCCCGGATGTTATTTGATCTTACCCCTTGTGCATGCTCGCGTCGAGCCGGCTGTCGCAGACGTTTTGACGTTTCGTTCGACGGCACGTGAAGCCGAGCGGTGCAGCTCTAGGAGAGGGTGTAGATGCACTTCCCAAACATTTTTAATTAAATTTCGAGAGGAATGTATCAACCAACGCTTCTTTTGGAAGCACTCTTACGCGAAGAGAAACTGGACAAGAAATTTATATCGCTCCTATTAGCTTGCGATGAACAACGTGCGTTCGCATGTCAGGTTAGTTAAGTCACGAAACTCGTGCAGAACAAAGGTTTTATCCCCTTCACTGAACTTTTACCCTGTTCATAGACCCCTACAATGGCAAGAGAAACAGTCAAGTCGATAAATAAGCGTTTTCGGGATGATAAACTAGGGTAAGTTAAAATGATCATAAAATCAAACCTCATTGAAGCCATATTAAAAATTGTTGGCGCAATATTCAAAATCTTGTTATAGACCGACAGTCCTGCTTAAACTTACAGCCTTGTTAAAGCAATGTCCTGATGCAATCTTCGTGGAAAATTGTGTCTTCTGGATCTCGGAATGCCTCAAAGTTACAGGAAGTCGAAGGAATGAAGAAAAAGCATTTGATATAATAAGTAAGTTTATTTATTACTATCAGTATTTATTGGAGGGTGAAAAGTGTGAGGTAAGTTACTGGTTAAACAGTAGATCCTGCTGTGTTTCTTTATCAGTCTTCCTGCATCTCTAATTTTATATTTTAGAGCAGTCTTCAGCAATCGTTAATCTTTTAATATTTCCAACTCCCCCCCCCCCCTAGTAATTTGTACCCTCTAATAGCATAAATAAGAAATGTTGGGCAGCTATAAAACATTTTGCCCTGATATCAATCTATTTGAAGGAAAAGTTTATTGCTGTGAGACGATTTTATTTTAAAAACAAGTCTGTGAACTCTCATTAAATATATTTGTTATTTTTGTAAGTAAAGAAACTACAATTAATATTATCTATCCATTGATTTCAGTTGTTTTATAATTGTCACTTTTAAATATTTGTCATACAATGAAATGAATCTTTGAATGATGCATAATAGCATTTTCTCTTTCACAGAATCATACTGTTGACTTTCTATTTCTGTTAACTTCTTTCCAGTGACATTGTTCCTCTCAATTTGGTAATGAAAATAACTTTTTTTTCCAACAAAAAAGGAAACCTTATGACATTTTTCATTTGATTTCATTGATCTTTACCCAAGAGAAATTAAGAGTGCCCTCATAATTGTAGCAATAATCATATTTGTCTGTGATATAGAAACTCCTAATTCTGATGACATATGCAAACTGAAGATTGAACTGTATAATATTGTGTCCAGACAGGACTAAAAATTATATTGTTATAGTAGAAATTTGTGCTCTACTTCCAAAGGAAAACTTAGTATTAGAGATTGAACATTGGTATCCCATTAGCAGCCCATCTGTAGAAAGACTGTAAACAATCAAATGTAAGCAAATGGTGATGGTAGTGGTAATGTTGCAGTCCATAAATAGCTTGCTTCTGTATGCTATAATTTCGACTCCTTGATGTAAGGCTTTTGATAATCTTTTGAATATATGTTATATAAATTTGGATGTGTAGTGTCATAATGTCATATAAAATTAAAATGTTTATAATAGTGTACTGTGTCAATACATTTTTTCCAGGTATAAAGGAAAATTAATGCTTCTAAATATTGAAAGTGCCTTCCTTCCTCCTCTAATTTTTCCTGTAAACTAAAATAAATCAACAGCTATTACTGGGTACTAGTACTAATACATGTTATTAACTACAGTAAATTATTAAAATTACCTTTAAAATAGTAGGGCAGTTTTAATTTCAGATGAGCTTGTTCAGATAAAAACTGCCGGGCTATCACTAAAAATCAATCACATTCGATTGTTTGACTCATGTTTCATGACAGAAGGTTCTTCAGAGAAGTTCAAAGTGCTCTTGAATTTGCATAAATGAAAAAGATTCCAAAATAATAATAATAAAATTTAATTATGTTAAGAGCTACTTGCAAGTGGCTTAATGAGAACCGTTTTATTACAAACTCTTTACTTTAATGTGAAGCAACTAAAATTGATATCAAATTATTGTTCTCAATATTATGTAGATTAATTTTTCATTCAAAAATATGCTTTGTAGTTCTGGATAATAACAAAAACAACTACCTGGCCATTCATTTTTTAACTGAAAACGTTACATAGTGTAACATTACTTCATATATTCAATTCATATTCTTGCTACATTTGTGTTTTGACATAAGTTTCGTGCAAAATTAGTCTCAATATTTATTGTTAATTTGTTTTAATTGAGAAGTGAGTGTACATTGAATTAATTTGACTGTCTACCTATGTAAAGCAAGTTAAAACCTGAATAACTCATGGTTTTACTTATAGAAATGTGTCTTGAAAAATCAAGTAATATTAAAAACTTGACAAATTTGATAAGTAAAAGAGTGGTCCCAAGACTCGTGGATCAGCTACTGGAGTCTAAGGTAAGTCGAATTCTGAGAAAATATTCCATTCTTTCTTATCACATTTGTGATTCTCATTTGGTTTCAATTAATATGTTTTTCACTTTGAGTCAACTGCCATTATTCACAAGTGTTTCTTTGGGGTTTTTAATTTTTCTTTTATGTTGGTCAATGAAACATTGAAGGATTTGAGAACTTAGTTTTCAAGTCAATATTAATGAGGTACAAAATTAATATTTTCAAGAAATGGATAAGAAAACACATATACACAATGAGTTTTTTTGTACGAAAATAAAATTATTTTCTCTAATTTTGTTTATTAGTGATAATAAATTTGTGATTAAATAAATTTGTTCTTTAGAAGTTGAAAATAAATTCCGCATTTCTTTGCAACAGAAACCTACATATTCTGCAATCCAATGTCTTCAGATTCTGTTTCAGTATTATTCAGAACCATGCAAAGCACAATGGGTAAGCATCAGGATATTCATTTTTATCAGTAAACACTGAATATGTAGACCTATGGTACAGAGCAAGGGCTCCCAAATATTTTCCATAGCTGAGCCCTTCTTAAAATTAATTCAGCAATCTCGGTGTTTACTTGTTGATGATTTACTTTAGGCTGATAGTTGTATGATGAACAATAAATACAACACCAAAATGTTATTATTTAATTGCTACTAGAACTTCAAAGTTCCAAAATTGAGCAAGATATAACTGGTTGTTTACATTTTGTTGAGCAATTTATGGTCATTTCCACTTGTATGAGGGAAAATAGAATTTAGAGCATCAAAAGGCTTAACAAATATTTTTGCACTGCAAGGTATTTCTTAATAATCCCTTGCTTTATAAAATCAAGTCAATATATTTACAGACCTTTTTGAAAGGCTACAAGATGCCCCGAAGTCTCTATGGAGTATAGTTAGGGAACCCCTGCTCTTGAGAAATAACTTCTAGGTGTAATGACTATAAAACTACAAGGCCCAAAATATATTTATTTTAATTTCAATTTTATCAGTAACCAGTTACTACTGAATAGAAAAAATTTATGATGCAGTGTAAAATTCTTTACTGCAATAGTATGTAAATAAATAATACAAGATAATTCAGTATTCAATTTACTTAAATTCATTACAATAAAATTTTCAAGGAAAAATAATAATTCAAATGACTAGAGCCAATGTAGCATTGTCACAGGTTTGATTTTTCTTCTAGAAATCTCTCCAGAAGTATTTGTTGAACTTCATGGATGAAGAAGACCAAAATCTAGTGAAATATACTAGCCGCTGCTTATGCTACCTACCATTAATTACAGAAAATAGCAATAATCAGGAAAGTGCCTGGTCTAAACTCCTTACAGAGTTATGTGTGGCAGCTAACTCAGTGTTGCATCAGTTGTTCAAAAAAGTTCCTGAAATTGTTATATCTTCTTCCCTTGGAGAAATTGCTGAAGGAATCATGATCAAGCCTATTAAATCTGATGATTCCATATTATTAGCTCAGCGGCTAGCTCAGCGCCTTATTAACATTTTAATTTTCATTGAAGGAATGTTAGTGTGAGTATGCTGCACTCTATAATTATAATGTGAAAAACTCATGACTGTTTAAAGAATATTTATCCTCTCTTTCTGAAACCTTTATTTTAAATAGTTCAACCATTTCAATTTATTTGGAGAAAACACAAGATTGAAATTAATACATTATAAAAACTCATTCTTCACTTCTACAGAGAATCATGTGATTGCATTAAAGAGATCCGAATAGATCTCGTTATAACTTTGGCATACCGTGGTCTTTCTGTCAGCTATGATATGTTAAAAAATTCAAGTACCATGTGGCAAGTTGCATTAATATCTGTCTTGCCAGATATTCAAACCCAGCTTTTGAACCTTCTGAAGTCTTTGGTATCCTGGTATGTATATATTTACTTTTATTATTATGTGATAAATTCAAGAAATCTTTACAGGATCTGGTATTAAAATAATGTTAAAAATGTATTTGGTAGGACATAATAATTTTAAATTTAAATCGAAGCTTAAATGTGCTTATGTGAATAATATTGCATGAGATTTATAGACCAGTGATTAAACTCTGAATTTTGGAAGCAAAAGCCTTTTTGTCTTTTTTTATTGTTCAATACACACATCAATTCATTCTCATTTTGATAATGATTATTTATTAACGTTGCAGTTGTAAGGGTGGTCTTCTGAAATTTGGACCATTGTTTTGTAACATTATCATAAAAACCCTCAAGGTAAATTCTTCTTCACTGTGTCCAGGAATGAAACAATATTACAGGTAAAAAAAATATAATATGAAAAAAGGAAAGATATTTAATTAAGTATAATACGTTTAATGTAGTTCAATGCTATTTATTACTAATAACTTTCCATATTCATTTATGTATTTTATTTAATTAGTAAAAGAGATGATAAAACATTCCAAATAAGACTTTATTCATTGAATTGCAGTAAAACACGAAAGGCAGTATATAATTTTATGGAGAACTGGATTCTCAGAGCAAAGGCTGCTTCATGTGTTGAACTCTTTGATGAAGAATTGATTTCACTTCTTTTTTATGATCTCTGTCAGAGAAAATACAATACTTCAAATTGGGTAAGCTATGAAAGTTGGAACACTTTTCCCCCCCTACAAATGGTACAAATTATATGTCCCTATTCATAGATTTGGGTTGGTTTCCCTTCTGGATTTTACCCTTGAATGGAATCCCTCTCTATGGAAAAAATGACACTTTTTCAGGAAAAGTTCTCTTGATTATATCCATCACATTAGTTTATTAATTCACACTAAAAGGAAAGTAGTTCCAAAATAATTTGAAATGTGCCTGTACCTATTGAGTTGTAATAATTTGTACATCAAGGGGCAAGAATCTTCTTAACAACTGTTATCATGTTGTATAATTAGCCTAAGGCTGGTGTATGGGACACACAGTGTTGTATTATTATAAAAGACACTTTTGAAAGCGTATTTCTTTATTTTTATAATGGAATCTGAAGGAAATTACATTTATGAAGTGTCAATACATTATTGCATAAATACTGATACAAAAAATTACCTTAATGGGTAAAGGAACCCCTTTGCAATTGCACAAATGTTGATTTGGCCCAAGGGAGAGGTGAAGGCTCCACCTATGCCTTGCCATCGGCCCAAGAAGGATCTTGTGTGGTGAGCACAATGCTCTTACTGCCTTTACCCCCAGGTAAAATCCTGGTCCTCACTTCGAAGGGACAATGAGTGGACCTCAGAGTGGCCCTGAATGAAAATCCCAACCCATGTTGGGATTCAAACCTAGGTCCTTCATGTCAGGAAGCCATCAATCCATCACTGAGCCACCGCAGCTCCAATTGCCTTGATAACACTACACAAAAATGCAGCAAGTTGTAGGTAGATTCAGTTTTAAAACTGCAATGTAAACATGAGACAAGACTTTTTAGCTTTGTTGTCTCGCATATTAAATGGTCTGGTCCATCTTCTATTAAAATATTGAACATAATTTGAATTGAAAATAAACAAATCTTTTCATGAAATTGACTTTTCTCAATCGATAACTTAAACTTTAAAACAAATCAAACATTTGTTTTGTTTTCAAAGAGATTAATGTAAAAATGTTTTGATTTATAATGTGTAAGTTTTGTTGTTTTTTTTGTTCAGGATCAAGAATTGTGTAACCAATATAAAAGTGATCAAAGTCTTCGGCAAGAATTGCACATAAAACCAATTTCTAGTACTTGTGAAGCTGCCTTGCGGGCACTGTGTGCTCTTGTATTAACATCTGGATCTCGGCTTACACTTTCTGTTCATAAGGTAAAATTTAGATCTAACTTCAATGAGTACTTCAATGAGCACAAAAATCTAAATATATCTGCAGTCTCCTTTTTAGTTCAGAATTGATCATAGTATCATTTAAAATCCATCTTGGATTTTCTAGTGCTAATTCATATCTATGTTTTCAATACATAAATTACCATATTTTAACAAATACAATTATTAGCAAAAACACTCATTATTTATGATTGTCTAATTCTCTAAACTATTAAATCTTTACAACAGTAAAACATGGTTGTTGGAGGACATTTCTTTAAATATCTTTTCACAAAATACTTTCTGATTTAATAGTATTAATGACTCTCTGTAAGAATGCAAATGGGCATCTAAGCTGAATTTAAGACATTAAAGGATGCAGACATGTATTTATGTAACATTGATTATATCTGTGTGTACGGTTGTTGTTTTGTAAGTGACCAAGGGACCATGCGGGTGAGTGTGTTTAAATGTGTATCCATTTGAGAAAGCTTGAATGAGTGCTCGTAGAGATGTCCTCATATGAGTGCTTGTGCACTCATATGTGGAGGTGGTTGCATGTGCACATGTTCAAATGGGCATAGGAGTGAATGTGGGTACGTCATCATATTTGTAGAAAAATTAAAGGTTATTTAATAAAAATATTTCCCCCTTCATACTCTTTTGGAATACTCCAAAGTTTACTTCTTTCTAATACATTAAAAAAATGCTTCCAGAAATAATGTTTTTTCTTTGTAACAGAAATTGCAAGAGTTTGTTGTATCTCATCTTGTGGAAGTGCAACAGTCCTGTAGCCCAGAAGATATACCAGCTCCCTACAATGTGCCTGAGTGCCGACTGCATTTGTATCAACTATTGCTTGTCCTGACACTTCATCCACATCCTCAATGGCCCCCTCCCACAAATTATGCTTTCTCTCTTTTCCCAAGAGGTCAACAGGACTCTTCTCCTGAGGTGAGGTTATTTTCTATAAATGGTTTTGTTGTAAACTGAATTACTGATGTTCAAATGTCTTCCTTTTCTTTTATTCTTGATTTTTAGTTTTTATTGTTCTTTTATTTGAAATACTTTCAGAAACTTACTAAATTAAAGCTAATCCTGGGAATGAAAATTAAAAGTGCTTGATGAAATTCTGCTATGATTTCTTAAAACTGACTCCTTGTGCCTGTCAATTAAGTTAACTTTTTCTTATACTAATAAGCCTACATAGTACAGAAAAGCTATTAAAAGTAGATAAGGACCGATTTTCTTAATAAAAAAAACACTTCTCGTGGGCTTTTGATACTAAAGAAAATGTATTTTCTTTTTTCTGAAGTGTAGAAAATTACTTACTAGTCAGAGTCCACATTTAGTGGGCCTTTGGAAAAGCTTACCGTAAAAAAAGGTGCAGGTCGAATTTTTATTGAAACTAGAATAAAAACTTGAAACTAAAAAATTTTCAAAAATTGCAAAAGTGTTGGATCAGAAGTTACAATATAATAATATTACTGCCAATAACACCTGAAAATATGTGCTGTTGTTGCATGACTAGTTTGTGTGCATGTGTGCACTACCAAATTGGTACATATTATTCTAGTGGATGTATGAGTAGTATATTATTCTAATAGCTAGTGATAAAGTAATATAATTTATTTAGGGCAGGTATATATGAGACCACTCTTACTCATGGCCTCTTCTCAAGGTGTTGAAATTGTTAGAATATTATACCAGAAAAATAAAATGTGTATGTTCATTTTTCTCAATAGAATGATATTAATATTTACATTTCTCTCGTGCAGGTTATAAAACTATGTACGACTTCCATGGTGAGCATCCACAAAATGGTTCATCTGCCTTCTGTTGAGAGCCCTCATACTTTGTTCCCATTTAATACAACAAATATACTAAATGAGAAGGAAAATGAAAAACAAGGTATTTCACTGATGCTTACTAAGATTTCAAAATCTATTAAGGTCTGTAAAAAAAGTCAGAATGCTAGGTCAGTAAAAGCACTAAAACGATCTTTACCTAGTTTTAAGAGTGATACTTTCCCCAAAAGAAAACGATTTTCAGAAGATTTCATTGAGTCATTAGTTAACACAAAAGCACTTCAAAGCACTGATAAAGATTGGATTGTGAAAAGAATAAGTAAAAACCAAAGTAAGAAGACTGAACCAGAAAGGAACCGGAAAGAAATACGCAAAGCTGTTGATTTGCAGAAAACAATAAAGAAAAGAAAGCCCTTCCAAATAAGTGATATATTAAGGAAAGAACTGGTTAAATATCATAGTTTGGTTTATGATGATCAAGATATATCTGAAGAAATTACGTTAGTTGATCTTGTAAGCGATAGTGAAATTAACGATTCAGATAAAATTTTACACAGTAATGCATCTTGTGAAGAACTTATTACTATTGATGATTTAGAGAGTTTGGGATCTGAAAATTATGTACGTATTGAAGAGAAAATGGAAGAATTAACTAAAGATATGGAGGAAAAAAGATTGAGCCCATTCGAGTTGAGAGAAATTGGGGAAGGAATAAATGAAACAGAGAAAACAAGAGACAAAGATACAAGAAATACTTACGATATTGAAAATGATTATAACATTGGTGCTAATGAAGAAATAAATGATGCAGAGAAAATTGTAAAGGAGGCAAAAAGTGTGATTATTGATAAAGAATGTAGGTCTTTAGAAACAACAGACCCAGAAAACCATTGTCAAGTACAAAGTGAGAAAGGTACATTGGAAGTGTCCAATATCATTAATACAGACGACTGTGAGACAAAAATTAACACAGACACATCGAACAGTGACAACCCTAGTCATGTGTTAACTCCTGGTACATTACAAAATAAAACTGTAGAGAAAGCCAAATTACCTACAAAAATTTCTTCATCTGCTGAACAGTCTCCCAGTAATGAAGTGCTTACTGCAAATCACTCGGATATAGAAAGTTTTGTTGTTGATAATTCCCAAAAATTGACATCTAGTATATCACAAATGTTGCTCCAAGGTGCTGACGTAGAGGAAATGTCATCTTCACAAATTAGTAGCATTTCATTGAGCACATTTAAAGAAACCAATCTGCTGGAAAAAGAACATACTTATGTTGTAAAATCTCACTCAGATTTGATAGAGATGACTAATTTGACATTCCAGACGGAAAATTCTAAAATTAAAGTTGATAATGGTACAATAGATTTGAAGGTAAGCAAAGTTGTAAATAGAGACAAAATTTGCCTATGTGAGGCATCAAATGAAGTGATACCTCCACCGGCAATGAAAGGGAGAACAAATATTGAAACTATTGATGAATTGTCTACAAGGAACAATGAAAAGGCTGCTTCATTGGATGAGCCAAAGCAAGAACTAGTTACTCATGAAGAAAAACCTCTACCAACAGTGACAGAGAGACAGGGTAATAAAATTGTAGAGGAACCCTCTACAAGGAAACAAGATGTACCTGCACTTAACAATGAAAAAGCTACTTCATTGGATGGGTCAAAACATGAACCAGTTTCTCTTAAGGAAACATCTCTACTAACATTGCAAGAGGGTAATGTTATGAAAACTATTGATGAATCCGCTGTAAGGAAGCAAGATGCACCTGCAACAAACAACAAAAAGGCTGCTCCATTGGAAGAATCAAAACAAGAACTAGTTTCTCATGAAGAAAAATCTCTACCAACAGTGACAGAGAGAAAGGGTAATAAAATTGTTGATGAACCCTCTACAAGGAAACAAGATGTACCTGCACTTAACAGTGAAAAAGCTACTTCATTGGATAGGTCAAAACATGAACCAGTTTCTCTTAAGGAAACATCTCTACTAACATTGCAAGAGGGTAATGTTTTGAAAACTATTGATGAATCCGCTGTAAGGAAGCAAGATGCACCCGCAACAAACAACAAAAAGGCTGCTTCATTAGACAAGACTACACAAGATCCAGTTTCTTGTGAAGAAATGTCTCTTCTAATAGTGGAAGAAAGGAATGATATGAAAACTATTGATGAATCCTCTACAAGGAAAGAAGATGTACCATCAATAAACAATGAAAACACTGCTTCTTTGGATGGTTCACAACAAGAACCCATTCCTCTCTCAGAAAGTATCAGAAAGGAAATAGAAATTCACTATGTAGAAGTGAATGAAGTTTTTTTGGATGAATCAAGTGAAGTTAGAAATAAGCAAGTAAAAAGAAGAAGCAAAGGAGTTGATCCCAATGACATTGCTGATCCAAGGAAAAAAGGGAGTCCAGTTGATGTGAATGAAACTAAAATAGCTTTGTTGGCTGATTTAGTTGAAGTGATAGATCTTGAGGCTGAAAATGACAGAAAGAATAATGTTGAGACTGAACTTGTTGGTACTACAGCAGATGCCATAATAACAGGAAAGAAAAAAAAATTGCCAGATTCATCATGTGTGGTGACTCCGATGTCAACCGATAATCAAGAATCAGTGACATCATTGGTAATTCAAAAAGATGTATTGAGTGAATCTACGGAGAGAACCTACCTTGAAGAGGCATCTTCTGATCAGCAACATACCGAAGAAGACTCACAGATGAAAGAGAAAGAACAAAATAACTCTGAGTCAGCTGAAGAAGATTCAATTTCACCAAAATCTGCATAATTTGGATTCAAAACGTCAATGCATCTGCATCTGTGATAGCTCCATTTATGAATTATGTGTTATTGTGTATTGATGGCATACACACATATTGTTCCATGTTTCATAACCAAAATATCTAATATCAAAAACCTTTTTTTTAATGTTAAATTATAATATTGCAGTTTGTAAAGAAAAAAATTTGCATGCATATAGTAATATTCATAAAAGTATTTATGCTGACTTGGAAATAAATTTGTATTACTGCCTTTGGTTACAGTGAAAACTTTCATTGACATTTAATGTCAAGACATTTAATCTTGAAAGCATTAAAAAGGAAATAAATGGTAATTGCATTTAACGTAAACATTTTCTGTGTGTATTATTGCTTTCATTGAAATAGTTAAATTTTGTTATTACTTCAACTGGCTTACGTGGCTCAGGCAGGGGCAGATCCAGTCAATCTTTGGGATGGGGTAGGGATCACAGATTTTGTTTAAATAAAAATATTTGTTATTATATTGTAAAGTTTTGTAGTGTATATATGATACTATATAATATGATTTTTAAATAATTACTTAATTCTAATATGTAATATTTAAATCAATTATGCCAAATAAAGGAAGGTAACGTTAGGTGGATTTTCAACACTCGCAACTAGGTTGAATTCAGCCACTAGCTGGAGGAGAATTTTAGTGACCAGTTGCTCTGAATGGTAGTTTTCCAGAGTTTCTCAAATCAACACTAGGTGAATGCTGGATCAGTTCTCTAATTTATGGGCCACTGATTACATTCAATCCCTTACCTTGTTCCCTGCCCCTACTTGCACACACTTACACTTATACTCACTACACTACCACACATGCCAAGAGTACATCCTTTATTGTTTTGTGGGAGTACAGTCTGTAGCTTAGTTTGTTCCATTTGGTTCGGTGCCCCACTGGTTGGAGATACCTGATTAGGGAAAACCCTGCTAGCCAACATTTGGGTTTGCACCAGATATCCCCATTTAGCAGGGGAAGATCACTGCCACCTCATAAAGAAAACATGCGCTTCACTTAAGGGACTAATGACTTTAGCAGTTGATTTTCCTGAAATAACTAAATCAATCAACCAATCAGTGATAATTTCATGTCAGTTATTTATTTTTTGGCTTGATGTACTCTGTTTAAATTCATTCATTTCACATCAGAAGTGTGTGGGCAGATTTAAAAGCCACTATAAGACTCAATGCCTAATGCCTTACAATGGCGAATCCTTGGAAGAATGACATGATATAGCTACTTGTCAGAACAAGAATAATTCTTCAGTATCATTGCTTTTTGAAGTCTATTCTCTAGAGATGTTATTCTACTAAAATACCTTTCCAATGCCTGTGGATTGGCCTGGCATTTGATGGGAACTGAAGGAAACCTTTTTTTTTCTGCACTTCTCTTTTCTTCAGCTTTCTTTTTTATAATCCTTTGATCTAATTTTTGTAAAAAGGCACAAAATAAATTATTTTTAATTCCGGTATGCCTCAAGAAGCTTCTATATGAAAAGACTTCAGTATGAAAAGTTTTACAATTTATCTTAGAAAATACCTACCAAAAGTCTTCAGAAAGCAGTATGAAACCACTTTACTTTCTGATAATACCCCAGCATCATATCAGTAGATGTATAAAGCACTATCACTGCTTTCAGCTGGGCTTCTATAGTCGAGTTGAAGATTGACAACCAATAGCTACATGACAGGAAATATCATTTTGACAGAAACAGAATGTCGGTTGGTGCTACACACATGAAATGTTTGATTTGTGAAATCATTTGGGTTCAGGAATTGAGCATTCCTTTGCTTCATAGAGTTAAGCGGTGCCCAGCTACCTCCTGATGATGTAAAATCTTACTCCAATGTTTTAACTACCTCTCTCCCAGAAAAGTTTAAAAAACCAGACCCGACATGTGAGTTCAGATGAAAAAAAGTACAGATTTAGCAATGCATATTGAAAGAAGTGCTGAAACAAGAGTGTTTTTGTAGCTCTTCAAAGTAATTTTTATGTAAAATCATTGTCAGTGTTAATTTTATTATATTTATTAATGGAGAAGAGTCATCAATTGACATGCCATGTCATGCGTAATACCAACAATAGCAAACATAAAGAAACAAAACAAAATGAAATATTGATATAATGGATATCAGTATGTTTGTAAGTGTTATAAGTTGTTACAGAGGAGGAGAGCAAGGTAGAACACACTAAAATTTGATAACATATTTGATTTTTTAATATAAGGGGTTAGCCCCTTATAAAAAAAATAGGACTTTTTCCCTTCAAAGGTGTACAGTGTATTTTTTCGTGGGTTTGTATGATTTTTATGATGCAAACTAATCTCAGGATATTCACTGGTCATTATTACCATGCCAGTTGTGTAAAATAGACTATAATTAGATTTCTATATCAATTTCATATCTATATGATAAATGTCTGCTTACACCTTCATATAACAAAAAATTATATTGAATTCAATTTAAAGTGTTATCATGGCCATGGAATAGCTCTGACTTCAATCTCATAGAACATTTATGGGGTATTACCAAGAGAAAAATAAGGAAATATACAAGAGCCATGAAATAATTATATGAGTTGTCATTGCCAATAATATTGTTTATTACAATAACATTTTTCAATGGCTTAGCCATCATCATCAGTTTTCTGTTGAATGGAAGCCACAAAAACAACTAGAGCAGAAAACAGATGATGGCTAGGCCATCGAAAGCTGCTATTGTAATAAACAATATTGTTGGCAATGACGACTCATATAATTATTTCGTTGTAAATGCCAATGAAAACTCACCACAATACTAATAACAAGAAGCCATAGACAAACCAGAGGAGATTTGGTACTGCAATGATGAAATTAAAATCTCAGGTGGAAAGTTGGTAAACATTACACCAAACAGGATAAAGTTGTTGAATAAGAACAAAGACTTTGCATACTAACACCAAGTATTAAATGCATGACTGTAACATGTACAGGAATGTAAACGTGTAATAAATGCAAATCTTTTACGAAAAATGTCTTTAGTCTAATAATTTGAACATGCTTATAGATACTATCTTGAGGAGTTGTATAGGTGTGTCAATAAATGTTACAAACGTTTAAGGCAGGTAGTTTTGTTGAAGATAATCACCTTCTGCCAATGAATTTGAGGTGAGAAAATTAATTTAACAAACTTGTGTGTGTGGTGTTAGGCCATAATTAATAAGCAATTCATAATGCATTGGCTTTTGGGGGCGTTCGTTCAGGTTCTCATGTGTACACTCTGATACGGACGAAGTTATTTCAATGACCTGCCATATATCATTGCACGATGTACTGCATATATCAAAGGCCAATATCACATGTACAACTCTGCTACACAAAATTTTTCACCACATATTCATTGGCAAAATGTGATAATCTTTAACCCACCCACCCTATTTCCCCAAACGTTTGTAACATTTATCACAAAACACACTCTTCAGATACTTACATAACATGAAGGTTGTAAATCACAATGCTTATTGAAGAGATTTTAAGTTTATTAATATTTCAGTTATTATTTATGAAAATATTCCCTGTTATCGTACATTTACTTTTCATTCAAGATTGAATATTTATTGTACACTTCCTTTTCATAACAAATTAATAGTAATTTTAATCAGAATTGTCATAATACAAGACATAAACTTGAGAGAAGGCCATTTTGAAAAAAACATGTACAAAGTATGTGTATGGATGGAGGTGACAATCTGCCAAGGATGCCACATTCTCCAAGTTGTGTTCTGCATTAATTAAGTACACACATATGCAAGTGTAATATCATTTACATGTTTTGCATTAAAACAAGTAATTCATTAATGAAATTTAAGCACTGTCAACCATTTTGACATTAGCACATTTGTACATGGTTTGCATTTATTTTACATGCAGTAAGAACCTTGAAGTGATTACTTTGTGACTTTTTTGTAACAAAATAAATGTACAAATGCAGCAATGAGATTTTTTTACGTATAAATTAATGATATTTAGAATTGTTTTAGCAAATTCAGCAGTATTTCAGATATATTTATTAAGTAATTCTTGTGTCAGCCCTCTTCTCACATATTGTCTGAAAAACCATTTATCACTTTCAAAGTGGGTATTGAAAGTGAGATCATAAATTGGACAAAAGTGAAACTTCACATAATGTATCGAAGGGAGCCACTGAGAGAACCATTTAATATGAAGATATGTTTTTCCTATTCGCACAATTCATTAGTTCATTGTGTTAAGATTACTACTTCTTTAAGAAATGTTCAGAAGAAGTGTGCTGAAAGGCCTAGGTTCTGGTCTGGTGAATACGACATTGTTCTTCCATAAATGGCCTTGGTAGTTGGGGACCCATCAGTTCATGACGCTCCTTCGGCAGAAGATGAGGGGCTCCCACAGCACAATCCCCTATGCTGTTATTGTGCTAAAAACACACATTGCTAGAGAGATGGCTAGGTTACTTGTAAATACAACAGAATTACTTTCCATCATATTTGACAAATGGGTAATTAATTTTATACTCCGCCTCTCAGAGCTATTGTCAGACGGAAAATTTCCTAGAGCGTATAACAAGGGCCTAAGCGCCAAGTACAAGGTTCGCGGAGATCAAGGAAAAGACCCCAAATGAGTTTTCTGAGCTACTTCTAGGAATTAATCGGTAGCGATGAGGCTTTTGGAGGGTCATATAAACTATTGTGTACTAGAGTGGAAGCAAGCGGTTATCCGATGAGGCCGCCGACGGGGAGAGGCAGCACGTTGGCCGGTTGGCGGACGGGCGTGGCCGGGGGCGGCGCCGGGGCCGGGACGAGGCCGCCGCCCTCGCCGGCCGTGAGCAGGCCCTCCGCCCCGCGCGCCGCCGCCTCGCTAAGGCCCAGGCCGCCGCCCAGCGACGAGGCGGCGCCGGCGACGGGCGCCAGGGGCGGGAGCGCGTCGGAGGCGGCGCACAGCGCGGCGGGCAGCCCGGAGCGCGCCAGGGCGCCCGTCCACAGCTCCATCTGGCAGGTGCGGAAGTCGTCTGCGGCGCGCGGCGAGGGCCCCACGCGCAGGTGGCGCCCGCCGCCGCCCGGCGCGAACGCCGGCCACGACACGTTGGCGCCGCGCACCGCCGGCACCCTGCGCACATTCCGGGTGGTCCCCAGTCGGATTCGAACTCGCAGTACTTAGTGCCTGCCAAGCTAGGGGAAATTTTATAACGACTTGTCGCGAACCAAAATTACATTTTCCCCCTTGACCGAACTAACATAAGATTCGAGGAATCGTTACACACAGGTTTCTAAGCCCTGGTAGTTGGAGGGACCTATTGAAAGTTAAGGTGATAATATTAAGTCAAAGGACTGTGAGCACTCCGATACACTCTGCTTTGTGTACTTGAAAGCACCCAAGAACGTCTCCACGGTAAGGAGACGGGTGACGCTTACCACAAGGGAATGAAATTATTTGTAATTTTAAAAAATAAGTGAGAAAATATCCTTTCGAATATTGGGATGTAGGGCGCCCAAGAAGAAGATTACCTCTGAGTTGGAATAGGCCTTCGATGGCTTACCATGAAACACAAGACGAAAAAAGAACTTGTATATGTATTTACTTTTTTGAAATTGTCAGCAAAATAAAAACGTATTTAAAATAAAAATTCATTATAGGGTTTTAATTTGCTCTATACATGCATTTTCCGAGCACAGAAAGTCGCCAATCAGCTCTTATCATGGATTTGAAGCAACTGAAAGGTAGTTCTACTTGTACAGAAGTAATTATACACTCGCCTTCAATATATTCAAACTTTTATTCTACAATATGTTCGTAGAATATACGCTGTTTCTGAGGAGCTGATGCTCAAGTGAAATCGTGTAGCTGGACTGGGGCGGGGTGAAGGGAATATACCCTTCCCCTATCCAACATCGTGAGATGACTACGATCTGTATACAAATATTTGTCTTCGATCGAGTTATGCATGGACTATGAAACACGAGCAAGTACTTAATTGTAATTGCTTTTGCCTCAAAAATCTTCATTCTTGATTCTGAGTACGCGGTTTCCAAAAAGAGGTTTGGGTAAGTTTAACAATACCTGCCGAAGGTTCGATGTTAATAGAAGCGCAGAAAGATTACATTGTTTTGTAAGAAAGATTATTCTATTAACACACATTGCAAATTAGTATATGAAATGTTTCATTTCGACGTATAAATATATTAAAATGTAACTAAATATGTAATATATAGCACATTTAAAAATATGTAAAATAAAAATAGTTCTAATACAATGAGGATCTCTTGTAAATTAAAAAAAAATGATTGAATGCATGTTTTTTATTACAATAAAAACAGGAATTTACGTGAAAATATCGACCTTCCGCTCGTGGCCAATGAATTGGCATGGCCTCTGCTTTAGCATTGTGGCTCATAGGAACAACGCCCAAGAGTTGATCAGGCCCGAGTACATTATATCAAATCTGATTTCTAGTTATTTCAATTAAATTATAATGCAACGACTCACGATAGTAATTTCGCCATTCTGTACCACACCATTCTCATGTTACAAATTCCGGAATTTCCTGATAGAAAATCACTTTCTTGCTTCCCAAAAATCCCCATTGGTTCACTTAACATTTCACTTTAACATCTGATGTTCGCTTTAACATCTGACGAATTTGTGATTTTCTCTCTTGTCACGACATAGTGTCTTATCAAAGGGAAACCTTTCTCTAGATGAAAGGTAGCAATGTTACTCCAGTGAAACCATAATGTTAACTTATCCGACCATTCTAACGTTGACAAATTATTCAAATCAGATGACAGCGAAGTATATATACGTTGCTTGGAACTCTCAGTGGTTCAGAATTCTATCACGCGCTGTACATTTTAAACCACTCACCCGCTCCGCGCGAATTCAGCGATGAAGTCGGTGACGTGGCCCTGCACCGAGAAGTCCTGCGGGTCGCTCAGGCCGAAGATGTCGTCTGGCTCGTTGGTCTCCGCACCCTCCGCTGGCTCCAAGGGGTGCGCGTCGAAGGCGAACGGGAGGTCGTCGCCGTGGCCAGGCCCTGTCGCAAGATTGCATTCGGATATACTCAATCCAGCAATCCACTTTACTACCCTTGCAACGGAAAGTGTGTAAAAAATATCTTTCTTTAAGGTACACAATTTGGACTGCGTTCCGACTTTCGAATCTGAGTTCGCTTCGCTAACCTCTCATAATTTGCTATGGCAGAGGTCCATTACGTTTCAATATGTAAGAATAGAATGTTTGCAAGAGCTATAAAATGTATTTGAACGACGTCTCACTTTAAGACTTAAAATAGCTGAAATCTGTTTGGTTTTCTATACATATGGTGTTTTTTTTAGAAATTTGTTTTTACATATAATTTCATGTTCATTTATATTAAAAAATATTGAGAAATTAACATGTTATTTTCTGCAATACTCGTAATATTTCTTGCGTAGAAACGATTCATGCTCGAACTATATGAAGGTGTTGTACTTCTCTTGCCTAGAAATTCTGATGATGGTCTTCATCACATTTAGCTAGTGTTCCCGTTCGCAAACAAGACCACGCCACGTGGATTGAACGCCAACGGCCCGCTGGACTCACCCGCGTCGTGGGGTGGGTCGGGCATGTCTGCGTCGTTGCCGCTGGCGGGGCTGGCGCCGCCGCTGCCGCTGCCGTTCCCGTGCGACACCAGCGGCAGCCCCTGCAGGAAGGCCGCGCCGCCGCCCTGCTGCGAGCTCGCGTGCTCGAACACGTACAGGTAGAGCGGCGAGCGCTTCGACCACCACTGGGCCGTCGTCCACGCCGGCAGGTTGAACAACGCGTCGCCCGTCACCTGCCAGAGATGCGTCTACATTTTAAGCACTCCCTTCGTGGAGAATTGGGTATTATTAGGGCGTCTGTTCTGGTCACACCGTTCACCCCACACCTTTGGGTTCCGGCGTTCAAATCCCGCTACATGCATGTAATGTGGTGTGGCGGACAAAGTTGGTTCCTACAAGATTTTCTCGGGGTTCTCCCGGTTTCCTTTCGTCTCATTCCTCCACGTTTCAATCATTAACCATATCATATCACACAGCCGTATAGCCATTCTAGGTATGGTCGAAAGGGCTCAGGAACCGATTAATTGGAATAAATAAATGAGCAGCGCATCAAGAGATGGTCCCTACACTTACCTCGACGAGTCTGTTGAGCGCCTGCGGCGTGTCCTTGATGGAGAGGAAGCTAAAGTAGTTGGTCGCCAGCGTGTGCAGGAGAGTACCAGTCATGTTGCCCACCAGCGGCGCTGCGGACAATGAGGAACTTGCTACAATGAGGAATTTTAGCTTGTTAGAATTAGAGTGGTCGACTGAGATATCGTTTATTCATGTGTCGATTCCTGTACAGTAATTTACTTGAAAATTGATACGTATTTCTATATCAAAGTACTGATACTTGAGCAAAGTATTGATTGAGCAAAGTATTTCATATTTGTTCATCGTCGGGTGTAGCATCTTGATCACTAATGCCTACTTCTTTGTCTAGGCTGGTGAGCATCACTCTGGGCCTGCTTTTCCTACTTCATTGCCTGGTACTGATATTTCCTGCGAATAGTTTCCAGAAACACTTGTAACAGTCCACAAAAAGATAACAATACTCAATAAATAGTCCTGTTCAGTAGGTTCATTCACCGTATACGTATGGTATGTACTGAAATGTACTATCACTCATTTGCAAAGAATGCGGATAGAAATATGTATTTGGCATTTTGAGGCCGACTTTGCCGGCTAGCTAACAGTGATGCGGATAGGAATATGTACTTGGCCATTGTCCGACTTTGCCGGCTAGCTAACGGTGTCCCCATGCCTGGTCCTACCTAGTTAAATTCCCACGCTTGATGGCAAGAGTGACACGTGACAAACATGGATTCTCTTTACTGTAACTAGCAAACTCCGCCAGCCTGAACTTTTCTTCGTCACACAGCTTCAGAAACTGAAACGATTCTAAAGGAAAGCTACAACTATATTTGCTTCGACCTGGAATCGAAGTCGGGGCCAAACCACGGGACGCTAGTACGCTACCCATGAGTCATCCTAGAGGCAACGGATCAGAGTAACGATAACAAATAATATTAATACTTGATTTGATAATATAGTGACCGAAACTCGAGGAAAATGTAAGAGCGTTGCAACGTTGCAAATACACGGAAAGGAAACAACTACCACAACCTCGACAGGCGCACCTAAACCAAGAGGTTTCGGTCGCTCACCGGTGCACTTGATGAGGCCGCCCAGCAGGTGGTCGACGTAGCCCGGCACGGTGGCGATGCCGCGCATCACCTCCTGCCGGAAGTCGCCGTAGATGGCGGTGGCGGTCTCGGCGGCGGTGACGCCGGTGACGAGCGGCGGCAGCGGCAGGTCGTCGGGCCCCAGCGGCGCCTTGAGCAGGTCGAGCGGCGGGCGCGGGAGGAAGTGCGGCAGGGCGCGGTCGTCGTCGGGCCCGTCCACCACGGGCGCCGCGCCCAGCAGCCCCGTCAGCCCCGCCAGCAGGCCCTGCGCGCGCAGCCGCAGCTCCTGCGCGCACGCGACGCCCGCGTTAATCACACCCGGGGGTGAGTGCATTCATCCCTTTTTTTATTTCAAGCTAAAACATTAAAAAACATTTGACTGAAACTTTTCTTTTTAAATTTTATTTTACTGATTTGTTCGAACTGAAATCGTCTCCCTTTCGAATATTTTCTGGATCCGCCCCGACATACAAACCACTCCGATGCATCGGGATTAACATTGTACACTTTTCTTTACAATACCACTCAGGAGGTAGGCCTTCCGCTACGATTTTCTTTGGGAAGAAGCTCAAACTTTTTTCAACGGTGAACACGAGCGATTTATTGGTAAAATAATAATATACCTATTGGTGTATTTCAAAACGTTTACGACATATAGGAAGTGCTATAATGTATTCTAAATTTCGAAAATTACAATTTGTACAGTGCTTACTCTTGTATATACCAAACAAAGTAACCGTATTGGTCGAGGAGGCGACATGGAATAATAAGTGAACGTGGTTCGAAGTAAATTTTCAGCAGGAAATAATGTTCACAATATTATTTGAAACGTGTCATCGTTGATCAATTATGTCCAAAAATGCCTTAAAACGAATGTTAAAAAAATGTATTTGCCTTGAGAGTACAGTCGCGAGGAAGGAAGTAATGTTATATGTTAATATGACTCACTTTACAAGTGAGAAATAGTAGTGAAAGAAAGAGTGACATTTCGTTTACGAATGATTTTGTAGTTTTACTATAATATGCACTTCGCAGAGATGCCTAGTGTTACAGATTGCCTATAATGATTACGTAACTTGCCTCACTGATACAGCAATATGTTCAACGATATAACCATTATGGCATATTCTTTTCATTTAATATTTTTATTAGCATAGCGTGGCGCCTCGGGCAGATATTTTCATGTTAAAAGTTATAACTTTGTGCTACGCAAATCCATAATAAAAAGAAGTTTTAAATATAATACAGTTGCTTCACGTGTCCATCTATTGGCACAGAAAGTTAAATCAATAAGTATGCTTATAATTTAAACAAAATATGTTTTATTATAAAATTAGGTTCAATGATCATCAATCTGATGAAGTATCGATTCATGTTATATCAGAAAGGCAATATAATTATTCATATCATTTCATCATGTGGGTTCATTGAAGCAATGAAAAACGCGTGTTGATTTAGAACTCATCCAGAATAGGAGGGACTAATGCCAATCTCTTTGTCTTGTTGGAATGAATTTCACCTCTAACGGTGCCTTAAATTCCTCAAAACGATTTTAGTTGCTTAAAATCCTCTCAAAATACGTTATTTTAACAACACTCTTGAATCTCTTGTATTGGTACGACAAAAGGTCAGTGCCCCACGAGAATAAGACACGTCCAAAGACACCTTATTTACTCCGATTGGTAGATCGGAAGGAGTCTAACTGAGTGACGAACGGACGCATGGTACCCGACTTGTATGTGCACGAAAGTGATAGGCATTCTTGAGCTTTGCTTTTGAAGCACAGACACGAAAATTCAAAGCAGAGGAAAGTGGAAAACATTACAGAAACAACAGATTGAGGTGACACCTGATGGCACCGACAATGGAAAACACCATAAAAAACGATGCACGGTTATCTTTTGATAAATAGATAACGTGTAGGAGGAATATGTGTGGAATGCGTGTATTTAATTAGATAGATATTGTTCGTAGTTGAGAGAGTAAAGGGTGTCAAAATAGGTTTTATCTGTATTGTAATGTGAAATGCATTGGGAATTTTTGCGTAGGCCAGATTCAAGGATGTTCTATGTCAATCGCGAAGATCGGGGCCTCTCCGCCGACTTAGAAACGCGCGCCTGAAGCACGTGTAACTAGCCGCATCGAATTGGCGATTGCTTTGCCACGCTAACCTATCTGCCTTCACACTCGCAACTTCGCCAATCAGCACTCGTCACGAGAGCGCCTTCGTGTCGCACCTCGAGCGCGGAGTCGGCGCCGACGAGCGCCTCGACGGGCGCCTCCTGCAGGCAGCGCACCAGCGCCAGCGCCGGCCGGTGCGGGCAGTTGGAGCGCGCCGCCAGGTCGCGCGATGTGCCCAGCGGGTCCAGGTCCAGCGCGAACGACGACAGCGCCGACCCGCTCAGCGCCAGCACCCCGCCCAGCAGCCCTGCGCCGCCAACCCCGTCAAAGGCCTGCCTCGCCCACTGGCGCTAACAAAGCAATCACTTTGAAGAATTATTCTTGTTGGGACAAGTAGCCATCACGTCATTCTTCTAAGGATTCGCCATTGTAAAGCATTAGGCATCGAGTCTTACTCTGGGCTTTTAACTTCAGATGTGGAACTACTGAATGTAAAGAGAATGCGCCAGGCCGAGAAATAGATAAGTGGTATGAAATTATCATTAATTGATTGATTAGTGATTCCAGGCACGACAATTGCTAAGGTACGAGGCACCGCCTCAGCCGGAACCAGCTCCAAGCTCCTGACTGGTCTACCGAGTGCTGCTCGCTCCTGCTCGTGCAAGTGGCTCTAAGGCGTCTGCCGAAGGGTTAGTTAATTTGTGGGGGGGGAAAGCCCTGAGGAAGACCTACAATTCTATTCTTCCAAATTATGGCAGAAAATTTCACTAGAAGTGAATGACATGGGTTGAGGCTTCTGTTAAACCCGAACCTTTTTTAATGTAATAAGAATGTGAAGTTTTTTTAAAAACAAATATCAGGTCAAATCAAACATATGGTATTAAGTTTCGCTCTGAATGAGAACTTGTAAACCTTTTAATTTCATTACATGTTATCTATGCATCTGATATGAATTGTCAGCACAGTCGAATGCAGTGTGATGCAGAAACAATATGATGCAATATGAGTCGGCCGCATTCGCCAGAACTTTTTTTGGGATTTACATCAACATTAACATTAACGTACATACATTAACTTTAATCCATTCTGACGATACCCTAAAAATGACAGTTCTAAAAATAATATTCCGAGAAGACATTATCTCAAATTGAAGATCTTATTTCCAAAGTGACGTGTTTCCATTTCTGTTTGTATTCTAGTTTTACGTATCAATTTCGTTTGTAAAACCACGATACCAAATTTTGTGTTCAAAACTTTCGGTTCTCCCATGTTAAATGACATCCGAAAACTGTTAAATTGTCTTCTTGGACTATAAAATCTTGAAACTATAAAGATGAATGTGAGATATCTTGAACTGTGCGAGTGAACGGGAGTACTTTCCCTTCCTGAAAAATTGTAATCGCGGAGATCTTTGGGAACAAGCTTTTTAATCCCCGCGTTGCCGGGGGGCTGAGCGCACCGCGGGAGATGCTGGAGAGCGAGAGCAGCACGGCGGCGGCGGCACCGGAGCCCTGGCCGAAGACGGTGACGCGCCGCGGGTCGCCGCCGAAGGCCGCCACGTGCTGCTGCACCCACGACAGCGCCGCCGCCATGTCGAAGAGGCCCGCGTTGCCCGGCAGCTCGGCCGTGCCGGCGCTCAGGAAGCCCAGCGAGCCCAGGCGGTACTGCGGCACCACCACCACCACGCGCCGGCGCACCAGCGGGTTCGCGCCGTACTGGTTGGCCGAGCCGCGCCGGAAGCCCCCGCCGTGGATCCACACCAGCACCGGAAACGACTCCACGCGCCCGCCGGGCAGCTGCGCCGCGCCACCGAGTCAAGGCCGACCCGGAAGGCACAGTGTAGGGGTGGGATAAGGAAAAAATAAACACACTTCAGGATTTGACATTGCATTGACCTTGGTTGAATGCACACAGTCGTACTATTAGAAGACTAAAGGTAAGATTTAAAAAAGGCAATTAAAATCTTGTTAGGTCATATCACACCCCTTGAGAAGAATAACGAGATCCTGCACTGGACCTACCACCAACAAAGGCCACCGTCCCCTCCTTGAGATTTCCTTCGTCGCAACCTCTGCCTTCGTTTCTCCGTAAACACCGCATTCCAACCTGTGCATCCTGAATCAAGCAGTCCATTCCCTTAACCTTTTCTGCACCCACAACCGTCAAATGCTGTTGTACGCCAGGCTCGAACTCAAAACAAGAGAAATGAAGATTACTTTTGAAATATGCCGGGATATATTCTTTCGTTCTGTTAGTTGACTTTATCATTTGACCGTTTTATAATATTTCAAAGAATAATTTTCCCGAAATACACTAACAACAATTAGGATTCACCCAACTCAATTCTTTATATATTTTCTAGTTATTTTCGCGAACAATAATCCATTTCCACACTAAAAATACATTTCAAAGCGATTGTATCAAAAGATATTTCGACGGTATGACCTCGTACGCTCCAGTAAGGAGATTATCGTCAAAGAGCTGTTACATACAATTTTAACTTAATTAACTCACTATTGCCCGAGCATTTTTATCGCAATTTTCATTGGGCAAGAAAACTAACAAATTCTATCAACGGTGCAAACGGAAGAGATTTTATTTTAATTCCTGTCACCTGTCCTTCCGTTTCATCGCGCCCCGCTCGTCCGTCCTGACATCCCGCCAATACCTGCGGCTTCTCCGCTCACTCGGCCCCGCTTTCCGTCTCCCGGTCTCGCCCACGCCACGGCCCCTCCCCATTCCGCAATGATTGCACGCGGTGCGAATCACCTTACGCCAGACAACGCTTTTTTCATCCCTTCAGAGGACGAGCTTCGCAAAAGCATTTCTTTTAGGTTACACACGGTTCAATGTAATAAAACTTATATTGAAATTTCTTGTCAGACGTTTTTTTAGTTTTGAATCTGCGTCGTTACTTTGCACGACGATTTCGTCCCCAGCGCTGGGTGCTCACCTGCGGCGTGAAGACGTTGAGGAAGAGGCAGTCCTCGCTGCCGACGACGCGGCCGCCGGGGCCGGGCTGCGGGCAGGGCGGCGGCGCGCGCGTCGCGTCCACTTCGCCTTCCAGGGCCACGCGGCGCGGCCTCTGCGCACGACGCCGCTCTCAGGGAGGGAGGGGCAAAAGGACTTCGTGGAATATGGGCGGGAATGGAAGGGTTTCTGCTTTATGGATGTAGGCAACAATCCGGTTTACTCTGATACAATTAGCAGTCTCCTGTTTCTCGAGGACACAAGTTGCTGATTCTTGACCGAAAGAGGGGGTAGAAGTATTTTTTAGACTCCTTAAAATATGCATAAGTAAAATAAAGTATTGCTGTAAAATAATGAACTAGCCATGGACACCAGTACTTGTTTTTGAAGTGAACAACTCATAGATATTACACTGCGTTTGGTAGATTGATATTCAAGTGTAAGATTCCACAGCAGTGTTTCTTTGATTGACTCGAGAAGTCTTCAATGATTTCTGTCTACAGTGATGTGCATCGGTCTTTTTTCTCTGAAATAGGAAGGTATGAATCACATTTACATTACAAAACATTTATCGGCAGAAAGGATGAAACGACCACAACATTTTCAAGAAGCATGCTTCTATTACAGGGAAGACCACATGATAGCCTCTCAATATTACACTATGGAGAAGACAACCGTAAGAAAGGGAAGTTCGCGCGGTCCGTGGACCGCTTGTTACGCATTCGTCTGGTTTTTGATCGGAAAAACTACCAAAAACTAATGGATCAGAGCAGCCGGTCTCTAGCATTTTCCACCAGAGAATGATTGAATTCGAGTTATAACTACGTAGTTACAGTTGAAAATCCTCAATTGAGACCCGAACCTTAGGACCTCTCGATGACAGACTCTGCAGCGACAGCAGTTGTTACACTGACCCATCTCATTAGGGCCTTAATTGTCCCTTAGTGCAGCGTCAGAAATTAGTTATACATGGCGAGACTCGGGCTATTAGTCCCGCTCTCCCGTCTGGCCTCGCAAATTAAACTACGCTGCTTTCACAAACTAAGGAAGAAAAGTCTTACTCGGACGACGAAACAAGCGATTTGAACTTAGTTCAGACGCTTCTTTTAGGCTTGGGGTTCTTTTACATGCAGTAAATCTACAACACGCGACAGCCGGCTTTACTTCTCCACCGAAGGGAGGCGTACGAAGGATTTTTTCGCTCTTAAAAACCCACGGCTTCGATCGGATTTAAACCAGCAAACTTGGGTCCAATAGCCCTCTAGGCTGAGCATTATCTCATCGAACCCGGGAAGTCACCTGGAATCGGAGGCGTCCGACGGGCGGCTCGGCGTAGCGGATGCCCAGGAAGGCGTAGTGGTCCTTGCGGCGCACGCCGAATACCCAGGCGCCCGCCGCCTCGTCGAAGGCTGTGGGGTCGTCGGGCGGCGGGGACGGCGCCTCCTCGCCGCCCACGATGCGCTTCACCCGCGCGCCGCCCTCCGCGCCCGCCCCGCACAGCAGTACCAGCGCCACCGCCACCGCCAGCGCCAGCCCCGCCGCCGCCGCCATGCCTCGCCGCTCGCACGAGACGCTTTGCGGCCGCGGAGGCGGCGCCCGATTGCGGCTGCCGGAAGACTCCCCCGCCCCCCCCCCTTCTGCCAAGCAGAGAGCTCGGGGATTGGCCAAACACGGCTTACTTCTCGTACTTACTTCGTAAGAAGAACTTCGAATTGTCCACAGAAAAACTCTTATTACCGGGGCCTGGTAACGAATGAGTGGATAGATCCTGTTCCTGTATATAGTAAATTACTTCCTCTAACCCGTGGTGTGGCGTGAATCTATGTTTCGTGGGTTCTTGGCACCGAAAAATCGATTGACGGCTGTGTGTCCGTCTGTGGTCAACGCTAGAGTCTAAATCGTTAAGCCGTTTACTCCAAAATTGAAATTCCCTTGTCGACATGAACGAACTCGAGACTTTGGGAGTTCCAAACGTATATTTTGATTTTTGAGGGTACTTTACGCAAAGCCGTAAAAGCATTTTCATAATTCTCTCAAAAAATGGCACCAAATTGTTTTATTAAACTTTGTCCCGAATAGCATAAAGGATGCTTATGAGAATGGTGCTAGTCTCATGTTCGTGGAAATCCTAGATTTTTCGAAAATTGCAAAAGCGCTTTTTTTTTGTCTTGCTACAATTACAATATTGGCGATAGAGATTTTTTTTCCTGAACGAAATGTGTCCCTTAAAGGCAGATTTTGATATAAGTTCATGTTCAATTTTTCTAAAATATGTTTTCGTTTAATTTTAAAGTTCGTTTTCGTGTAATTGTGCGCGAAATAAGGGTAATTTTATTTTTTTCTCACAAACCTAACCAAATTTTTTCTTTGAATTTTTTCAATGGGTAGAAGAAGGGATTTTATAAGAACGACGCGGTCTCATTTTCGTTGAAGCCTCTGAATTTTCGAAAATTGCAAATTTAGAATTTAAGCGAGAAAGTACGTGCTTTTGTAGCACCTAGTTTTTGCTTTCTGATTTCTGTTGTTATTTTGTTTTTGTTTTTTATGTATTTATTGTATTTTTGCTTAGAGGCGGAATAAGGAGAAGTACTCTGATGCTTGTTTCTCGAGAGAACTTAATATTCTGAAATTAATAGATTAACATAGGTTTATCGATATTTTCGACCACATTTTTGTCAAAAATCCTATTTGTTTTCCAAAAATATCCCACAAGAACAGATGTTTAAAGTAACGAACTCCCTCTAATTAGCGCCAGGAATCGGCTCGTTTGTCGTGTTTGGGATGGTATCTTACCAACGCGATAATCCATTTTGAGAATAAAAAATTGATTTTCGTCTTTTATGATCCGTCAAACTAATGAAACTTGTGACAAAAAATAGGCATGACAAATGATAGAGTATATCCTGAACGTGACCTAACGTTGACCTTAGCTGCATGTGCACATCAACTTCGGTACGGATCAACCATGATTTGCTTAGCACTGACCATTCTCTCCGACTTGTCCTCAGGCATTTAACAAAATATTCCTATTCTTCAGTGTTTTTAAATGCTGCGTAAGTCGGGTTTGTGGCAGCTTTTTTGGTCAACCTTCGTACGATTTTAGGGAAATTAATTTTAATTTCTTAATTATGACCCGCATAATTGTTAAATATGAAGTTCTCGTAATATAATTCAAGTATGTCTTCGTAATGTCGGCGAACCCCTCGACAATACTTATGATTAGTAAGCCAAAGGAGTGTAGTTTCCCCGTTATTTATCGCGGCGAACCATGCAGATTTAATACTAATATTGCAGTCATCTCATGCTCGCGGTGGCTCGTTGGATAGCGTGCTCAATTTCCACGGCGCAACTCCGGGTTCGATTCCTGGTCGGAGGCAAGAATAAATTGTGCTCTTTCCTTGCAATGTCCGAGTGCCTGTTGCTGTGTGACAATGAGAAAGCTTACATCTCAGGTTGAGAATACCAGAAATACAGCACAGGGATGGCTATGTGCTAACAACACGTCCCCTTTAACCCATGGCGGGGACCGGGACGCTGCTGGTGCGGCTCGTAAAGAGCTGTTGTGCGACAGTACATACACATATTGCAGATATCGTAGCTTATAAGATCGACATCAGTGAAAAGCATGATGTATTATGAAGCAATAAAATTTCAGAGTATAAATTAATTTGACATTGTATGTTCTTCTAAACATACTGCACTCAATTACGTTGTGGGCACTGGAAAGAGGAGACATTAAACTAACCGAAAAAGCATTTTGTGGCGTGTTACATTTTCTAATGTACTTTATTTTACTGAGACACCAAGTGCAATACGCCGAATGTTTATATCGCGTGCTATCGTTTTCCATTCTTTATCCATGCACAGGACCATATTTCAATACTTCTGTTCTCTATACGTAGAGAATGACCAAAAGAACGATACTGCCCATCACAGAAAAATGACAAAACTTAAACCGCTTATATAGTAGATCGATAATATAATTATCGCCTCATTAATCTTTTACTATTTTGTATGTTTCGTACGTAACTGACTTTTTCAACTAATTTCACTAATGTATTGTGAATTGAAATTTGCTCTGTTCAATGGTAGGATTAACTCAAAATCGCTCTTTTTTTAGTTCAATATGAATCCTCGCGAGTCCTGGGTCTGAAACGGATCTCGACTGTCATATCCTTCGGCGCTGCATCTGAGCTGGAGTCGCGATTCGCTCCGTTGGCAACGTTAGTGCGGAAGGAAGAGTACGAGTATCGCGGGTGTAGTCATATCGCCCGGACGTCGCGATGGGCAGCCACGCGATTGCTGGATCCCATCCCGGTCTTCAAGTTGCACGACCATAGACCTTGCTAACGCAATACATCGGGATAGGGTTTGGAAATAAACCCGTAAGAGAAACGAGCGGGGCCAGACTAATGCAGGGACGATAAGCATGAACAAATTCTGTCTCATCCCATTAATATTTAAATGTTGAATAATGTAACCACAATAAATGTGGAAATAAAACTGGAACCTTCCAATTTACAAATTTAATATTCCAATAACAAATATGATAAAAATATATCTACTCGTATGTATTTAACAATTCTTTTGTCTGCATTTTTGAACAATAATATTTTTTACTTTTGAAATTGAATTAAAATCATAATTTTTGTATAATTAATAAAAATAGCTAACAGTTGTTTTCACGTTATTATGAACTGATGTTCGTGTTTGTTGAAAAACGCATTAGAGGTCCTTTGGACGTGTTAGTTTGCTTATCTATCCCTGGGTACAAAGAGACACGACTGAAGAAAAATATTTCTTTTTAAAGATTCTTAGCAAGGATTTGATTGAAATTATTGCAGAAATATTATTTATACTTATTTACCAATAAACTTTACAAGAACGAGCATTCTTTTATAAATTTATATTACTAAAAACGCGCTTGGCGCCTTAGTAACCAACCATCTCAACAACGAATTAAGAGTGCGTCCATATAATAACGGCCGTTAAAATGCTTGAAAGTTCATTAAAATAGTTCAGTGGACTTTTGGGTTTAGATTATACCAGTACTCATAAATTTTTGAATAAATGTGTCTTTACCGCCAAACAGAATTTTGGGGAATAAATGTTAACAATAGTTATTATTACAATTGTTTTGGAACAGATATATTAAAGTTACAATTCTTGACCTTTATACCGGGTAAAGCCAACTGAAGCCGTGACATATCGTCTTTTGTACTGTTGGAAGAAACTGATTCTGAGATTTTGGCCCTGTTGGTCATTTTGATTGACTCTTAAATAACTTTAAATACTTATTTATTTATGCGTGTAAATATTTTCCACATTAACTGTAAAGAGAAGGGTTCTATTAAGTGATTCGCTTTATGACTCAGGGTTCTGGACACTCGTCTACCAATTCTGGGTGCAGAAAATAAAGCCTTGAATTCTCCTGTTTTAGAAGACGCTTTTCTTTGTGTAATTTGAGCTGGTAAATTCCATCTTTACCAGGGCCGAATTTAAGTAGTGCGGGGCCCCAAGCACAAAATTGTGTTGGACCCCCCCCCCCGAAAAAATAGCTCCATCTTTATTAAATAAAAAATGTATTATAGTACAAGTACTTTCTGTACAGATACAAATGATAACTGATAATTTGTTATAGAAATTTTTACTTGTGTTACATTTTTTTACATTAAATACATTTTACATTTTTTTCTGCTCTTCACTGCAGAAAATTGGTTGATGAGGTCTTCAAAACGAAGATTTCTCAGATTATCATGCTCCATACTCAGGATACTTAGGTCTACTAAATTTTCTTGAGACATAGTCCTACATAGATAATAACGTATTTTTTCGAAACGCGGGGCCCCTGGTGAATGGGGGCCCCCAAGCAACTGCTTGTTTTGCTTGTAGGTAAATCCGGCCCTGATCGTTACGGTAGAGATTCAGAAATCATACTCATTTAACATACCATTATCGACAGTCACATCAGTTCACTTCTTCACTTATCTCCACTATCTCCATCGATAGTGGCCCAGTGTGCCGAAGATACTATATCTTGGCGATTGCGTTCGATGTATTGAGGGATTGGAATACAAAGAGACGGTTATTACAATAAACGACTAATGTTATTTATTTTCTACTTAGTGCTACATACGAGGCGCCAAGTACTCCCACGTGAGTGGAAATGTGAAATTGTTAGCTTCACAGACTGGTGCCAGAACCCGTTTACAGCAGGGAACATTGCCACCATTACCTTCACCTTCGCTGCCTCCCCAATGAAATCTTTGTCAGTGTCATTGTCCAACTGTCGCCGTTGTCGCTGTTGTTTGTAGACTCAGGCATCCGATAAAGTAGCACCCAAGCTTCGAAAAAAGAAAAGAATTATGAAGGAGTGAACTTCCTTTAATAATAATTATTATTATAATTAAAAATAATAATTATTATTGTTATTATTATTCAAATTTTCTTATCTGTGTTAGCGCCTAAAAACAGTCATTATCCTAGCACTTAGTGTCGATTGAAAAGAATAATCTTGAAATTTCGTTTCAAATATATTCCACCCTTTAAACGTCACGAATCAGTTATCTACAGAAAGAATTTCCAGAAGACAATATTGAACTTTCGCGCTTTCAACATATACATATTCATAGTGTTATAGTCTAATTCGAGCCATAACCTCAGATTCCCACCCTTTCTATATCGCCGAGTCGTTTTGGATCATAGATGTTCCAAATTGCAACTGGGAATCGGCCGATCCTCCGGATGAATTGGTTAGAGCGGGAAGGAAGGATTGCACGTGTCAGGGACCATCATTTAAAGTTCTGTTCTGTCCCAGTAACAGTAGATTCTAGAATTCACATACAGGCAGAGGTCGGCTGGAAAATTGGATCCCCTCTACTAAGTTTCAGTTGCACACTCAGATCACATACATTGACACACCCGGCAACTAATGCATACTACGGCAAATAAAGGATTACGTTTCTGGTACGGAAGCGTGAAATGAATATTTGAGCTTAAAAGGATGCCAGAGTCGATAAAAGATATCTCTTCAACGAAATGATTCCCATTCGATTTACGGTGATGGATCCAATGACAGATCACTCAACCCGCGAGTATTGTTTTTTGCCTCGTTCGAAACGGATAAACAGAAAAATTAATAATGAATGACATCTTTCGACATGAAAACGTCTGTTTTTCTACACGGAGTCCCGCCAGCTAGAAATAAAACTTCTTTTGTCCGTCGTGATATCTTGTGGTTCAAGGTTGGGGCGCCGGGAAGCAGATATATTCTGAAACTAAGCTATCGTCGGCTAATCGTATACATTTACATGTTACTTCATCGAGTGGAGAGGGGTGTCAAATTGGGGTCTTGAAATTCACTACTACGTGTCTAGGTTGTAAGTCTGCAGCGGATATGGTTAGCCAAGTAATTCGTACATCGTTGAGTAAATCGTCAAATAATGTATAGACTTAGATAAGGAAAAACATTTTAGGATGAAATTTGGAAAACATTTTTAAATGCTAATTTCCTACAATTTCGGCCAAGTACAGAAGCGCCAGGATAAGCCGCAAAGGGCTCGATTGCTTAGGCCAGCGAACGCGCTTGACTTGCCTCCCGGAGCGCCGAGCAGCTGAAACGGCGGGCGTCGTTGATGGCGCCTACCACGTCGACCAACTTATTTAATTTTTAGTTATTATCACCTCTCCAATTTTATTGAATGTTACTTGCTAATTTGTATCTAATCATACAATAAAAGTAATACATTTAAAATTGTAATAAATTCTACATGCATACAGATCATAAAAAAGGTAGTACGAGCAGAGCGATTACAATATATTAAAAATTTGTTTTGCCCATAAGATATCAATAATGTGATGTTGAAAGTAGTTTGACTGCATTAATGACTAAATTAAAGTGACTAAATTTCGATGACGATGGTAATTTTATCGACTAAAATACTGGAATAATCTAAAGACGTACCTAACAAAAACAGCGAATCTAGTGTCACAAGCGGCTCTACTTGCGGCCCTTGCCGCCCTTGCCCTTCTTGCCCTTGTCCTTGGCCATCGCCTCCTTCACCAGTACCTGTCGCGCTTCCGGCACGCCCAGGAGCGCCTGCAAACACCACCAGAACCCCAATGCGATGTACAACTCCTAAAGAATATACCTGACACTATTTTCTAAACTTTCTAAATCCTGTAGAGTTCCATAACCCGCTTGTTTTGGAGAAGACATTAGTTAAAGAAACGTAAAAGCGGATTTTGTTGTTGTTGTTGGTTTTTTTGCCATGTTACGGCTCACTTCTTCCGCGATCTGTGAGATATTGTCCCAGATATTTCTTTACAATTTGTAAGTCATTATAGTACCATTTCGATTTCTATATATTTTCTATTGAATTATATTTTTTTTATATTTCAGTTTTTAAACTCATAATTGCCTAAAATTCGGGAACAATTTTACTTTTATGCGCCCCTCGCAACTCTAGCCCCAATGCCATTTTCAATTTGTATTAACCCCAACAGCAAAAATTCGGAAATTCGGTCAAGTGGGACGCTTGAGACCAAGATACAAATTGTAAACTTGCTAATTTCTCCAACAGCGGCAACAGGTGCATTAAATGCTGTAAAAGGATGGATAGCTCATGAAAACATGACGCATATGCGCACTGACTGAAAGAGAATTTTAAAGGAGAGCGGATAGGGAACTTGTTGTATTCTGATATCTGCACTTTAGTACAAATTCACATAAATTATTTTAACTATAAGTTTAAACGCAAATTCATTATTCTTAAATTAGTCGTACTACTTCATAGCGTATTTCACTTATTTACCACATTTTCGAAACCTATTACCATTGAATTAAGCCGCTGTCCATTGACGCTGATGTGAATTAAGTCGTGTGTCCCTCACAGACCAAACGAAAATTCGTCAATCGTATTAAACTTCTCTCAAAATTGATTTCCAACATTCTTTGTGCGTGACATCTGTACATTAGGAATAAGTGTCGCCGCGCTAGCCACTCCTTCGCTGGAAAGCGAAGTCCCCCTCTGAAGGCTTTCGGTTGTCCTATTGATGCCCTTGACGCGGCTTCCCCCAGACAGACGAGAGCCTTTACATGACACTGGTCGCGGAAGCCTTCGACTGAACCCCCCTTTATCTGATCACTCCTTGTGGGAGTAGATTAAAGTTTCACGATGTTGGGAGTAAATTACATCTTCGGGGAAGGTGCTGCTCTGACTCCAAAGGTGCATTTACTCAGAAGCGTCAATTTGGCCATTTCTGCAGCCATTGCTCGACCCAGCCATCCTTTGAAGGCCAGATCTTGGGGATCCTTATGTGACGAACATCTGGCGCCCATCACCCTTTTCGCCACTGGAATTTAACTTTCACATGAATCTCGACTAGAAATGTCCAAAGCAATAGTCCGTCGGTAGTACGACACCTGCAAACGTTCCACTACACCAGCGTAATTTGCCGAAGATTTACCGCTTTTTGAAACCCTTCAATCCAAGGGCTCAGGTCTAGAAGCTAATGCTCTAACATTTTCGAAGCGACTCGAAGCGTAGCTAGAAATCTATTTCCGGGTCCGGAGTTCGATTTTGGCAGTATAGCTAGGTAATGGCATCGTAATAAAAAAGCACTTACCACTGAGGTAGTCTAAATCCCAAGTGTCAAGCGCAAAAAATGGCACGACTTATGTCAAATCATGTCAGTAAACGATTTTTTGACAGGTTCTAAGACAGTTGACCATCGCCGAAGAGTGCTTTGCAAAATGCATTCTTCCGCCAGCTATGTGGGCTGGAGGTACGCCGTTAATTTCTCGAAGTGCCAGTTCAGTGTATGTAGTTAAGGTTAAGGACAGTTTCCTTGATTTGCGTGGTTTCAAAATCGTTATTAAAGACAATGTTGTAAAAATTGATATATTCGTATTCACAAACAGTTGAGAAAATGTATGCGTGTGAATTGAGACATCGAACGGATGTACACGAAGAGACAATAAATACTGAATTTCAAACGTTGTTTGCTTGTACACTATTATTTAACTCACAATAGACTTAAGATAATAATGCATGTAAGGAATATTTCTTAAACAGCAAGTTTTGAAATGTACTTTTCTTGCATTCTAGCCACATAAATTATTATAATATGCTAACGTTCTCTAAATGACGACAAACGGAGAGGGAGGATGCGAATCATGTCTGCGTGTTTCTCGCCGACCGCATCCTCTAATTCTGTGTGGCACTAGCGAGAGTGAAAAAAGAAAAAAACCTCCCATGGCCGAATGGGCAACACACGTCACCTGCATGGCGAGGAAGGCGCGCTCATACACCTCCTTCTCGCGCTTCTCGCGGTCCTTCTGCAGCTTGATGCGCGTGCGCACGGACGCGCGGCCCATGTTGGCGGCCATGTCCAGGTCGGCGAGGATCTGCAGGCGACCGCGCCGCATGGACGCGATGGCCAGCGTCACCGTGCGCCGGTACGCGTGACAGCGCCACGCGCGCTGCACGCGCCGCGCCGCCGCCTCCCACCGCTCCAGCTCCGCGTTCTTGGCGCGCCACACCACCAGCTCCGACTCGCGCTTCGCCACCTGCCCCCGCCCACGTTCCACCCACCCGCACAAACTCGCAACAGCAGCTTCCTAACTACCAGGTTGTGGACTCCACTAACTTCTACTTGTCATACAAAGTAGAAAATGTGTAACTTTTCAATTTAATCATCCTTTGCTCCAATCCATCTGTTTAATAACATTTCTGTGCTTTTGAAAAAATTCTCCTACGTCTTGTCCTTAAAATGGTAGAATATTGCTTCTTTCACCTCAACCTTATCTGAAAAGTCAGAAAATGTTTCTTAAGTATTGGAAACTGGTTGTTGTCGAATACTGGATTGTAGTGTGAATGGTCCAACTCCTTGAAGCCACATTTCTTCACAGATTTCTTAGAAATCTGGGCAGTAAGCACAGATGCATTGTCGGAAAGAAGCTAAACACCATGGGATTTTACGCATCGTACCCAACTCAAGTACCTCTGTCGACACAACTGAGTAAGATGTCGTCTGCAAACTTATATCATTAGAACAATTAAATATAAGACTATATACTGCTCAGAGGGTTTTCCCATCTTGTCCAGATCGGAAACTTATCGAACCGACTCTGTATTTGGAATGTAAATATTCCTGATCAATTCCATGGTGGTAGCAGAGATATTTTGGTAATCCATAATGATTCAAGATCTAGGATGTATCAACCACAAAGTATATACTTTATGGTTAAGTTTATTAATTGCGGTTTATCCTTCCTCAATCCTTAATCATTATTCCCGATCTGTTTTTTCTCGGAGATGCACAGTTTTACAAGGGCGGGTTGTTTGGGTAGAATAAAAACAAGTAGTATCGTTTTATAAAATAGTTACAAATGGAAAGTCTTTGCTAAGTTTCAGCATTGCTTGTTCAATTGTCTTCATTCACAATTCGCTCATAAATCAAACATTTCGGTATACGAGTCTATGTTTGCAGCGTTATTCTGTGGCAAAAGTTCTGACCATGCAAGGTCTACTAGTTTACATATTATATAATGGAAAAGTTATCAGAAGATTTTTTAAATTAGAAAATTTACAAACCATTCGATCTTAGCCATAAATACATTAACCTGTAATCGAGCAAAAAATTGAAACAGTAATCATAATAATAAACGAGAATTTTAAACGCAGTTCTTGAAAATTTGAATGCTGTCGAGAATAAGAACCAAAATGTTGCACTGCATGGTTTTCAATTATTTTTGGACCTTAACTCACCTCTTCCCTCATGGTCTGTGTGTGTAGGCGCGCCGCCTCGAGTGTGTTCCTCGCCTTGATGAGGGTGTCTCCCATCTGTTCCAAGTCCATATGTCGTCGGCGTTCCCACATATACAGCTCGTGTTCCAATCGACCCTCCTCCTCCATCATCATGAATTTTGCCTGCGGCCGAAATAGACCAGTCATATAACTGATGATTCAACTTACCTCGTTTATGTGCATCACAATCTACATTTTCACATACTTCAAAAATAATACCTCAAACGAATAGGAATGCGCAGCATAACGAAACTTCTCCTCTTAGTGTTATTTCTCAACAACTAATAGTTTTTAAAAGGTGCATAACATCATTTAAAGATCTAAAAATGAAGGATATATTGCATTGAGAAACAAAACTTTGGTGTTAATACTGGAGGTGTAGGACAGGTTCGAAAATAAATGTGAACTTTTCGCGATTGCTGGCCAGTATAACAGACTTCTCTTCTAGTATTCGTATCCTGACCATGGCATTATTGTTGGACATCTCTTCGGTTTTTGTTGAATCTGGCAAGTCCTAGTTATATTTCAAATCTCCTAGTTATTTTGTGACTACGCATGTTAACGGCTTTTTCTGTATGTTCAGCAATTGCGAATAAAAAACTGTTTTTTGAAATTAACATGTTTTGGTTATAACAGAAATAAATTTCACAGCCTTTTCTTTCATTCTTAACTTCAGTAGTTGGTAGATTATGAAAAGGCGCATCTTTCACAATTACGAATAATATGGATACTTCAAAATTTCAATGTAAATCAATCGATATAAATATCACTCACTCCGATTTCATCGATTACGAGGAGGGAAATTTCTTTTTTTATTTGAACAAATTATATTTTTGTTTCAAAAATAAAATCTGGCCTTACGCAAACCAAAGAATTGGTAGTTAAAACAAAGGCTGCCGTAAGCGTCATTTGGTGTTAATTAGAAAGTTATTCTGTCCTTTTTCTGATAATTCTAAAATTCGGCGCAGGTTAAGCGGTTAAGCAAGCTAACGGCTAAATACCACGCAGTATTGTTCTTTTGAAAATGGATAAAGGCCAATTGACCTTCACAACTTGAATCCCTGTGATTTTGAAACGTATCTATTAATTTTAAGGTGTAGGTATTTTATCGAGGCACAAATTATAACTGTGCGCTCTCCTTACAAATATCCCAGTTGTGCTGTGTGACAATGAGAAAGCCCACCCTAAGGTTATGAAGACCAGAGTATACGGTGGAGGGATGCCTTAGTGCTAATCACACGAACCCCTTCTTATCCCATGGCCGCGAGCTCGGCCATCGCTCGTCGGCCAAGGCCCGTATCGGGCAGTCAAGCCAAAGGACAGGACAGGATAGGTATTTTATATCAACCTCGAACTTCTTTTTCAAAATTGTATAAAAAGTTTCTTTTTTTTTCTTTACATTCTCGTTCGAATGAAGCGCCTATGACGACAGCTAAGCGGCAAGCGTGCCTGGTGCGCCGCCCGCGTCTCGATGGTGACGCGCAGGGTGGCCAGGTCGATGGACTGCTTCAGGCCGCGCTCCTGGATGTTGTTGCGCGTCGCCTGCTGCGCGCGCCGCGCCGCCTCCCAGTTGTCCACATAGCGGTCCTCGGCCGCCAGCAGCATCAGCGTGTCTCCCCATTCGTCCTGGACAGGGCCCGCCGCGCCAACGCGACAACCGAACGATAATGCGGGGCAGAAAGTGTTAAAAACGCAGTTGGATTGATTGACTGTCTAGGAATTCCTGGCAGGCCAACTCCTATGGTCATTAGTTCCGTGTGGTGCTTGTTCTCATCGCGGGGGGTGGCGGTGACCTTCCCGCGCTGGATGGGGAGATCCGGCGCCGACTACGTAGGCTTGCGGGACTTTCCCCAACCGGATATCTCCCACCAGCGGGGCACGTCCAAACTGGGACAGGTTCTAAGCTTCTGATTGGTCTCCCGACGTGTGTGCTAGTGTAAGTGCAATCAACAGTGCAAGGTGGACTCAATTTCGCAGGATGTTTTCTGCGAATGGATGGCGGAGAGAAAACAGGCGCTACCCCGAACTCCTTCCAAAGGCGCTGTTCTACATTCCATTCTACTAATAGACGCCGGTCTACAAAGACCGATTTACGTTTGGGATGTGAGACAGTTTTATTCGTACGAATTTGCGCGTCATTCGTTTAACTATACCCCAATGGTGCTCGTTTTCAACCGTTCGGGTTTACCGCAACACGAGTTTAACATGGCCATTTTTTCTATACTGGTTTAACAAATCTCTACCCGATGCACTATTTAGTGAACAGTTAGTTAGGAAAGGCAAATCAAAATCCGATCCCAATTTCGATCAGGAGCTGACAGATTTTGTCACGGTTTGTTCACGCGAGTAGACGATGTTTTGACAGTTTCGAAACCAATTGAGCATGGCCGAAAACTGCATCGCTCTGCGAAATATATTCTTTAGCCAGCCAGATGAGCGAAAGGCCCGCTGCTAATGCTTCAAAACCTCGGTTCAGATAGTGCAGTTAGAGATTGTGGATAGTTTTTACTAGGGATTTAGTACATTGTTTCATTTCGTCATTAAATACTCATAGAATATTATAAAAGTTTATCGAACAGCGGATGAGAATATTAATGCGTGTGGATCAAGTTAGGAGAATAACAAAAATATTACGAGATACAACACCGGTTAGCCAACGTTTGTGAAATGAATGTAAATCCTTTCTACTAGATACAAACAGAACATACCTCTCAATCTTTTGGCTCAGTTTCGCGTCAATGAACGTCAAAAACTGCTCACGTGTCTGAACAGATCATGATGATTGTTTTACTCACGGGAATGTGATTGAAAAGCTCGTTATTATCCAAACGGGCAAAGCAGGCACGCAATATATTAAGAGGCCTTAGGTATGGCCAAATAATGGGGACTTTTAATGGTATTGAAAAATTGACCGGCAAAGGTGCCTGTAGGCATCAACCAATGTCAGTGCAGTGTCTCTGACAGAATGGTACTAGGGTTCGAATCACGACGGTGGCAAGATTTCGATACTAGCTACACAGTCATGTCGAATTCAGGCGCAGTCTGGAGAATTCTAGCGGCCGACTGCTCTGATCAGAAGTTTTCTGTCGATTTCTCCGATCAACACTAGGCGAATGCCAGAATATCCTAACAAATGGGCCACGGACGGCGCGCGATCTTTCCCTAATGCTCCCCCCTCTTCATTTTCCTACGATCGTATCCTCACCCTTTGCTTACACACTTACACTCACACGCATTATACTACCACACTTGTCGGGAACTTAGAGTTTATCCCGGTTGGGGCGGTGCTTCGCTGGAGGGAGATACCTGGTTGGGGAAACCCCGCAAGCAGACGGGCAAATCGGTGCCGGCTCCAGTGGGCCATCCAGTGGTGGAACATCACCGCCACCTCTCGCGATGAACACGCACTACACTTACGGGACTTGTGACCTTATCAGTTGACCCGGAATCGATACTAATCAATCTATCAAATATTGACCGTATGGCGATGCTTACTCTGCAGTCACATGTCCCGGGCGTGTAAGGGTCTTTCCCCAAAAGAGTCCTACCTGTTGGCGCAGGGACACGAGTGCGCGGGAGAGCGCCTGCGGGCCTAGCATCTCCGTCGCCTGGCGCAGCTCCGCGCGCAGCTCGCGCAGCTGCTTCCGCACCACGGGCCACCGCTCCACCTGCCACACAAACGTTCACACCCCTCGCTTCGTTTTCATTTCCAAAGCAATTACTTTTCTACGGTGTTCACGTGCCTCGGAATAAATGTAATAACCTTCGAGACGCATGTAGGTACTCACGTTTTGCCAATGAACGTGTGGTGGGAAATTTCGTATAACGACGATTCACATGTGACATTTTTCCTGGTTGGTAGGGAACCCATCGCGCTTAGATATTTCGCGGGTACACGAAATCAGTGACTGTGTCAACCTGACCTGTCAAACACCCACGCATGATTTTTTGCCTGTTAGGGTCAAATATCATACGTTTAGGACTGGTATTTTTGTCTGTACTATACTATATTGCAATTATGTAAGGAAAAAAAGACAATGTTTTTTATATGTGTGTCAAGTGGGAAAATTTGTGACTTATTACTATACGCAAAATTGCAATATGTGCACCGTTTCTCGAGCTCTGGGATCTTTGTCCTATTCATATTAAGATGAATTACGATACAGACAGCGACGATTGTATTTGTTAAGAGTTAGCATGAAAGTATTCGCTCCGATGTAATAAAAACTATTTGCAAATGAAAATCAGTTACGGATTTTGGGTATTATACCTAGTGTTCTACGTGAAGGAATCGACTTACTGCAACGAGAAAATGGAGAACGATGTTAGGATATCTATGTTCCCTGCAGTGCTCACGAAAAGTAGCACAGCACTTACACCTTTCCTCATAGGGAATTGGTTCTCGGCCTTACCCACGACCAGGAGCAGGGGATTTGATTTTCAAAGGGATCAATTGAGAATAAATTAATAAATGAAATTTGTATGACATGCAAACTTACATTCTGCACCATATTAATGGCTTGTCTGTTTTAGTAAAAGAAATGAATAGTTTTCTTGACAAAAATTAAATCTAAGTTCTTTGAACATTCTGTTTATGTAATTAATATGTGTAACTCGTACATAATGTTTGCTTTCTCTGCGCCGCTACGCTTACGCAATAGAGAGAAAGTTATGTAATGCTGCGTGAAAAAACGGCAGAAAAACTCTTATTGCAGAGCCCTAGTAACGAAAAAGTGGATAAATCCAGATGCTAATTTTATGGAGAAAAAGATCTTTTAACATGTGATGTAATCAGAATTCATGTTTTGTGGTGTCCTTGATAGAGAAAAATCGAATGACAGCAAAACGTTTGTCTGACCGTCCCTCCGTCCGTCTATGAACAACGCTAGCTGCTGAACCGTTCAGCAGATTTTCTCCAAAATTGATATTCCCCAATCGATCTGACCAATGTCGCGGCCCCTTGAATTTCAAACAGATATTTCAAATTTGGGGGGTACTTCACGTGAAACCCCTGAGACATTTTCAAAATTTTCACAAATTTGGCTCCATTGTTTTTTATTAAACTTAGGTATTGGATGGTGTGAAGGATGTTTATGACAATTGTCCAGGTCTCATGTTTGCTGAAAACCCTGATTTTTCGAAAAGTGCAAAAGTTCAACATTTTTTCGGCGTCTTCCTAAAATTAAAATATTAAAGGTATGATTTATCCTTTAGTAAAATCTGTTCTGTACAGAAAGATTTCAAGATAAGGTAATGTACTATTTTTTGAAAATTTGAATACTTTTCGTGTACGTTTGTGTGAAAGTACAGACGAGAAAGTAACTGATCTTTTAGCACCACTAGTTAATAGTTATTATTCAATTTTTAGTACATAAATAACTAATTATCTGAAAAAATTAAGGGACTTACTTTCAGCAAATTAATAATGTTTAATTTATCTTAGTAAAAGATTACATCTTGTTTTAGAGTTAATATTAAAATTAAGTTCTGTGATCATTCTACTTATGTAACTTAAAAACATTTGATTAATACTCTTTCACTATTTTAACCCTAAAGCAGAAATTGTGAATTCCATTCACCAACCTGGCCTTTTGCTTCATCATTCCTGGAAAACTGAACAACACACATGCCACAGTTAGTACCTCTATCTATCTATCAACATATATTCAAGTCCATAGTATTGTTTTGTTAATGATATAGGAGATCAGTTTCTAATTGTTAATTTCTGAAAGACTGCATTGTGTGAACAGAATCACCCCGTGCTTCGTGTAAGCAAAATCTTTAAGTGGAATTATTTTTTGTTTCTGTATATATGTATACACTGAGGATCTATTTAAGAAACAAACAAAAAGAAATTCACATTGGATGATGTAGATTGGGAGAAAACTGGGTACAAAAAGAGAACATTGCATAAATCGTAAGTACCTAACTAAACTTATGGAAAATGCTTTGCTCATTCAACTTCGTAAATATCACAGCATTCACAAAGTTGAATGAGCTCATCTTTTTGTTAGTAAGTTACTTAATATACTAAATACATTGTTCATTAATATGTATTAATATAAGATTAACTGGTTTAAAGCTAAAAAATTCCAAATATTTTTACAGGAGCAACGAATTTTAATGTCATAGCATCAGTATCAGTAAGCATGATAAAGGCCAACAATTAAATCAATATTCTAATGGAGTATTATTTAACCTTACAGTTCACAGACAGTTTGGATCAACAATTTATATTATTTCCTGAAAAATATCCACACTTGGATCTTTTTCAAAATACAACTGGGACCAAGAGTGGAAAAATACTGTGTGGAGTATACATTGGTAAAAATTATTATTTCAAGTGAAAAAGAGTCCAGCTAAAATTACAAAACATGCAGATTCAATGGGTTTAAAATGTTTTTGTTTTCTTATGTTGACCACTCCTGGCACAAAATGATATGTGCTATCTCTTAAGCCCTGCTTAATCCAGGTACTTTCTGTCCTGCATCCTTTTTAATATAAATCTTACTTATTAACTGGGTTTGAAAAGACATGGTGTGCTGTGTTTCAAAAAGGTTAATGAAGAAATATTTAAACAAAATTGCTGAAATAGAGATGAATTACAATATATTCATTATCGTTTTTTGTAACCATTACCAACTTCTACAGAGGCAGCAGACTTTGTTTACTTTCTCTTTTTCTTTTTATTTAAACTAACATCAGAAACTATCAGCACACAAAATTTCAGGCATTTATCAAATCAGTAACAGTTATTGTTGTATTTATAAATATACAAAAATCTTGTACAGTGAAAATATTTAATGTTTAATGATGGAAAAAAATAAGTGCAATAAATGTTTTTGTGGTCAAAAGCTAACAAACTGAACTGAAAGATATTTTTTTCATGTTTAACAGAACATTATTATTGATTTTTTTAATTTCAATCTGATATAATTTTACAAAGAGGAAATGTTGTAAATTAGAGCTCTCATTTCATTAGAAGAATTAAAGCTAAAGTTCATATTGAAAAGTGTTTGAATAGTGATAGTAATTAAAAGTTTTATTAAAACTACATAATTTTAAATTCCTAATACATTTCACACAGATTTTGCTTGTAAGAGAATGTATAATGTATTTGAAGGAAAATAAGACAAACACTCACTAGTTCTTCTTCATCTCTGTCCATTTTATGTTTGTTGACCACCACTGAAAAAAGCGTCCAGAAACTATTTTCCATTTCCATATCTTTTGAAGTTCTCACCAGCACTTCTTCAATAAATGCTCTATGGGTAAAAAATATTTCACTATTCAATAATTGTATCACTAAATAGTGATATAATATTATAAATTTATTGTTATTATATTATAAAAGAAAAATGTTTCGAATGATACATTTTAGCCCTTAGTATGGGCCATCACAAAACTCAAATAAACAACCTCCAAAATAACTTCAAAGTCTGCAGTGGGAAAGATTAAATTCAACTCTCCATGAAAATATGGCCAATAAATAAGAAATGACTGTATTTCATCTAAACGTACAAACTCTCAAATAACATGGGAATGGAATACATATTGATCTTGAAAATATTCCTTTTCATATAACATGCTAAACCAAAACCAACGTGAAAGATCATGAGAAATCCTGTTAAATACAGAACTAGAAATGTATTTAAAATCTGCAAGAAAGGAAGACTGGAGGTCACATACCGGTAGTCGTCTGTAAACGTAAAATAATATTCAATGAAAGTACAACATATTGCAACTCCCTTTGAAGCAATGAAGGGGAAATGATAATTCAAAGGAAAATTCTATAAATTTGCAAATAATCATAGTGCATAAGCCTCCAAACATAAGAAATATTTTTTTTACTGACAAGCTAAAAGCTTGGATAAATTGGGTAAAATTTTTTGGGTAAATTGTTCTGCATCACTTGTAACTATAAATATTGTTGAAGCAGTAAAATAGTTCGTAAGTATGAAGTATTACTGTTCATAAGCAGACTCAAATTCACAATTCACACAAGAATAAATAAATATTGGAAACATGTCTTGAAACAAAAGGATACTTTGATAATAAAATTTACTGGTTAATCATTGTTGATTTATAATAATAAATTATTTATAATTATTATTATAAATAATTTATTATTATTATTTAAAATTCTTTTATTTACAATAAGTCTTAGTAAACAAGCATAGTTTCTTACAGAACTATATTATTATATATTGTTTTTATTTGACTGAACTTCAAACATTTCAGCAACTCATTCATTTTGTACAGATATACAGCCATACGATGACACTCAAGGAATGTTTTGAAGGTGCACCAATAAGTGAATTTCTTAACCAATCTCCAAGAAGTCAAGGAAGTTAAGCAGCTAAAGCACCACAGGTTCCTGGATGGGTGACAGTCTGAGAATACCAGATACTAGTGGCACAGAGTCCGTGACTGATAAAGACTTAGCTTTGAATGACAATTTGTCTTGACATATAGCTGTCTTTTGTTCAAGGAGGATTACTCCTCACATTCGACACCAAAAAGGTTTGGAATGTTGTTATGCAAATGATATATTTTTTTATAATTGATTTAGATAGTAGATCTTTTGATAGTAGAGGACTTGCTAATGAATACTATGACCTGAAGTACAATAGTTATATACATTTTCATTACTAACCAAATACTTATTGTGAATGTTTCTTAATTTTAGTAATAATTTGTAAACATAGAGTGCTAGAATGCTACAACAGTCTGTACTTCATATTTAATGTCAAAGTTTTTACAAGAATGCCTTGCTTTAATTTTAAAAACACTTCTTGTGTTCCTACATTATTGAGGTGTGTTATTATACCTGTCTTTCTGTAGTTTCTCAAGATCTTCGTTCTTGGGTCTCTCATCCATATTTGGTGAAGATGCACTTTCCTCTTTACCAAATCTGTAGAGATATTTAAATCTTGAATAAGGATGGAATTTGTCAATCAGTGAATGAGATATGTTTCTCCAAATACTCATTGTAAAGGATAATTAATTCTTTCTTAGAAAATTAAAGAAACTTAAAATTACAACACTCAAGAACACGTAATTATGATGTAAGATTTAGACAAAGATGGAAGATGATCTGGGGACTATAGAATAAATGACTGGAGAAACAGGGGAAATCCATTAAAAATTTGACACATTTTTTGCCTTGCAAAAACAGAAGTCAACGATATTCAAACTTTGGCATTTAATACAATGTTAAACAATCTCATACATAAGTAGTTGGACCATGGGAAGAAAAAAATTGTAGTAGGGTCACTCCATGTCAAATTGGACAGAATTTCCTCAGGTATTTCTAAATTTATTAGAACTAATGAAAACTATTTCGATTCATTGAAAAAATATTCAAAAACAACTTCTTTTGAAGATTTTTAAATCAGAAGCATGGAAGTGAAAATAAACTTTTTGGGATTAAAATATTGATTTTTAAGAGACCAATTTACAAAGTTACCTTCAAACTCAATTTCCCCATTATTTTATGTTCATTTTTGATACTTTTACTTAAATACTATTATTTTTAATATTCCTGAAGATGTTTTAATTGGAAACACTTTGTTGTTGAATTAGGAATAATTCCCTTTCAGAGAACATTACAATTATTTTTTATATATATCTCCTTGACAAGAAGCATGGCCATTATGTAAGAAACGATACCAATATGCTCGCAAATGGAAATCTTTTCACTTTTCTTTGTATTAGTCAGAAATACATATGAAAGAATATGGGGTCGTCCATAAATTACATAACATTAAAAAATGCGGGAAGGGTTTTGAGGAAGCATTACGCTGCATTTCATGGGGGTATGAGGAAGTTGGTTTGATATTATGTTATATTGATATTGGTTGTTTTTTTTCTTTTCTCTGTTTTATTTTCCCCAATATTTACTGAAATAATTCCTTTTATTCAGTCATACACTAAAAGATTACAACAATTATATACAAAATTAAAAAATATAAATAAATTAAAAGCCGATCAGATGACCGAGATCGCTAAGGCAGTAGTGCCGGAGTGGTCTCGGACCAGAAAATCGCGGGTTCGAGTCCCGAATCGGGCATGGGTGTACTTGTGTGTGTTTGTATGAGTGTGTCGTCCTTTCACCCCTCATTATCATCATCATTTCATCTTTCATACCCCCAGAGCTAACAACCCTGGGGGATAAAAATTGGATTCAGTAAAAAATACTGATCCCCCCCAATTGGGTGATACATGCACCTGCTACCGCGATATATGATACTGAGCCACGGTAAATGCAGGATGTATGAACGCGTGGTCCTAGTTGGCCTATTCGCGAGAGGGAAAAAAAAAAAAAAAATAAATGAATTAAAAAGTTATGATGCATAAATGCTTACAATAATTGAAAATATATTTTCATTAATGGTTTATTGCTTGAATCTTGGATTATGATTACCATATTCAAAACTAACCTACAGTTAATTCTAGAATACAATTAAATTGATCCAATAAATTCTCACACATGCAGCCTCCACAACAGGTGCACTACTCTGAAAATTTCTCACCAATGCTTCCATCCTGTAAAATGTGTCCCAATGTCTTATTGTTAGGTGAAGTCAGCATCACCAATTAATTCTTACTTCAATTATAATTAATTAATATTGTTTTAATTGCTATATAATTTATTTTACTTTTTGTAAATAATAGGTAGTGGAGGTTTGCAAGCATTACATAGTTATTTAGGTGGGGTTCCTCTCACATTACAGGGAGGAGAGGGGTATTCAAAATTTTCCAAATTTGCATTACATAATTTATGGACTATATAGGCATATGTGACAATATACCTCTACCATTTCTGGCAAGTAATAAAAATGACATCTATTAGATGCATCACAAATTATTGCCCTGAATTTCAAAATATTTTTTAAATAAAACATGCCACCACCTGTATGTAGTAATATTAATATTATATATAAAAATTATTTAAAAAAAAATACATGTTTAGTTAGTGTCAGAATATATAATCTTGAATATTGTAATAGAACATGAGAAATTGCAATTCGGATTCTTAAATACTTGTCTTAAAAACATGAAAACGAAAAGAAAAAAGAAAAAAAAAGAGAGAGAGAGAAAGAGAGAGAGTATAAACTTCAAATGAGGATAACTTTTGATCATCAAAACCAGTACACCAATATTTTTATGCCTTAGCACCCAAACTCCCCATGATTTTACTTTTCTCCAAATCTTGAATGAGAAACAAAAAAAAGAAAATAGGAAAAGTGGGGGGGGAAGGGAGAAACATAAACACACACCTATCTCCCCTAATGACAATATCTTGTTTATATTGAATAAAATCTTTTGAATTCATCATTATTGTGACACTGGAAGGAGCTGGAAATCAATAGATAAACCAAGAAGAGAAAAGAAGCATATCATGAGAACAGTTGTGGTATGGGGTATGACTCGTGATATGGGACCTACTGAAAAGATGCGCCATTCAGCATTCTATGTTCGTGAAAAAGTTACTTATCAATTGTTTTGAATTATAGAAACAAACTGTTCATAAACCAAAGTATAAATTCAATTTTTTAATAAAAGACACTTAAAATATATAAATATTTGCCATATTACATACCATTTTTATTGCTTTATTGAAAAAAAGTATACAGGTTGTTAATATTGAATAAAAAAAACATTAAGCAAGAAGTAAAATTTTCCTCTATTAGAAATATTTAAATATGCCTTTTTTATATTTTTTAAATTTAAGGTCACATCAACTACTAGGTCATTAGCAACCACTATTGTGTATCACGATTTGGTAACTATGAGGATGATACGATATGATGATGATAGAGGTGTAAATTCTTCTTACATATGAAACACTACTTCCTATTCATATATATACTATCTTTTATTTAATCTTCACTATTTTCAATATTCAAAAGGCATTCAACGTAAATAAAATATGAAAATAAAAAATATAACATAAAAATAATAAATAAAATAAAAAATAATATAATAATAATAAAAATAAAAAATAATATAAATGTTCACATATATATATATATATATATATATATATATATATATATATATATATATACATATATATATATACATATATATATATACATATATATACACACACACACACACACACATATACCATTAATTGAATCAGCTTACTGAATATTCCATGACCACCTGAACACTTTTTTCCCAGGTGATAGCCCAAATCAGCAAATGAAATAGAACACAAGAAGGAAAATATAAAGAGAACTGGTGAAACCAAGTTAGTAGTAGAAACTATAGAAAGTAGAAGATAAAAAAATTTTTTTTAAAATATGAATAGGCCCCTATATGACAAGTATCATCTGAAGGCAGGAAGGAAATTATAGTTCTATTCTGAAAGACTCAATCCTGAATAAGAAAATAATACTTTTATCTATTATTTTTAACTTTTATGTGAATAATCACATATTTTCTATTGTGTACTAAACTCATCATTAAAACTGTCAGTACCTTTCATCAATATTTTGATAATCTGGAAGTACATCTTTCATAGAACATTGAGGCAATAAGCTCTTCAATACTGCTAATTCATCTATAATTTTGTCAAAAACTGCAATGACTGCTGTTGCTTCTAAAGTACTGAGAAAATTTCTATGATGTTTCACAGATTGCATTAAAACCATTGGATCATGAAATAATGACTTCCTTGATTTACGACTTGCTTTCCTGAAGTCTGGTGATTTCATCAAATTATCTTGCATATCTGCTGCTACTGCTGTTTTTAAAGCAGCTGTCAGAATACTTGACATACCACCTGATAATGATATTCGATTCTTTAGTGATTTATCTTTAGAGTATCTTAATTTATCACCTGCATTCATTACCAATGGTTTTGCTACTCTGGAAGGATTAATCAACGATTTTTTGGGGTGTATTTTCCGACGAACAGATGATTCTTGAACTGTTTCTTGAGTGGCCATTAATAACCTTGAACTTCTCTTGAATTTACCTGCTGAGAAACGTCTTGATTTGAAAATAGGCTGATCGACTTCATCGTCAACATCAATATTTACCAACATCTGCCCTCTTCTTCCTTGGAACTCATCAAGAATGTCATCCATATCTTCAGATATAGTGATGCAATAAAAATGATGGAATTGCAACAGCTGTGTCGTAAAGGTAAACACAGTGCGTAGTGCAATTTTAATTTTAATTTGGCGCTTCTTTTATCGAGTCAAACGCGATCGTTTTCTATTTCCGTTGCTGTGACGTCTTCACTTGTTTACAGGGAAAGCTAGCTCAGAGAGAGATAGAGAGAGAGCGCCATGAACCAAGCTTTAAACTCTGTGCACTCTCAAAGGACTTCTTTTCCGGTCCGAAAGGCATTGGTGACGCCATTTCTGCGAGGTAAGTAAGGGAAGAAGCGAGAACATGTGTTAGTTTTTAACGTTTATATTGGATTATCTGTCGGTATTTGCCAGTATTTTGGTACTTTTAGTATTACTGTATAATGTTGTTTGATACAAACGGGAAATATTTGTATATTACTTGTTATTTTGCTGGATGTATGTGGATTCTGGGGGCGCGTGGATGGGTACGAGTGATCTAGCCGTGCTTGACAATCTTGTGTGTTGCTTTTTTGGAATTTAAATAATTTCGTGTAGTTCTGAATATGATGTGGGTTTTGTTTTCCAGGTTGCTTGAGTTAAGTCTCTATGGCTGACACAGCAAAAGAAACTGGTCCCAAGGCCGCTGTGGAGAAAAAGTCGAAGGAGAAGAAAAGTAAAGTCTCTAAAGATAAGTCTGTTGAGAAGACGCAAACAAAGAGGCCTACTAAACGCGCTGGAAGATTATATGCAAGGGCTATTTTCACCGGTTTTAAGCGAGGCTTGCGCAATCAGCACGAAAACACAGCGCTTTTAACCATCCCTGGCTGCGGTACAAAAAAATCTAGTTGGTTTTACGTCGGGAAACGCTGTGTGTATGTGTATAAGGTAAATACAATGTCAGTTTGTTAATTTTTACTGTGTTCAATTTATAAGCCTAAGCTTAACCAAGGATTGACTTTAAGCATGAGTGAGAAAATGGAAAGAATGTCTTACAAAAAGAGAACTGACAAGCCATTAGAAGGCAGAAAATATGCGGTGATTTCTCCACACTCAATTGTTTCCCTTGCCGAATCTTGTGGTATTCTCAAGTTGAATGAAGAAATTGCAAGTAAAATTGGAGAAGATGTAACTTACAGATTACGAGAAATTATTCAGGGGTGCAGTGTACACATGCGGAACAGTAATGAAAAAATATTAAGAAGTACTGTAGTAGCAAGAGTGTTACCAAACTGCAGTGAAATGAAAGTGTATGGTTACCTGTCTGGTGGTTCATCCGAGTTTTTGTATGTGTCAGAGGCAGATGTATTTGTTAGTGAATATAACGAACTGATTATAAATTTACCTCAAATAGCTCTCGAGAGGCAGATCTTTCTGCAAAAGGGAGAACACTTGGTGCGAGGAATGTGGATTTCACCTGATCCAGTTCAAAGTGCACACATTGAGATCGAAGCGTCTACATCTACTTCTGATGCAGAGTCACCTGCAAGTATTTCTGCAGTACCATCTCATCTTGTTAATTATTACACTATGTTTGCAAAAATCATTTTGTGTAAAAACGGAGAAGTACTTAATGCTGTGTTTCAAGATCTTCGAACAAATTCCAAAATAACGTTGGTGGTTCCATATTTTTTGAATCTATTTATTGAAGGTCTGCAAGCACTCCCCAGAGGTAGTGATGCTTGTGAACGTTTACTATTGATGTTGCATTCCCTCACGTTAAATCCTTATGTCTATCGTGATGCTGCTGTGGTTGTTAGTGGTTTGCTTACATCATTGCTTGTGTATGCTCTTGATCCAATGCCCTTTAAACTTGTGTCTGTGTCTAGAGATTGTGAACTTAGAGGATTGGCATCAGAAGCTGTGGCAAAAGTGATTGTGAACTGGTATGGATGTGACGATTCGATGCTAGATAATATTTTGCAAAAGATGCAAGTAATACTTTTGGACACAAATTGTTCAGTACGTAGTCACCTGGGTGCTTTGTCTGTGTTGTGTTCTTTGGGTGTGAGAGCTTTAAACTGTTGCTTTTGGCCTCGCATAGAAAAATACTTCGACTTCCTTGACAAACTCCCTGCTAATAGCGAGACTTTAGAAGTTGAAGGATGCTTATTGAAAGCAGTAGGATATTTGTATCTACAGATGTTTGAAAACATTAGAGATCCTTCAGGTGAAAGAAACATGTTGGTGTGGAGGGTAGCTCTTAGTGATCAAGTATTACGCTCTTATTTTGGAGACAGATTGTGTGCTCGATGGCTATATCCTCTCAGCGGTACTTCGGTGACTGACTGTTACTTGGAAAGCAATAATGGAGAAACTGTTTCTAATGATGCAAAAATAGAATCAGAGTTTTATTCAGCAAAGAAAGAGTATCTTAATAGATTTTATTCTATGGGGAAAATGCCTTCATCAAGGCCGTTATCTTCCAATGAATCAGATTTGTCACAGCACTCTACTGGACCAAATTTGTGCCCAGATGGTTCCCAGTTAAATGAAAGTAGTGGAGTTGCAGTGCCTGAAAATGTTTCTAAACCTGAAGAAAGTGCTTCCAAGAGTAAGGATGAACAAGATAACGTAAAGGATGAACAAAAGGACATTACTGATGGTAATAATGAAGAGAAAATAAAAGCCCTTGAAAGGAAAAGGGAGAATTGGAAGCCTGGTGATATGAGGAATAGTGGAGGGAGTTTGGAAGAGCTATTTGAATTGCCATTGATAAAGCAGAAAGTGCTTAGCATAAGTTCTAATAAAAATTTTCGCACCTGGACCAAAGGATTGAAACAAAGAAAATTGAACTACCACAAAATTTTTAGTTGCAGCTTATACCATAAAAAATCATTGCAACTGAATCCGATTGGAAAATTTGCTAACATACATAAGTCAACATGGAGTAAAAACTTCACAGATGTCTTCAGTACATACTTCTGAGGTAAGTTTACAGTGAAGTGGTTTTAAATGAGTAATGCTATGTAAGGGAGAGGGTAACTTCCCTCTTTTTTGTGGAACTTTACACCATTGTTTATCCTTGAAATGAAAACATGATATTCCCTTTTCAGTTTACCTTACATAACATTACTCATACTTAAATTCACTTCATTGTAAACTACCTTGTTGGAAAATTCTTATTTTAAGGAATAATGTTTTGTGATAAGCGAAGGTTGTAAAGTTCCATTACATCAAGAGTACTAGTATGAATTTAACTGTCAATTGTAAAGGAAATGAATTGTATCGGTATTGTGGTCTTGATTATCTTTACTCTCGTCTTTATTCTGTGATTTTATTGACAGGCCAAGACAAAAGCTGCTCATCCCGGGAAACCTCAATTGAAATCCAGAGTGCGTGCAATTTGGGGTAAAGTGACTCGTCCTCATGGCTGTTCTGGATCTGTAAGAGCCAAGTTTAAAAGAAATCTTCCTCCTGCAGCAATGGGACACCGTGTCCGAATTGTGAGTACAGACAGAAGTGAATATCATAAATTATAATTTTGAATTTTTCATAATTCTTTGTTTTTCCTTTTGCAGATGTTATATCCATCTCGAATCTAAGTGCTCAAGAGTATGAACCATTTGATTTGGGGTGTTTATCATGTAATTTAATAAAAAAAATACTCTCAACTTGCTTTTTATTATTTCCTTTAATACCACAGTTCCTTGCTTAGCATCTTACATCTTAATACCTTTTAAAAAGGCTGTAAGCAGGTCTTTCAATCTTGTGTCGCTGCTGGTAAACAGTAATGCCAAATAGGCAATTGTTCTGTAAAATCAAATCCATATCCAGTGATGATACTGGATAACATGGTATCAAAACGAGTGAGCTTTGTTTTCCGAGTCAAAATGGCAGTCCACAAGTATTGAAGTGTATTCTCACCAGCACAGAAAACTAGAACCATATGAGATCTGGGGAGAACTTGAATCACGGTGACATGAAATGGAACTGAAAAAAGGAATTGTCATAAGCTGTGTTCAATTGAATGTACAAGACATTTAAAATTTGTGTTACCTCCTAAAGGTGATGTAACAATCCAAGATCCAGGATGGTCTAACACAGTGGGGAGTTCAAAAACCATCCTAGTATTCCTTGTCGGTGAATGGATTGCCCAAACTTGGCTCATGAATGTAGAATTCACTTTGGTGAAGTCTGTTTTCATGCATGCTGCTTCCTCCTCAATTACATTAACATTTTCCACAGGCTCGTGGAATAAGAGGCTTGCCAAGTACCATTTTCCCACAAGCTGTCAATCACAGTTTTAGTAACTAAAGCTATTAAATTATACTTATTTGCTCTGTAACCTACCTCGTCAATGTTGATGTTTCGCTGTGCCGGTGTTGAAGGGCAAGCAGTCATATTGTTGCTTAGTGGCATTCCGATTGCAATACACATTACATTGAGAACAGTGAACATATGCAGTATTTTTCCCATGTTGGTTTTTCTGTCTACGTTTGTGCTAGTTATTTTATACTTCTAACAAGTCCAAAAAAACAGCATTAATTTGGCATAGGAATTTAATTTCGAGTAATATCATCACGTATCTAAATTGGGAGTTAAAAATAATTTGATAGTACTGCTCGTCTAACGAATGTCAGTGACCGCGGTCTTCCGCTCAGTTGATAAGCTTCTCTTCCTCAGTTGCATTTTAATTTCGTACTATTCTCTGTCTACTATAGTAAACAACATAATTGAACGTCTGCTGGAAGAAAGAAAAGTAATCCTTCGGGTTCCACAACTAAATTTCTAGGTTCCTGGGAACGTTGATTCAGTTGTTTTCTTACAGGGTGCAAGGTGTTTGTAAGCAGTGGGAGGGAACTGGGGTGGGAAGCCTTGCTGTGTGGTGGTATTGTCATGACCGAAGTCTGGAGACGCATTGTCCCGATTCATTGAGAAAATATGTTTTCGTTAAGTTTCAAGCGATGAATGTGGTGAATTTGAACTTTTGCAGTTAGGAAGTAGGGTAGCATACGATGCAATGCATCGATTTTAAATAGGTTAAGATGTCCGTAGTTTTCTGTTGTCTTCGAAATTGTTTCGACGGGCTTGGTTTTTCCCCCAGCACCTTGCCTAAGAGGGAGATAAATCCAATTACGTTAGATACGGGACACATGGGTAAGTTACTGGTTATAGTTATTCATTGTTTATAACATGTAATGTATTATGGCATAACGTTCAATTCCTGTGACGTTAGCTCGTCGAGCAAAGAAACAATTATGGTATTTTCACCATGGAAAGGATCAAATAGTGTGGCTAGGAAAGTCAATGAAAAGACGGTCGAGAAAGGATTCTACACCTGGGAAAAATTACATGTTCAAATAACTTTTTCAAAAGCAAGATTGATAACTATATTTAATAATAATGCGGGAAAACGCCCAAAGTGCATAGTTGTAATTATATTTAAAAAAAGGAAATTATCCAGATTTGAAATCCAAAACTAAATACATTAAAAAAACTTTATCAAACATTGTAAATAACTTGTGTGCATGTTAAGTTGAGTAGAAATCCTGAAAAAAAAATTTTACAATTGATTTATGTTATCGATGGAAGAATTGTAACTTGCTAGTATGGAAGAAATATTTGGTTCTCGCTGTTCATAGGTCATGAAGTTGTTATTGTGAAAAATGGGCAAAGAATTTGTGGAAGTGGAGGTGCTCTAGCTAGTGCACCACTGGTTCAGAGTAAATCATATTTTGAGGTCAAAATTCAACAATCAGGTACACATCAGGAATTAAAATTGTGGTATAATGATTATTTTTTTCAAACAATTGTCAACAACTTTTGTGCTTTCCTCAGGGATATGGGGTGTTGGTTTGGCCACACAGTCTGCAGATCTAAATGATTCTCCAGGTGGTCATGATTCAGAATCTTGGGTCCTAAGTTGGGATGGAATATTTCGCCACAACAAAACAGAACTTCAGAAAATCCAGGAGGTTGCCCAAGAAGGGGATGTTTTGGTAAATAGTTTACAAAATATTTCATATTTCAAGACCATCTGATCTTTTATTGTCATTATTTTCTTTTTTCAGGGCATATCTTATGATCACATAGAATTGAAGTTCTACATAAATGGGAAGTCAATTGATAGTGGCATTACTGGAGTGCGTGGTCAGGTGTATCCTGCCTTGTATGGTCTGTTACCTTTTACATTTTCCAAGAGGAAACTTTGTTTCTGTGTAATCCTACATCCAACTTTTTCACTTTGTTAGTGGTATGATTTCAATGAGGATTCCTAATTTCTTTTGCAGTTGGTGATGGAGCTATCTTAGACATTATCTTGGACAACTTCAGTCATCCACCTCCTGCCGGTTTTGATAAAATCATGCTAGAACAGTCTTTGCTCTAGCAGTCCCTGGTCATTGAAAACCCACCAGTTCCAAGTTTATAGTTGCTGGGTATTTGTTTATTGACTGTAAATTGTGGTGCTTATGCATGAGAAAAATGTGGATTTCTAATGCAAGTGATGTCTTGAATTTATTGTGTTGAACTTTTAAGCCATCTTTTGATTTAGTATCATAAGCTCCAAAGCACTTAAATTTTTTTGTTATTGCCATGATCCCTATTAATAAGAGGGTTGACTGATTCATTAACCAATCAAATTTATCTTTAATTTGGTTCTGAATTAGGGAAGCAGATTACTAACATTAGGTGTAAATCTTGCAAAGTCTGTTGTGAATGTCAGAAAACTTTCTCTCTCCATAAATTTACCTACACTAGCATCTTATTTATCAAAATCTATCTACTAATGGATTTTGAAATATATTTTTTCTAATAATGGAAGTTATTATCAGACTTTAGCTTTAAAATAGTTGAAACAAGGTAATGAAACAAGCTAATTTGATTCAGACGTATCTCTGCAACATTGAATTTCAGAAATTGGGTTGATGAAGTTTTAATTTCATGTGGGTATCTTCAAATGATGAAAATTTGCTTTATAATTTTCTGCTGTATACACAGAACCATATTGCGATTTTCCAGAAACATATTGGGTATTTTATTTAATGTTTCGTTCAATCATCTTGAAAAAGTGGTTAATTTTGTGGTTGCTATTTATATTGTGAAATTTGTATGTTGTTCTGTACTTCATACTCGTTTGGTCATATTCAAATAACTTTTTTATTGAAACTAGTTACATATTAACTGATGCAAACATTTGCGTCCAAATGTATGTTGTCGATATTTTTTTGACACTATTCCAAGATTGAAGTAAGATATAAAAGTATACATATTGTACAACTAACTGATCTACAGTGTTAGATCTGTGTAATGAACAAATAAAGATAATATATGAATGTTTTTTTGTATTCTGAGAATTAGTTAAGTCTGAATAGAATTTCATGTGTGTTGCTTTTTGAAATGAGTTAATGAAATGCTTCACATACTTAGATTGGGTTGTCGGTGAAATGCATTATTAGTGTTTTCAATTTTGCTGTTGTTATGTCAGCCTGCTTTCTTTCTTAGAGCAGAGATGTCAGTCAAACCCAGTTGTGTCATTTTAGTGAGGTGCCATAGCCACGTTTAGGTCCCTTGCACACAAGCGTTGTGTTGATGCGCGATAAGTAACGCATGCCATAGAATAACAGTGTATCTTATGCAAAGTGGCTCGCTGGCTCATTGGGCTTTCCACAAAAGATACGGGTGTTAATGTACAATATGCATTACTTCACGCATCAACATAACGCTCGAGTGATGCAGGCCTTAAATAAACAAACTCAAATGCCAATCCTATTAAATAGAAGTTAACAATCCTCATACTTGATTATCTTGACTATTTCATTTTAACTTTCTTGCATACTCTTAAGTGGGTAGTGTCGAAATAGAATTGGAATGCTGCAGCAGAAATCTAGTATTGTGGGTTCCTGCTTCTGAAAAACTTGATAATTCCTATCTTTTCTACTTGTAAATAACTTATTCTATGGTGTTTAATTAGAATCCATTTTTGTGGATCCTTGATACTGAAAAAGCTAATTTAATTTCTTGTGGACACCTACCAGAGATCTTTCTCATGCCACAAGCATGACATATTCTCTTGGAATTTTACGCTCGTTTGAAAATACATAAGCCTCAGCCAGGATTGAACACATACACTGGGGGTTCAGAGGTCAGCAAGCTAACCATTTGCCCACCAAGGCACTTAGCAATTTTCAATTATTTGTGTTGGTTATGTGCAAGGAAGTTTTTTTCATTTTCTAGAAACACACTAGTTCATTGACATACTATTGTAAAGTAATTTGCAAGTTCAATAAGAAATGAGAATTATATCTTTGAGCAACAATAATTATGCTGACGAGTAAATTTTTGGGGAAAATGAGAGGTGTACTTCTGAATTCTCCTAATCGTACTGTAGGTTTGTGTATAGTTAAGTTAAATTCCGTGAGGTTGTTGAGTAATAGGTACCTGTATATTAACAAACAAGGAGTAAATTTAATGAAGATGTAAAACGTAACAAGATAGGTAAAGTTGTCTGATTACACTATATATCACAGTTTTTGAATAAATGCTATTTTCCGATTTGATTATGTCTAGAAAGTTAAGGAAAACGTAATTATTCATGTCAAACTTTGGTTTTATGAGCAGGACAAGACATTTGCAAAACTTTTTTTTTTTTTAAATTTAGGACAGTGGCCAATTTGCCATTTCTTTTAATTTATTATAACTAGCAAAGAAATATTATGTTGAATGAAATTAAAATACATGGACTATAGTAAAAATAAACACCAGAATATGTTGAGTATTGCATCATTTTGAAGATGGTACAGTACGTGTATACTCTAGTTCGCTTTCACGTATTAACCGCCAAATAAAGTAAACCAAACTGCAGCATACTGTGATGGAAGCGCCCTCTTGTTCCTCCAACTAAGCTTTCATATTCTCCTCCAGTGTACCTAGATGAGCATCAACCATATGGACCTTTTGTGACATTCTGCTGCTCTTTGTACTGTAGTTCTTCGCTGTTCTGGACTACTTGTTCATGCTTTTTGGCTTTGTTATTGCCCAGAAATTCCTGAAAAAACTGGTTCAATCAGCTTTTCCTTTCTCATCAAGCATGGGTTAAATTTATTGCATTGGTGGATACTTTTGGTCCCACAAAAACACCTGCTTTGATCTTTGCCTTGGACAATTTAAAAAAGAATGTTCCGTCTTTGAAAACTGCTGAATTTTTATCTAGGGCTCATAAATTTCTTCTTAAACCCCGGCTTTATGGGCAGTGGAGGCATAAGCACCTTGCTTTGTAATAGTAGGTCCCACTTAATATTGTGTCCCACAGAGAACTCAGTCTACAGAGGCCAAAGGAGCTTGTTGAAGTGTGCCTTGGTGTTATCCAAAGACAGAAAGGAAACTTGGTAAAACCACTTTGGAGACCTACCATCTACCATCTTCGAGTCTCTGATAACCTTAAATCCACACTCAATGTACTTCATGCTTCTAGCAAACTCTTGTTACAGCTATAATTTATTTTGAGGTGCATTGAGTGAGGCCATAGAGAGGGATACTTGTACCTTATGTAGTAACACAGCTTTAAGGCTCTGAGAGGTGCCACACAGGTGGATTTAAGACATTGCAAACTTCTTCAAACAAACTGCTAATTTTGTGGCAAAAACAGGGTCCATTTTGAGAGGGAAGGAAGTTGAGAAAATATGATGCTTCCTCTGAGCTGTGATTTTCACACTTTAATCAAAAAGTGACATTCCTTAAACCATGATATGAAAGGCTTACCGTTTGACTTGGTTGGAGCAAGATCTCTGACCAAATCATTTATGTCATTTTGGTTAGTATAATATAGATTCCTCTTCACTACAAAGTGAGGATCTGCAATATTTGTGTCATCTGACTGTCCACTCTCATCTGAATCAAAAATTGCCTGTTTCCTATCAGACAAATTGAGCACAAGGAGGTCTGGACTATTTGATACTGGGTTGATAGATAAAGGAACATCTGGATACATGAAACCAGAAGCATTCTTGCCAGTTCTAGTTTTGAAGGGTCTACAGTACCCAAGTAACAACTGCTCCAATAATCAGTGGGCTTCCTAAATTGTATACTCTCCTTTGATGTACCAAACTTCATGCACCTTTTTCCCTCCTGCATCATCCTACAGAAGAAAAGAGAATATTAAGTTAATTGTGGAATTTATTGTGTTGATTTCAACCCACATTTTTGTAAACTAAATGCATCCTTACCTTTCATTTCAAGTTCATTTACAGTTTTCACAATGCTATCTCTGGGACATACATTATCTCTACACTAATTAAACTAAATATTAGTGAATGTAGTTTTGATAATTAGTGTAATAATATTGAAGTCATTGATTAATATCAAATTAGCTCTTGTCTGTTTATTCAAGCTAGAAAATTAGTTCAAATAATCACAGGATGACAAGATATGTGAAGATATGGTCTCCTGTGAAATTAGTTTTGAAGAGTTGCAGATGTCAAAGCAATATTTTAATGTGCCTCTGTGAGAACTCTTTTATGCGGAAACCTGCTGCTCTGTTTCCTCACATAAGAAGGGGAAAATGTTAGTGAAATGGTTTTGGCATAATATGCAACACTGATAAGATTTTAATGTGAGAAACATAACACCATCATAAGTCACGGGATTGCATTTGCACCTGCATAATTTACATGTATGTTTTCAAGAAATATTGATATTATAAATTAGGTGCAATTTGCCTTCATCAGAAATTCTCTTTTGAAACCTTATGAACCTCTCCTTATTGAAACCCATTATGAATAAGTCTTAGTTTTGCTTTTACTTGTACTTATCCATGGCAAGTGGTTTGGTTCGCAAAATGACAAGAATGACACTACTTCAATGATATCACAGACTATCTAGAAAGAAAAATGACATCTGAAGTATTTTACTTAATAAATTGTTGAACATAAATCATGAAAATATTTTTAAAATGTATTAGTATGCTGGCATATAAAAGACATGCAAATTTAAGTTTTATGAAAACTTTATTAAATTAATGGACATAAAAATACTACCATTGATGAAATAGAGCAAAAACAAATTGTCTGGTAGGGTCATATTGTGTGCATAACAGACAAAAGATGGTCAAAACTAGTCCTGCAATGGATGCCAGCCGAAAATGCAGGAGAGGAAGATGCAGGCATGCATGCATGGCAACAGGGAGTGCAAGAGGCTATAACAGCAAAAGAAATGCAAGATAATGTATGGAAGAGTGGAGACATAAGGCATGGAGGCTGAGAGTGGTTAAGAGGCACAGCTTTTTGGTTGATGCCATTTCAGAGTTAAATTTTATTCCGTCAGTTACCAGTGTTGCACATTGTGCACTTGACATATTCAGACGAATGAAATGTTCAGTGAGTTTATGAGGAAATGTCCAAAGATTAAACATGTTTTTGGGAAAATAGTATATGAAATTACTGCACATTTCAAATTATCTTCAATAACAAAATAACTATTCAAATGCCTTTTTCTATCTCCTATGGAAAGCCACTATGTAACTTTCCTTCTTATGCAACCTCTGGACTAGATCAGATTGTAGCATGTAGCAAAAGTCTCCAATCACATTTACATTCCAATGATCCTGATATCCCTTTTCCATCTCTTTTATACATCGTGGTGGAAACATTCTCCACCATGATGTACAAAGAAGATAAAAAAGGGATCGTGCACCAAGATTTTCATGGAAAAAATACAAATGTATATGCAGAAAATGGATCTTCAAGCTTAAACAAAGTCAAAATATTTGATGTTCTACTACATCTTTGGCAATGATTAAATAATCAGATCTTACTTGTTTCCTAAATGATTCTTAACCAAATTTTTTAGTGAAACCCAAGTTGGTTTTATCGTTTTTTCTCTGCTTCTGATAAATGTGGAAACTTAAGAGTTTTGATATATCTGTTTTTTGGCAGAACTTACTGTTTTAGGAATCGTTTGATATTAGAAAGTAGAAGCCCTTTTTCAAGATCCCATATTTATGTATTATATGTTCAAGGTTCAAAAGTAGTTTTGTGGCTATTGTGATTGTGTGTAAGGTTGTAATTTAGCATTACTGCCTCATGAATACTTAATAATCTTTGTTTTGTTGAGAAGCACACCTGAAGTGTTAAATGCACAGAACTGTCTCTGTTAAAAAACCTTTTCATTCGAACAGGTTTATATTTATTTTCAATTTCATCACACTAAAGTACTAAAAAACAGAAGAAACTTTCAAAAACTGTGTTTTATCGTCTCCCACCCAAATACATTGCAGAAAAAGTTGTCACACTCAAAGAGGACCAACTCATTCAGTTTCTGGCATTTCAACTCTATGCATGGAATATGTTATCTCCTGAGATGTAATGAGGAAACTCTTCTTGGGATGGCTAAAAAAAAAATCACTTAAGCCCAGCTGTTTATGCTCACAGATCAAAACATTGACTTCAGAAACCTGCCTTTGATGCAGTACTGCCCTCAATTTGCGAAAACATGGGATCTGATGTGGTGTTTCTGAGAAATTATTTTATTATGAAATATATGTGATTGATATTGGATCTTATCTCTTTGACAACCAACTCAGAAGCAGGCACACTTTTATGCTCGTTTTTAAGCAATATATATTCCTTTCTTTCGTAAGTTATAGTACTATAGTATCTTATTGAAGCCACAGTAACTGGGCCAAAAATGTTGAGGAAGAAAATAACTTTAGGGGTAGTCCATAAATCATGTATTGCCGAAGAGGGGGTTTGAGGCAGCGTTGTGCTGCATTACATAGAGGTAGGGGGGATTTAGCTGTGTTACATAATGGTTATAATTTTTCAACTTTTGCGGAAATTCCATTTATTCAGTCACATACTAAAACATGAAGATGTAAAAAAAGTTAAATTAATATAAATAAATGAAAGAAATTATTGTTATAATAAAGAAACATTTTTGTATGAATGATGTATTAATTGAATCTGGTAGATTATGAAGAAAAGATGCAAAACTGATCTGTAGTATATTCTAGAATCCGATTAAATTGGCACAAATAATCTTTTGCCTGCCCATGATGCACAATGGCGGGGCATGGCTTGTCAGAATTTTTCTCGCCTAAGCATCCTTCCTCAAAAATAGTCTCCAATTGTATTAATAGGTGCGGTTAGTCTTACCAACTAATTCCAACTTTAATTGTAATAAATTTTCATATTGAGCAGAAATAAAATTAATAAAAACCAAATTTTCTGTTTTATAATGTATTTTTACTTCTGTTAATAAGGGGGTGGGGGGCACTAGTATTGGAGAGGGTATTCAAATTACTCCAAATTTGCATTACATAATTTATGGACGGCCCCTTAACTAGATTACATTTTAATGTAAATTTTAATTACAATGTACATGCCATGTTCAAAAAATTTATGAAATAGCTTCTGATTAACATTGGAAGATTATTTCTTGGAATGGAAAGGGCAGATCATTCGAATAGCTTTTTATGTTCAATTCTTTTTTTCACACATTTCTACTTTCAATAGCAATTCAAAGGTTATTGAGGCATATTTGAACTTTTATATTAAATTCAGTTATGCTGAAAAGTCGAAGGGGGGCTGACCTCCCTTCCCCCCCAAGTAATGACTCTTTGGTTCATAATTGTATTAGTATCAAATTATTTAAGCAAGTCTTGTGATAAAAGAAAATATTAATTTAACTGCATTTATTACAGATTTCATCAATTGTATTTACAAATCTATACATGCAAAAAAATATTGTAATATAATGTGCCCTAGTACTTACATTATTTTTGACAACTTACTCTAATATTTTGGGTGAATTTTCAGTTGTATTACTTAAATCGATTCACTGTTTTGTGTGGACGGGCTTTACTTTCTCTGGTCTTGCAACAATTTTGAACAAGGATAAAATGGTATGAAAGTAGCAATAGCAACTAGTTTCAGCATTAAGCAAGGTGAATAACAAATGGAAATACACTGAAATATTTGTCCAGAACAAGCTTGTGGAATTTGAGAGAATCCTGGAAGGCACCTTATTTACATTGCTTATATTATAGTTTGAACCTAGAGAAATTGCCACATTTATGTTTCTACCAGTACGACTGAGAATGTCTTGGAATATTTATTATTGTTTTGATATTTCTTCGCAACAGGATAGAATATGAGCATATTTTCATTGCACTGTGTTAAATTAACTCTAGTACAAGAGAAATAAGTTTGTAACCACATATTCTTCACACTTTTTTGTTACATGAACAGTTGTGGTAGTGACTTTAAACAATGGATTTTAATTCCAATGAACAGTTAATAATTTCAATGTTACTTACGAAAAAAAAAAAATTGGACTCAGGAGAATGCTATTGGTCATATCACACATTAGTTACTGCAGTCTCTCTGAGCTGCTATTGAGTTTCAATGTGATCTGTGATGTCATCAAACAAGTGAGCTGTAACTTAAACATTAAGAGGCAACAGAAATTTACAAAGATAAAATACTTGAATTCTGAATTTAATATTATCATTTACTTTTTCTTTGATCTTGTTTGTAACAAATTCTAGTTTTAATAATGTTATTTACTGAATAAGCACATTTGTAGAGCCATTACATCCTTAATCTTTACAGCCTGCTTGGAAACATCACTGATCTTAAATTCAACATTAATAACAACAATTAATTGCCTTTTAGAACTAAACACAGGTAAAAGGTACTAATTAAATATATTTCTGCGAAGGTTACCTTAAAGTAATGCCATTAATTTTCTTTAAATCAGTCATGTAGTGACTCTAAGACATTTTGATTTAATACAAAACATTTTCACAAACATCAGCAGGAAAATTCAAAACCCTTTGCCAAACTAATGAAAAATTTCTCTATAAATGTTTTATAATTTCCGAAAGAAAAACTATGGTAATAAAGTATGGATTGAAAATTATGTAATGTGAAGAGGAAACAATTAAATTTCAATGTGTTAAAAAATACAAAGAAACAACAGTCTTATGTTATCAGATTATACGTGAATTTTACAACTGAGTTGTTACAAGGTTGCCAATAAGTTAGAAAAGATTATTTTCCAATTAAAAGCAAGGGCAAATTGATGTTTGATTAACTAGGATGCAGTTATCTAATCAGGAGCTTTAATTTCAAAAAGTAAGTCGTAACGAAGTAACTGGATAGCTGCTTCCCAGTTGATCAAACATCAGTTTAGCTCCCTTTTTAATTAGAGTACACAGATATGTTTTCCAGGAAAACATTCTGCAGATATCACAGAAGAACATTGGGCTTCATCACAGAGAAGTAGCTGCTCTGCATGGACATCTACTTCATTTTAACAATTGGCATCAACCACTGAAGTAGAGATGAACTCTTCAACCACTCAAGAAGTTACTTGAAGGTTGGCTTGATTCTAAAGTCTTTATATAGCAAATATGGAAAAATGACACTATAAAGAAATGTTACTGGCCACATGGATTTTAATAAATGAATTTCCAATGAAGTCCTTGCATTACTTCTGGTAACACTCACAAAATGTACCAAATTAGTGCAAATTATTCAAATTTCAAAACAAGTTAAAGAGCAGCTTTGTTACTATTTTTTAAAGTAAATAACCTAATAATTTGTTTCACACTTGTATAAAATAAATATAAATAAACTATCCTACATAATACATAAATGCACTGCCTCAATGTTGTCACAAGACACATCTTTGACATACAGTCTACACTCTGAGTATTGTTAGCCCTTCCTCTTTTTATATTTCATCTCTTTCTTTATACATATATCTAAGTATAAAATTATTTTGAATCCAACCAATTAGAGCCAAATTATTCTACAAGAAAAAGTTTATCGTAAAGTGTGAAATACATATTCTGTATAATGAGCTACATTATACAAGCTATGTAAATAAATGATAGACAAAAAAAAGTTTTCTTCAGACACAAATTCATTTTTATCTTATTCTAATAGTAAATGGCACTTGATAAAAGTATTCATATTGTAGACCATAATGTTAGAAAAGTACAGCAAGAAATTGAAAACGTAGCAAGGAAGTAGAGGCCCACATTAACAAAATGTATCACAGTACTTATTTTCAGTTTTACAGCACTGATATCAATCAAGATCTTAGCACAAACTATATGTTGCACATGAATCCGCAAACAAAATACCATAAATTTTAGCGGAAGAAAATACTTAAAAACTGCAATAATCCCACTTATTTATAATAATTTTGGTGCTAGTATTTCTTGCTTTCATCTTTTAACTCTCATCATATTTACTTCCATGGCCAGCACTGTTTGCACCATGTTCAATAGTTACGAAAAGAATATTTACATTTATAACAAATTTCACAAATGAAAACTATAGTGGTGCATTTTGCATGTCACATTCCTAAATAAAATCCTAACAATATTTGTGGACATCTATGTCATAATGTACATACTAAAAGCTTGTGTTTATTTTACTAACATTACATTTACATCCTCTTTGGTCCAGGCAAAATATCTCTCTTCTATACAAAAAACAGTGTTTTATGAATAGCTTACTCTATAATTCCTATCACACCAAGACTGTACTGACAATATCAGCATTGATATGAATGTGTCCGACTAGTTCAACCACCGAGTTTAACATTGAAGAAAAGAAATGATCGCGTATACTTCATGTAAGTTTGTAATAAAGACTAAAAACATTTTCATGCCGTGTCTAGAAGGGAGAAAAAAAATGAGAAAGAGTAATAAGACCTGCACACTGACTGAGCTTGCGTCACAATTTACAAATCAAAACTAAATGCAAAAAGACATATGTCAAAATTTTACATATTTCTTTTATGTTCTATTTTAGATATTGTCTCCATCTAGTATCAATTTACCTAGTGATCAGCTTCACATTATAACAAAATATCAAAATGATGTATTTTTGTTAAAATAACATTTTTTATCCCTCTGACAAGTAGACAATTTTGACATATGTCCTTTTAAAATTGGAAATTGATACTTCCCTTCACTAAAGCAAACTAGTTTATCATTTCCCTCTTCACAAGGCTTTCAATTTAAAATAAATTAAATGAAGACATATCATATATCACTTCATAAGTGACATGCCATTTGTACACTTGTGCTCTCTCATCATGAAATCAGTCCATCCGATAATCAGCTGCATTCATTAATTATCTTCTAATTGAAAATTTGCATTAGTGCCTTTAATGGAACTGTTCTATACATTAAGCAATCATTTATGTCAATGGTATCAAACATGGTTATGATCATTCTATCTTCCCAACAAGTTATATCTTGTCCAACACGATACAACCATGACAGTAACAACTATTATGGAGATTAATTTAATAGAAACATCCAATTTAGGAATGTAGGACAGTACATAATTTACAATCAAGAGTTTGATGAGAAGTGTTTCTGAGCACCTACAACTGTAATCTTGTTCTACTAAACCAACTGTTCCACACACTTGAAAATTCTGACTTAAAATGAAAACTACCTCATCTTCTTCCCAGTATTATTCAACATTTAAACAATAAGAACTCTTAGCCAGTATTTCTCAGAAACATGTTTATAGATTGTCAACAGTCAATACTTTACATATATTAAAATCATACATAACAATCCACATTCATACTGAGGAAGGTATCAAAATTGCACTTTGTAGCATGTTTGTAAAACCACAGAAAAGACTGCACAGCAGAAATGTGGTGAAATGCATTATGGCAGAGAGCGAGATCCATATCAGATGATTCAGAAACAAACTACTCCACTGTGCGCTACATTTCAGTTGAGAGGAGTAACGTTATTACTCATGTTAGTTATTCCATTGTGCACATTGTCTTCATATAGTGCCTGATCCCAGTTAAAGGCTTCATTTTGTCTTCCTGGAAGCTCTCCAAGGTGAGAGAATCTCTCTTTAAACTGTGGGTCTCTAGCTTTGAGACGAGTGAATCTTTGAAACATGAGTTTCTTGGCAAACGAATACAATTCAAGATCTAGGGCATTCAACTTCTTAATTTTGTCAAGCTGATCACGATGTACAGTATTCAGAGCCATACTGGAAAGAGTAGCATTGTGCTGCTCAAATGGTACTAAAAATCTGAGATTGAAAGTTTCTTCAAACACATACTGACCAACCTAAAGGAAGAAATAAAGGTTTGAATTATATCAAGCTAAAAACAGACAAAAAAAAAAAAAACAACAACAATGATATGTCACAATTACCTTCTGGTGCTCAGTGAGCCCAAAAAAAGCCATTGAAGCCAAATTTCTCTTTGCGCTTGCCAACATTACTCGATCTCTCTCAGCTTTGGAAGGCATGTAGGACATATTGTAGCATCCCACTAGAGTTAAATCAGCTAACATACGAGTTTGCCTGAAGTGGCAGCAGATTTTGTTTTTAATAGCAAAAATTCTTTACTTTAAATGATTCTGTATACACACACATACATATAAATGTATTCGTACCTGTTTGCAGCCAAATTATAAGGACAAGCAGCAAAGTCATCTAATGTTACTCCTCTCCAAGATGCACCCTTATAACAGTGTGGTAATTCTTCTCTTGAAGCTGGGCGCCCTCCACACCAGTGTCGAGAATTTCTCCATGTGGCTCCTCGTTGAACATGTCGTAATTCTGACAGGTATCGTGCAACAGGTTCTCGCAGTAAAGTAATGTAGAAATAACTTGAATGTCAATGAAATAAAATTAGTAGCTTAGAATAAACCACAAAAGCAATTAATAAATGTGAAGTAACACACAAGCAACCCTACCGTCTTTTAACAGTGTCCCCTTCATTTTTATCAAGTTCTGAATCAACACAACTTGTCAATTCAGTCCAATCTGCATGTAAACCACATTTCCATCCTGTAGAGTAACGACTAAAAAGCCAGTTTTCATTTCGATTTGGTCGAAAACAGTAGCACCGTTTTCTCTTTCTTTGACATGTGCAGGGTCTCTCTAGATCAAGGTCTCTAACTAAATGTCTACCAAATGAAGTGCCTCCTGTTTTCTGAATATGAAGAAAAACCATCACATCATGTGCATTCATATCAAACTGAAAATTTTCATTCAAAACATCATCATAACTCAATCCTGGGCTAGATATTTTTGACGTAATGGGTTCTGAATGAATGACTAAGGGTTTTCCTAAATTATCACGAATTGGTAAACGAAAAGGCGTCCAGTCAGACCAACTCGTTTCACGAGATGTAAGGGCACACACCTGATCAGGACAAAAATAGCCCACATAAACAATACCACTGATAGCCAACAACACACATATTAATACAACACTGCGTAATCTACTACTAGAACGTGATTCCATTTTAATTTCATAAGTAACCGATTCGCGGAGAAAAACCTGAAAATCACTGTCAAACACCTGAACTTCGACGCTTTTCTTTGCCATTTCTTAGTTATATTTCAACGTTTCAGCCATCGTAAACAACAGATATTCGAGAGCATTTTGTTAGGTGCAGTTGAACTAGACGGATTTGGGACGTCCCAAATGCCTAATTAGCGAAGAATGGCCGGATGCATAATTGAAGCCCTCTGTTTCGAACTCTTGTCCGTCAATCATTTAAACTTCAATTTTACTTCACTTCACATCACATCATATCACATCCAGAATGTCTTGGATTTCTTCTTCGTCAATAACAGATTCCCCCACTTTGGCCTGCCGTGTAGGTAAACAAAAGGACAAACAACCCGTTCACCCTGCTCCCGAGTCTAGATGCGGCTCGATCTCGGACGAGTCTCGAAGATCAGCGTTAGTTCCAGTTCTGTTTTTTGTTATGGCATTTCGACACCCTGGAATTGCCTACATCATCCTGTATCTTGCGGTTTTCGTAATCTCCGTCACAGTTTATCCGTCAAAAATGACATAATTTATTTGGACAAAACTTCAACGTAAATATAATTTTGAAAAATAAAGTTTATGATTTGATAAGCGTTTTTTTAAAAAAAGATTAAATATTGCAGAATAATAGAGAAGTGAACAATTTTTATTCCCCCTTGCATCTAACGAGTATTTACTGTAAGACCGTTAATATTTTGTACAAATTATTACTGAACTTAGTAAACAATACGAAAAATGTTGATGTGTTCAAAGGATGAAGATGAAATTTTTTAACACTCGTAGAAAATCCATAGAAATATTCTGAACGTTAAAAGAGTTTATTAACAATTTGTGGGCACCTGCTTAGAATATACTATAACCATTCTATGACCGGAAAATTAAAGAAAAAAAGAAATAATAACTATAAACTAGTGAGAACATACTAACATTTTGGCCATGATTTTACTTACAACGTAATTTTAACTTCGAGAAATGGTTTCGATGCGTATTCGAGTGGGGGAGGGAATGCAAAATATGTCAAAATGCAGTTATTGTATTTGAATCATTATGTCTTGCTTGTTTCATTTTTGTCACAAAGCTATATTTCGCTAGCTTTGTAGTCCCAACCAAAAGCGCTATTAGCCCTATTGGCCGACACTTCAAAATACTGTAACGTTTCTCAGTGGTGAATTAGAACACACTCGTGGGTATTATTTAACAACAACTTTTATTTGTAAAGAATTATACACAAAAAACTACTAGATCTATTTACAGGTAGATTACACAGTCCTTGTGTTCTTCGCATCATTATTTTTCTAGCACACGACTCCGTTCTCTTGATTATTTATTTACACAGCTCACTTCTTATACACTATTTATTTACACTGTTCATTGAAATCTACACTATCGCACAGTCCTATGCACTGTCCACGGTCCACTGCGCTGATCACAATTCACTGCGCAGACCACACTTCACTGCACTGACCACAATTCACAGCGCAGATCACAATTCACTGCGCAGACCAGGGTGCACTGCACTGCTTTTTAGAGCGATGCACACTTCACAGCTCAGCTTGCTCTGTAGACTTCAAACTTCGTTACGATACGTACAGTCATGAAATTCGTTACTCTCTTGAAGTCTCTAAGACGTTTTGTCAGTGGCGGCTGTACCATCCAGCCTTATAATACCAACTGACCAAACAAACTGGGGGTTGTAGCTCCACCGAATGCCAGAAATGTAATTTTAAACTAATGGTACCACAAAATGACAGACATTCTCGCACTAGTTCGATTCCTAAGTTCTTTGGCCTGGGCTGAATCTTTTGGGTTTGCCCCAGCTACCATCTATCGCTGTCCAAACATAATTTGTTCTCCGTTCTCAAACTTTTTCTCCCCTATTTGAAGGAAATGGCATATAACTTTAAGAATATTATAGAAGAATAAAACCTCGTCCAATATGGAAATTTTCGTTTAAAAATGTTGACCTGTTTTTTGAAAAATCATTGGTTGAACGTTTCAGCAAAATTAAGCTCATATTTACCCAACATGTTTGCGTCTTTGGGAAACTTCATTGGAAATAATTTGAAGCACTTTTACACACAAATACAATACTGTATACAAATTGCTGGCAATATAAAGAGCACATCGTGAGAGATTTAGATTTAGGTTTGTGTTCGGGTTCGGTTTCGGGTGTGGGTGCGGTTGTGGGGACTTGGACTTGGACGACTTGGACGTGCACTTGGACGACTTGGACTTGGATTTGCACTTGGACGACTTGGACTTGGAATTGGACGTGGACTTGCAACTTGGACTTGCCTCAAACTCTTTGGAGACACGTCGCCACCAAAACTACATTTTTTTTGACATTTTCGTAATTTGTAGGTTCCTTAAACTAGGACGGATTTTTTTTAAAAGAATATTAAAGAACAGTAAAACGTTGTTCTAATGGCAATTTCCTTTGAAAAATTTGGAGCAGTTTTTAAGAAATTGATGTTTAAGAGCTACTGTAAATTCGAGATTTAAAGCTCTCTTTCGCAGAAAAGTATTGAGTTTTCAAAAAACTTCATTTGAAGCACATTAACTTACAAATACTATAGTGTTTATAAATTGCTGGAAATGTGCAAATTAACCGCATGAGATATATTTAAATAAATACATTTGAGTAATTTTTTAAAAACCAAAAAATACCCCAAAGTGAACTTTACGTCATATTAAAGAGTGCAATTAGTTTAAAGTCGAAAAGTTTAAAGAAAAAAATTGAAGCTGTTTGCTGAGAAAATGGCGTTTGAACGTTACCGGAAAAGCGGAATTTTGAGCTAGTTTTCACAGAAAATGGTTGAGTTTTTGAGAAACAGTATATGTCATTATTTAGAGTGCATGAATATAATGTGAACAAATTGCCGCTAAATAAATATTGACGACGTGAGACAAGTCCAAAATTTACATTTATTTTTAAATTTTGAAAAAACAAAAGAATGGAACAATATGGAGTTCATATCATCTTATAGAGTGAAATTAGCACTATCCTTACGAAAGGTGAAACGAAAGAAAAATTTGGTGCCATTTTTGAGAAAATCTTGTTTTTGTGATTTTTTGAAATTACAAGTATTGACCGCAATATTGCGAGATAACTATTGAAACTTTCAAAACAATGTTCATGGCCTTAACGAAATAACTTACTATGGAGAACACATTTTATTTGAAGGAAAAGTTTGAAGAAAAAATTTGTAGCCGGTTTTGAGAAAATGGAGTTTGAGCGTTTCTGAAATTTTGAGCTAGTTTTGACAGGAAACGGTTGAATTTTCGAGAAGCTTTATGTGACAGTATTTACATCACATATACTCATAAATATAGTAATGTGAATAAATTGTCGCTGGTATAAATATTAACAATGTGAGTGAAGTCAAAAAATTACATTTTTGTAATTTTTGAAAAACCAAAAGAATAGAGCAATATGACGTTTTTGTCGTCTTATAGAGTACATTTAGCACAATCCCTACCAAAAGTTTTAAGAAAAAATTTGGAGTTGTTTTTGAAAAAAAATTGTTTGCGTATTTTTTTTAATTGCTCGCAATATTGAACGAAAACAACTTAAATTTTTAACAAAAATTTACATGCCCTTAATAAAAATTTAAATTATGAACAACAAATTTAATTTTAAGAAAAAACTATATCTTTAATTTTGTAGTTATAGGAAGACTCCGAAAAAAATTCAAACTTTTGAAATTTTCGAAAATTTAGAATATACCGTGAAAATTGGTCATATGCCACCTTTATAATTGTATTTTCCTATATTGTTACAAGAAATTTAAAGAAAACATTTGGAGACGTTTGTTTGGGAAAATTTTGAAAATATCCTAGGGGTTTCATGTAAAGGAACCAAAACTAATGAATGGTTTTAAAAATCGCAGAGCATCTACTCAGCCAAGTGGAAAAACATCCTACAAATGGTTTAGGAGCTAGTGTTCACATACTCAAGACAGACAGACGGACGGTGGTCGGACGTTTTGAAGATAGTTATAGAAACGTTATAGAACAAGTCAGAAATGCAATGGACAACGGTAAAATCACAATTCTTGTCCTTCTCGATTTTAGCAAGGTATTTGATTCTGTGGACCATGATATTTTGTTAGCAAAGTTAAAAAACATTGGATGTGCCACATCTACACTCAAACGGTTCTCCATCTATCTATCTGAGCGGCAAACAAAAGTTGAGTGCGGTGAGTCATTAGCTCCCGGCATTGCACAGGGCTGTGTTGGGACCCATCGCATTCCTTATTTATATTAATGACATATGCAAGTCAATAAAATATTGTTGTCATCACATGTATGCTGATGATCTCCAATTGTATATTAGCGGACCCTTTCTCGCGTTTTCGAACTTGCTCAAAAAATCAACGCAGACCTACATAGTCTCTTCTCTTCTTCATCATCAATGGGGCTACTGCTAAACCCCAATAAATCTCAGTGTCTTGTAATCGGCTCCAGAAACTCCCTAAATAAATTATCACTTTCCGCTCCCCCTGACATTTGCATAAATGAAACCCATCTACCGTGGTGTAATGAGGTGAAAAATGTAGGTGTGCAAAAGCATATTACTCTAAACTGGCATGTTCAAATTGATAAAATCTGTCAAAAAGTGTTCGCATCCCTGTATGTTTTAAAACGCAAGCTTACTCTTTTACCTAAAAAAAAAAAAATCGTCAGACCCTTATTCAGTACTTCCTTATGCCTCACTTTGAATAATGTGATTTCCTATTAACTAAGATAAATTTAAAACCGCAACGTAAGTTACAAGTAGCTCAAACTGCATGCATTCGTTTCTTATTCGACCTTAAAAACTACGATCATATTTCAACTTTTTACTCGCGCTCTAAAACTCTTACCGTTGATAAAAGGCGTTTCCTTCACTGTCTTCTCCTCCTCCTCTTAAAATTTTAAACAGCGCTCATCATACCACCCTCTCACAACAATTTCAAATTATGAAGCTACATAAGTGCTCCGAGCGTCACGCCTTATTTGAATTACGCACCTCAATACCTCTACTTATAGCAAATACTGTCACTGCCATCAGTGCTTGGAACAATCTTCCCTCCACTATAAAAGTAGTAGTACATTTCAAAAGTTTAAAAAAGAAGACACAAGCAGGGTTCATGAAAATACTACTTAACGACATTGCCACTGCTCGTCTGCTAAAACTGAGGACTATAGGTGGACACCGTACTGTTTCAGCGCTGTGAGGAATCTCATTTAATTCCAGTCCTACCTATCGTACATCGTTCTACTCCATTTTTCAAATAAATACATTCATCTCATCCTCAATCCTTTCTCATGTTCTCTCTCTCTTTCTCTCTTCTCATTCTCTCCCTCTCTATTTCTTTCTCTCTCTCTTTTCGGATCATTAACATCCGCGCTCTTTTTGTTTCCTTCCTCTCTTACTTTCAATTTTCATTCTAGGTTATTTAACTCTTTCTTTCCTCTAATTTTTATACTATTATTTAACCCTTTCACGGCAACGACCTGCAGAAGGAAAAGCGTTCCGGAATTTCCGTGTTGTGAAGGCTATAACTCGGAAATGAAGCAATTCCTGACACATGTTGTTTTGAACTATTTTAATTGTCTACACATGGGGAGTATATTCCTAAAATGATGCCCATCTTTTTAAACATTCTGTAGTATATATCAGTTGGATAGTTGATCGGATGACAGCTTTACAACTGATCAAGTTCGACGGGCAGGCTAGGGCGAGTGGTGGGCGAAGGGTGCAGCTGCCTCTTCGCAGGCACTCGGCTGTTTTAAACAGAGGGCAATGGGGTCCCGGCAGGGCACAACGTGCCTTGACGGAAGACTTACAAAGAAGGAAAGGGGCGAGCGGAAATATTGCCGACTATATGGCACCGCCGAAATCAACAAAAGCTCTTGAGTCCGTCGTTTTTAAGTCGCTTATTTATAAGCACAAAGATAACAAATTATAAAGAAGGTAAATTATTTATCATAAAATGCTTTTAGTGATGATTTTTATAATTTAACTAAGCATATTAAGTTTAACATTTAATGAATACTTTATAGTCTTAAATTAAATATAGTAATAATATGTTTTTAAAATCGTTGAATTCAGAGCTGCAAAGCGACTAAAGATTAGGGTATTGTATTTTTCATCCTATGGTACTAATGACAACAGAAAGAATTTAAATGAAAACGCATGATATCGATTTACAAATTAAACATTCGCTTACATACAAACTTTACTGTCCAGGACTGAAGAAAGCCGACAGGATTTCACAAAATATGTTTCAAGCCTCTTTTACTTTTTCTTTTTATTAGATTTCATTCTCTTTTCCCTTTATTCTTTTTAGATATTTTCTCCGTCCGTCTGATAATTAAATTAGTGATGCGACATAGATAACAAAACACCGATGTTCATAATTAAAACATCGATGTTAAAAACACAAACCGATGTCGACAAAACAATCATCGATGTTTTTAGACTGAATTATAGTAAGCTCTAACATTAAATTCGTGTGCATTAAGGTTTAATTTGGCAATGTTCGTGTTTATCAATTCGCCGAATAAGGGTACGAGGAGAAGAGGCAGACCCTTCGCCCACAGCGAATTTGTTGACCATATCTCAATATGCCAAATGAATATGAAGAAAGAGGAAGCACAAGGGCATAGAGGTCATCTCGGACGAGAGAGTTTGGTCGATGAAGGTAGTGCAAACAGCGTTTCTTTGGTTCCAACACATGAATAAGTGCGTTCAGTTATTATTTCGTATTTTAACTCATCACACAGTTTTTAAATGTTTTTGACGTAAAAAAAATAAATAAACATTTATATTAGTGTGATTATAGGAATTTTTCATTAAGAACAAAACATAGGAAAATAAAAAGCATCGATCACAAAACATCGATATTAAAAAACCTAGATGTTAATACACCGATGGTTAGATATCGATGTTTCTACAAAAACATCGACATCGATGTCTCATCCCTACTGCAAACAACGCTAGCGACTAAACGTTTCAGCTGATTTTCTCCAAAATTGATATTCTCAAATCGATTTGACCTATTTCACGGCCCCGGGAATTTGAAACTGATGTTTTAGTTTTTGAGGGTGCTTGTGCGACGTTTTTCAAATAATTTGATTGTTTTGAAAATTATTTTAAAAATATGGCTCCATCATTTTTGATTATTTTTTTGTTAGATACTGTGAAGGACGTTTAAGAGAATGTTGCAGGTCTCATGTTCATTGAAAACCCTGATTTTTTTAAAATTGCACAAGTTCAAAATTTTATAGGAGTTTTCCTACAAATAAAATATTAAAGATAAAGTTTTTCCCTTAATGAAATCTGTTGCTGAAAGATTTTATATCATGAACTTTTTTTCGAAAATTTTAGTACATTTAGCGTAATTTTGCACGAAAATACGAGTGAGAATGTACGTGATGTTTTAGCACCACTAGTTACTTGAAAGTTTCGTGAGAAGTTAAAATTGACAGATACTAATTTTTTTTTTTTTTGGGGGGGGGAGGGAGGGGGAATTTCCCTCATATTTCTCCCGTGCACCTTATTTATTAAAAATCGGAATCTCAACCTATGATAATTTGTGACTTGAAATGCTGCATTAACAACAATAATTTTTCATTTACCAAACTTTAACTCATTCAAATTTTAAACTTTAAATTGACCTAACTCATCTTTAAATAAATTTATCGAAACGCCGTTTACTTGATTTCTTTAAAATGATGAGGGAATGGAAGATTTATTACTCAAAGAATTCAGATATGATGATGAGAGTGCATCTATAGGTTTGTGAATGAGATGCTCAGCTAGTACCTAAACAAACCGAAAGAAAGCAAATAAAATTGTAAATAACAAACGTGACAAAGAAACAAACCTTTGCATATGAATACAACCAAAATCATATTGTGCTCTAGGATAGGCTAACGGAATTTCTGGGATTGCACCTAACACTTTCTCGCCAACGTTGTGATGTCTATCCCAGTCTATCCGTCTATCTGCTTATCTTTTCTCCATGCTTCTATGCTTATGGAGTGCTCTCCAGAGTGCGCTGGCACTCAATAGAATATTATTCCATACTGTTTGTAACCCAAAGAGTATATTAACCCACACTCACTGGTTTGTATTATTCCATGATTGCACCTTGCGCATTCTTTGATCGGGATTTGGCTCATAGCGGCGCAGCATGTGTAACGGATAGTTTTTAATAGAACTGTTTCTAAGCCGCATGTGGTCGACGTATGTGGTGAATACAGTATGTTAAGTTATTAATTATACATTTACCTATTGCTAAATTCACAATGTTTCGCACCAAGAAAGATGTGGATCGGCATGTCCAAGAGTTATTTCGAAAGTTGAAAGGAGAAAGGGAGGTAAGGTCCGCCATTCTTTATTGTTGTTGAAATTATTCTTATTGCTCTGATATTACGAAGCACATGTGTAACGCGCCACACGTTTGTCTTCACCAAACAATAAGCCACTTTACTGAAGAGCTTTACATCAAAAAGCATCAATAATACTATCAGAACTGGCTTTATCAGTTAGTGGCAAATCTGCCCAAAATTACCATGATTTGAATAGAAATTATTTTTGACACATGTCGGTGGGGTTTGAATTTTTGCATTGTGGAAATATTATAATTGTTGGGATGTGTTGGGATGAATGACATTGCAAGATGAATTGTGAGGGTAAGACTGAAGTATGAAAATGGGTTTTTGATTTGCAGGAAATTGCGCGGGAATAATCGGACAGCATTCACAATATTTATTAGGAGATGCAATTAGGTGCAAATATATGGGAAGGAGGCTGCTTTTTTCTGTTCTTACGTTACCTATTCTTTTTCAGAGAAAATCAAAGTACTTCAATATTGCTAGACTATATTTTCAAGTTGGTGATTATGAAGCAGCAAGAAAGTATGTGGCAAGTTTTTTATCCATTCGAGATGACTCTTCAAGTGCCCATAAGCTTCTGGGACAATCTCTGGAAGCACTGGGGCAGAAAGAAAATGCCCTTGAGGAATATAAATGTTCTTTGATGCTAGAAAGTAATCAGTCTGATTTAGTCTTAAAAGGTTTGTGAAAGTGATCATTGCTTTGATTGTCATTTGCTTTAACTAGATTTTAAAGACTTTGTATTGCAGTATGTGAACTCATGGCTGATCCTGAGGTAAAGGTGGATAAAAGTACAGCTAAGTACTGGAGTGAACGAGCTGAACAATTGTTCCCCCATCATCCAACTGTCTTCAAGTTGAAGGAAAAGTTGGTAACATCTAATGAAGAGGGTAGTGCTCCCGAATTGGAAAAACTAATTATAGGTGAGTACAGTACATGATGTAATTCAATCTTTTGCAACATTTTAAATATTGAAAGTTCAAAGAGAAATGGTCTACGAACTCTAACTTCTGTTTGCCCTTACTTTACTCTGTATGTATACAAACGTTATATGTATTCTTCCACCTTTTAGTTTGCAATTGACTTACATTTCACCCCATGATCTTACACAAAGGCAAACACCTGTTACTGAAAGATCAGTCTTAACTTATTATTATCACCAGTTCTTATTCTACTGTATGACCATAATCGGTCATCTATATGTGTAATTTGCGAATATTTAGGAGAACTTGGTTACATTGTACCATGCACTAACACAGACACCTGTCAATTTGGTGGTCAGTTGTCTCTTCTTCTGCACAGTGCATGAATTTTCATCTGAGAGCGTTTGAACAGCATGCAAAATCGTTCTTCTCATTATATTTCAGGGATTTTCTCTGTGAATGTTTTAAACCTGTTGTAGTGGAAATAGCTACACTCACGTGTTCAACACCGTAACAAAAATCTATTTGATTTTATACAATTATGAAACAATACCGTTTCACTGACAAAGAGGAGGAAAATCTTTTAACACTCTTGAACCTTCTCATTAAAATTGAACTGCAGCTGGTTGAAATTCAGTTGCCAAAAGTGTTTTTTTGCCCTTAGACCCTTTAAATGAATTTGAATGAATGAACTCTTTAATATGAAACCCATTGACAGACTGTGCACTTTCTCAAAATTCACAATGACAGTTTGACTCAAGCATTCTCAGTCACCTGAAGAAATGTTGAGAGCTGAGTAACAGCTGTCAACATCTGATTGTTTAGTTTACTGATTTTTCTTCAGGGCAGCACTGAATATTACTTTCACTTTGTTGATGCAGTCAAGAAATTAATTTAATAATTAGGGGCCTCACATGTATGATGCTTGTCTTGAGGTGTTCAGTAGCAGATCATGAGGAATGATCTTATGCATTTGTTTACATTCACAGTGAAGTAAAAGTGAACAAAGATTTGGAACATGTGAATGAGATAGGTTTATAACACTCTACTAGTAGTAATTTTCTTTGATTTGAATTTGCAGTCTTTGTTCTAATGTCATTTTTTACATAATGAAAAGTTAAAATGCAATAAACTTGTCATGCAGCTAATGTTCCTAAAAGTTTAGCTTATATGAATTATAAAATTGTGACAGTTACTTGTTTGAATCAATGGCAATGCAAATAAGTGTTCTGAAAGCTATGAAGGGATTACTGTATACCAGTTGCCTTTGTTCTATCGGTTGTGATGTCTGAGAAACAATATTGTGCTTTATTTATTTATGTCAAAAACGGTTAAAAACTGTGTGTGTCGTGCTATGGGGAGAAGTTAATTTGAAGTTACATTTATGTTCAAAACATGGGGCCATCTCAGCATTTGCTCAAGGATCAGGGAAACTGTACGAAAACATGATCGAGATGGGGGTCGAGATGCTTCACTACAATTGTCTGTGTTTCTCTCCGGAGTAAACACTAGCTACTAGTTAGAATGTAATTTAAAGCCAATCTGTTCTTACAACTACAGTATCTTTAAGACTGACAAAGAGCTTCAAATTTGAAGTTCAGTATAATAAATTATAATTATGAATTTGCATTGGCGTATTCATTTGTGTTTTATTGGAGGCAAATAAGTTGGTTTGTCATTGGCAAGGCTGCCATTTTTGTTTGGAGACATTGGGCTGCATTGCCATATGACTCAAATGTTAGGCAGGGGTGATAGACTTGCACTTCAGCATTATTAGAGTGTAGTCTCTTACTTTCTGTAATCTAGTTGCTGTACAAAGAATATTTTGTTACAACTTCAATTCTGACATTGAAGAAATATCTAATATTTTTGTATGCTTCAGTGTTCATGTTCTTACTATATTGCTTCTACATGTAACTGTTGATTGGGAAATACAGCTACTCAGTGCAGAAGGCCGAATGTAAATTATGCTTGTGAGAGAATTGGTAGGATTTTCTTGACTTCAAAGTTGCAATTACTGATGGAAAGGATGATACCAGTTTCATTGATGGTTACTGTGATTGTTAAGTCTGGAATGGTCTAGATTTAGATGAATCTTACACAAATATTGGTGGTTAAAGTAGGGTACACGGTACACCCTTAGAGAAGCGGGGAGGAAGAGGAGGAGGAATCTCCTTAAGCCCACCCTGAAAAATATGCTAAGTGCTCTAATAGAAATCAACAAAACTTAGGGCCGGGTTCACCATTCTTTTGTTAACCACTGCTTTGCTAAGCTGGCTCAGAATTTAAGCGAGCTTAGGGCAAACGTGTTCACCAGTCCCCTTGTGGCACGTCTCATTTCAGCGGGTTTTGTGCGTCTTTGGCGTATGTTGGCAACACCAGAACGTAATCACATCAACGTTCTGCATGTTCTTTGCCACAGTTGCCTCCATGTTTCTGTCATTGTTTGTAATATTTCGTTGACCACCATCAGTCCTTATAGTGCAAACTAAATAAAATAGTCTTACAAAGTTCCGTGCAAAGAGTTAATTTTTTTGTAATCATTATGTACATGTAACAAATATATTCACTGCAATTTTGGGTGTTGGTAACTACTGAACATCAAATTAACATGATAATGACTAGAATTTTGTGGTGTTCGAATTCGTACTGTATTTAAAATTAAAATACTATACTTATACAAGACTATCATAACCTTAACCTGTGTTCCAAATGTTATCGTTTTACTATTGCAAGATATAGCAAGAGAAATACTGTTCATTAAAGTCGTAAGCTTTCAGCTCTCGTTAGTTACAACTAGGCCACACTACATCACTGCATGAATTTATACCCTGTCAGATGTAAATTCTAGTTTTTCGTCAAGCTGCTCTAACGCTAATAATGTCTATCTGTTCCAAAGGCGAAAGCGAGTCTGATAATCAATTTCATCGGTCTTTGAAGAAAGTTGCCCTCTCCTGGACCCATCTAGTTCGCATTTGTAAAGAAATTCTATCTTAAAAAATGTGGTCGTCATCACTGAATGTAATTGCATATAACCTCTCCCCCAGGTTTCTTTGGTATACTTAAGCTGGATTACGTTCTTAGCGGTTGGCTAGCGCTTACGTAGAAAGGTTAGCTTCATGCTAGGCGAAGCTGAATCACTGAATGTAATTGCATATAACCTCTCCCCCAGGTTTCTTTGGTATACTTAAGCCGGATTACGTTCTTAGCGGTTGGCTAGCGCTTACGTAGAAAGGTTAGCTTCATGCTAGGCGAAGCTTACGAACCATGATGAAACACTATTTCGTTCCAAACACACGTATTTCTGCTAAGGTCTCGCTTAACTATCTTAACCAGATGTGGTGAAACTCGTTCTTAATTATGTTGATTTTTATTGCTCAAAGTTTAGAGGCCCAACCACTCCCTTGCCACAATGGTACATTTGGTGACCAAACTTGCTCATCTATTTCCACTTCCACACTAGCGCTTCCAATGGGTTCACTCTCTATCAGCTGCACTGACCCGCACCTCACAACAAAATCTCATCCAGTTGGTCACGGTTCCCTGGCTTACGTTAATATCTTTCTTAATAAATTCACACGTTATTTGCATGACCCAAAGATAGTCATTACTAATACCTGAATCATATTCAACTTGCTTCCTAAACCATGACCCCTACCGCATGGAACACCTACGTACTTGAAGAGTGGCCCCGTTCTTTTTACACTTCCAATCAAAACCATCACAGTACTCTTTTCACTTGATCATCACCCGTCCCCGCCGAAAGGTTTCCCTTGTATTCCCTTAAACACCCCTGGAGTATCAGTCATGCCTTCGTAATTTTCTCAATGTGTGGTCATTCTTCACCTGCTTCGGTCATTTCTTTACATTTTTTGAAGAAAATCAGACAAGCTCTTGTCTCCAGCAGAAAATAGTTTCTATTTCGCGCCAGTGAAGATATTTGGAATGTTGTCATCGGTCATGCTGCAATCTTTTGTCTTCAACTGTTTATTATGTGGGGGAAGAAAGGTCATTGTTCAAGAAAAGTTACATGAGTAATACCACAGTCTCCCTATCCTTTGCACCAGTGTGGCTTGTGAGCCTATAAATACGTTGTCCGGGTTTAGGAGAGTAGCATGGCTGCACCCAGGAGGACTGTACCTCGCACAAACTGATCTGAATTACACTTGCACAAGGTATCAGAAATTAGGGAAATTATGGAAATGAGTACTGTAAATGATGGTTAAGAGGGGCCAACTGACTTGGATGTAATAGATACTTGCTTCAGATGGAACCTCCTTCATCAGCCAGGCCTACCAGGAATTATTGGGTGAGATGAAAAAGGATATGTATGAAGGGAGGGAAAGCCAGTGTGTCGCACGAGTATAGATGTAGTATGTGTATGTTATTGGTTGATCATTGTCTATTTACTTTCTACAGTTGGTAAATTGTTTAAAGTATTATCTTTTGTGCTGATATTTGTAAGTAAAAATAATCACTAATTTTTATGTACAAACCGTATAATAATATTCTTCTTACAGCGGAGCTGGCAGCGCGACCCAAAGATGTCTCTTTACATGTGCGACTTCTGCAGCTTCATTTGGAAAGTGGACGCATTAAAGAAGCTTTTTCTACTGCTATTGAGGTTGAGATGCGTTGTGCCTTCAGGGAAGAACTAAAATGGTATGAATGTCTCACAGATGTTTGTAAGGTATGTTTTACTTTGTAGGTTCTCGTTTTTCCTTATTTTTCTTGAAATATTATTACAGCATTTTATGATAGAAAAGGTCACTTAAAAAATTACATTTATGGCATTGTATTTCTCTTTTCCTTGCCCAGATGCGCAAATTACAGGTTGAACACAAGCTCACGGTCTCGCACGCGCGCTCTCTCGCATGCCCACTCAAAGGAATTCAAATTTACTTTGTGTACAAACAGAATTCATCATTACACCTGTGTACATAATCAGTGCCGTGTGAAAAATTAAAATAGATTTGAGTGTTATATTGACAAGGCACCAACATATGTGGTCACCGGGGGAACAATCTTTCCATACAACACAAGGGCTCACGAATCCTTTTAAACCCAGAGCATACTAGATCAGCAGTATTGCACTGTATATCTTTATAATCATTTATTTGAGTCCTCTTCTATCACAACTATTTGTGTTATTGTAATGGGCCACAAAAGGAAACGGTAATACAATTTTTGAAGAACGGCAGATCGTGACATTTCATCACGCTAAGAGGAAGTCCAATAGACAAATATCGAAGAGGCTAAACATAGGCAGAACTACAGTTGGTGATTTTGTTAGAAGATGTAAGAATGAAGGCAGCATTGAATCAATTGCTCAGTCAGGAAGTCCAAGAAAACTAAACAACCAACAAGAACGGTTTGTTGTTTGCAAAGTGAAGGAATATCCTAAAATAAGTGCTCTGAAAATTGGAGCTGCAGTGCTTGGTCTCCGTGGCAAAAGGATGGTAGTAGAAACTGTTAGTAGAGCACTATGAAAAAGCGAGTATGGCGGAAGAAGATCATAGAGGAAACTGTACGTTAGTACTGTCAATAAGAAAAAGAGAATATATTGTAGGTATAGGCTTTACGACAGAACCAATGAATAAATACGTAAAAGGCAGGAAAATGTAAAAAGCAGAAACATGAAAATGGGATTTTTCTGAATTTCTTTCTTCATCCTTAAGCAATGATTTTGTTGAAAAAAAAAAGTAAATTCAATTCTCTTAATTTTATTTCTCTGCGAATAAAATTTGTATGCATTGTAACTTGTAAGAGAGCACAAAGTCCCCAATGCGCTTTCTTACTTTTTGATATGAATGGGGAAAGCTTGTTTCTAAATTCTCTGATTTGTCAGTTTTGCTTCGGTCGGCACAAAAAACTAAAACAAGAATTGAAATTGATTTTGTAAAAGATAAATGATCAAAGGTTTACGAAACGTCCTGAACTAGTACTCGCTTTCTGAGGAAAGGTGAATTTTTGCTCCATACAAGTAACCTGAGTTCTCAGTAGATTAAGATGAACTTAAACTTTTGAATGATGTCAACCTCTTTACCAAGGAATTGGTAAATGAACTGCTAGTTTCCCTTTTTCAGGGTAAAATCATCATGAAATTTTCATGGGATAACTGGGGTATTGTATTCTTTTGTAATGAAAAGAAAAAATTAAATTAGTTAAATGGTTATAAAATTACGAATGTTCATATCTAGATTTTATTTAAAAAGAAATTAAATTTGTTTTCAACACTTGCCAATCAAAACAAAAGTAGGTGAACATTGAAAAGTATTGTTTTTGTTCATTCTTTGAATTTGTGTATGTAATAACTGGTACTTGATGTTACCAACAAGGCAACAAACCAGTTTAAATAAGGTTCTGATTTAGAAATAATAATTATAATTATAATAATGATTTTAATAATAATAATAATGATTTTTAATAATAATAATAATGATTTTTAATAATAATGATTTTTAATAATAATAATAATATTTAATAATAAATTTTGTAATAAATGATAATGTTTATAATTTTGAAATATTAATTTTTTTTTTCATTTCCTCTCCCATCAAATGCAAAAACTTTGGTAACTTTCAATAATGAAATAAATAACGAAATTTATGCTCTTTGAAAATCTGACATCTGTTGTTCCCACTAGGTCTCTCTTCAAGAAATGTGTCTAAATCTCAGCCTAATCAGTTACCTAAAATGATAGAACTTTAAAAATCCAAAATTGGAACCCAGCCTTTTCCATTCAGTTACAGTTCGAAAAATGTTTAATTGAAAGATATTGGTTTAAGACTAATATCTTGTTTGCAATGTTTTTAAAAATAGATATCAACCGTAATTCTTTTTGTAGGCGTATGCAGAGGCAACTAAACCTTGTGGATGGGAATTTTTTTTCCACTATACTGCTGTCTTAGAACGAGCTGCATGCCTAAATCTTCAAGAACAATATGGGAGTCCACGAAGATCGTGGGCCCAAGCTGTTCGTGCTCTTTTCAAGTAAGTTTGATTAAATGAAGTATAGGGGAATAGTGGAAAAAAGAAAAAAACAAATGGAAAATTCAATTGAGCAATTGAAATATAAATATAAATGAAGTTCTCAACAACCAAATAATTATTTAGTAATGGAGACTTTGTGACTTTGCTGACATAGTGTCTGTGCTGATATTTGCCTTCATTGTGAATTTGTTAAAAGTGAAAAAAAAATCCCAGGAGACCTCTTTAAAATTAGGGGGTTGTCTTGCTTATGTGTAAATATGGTAATTATTTATTTAACATGATCTCAAATACATATATTTTCATTGCAGTTTTGACCAAGTTCTTGAAGTGGCATCTTGTCAGACTCCACCTAGCAGTGAAGCAACAATGTATCAAGAATTTCTGAAACACCAGAGAGCTCAATTGTGTCTTCACTATGCTACTGCACTGTTTAAAAAGGCTAAAAAGGTATGTGGCACTTGATGACTAAAAGAAATTTATGTCTATTAGAAGAAAGTAATGCTAGATCATCATGTTATGTTTCTGAATGCTCTTGAATAATTAAAATGAAAGAAAGGGAATTGTTTTAACTTTGTTTCTAATGCAGTAAACCCTCGTTTGCATGAACATGCCTAACACTAATTTCGCAGTAACACAAACAAAACTTGGGTTCAGGCAAGGGGATTACTGTAATATGGTCATTTACAATAATCGGATTACATGAATTTTTATAACAAACTGTGATTATTTCAGTCCCTTGGATTTGGCATTAAATGAGGGTTTATGTAATAAAATTTTCTGTAATAAAAATGTCTTTGAAGTAGGTCTATAGTTCAATTATTCAACTTTCTGTGATAGGAACCAAGCTCTTGGATAGATGTGTCACGTATCGTTGCACCACTGCTTCTTCATGCACTTGTCCCACCAGTTGATATTCATTCTGGCTGGATCAGCCAAACCTCAAAATCTCGCCGTAAATGTGTGGAGTGGTGGGCAAAGGAAGGAGCATATCGAAACAGTCAAGCAGGTGAGTGATAAATGTTCCTGTGATTTTCACTGTTCCTTGTATGCCCTTTGTATATAGGTAGGAAATGTATTGGAATCATCTCAACAATGTGATCTTGAATAATGAATGAAACATCTATGTTTAAAGTTGTTTTCAGCTGTAACCGCTTACACAGAAAAGGTATATTAGTGCATATACAGAATAAAGGTATATAGTATTTCAAAGATGGTTAAGGTTGCTGCAAGTGGAGAGATACATGTGATTTGTACCCCAAAATAGATTTGTGTGTATGGCTGGATATCAAGAATGTTCGTCAGACTAGAAGCTTTTAAGCTGAAATTTTGTAAATATGTCATGAGTACGACCTGGTTGTGCCGTTCCTGAGGCAATTATGATATTTTAATTTTAGGGTGTACTTTACACGAAGCCTCTGATTTACACACACATTTTAAAAATTTTGTGGAAAATGGCTAAACAGTTTTCTTGAAGTTTTTTGCTCAAGTAAAAGGTATGCTATTTATGCTCGAATAGAAGTGCTTTTATTTGTGAGGTTTGGCTCTGATTTTCAATAAAACCTCTCACATGTAGAAAATGGTAAAAAGCATTTTAAAGTGAAACCTCTTATATAACGTTTTTAAGGGACGATGACTTCTGAACACTATAGAGGAAAACACTTTAAAGAGGAAGGCTTTCAATTGATAATTCTAAAAAGTATGTCAAATTTTACTGAGGATATTGTAATCCACTTTTTATTTTGTTTTATTTGATCTAACCATCTTGGTTTTAGTAGGTTGACCCACTTACCTCCTTCCCTGGCATCAACTTTGCTGTCTGCTTGCCCAGCTGCTTGTACGTGATACGGGGAGGATGCATATGTGATTCGGGCTAGTACATTTGTAAGATATTAAAACTAGATGGATATGTTTTAACACTGAGAATTTAATAGTTTAAAGATGAAGACCTGTACTGCATGAAAAGATTACACTAACTTAAATCTAGTACTTATTTTAATTTGGCACCGGGATCACTGGGCTGGCTGTGTATGGTACAGGTTCCTCTTTCCATGCTGTGGACTTGATACCCGTTGGAGTGTAGATGGTCCCATGGCTCTGATTGTGACATTCCAAGTTGTTGGTGGGGTGCGTTCTTCGAAAAATGTATTCTCAGCAGTTTGGAAAGATTGATTGACCCATATCAATCAAGACTGAAGTAAACAAGACATAACAAAAAAGTGTGTTTCTCAGAGGGGCATTTTATAACAGTTCCATATGGGCATTGCATTCTGAGTAGTTTAAATAATTGAATTCCAACACACGTCCTATAAGCCAATGGAGTTGTGGGTGGCAACAAAGCCTGCCCTTATGCTGTCCCCACACAGACTTCTCTGTGCACGGCTGGAGGGTCTCTACCTCATGGAACTGTTTCCAGAAATGTTCTATGCCCATGTCACATTTCACCGTAGTTAGTAAACAATTTAAAACTCGTATTCTGTATACATTTTGTAAACTCAGATCAATTTGTAAAAGCTTAGCGAGGAGAGATTTTGTGAATCTGATGAGATATATCACTACTGACCCCCAAAAAAATTTTGGAAATTTATTAAAAAATGGCGAATAGGGGCCTTCAAATACTATGCACTGTGACCTGTGACTCATCAGCTTTTAATGGTGTACCAAGTCTATCGTGGAGTCCATTTGTGAGATTTTTCATCTTTCTACAAGAATTCTCATGTCACTGTTGATGATGGACCAGTTGAAATATCTGAGCCTCTGGTGCTGTGTGATTTGGAAATTGGTTTGGCTGACATATTGTGCAGAATTGATAAGTTGAGAACAAAAAGTTCAGTTGGTCCAGATGGCATTCTCTCTATACTATTGAAGAACTGTAAATTAATTTTCACACACATTCTAGGATTGTTATTTGGAAAGTCTTTGACCGAGGGCTCTTTTCAGAGTTAATTGAGGTCTTCATTCGTACTACACATCTTTAATTCTGGTGACAGAAATGACATCAAGAATTACAGACCGATTTCCATTCTGAGTGTAACTTTTTGAATCCTTGATTTTGGATAAAATCGGAAATTGTTATTTATCCTCATCTTTCGGATAGACAATTTGGTTTTATGCCTAGGAGAAATATAGAAGATAATTTGTCTTATTATTCTTGTTATATACTTAAAGCTGTGGAGCATAAACTTAAAGTTGATTGTATGTATACAGATTTTAGCAAGGCATTCAACTCGGTAAACTACAAGATTTTGCTAGTTAAACTGGAGCAGTTGGGAGTCAGTGGACCATTACTAGAGTGGTTTTACAGTTACCTGGCTCATAAAGTTCAGATGGTTTCATATAAGAGTATAGTTTCCAATCCTATAGAGGCATCTTCAGGTGTCCCTCTGGGGTCACACTTAGGTCCTCTCGTATTTAACATGTTTATTAACGACATATGCGACAGTATATTGGACGTGGAGTATCTGAAAAATCCTATCTGATGAAGGCAGTCCTTATGTAGAACACTGAACGGTTTATATACATGGTGCATGAAGAATGAAATTTTTCTCAATATACGATGAAATGTATAACTAACTTTTTCAAGATCTAGATCTAATGAAACATCTGATTATATGATAAATCTCACTCCACTAGAGATTGTATACCATTAGAGATCTGGGCAGGATGACTTTCACAGATCATTTTCATCGCACAGTAGTCAAATCAAACCAAGTCTTGGGATTCATTAAGATTCTGCCACAAATTACACTCACTAGTGGTCTTGAGATCACTGTCTTACGTTGGTCAAGTCATTATAGATGTACCCTTCTGTGGTTTGGTCCCCTTCTTTTTTTGAAATATAAATCACAAATTGAAACAGACCAACACAAATTTTTCAGAATTTCAGCCTATGGTTTGGGATTGGAAGATCCGTTTCTAAAACATGACTATATTGACTTGGCTCTGCAATTGCATATTCCTTCACTGAGTTCTCAGAAAGACTTGTAGTTTTTGAGAAAACTGATGTTGGGTGAGGTCGATTGCAAAATCTTGCAAAACCCAGATGTGTACGAAACACCTAACTTTAATTCTAGAACCAAAGATATTTTTGATATTAGATTTTACCGTCAATCTTACACAGCAAATAATGTTGTAAATCGATGTTGCAGATCAGTCAACAGTTTGTGTTGATATATGTGAAACGGATAAATGTGCTTTTTTACCACTAGCAGGCCCTTACCACACAGGCCTAAAAGTGGTTGCCTCAAATCATTTGTATATTTTACATCATCCTCCTTTAAAATTTCACACTTTCTCATTCTAAAATATATATAATTTTTCCACATCCTTTAATAGCTAAAATATAAGATATGAAATTCTCGGTACATTTTTAACTGTAAATTCACTTCATGAACCCTTTTCTATTATTTCAATAAATTTTAAAAAATTTGTTGGAAATCATTATGAACTGCTGAATAAAAACATTTTATTGATGTGGGGGAAATGTAAACTTCAATTTTTTTTACTTATTGTAGAAATATAATTTACCTCCCTTCATCCAACAAGGAGTACTTAGTAGCATCGTCAAAGACTACCATCAGTAGATGGCAGGGACTTGTCTAAGTCTCTTTCTGCCTTCAAAATTCATAATGCTTCAGTTAAAATGCATTCGATATCTGATGTAAATATCGGTGAGATTGCTTTTTGACCTTGTAATATTGTTGATTATGTATCTAATACTGAATATTAAACCATATTATAATCTGTATTGATTGTATGCATCAAAATACATTATACTATATTCACGGTTTCGAAGAAAAAAATTATTTCCCCCTATTTGCACTTCCTACAATTTACACCATTTTCCTTAGGGTCCCATGAAATGTGTAAAAGAAGGGTTTTACTGAATAAATTTTTTTCCATAATAATTTTCTGCTTCTTGGCCACATCCATTGTTCATTGAATGCTCTTCAAAATTGCCGACCTGAAATTTCCTCCAATTCACTTCACTGCACTGCACTGCACTATATTCACTGTTATTTTCACTATGGTCTGTTCGTTCAGCCCAACTTCAGCCTTGGACTGATCCTGATGTAAATAACTGTGTTAACATACTATTGTTGGATGCATGGGTTCACGGGTGTGTACATGACTCATTTTGATTCTTTTGTTCTTACCAAAGATATAAGTTTCCTTCGTTCCAAACAATTTTGAAAATTCAAGAGGGTGTTTAAGAGTTAGACCAATTGTAGAATCAAGAAAATGTTTCTGGTAACTGAAACTGTTCTGAAAGTCACCCAAAAAAAGCGAAAGCAACGAGTAATAGCGATGAAGAAGCTTGGCTTAAATGTATTTAAGATGTAAATAATTGATTAGGATTCCAAAATCACAAGTGGAACATCAAGGAAAATCTTGTAGTGGAAATGTAGTACAGAGGAAAATTTGGCATTGTGTATATGGGCTTTTGATTGGGACCAGAAAAAGTTGATTTAGCAGAGGAGAACATTATATGGAGGAATCTTGATAAGAAATTTCACTGTATTTAAAACACAAACAGTTTTTGTTTAGATAGCAGCACTGTACACTGTCATACAGTAGCACAGCTTAGTGTTAAATGCCCTGTGGCGACATGTTGGTCAATGACTGACGCGCTCCATGTGGAAAGAAACAAACACTACCTAGCTGATTACATTCAATACTATGTTTGTAATTCGTCGTTTCAGCTAAATGTGGACAAAAAAGGAAATGTATATTAATTTTTTAATTTCCTCTTAACTAAAGTGTCACTACGTTATAACAGTATACAATGGGTGAAATAAAATTAAATTTTTTTTAAAGAAAATAAATTATTTAAATCTTATAAATGTTGTCCTTTGAATTTGAATAATGTTCTAAGAAGTAACAACTATTCATTTTTTATGAAAATGACCAGAAACTGCTGAACTAAATCAATACAAAAACTACACAAAAAATAACATTATATTGAATATAATATATAACAAGATATTGAATGCTTGCTGGTGGGCAAATCAAAACCTGGGTACTGCTCATTGTGCACATCTTATTTCAATTAGTTTCAAAACTGCATCTAAGTAAAATATTTTCAATTGTTTTATTTTATTTTATTTTATTCAGTACATACATACAGGCTAAAGCCCAAGATATAATAATAAATTTACATTCACAAATCAATTTGCTAAACACAATAAGTAATAAAATTATAATATTAATGGAATTTGCTACGTAGTGATTGTTTCGCTAGTTTTTTGAATACATCTAAAGATCGGACATTTAAAGGAGGACAATTGTCGCTATTACTGAGTCGTAGGAGTCTCGTGATGGGAGAGTTCATACCATAGACTGTTCTATGTGCTGATACATGTAAGGGTCGAATAGAGCGTAGTGTATGGGTGTTATGTCTATAATTGAAAAGAGATTTTAATTCAGGACATGAGAGGTGGTTATTTATAATTTTGTATAGAACACATGCATCTATGTAGATTCGATTCGATTCTAAAGTGCTCAATCCAGTAATCGTAGCTAATAGTGAGTAATCATGAGTTAATGTTGGATTTGGTAGTTTCTGGTTATAAGCAACGAACGAGAAAAATTTATGTTGAACACTTTCAATTCTTGAAATATGGGTATTGAAATATGGTGACCATATCGGAGATGCGTACATTAGTATTGATTTTATTAATGAGTTATATAGTGTAGTGAGAGTTTTAATATCTTTGAATTCAGAACTATTTCGTTTGACAAATCCTAACATTCTGAGACTCTTGTTTACAATGTAATCGATATGATAATGAAATCTCATTTTTGAGTCAAAAATCACTCCCAAGTCTGTTATTTGAATGATGCGATTTAAATTAAAATCCGAAATTACATAATCATATTCGATTGTCGACTTTCTTGTAAAGCTCATTATTTTACATTTTGTTATATTAAGCTCCATTTTGTTCATAATACACCAGGTAGCTACATTATTCAGATCATACTGTAAAAGTTCACAATCATTGGTAGATTTTATAATCCTAAAAAACTTACAATCATCCGCAAACAATAAACATTTACTATTTACAAATGAAGATACAATGTCATTAATAAACAATAGGAAGAGTATTGGTCCTAAGTGGGAGCCTTGCGGTACTCCAGAAGTTACATTGATTTCCTTAGAGATAAATGATTTGTATTTCACATATTGTTTTCTATCGGTCAGATAACTACGAAACCAGTTCAGAATTACGTTAGGAAATCCAATTTTTTGCAATTTATCAATTAATAAGTTTATTGGTACTCTGTCAAAAGCTTTTGAAAAGTCTGTGTAAATAACATCGACTTGTAGACCTTTTTCCAATGAATCTGACAGAAAATTGCTGAAGATCAATAAATTACTAACTGTTGATTTATTTTCAACAAATCCATGTTGTTCATTTACAATGATAGATTGTAAATACCTCGAAATTTTATTTGTTATAATAGCCTCAAACATCTTCGGTATCACATTCAGTATGGAAATTGGTCTATAATTATTTGTATCAGATTTATCACCTGATTTATGTACAGGTGTTATGAAGGATTGTTTCCAGATTTCAGGGAAAAATCCCACACTCAATGATTTATTAAATAGATCACATATCGGTTTATATAAAATATTTGAGCAGTTTTTTAAGAAAATTGCCGAGATGTTATCCGGACCTGTACATTTAGATTCTTTAAGTTTTTGTAAATTATGTAGTGTTTCAAGATATGTAATAGAGAAATTAATGGGAAGTTCAGCAGAAGTAATAGGACTTTCGTTTACAATAAGATCAGTACAAGATTCGTTTGAATATATAGATTCAAAATGATTTGCAAGTAAATTAACCGAATCTTGACCATTTTCTGCTATTGAGTCATTATGTCTAAGTGTTGATGGTAGCCCATAATCTTTTTTTTTGCTGTTTATAAAATTCCAAAAAGCTTTAGTGTCATATGTAATTTTAGCTTCGGTATTTTCCAAATAATTATTATAGCAAGTTTCTTGAAGTTTTTTTGTTCGAGTTCTAAGCTGTGAAAAATAGTTATAATTGTCAATTTGTTTATATTTTTTATAGATTTTATGTGCTCTATTTTTTTCTTTGATACAATTTATTAATGCTTTACTATACCAAAGTGGGTAACGTTCATTTTGCACATTTTTTTTTGGTATAAATTTACTGATAGTGTTATTTAGTATTGCATAAAATAAATTGAGAGATTCTGACAAACTTAAATCATTGATAAATTGCCAAGAAATGGTTTTCAAGTAGTTGTTAATCTCTAGATAATTAGCTCTCGCGTAATCTAGTGTTTTTAATTGAAAATTAAGGATTTCGTTTGTTTCTACTGTAAAATCAATATTGCTGATTAATGGAGGGTGGTATGAATCGACATTAGTAATAGGGTCAATGGACAACTTAACTTGTATATTTTGCATATTTGAAAAGATTAAATCTAAAGTTTCATTTTTACAATTAATTATGTCGTTTAATTGGCGGATATTATGTTGACTAAAATTATCTGATAATAGCATGGCTTTTTCTCTAATTGCTTGATTAATATCAAGCTGAGTAGAAAGGGATACAACATTATCTATATTTTGCCATGTAATTCCAGGAAGATTGTAGTCACCAGCAATAAATATTTGTGTAGTACCAGTATCATTTAATAGTTTGTCAATATCTTGAATGTGTTTATGAAAGAGTTCGTGGTGTGCATTTGGATGGAGGTAAACCGAGCCTATGATAAATTTATTGTGGCTATGAGTAATTGTAACAAATAGTTGTTCAATATCATTGTTAATTATTGTATTTCTATAACTATTTAATTTTTTATTAATCGCAATTAGTGCACCACCTCCTCTTTCATGTGCACTCGACAATGAATCTCTATCTCTCCTATATATACAATAATTGGACAGACCAAGTTCAGCATCGAAGAAGTTTCCATTGAGCCAAGTTTCAGTGAAGATGATGATGTCATAGTTGTCTGGTTGATTGTAGAAATTTTGAAGATGGTGAAGCTTGGTGTGGAGTCCTCTTACATTCTGGTAGTATATTTTTATAGGTGATTGAGTTGGGATTTGTTTCAGTTTTTTGTTTGGGTTTTCTGGGGATGAAGATCAATGATCTTTGGAGTTCCATTAATGTATTTTATTGTTTTCTCATGGCTTCCTTCAATAGAATTTAAGCGATCTAATTCAAGCTTCAGTTGGTTCAAATAGTCCCGTTGTTTAGGGGTCTTATCAGAAAAAATACGTACTGTGCCATTGTAGAGGTGTTTGCGTTTCAGGATACTCAGTGCTATATCAGGATTTTGAAATATGACTTTCAGTGGACGAGTTTTATTTTCTAGCTTTTTTCCCAACCTATGAGTTGAATTAATTATGGGTTGTTCATTTGTGATCGAGTTCAAAACTTGAATTACTTGATCGAGGTCCGTTTTACGACGAACTTCAACATCACAACTATCCGATTCGTTTATATCAATAAAAATCAGATTTTTCTTTCTTCGCTGTCTGTCAGTATATTCTTCAATCATTTCTTCAAGTTGATTTGATTGGTTTTCTGGCAGTGGGGCAGCTTGTTTGGTAACATCTTGTATTTGTTTTGAAAATGCATCACGTAAAGAGTTTATTTCCAATTTAAGTGCCGATAGTGTTGAAAGAACCTGAGGTAAAACTTGTAGACCTTTTTCACAGTCATCACAATAAAATTTTACACGTCTTGAGACCTTCAGCTCGAGACATCGTTGCTCCGTAGTGGATAACACAGCGCACTTGTAATGATTTGGTCTTTTGCAGCTATCGCAAATTGCGTATTTCAGATCATGAATCAAAATATTGCAGATACTACAAATTGGTTCTTCATTATTTTGTGATGACATTGTGTTTTAATATTCTTTCAATTGCAGAATTTGTACCAATAACTTGATAAGCAATTCAACTGCAATTTTCTAGCTTGGGCTACACCTGCAGTATGTCCAGATGTTTTTTAAATCCAATTTGTCGACGAAATTCGTAGCCAGAACACAGCAGAGGTAGTACGAGTACATCTCTTGTAGTATGAGTTTGTATATCTACACTTCTGTATTTATACACTCAGTTTTGTTCGTGGTAATATTTCTGTACGTTTGTTCGCATTTATTACTGTTTTTCACACAATCCTGTTTTCATCGAAGTGTAGTTTGCCTGTCCGTGCTTTGCACATGCTTTGTCCGCGACCGCTCCTGGACAGGACCAGAGAGTAAATATGAAGGTTTTCATATAAAATACTATAAAATACTATGAAATACTATCATATAAAATACTATAAAATACTATGGAGGTTTTCATATAAAATACTAACTTCTCAAGTACTGGATTTTTAAATATTTTGTCTTGCTATTGCCTGAAAGTAATTGTCTGTTGGTGAACACCAAATAGTAAATTCTTACTTACAAAAGTTTTTAGAGTTATCTTCTTCACTTCACAACAACCACTCACAAAATTGATTTCTGGAAGTTTGTTTAATAGCTGAATAGCAATATTTTTCTCAGCAATTAGTTTCCAAATTTAGTCATTAAAACTGCTTCATACTTTGACAGATATTATTTACACTGACAGAACATGAAGTTTGAAGTTGTTTTGAACATTTTCAAAGCAATAAAATATTGTTATATCTTCATCTAGGGACCCACTCAACAAAGTTTTACTTTTCCTCACATGGATGCAACTCTCAAACTTTTTTTAAAACAAAACCAAAAACCTGCTGCTGGGCTTTTGTTTCTGCCTAGTCCATATTTTAATTACTGTACATTTCTATCTGCTAGAGGTGAGGATTCTTTTATTCACTTAATGCGAGGCTGATATTTTAGTTTGAGGTCTGGATCTGAGAAAACATGGAGTCCGTCAAATATGTCACTATAATTTGCTGTTGTCTGGCTTTAGAAAAGAGTTCAGAGCCACACGCTTATAAGATGTTTTAAACATCTCAGGTGTTGGGTCTACAATTAACATTTTGCTGCCTAATTACTGAAAATAAATTTTCCAGAGCCATGAGTTAAGTCTTAAAGTTAATAAAAACCCCAAATCATTGAAGCTTTGAAGCTCCTTCCATAAACCTTGAACAGCTTTAAGATTCATAAGCCAACCATTCTGACTCTTCATTCTTAAAGAAATGTTTTTTCCATTTGACACTTCAAAAATTTTTCCGAGAACAAATCCATTTGTCAAAAAGATAAATCTGTTTTCAGTAATTTCTTTTCTTGCCTCTACAGAACTGAATTTTGAAGAGACATTATGAAAATGAAATAGATTATTCATTCTTTCACAGTATTTTACGGTACGACGAGAATCATTAGCTGGTACAAGACGTTACCTTGCTTGAGAGCATTTGCTGAAATCTGACGTAAAGTTTCTTTGTCCATCATGCGAATTGCTTCCTCTGTGTTTATTTGCAGCTTTTCGAGATTAACAGGCATCTCAAAGATATAAATCTGATGGGGACAAATCAGGTGAACGAAGGGGGTCACAAATCAACCTTGTGAAATTGTTCCCAAAAACTCATTCAGAAATTGCACTGTCGACTTGACAGTATGGGATGTTGCTCCATCCTGCTGAAATAAAAAATTTCTTCTATCCTTTTTAAGGAGTGATACAAAATTTTTCAATATATTCTGATACATATCCACTGTTGCTGTTTCTTGTTTTGTTACTGTGAAAAACAATGGACAAATTATTCTACATCGATAAATGGCACACCATACTCCATCTTTTTTTTAACGCAACTACAGTTTCCTGTGGCCTCTTGGTACCCTGAAGTCTACTGTTTTGTTGGTTAACATATCAATCCAGATGACACTCATCACAAACCTTTGCTAACAAATTGCCATAGCCAATTACAGTCCAGTAGAACCCTGATAATCCAAACTAATTGATGCTGTGGTCTGTTGGGATTTGGAAATGTTCTAATTATCCGAAAAATGTACCGTTCAAATACCAATACATGTAAAGGATTACCGGTCAATGCAAAGTAGCATGCGATGTGAGAAAATGACAGTGTAGTGTAACGATTGCATCATATCATCACATTGCATCATCAAGCAGATTTTCCAGCAAGTTCCTTATGGCAAAAGAAGTTAACTGATTTTGCTAGTTCCTCAGAAAATTACTGTTACATAAACGTGATATATACAGTAGCTACCAGTGCAATAAATGTTTCATTTCGACAACTTATTTTTCAATAATTAGTGGTTCAGTTTAACTGCAATCTTTTCTTAACCCTATAAATGAGCATTTTTTAATTTTTTTTTATTTTTCCTCCACCCCAAATATTGTTCAGATTATCCAAAATTTTGGATTTGCAGATTAGTGATTTTCCACTGTAATTCACGCGAGCAGCCTGATCAGGAACCTTAAGCTCCTGAGACGTTAGCAGTTGGAACAACCTTTTGTTTTCCTTTTTTGTATTCTTCTGCACTAAAGATCACATTGCTGTTGAAACTTCGTTAATGATTTTCTTGGGGAAGATGAAGCCCTGAATGATCCTGAAAGTCTTCTAGTTTTTGCTGCGAAAGCACTGTATTTTGACTACTGCGTTTCTAATCAAATGCCATGTGACTTGCGATAGCACCTCACTAACAGAAATATGGTACTCTTGTTCGGAATAGACTTGGAAGAAATGTTTTTTTTATAGCTACCTGGCACTCTAAAGGATTGCATTCAGAAATAATAGTCCACCACAAATCTGCATTGCTCTATGGTCAGGCGCATTGTAAGTTATTTCAAAACGGTGAATGAAGACGCAGCTGGTTTGGTTTGAGCAGGTACGATGCACACCACAGCAAGGGGGTAGTGAGTGAAGGGACCGTTGCACAAATACAGTCAACAGAGCTGTCCCAGAAAGTGTTGCAATTCTTTCACTTTTCTCTGAGAGCATTGAACAGAAGGGTTGCATTATAAACTTATCACGTGGTACTTTTTATTTTGCAAAATTCAGTTTTTCCATGTTTAATTATTTCCCTGTTGGGATTTAGGACTTTAATATGATTTCACAACACACATTTAGTGCATAATCTGGGAGGAAAATGGATATTCTTGGACATGCAAATCAATGCAAAAGCTTGTACTGAAATGATTTCTGCAAAAGTAATTTGCAGGCTTGTTGAGAATGTGTCCGTTGACATTATTTGTAGACTAGAACAATACATTTTTCTTTATTTGTTTAAATACTCTGTGGGTTAATAGTAATTGTGAATTAATTTTCCTTTTCCATTCGGAGCCAAGACCTTGATCATTGAAAATATATCATGCAAGTTTTGCTTGCTGAAAAACTCAAGATGTAAACCCAGCATAACAAGTTACACGGAATTAAGAAAAAAACGTTGTTTGGTTTCAGCACTGAATTTAATAAAAGTTATTATTTTGGTTCCCCTTTCATTATTGAAACTGTTTTCGAAGAGTTTCTGTTATGGTTGGATACCTCAGAATTGTGCAGTGATATCTAATTTCTTGTTTCAGGTCATCTCGTTTTAAGCCTCGTCACTGATCGACGTTCACATTTTTTGGAACGGGTTATCCAGTTTTGTACTGGCAACTGGAGAGAGAGGCTTTATCAGGTAATTATTACTCAATACATAGAACAGTTGGAATATTTAACTGTCAAAGTGATTCAAAAAAATTCAGAAGGGTTGGATATGCTATAAATACCAGGAAAGCTTGGAAAAAATAAAAGTATGCAGTGTTGTGTTCTCCATAAGAAAAAAAAATTTTACTTCAAAATGATTGACTTCTATTTCAAGTTATTCATCAGCAACAAATTAATTTTTCTTGTAGAAACAAGAAATGATGTGAACTTGATTGTTTTCAGTAGATAGCTGTAGTAGTTACATAAATATTACACTTCATTGAGGTATAGGATTTTCCTGCAACTTCCTCTTGGATCCATTTCCATGAACCACAGCTACTTGATTTGCTTTATGTATGTGCAAATATATGTTCTCATATACTGTAATTTCTGAAAATGCTGTGCTACCCCTGCTGAAGGTTGTCAATGCCTCCTTGCTTTCCTTTCAGTTCAATATGGCTGTGAATACTGGGAATGCTCTCAGCTTCATAAAGGACTAGGAAAACAATAAAACATTGCTTTTGTGTTTTTCTAAAGAGCTGGGCATTACTGTGTTTTGCATGAAGACTTGAGGACACTAGCTGTCTCTCCCTCCCCAAGGTGTGCCAAATTGGCAGGTTGTGTGAAGCAGGCCTGTAATGGGCAGAAAAGATTATTTATTGAGTGCTTTCATATTTGCTCCTTTTTATTCTAAACAAGCATCGTAATATAGCTTCCTTCTGCCTTCTCAATAGCTAATAGATGTGATAGCCTAGACGAGACCACAGAATATCAGTTAATACTCCAAGGTGCTGCAACATCAATCAGATTAATTGGGTAATATTATCAAGGGATTGGTTTTAAGGAACCACCAAACCTGCAAACCTGCTGGCAGTAGTAATTTATATAGAAACAAGCTTTATTCACTTTTTTGCTACCAGGTCCTGGAAAAATAGGTTTTTGCCAAAAAATACTCTCGCCCCCACAAAAGCATTGCAATTCTTTCTTCATGCTGTGTAAGTGCAGGTGAGGGAGGAGAGGGAAAAACAGAATGTTTTTTCTCATGATTTTGATTGTTGTGGTTTTTTCCCCTGACATGTTGCTCTTAGCAAAGTGCTCTTGATTTTGATAATGTAAAAATCAGTTATTTCAAATATATAATATAAAAATAATTATAAGGAATAGATAAAAATGTATGTCCTTATATTGCAGAAAATTTTTAATACACGTGACCATCAACAAGCTATTGGTACTTCGCATTTTGTGGGTCATCAGGGCTTTTCTTCTCCACCTCATCACATTCCTTCATCAGGAGAATTAAGACCTCATGATGAAAGTGAGTAATGTTCATTTATAAATTTCATATTTGATCTGGCAATCACGAGTATTCATGTAGAGTAGTTGCTAACGTTGGTAAGGTAGCACACTTATTACTTTCTTGTGTCCTTTTCTTTTTTCAACAAGTTTGAAGTGAATGAAAACTAATCCACATCAGTAGGGTCCACGCCCATGGTACACAATTGACCTTGGGACTTTCCTACCCACACGTGTGTCAATTCATTTAAATATGAATTTTTCTATTTTATGAATGTAACAAAATTTTTCATTGGAATAAAATTATGTGACAAGATGAAATTTTGGTAATATTTAATTATAGTTGTCCGAAATTTAAACAAGCAACTGAAAAAAATGCATATCATAAGAGAGAATCAAAATCAAAACCTCAATTTCATTTATAGAAGTAAGTAATGACTACTATTCAAATAAATGCATCTATCCACCACAATCTTCCTTTGAATTGGACTTCTTGAAAATTATAGCTAAGGTGTTAGTAGAGCAGAAATTGCAATATTACAATATTACGTGACTGTTTCCAATAGGAAGTTTTTACAGGGCATAGCGTAGAGATATTAACTGCAATCTCGATCTTCTGGTCATGCTCAAAAGTAATATCATGCAAAACTTGAACTGAGCCTGCTCAGAAAAATAATTGATATTGCAACAATGAATGTTTTGTTGTAACACCTGTAGTTTCTTTCTCTTCAGTGTCCTTGAACTTGATGCCAGGCAACCAGCAGATAAATATTGGAAGGGGGAACTGTTATGGTTATAGGATGGATGTGGTAGAAACGTCCAATTCACTTTGCCTATACAGATATTTTCAAATTATTAGACTTGCAACAGACAATTTTCAAGTTTTGATTTTGTGGTAGAATAGACTCCTTGAACGCTGAAAATAATTTCTAAGTACAGAAAAATCTTACCGAGAACCTCTACAAGCCTGAAACCTGCTTTGTTGAAAAATTTCTCCATCCCATGAAGTCATTGTGCTTTTATATAAAGCATAAAATGGAATGGTTATTCATGTCCTACAGGGTAAAAAAAGTTTATAAATCAAAATTCCTCTGAATTTAATGCAATGGGGAGGGAGATGGAAAATATTCTAAATGATGGGAATGCACCTTCAAGTCTTTTTTTTAAATTCAGATCTTGTATATTACTTGAGTTGTATTCTCAAAGCATTAGAGGTTAAATATCAGATCGATTGCATTTGCACTGACTTCTTGCACTTGCTTTCCATTCTGTAAATCATGACATAATGATTCACTTGCAAAATGATTTGAGCTTGTTTTTGCAGAGTTCAATTCCGAAAATTATTTAATGGGAGGCATCTGTTAAATTTCATGAAAACTTCATTTTTTGTTTTCATTATTATAGATAAGATACCACTTGTAGATTCTTGTCGCTGAGTCAGATTCCTCTGAGGTGTATTTAAATGCCTGAAAAGATGTAAATGCCCATGCGCAATGTTGGTCACGCCCTTTTTCTGTACCTTAAAATCTTCGGATTCACCCTGGTACAGAAATGTGGATATTGGGAATAAAAGAAATAACGTTTTTAATGAAACTCTTAAACATGCAAAACTTATACATATGTGAAATTGCATTGAACATTTGGCATGCTATGCTGGAGATGATTTTTGGTAATTTAATGCATTTTTGTATGCACATCTTCCAAATTCTTTCATAAAGTGTTGACAAATGTTCAGAAGCTTTCCATGATAATCATTTCTTTTTCTTCTTCTTTGCCGGTGATAAGATGTTTGCTATTGGTTGACTCATAGGCTAGCGGTCTTAATCATGGGCTACCTAAGAGTAGGCTGAGGTTTAATTCCCAGGATGGGCATCCCCCCACCCCTCCACCATCTTCTGTGGTTATTTTGCTGATTAGGGTTTTTCAAGATTGGCTGAATTCATAAGATACAAGTTGCAATAATTTACAGTGAAACTTGCTTAATGTAGAATGTGTATAATGCGAAAATCTGCCTAATGTGTACTTGTGATCCATGTTAATTCTACAGTATTACATTGCATAATGTGGAATATTGTCTAATACAGAAAAAAAATAATAGTCCCTTGATATTCCGCATTGAGCATGTTTTTGTGTAATATGGTCAACTGCTGCTTTGGCGACAGACACATTGCCTTTCATTGCACCCATATTAAACTGCTAACGCACCCTGCCTTGGCTTCTTATTCAAGGGTTAAATGAGTGTTCATGCTCATATTCAATTTTTTCACCTAATAACTGTGTTTTGTTAAATGGCTTTATATATTGATAGCCATTAAATTCCAGTGATTGGATTGAAAAGTTCCGTTCTTTTGCAGTGTCTCAGCGCTTGTACCCTAATTCATTGCATCACATGATTTGGCTGGGTTTACGGGAGTTGAATGGATGTAACAAGAGAGGTGGAGCAGCACGTCTTGGAGCAGATTTCCGATGCCTTGTGTATGAGAACTTGCAGTACTCTTGCAATAATTCCAGTCTAGCTGGGTCAGAAACACTTTGCCAGTTGGATATTGATGCTTTCCTGTATGCCTCAAGTAAGTACGCCTATGTTTCTCAACGGTTTGCAGAAACTGAAAATAGGGAGTTGCAATGTACTGCTTCATACCTTCTGTGTTACAATGTAACAGGTGACAGAATTCTGGAAAACAGGAATATTGAAAAATGGTAATTATGCAGGGAAAATTTAGGGAAACGGCCAGTCACCTAAAGAAAACGGGTATTTGACTGGAGCCTGAACCTGGAGTAATGAAAAAAAGTATTGTATTGATGTGATGGGGCAAATAGTAAGTTTGACAAAGTGATGGTCCTTCAAAATGCTATACGTTTAATTTGGCATCAGCAAAATGATGTTTCTTTGTAAACAGAACAGCGACAATAATTACTATTTACGAGGAAATAGATAAGTGATGATTTGGCATAATTTGTCTGATTGGTTTGTATAGTCGGCGTTTGCAAGCAGATTTAGGACAGTAGTGAAAAACATTTTTCCCTGGGCTGGAGGGTGACTTCGTGGCAGGTTTTGGTTTCTAAGCATTTTCTTAAGCTGTGTGATATGTAAATAATTAGGGATGGGGGTACCTGGTGGGTGTTTGGTTGCACAGGTTTTCACAATTAGTGATGTATTGCAGTATTTTAATCCTAATGTTACTTGGAATTATCCATGTAATGTACACAGTGCAAATTATTGTGGGTTACCTGTAATGAATAGTGATCTTGCATTTTATAGCAAATAGCTAGGAGAAAATGATTGACATGCTGTTTTTATAATTTTAGTAAACCAGTAATAAGTATTTTTAAGTTTTTGAGTTCCACAGGCAGCCAAAGAGTAATAGAGATCTAGCTGGGTAAGATGGTATACCATCTCATAGATCTCCATTACCTCTAATACCCCCAAGCCGAATTAAGTAAAATGAACAATGTGAACTTACTTAAATAGAATGAATAGTTTTATTTGCCTACACTTTGCACACAGAGAAATAATAATAGTAATAATAATAATTATTATTATTATCATCTTGATCATCATGCTCATCTTGATCATCATGCTCATCTTGATCATCATGCTCATCTTGATCATCATGCTCATCTTGATCATCATGCTCATCTTGATCATCATGCTCATCTTGATCATCATGATCATCTTGATCAGCATGATCTTGATCATCATGATCATGCTCATCTTGATCATGATCTTGATCATCATGATCATGATCTTCTTGATCATCATCATGATCTTGATCATCATGATCTTCTTGATCATCATCATGATCTTGATCATCATGATCTTGATCATCATCATGATCTTGATCATCATCATGATCTTGATCATCATCATGATCTTGATCATCATCATGATCTTGATCATCATCATGATCTTGATCATCATCATGATCTTGATCATCATCATGATCTTGATCATCATCATGATCTTGATCATCATCATGGTCTTCTTGATCATCATCATGATCGTCTTGATCATCATCATGATCGTCTTGATCATCATCATGATCGTCTTGATCATCATGATCGTCTTGATCATCATGATCGTCTTGATCATCATGATCGTCTTGATCATCAAGATCGTCTTGATCATCAAGATCGTCTTGATCATGATCGTCTTGATCATCATGATCGTCTTGATCATCATGATCGTCTTGATCATCATGATCGTCTTGATCATCATGATCGTCTTGACCATCATGATCGTCTTGACCATCATGATCGTCTTGACCATCATGATCGTCTTGACCATCATGATCGTCTTGACCATCATGATCGTCTTGACCATCATGATCGTCTTGACCATCATGATCGTCTTGACCATCATGATCGTCTTGACCATCATGATCGTCTTGACCATCATGATCGTCTTGACCATCATGATCGTCTTGACCATCATGATCGTCTTGACCATCATGATCGTCTTGATCATCATGATCGTCTTGATCATCATGATCGTCTTGATCATCATGATCGTCTTGATCATCATGATCGTCTTGATCATCATGATCGTCTTGATCATCAGCATGATCGTCTTGATCATCAGCATGATCGTCAGCACGATCGCCTTGATCAACAGCATGATCGTCATCACGATCGCCTTGATCATCATCACGATCGCCTTGATCATCATCACGATCGCCTTGATCATCATCACGATCGCCTTGATCATCACGATCGCCTTGATCATCATCACGATCGCCTTGATCATCATCACGATCGCCTTGATCATCATCACGATCGCCTTGATCATCATCACGATCGCCTTGATCATCATCACGATCGCCTTGATCATCATCACGATCGCCTTGATCATCATCACGATCGCCTTGATCATCATCACGATCGCCTTGATCATCATCACGATCGCCTTGATCATCATCACGATCGCCTTGATCATCATCACGATCGCCTTGATCATCATCACGATCGCCTTGATCATCATCACGATCGCCTTGATCATCATCACGATCGCCTTGATCATCATCACGTTCGCCTTGATCATCATCACGATCGCCTTGATCATCATCACGATCGCCTTGATCATCATCACGATCGCCTTGATCATCATCACGATCGCCTTGATCATCATCACGATCGCCTTGATCATCATCACGATCGCCTGGATCATCATCACGATCGCCTGGATCATCATCACGATCGCCTGGATCATCATCACGATCGCCTGGATCATCATCACGATCGCCTGGATCATCATCACGATCGCCTGGATCATCATCACGATCGCCTGGATCATCATCACGATCGCCTGGATCATCATCACGATCGCCTGGATCATCATCACGATCGCCTGGATCATCATCACGATCGCCTGGATCATCATCACGATCGCCTGGATCATCATCACGATCGCCTGGATCATCATCACGATCGCCTGGATCATCATCACGATCGCCTGGATCATCACGATCGCCTGGATCATCACGATCGCCTGGATCATCATCACGATCGCCTGGATCATCATCACGATCGCCTGGATCATCATCACGATCGCCTCGATCATCACGATCGCCGTGATCATCACGATCGCCTTGATCATCATGATCATCATCGTATCATGATCATCGTATCAACTTTTCTCATGATCATCATCGTATCATCATGGTCATGATCATCGTATCATCTTGGTCATGATCATCATCGTATCATCTTGGTCATGATCATCATCGTATCATCTTGGTCGTGATCATCGTATCATCTTGGTCGTGATCATCGTATCATCTTGGTCGTGATCATCGTATCATCTTGGTCGTGATCATCATCGTATCATCTGTCATGATCATTATCATCATAGGGTCACTTTGATCATCATCATCTTATGGTCACTTTGATCATCATCATCTTATGGTCACTTTGATCATCATCATCTTATGGTCACTTTGATCATCATCATCTTATGGTCACTTTGATCATCATCATCATCTTGATCATATTTATTGTCACATATACAATTACAATCATGTATGTCGAGTCAGTATGATGTTTGGGTGGTGAGAGCGAAGTTATATTACTGCTCAGGAGCAAACAAGGGGGCCATCTCAGCATTTGCTCAAAGGACCAGGGAAACTGAACAAAACCTGATCGAGATGGGGTTATATATAGGAGATATATAGAGTAACTTAGATGAAGGATTTCAATGCAGACTGAGCATTAGTCAAAAATGGTCTTCAGGACAATCTCAGAGGAGGTTATCAACCAATATTCACACTTTTATCTTACTTTTCATATATCGTGCTTCATATTCTAATATCATACTTTTATTTGATATACTATTTACATTCAGGATTTTCAAATTACTTGGAAGCAAATTGTAACTGATATATTCAAAATTTCTTCTACCAATATCCTTTTTAACGTCTGGAGGTTGCATATATAGAGTTCTTTTGTTGACCTTTACTTTTGCATCATAGATATTTTGTAAATAAGAGAAATTCTCCAAGACTGACTTCAACATATATTTCCTAATATCAATTATTTTTATTTCCTCTATATAAGATTTCTGAAGAGTATTTTTTATCCTTTTCAAATATCAGTTAAATAATTCATTTTTGAATATCACTCAGAGGTTTCAAGGAATTAGCATAGGCTCCTCCCACAGCAATTATACCATACGTAGCAATAGACCAATAAAATATAATTAGAAGTTGTTTTGTATTAAATAATTTAGTAATTTTATAAAAAATATAAATGAGATCTTAATTTATTTGCAGTCTGATATATGGTAACCCCATTTTAAATTGCAATCTATAAGAATACCCAGGTATTTTGTATGATGTTCTTTTTATCTCTGGACAAGTACATTATAAATACAAATCGTTTGTCTCAAAAGACATTAATGTTTCCTCAGGCGTGCCTCAAGGCTCGCACCTGGGTCCGTTATTGTTTTTATTATTTATCAACGATATTAAATTTTATTTGCAAAATTGCCAATTCTTATTGTTTGCTGATGACCTCAAGATTTACCTAGAAATCAAATCCATTGCAGATTGCAGTGTACTCCAGGACTGTCTAGACTCGATGTATTTATGGGGCGATATAAATAAACTACATTTAAATCCTCGGAAGTGTAAAGTTATGTGATACTCTAAAACGAGGAACCAAATTCAGTTCAATTATAAACTTCATGATCAACAACTTGAAACAGTGCTAGAGTTTAAAGATCTTGGAGTGATATTTGATACATCTTTAAAATTTGATAAACATATAGAGTATATAGTGAATAGGTCTAACCAAATGTTGGGATTCGTCAGGAGAAACACAATAGATATTGAGGATATTACTGCAATTAGAACTTTATATCTAACATTGGTTAGACCAATTCTATTATATGCATCCACAATATGGTCTCCTTACTATGAGATTTATAATAAATCTATAGAAAAAATACAACACAAATTTCTCAACTTTGCAGCTTTTAAACTTCACCTACCCTCACCTAGATTATCTCATAACTACATAGATATAGCAACTACTCTTAACATTAGCTCACTTCAATCTCATAGAATTTATAATGATCATCTACTTCTACATAAAATAGTCACAAATGAAATTGATAGTATTGAACTGGTGTCAAACGTTAATTGGAAAATTCCAATATGTAATACGAGAAATAGCGAAAAAACGACTTTTGTAATCCCATCTGCCAAAACAAACCTTGGTCTAAATGCTCCTGTGAGGCGCATGTTTATTATTGCGAATGATAGTCAAATAGATATATACAACATATCACTTACACAATTCATTAATAGATCTAAATTGTTACACTTAAATGACTACAAATGAAAAAGCAGTATTCATAAACCTGTAAATTGTGTCAAACGAACTATTGTACCAAGAATTATCAAAATGTAAATTGGGCGGTTGCCTGTAGAATTTTCTTTCTTTAAATTATTGTATATTCCAAGAATTTATATGTATCCTCAATGTACAATGATCCGGAGGACTGTCCAAATAGATTCCATATGTAGAGTATACTCTCTTTGTTATATTAAGGCTAAGATGGTTTGCACATAACAAATTAGCTAACAGATTTAGGTTTACTTCAGCTCTTTGAAGAACATCAGTCCATGATTTACCATTAACTAAAACGCAAGTATCGTCAGCAAAAGAGATCAAATCTCCCTTTGGCAAAGTGAGAAATGTCATTATGTATAGAATAAAGAATGTGGTCCCAATATTGTTCCTTGCAGAACTCCACTAGCGACCACTCGTTCTTTATTTATGAAAGATTACACAGTATATATTATATAAATATGTGCAAAAAAATACCAGGAAATACAAACATTTTCTATTTATTAGAAATTAAAATATAATAAAATTAGTGCAATTATGTAAGTAACACATGGAAATTAATAATTCAGGGAAAATAAATTTGGTTTACTGGTGGTCACTCTGAAAGGCCATGATGTGTTAGTCGAAACATTGGCACCTCAACCCTCTGTGCAGTGTCATCCGGACAGCCCAGATCATGACGCTGGCCGCAGATGCCTACACCGTCATAGTTTAAAAATTCTTCTTTTAGGGCTGAAACATTTTTCAAGATGTTTGACTTTATTTCAGTGTCGGACACTTTTTACAATCTTTCTTGGCTATAAAGATACTTAAAGGCTGAAAAATTGGTAAACAGGAAAACTCAGAGATAAGATTCATGTGACCACTAACAACACTTTAAAAAAATTGATAATTGCATATCATAAAAGATAGTAAATACTATTTTGTTATTTCTGTAAAATGCATCATTGCTAATATTTATGCTGGAAGCAACAGGCTATAATAAGTTTTTGGAGACAAAAGAAAGTGACTTTTAAGCATATATCTTTAGAAATGTGCAATTATTTAATTTCGGTGATGCAGTTTTGCCATCTTGTTTAGGATACAAGAATTGCTATACCTAATTTGTAGAGTTACAGCTACGAATTTGTCAAGATTAATGGTTTTGTTGAGCATCTCATGTTAAAAGTGAACATTTTGTATTATCCTGAATACAGTGATTCTTCAGCACCAAAGTGAATTCAATATCTGAAAGCCAATAAAATTTCTTACAAAATGCTTTCTTATTCATTTCAACAGCATCATTGGGTTCAGAGTAATTTTAGGATAAAATGGTTAATGAATGTTTGCAATTATAAATCTGCCCATAGCAGTATAGTATATACTCAGATATTGGTGTGCAATGATTGTAACTAACATGACATGGGGGAGGGTAGGATAGGTGAGGCAAAAGGATTACGATGAATACCTGGCAGTGCAGGGTACTTCAGCTACTTAATGAATAAACTCTTTTTCAGTTCTTTGTGCGAAGGCAACATTGGATGAGGAACAGGCTGCAGGTTTTAGAGGTAATGATCGTCCCCAGACTCTACCTGCAAACATCACTGATTATTTATGCACCATCTCTCAATCAAAATGGTAAGCAAAATACACACTCACACAATTTACTTCAGAATATATTGAAGTAGCGAATTATAAAGAAGAAATTGATGAATACCTATTAATGCTGCTTGAAGGATAGTAATTATTCAGCACAGGAAGAGCTATTAAGGCATCCTGTATGGTAGGACAAGAAGCCTTTCATTTCAGGCCTACTTCACTTGGTCAATAAATGATGTGGTGATTCATATTGTCTAAATAACATTTCTGTTTACGGAACAGTTGAGGGTGGGGTAGAGCGATTTTGCCACTTACTCAGGCAGCAGACATGTGGTCCTGTGATCATTCTGACATCACAACACAATAACAGCTGCAGAAGCATGACCGAATTGCCATAAGAGCACACAATAACACAGAACCGCACACAAGATGCAGAACTAAAGAGGTAATGGCGCTCTTCAATTCTCAGTTGCTGCATGCTGCGATTTTAAATTTTTTCTTAATAAGTATCGGCAACTTTGCTGTGACATTATCAGAATTCGAAGTTTTACAGAAGAAGTAATGGAACACCCACTCCCCTGTGTGATGGTTCTAATTTTTCCTTTAATGAAATAAATCCACTAATAAGGAAAGAAAAAAAGACCATTTATTTATTTCAGGATCGATTTTATGGTACACACCATAAACTTGATTAAGGTAACTTACCATTTCTTTAATCAAAATTAATTAATTTAAATAAATATTTTAACAAAAATATTTCAAAATGAAACATTTACAATATTCAACAATACTTAGAAAAGGAAACAATAACAAGAACTTTACACAAACATTTAAAATAAAAAAATCTTTATGGTCTGTTCATATTTCAATATAAGTCTTCCTGCTCATGTGCACAAGTCGTCAGTCGTCAAACATCATTTATATTTTCCCAAACTTCCCAGCTCCTCCAATTCATGCATTTCTTGTTGACAATTAAATTACTCAGTCTTTAACTCAAACGTCTTTCTGTTCATAAAATTTCATCATCCACCTGACCATATGTCACACTGTGTTCAATAAGACGTTCATTCCAATTCTGGTTATTTATTTTTTAATATTTTGGGGTGTCTTGTCTGTCACATGGTATCTGTCATGTCATTTTTATAGAGCTAGGCTGTGGACACTAACATTGAAAGTCTTTGATTACCTTGACTCGTTACACCTGTCAGATGCTAGCTGTCAAGAACACAGAAATTTTATTTGGACAATAGAAGTTTCTAAATCTGCTAATTAATGGTGTGTAGATTATCCTTCATAAATTTTTTGAAACAGCAGTAATTAAGGGATTACAACAATGTAATGCTCTGAGGTAATGTTTTCTAATGCATTGTTGCATTTTTGTCAATGAACAGTAAAAACTTTGTGTGATATATGGGGGAGAAGTACAGTTTCAAACTGGAAAATCAGTGTACTGACTTGTAGTTCATTTCAAGCAGTGATCTTCAAATTTTATATGGTTTAGAGAATACCCAATTAAGAAGAATTACAGTTAAAATTGTGCTCTTGCTTAGGTGGACTGCTGCTTACAGAGTTTATACGAATCAAGCACGTGGAGATCTGGGAGAAATACGACAAACACTTCAACGTGGAGTAGAAGTGATCAGGGTATTAGGCAATCATGGATTGGATGTGCGACTCATAGTCCAGTTGGCTCGAATCTTCAGTGAAAGGGTAAGCTTTATAATTTAATAACTCAGTGGTTCAAACAAATGATAAGAATTCAAATTGGTTGAATAAGTAAATATATCAGTTGAATGAATTAGTTAGTAAATAATATAGTTGAATAAATGAATATGAAAAATTGGAAATGGAGATTGAGGAAATTACCTTTTACTAATGGAGAGAAGAAAACTTTTTCCAATTATATATTTATTTAGGTTAAATGAAGTTTGATTTAACACAATGTAGCAACAGACCAGGAAAACCAGGCAGGACATCGACTGATGTCATTGCAGTGCCTGATGTGACACAGGACATCGACTAATGTCATTGCAGTGGCTCTGGCCGGGAGGTCCTAGGGTCCAAATTATTAAAATTATTTAAAATTATAGGGATGATTATTAAAAATAACTATGTATCAAATTTAATTTTTGTTCTTCTTTCATGTTATCGTTGGGTTCCTTACATGTCAGCTTTAGGAACCAATGACAATAAACCTGTCAGATTTAGATCTCTTACCACAATATTATGGTTTATTTTTAAATACATCTTGAAAAATTTATTTATTAAAGAGGTAGATATTTATATTCGTCAAGAATCCAACTATCTGAAAAGTGGTTTTTGAAAATATTTTGAATACACCAGCCAGTTAAAAGAAATTTTTCCCATAACATACCGTTTTTTAGTGCAGTTATCTTTATTATTAACTAAATCAATCAATTTGTATATTTGTCAGTGGAGATGACCTTGAAATGCTTGAAGATCTTACATTCTTAAAAATCTGTGCATTTCAAACAGTGTATTTAAATATCAAAACTAGTGAACAGCAGATACTTTCTTGTATTGTTTGTAACTTTTGCAATTTTCAAAAATTCAGAGGGTTCAACAAAAAACAAGTAGGTGTATGCATTCCCGAAGTGTACCCCAGTCACTTTTAACTCTCCCATAAATCACTTAAATACAACTATACAACTATTTCACCATCTATTGCCTTGCCACTATGACCTTGTAGTGTTTGGTACTGGGTCAAGTAGGAATCACAGGTAATGAGAAACTCACCAAGCCACAAAAACAGACTCGGAAGTCATTGACATTCCTTATGTCCCATCAGCAGATTCAAAAAAATCTGAAACACTCAAAATTCAGAGTATGGCAGACAGCGTCGCAATACAACTTTTAAATTAACGGCCATTTTTATAAATTAGGTAAATCCCTGGTGCTTGAGGTGTGACTGACTTTTTTTGCCAACAATATAGCAAAATACAGACTGTCCAATTATTTAATTACTGATAAATTTTATTTCTTTTCTTATTTTTAAATGTTCTACATTTTGTTGTTTAATAAGTTTTATGAATAGTGTCAATTGTAATTTCTACGTACTTGTGGGTTTTATGCTCTATTTATGTTTAATTATATAGACTCTTTGCAATTTTGGTCATTTTAATTACCTTTGTATTAGCTTTACATATATTTTTTTGGTTTCTAGTTAAAAAAGCTGTTGTTTTACAGACTCGTGTTTTAAAATAATTACTTGCTTTTATTTCATAATTGTTTATGTGTGTGTAGGCATCTGTAATGGCTACACGTTCTCATGCTCCCATGGAAATGGCAGAAGTTGAGGCACGTGCTGCTATGTATTGGACTTCAGCTTTGCCTCTATTGGACAAATTACAACGGAATCAAACGGTGCGAACACCACACACTCGGCTGTTTGAATATCAAGGGTGAGTGATTATGTAGGCATGAAACTTGTTTATGTCATTGAGATTGATTCACCTATCACTTACTGACTCTTAATTGACATACTAGTTAGATGAACACTATAACCGAGCAAGAAATAATCTTTTTGGTCTGAACAAATTTACTTAGAAAATTCTTCTGTCACTAGTTTGTTGTCAGTTTTTAACAACTTCTTATTGTTTTCCAATTATCATGTTTGTCTACATCTTAAGCGTGGTCCAAAATTTTATGAAAATACTTGTTTTTAACTTGCCTAACCATAGCCTGCCAGTATGAATAAATGCCTTTACAGCTGGAAGCGACCTTGCTTTACAGCTAAAGGTTGTGCATGAGATCCTACGAGCACTGGCTAGTGGCTAGTGGCTATTTCTTGTCTGTTTAATGTTTGGACATGGTGTTGGGTTATAAGCAAAGTCCTTTTCTAAACTGAGAACCAGACAGTAGGGAAAATTTTTGTGGCAAAACAGTTGCCTACTTATCTGCCTTCAACTTGTAGTAACAAATATGTGTAAATTTAATGTTGTGCAAACCTTTTGGAGGGAAACAAATAGCTTAGATGTATGGAGTAAGCCTAACACTGTTAAATTAATATGCTAGATGCCCTTAAATTCATGTCTTCTTTTTTGCTTTTTATTTAATGTGATGAGCGATATATGAATTTTACCCTATATCGATGGAACATTTTGCTTTTTGTTCAAATGATGATGTAATTTAAAATGATATTCAGTAAAGTTCAGAAACTTTCCACAACTTCAGCACTGGCTTGTCAATTTTCAAAAGATGTAGTTTCACTTGTATTGTTAATGACATTCCTTATAATGAGTTCTATTGATCTGACAGTCTTGTATTGTACATATTTATGCAGGAAGGACTTATCAATGGCTGAAATTAATACATTATTGGAGGAAGGCCGCTATTTCCTTGCATGCCAGATGATGAAGGAAGATAAACATGAGAAAGCTATTGAAGCTTTCCAGCAGCTGAAGTCTCCTTATGCATCATTTCATCAAGCAATGATCTATAAGAAACTGGCTGCCCTTGAACTGGAAGAACAGCAAGGAGAATTGATTACTAGTGAAATGCGTTCAAGACACATCATCTTGCTTACTAAAGTGAGTGTAATACTCTCAAAAGAGCCAGTTTAAAGATGCAAAATTTCAGTTTTTCAATATTTTGATTGTTCCTGTGAACGCTAGCTGAAGTTTTGTTTCCAGTGTACAACAAGTTTTTATTCACAAGCAGTGAAACTGAAATTTTTCGTCTTGAAAAAAGAAAAAAGAAAAAAGAAAAAGAGAAAAAAAAAAAGAAAAAAAATGAATGTTTTAAAAAACAAAAATTAAAAAAACAACAACATACTTTACTTGCCAATGAAACAAATTAGATCAGTCTAACTCTGAAGTTATGACAGTATTGACACTCTTTATGAAGTAATTTTCTGATGTACTTCACATTACGTTCTGATGAATATGGTTATAAAGTTTGGGGTACATTACATATCATTGCTGCTCATTTCTATACTAGTAACAACTTCAAAATTCACTTCATAAATAAACTTGAACATCAGAAACCCAGACCGCAGTTACACTATGCGTGACCACTTCCATTGCCACACTGTGTGCACTTCTACATTACTAGCATGCCACAATACACACCACACTATTGTTGATCATCAAATTGACAATTTTCCAGTAAGTGCCAAGCTTAATGTAAGGATAGCTTTTCCACAATAGCATATTTAGTCACCATGAATGCTGTCTCGTTTTCAGCTGTATGCATTTGAAGTTCTAAAACATTTTTTACAATAACCCATCATGTGGAGGGTAATGGTGACTTATTTCGTATGAAGAAGCAAAAAGTCTTTAGATATGATCTAAATATGCTGCATACCTCAAAATGTAAAAATAATTTTGGCCCATTTTGGCTCTTAAAATGAAGCCAGTTACGAAATATTTTATCTTTTTATGTCAGAAGATCCATGGAAGGAGAGTCACATTTATTTGTGAAGTAATGTTTTTTTTTGTTGAGCTATTTACTTACATGCAGTTTTTTGTGGACTATATTACAGTGCAACTATAGACATATTTTTCTGAATCTATTAAATTCTTGTAAACAATATGCATCTTCTTTGTTGACTTTATTAACTTCACCTCAGAAAATGTCAGCAATTGATCACCCTATCGACTATTTGACATTTTTGTATTTCTAAAATTTTGGTGAAATGAAAAGTTATATTGGTGAAATGAAAAGTTATATTGATTGGCATATCTCGCACGCCAAGTCTATAGACATTTAGCAATACAAGAAAAGAGAAAAGTCATTGTAAAAGTATGTATTGTATCAAAGGCAATATAATATTTGCCAATTACGGAATATTTTTGTGATTCCAGGATAATGATTTTTTATTGAAGCTTTGTTTTAAACCATCACTACACTGTACGGTGGTTTTTATTTTATGACAGTTTGAATTTCAATTTCACCCTTTTGTTATAAACAAATTTATTAAAATACGTGTACTATTGATTTGATTCCTGTCTGTTGGGGATGAGTCGCGTCTCTGTCGATTGAGCTGATGTTTCAGCCATTGTGTTGTAGCCTTTAGAGCTATACTGCAGCCAAGAGTATAGTGTGTCGCATTAATATAGGAGGGGGTACATGGGCTGATGAGCCGCATCGGCGACTTCTAGATGTCTACTATGTTTCAGAGCAATGGAACAATATTATCCCTGCCACCATGCACATAAACATTAAGTCACATGCCAATAGCACAGGGGGCAAGGAGGTCAGCAGTGAACTCCAGCCTAGTGTTTTTACTGTATCTTTGTTTCAATGTTTAGGATTAATATGGAGGAATTGCTTATATATTAAACTTTTATTTGCTTAATGACACAGCATTGTACAATAGATCCGAAACTTAACATGCATCATCATTATTATAACTTTGCATACATCATTTTTATTATATTTCAGATATAATGAAGGAAGATCAAACTTTGTTAAAATATTGACCATCCTGGTATACAGTTGTGTGTTTTAACTTCTCTTCATTTATATTTGATTGGAAAGTCTTCTTTGAAAATTGCAAGGGAATGAAATGAAATAGGTGTTAGAAAAAGTATTTATGCAGTTTTGAGAGTGGAGGTTAGAGTGGATGGTGTGAGTTGTGGTTGTGTGCAGGTGCGCGAGTGCTTGTACTTGACGTTGGACCGCCTGCGCAGTCCAGGTGTTGACCGGAAGCACCCTTTGAATGCAGAGTTGAGTGCACATATTGAAGAAATTGAGAGCCAGTTGGCTCGCATAGATCCGGATGTGTGCCGTGGTGATGGTGAGTGAAGTTTACTTCAAGGATTCCTACAGTGACGCTTATACATGATGTTCAGGATGTTGTGTTCAAAAGGAAAAATAAGGGGGAAAAGTGAGGAAAAAATCAGTCAAACATGATGGTTTAGTTGATCTGAGTTTTCCTTATTTTTGAGGATCGTATAGAATGATACATTTTGGTGCTATACCTTGTTTTGTTAGTTGAAAATAAAAAATTAAAAAACAAATTGTTGGTTACAAATTTTTGGAATGTGGAAAGTGGTTAGATCATACAACTCCAGCAGTGTATGAAAAATCTGATCAGGAAGAATTCACAATAAAGATGAAGCTATGAAAACAATACCTAATTGTTGTTAAATCATATCATACATGTTTATATGATACATGTTTTCTTGCAGATCTGAGGATTAAAATTAGAAATTAAAATATAATTATGTATTTAATTTCAGTTAACCGCAATGATTTAGATGGAATATCAGATGGTAGTGTTTCATCTGGACCATCAGTAGGGGAGAATGGAAATTCAACGTATGGCTACACGAGCTTGCACCTCACTCCAAGGCATCTTAACAGCAGCAGATTCAGCAGCACTCCCTACCGCAATAATCACAGTCACAGAATAGATTCGGACACTCTTGGACATGATCATTCAAGACGCACGGTAATGTTTGTTAAACTTTTAAATTTAAATATTCTGCAAAAATGATTTTCAATCCTTTCTGTTTTAAAATTGTTTCAAGATATGTTAAAGTGCATCTTTTTCACACTATTGCCTGGTTTTGTGGAGAAATTAAATTTAATTTAATTGTTAATGGACAATTTTCATCAGTAATATAAATTATTTTTTTTAGTAGTCTTCAAGGAGTGAAAATCTGTGGATACTTGTTGCTTTACAGAGTTCCTCTCATGGAAATACTTAGTCCTGGCTATTAGCTTAAAATATTTGGAAACCCATCAAATATATTTTCTCAAAGACCACATAGTTTTCTTACAACTTAAAATACAAAGAAGAATTGCACCAGGAAATCTTCGAATAACAATAATAATTAACAGATTGAAAAATTAATAACAAAATTAAATTGCGTGTGTGGACGCATGTGCATATCATTGTGGACGGTCGTGTGTGTGTGTGTGTGTGTGTGTACACTCTCTTTCTTTCTGGCTGTGTTAGAACAGCAAACTGCCTCGGTGTTCAGTTTCTGCAATCACTGTTTACTCATAAACCACTGTCCTTATCAAACTGAAAGAATGACATTAAACAATTGTTTGACAAATCATATGGTACCAAATATCAAATATATTGAAAAGCAAGAAAAAAATAAATGCATTTAACTTGAGTCTGCCTGTTACCATTGCAGTGTTGACATAGTATTGGATGGGAATTTCAAGGGGAACAGGGTTCTGTTAGGATAGAATTCTTAAAATGCAAAATTTCCCTGATCTTTGTAAGAATCATTTTGACTGTCCATAGTGTTCCTTTTACTTGAAAAGTAAATTGATCAAATTCCTTCATGGACATAGACATAACGAGAATGTGTTCCAGGAGGCACGGCCCAGTCCTGAGCGTTTGGAGGCCCAGATTCGCCACTTAATGCATGGTCGTGACACACAGATGCAGCAGGTTATGCAACAAAACAAGGCTCTGTTGGAGTCGCACCGCTCGGTGGCTGATAATCTCAACAAAGTTGCCCATAGCCTGGAGGAACTGAAGGTGAGTTCATGTAAAAAGTAGTATTTTGAAGGGCTTGCTAGGGTTAAGAAGCATGTGCTCATTACAACTGGATGTTGCAATTTCCTTTGTTTTGTCCTGCCAGAGTCAATGTGGGGCTGGTGACAGCAGGTGGTGGTCTGTAAAAAGGGTGTAGCCTGTGACATATGCAATTAATGTAAAACATCCCGTTGAGCCGTTCGAACTTACTTGCAAAAGTAGTTTTTAATCAATTAAAACACGCTGTTCTTATTTTAACCTTGAAGGAGAATGCCATCATTCTCACTATTCCTTTGCTTTTTTCACCAATCTCATGACAGTGCTATGATAAATTACTTCAAAATCTCAATAAGGAAGCAAGAAAACATGATCTGCAAGACAATATAAGCACAGTACTTTTTGATCGCCACAATTTAAGTAATCCAGTTGCCAGCGAGTCGCTGCCCCTGACACTGTACCGCGACCCTGCCGCCAATGAAGGTGGCCACTGCAGTCATGGTGTTTGTTTGGTTGGATACAGTTATAAAATTGTTTTAATTACTCAAAATATCGACTTAATTTGGAACTGATTTCAAAAAGTAAATCCAACTAATTGTGTCAATACCACCAATATTCCATATCCTCACATGTTATTTTACATATATTTTATTTCTAAGATCTTCCGTTATCATTCCACCACTGGAAAGAATGAGCAGATATTACGCACAAACACTTTTATCCTACGACTCTATTTTTGATCTCAAAACGCCGTTTATCTCCTTAATAGAATTCCCTTTAAGATTTTTTTCCCCCGAGAAAATAGCTGAAGCTAATTTTAAAACTTGTTTTCGTACTTCCGGACAAATTTGAAAAACTAGTAAAATAGTGCGCTTTGTCAAATCAAATTATTCCTCCTGTGAATATGTTACAGATTCTTAAACCAGATGGATTTTGGGTTATGTTTTAATTTTGAATATAAAATTTTGAAATGAAATTTATATAATGTTTGAATTTACAATCCTTGTGCCAGTATCAATAGGTAACCACAAAACATTTACATACAATACATGCTTATTATTTTACAACACTTGGGCTGATGACATTAAAAGATTACATTTGATAATAAAGTTTAAGCCTCAAGTAAAATCTTTTCTACTGCACAACTGTTTCTATAGAATTAGAAACTATTACAAGCTTCCAAAAGGAAAGTAATAGTAATTTTAACAGTGACATGTAATGTAATGTTTACCATTTGGAGTGAATAATTCTAAAGAACCTGCAACAATTATTGTACTTCAGCTTCTGTATCAAATACCCCCATCTGGATCAGGTTTTTGTCTACTTTTCCTGTTCCTGAGATGGCCCCTTGTTTAACCTCTTCGTAGCACAATACAGTTTTTTCCGAACAATGACAGTATGTACACTTGTAAGTCTGAGGTTATCAAACATTTTTTTGAGTGTGTGAATAGGCTGTTTGGAGCAATGACACCTACTTGTTGGCACTACCCCAGTAAAGCAACTGTTGTTTGAATTCCTTCTTAGCACCTGCATGCCCCAATCCTTCACGGCAGCTGGACGCGTAGAGAACGTAATAAGGCTCTGTTGTAATAATATGCATTATTACAACTTATTGATGAAGGAAGAGAAGTAGAAAACAAAGTTAAATATAGTATATGCTCATCCTTTTTATAATTTATAAATATATATTTTCTAACATGGCCCTGAGACTATGGTTTGCGCAGATAACTTCGCGAACCTACTTACTAAGTTCACTGATACTGATTGACTCGCTTGCTTGCTGCCCTTTTTCACTTTATACATGCCGCTCCATCTCTGCTATCACTGCTACTGATAATTCTTGAGCCACCAAGTCACCTTTGTTTACGGGACTTGTTCGAATGATGACGGTAAAAATCACAGTTATTTGGAAACTCACAATTCTTCATGATAAGTTCTATACTTCGGTTAGAGAGGATAAAAGAAAATTATTGCACCAGTAGTCTGAATTGTGAAATAAAATAAACTAGTGTTGCTTCAGAATGTTACAGACTTCCTCAAAATAGATTGTTTCCTTTTTTCTATGCTCTTTGGTTTTACTCCCCTCTTCCCAGCTACCACCCATTGTCACGTAAAGATCATTTTGTCACATTCTTTTCAATTTTTTGGTTCCTTAATAATAGAACCGAAACATGACTTTAAGAATACTATAGAAATGTAAAACCTCGCATACATGGACATTTTCGTTGAAAAATTGTAATAAACTAACGTTTGAGCATTTCTGAAAATGCAGAACTGTGAGCTCTGTTTCTCAGACTGGATTTTTATGCAATTACATATTTTTTGTCTTTCTACTTCCTGATCTAAAAATTTTAATCCTAGCAAATCGTGGCCATACTAACACGGTCTCAAAATTTCTGTTACATATTTTTGCATATTTAGAACTATATTACATATTGTGCTATTTTCAGGGGGGAAAAAAAAAAAATATACTATCGATTTTCTTCAATTTTATGACTAATTTTTATGAAAAGTAGTATTAAAAGAACATTCTTATTTACTACATTGTTACTGCGTGAGTTTCGCTACATGAAGACGCGGTAGGATGTTCTGACAGTCCTGCTCGTCTGCATCAGTTATCTCAGTGGCGGGAAGTGCACATCAGTGACTGAGATCAGTTTCACCTTCAGGTATGAAAAGTGTCACTGACGCAGTGTCTCGTGAGCTTTAACCTTAATTTCCAAGAAACTTTACCGATTGTCGACGAGTGACTGTTCGCTGAGAATGGTGCACGCTGCAGTGATTGTTTGCTGGTCGTAGATATCTAGTTTGTAGGATGGTTCGTATTGCGTCTAGCCTGGCTGCTAAACGACTACTGAATAGTAGTAGTAGATGAAGGTTTTACAACTGACAAAGTTGGATGGTACAAAGCATGCATTGATTTGTACCATACAAAATTATCTCCAAAAAAAAAAAAAAAACTCCAAAATTATTTTTATAAAATTTGTATTATTTTTTAAATTTATTTCGGAATTTTTTATACATGTAATTTTGTACTATGTAAATTTTAGTTTAATAATTAGTGTATCTTAATATGACATATTTTATCCTATTTTACATATTTATTTCATATTCTTACCGTTTTCATAACATATTTATGTAGATATTGTGACGTATTTCTACATATTTTTACGGTCTCTATTTGCAATGTGTTGTATGCATTAATGTGTACAAATCGCTGGTAATGTAAATATTAAGAACGTGAGAAAAATGTTTAAAAAAAACATCAATTGTGGATGTTCTGAAAAGCAACAACACAAGAATAGAGCAATAGAACATTTATGTCATCTTACACGGGACAATTAGAAACATCCCTACTATAAGTTAAAAAAAAAATTGGAACTGTTTTTGAGTAATTCTTGTTTTTAATATTTTTTTGAAGCACATATTTCATTCATATTACATGAAAACTACTAAAATTTTCAAAGTAATGTGCAGGACATCAATTAAAGAACTAATTAGGGAAAACAAATTTCATTCACAGAAAAAATTTTCATCTTCAGTATTGTTGTGAGGCAACACCGAGAAAAATTCAAACTTTTGTAACCTTCGAAAAATCGAAGTAAACGTCAGACCTATGCCATCTTGAGAAGCATATTGCAATTCTTACAACTAATCCTACAACATGTCGCAGGGGCATCATTTAAAGAATCCGCAAATTTTAAAGAATCATTTTTGAACTCGTAAAGCTTTCAGACAGACCAGATCGACCAGTGACTATTCATTTTTGATAAAACTCTAGGTATACTTGTAGTTTCGGCCCTAGTGTTGTTCACAGATGGGCTGACCCACAAACAACACTTTTTTGGTATCAGGGAACCCCAAAATATGCATTGAATTGAATTTGTCTTATTTTACGTGGTGAGACTTGGGCCATCAGGCCCGCTCTTCCGTCTGACCATGCAAATTTCGCTACACTCCGTTCATCAACTAGCAGAAAACGGAGGTATTTCTTGGGCGAGAAACAGGCAATTTGAATTTAGCTCAGAGGCGTCATTTAGGCTTGAGGATCTTTTACATGCAAGTAAATCTACTAACATGGGACAGCCGGCTTTACTTCCCCTCTGAAGGAAGGCATACAAAGGATTTTTTCGCCCTTAAAAATCCACGGCTTCGATCGGGTTTGAACCCTTGAACTTGGGTACAACAGTCTGGTACCGTTACACCATCGCCGCCATGCATTTCATTGAAATCTTGAAATCTATTTTCCGCTCCATTACAACATAACTTTCTCTATACTACATACAAGGTGCGTGAGAAAAGTAATGAGACCGGTAACACTGCGGGCGATCTGGCAACATTGTGTCTAACGGCCTGTGCTAGACCGTTTTGTTTATCCCTTCGACATCCTCAGTCCGAGTTACAACTCCGTACAAATAACACATTATTTTTGACAGCGCCATCAGTGAAGTTGTGTTTTTGTTGTGTGTTAGAGAAATGGAGCATCGGAATTTAGAGCAACGTTGTGCAATAAAGTTTTGTGTTAAACTTGGTGAATCCGCGAGTGTGACTTTTGAAAAGTTGAAACAGGCCTATGGGGAACATTGCTTATCAAGGGCACAAGTTTTTCGCTGGCACAAATCATTTTTGGAAGATCGAGAACACGTTGAAGATGACCCTCGCTCAGGGAGACCTTCAACTTCAAAAACTGACGAAAACGTTGAACGTGTGAGGGCTCTTGTGAGATCAGACCGCCGTTTAACAATAAGGATGATCAGTGAACAGTTAAATTTAAACACTTTCACCGTACATCAAATTTTGGCAGACGATTTGAACTTGCGAAAGATTTGCGCCAAAATGGTGCCGAAAAACCTCACAACTGAACAGAAGGACAATCGAAAAAACGTGTGCGCTGTTTGAGAGGATTTCTGTGTCTTGAGAGGATTGCCAATGACCAAGAATTCTTCAATTGTGTGATCACAGGTGATGAATCGTGGATATTTGAGTACGATCCTGAAACGAAGCGGCAAAGCGAAGAGTGGCACACTCCGTCATCTCCTCGGCCGAAGAAATGTCGAATGAGCAAATCGAAGATCAAGACCATGCTGATTTGTTTTTTTTGACAGTAAGGGAATCGTGCACAAAGAATTTGTTCCACCAGGACAAACTGTCAACCAAGTGTTTTATAAAAGTGTCCTTGAAAGGCTCAGGAAAAGAGTGATTTGTGTGAGACCACACATTGCAGACAAGTGGATGCTTCATCATGACAATGCCCCGTGTCACGGCCATTTCCATCAGTGAATTTTTGACCTCCAAACACATTACTGTTGTTCCTCAACCCCCATATTCACCTGATTTGAGTCCTTGTGACTTTTGCCTTTTCCTTAAATTGAAACATGTCCTAAAAGGACGTCATTTTGGAACTCTGGAGAACATTCAAGACTGTGACCGACCAGTTAAAAGCCATTCCAGTTGAAGACTTTCAGCGCTGCTACAAAGAGTAGGAACAACGACTCCGCCGGTGTATAGCTGCCCAAGGGAACTACTTTGAAGGGTATCATATTGTTGTTTGAAGAAAATAAAAAATTTAGTTAGTATAAAATCAGTCTCATTACTTTTCTAACACACCTTGTATATTACTCAGTATATACATATATTTACGAGAATGTAAAACTAATGTTGTGATGCGGAAAGTAGCAAAATCATCTGACAAATCCAAGTCAGGCCACAAGAGAACTGCGTGCTTGCCTGCCTCGCTCCCAGCCTGCTCCTCCTACCTCTTACGGAATGCTTCCATGCCCCCAGGGGGGCCCCTATTTTGCCAAATTTCAATTCGTGTCTATTCAGCCGATTTGCACAGTTGATGCAGCGTTGGATTCAGGAAGCATTTTGCCATCGTGCTACAAACCCACATTTTTGAATTTCTTCCCAGAACTATTCCAAAAATAATTTCCAAAACTCATTTTTTTTTTTTTCAAAGAGGCGTAGAGTTATTTGCAAATCATATGTTGTTAACTCACAGAAAATCAGGCCACTTTGTCACTATTAGTAAAGTAATTTTGGCTTATTCTGGTGCTGCTACGTTGTGGTGGCAGATTGAACTAGTGTCGATACATTTAGCCTTACTATTTGAAATTGTTTCTTGCTCCAGAGGAAGTTTCTTCTCCGTTCTGCTTAACTCACCTTTTTAGTTCCATTTAATCTTCATTTATAGTTTAATTACTATTGAATCTAGGGAAGTAATGTTTTTTGTATTCCAATTATTTTTAGAATTGCTTTGTACAAAAGGTAGAGAATGAACAATGTGATTCTTTTTTGTTTAGAACTTAATTCAAGAACTAATTAAAAAGGACAATCACAAGAGAAGTGAATCGCAAATGAATTCAGATCTTCCACAAGTGAGTACAGAATCAGAATATTTGATCTTTTCAATATTTTGTTTTTCTGGAAAGGGTTATTATTAGATCTGTGTTGTTCTGTGAAGATGAATCGAGTACTTTTTGGCCAGGTTGGAGATCCTGATGATGACTTGTATGTATTTGATGAAGACTATTCAGAAGATGTGAATATTCCTGCCAGTCATCTAGGTCAGTACCAGGCCTTTCCACAGTACCCTAACTATGCAGGAGCCAGCTATCGTCAACTTCCTGGCATGATGGGCTCAAGTACTGTTACATACGGCCCTACACCTTCTAGTGCTGACAGTAGTAGTGCAGTGCCTCCACCCCAGGTATTTCTTGATATTTAATATTGTAGATATTTTAAAGCCTAACTTTAAAATGTTTCATAATTTTATTCTGTCTCTCTCTGTTTGCGGATGTCAGTATTCTGTATGTATAGAAGTCCATACAACGTGTGATCACCTCAATTTCATTCCAGCATCCATATTGTTTCACTAGATCTTTATGCAGAGGAGGCAGTTTCTTGCAAATACTAGGCATATTTTCAGTTGTTCTAACCTTCTCGAGGAGACAGCATTTATTGTGAGAAGGGCCGGCCCATCTTTGCCTGCTACTGTGGCTGCTCAAATAATAAATAAGTGCTCTTAAGGCCATTCTCAGATCATTTTAGTTTGTCATTAACTGATTTACCCACTTGCAATTACATAAAAAATCTAAGGTGGAAACCAGCCTTTGCTGGAAAAAAGCTTAGAACGGACTATTTTTCAAGGCAAAGAACGCTGATGAGCCAGAAACATGCCTAACCTGGTTTTAAACAATGGCTTCAGAAATTCTGGATAACACTGGAAACATTCTGTTTTAAAATTAAACATGGACTTGGAAGTATGATGAACCATACCACAAGACACTTGAGCTGGGCTTGTCCGGTCCCTTTTTCAGCTACCCTGATCCGAAAATCATATTTCCAACACCACTCGTGCAAAAGCCAGTTTTGTTTGTAATAGCACTGACTTTCACAAGTCCATACAAAGGAACAAGAGACAAGAATTATTTTTCCACTGTTCCTTCAATGTCTGCTTTTGTTCAATTCTAAATCTTTACTGTTGTTCAGTTCGATGAGTTGCAGGTATAACCAAGCGTTTGATATCTGGGTTCAATTTGAAAAATTAACTCTGGGTGAGAAAATTAGACTAATTGAAGAACATTGAACAAAGCAACTTTTCTGTCAAAGATTTAAAACAAAAATTTTAAGTTGAGAAAACACATGTGTATGACCTTAAAAACTAATAAAATCAAGAATGAGTGGTTAAAAGAAAACTTATTGGTGGTTGACACTATATTCTTGAGGACCTAGATGAATAGCCAAAACCTAAATCATAAGATGAATTCAGCTGTTCCTACAAATATTGAAGGAAATAATATTTCTTTTACATTTTATGGAGTTGTTTGTTTCATTAGACTTATTTGCGTTTCCATGTGTCTCTCTCAGGATGTAACTTCTTTGAAGTGTAGTGTTTAGCCGAGATAAACTACTCAAATAAACTATTCCACCTACGAATGATTGCTTTTTCTAGATTATCAGTTTTTATTGCAATCCTGAATAAGTTGTAAACCGTAAGAGAAGAAAATGTTGGGACCAACCGAGTGCAGACCATAAAAACACAATGAAATTGAAAGTGTAAACATTCAAATTTGCCTGCGTTTGTTTGTGTATGGTGATATCAAGAGTAATATGACTTTGGACATGCTTTTAGATAATTTTTTGTTTCGTTACATAGTTCTTTTCCCTTTTAATAATTTGTTGGTAGCAGAAAATTTATGATTGCTGGAAGAGGTTAAGCATTATTAAAATTATTTCTACTGAAACATTCATGTAATGTTCTTTGCAGGCTTGTTGCTAATACATTGAGTTGGTTTTGAATGGTGTGTTGATAAATTTGGAATGTATTGTTTTTTGCAGCTTCTTCCTCCAGCACCTGGAATGGGAAACTTTTTCCGAAATGTGGATCCTTCATTGATTTATCCCCAAACTCTGAGTTATTATGGTCAAGGGGCTCTGCCGTTTTCTGAAGGACAACAATTGCCAGATTTTCGCCCAGCACCACCAGGAGCTCCTGCAGGTCCTGTGTTCAGCCTCGGTCCTGCTGCAGGAGCTACAAATGTTGCTGCGGATGCTCAGGCACTCCATGGTACAACAAAATTAAACGCTCCTCCAGCACAGACAGCTCCTGTCAATGTGGTCATCACATCATCTGACACTTTGCCCACAACAGTGCCACAGACACAGCCTACTCTTAGTGTTACAATTCCTCCTCAACATCGACTGGGCACGCCACTTGTCCATTCTGCAGGTAAGTTATTACTTCAGGGCAATTTCTGCAAAACCTTAAAATGTCAGAGATAATTACGAACTTTAACAATTCGAATAAAGCAAGTGGAATTCTTGATAAGAAACAACACCTTTAGACATTAAATATATTAGACCAGAATCTTAGATTAAATATGAAACATTTTAAATTGCTTAGTTGCAGCTACAGACAAGGTGTGATCAAAAAAAGAGCAGACTGTTCCAGTTACAGGTTTATTTCTACACTAATTTTTTAGTCAAACATCGGCTAATAACACACCTAATCCAGTGCTTCTTACAGCTCTGGAATGCTGCTTGCAGAATCATTTTGAGGTGAAGTTTCACAATTTTGTTGAATGTCTGCAATGGAAATACAGCTGTATCTTTTAAGGGCATTCTTGAGTTTAGAAAAAAAGTCTGATTCAGCCACATCTGGTGAATGGGGGGGTCTGGGGTATTAGCGCATAACACAACTCTTTGTTCTGCAGTCAGCACACATGGCAAGAACATTGTCTCAATGGGCAACCCACCCAAAATTTCAGTCAAAATGGTTCAAAATAATGCCAGTCTGTTAACACATTTCACGGATGGTAAGTCAATGATTTGAATGTACCAAATCGTTACCCAATTTTAACTGGGAATCGTTTATCGATGTTGAAGGAAGGCCACTTTGCGGGCCTTGACTTGTTGAATTTTGGCCTGATTTTTAATGGTTAACCCGTTCAAAACACTGTCTGTGACTCAGTGTCTCCAAAAGCTTCTTGAATCAGAAAAGCTCTGTTGCACCTTCTCGAAGTTTAAATCAAATTTCTCACAAACACGTTGTTTCTCCAAATATTTCATTTTCCCTCCACATAAAATTGTTATGGTAGGGTGCTGCAGGTTTTAACACGAATGGCTGTTCCTTTGCAATGAGTCAACATGCAGTGGCGAATGAGGTGGTGTACTTCTAAATGAAGTATTTAAGTACTGCAACTAAGTGAAGTACCTAAGAACTGTAACCTATTTTGTTTTGCTCCAGTGAGCAGTTTGCTTACACAGCTGTCTGGTTTTTTAGATTACACCATGTATGAAGGTCCCTATTAGAGAGGGGAGTAAGCCCTACGAATGTAAGATGGACAAATAAATGAAATCTCTTTTTTGTTCTCCCCCCTTTCCCACTGCACTCTCTCTCCCACTCTGCGCTCTCTCTCCCACTCTGCGCTCTCTCTCCCACTCTGCGCTCTCTCTCCCAGTCTGCGCTCTCTCTCTCCCACTCTGCGCTCTCTCTCTCCCACTCTGCGCTCTCTCTCTCCCACTCTGCGCTCTCTCTCTCCCACTCTGCGCTCTCTCTCTCCCACTCTGCGCTCTCTCTCTCTCCCACTCTGCGCTCTCTCTCCCACTCTGCGCTCTCTCTCTCCCACTCTGCGCTCTCTCTCTCCCACTCTGCGCTCTCTCTCTCCCACTCTGCGCTCTCTCTCTCCCACTCTGCGCTCTCTCTCTCCCACTCTGCGCTCTCTCTCTCCCACTCTGCGCTCTCTCTCTCCCACTCTGCGCTCTCTCTCTCCCACTCTGCGCTCTCTCTCTCCCACTCTGCGCTCTCTCTCTCCCACTCTGCGCTCTCTCTCTCCCACTCTGCGCTCTCTCTCTCCCACTCTGCGCTCTCTCTCTCCCACTCTGCGCTCTCTCTCCCCCACTCTGCGCTCTCTCTCTCCCACTCTGCGCTCTCTCTCTCCCACTCTGCGCTCTCTCTCTCCCACTCTGCGCTCTCTCTCTCTCCCACTCTGCGCTCTCTCTCTCCCACTCTGCGCTCTCTCTCTCCCACTCTGCGCTCTCTCTCTCCCACTGCGCTCTCTCGCTTCTGCGCTCTCTCCTGCTCTCTCTCGCTCTCCTGCTCTCTCTCGCTCTCCCTCTGCGCGCTCTCTCTCGCTCTCTCCTGCTCTCGCTCTCTCCTCCTGTTCTCTCTCGCTCTCTCCTCCTGCTCCCTCGCTCTCTCCTGCTTTCTCTCGCTCTCTCCTGCTTTCTCTCGCTCTCTCCTCCTGCTCTCTCGCTCTCTCCTCCTGCTCTCTCGCTCTCTCCTCCTGCTCTCTCGCTCTCTCCTCCTGCTCTCTCGCTCTCTCCTCCTGCTCTCTCGCTCTCTCCTCCTGCTCTCTCGCTCTCTCCTCCTGCTCTCTCTCGCTCTCTCCTCCTGCTCTCTCTCCTGCTCTCTCTCTCGCTCTCTCCTCCTGCTCTCGCTCTCTCCTCCTGCTCTCTCTCGCGCTCTCTCCTGCTCTCTCTCGCTCTCTCCTCCTGCTCGCTCTCCTGCTCTCTCTCTCGCTCTCTCTCCTTTCCTCTCTCTCGCTCTCTCCTTTCCTCTCTCTCGCTCTCTCTCCTTTCCTCTCTCTCGCTCTCTCTCCTTTCCTCTCTCTCGCTCTCTCCCCTTTCCTCTCTCTCGCTCTCTCCTTTCCTCTCTCTCGCTCTCTCTCCTTTCCTCTCTCTCGCTCTCTCTCCTTTCCTCTCTCTCGCTCTCTCTCCTTTCCTCTCTCTCGCTCTCTCCTTTCCTCTCTCTCGCTCTCTCCTTTCCTCTCTCTCGCTCTCTCCTTTCCTCTCCCTCGCTCTCTCCTTTCCTCTCCCTCGCTCTCTTTCCTCTCCCTCGCTCTCTCCTTTCCTCTCCCTCGCTCTCTCCTTTCCTCTCCCTCGCTCTCTCCTTTCCTCTCCCTCGCTCTCTCCTTTCCTCTCCCTCGCTCTCTCCTTTCCTCTCCCTCGCTCTCTCCTTTCCTCTCCCTCGCTCTCTCCTTTCCTCTCCCTCGCTCTCTCCTTTCCTCTCCCTCGCTCTCTCCTTTCCTCTCCCTCGCTCTCTCCTTTCCTCTCTCTCGCTCTCTCCTTTCCTCTCTCTCGCTCTCTCCTTTCCTCTCTCGCTCTCCTTTCCTCTCTCGCTCTCTCCTTTCCTCTCTCGCTCTCTCCTTTCCTCTCTCTCGCTCTCTCCTTTCCTCTCTCTCGCTCTCTCCTTTCCTCTCTCTCGCTCTCTCCTTTCCTCTCTCTCGCTCTCTCCTTTCCTCTCTCTCGCTCTCTCCTTTCCTCTCTCTCGCTCTCTCCTTTCCTCTCTCTCGCTCTCTCCTTTCCTCTCTCTCGCTCTCTCCTTTCCTCTCTCTCGCTCTCTCCTTTCCTCTCGCTCTCTCCATTCCTCTCTCGCTCTCTCCTTTCCTCTCGCTCTCTCCTTTCCTCTCGCTCTCTCCTTTCCTCTCGCTCTCTCCTTTCCTCTCTCGCTCTCTCCTTTCCTCTCTCGCTCTCTCCTTTCCTCTCTCGCTCTCTCCTTTCCTCTCTCGCTCTCCTCTCTCTCCTCTCCTCTCTCTCCTCTCCTCTCTCTCCTCTCCTCTCTCTCCTCTCCTCTCTCTCCTCTCCTCTCTCTCCTCTCCTCTCTCTCCTCTCCTCTCTCTCCTCTCTCCTCTCTCTCCTCTCTCCTCTCTCTCCTCTCTCCTCTCTCTCCTCTCTCCTCTCTCCTCTCTCTCCTCTCCTCTCTCTCTCCTCTCCTCTCTCTCTCCTCTCCTCTCGCTCTCCTACTCTCTCTTCGCATTGAGATATTGATTGATTGCCAGAGAGATTGAATGATTGATAGTATTTATTTATTCATAAAAGTAGATCACTTGTTATAAAACTAGAAAATTTATATATTTGTAAGTTAGGCTTAAGCCTTTTTGACTGAGCCTTCAGTTTCAACTATTAAATCAAGTTTTTTATACTACATGCTTGAATCATATTAAATTAAAATTTCTCAGTAATTCCATTCGCCTAATATTGATAAGGAGTTTTATCATGCTCTTTTATTAACTTTTTGTTCTCTAAGTTCACTGATGTTTATTAATTGTTTCGCTTCTGTTCAATTGTTTTATGATGCCTTGTGGTCATGTTCCAGTTCCTCCTGCTGTAGCTGGGGCACTTGCACAACCACCCCCTTGTGTGCCTCCAGGCATTCCTGCTGGGGTGCCTCCCCCAGCTGTGCCTGCAGTGGTTGCACCTGTGGTGCCACCTGGGGTACCTCCTGTGGTGCCTGCAGGCGGTATTGCTTTTCCAGGAGTTCCTGGTGGGGCTCTGGCTCCAGCCCTTCCTGGTCAAATAGCGTTGGGAGCTACCTTACCACCTGCATCTGTGCCACATGCTTTTCCAGATTACCATGCCTCCACAAGCCCAGGTATTATATATTATGTATTTCCCTGTTACAAAGGCTGTTATTGTTAAAACGGGAAATAATAAGATATAGGGATAGCGTATAGGAGAAAGTGTGCTGGTTCTGGCTTATTACCGTTAGTGGTGGTCATGCTGAACAGAAGACATGATTGCCTTGGGCTCATCAACTGGGATGAACTCATATTGTGGTTTTAATTATTTTAGGTGTGACTTCCTTTGTTTACAATAAATTTTTTGGAATGCAAGTGCAAACCAAAAATGAGCTACGAGAATTCAGAATAAGTATTGTGAATCAAGGTACTGTATCATGAATCAGTCATCGTACTGATTAACATATTTTATAGTATTGTTTTATTTCCAAAAAATTGAATATTAAACAAGTATAGATTTTTAATTAATTAGTGTAATTTTATTATAAATTAATCAACAGGTAAAAACATAATTAATGAAATTGATACCAGCAGTAACATTTATGTATAATCAGTGGTATGTGTAAGGCTCGAAACACGAACTTGCAAAACCAATTGAGTTATGTGATATATTAAAGGTGGTAATAATCATCCAATGAATTGAATGAATTAATTAAATAGCTCGCAGTGCTTGGTTTGAGTATTCTGATTAAGTCCAGTATCATATCCTGTTAATGTATGTATTTGCCAATCTCCCAAGGTGAGGTGTTCATGGATTATAAAAAATGTGTAGGAAAAATAATCACTAATAGCACCATAATCATTGTGCCAACAAAGTTTTGAGTGGAACATGTTTGGATAATATAAATGTTATGATTTTGACAAAACAATCAGAGAATTGTACTGGAATTTAAATAAAATGATGCAATTTCCCAAGGACCACTTCTTGGTAACTTGCAAACACAAGATCAGAGAATTGTACTGGAATTTAAATAAAATGATGCAATTTCCAAGGACCACTGCATGGTAACTTGCAAAACAAGATCAGATTGCTTTAGGAAGTACAAAGTCATCCACAGGCCCAGGTTATCAAGGATTGTCAAGCCAGAATTTTCATGCAGCTTTTCTGACAAATGTGTATTACCCCTTCAGTGTGGTGTGCAGTCTGTAGACGGCAATTTCCTTTCTCTCCTAAACGTGCTATGCTGTACCTCAATGCGTTGGGATTTTCCTTTCCACTCGCAGTAAGCCTTCTCAGGACGGAAAGGACATTTACCCTGTTTTTCTTCTCATTTGCGGTGTGCCATTTACACATGCTGGGTCGCTAGGTGGTGCCGTTACACAGTCAAGCTGTGTATTATGGCGAGTTTTCTGTTTCTTTTCACATGTTTTAATTCATATATTTTAATATTATTGAAGTGTTCCTATGTGGATGTTTTATAAAAGCAACAATTAATTTTCAATACTTTATCATGGTCCTAAATTGAATACAGCCATTGCTAAATAAGGGCCACACTTTATGGATGGACAATTACTCCATAGCTGCGATGTTAAATATTGCAAAACAGATTGTGTAGGAACATTGGGTTTAAACAGAAAAAAATTCTTAAATTATTGTGAGAAAAGAAACTAAAGCAAGCTGAGTACATTGCCCATCCCTCTGGCCACCATTTCAATGTTGAAATGGTTGGATAAAAAGTCTGTTTCTATGGTAAGAACCTCCCACAAGGATGAAATCAAAACGGTCATTACAAAGAGAAAAGAAAGAAATTAAAAATCTCGTGAATTCCTTGATTACATTAAATCTATGGGAGGGGGTAGAAAAGGAAAAATCAGTACTTGTAAATATATCTTATTGAAAGGGAGAAAAGCAAGAAATGGGATATGAAAATGTCAGAAGATTATCAAATGTCATTGTGTTGAATACATTTATTATCTGGAAAAATAATGATACTGAGACAAGAATTGAAATCTTTGAAATTTGCTATTGATTCTGCACGAGCAGTTATCCTGCTCATTTCCCATGCCAAAAGAGACATATGTGAACATCGTTTGGTGAGTGATTTACATTGCTTGTCAGGAAGACACTGTCTTGAAAGAATTTCACTTCAAGGCGACAAAATTAAACGGAAACGATGTGTGGTACGAAGGTTGCCTTTTATGTTTTGGGATTTGGCAACCCTGATGTTGGATGTTTTGAGGTTACTCAGAACATTTTATCATTATTTCATATTATTTAATCATTATCATTGTTTATCATATTATTGAAGATGTGAAGCAATGCATTCTCAGGAAATAGCACATTTTCAGAGTTGGGAAACGCAACAATACCTGAGCTGAGATGCATCCGCAGCAGACCTCTGTGGATGTGCTCAGCTTTCTACCATAGAAAATTATTGCGGTGCTGCTGACCTGTCCTTTTGTTTAAAGCTGCCTTCAAATGCTACTGAGCTCACCCTCTGCCCCATGTTGAAGGGTTAATAGACAGAAACTTCACTATTTGTGCACCCCTTTTTCTATAAGATAATTATAATAATAAAGGATGATAAATATTACAAGTCAGTTAACTTTAATGCTCATTGCTACACAAGAACTGTGATGTGGCAGTTCCATACATAACACTGAAGCCAGCTCACTTTCTCTTCTGTATGCTATGATATAAGAGTAGCTAAATGATGAAATCCGAGAAGCACTGAACGCCTGTTGAAAAATGAATTTGCTGATTGCTGCTATAGTATTATAATTTTATAATTATCCAACCCCCTTGTAATAGTTTAACATGTGGTCCATTTGGTTCTAGGTACCTGTTGCATCACGCCTAGAGAAAGGAGCAGCAGCTTTAAGTCCTGTCTTACCTATTTCCACCCAGACATTACTATCCTCAGTACCTTCACCAGTGTACTCAGCTGTGGGCTTTGAAAAGACTACAAAAGAACCTGGAACGCCTTCTACCACAACTGTTACCACTTCTAGTCAGAGTACCCCTGTGGGCACTAAAGTGCACACATCACCACCAAAGCCCACAAAAGGGCGTGTTTCTACTGGATCAGTGGCCGAGTCAGAAGATGGAGTTGATGAAATAGAGCATGATCCATGCCCAGACTTTCAACCTGTGATTCCCCTGCCGGCCGAAGTGGAAGTTACAACTGGAGAAGAGCAGGAAATTGTTCTTTATGAGTGCCGCTGCAAGTTGTTTAGGTAAGTATCAAATGTCAATAAATGAATGTTCTCTTAACACATTGTGAACCAAAGACTGAGATTTCTGTATTTTTGCTTCTAACCAGCAAGGACGGCAGACAGATTTCTGTCTTACCACACTCCTCATTTCCGAGACATCCATTATTGTTTGTATTAACTATATGTCTCAACTTAGTTGACACCGGTACTCCTATAACCTTTCACAACCTACATATACTTTTGCAGTAAGATGAGTGAAGTTGAAAGTTTATCGACACCCGCACATGCATGCAACACCGCATAAAAATAGCATGGAACTGAGGTTGGGTAGCATTTGGAGGTGCTGGTCTGCAGTGTTAATAAAAGTATTGAAAATATTCCCTTTGATTTTGCACCACAAAATACGAGCAGAATTAAGAGTATTGTGTAAACATGTGAAAATGTGCACATTTGGAAGAAAAAACCTTTCGTGTAGAACCAACAAGATACAGTTGACACTCTGTAAAACCCCTCCTTTACTTTTTAATGAGTCCAAGAAAAAATTGTGTAAATTGCAAGAAGAGTAAATGTTGAGAAATGACTTTTGCCGTTTAATAAAATACAAAACATAATTCTTTGTGTTTATTAATATTAACCTTTATTGAAAAATCATTGGTGTCTTGGCCTTGCACATCAAAACACATTATACTCTTTTCGAATTTCGTTTCTAGAATACAAAGTTTGTTATCGAAACCATGTATGATGATATTAATGATGAAAACTTTTTAAAAATCATATACAGAAAAAATATAGAAAGTATATAGAAAGAAAGTTAGTCTATAGAAAGTATAGTAGTAACTACCTATGAAACATGGTGATGAGGGAAAGGGAGATAGCATGGAAATAACAACATGCATTAACTGTCATTGCTTCAAAAAGATAATTATTTGATAAAGAAAGAAGAAAATAAGCTAGTCATTAATTATTGTTGCAGACTGCATTATTGCTAACCAGGATAAGAGCAAAATAGATGTGCGCATTTATATAGTTGTTTCACCAGTATCAAATGGCGATATGAAAAACATTTCTAAAATTGGTTACACATCAATACATTTCTCCTTATTTCAGAAACAGACTTGAATGCAAAATAGAAAAATTTTAAACAAATGTAATAGAAACAATGGAATAATAGATAGTTTGGACAAATCAGAAAAACTGATGAGAATTCATAATATATCATCAAATCCAATGTTAATGTTCAGAAATGTGGATAACCGGCATAAAGGACACCAGAGTATTGAAAGTAGCTCAGATGAAGTTTCAAAGGGCATAACATCTAGACCAGAACTTCAGTGATTCTAACTTTTCCTAATCACAGAAAGTCAAATATTGAGGGCAAACATACATACATGATCATTAGTCTTTCTATTCTTCTTAGTTTCCATTTTAAAAGTATGAAAGCAGGGATAATACATTGTGAATGTAGAGGAATTAAAGGGACTGGTAAAAATAGGTGTAAATGGCAGAAAAACACAAATTCCAGAAAAGTAAATGAGTTTTACTGTATTGTAACACCACAGTAGATGTAATGACACAATGCAACTCCATGTTAACTGCTCTATGATGACGTGTTGGTTAGCGACTAGTTATCTGCACGGTGACAAAAGAACACTTCGCTGCCTTGCCAGTCGTAATACAGCATTGAACAAATCTGACCAAAAAGTGAATGTATATACTGAAACAAAATAAGTCAAAGTTTTGAACAATTTTCAAGGAAATAAACGATTTAAAAATGAATGTTGTCTATTGAAATTGAATAGTGAAATCTTGAGGAAGAAAAAGTATTTCTTCGCTTTTCTAGAAAAGATCTAAAAATAAGAAATCTTAAGTTGTTAGGAAGGGAGGGATAAGGGAAAAAAGAAAATAATAATAATAATAATAATATAATAAAATTATAATAATAATAATAAAATAAGATTATAATAATAATAAAATAAAATTATAATAATAATTACAATAATAATTATAAAAATAATAAAAACAAACACGTGTCACAATTGGTAACTTTTGGCCTCTGCAGTAAGAACACTCAACATTTCTAGGTATGTTAATATAGGTTTAAATTAATTCATTTTTATGTCCTCACACCTTATTTCTATGGAGCAATGCAGTTTAGCCAGTTCACTTCTTGAATTTTAAAATCATCATCATGAGCATGACTTTCTTCTTTGGTCTTCCTACTTTTTCCTTTTGGGAGATAATAAGCCGATTTGGTCAATCTCTCATTGTTCATTCTTTGTAAATGTTTGATCCAATTTTCTTTACAGGTGTTTATCTTATAATCCAATGTGTTAACTGTTTATACCTTTAATGTCATTTTCTTGAGATCTTATGATTTGTATTGACACATTTTTCATTTTTTTCTAATCCAGGTTTGTGGATAAGGAATGGAAAGAACGTGGCGTTGGGCAGTTGAAATTGCTGCATAACCAGGAGACTGGTAAAGTACGCTTACTAATGAGACGTGAGCAGGTGCTCAAAGTGTGTGCAAACCACTTCTTAACCCCAGACATGTTACTTACTCGTATGAAGGACAAGGCCTGGATGTGGGTTGCTAATGACTTTGCAGATGAACAGGTATGTATTAATGAGTGTGTATAATAGAAAATTTCAGTAAACCTTGCTCATTGCAGAACATGTATAATGGAAATACTTGTCCAGCGGGAATACAAAGTGTAGTCTTGGGAAATGTGAATTCAATAGCATTACGTTATATAATATGGAACCTCATGTAATGTGGAAAAAAATACCAATTTCTTAGTATTCATTTTTGATCTCGTTTACTGTACTTCATCTACAATGAAACTTCCTAAATTGAGATCAGTATAACAAGATATAATTATAATCCAAAGCCTCTTATTAAGTATGAAGCCCATCTACAAAGTAAGTTCCATTCATATTTTATGCCGCAGCAACATTGTAATTGCAGTTTGGTAGCTGCTGCAAGAGAGCCATTTTGACATAGCTGTATCTTGTTTGTACTGTATAGTGCTTGGTTATAATGGTGAAGTTGATAGAGGATCTTCCTGCATGCAAGATTAGATCTGTAATGTGTTTTCTGAATGCAAAGAACACTTGACCAATTGACATTCATCGGCAGATTTGTGACGTTTACAGAGAAAATACAATTAGCAATTCAATGGTTAGGAGATGGGTCGGACAGTTCAATAAAGGACCCAAAGTGTACGATAATGAATGTAGTGGGCATCCCATCTTCAATTAATGAAGAGTTGGTGTGTGCAGTTGAAGAATTCCTGAAGGAAAACCATAGTTAATTTTAATATTTCTTTCTGTGTGTGTCAACTAAGTGTAATATATAATTTTATTTGGCCAAGTAAGCCTGTTGTGTAAATAAAATTACTAGAAGAGGCTGAAAACAATCCATTCAAAACCCTACAATCGTGACAACTGAGGTACCCTGAGAAATTCCTATGGAGACTTAGGGTAGTCATTTCAGAAACGTCCTACTGCCCAGATGCCAGACCCTGTCTGCTGGCATATTAGTTACAATTGGTTTTGAATAAAAAGCAATGTTCAAACTTTTCGTGTGTATAAATGTTCCCCGGTTGCCAATGTCTTATCTTAATAAGATGTCATTAGATATTTATTTAGTAAATAGCACTCACAGTATTATAATAGAAGTTAAAATTTTCAAAGTTTAAAAGTCGTGGGATGATCTCTATGAACGTACAATATTACCCTCGGCTTTTTGTAGGTCGTAAATATTTCAAGTTCTAAGCTTTGCTTATTTTCTTATTTCTTTTATGTTGTTTTTGGCTTTTTATTTTTATTATTTGTTTTTAAATTAGACTTCACACTAATGTTCACAGATGAGACTGGAAAAGTTGTGTGTACGTTTCAAGACTGCTGATGATGCTGATGCTTTCGCGGATGCATTTAGTAATGCGTGTGAGTTGTCAAAAAGTGCAAAAATGACTCCAGTTAAGGGAGCAAAGCAACAAGAAATTTCAAGCACATCTGCATCAGTGACATCTGTTACTCCTGTGCATTCTTCAGCCACTTCCACTGCAGCATCATCTCCTGCAGAAAAGATTGTTGTTGGTGGTTTTACTTTCATATCTCCTCCCAAATTCACAACAGCTTCATCTTCAAAGATTCAAGCAGAGAAAGAAACTGCAAAAGAGAAGGACAAAGCAGCAGCTGTAGCAAAACCCAGTCCATTTGCCCAATTCACTTTTGGTGCACCAACAAGCAAAGCAAGCAGTGACCAAACCACCAGTTTACTAATTGGATCTCCTCTTGTAAAACTTCCAACAAGCGGATCTGCAACAAGTAGTGCACCATCTGTTAGTGTGACCTCCACAACTACAAGTGGAGAAAGGGAACTTCCTCCTTTGCGAAGGCCACACATGACCTCACTTATGACTTCTTCCTCTCCTGCGCTTGATGTAATGCAGAAGGAGAAACCACCTGAAAAGGTAATTGTTTTGAATTAATTGGTTGTGAACTTTGTATATACTTAAATTTCATCATATAGGTTTAATTATTTTAACAATATAATATTTTTAATAGTGTTTAGTGGATTCAGATTTCTTTTTAAATCATCCATTATTTCAGATCTTTTCTTCTCTTTACCATTCTTGAACATTTGTTGAATACATGCAAACTTTTGTCGACATTGTGCGTATTCACATGACTCTGGTCGCGGAAGCATACAACTTCACTTTTGTTGACATGGTTTTAAGGTGTTCTGAAGACTTGTACAACTTGGTGACCATATGACCAGTGCAATTCCAATTTAGATTAGCAGTAGTAAAAAGACAATACCGTGAACTTTTATAGGGTTGATCTTCGTCCCCAATTGCATGAGGAATCTTAAGTTTTCTGTTAACTTTCATCACAAGTTTCTCTATATGCAGGGTAAATGACTAGTGTCTAGCAAAGTAATTCCCAAATCGTTGACTAAATTTATAGATTATACATCAATTTTTCAACAGTGGCCAATGACATTAGGTCGTTCTTACACCTCCTGCCTTATCAAATGAATCTTTTTAATTATTTGCAAAAGTACTTCTCAACAAGGCTTTTGGCCTCAGATTTGTTCTTACCACTGTTAAAGATTCATTTTTTAAGACAGGAGGTGTAACAATTATCTAATGTCATTGACCACTGTAGAAAAATCAAAGTATAATCATTTATTGTGTACTGAAAGTGTATTTTAATGTATGACATACTTTACATTTACTAGGATTAAGCTAGCATTTGGTCAACACAATTTTTATAAAAATAAGTTACTTTGAAGATTTACTCAATCATTGATAGAAGAAAGAGGTAAATATAATTTAACATCAGCATACATCAGAATGGAACAGAACCAACCACTATTGATATCGTTTATCACAAACAGTAATGATCCTAGATTCAAACCTGTTGCGAACACCCAATAACGAAACAAAAAATTCAAAGTAGTATCCTGCATACTGTACTGTAATTTTGCGAAAACTAAGGTAGAATATAAAAGTTTCAAATAGATAAAGTTTACTCAATCACTGCAGAAGCCTTTGACTGTACAACTGTTTTGAACTCAATGCCACTCAATATTTCCTGTAATTTCAGTAATGGAAATTTGTTATTGTGTGAAGTTATCAAAAGTTTGTTGGTTTTCCCCTTTCAGGATTCAGCTGGTGGAGGAGATCCTTTGATGTTTAAGGCTACTAATCTTCCAACATTTTCTTCACTGGCATCAGTAGCTTCTGACAAGCCGGCTTTTCAGACAAAAAATACATTCAAAGGTTTTGAAGGTGCTGGCACACCATTATTTTCTAAGACTGCTGCTGGAGATTCAAAAAAGAGTAAAGAAGTAGTACGTTCTCCGAGTGTCAGTGGAGGTGGTGAAGATGAAGAGGAATTTGTGCCCACACAAGAGTTCACTCCTGTTATTGCAATGCCTGAATTGGTAGAAGTCAAAACTGGGGAAGAAGGACAAGAAATTGTGTTTCAGGAACGAGCAAAATTATTGAGATACGATGGCGAGTCAAAACAGTGGAAGGAACGAGGAACTGGTGCCATGAAGATTCTGAAAGACCCACAAAGTGGCCGTGTTAGATTGCTCATGAGACGTGAACAAGTGTTAAAAGTGTGTTGTAACCATCTTCTTAAAGCAAACATTGTGTTTAGTGTCCTTCAAACATGTGATCGTGCATGGACATGGATTGCCCAAGACTATTCAGAGGGAGAGGTGAAGGCTGAACTATTTGCGTTACGATTTAAGACTCTTGAACAAGCACGAGCATTTGGCAGCAAAATAGACGAACTGAAAAGTCAGATGATTGATGATAAAGTAGCTGTGTCTTGTGGTAGTTACATCTCAAGCAGCACCTCTGCGACCACCACCAGCATAAGTGCTGCATCTAATAAATCAAAATTGTCTATTTCTGAAATTTGGAAGTGTAGCAAGTGTTTGTTTTCCAATTCAAGCGAAGCTAAAGCATGTCAATCGTGCAATGCCCTAAGATCTCAACCTACCAAAGCTGTCACACCACCACCTCAAGAAGGAGATAAAATGAAACTGAGTGAAATGTTCAAACCACCATCTGGCTCTTGGGAATGCTCAGGTTGCTATACCAGGAACAATGCTAACACAGAACAGTGTGTTTGTTGTCAGGGAAAGAAGTCTTCAAAGTCACCACCCTCAACAATTACCAGACCTCAAGAAGGAGATAAAATAAAGCTGAGTGAAATGTTTAAACCTCCTTCTGGATCATGGGAATGCACAAGTTGTTATACTAGGAATGATGCTAATTTAGAACATTGTGTTTGTTGTCGGGAAAATAGGCCTACTAGGTCCCCTCCTAAACAACAGAGTGAACCTTTTAAACCAAAGCAAGGTGTCTGGGAATGCAAAAACTGTTTCTCACGCAATGAAGAGACAGACCGGCGTTGTTCATCTTGTGCATCAGAGAAACCATCAGCTACTCCTACCAAACAAAATGGCCCTTCTGGCCTCAAGCCATTGTCAGAATTGTTTAAACCCAAATTAGATTCATGGGAATGTGGGGTCTGTTTGATAAGAAATGCGAGCAGCTCAGTTGAGTGTGCCGCTTGTTCTACGCCTAAACCAGGTTGTGAGAAAGTTGCAAAGGATAAAAATAAGACTGAAGAACCAATTTTTGGATCTATTGGATTTTCCAGTTCTGGCCAATCTACAGGATTCACATTTGGCATACCAAAAAGTGATGGACAGGATATTGCAAACAAGCAGAAGACAGAAACATCTGGCTTTACATTTGGTGTGAATAATTCTTCTCCAGCAGTTGTATTTGGTGTGAATGTCAGTCAGGATAGTAGTTCATCCCAGTCTAAAGCACCAGCATTGCCGGTGTTTGGCACAAGTGGAGCTCAGCCTGTTTTTGGTTCATGGAGTTTTGGAGCTAATTCATCAGCTACAACTAGCCTGACATTTGGTACCCCATCCAGTACATCAACAACTGCTAAAACTCAATCTTCTGTTGTTTCGTCTGCTACTGCCACTAAGACTGAAAATGAGAAACCATTTTCTTTTGATGCTAAGCCTTCAGCTTTCCATTTTGGCACACCTAATGCAAACAAACCTTTCAATTTCGGAGCAAAGGATGCAACTGAAAAGAAGGATTCGCCCAGTGACACTGCACGTAAGTAATATATTTTGAAAACTGTAAACAGCCATCTGCATGTGCATGTGAACTAAAGGTGAAGTTGCAGTTTCTTTTGGTTTTATTATTAATAATAGTGTTCTATATTTTATTTTTCAAATACACAAACACACTGTGTAGCTTTCAGCAACAGCAGTGTAATGCAGGTGCAAATTCAGGAGCATAACTCCTACCAATACTGCAAACACTGCTCACATATGGTGTGATTTATTTAGTTGTGCATTTGACGTAAATCAGCTTTGCGGTTTCATCCAATTGGTAGCTTTTATGTCTCTAGTGACATCACTATGGGGACAATCAAGCTCCCAATGGGCTCCAAACATGAACAGCTGATTTTGTCGAGTGTATGGTTAAATAAATCGCTATGCATTTATTTATTAATGGTGGCAATAATACATTTTACAATGGTGTAACAAGTTAAATAATATCCCATGTATGGAATATGGAATAGAAATAAGGAGTAGTACAGCCATTCTAAACATGAACAGAATTATGAATCTAGCACTATACACATGAATCTAGCTAGGGGAAAAAAATTGACCTTGGATTCATTTTCAAACTATAACCTGCAGTAAGAATTACTACACCACACACAACATATTGACTGAGATAGCCCTTTGTCTATAAAATCATTACTCTCTTCAGAAAGAAATCCAGCTCACACTTGGTTGATAATTGTAAATCACATAATTATAATACTAGAAGCAAATAGAACTACCACAGGATATTTACGTCTACAGCCTCAACAAATAAAAGCCCCCCAACAGAGGCATATTTTTATATAGTAAACTTACTGAAAATATTAAAGATGTATGTGAAGAAAAGAAATTCAATTACTCGTTGAAAAAGTATTTAATAGAATGTGCCCCTATGAATTTGAAGAACTAATGAAAATGTTTTAGTTTTATAAATTATTTTGTATGCATGTGTCTTAAGTATTTTAGTATTTTCTTATAAATTGTATAATCTGTGTTAATATTTTGTTTTGAATCATTTTTAAATTATTGCACTTTAACGATGCCTGAAACTATCACCATATAAGTCTATAAGCAAATAAAAAAAAATCATTATTTAATTTGAATTTACACCAACTAAGAGTATATTGTTTTAGGATATCTGTTTACTCAATGACCATTATAATGCATGCATTGGTTTGCTCTGTAACGGCCCTACGCAAACTATAATTAGTTAAAAGTAACTTTTTAAATGTTAGTATAAATAAGTGTGCTTATTAAATTATGAAATGTAATAGTCAGGAGAGAAATGGACATTCTTTTTTTTAATTCCAGACTTCTAAAATTGACTGAAAATATTCACTACTTAACCTAATTTTAATGATTTTCAGAGAAAATCATTAAACGTAGCTTTGTGCTTTTGTTTTTAGCTCGAAATTTTGTCTTCGGAAGTCCTCAGAATTTTGAATTCAACTTCAGTGGTGTGCGTCCCAAATCTCCAGTTAAGTCTCCTAAATCCCCAGGAGTAATTGGGGCTTCAGGTGGAGAGGATGATAGTGGCAGTGAACCAGAAGAGGATGAAGGTGAACACATTTATTTTCAGGTAAAAACTGAAAATTGCTTCTTTGTTTTTGTAGAGTGGCAATGATAAAATATAATTTATGTAAATTAAAATTTTCTACTAACTACTTTTTTAAGGACTGTCAATGTGTTAAAAATAAAATCCACCAATTTTTAAATAACAAAAGTGCTCAGAAAATCGCAATAATAGAGTTTTTGAGAAATTATGTAGCATAAGAAGACAACAGATTCATGAGGTTGCAATTTTTCCGTAATAGGAATATCAACTATTCTTGAGTATCATTTCAACTATATTGAATAGTACCCCAAAGCGTCAAGTGGTATGTGTGTTTGTGGTGCTGTGTTTTACTTCTAATGATGTTCTCAAAGAACTGTCATTGAAATTCCCATTGTCCCATCAGTGCAGATATAATGTTATTTATAAAGTGCACCATTCCCGGTGCATGGCAGACAGTGGCACAGTGCCACTTTCAAATTAATGGCAATTACAGATTGTGTAAAGCCTTTGTCTTTCTCATCTTGTGCTACTACAAATGAAGTAATTTTAACACGTCTTCACATTGGCCATTGGTAGTTTTTGCTCGGTTTCCTCCTGAGAGATGAACCTTCCCCAATCTGTGACATTATGGAACGTTTTCTTGTACATTGTGAAAAATGTAAGTAGAACAAGACATTATTTTTGCTTTCAATTTTGTTGTCCATACATGGCACTCCAATATTTTATTCTAGAAGTATTCAAGGACATTTTCTTGCAAACTTTTGACATTTAATTACCCACACACAAACGATGATACACTAGTATTAATCTTCTTGTCTTGCCAATACTCTTTTCAGTAAGTTTGTAAAAATCTCATGCAAAAATCCCTACATGTATAGTTTTGACATCTCTGATATTTTCCTGTATCCAAAATGTATAAAAATATCTTGTGTTTCAGTATTGCCTAAAACATTGCATTATCCTACTTTCGATTCATGTTGTCATTAAGTCCCAAGTTCCCTTGTATCTGTGGGTTGTGTGTAACTTCTCACAATCTCAGTTTTCAGCCTTTAATATCTAGTGCACGCTTCTTCCATTCTCATGTGGTTTAACCTTGTTTCTTCCAAGTGTCCCTTGCATAACATTCACTCTTGCTTTCTTCATCTCCCTTCCCTGTCCCATACCGCCCCTCCCCGTCCCATACCGCCCCTCCCCGTCATACCGCCCCGTTTCCTTACCCTCCCCCTTCCCAACTGTTCAGTCTTTATTATTTATTATTATCACCACCACCACCATATTCCATCATAATGTTTTTCATATAAATGCTAATATTGATAATTTATGCTTATTTAATGATATTATGAATGAAGTTATATTCACTGTTTTGATCAACAGCCTGTCATTCCACTTCCTGATAAAGTACCAGTGCATACAGGAGAGGAAGAGGAAGAGGTCCTGTACTGTCACAGAGCAAAATTGTTTCGTTTCATGGATGGCATGTGGAAGGAAAGAGGGATTGGAGATATAAAAATTTTGAAACACAAACAAACTTGTAAAGTCAGGTATGTTGTGCACAATGTCTATATGAAACTAGCCGCAATAAAGGGCCCATTATCACTCATCCTAATCTTAACAAAGAAATAGGCAGGAGAAGTTGTATGTATGTTGCTTATACAATCTTGAATCGTTTGACTGGAAATCTAAACATTCAGATATGAAATCTAATACATTGAAATATGAGCTTAACAAAATGCTGCTTTGGAAATGGTTGGTAAACTTGTCTAAAGACGATGTTAAGTTTAAGATGAAATAGCAAAGGCTTTTCTTTTTTCTGCTCTGTCTTGCCTGTGAATGTATTTTTTTCTGTTGTAATAATTTCTACTTTTTTTAGATTTTTGTGTTTAAAACTTGATACCACCTCTATTGTAAAAGTTAGAATTGCTTTAATTCATGTCTCGTGCACAGGGCATGTGATGTTTTGTACATCTGTATATGTGCATATTATTACAATATGTATCATGCAATAAATTTAAACTGAAAATAAGGTCATGTAAAATATTTTGAAAAATAACAAAATTTTTGTGTAATTTTAGCTTGAAGTAAAGGCTATTTAAAAACATATTTTCTTGACACTGCCTCCAAATCTTTTCTGCAAATTTTTTTCTAATAGAAGTAGGGATATAAACATGGTGTTAGGCTCATAGATGGTGAACTCCATATTTTTGAAAATTGTAAAAATTAAAATTGCAAAGACACTATTCATGATGTTTTACTTTGTGAAGTCTGTTATTCAAAATTAGATTTTTAAATAAGTTCATGACAAGTTTTTGAAACTATGAAGTTTTGTATGATATTTGCAAATCTTCAAAATTGCAAGTTCAGATTGCCCTACACTGCTTTGGCTGAAGTTTTCTACTAGATATCACATTGCAATATTTCAATGGCAATACAATCGCAAAGCAATTTGAAATTATCAGAGTTACTTTTGATAGTTAGCTGATATTTGTGGTATGAAATGGAATTTTGTATTGTTGAATTTGCGTTGATGTAAAGAATTAAGTTTTCACACCTAATGTGCTATGATTGGTAATGACTACCAGTGATAAGTGTTGAAATGGACAAAAATTGTGGTATTAAAATACTATGTAACCCTTACTAGCATGACAAAAGTGTGTGCTGGTGAAAGTAAAGTATTTTCAATTGTGTTAACCACCATTTTGGAATCTCGTACAGATGATCCTCCAAGATGAGCAAAGGCGCATAACACAGTATTACTGAAAGAGTGTTAATGGTTCACAAAATACAATAGAAGGTTGTTGAAAGGTGTCTGATATATTTCTGTTATTTTCAGACTTGTAATGCGAAGAGAACAGGTTTTAAAACTGTGTTTAAATCATTTTTTGACTGCGGAAATGGTTTTCTCAGAAAAAGATGAGAAAAGTTGGTTCTGGACAGCAGCAGACTTTGCTGAAGGAGAGATCCATCAAGAAAAGTTAGCTATTAGATTCCAAAACAAGGATGTAGCAGTTTCTTTCAAAGAAGCAATTGACAAAGCCCAGGTAAAAGAAAAAAAATTCACAAATATTAGTAGAATTAGTAGAATTCACAAATATTAGTAGTCTGTTGTCATTCAGGTTTCTTTCGTAGTTCTTTTAGAGCAAAAATTGTATGGTGCTACATAGTACCCATAAATTACATTATTTTATTTCCATTTATATTATGAGTAAAATCTTGGTGGACATGTGCTTGCAGGCAAACCTTGGGTCTCCAACAAAGACTGACAGTCATTCCTCAGAAGTCATTGTCTTGGAGGATTCCATAGTGCAAGAGGAATCAAGCAAAGATGGTATATATATCTCGCAATCTCTTTTGCCACATTGCTGCAAACCTGACATTTACAGTGTTTTGCATCACTTAATTCAAGATACGGAATGCGAGAGTGCCGTTTTTGAAAAGCACCTGCTGGATAATAGGGGCATCTTAATAGATTGTTTCAAGGGCCTCCTCAGCCTTCGGAGTGCCTCCCCAACCTATTCATCAGTAGCTATTGAACCGTTGCCAAATCATCCTAGCAGTACTGCTCTTGTTGTATTGTCCCCTTTTTGCAATTGTATTCTAATTTTTTCTTTGTGTTGTGAATTGAGCATGGGTCCACTTTTATGCACAGTTTTTAGATACATGTTTCGTCGATTTCCTCTGGCAGATTCTCTGGCTACAGCACGGCAGCTGGTTCTCATGTTACCTAGTCATAAGTTAAGACAGCGTATGCTAAAAAATATGTGTCTTATTCAGTGGAAAAGCCTTACTTGGGACAGATCTAAACACATCAGCTCATCAGCTCATCCTCTGCTGGGCAAATTTCAGAAGTACTAGTCTTTGTAGGAGTTTTGTGTTTATGTAAGTGAATAGACTAGGATATTGAAGTCTTCATTTTTAGATTATTTGCTTGTTGAATTTTTTAAACAACTCTATAACGTACATTCAGTTTACATTGACTGCTCAAAATTTTTGTAGGCAAATCTTTTGTTGTTGCTGATGTAAATGAGTGTTTTCTGTGATACTTGGTATTTAGTTTTGCTTATAAATTTTAACCTCTAATTCTTCAGACATTCTTACTTCATGTACATTAAGTTAGCTGTTGTTCCTGTCATCGTAATAGAAATTAAAATAGCAGGTTATTTATTAAGGCAGGATGGCAACAGTTAAGGTGACTTACAAGAGTTCAAGGTTGTCTCTTGGTAGGCAAGGCATTTTTGCTTCTATATCACATTTTCTCAAAACTCATCTTATTTATTTGTAATCATAATGAATATATGTGGTTTGTTGTCATATTGTACATAACTGGTTACATATTGACATTGGATACATTTGGTTGTATTTTTTCTCTACCTAATACTTCTGTGAAATTTCTGGTTCTTAGAAGAATTTCGTGCTAGTAACTTGTAGTTAGTAAATCTGTATTGGATGAGATTGGTCATATAGTTGTATTGGGTGTGACTGGTTGTGTTGTTATATTGAAAACTTTCAAAAAAGCTACAGGAGAGTTTAAATAAATCTAGTCATCTGTTAGCAAATTCATTTAATTTGCTAGTTTTCCCTACACCTTCAGGGAGTTATGGTGTATGCTCAAAATAACTTTTCTAAGAAATGATAATCTTAACTTTTTTTATGAAATGTTATTGATGAATCATTAACAAGTCAGAGAATTTGTATTAGAAAATGCACCCTGAAAGGGTAAATAAGAGTCACTTAAATTAAATTGCAGTATCGAATGGCTCGACCGTGTAGTCTTTGATACATACCTTTGGTTCTTGTTTTTATACTTCTTAAGATATTATTTTTTGAGAAAAAAGTTTGACTAGTCCTTAATTTTATTATTATTATTATTGTTGTTAACTGCTAATGGCATTGAATTGCTATTGTCCCCAGGCCAATTTGTCACTAATAAGTCACACATTTGCATTTCATATACAAAGCTAACATACATAATAACACTCACAAAATAAAATCATTAATAGTTAGATTATAAAAACTACCATGAAAGTTGAAATTAAAAATGGATTTCCAAATTAGTTAACTAATATCTTACTCTTAATGGTCTTCGCCATTTTTATTTGAATTACAATTTAAATTAATAAAGTTTCAAGTCTGTATTTGTCCTAAAGAAACTACATAAGCTGAATTTTAGTTTTTCAATCTATTTGTAAAATATTTGTGTATGTATGTGTGTATGGTCCTACTATTACTATGAATAATTGTTTAATATGATTTAATGGTAATATACAATAATTTCCTATTTATGAAGAATATCCTTAACAATGGATGTTTATTTTGATCGTAAGTTGTAAAATATGTTGTGTACATTTTTGATAAATTTTGTTTTTTCAGCAAAAAAATATTTTTAATTGCTTCTAAAAATCTATTTTCATTGCTTTCTATTATCTTTTATTGCACTTCATAATATGTACTCTCACAAATGTGTTGTTTGATCCTTCATTGCTTTCAACTATCTTTTCATAAGTGTGGTTTTCTGTGTGCTTGTATGTTTTCACTCATTTTTTATTGCATGAATTTTCTTAATTGCTTTTGTCTAGTTTCCTACAACTTACTTTCTAAGAGTAATCGTTTCTTCAGGAATCTCAGCTTGTTTTGTATAGAGCAATTTTGTGGATAATTGCAATTCTTTGAAGTGCTGGTAACTTGTGTTTAGTAAAAATGTATTTTGCACAAATTTTAATCAATTTATTTTTCATGTGTGAAATTACTTATTATTTATATTGTTTGTTATAACAAAACTCACATTTTTATCTTTCACAAAATAACTAACTATGTTCGTTGAATTTATCTTATAACAAGTTTTTCTTGAATCTCCAAATAAAACCACATTTATGAGAAAATAATGTTCTTAATTTGAGTACAGCCTTTGCCGCTACATCTTTTATATTCCATTATTTAAGTGAATATAATTTGCATAGCTTATGGGTCAGGGTTTTGATATTCAGAATATGGTATGCAAAAATCTTGTTGTAAAGGCTAGAAATTGTAACAATTTGAATAGAAAATTTTGGTGATTTCTATGCATTTTTATATTCATGTAAATATTTTTGTCCTCTTCCATCCCAAACTCGCTCCCACAGCCCTATTTTGCTTCACTGTTTGTTCTGCTATACAATTCACTGTACCTGTAACATGAAGATTGTTTTGTGTGCTGTGCAGCTGTGTGAATGGAATAATCATTGTTCAGACTTTTCTACAAAAGTTAGTCTTTGTCACCCATAAATGCATTTCAGTTAATATCTCACTTCATTCAGAAGCAAATCAGTTGTTAATTGTCAGTGCATGTTGTTCTTTATTGTTTTATTTGAAAATTGTAATTATCCGTTAATTTTTCCTATGAAAATATTCTGTAAATTGTAATTGTGTTCTCAAGTCACATTCCAATCTCAACTTTTGATTGAGCTGTTAACCTCTATGTGGTAGGTGGCAGCTTATCAGAAGGTGTGAAGAATGTGACGTTAAAAGGTATTGGTACCAAATCCAATCTCCCATCTGATTCTAAAGGTAGGTAAAATAATTAATGCAGCTTATTGACTTGTGAAAAATAACTTGATACTGAGTTACATTGTCATTTTTCAGGAGTAGTAAGAACTCTCTTTGGAGAGTCATCCCAGTTGTCAAGAAGTCCTGTATCTTTGGACTTATCCACAAGTGACAGTAAGTTAAGGTCACTCTAGTAAATGTGCACTACAGTGAAATCTTGGCTCAAAGTACATCATAAAATCATTTTATTTATACTTTATACTGGTAATACAATTTTAACTAATTTATTTTAAATAGTTTGTCCAATACACAAAAATAATTTAAAAAATGCACATCAATCATTAAAATATTTTTCAATGGAAGTTTGTTTTGTCTTTTTGAGAAAGTTGCTTTCCACAAACTGTTCTACCTCAAATAATGATTTGAAAACTGTTTCTGGAACATTTATGTTTTTCTGCATATATACTTTTAACTTCCGAAGATAGTTCACTGCTTCTGTTGAAGATACTGTTTCAGCCTTTCCTTCTTTTACTTCTTTTGCCTCTTTATTATTTTCTTTGAATTTAGTCAATGATTTAACTATGTCACTCTGTGAGGCAGTGACTTGTTTCAGTCCCACCATCAATATTGACATAATCATCAAGTGTTACAGATAATGAAAGATCCAACTCACTTGCAATTTTTTCCCACACCTCACCATGATCTCCATAAGCTTCAACCTCTGGTGAAACACTATCCTGGAAATCAAAAATTCCTGACTTTCTCCATCAATTGGCCATTGTTGCCAATGCAGCCCCTGCTATCATTTGCATCCCTTACAGGATGTTGAAACTTGTGATCTAGGGTTGATTAGAATCTGCTGATCCATCATTTATGAAAATAGACCTTTGCATTACGAATAATTCCCTGGTTTAGTGGCTGCAGTCCAAAAGTGCAGTTGGGAGGGAGGAATTCAATATTGATATTTTCCAACCTGCAGTTTACTGAGCAGAGTTATTATCTACCAACAACAAGTTTTTCTTTCTGGTTTTCCACTATCTAACTCAAGAAACCAGTCTGCAAAACATTCTTTGGTCATCCATGCTTGCTATTTTACCATCCATGCTGTATATTTTACTGGCAGAGATGCCATACCGTTGAAACATCTAGGCTTTATGGAATGTCCTAAAACCATAGGCTTCAATTTTTCAGTACTGGTGGCATTATAACAAAATAATGTTGTTAATCTTTCTGTTGGCTGTTTCCCACCACACTTCTCTCCCTTTTAAGACATTGTTTTATATGGCAACATACGATTAAAAAATGCTGTTTTATCTGCATTGAAAATATCTTTATTATTCTTTTAAATTAGATTTTTCAGATGTTCCTTCCACTCTTGGGCAATATCTTTGTCTCTCCAACAATAATCTTCCGTGGTATGCCACATTTCTCATGAAAACAGCCAGCCAGCACTTCCCTGAAAATCCATTGACAACCATTAGTGTTGCAAATTGTTGCTTTTTTCTTATATCATTGGTCCAGAAATGGAAATCTCACTAGACCTAACTAGTTGAAAATTTGTAGTGGTGATATAATTTTTCCTGATTATTTCAACTAATTTCGTTTTTGCAGACGATGTGCAAGTTGTATATGAACTTACCGTCACGCCTGAAGAGAAAGCAGCTGCTGAAAGATTGAAACTTCCTCCTAATTTCTACTCTTACAAGAACCGTCCTCCATGTCCAGGCTGTTGTGGTTGTGAACCAGAAAGTGACACTGAGGTATTTTAATGCATTTGTTTTCCTTTGTCTTCATGGAGATTTTTGAAGTATTTTGAAGAGTTTTATACTACTTAAAGTGCAATGCTTGCCATGCTTCACCAGCAGTAGTGTATAAATGAAAACATTCAGTGGAATCTTGCTAGCACGTTCTCCATTACCCAGCCATCTTCCCTGCACAGCATTTCTGTTTTTTACAGTTCCCATACAAATTCTGTTAATTTATTCATTAGCATGTTTAACAATCCTGCTTACCACATTTAAAGTGTTTGCAGCATCTGTGATTTATGGTTTTTCTGACAGAGCAGCACGGTTTTCAATGGGTTATTATTATAATTTAATCATTTATACTGACCCTTTACAATATATCACTTACAAAGTTATTTTACAAAGAATGGCATTGAGGAGAAATAAAACAAAGTTAAAAAATTATTTGATTCAAATGGTTTAAAGGCCTATATAGCTCAAGTAAATTACAAAAATGCTCTGTTCAATTTTTTTTTTTTTTATTTTATTTTTTTATACACATGGGAGAAGTATACAATATCATAGTACAATTTAGACAAAGGGATCCTTCCTTTTTACAATTGATAAAAATACAATATAATTCTTTCAGTTGTAACGCATATAACAATGTAACTTACAAAATATAAATTATAAAAAAGAAAAAGAAATGTCAGAAACAATTATAAATTTAGAGTTTTCACATTATTTTCAAATATGACTAACCATTGTTTGCATGCTTACATGTGTGCTTTGTGTTATGTGACTAAAAGTATCATTAGCTAGGTAGTTTTTGGAGAACGAAGCAGCACTAAATAGATCAGAGGAGCAAAAGTTTTTAGAGGGTACTTAAGGTTGATTTTTGCCAAAAGTTTAGGTCATGTTGACATGATTATTTAAAAGCTCAAAACAAAATTATCATGTTATCATGTTCATCAAACAATTAAATCTTTGTTCTAAGGTGTTTAAATTAAATTTAATTGAAAATTGTATTCTTGATAAAATTTGCGCATACAATTACTGGATTTTAGCATCAAAAGTCTTATAAACTTGTGCTGTGTCCTCTCCAACTTCTTCTTAGCCTCTCACACACATGCAGTCTAGACAGCAGTGGCATATTTCAAAATTAGTCTGACCAAGGCATTATAGAATCTCACGATACTTGATATTCACTTGAAATCCACAGTTACCCTTTGTAACTACTCCCACATAAGTATTGTTAGCCACAATAGCATTTATGTGATTCTCGAAAGGAATTTTTTTAATTGAAAATATTGCCATGGTTGTGAATAACATTCATCTTAAATGGAATACCATTGATAGTATAGTCGGAAAGTATTGGATGCCTCCTTCTCAAAAAAGTTATTGTTAACCTTTTCTAATATTTTAAACTTTGTTCATCTGGCACCAATGAGGAGGTTGATAATATCTAGCTGTAATCAAAGAGCAACACACTTGGTAGAAACCTCAAGATAGATTCACATCAGCTGTGAATAATTAAATATTCACATTCCAAATTAGAGTCGTTAAATGTTCAATGAAAACCATAAAAAGAAGTGAGAGCCATGGGGCACTTTTGAAGAGGTTGGGAAACAGTGATGTGATTGTCTTATCCACACAAATGGTAATGGTTGTGTAGATGACCACTAGAGCTGTCTAATACGGAACTAAAAAAACTACAATTCTTAAATTTTGAAATTATGATATCCTGGTTAACCTTATCAAATGCCTGAAAAAAAAAAGAAATGCCAAATACTGAAATCTGTAGAGGCAACATCCACCAGAGCATCCCTTCCAAGCTATTAACAAATGTAAGTCTTCATTATACCTAATTCATGGTAACCGACCTTTCCTTCATAAAACAATGTTGTTTTGTTGATATAACGTTTCATAAAAGAGTTGAGAAGTAGTAAAGATGTTTTCGAAAAGGTTTGGAATGGCGTTCAGAATGGCCTAAAAAATGCGGCAAAGTGAATGCGATTTGAGGGTATTTTGGGGTACTCAAGAGTATTCCATGAGTTATATAGGAGTATTGAAAATATTTTTCAGTCCATGAACTCAGAGCTAGAAAAAAGTGTTCTGCTGTGTCTCCACCGTCTTTGTACTTCGGATTTTTGTGTTGCTTATGACACTTTGCTTTGAATTTGATACAAGATAAACACTGTGTTAATTTACATTCTTTTTAGAATTTGTATTTGCAAGTAATTTAACTTGTCAGCACTTATCATCTGTCATGTATGTTATTACTGTGTAAATTAGTTTTTATTCTTATCAAAAAAAATATGACAATGACAAATTGAGCAATTTTGATATAACATTTTTCCACTTACAGAATTTCAAAATTTTCAATCCTTAGAATAATATGTCAACAAAATTTCAATGTACAGTCAGAGTATTCACTGTGAAGTGCTCTTGTCAATGAGCAGAAGTGTTATTAGCAAAAATATTAGGTGGTAAAATCTCTATTAGGCACACTGGAGCTATGACTGAGTAGGCTGCGAGATGGTATGTTTTTTGATGCACAGTGCAACCTTGGATCAATCCAGACTGTTCACTACATGGTCCCATCCACAGAAGTGCAAAAATTGTAGTTTGTTGTGTGAACACGGGTCGTCAAATAGGGCATGGAATTTATGTACAAATAAAATGCAGATGCCATGATTTTTTATTCAATTCTATTTATTCAGATTTAAAATACAGAAAATACTGCTTCTGGGAAGGCACAAAAGATCTTTCATTATACAACTTTTATCAGTAATTTGATAATAGTATATTATTCCATTTGTTTATAATGTTGCTCTTTTTTGCATGAATGAGAATAGCCGCATGAAAAATCAAGAAGTGTATACGGCTATTCTTAGGAGTCCAAAAAAGTAACATTATAAATGAATTGCATTTGCTATTTATTTGTAAAACATCCTTATAAAATTACTACAAGGGTAAAATGAAGTAGAATGGTATTTTATTTACAGTGTAGACCATGGTCAGATGAGGTGTTTATTGTTCATTGTGAAATGGATTTACCAGAATTATCGTTAATACCTAGAAAATCAGCTGAAAATTATGAAAACAATATGATAAATTTGTAATTTGGATGGAAGAGATAATTATGAATGGCGTTCAACTAGTGTCGCAGAATTATACATTGAGGAGTCAGTAGCAAGTAAGGGTAGAATCGATATGACAATTGTATCTGGGTGAGAGATGCCAAACACAGGCGAACCTTCAAAACTTCACACTTCAAATGAAAAAACAGTTTCTGGAAGTTCTGTATTTTCTTTCACGAATAATTCGTAATTGCATATTCCATTTTCATTATTAATTTTTTTTTCTTTCTTTTTCTTTCTTCTCCTCCTCTTCTGTAACGGGAGAAGGAAATCTTCCATAAAAAGGATAATAATTTTATTAATTATTACCCAGAGTTAACTTTCAGGAAAACACTTTTCCCATCCTCAGCGGGTCTCTACCAAAGAGGAGAAAATTGAAAAATATAAGGAGCAAAAAGAAATACAGTGAATTGATGTGAAAAAATTTAACAAAATAATATGAAATTAATAATAAATAAAATTAAAAATACTTACTGCCCAAGCAACGTGGCTCTCTTACAAATGTTCACAACATGGTGAGAAAAAATATGAAAACTGAAAAACATGCTGGGTACGGCCGGGTGGCAGACATCTTTTGGAATGGAGAGAAGAAAAAGCTTACCAATTGTGTGAGATGGGAGGGGAACCAGAAGAGTAGGAGTAGTAGTCATAAAGAGATTTAAAATTGACTGCTTTTTTCAGGCAGAAAATTAGGAATCTGAAAAGGTCTAGAATTTTAAATTACAAAAAGGACATATTTTAAACAAGTTGACTAGGTGAAGAAATTTGAAAAAAAATAAGGTCAATAGAATGATTTGGGGCTAGTCAATGAAAGGATTGAAGATGGGACTGCTATAAAAGCATAGTGTATTATCAATAATTGTTTACTTTGTCAAATCTACCTGTTTTTCCTGAAAACATAATTAAGACTTCTACCCTTCTGTGTCAGTTGCAACACATGGTATTTCAATTTCTAATTTTGGTCAATAAGTACTCTAAGTTTTTAAAAATAATTTAAACTCACCATAAATAATGTATAACTCACTATATTTGGACAACCACAGTCTAAATTATCACAACTTAATTTGTGAAGCTTCATATTACGTCTCTGGTATAATGCCCAGATAATTACCAAATGCATATGTGCTTGTAGCAAATATGTAATATTAAGGGAAATCTGGCTTAAGTGATCATCAATAGTTCTGTGAAAAATTAAAGTTTGTGGCTGCTTAATGAATGTTATGAGGTTACTGGAAGAGTAAATCAAATCTAATTGTGCTAATTTCTATGAAATGAGCTATGTGCTCTGTAACCTTTATTATTACTATAAACAATGTATTTTTGAAAATTTGCAGTCTCTCAATAAACATTAAAACACCCTTTACTTGCCACTCTGCTCCCAAACTATCAGTACAAAATTAACATGTGCTGAACCCTTAACGTAGTATTGTATATAACTGGTATCATTATGTTGTTCGTTTTGTGTAATATAAATGAGCAAATATCAGATTCTTTGTGGAAGTTTTCACTCTCAGTGGAAACATACTTCAATAATGAATGTTTTAAAAGAGAAGTTTGCAATGAAGTTTTTGAGAAATAGAATTATTACAATATTGGCAATGGAGGCCATTGGGATGACCCTATGTATACAAATTGCCTAAAAATCTCTAGTTAAAGGTGACTTGAAAGCAAATACAAAATTTCACAATTTCATATTGATTGATTTTCACCAAGTGGGGAAATACTAGCAGGTTATTGGTAAGCATTTTCACTCAGTACTTGCATGGAAAATACATTGAAATAAGCTACACCCAAATCTCATATTCAATCTGGTACCTAATCAGCTAATCTGAAGACTGATTTTTTGCACCTGAGCTAAGAAGGTGCTGCTGCTGGTGATCTTGGTTGACCCTTCACCTAGGAAGATAAAACTGCTTACAGCTTTCACCTCTTGCTTGTTCAATAATAAACTCGCCAATAATGACCAATCGTCACCAATCCGTATGAAACTTACTGTTTTTTGTTCATAAGTCTTCTTCCAATTGTCAAAAGCAGTTTAATATTAACACTGTGTTTTCAATTATACACTACCTTCTACTAATGTCTCATGAAAATCTTTAGTGTCCAACATGGTGTGGGTTGCATGATAGATTGAAGAATGAGAATGAAGATTTACATCTTGTCATAAAAATATATTTAAAAATATAAAGAATCGTCCATAACCATAAGTGTAATCATTGTCAAAATACAATATTTGGAAGCAGATTAGGACTTTTTCTGTGCATGAAGAATGCTTCTTATTCTGTAGCTTTAAAAAAAAATGTATATGGAAATGTTACATATTTCAAATGAATACTTGAGTTTTTATTTATGGATATCATATGTTGGGATTGACTGTTGGATGGTGTCTGTACATTTCCATAGTGATGGCACACACAGAGCTATAACAGTTGGAGGTTTTCAGTCTGCTGACTTGCTTTGTAAACCACATTCTTCACCAAAAGCAAAATTAAGTTCAATGTGTAAGCAAGGTAATGAGCTGCTGTGCACCTGAATTCTAATGAAATGAATATGCTTTCTAAGCCAAAAACAATTGAGATTTTGTAGAAGGTAACCTATATATCTCAGAAACTCTTTAATCTAAAGCCAGAGCTTGTGCATTTATTCTCACTAACTGTCAAATTCCAAAGAAAAATGTTTGGACTGCAGATAAAGATTCAGTAATTATGAGGAATTTGTGAAGCTTGAAATAATAGCTATTGCTCTGGTCATTAATTATTTACAGAAAAATTGATCTTAAAATTTGTTTTTTATATTGCAGGATAGCAAGTTCACAAAACCTGCTACAATTACATCAAGCAGAGTTAACCGTTCAGGAGAGTTACATGGTGAAAAGATATCACAGTCTCTACCCTTTTCTTCACCTGCTGCGACATCGTTCTCCAACTCAACTATGCTTCCTCCTACTACACAACCTTCTTCATTTGTCTTTAGCATTTCTCATGCAAGCACTCCAGGAGTTACTACTTCTGGTTCTGAGCAGCCTCCAGATGTGAACATCTTCGGTTCTAATAATCAAGAAAGAATTGCTTCATCTGGAACTGCTTCTCAGACATCAGTCTTTGGTGCACTGACATCAACTCCATCAGCTACCACTAAAGCATTAGCTTCTTTTAGTTTTTCTCCCGGTGAAAACAAGGATATTAAGCCTGTTTTTGGTCAAAGATCTCAAACAATTTTTGGCCAAAATTCTACTGGTAGTTCAATTTTTGGAAATGCTACTGTGTCCACTCCTACAACATCAGTGACTACTGCAACTTCTGTGTTTGGTTCAGGAGCACAAAGCCCTTCACTTTTTAGCTCTTCTGCTCCAAGTTTCAAAAATTCAATTTTTGGTTCACCTCAGGCATCATTTGGACAATCCAGTAGTCAACCCTTCTTTGGCCTACCTTCCACTGCATCAGAAGGAAAGGAAAGCACACTTTCCATCTTTGGCAGCAGTGGAAGTTTGGGCAACATGCCATCAGCAACACCAGTGTTTGGACAAAACACACAGATTCCTAGTACTAATGTCACCTTCAGTCCTCAATTTACAGTTAAGACAAGTAATCAGTCTGATAAGCCTTTCTTCTTTAGTGTAACAGCTACTGACAGTAAATCTGGAAAAGTAGATGATAAGCATGAGAAGCCCTTTTCCTTCAGTGTAACTTCAACTTCTGCAGATGAGGCTGTGAAAATGGACAAGACAAGTGTCAAGGAACAGACTGAGGGTGTGCCTTTCCTTCCCACAGATTCAAGTCTGACCTTTTCATCATTGGCATCTAAAGGGGAGAAAGCACCTTTCTTGCAAAGTAAGTATTGTACTCTGAAATGTTTGCATAAAATTCAAATGTTCAGTAAATTATCTGCATACGTTCCTGTAATTTACATTCAAGACTGTAAAGTATTACCCGACAAAGCAAACCTGTTGTTTAGTCATATTGTTTACTGATGCAACACCACCACAATGCAGGACTCAACAGATGGAGATCACAAATTTGAAAGTTCTTATTTGTAAACAGTCTTGCACAGATCTAGGAAGAAAGATTATGTGGACATAATTCATTTTAATCTTATGGGGATATTTTATTACGAGGTAGCAATAAATGTTCAAAAATATTAATTAAATGATGTGCTTAAAGGGTCACCCAATTTTACAATAACATGAAAAAACATGAATAGAAAGGGAAAGAAAGTACATAAAAATTAAAATTGTATTTGCTACAAGTACATTAACATTAAAGTAACAAAATTTTTAGGTCTTTCAATTCAGTCAAACCTTAAATGGAATGTCCATTTAAATGAATTGAACACTGAATTAAGTTCTTTATTCTATGCTTTCAGAATTCTTTCAAATTCAGTCAGCCTCCAGACTGCTTGTTGTGTATATTCGCGAATGTTCATTGCCGCCTGAGATGTGGCATAATATTGTAGGGAAATACATCTTATAGTTCCCAGACTTTTAGATTACAAAAACCAATTGTACGAATAATAAGTAAATACCACCCATGTGATTCTTGTAAGCCTCTCTTTATTCATCTAGGTATTTTACCATTACCTTGCCTCTTCATATATGAATCAGTGGTTTTTGTAAAAAATGACTTACTTAAGGGCGGGAATGTTTTCAGCAAATGCTATAACTACAACACTCGACGTAGTAATCATATACATCAGGTGACAGTATCAACAGCTCACTACAAAAAATCACGTAAAATACATGTTCATTATTTTACAACACCTTGCCAGATGACATTAAACTGTTAAATTCGATTCAGAAGTTTGTCCCAAGTAAAATCTTTTCTGCTGCACAATTGTTTCTATACAATTAGAGAATATACCGAGCATCCCAAAGGAAAGTTATATTAATTTTAACAATGATATTTAATGTATAATTGTAAATAACTAGTAATGTGTATTGTACTTCAGCTTCTGGGTCAATGACCCCCCATTCGATCAGATTTTCGTCCAGTTTCTCTGATCCTTGAGCAAATGCTGAGATGACCCCTTGTTTTACTTCTGGACATAAATGTAACTTCATATTAACTTCTACCAATAGCTCATCACACACAGTTTTTAACTGTTTTTGACATAAATAAATAAATAAAAATAAAGTAGCACTTGTGATTCCTTAAATATAGCTCATAAGAGCAGACTTGCATTAAAATGAGCAAGACATAAAGCGTCTCTGAAAATATGATGAATGTAACTACCCTAATTGAAATCAATGTGTGATTACACACATGTTAACTTTGTCAAAAAAAAAAAAAAAAGTAACAAAGTTAGTTTTGCTTTGAACAGGTACATGAAAATTGTAAGTTTTACTTACAATAATACTTGTGTGTTAGTTGAGCCTTTTTTTCTAGTGTGTAAGTAGTAGTAATATCTCTTAAAAGGACATTTCTAGTTTTAATGAGTTAGAAAAGGTGATTTAAATGTTTTAAATGGGTTGTTCCCTTTCAGCAGAGGAATCCAACACAAAGCCTTTCACTTGGGCTGGAGCTGGAGCTCAGGTGTTTGGAGCTTCACTGCCGAAGACAAGCTCGACCAAAGTGAAGGAATCCCCTAAAAAAATTGGCAATGCTGAAGGTTCAAGTGATGAGGAAGAGGGAGCAGTAGAAGGAGAGGACAACCATGATCCTCATTTTGAACCTATTGTGGCTTTACCTGATGCCATAGAGGTGCGAACAGGAGAAGAAGATGAGGAAAAAGGTTACTAAAGCTATACATGTTAACAGTTTTATAATGGAACAGTATACAGTTTTTCTATTTTTGAGTATTTTTAGTATTGTAGTAAAATGTGTTTTTGTGAGCTTGACTCAACATATTCTCTGAGGATGGTGTATATTCTAGCTTGTTGAATTACATGAAAAATAAACATTTATTGAAGAAGGATCCTTAAACTTGAATGATAATTAACATTAAATTGTAGGGTCATTGATAATCCAGTTCCTGCAGATTTGTGGTGTGGATTTCAAAGCACTTTCACAGTGAAGATAAAAATGATGCACTACAGATTGTTTCTTTCTGGGGTAGCTATAGCCTAGTCCATTTATACACAAATGGATGTTGCAAAATGGTTATGAAGTTCTAATGTTTGCATACTTATCTTGCTGTGTAGTAAACAAAAAGTATCGCAATTGTGCAGCAGAAATAGGTGATTTTTCAACAGAAAAAACCTATTGTCCGACCCTGGTGGATAAATCTTGTTCCTATATGTAGTAAATTACTTCCTCTAACACATTGTGTTATTAGAATTGATGTTTTGAGTGTCCTTGATACTGAATAATTGGTTCTTGGCAAAACAACTGCTCTTCCATCGATCCATCCTTCCAACCATGAACAATGCTAGCAGCTAAACCATAAGCTGGCTTTTCACCAAAATTAATATTTCTCAGTCAATCTGACTGATGTTGAGACCCCTTTAATTCAAAACAGATATTTTAATTTTCAGGGGTATTTTTCATGATGCCTCAAGGACATTTTCAAATTTTTCTCAAAAATGGCTCTAAATTTTTTAATTAATTTTGTCCTTGCATAGCGTAAAGGATGTTTAAAGAAACTGCACAAGTCACAGTTTCATTGCAAAAGTTATAAATTTTTTCAAGGTCTTCCCGCACCTGCAGTATTAAAAAAAGAAAGTTTTCCTCAGAATGAAATTTAAAAAATGACATAAATGTCATTTTACTTTTACTCTGAATGTATTTAGTTGTCAAAAATTACTGTAATGTAATTTTCTTTATTTATCATTAATGTTTACATTTTGATCTTTTTAAACATTACTGTATTTGTGTGTATAAGTACTTCAAATAGTTTCTTACGAAATTTATCGAACACTAAGAGTTTTGAGTGAAAACAATGCCATAATTGTGCATTTTCAGAAACACTCAAACAATATTTTCTCAATGATTGCTGCAAATTTTACAACAAAAATTTCCATACAGGACTATGTGTTACTATTCTGTTCATTCTTAAAGATACATTTCAATACTACTATTAGGGAACTGAAAAATAGGAAAAATTCACCAAAGAGATTACAAAACTAGTGCGAGAAAGTCTGTGCCGTTCTGCAGAACTGCTTTTTTTTTCTTCTTTTTTTTTAAAAAAAAAAAGGAGTAAAGTATGTGTACTGCCAGCAACACTCTACTTTCAAAAATTACAAAAAAATTAACATTGCTTAACTACAATGTTATTGATGGATTTTTATTTTTCCTGATTAAAATATGTTCTAAAATGTTCATGTTTAACTCAATTCAAGTATTATTTCTTGAAACAGGTAAAAGAAAACAAATAGGTAATCTCAAAAAAAGCTCTAAATGCTTAATAAAAGTGGCACACATCTTATTTTTGTTGAACTTCCTTTAGTTGCAAAAGTTACAGTAGTTAGGAAGAAGTCTATTCTGGGGTGCCAGATTTTGTAATGTCAGGTAGTGGCTAGATGCAGATAATAAATATAGTGTCTGAAAATTTTAAGTACAAATTTCAATATAATTTTGAAGTCTTTAGATCTGCAATTCATTATGCAAAAGGAAAGTGAAAAAATGTAGTCAATTTATTCTAGGAAGAACGTTCTTGTGAAGGCAGATTGCCAGAATATTACAGCTAGTACGTTGAGTAAATTGCTTTGACTTTGGGTATAGAATACTCAGTCTACTCAGGTTAAAACTCTTCTACTTCAAAATGACAATTCTGGAGACGCCACCATCCTTGTGGACCTATGATAATTTATAGAAGAAAAAGCAAGCCTTATAATTCATTTGAAAGAGGAGGGGGGGGGGGGGTAACAGATACAGCCACAGCAACTCACTCTCTGTTTGTAAATATTATCTATTTTTTTTTTTTTTTTTTGTGAAAATGTGGCTGAAGGTTACAAGATATGTCCATCGTGACAAAAATCAAGAAATTGTCATTTACAAATATGTGCATGTGTCTGATTTGGCTTGTATTGTTACTGTCTCAAGCCCTTCATTTGTTTTCCAAATGGCATGTCTTTTCCCTCCTTTTCATTTACTTCCCCTGTTGTTTTGTGTTCCTGTACACACTAGTTCTCATGTTCTTTTGTTAATAAATTGATTTGAGTTTCGAGCCTTCATATATAGTTGATTTTTAAAGCAAAAGAATTAGTTATTTCTGCAATATTGAGGATGTGATATGGTTAAATACATTTATACTAAAACAATTGGTTTAACATACTTGAGTTGGGATAGGTAAGACTAACAAATTCATGAACAAGATTTTCTTTTTGAATTGAATTGAATATGCCTTATTTTACGTGGCGAGACTCCGGTCATCAGGCCCGCTCTTCCGTCTGACCACGCAAATTTCGCTACGCTCCTTTCATCAACTAGCAGAGGAAGGAGGTATTTCTTGGGCGAGAAACAGGCGATTTTGAATTTAACTCAGAGGCGTCATTTAGGCTTGAGGATCTTTTACATGCAAGTAAATCTACTAACATGGGACAGCCGGCTTTACTTCCCCTCCGAAGGAAGGCGTACGAAGGATTTTGTCGCCCCTAAAAATCCACGGCTTTGATCGGGTTCGAACCCGCGAGCTTGGGTATAACAGTACGCTAACCGTCACACCATCGCCGCCGCTTCTTTAAAACTGCTTCAAATTTTTTGCTCAAATAAAGCAAAGTTCTGATTTTCATTAAAGCTTCTAAAATTTTGGAAATTGCAAAGAAAGTTCTTTTTTGTTTTTGATTGGTTTGTTTGTCGATGGTGATAATACATCAGGGCCATTGATATTTTTATCCAGCACTTGTAGTGTAACAGATAAGGCAATTAATCATTGAGGCTATGCACTCAAGTTCAGATCCCATCATCAAATATTTTTGCAGGGGGGAACTTTTGCAGGTTCAGCTGGCATTATAACATTTTGTTACATTACAAATATCAGAAAGAATGTGCAATACTATTTTCTTAAATTTATTGCAATGAAATTAACTTTTTTGACACTTTACTCTGAATCATCCGGTCTCCTTGTAATTTTCTAATTTTAATTATTTTCATGGAAATTCCTTGTAAACGTTTCATTACTAAAAAATTCGCTCTATTTCCCCCAATCTTTTGATCAGTAACACTCCCATTAATTTTGTATGTATGTTTGTTTGTATATTTAATATATGGATAATGCTCATCCCCATTGTTGTCATTGAACAACATTGAACAATTGAATAACATTTTTTTAAATCCTAACTGGTATGGTTCTCAAATGACCCATCACATTATCTTTTTAGAATTGCATTATTCTTACTAAAATTTTGTTTTATTTTATTTTATGATAGTTGACAGTAATCTGGGTATATAGTAATTTACAACTCAGCATACTAATTCCTGTGACTGATTTTCTTTTAGTTTTTTGTGAGCGAGCAAAACTGTACAGATATGAAGTCGAACTAAGACAATGGAAAGAACGGGGTGTGGGTGAAATGAAACTGTTGAAGCATCCTGTACGAGGAACTTTCAGACTCCTTCTCAGACGAGAGCAAGTAAGTTATTTACTTATCGTTAGTGAGAATAAAATTAATATGGTGTGAAACTTTCATGTGTTCATTGCACGGGGAAGGAGGTAAAAATCTGTAAAATTAGCACAGAATGATGTAAGTATATATCTTCTGAAAAAGATGTTGAAAATCTATATACTGATTGTTGTGAAATTAAATGTTCTTCTAACATTAAGTATGAACAAATTTTTCATTAGAGAATATTTATCCAGGTACACAAGGTGGTGTTGAATCAGCTTGTGACACCAGACCTTGAACTCAGTTCATTATCTGGCTCTGAAATGGCCTGGTGCTGGGGTGGAGTGAACTTTGCAGAAGATGAAGCTACAGGGGAAGTATGTACTGACCCCAAACTAGAGAAACTTGCTGTTAAGTTCAAGAATGTGGAACTGGCGAAAAAATTTTCTGCATGTGTACACGAATGTGTTGCAGAACTGAAAATTAGATCTGCAGTCCCTTGTGAGTGTCTTGGTTTAAATCATTTAAATTTTAGTATTATTGATGAATAGTAAAATTGGTATGCTAAAGTGTTTTGAAGCAAAATGTATTTCTTAAGGAGTTGTGAACAAATATTTTATTTTACATCATTTCTTTATACGAGGTTGCTGTAGGTTTTCGTATCATGCATTACATTTTCTTTATAGCTGTGTTACCAGAGCCAGTACAAAATGTAGGTCAGAAACCACATTCTAGTACACAATCTGCAGGAGAGGATGAGGAAGAGGAAGAGGATTATAGTGACAGAGAGAAAGAGGACGAAAATGAAACTGAGGAAGATGATGAAGACGATGTGGAGGAAGAGGAGGACGATGATGAAGAGGATGATGAAGATGAAGATCATAACATTATGTTTGAGAAGCGAGCTACTCTCCATGCTCAGGAACCTGGGAAAGAATCCTGGGTACACCTTGGAATGGGTGTTTTACAAATACTGTTTGATCATGACAACTTATCGGCACGTGTGTACATGGTAGCTGATGGTTCTGGAGATGAATTGTGCAACACACTCATTGCTACAAACACTGATTTAAAGGCGAGTATTAAATGAACTAAATTTGCTGTAAACAATTTTATGATGGCAAAATGATGTAAAAAAAAAAACTTCGAAGTTGTGTGGACAAATCCATTCACAGATGGTCATGGTTTCATTGATTATTTTGAGTTTACTTAGTATTTTAAATTTTTTTTTGGTTGATAAATGATAAATATTAGCAATCAAAAAAAGTTGATGTATAGATAAAATAATATTGAGTTTTTCACAGCAATTAAATAATTATTTAATCACTTCGAAATATGATATATTACAGCACGAAAAATGCCTGCCAATATGTGGACATTACCATTCCTTTCTTCATAGTTTTCGTTGTGAGCTTGTTAAATGTTTGCAAGCGTTAATGAATTGTATCCATAGTAGAGAATTCACTGGACAGAATAGAAGAAAAGTCAGGCACATGCTAGCCCTCTTTCTCCTTCTCCTCTCCTCCCCTCTCTCCTCTCCTCTCCTCTCCTCCCCTCTCCTCTCCTCTCCTCCCCTCTCCTCTCCTCTCCTCCCCTCTCTCCTCTCCTCCCCTCTCTCGTCTCCTCTCCTCCCCTCCCCTCTCCTCTCCTCTCCTCCCCTCTCTCCTTTCCTCCCCTCTCTCCTCTCCTCTCTCCTCTCCTCCCCTCTCTCCTCTCCTCCCCTCTCTCCTCTCCTCCCCTCTCTCCTCTCCTCCCCTCTCTCCTCTCCTCCCCTCTCTCCTCTCCTCCCCTCTCTCCTCTCCTCCCCTCTCTCCTCTCCTCCCCTCTCTCCTCTCCTCCCCTCTCTCCTCTCCTCCCCTCTCTCCTCTCCTCCCCTCTCTCCTCTCCTCCCCTCTCTCCTCTCCTCTCCTCCCTGAGAAAATGCTGAATCTGAGTAGTTTTTTGGTTTTTGTTTATGTTCTTGTGAGCAAATGATCTATTGAGCCTAGGAAATAGTATTTTCTCACGAAAGGTAATTAACTGTTGTGGCAATATTCTCAATAGCAATAAAATGGTAAGTAGTATATGTTCATTTTTATTCATACCATCCAATGTTTTTTCAGCAGAGTATTTTTCATGCGTTCATATATTGTGTTGGGTACTTTGTTCTTTTCTTGCTCTCGTTACCTATTTTATACTGATACTTCCACTAAATTTCAATATTTTCCTCCACTCTCTTTTTGTCATTTCCTTGTATTCCTTTTTACTTCCCCTTCCTTATGCATTTTGCTCTATGTGTACAAGCTTTTACCTTTCTACCTCTTCTTACCTATCTTTTTTCCCTCAGCCATCACCTCTTCCCCACTAATGCCGTGATCCCTCCTTGTCATTATTATACAGTTTTTAATTAATGTTTTTATTGCTTTTCTAAGGGGTTATTTTGTTTTATTTTTTCAGGTTATTCATAAAGATTGCATTTGGATGGCCAAAGACCATTCTGAGGAACCTCCTGTAACTCGTACATTCAAAGCTTGTTTCAGTTCTGAAAAATCAGCACAAGAGTTCAGTACTATATTTGCTGAGGTACTTTCTTTGTTTTCTCTTGCATGATTTATCTTTCAAAGTTTTTTCAAAAATAGCTCCAAATATTTGAGTTAATTTTTTCCCCTGGGCAGAGCAAAGGACACATCAGTGGTGCAAGTTCCATATTTTTGAACCCTCTGAATTTTTGTAAATTGCTTTTTTCCAACTTCCTACAACTACAGTATTTGGATTTTATATAGGGATATTTTTTGTGAATGAAATATGTTCTTCAAAAATAAATCTTTAAATAAAATCTATACGGTTTAAAAGATATTAGTACTTTTTGCATAATTTTGCATGAGATATAGATAAATTTTAAGCTAAGGACACTTAAATGTCACTGGTCTTTCTTCGTTAAGCATACTGCATTGTTAAAAATTGCAAAAGTTACAAATAACGCCAGAAAGTATGATGTTGCCTTGCTAGTTTGGACAGGTGCCTCTCGGGAGTAAATCTCCAAACATTAGTGGAGGTGAGGGACAGATCTTCTGTATTGTTCCGTGCATATGTGTGTGTAAATCAGTGACAGTGGTTGTTGTTTCTTCGAAATTGCCGTAATGTAGCAAACCTTTTTTCTTTGCAGGGAAGGGAAATGGAACAACCTTCAGAGACCTTGGAATCTTAATTCAGTGGAATGGTAAATATTTGTTCTTACAATCTAGTTGAAAATGGTGTTGCTGTGAAATATTCAATTTTTTATTTAACAAATGAATTGACTCAAGAACGCCTTGTATTTTGATGCCCTATAGTGCCGGATGTGAATAATTTCGTCTGACTTTTAAAATATTTTCTCATGATAAAATGTTGCAAAAAAATACAGTATATACATTTTTATATAATTTCTTGCTATTACAGTACTGCGGGAAGTAAAATGAAAATCCTTGTCCCTTTGAAACCTGGTTCACCCATATTTCAGAACTCCATACCCCCAAGAGGTAAGCTGTTTATCCAATGCAGCCATGCAGCTACTTTTCAATTTATGTTATGAAAGTACACTAGAGGATGACAGTGTTAACTGCAGGAAAAACACAAATGAAAAAGTTTGCACAGGTCTTTTTGCACTGGAGATTTATATATGAAGGGCAATTGTGAATTCATGAAGGGCAATGAAGTCAAGGCGCGCGCTCTCTCTCTGTCTCTGTCTCTCTCTTGTCTCTGTTTTTTTTTTTTTAATGTTAGCAAGTTGTTTGGGTATGTATTCAGAGAAGTAATAGTGAATGAAACAATGATTTGTAAAAAGTCTTAAAATTTGGAAACCATGAAAGAGCAAAATTCAACAATCAACTAACAATGATGTAGGAAAATAAGCAAACACATTAAAATATTCAAGAAGTTGTCTATTGCCAGGATTTATTATTTTAATTTTAAGGGGAAAACATTTAATGGTTTTTCTTCTTCTAATTTGAGTAACATTTTTATCCCTTTCTGACCTCTCTATTTCATGTTTCTTGAAATGTCAGAGAATGTATCTAATATTCCATTAACCCATTTCTTCCCAAGCATTGAAATACCTACTTTTTTTGAAACTTCTGACTGTAATATTAATAAATCATCTCCAAAGAGCGTAAATATACGCTCCAAATATTTTTGCGATTTTTGGTGTTGCTGGAATGGAACGCAACATTGGGAGTTCACGCAACATTCACACAACAAGTTCACGCAACATTGGGAGTTCTCCGGTAAGAATGAGTTATATCAACATTCTCAAAAATATTCTATTTTCTCAATGTAATACACAATAAAAACCCATGGAAAAATTTGAAAATAAGTTTATTTATGATATAGTGGGCAACATTTATTATGCAAATGAACTTGACACTTTTTACATTTATAAATATTTTGATTTTACAAATTTTACATCTACGTCACGAATTATAACATGACCAACAAGGTCTTTTTTTATAGCTTCAGGCAAACTTTTTTTGCTACAACGCCCCAGATTGAAATTTTTAATTCTATTTACTTCTTCCCTTCAGAGAAGGGCGAATTCAATTTCAGATCTGAAATCAATTTAACTTGTCTTTGCTCCAGTTGCTAAGGTGCGAATTTCCAGGCATTTACAATAGCACTATCTATACCATTTGTAAAAAGGGGCCACCACCATTTTTTGCCTTTTATTCATATCCTATAATTTGCAATAGCGTTGTCATACACCGCCCATTCCCTGATTGTACTGAAATGTGAACCATTTCATGTTTTTTTCCTCACGGTTACACCGTTTCGTGTTCACAAGAGGTTCCAAAGTATCGACATTTGTTGCCACTGTGACAACCGAATTGTCGTACCATCTAACTAAGAAAATCTATTTTCTTTGTCCATCATGTAGTCATACGTTTCTTTACTTATAATAGTCTCTTACGGAACAAAAATAATATTATTATAAGTGCAATGTTTAATTGTTTTCCTTGTTACACAGATAACACATACCTTTAATATAGTTGTTCCCTTGTAAATCCACAAAAAAAGAAATTTAGTCTCAAGTACTTTATTACAATAGAGAGAAAAAACTGCGAATGTGAAAGCACGCACTACTGTCTCAAAGCAAAAGAGAGAAGCTTTCGTAGACGATCCGTTTTGTTTTCAATTTCCAGAAGAATCTTCGAATAGATTGGACACGTGCTTATCTTAAAATTTCAGTGACAGGAACTTCTAAGATGGCAGCATATTGCTGTCAAATTCCCTTCCAATTGTAGGGTTCTGGGAACTGGTGAGTATCGGATACTAAGCCCGCGTGCGCATCACCGGCCTACTGGGAAACTCCCAACGTTGCGTGAACGCATCACGATATTTATTTACCTACAACATCCGTTTCACTTCTCATTCAAACTTTTAAACTTGTCTTTATATAACATATACTTCCCACTATCATTATAAACTGCTTCACAGTTCATCAATTTTAAAAGAAAAAAATTAGTAACCTCATTTAGTAAATTATGCTGTACAACCTGAAGAAAAAAAATTAATATGTCAGTACCAATATATGGTATACTAAAATAAAAATATATTTACAAATCACAATGAATGGTATGAATGTATGGTGTAAAAATTCACAAATGCAATGTTAAAATAGTACCGTAGGAAAATAATCATGAACCTAGCATTGCGTTCACGCAACGTTGGGAACAAATGGGTTAAATTGCATCATAATTGTTTAGAAATGACATTCAACCTTGACAGAATTTTGTTGGAGTGTTGTCTTTTTCTTCCTTCGTCAAGAAACAAAACTCTTCACAGGTAGCAGAGTCCTTATTTAATTAAACAGTATGTTTAAAGTTTTTTTCTTTTTTCTTTACAGTTGCTATCAAGATCCATTCCAACTACCCAACCTGTTATAAAACCTTAAAAAAAGATTATGCATCATTCTTGCATCCTGTAGACATGGGAGACTGGATTCAGTGCTATGAAGAAATTTGATTTGTTCTATTCCTAAATTATAAATAAATGAATAAGGGTAAAATGTTAGCTTAGATGCAAGACCAATTTTGGATTAGCAAATCATGAACTGTATAGTGCTTTACAGGATAGGTGCATACATTACCGTCCTGAAACTTTCACATATTTATATACATACATTATCAGTTTTACAAGCATGTCCTGTACTTGTTAATAGTCATCAAATGTTAAGATTTTAAAGCAAATGTATTATTGCCTTTTGTTGTGTGTTATCTGATATTGTCACAATTTGTGTGAGATTTTTTTATTTTTGTAGGTACTGCATGAATTAAGGATTGCATTCCTGTACTACACAGATCACAAATCAAAATTCGAACATTTTTCCTGTGATGTGTATACTATCTTGTTATTGCTGTTCCACAATAAAAACAATTGTAGAGAATGGATGTATTAATGTCACCTTATTTAACACAGACCCATCTAGGTTTTTCATTTCATACTGATAAGATATTCAAAAAGTTACTTTTTCTACCTTTTTTTCTGTAACTACATGTGACTTCCACATTCTTGTAATGAATACTGTTTCAATCCCCTTTTGAGTTGAACTCAAGTCCCGACACCCTCCTGACTTGCTTTTGTCACCATTGTGGGAAGCTGCTGCTCTTAAATCAAGTAAATGGTGTTCTATATATAGTTCTAAAGCCTTCAGCCTTAGATATTTTAATAGAAATGCAGTTATAACAAATACTGTATTTAACGGAACACAAGACAAAGATTTCTCTCCCTAAATATTTGAAAATTAGAGGGTCGTTGTAATATTCGTAGATTAAGCCTAGTGGGTTGAATCTCTTTTCACAGACTTTATATCAAGAAACACTAATGCTGATGTAACAGCCAATAAGCTGCAAAGGTGATAACTATCATCTATTAAGTAATTTTAACATATCTAATTGTATTCGTGGGCATCCAGCAATGATTTGTGGGGCGTTTCAGACTAGCATTTTTGATTGGCCTGGTAAAGCAATCTCGAATGAATGTCAATGTAATAAGTTAAACTGAAAATGAAAGGGGTCCGAGAGTTCGTTACGCAATGTACAGCAAGGCCTCTTTGCTTCCACCATGTGGATGCCCAGCAAGTGTGAAAATGCATTTTGCAAGAGTTGGAAAAGAAGAAATTCACATAGATTGAAATACAGTTTCTGTATCTGATCAGAGATATGAAGTAATGAATGTCTTAGCAAAAAAAACCTCCCAAACTTTGTAAGTTTCCTCTGTCCCATGTTGCAGAGACTGAGATGTACAGACATGCAGTTCACAACTGGATCATGCGAATTTAATGATAATGGTTAACGAATCAGAGATCACTGACAAATGCATCTCAAGAAGAAAATCTGGTAATAGAGAAGGAATGTTCACATGGAGCGAGATGAAAGACTATGCAAATTCAAATCAGGAGGGTAATTCGTATTGATTATTTTGTGAATAAAATAAATTGCCTTCTATAAAGACTTCAAAATAATTAATTAGTAATTAATGAGATCCACTGCATTTAACTTCAAGCTTTCGAATCTGTAAATTTTCATTAGAATGAACTGAAAAAGTTATTTAAATACTAAGATTATTTATAGAAACAATTATCTCAAAAGTGTAAAGCAGTGTGGGGGCAAAAATATGCAATTATAAGTTGTCAAAATGAGCTTGGAAAATTTACAACTATGAAAACCACAATAAAGCAGTGGATTTTTGGAATTTAATTAAGCATTTGGATGACTAAACTCTTCTCACGCATTTATAGTGTGTTGTAAGTTTTAGATTTAGAATATTTTCTAGATCTACACACTGGTAAATATGTTTATGGTTGTAAACATTTCAAATTAAAATAATTGTAGCCCTTCAACAACACGTAAATCACACGGGATCTTACCTTCCCATTCCTAATCCTGAGTGCGAAGGATCATAGCAGTGAGGCCACAATTATATCTATGATCCAATTAATTTTTGATGTGTAATTACGTGATCTACAGCAGACAAAATAAATAATCAAAAAGTAAATCCATCACACAACTAGAGTAATAATTGCAGCATGAGAAAACATATACTTGGTCTTAAATAGAAGGATTTAGATGGGGTGCATGTTTTCTTGAGTTCCAGAATCCCTTCCTGTCATTTTAACTTTAAATAGTTGAAATATTCGTAAAAGTTTAAAATAATTAATTTTAAAAGGCGTGAGATTAGCAATATTTGAAAACAAATTTCATTCCTGAGTTATAGAAAACTTATTTTCATAGGAAGCTTCAAGCCTAAGAAATGGTAAATAAAACACAGACTATAAGAGAACATGTTTTATTACGTCATCTTTGCGAAAAAATAAAAAATCTAATGTGTACAAATATTTATGTAGTATATATAGTATGTATATAAATCTCTGAAAAATATCTCAAAAACAAATATGCAAATCAACCTCAAAATTAAAACTGGTTCAGTTTTTCTTCTAAGAATGAGTATTACAGTATTAACACAAGCAGCCAAATCATTTAGAATTAGCCTTTGGTTTTGAATAACTGAAAATCTGCATATTAATTATTCTAAAGTGATCTTGATTTATACTTGGCTCAGAGGAAAATATTTGAAGGCCATACTTTAAACTGTTTTGTTTTGTTTTTTTTTTTAATTACAGATTTTGCAGTTTAATGTGTGACCAGTGCACAATTTGTTAAAAAAATATATACCATATATATCAGCAACCAAGCACAAACGGGACACACAGCACAGTGCTTGATAAGTTCTTACAAACATCAAGACTTGTCGTAATGCTTGTTGAGTAGGATTGATTACAGTAGCAATCCAGTGCCAGAAAATCCTTAATTTCCATTTATTCATGAGCAAACACTTAAACAGGTTTTTAACACAAAATGTGATACATACGTAACAATACATCTCTTCAACATATATTTTCAGGAAATGAATTCACAGATTCAGTAGGTGGGGGAATAAGTCCATCGCATATTAATAAAATATATTCCTTCATCAGTGTGGTTTGACAAAATCAAATGGGTCAACAGGCACCTCAAAGTGATTTCCATTCATAGTTCTCTCTTTTCAGGGAGACTGCCTCCCATTTTTTCAAATATTTAAAAGTACATGAATTAAAAATGGACAATAAATGATATGAATAATTGTAAACAAAGGAAAATATATAAAAATAATATTTTGAATGAGCCCCTATTTCTATTTTATTAATCTATCTTTCTTAGAAGCATCCCATGAGACCTCCTACCAGAGAAGCTCCGCAGGCAACTAGGCATCTTCCTGCTGTCAGGACCCTTGAGTTGTGGTAGTTTTGGCACAGGATAGAGCAGTCATTACATATCTAGCAAAACTTTTTTTTTTATGTGTGAAGAGCTGAAGTGTCATAGACTTGATAAGTTAAGTTAAGTTTCTGTGTTTTTCAAGAGAGATGGGTATTTGTAGGATGCAATATGATAATAATGAATATGCATACTTTTAACTTTTTCAGTTCAAATTTATTGGACAATTAATTTCGGTGGCAAAGGGCTATGATGGAGAATACCAGAGTTTACTCTTAAGAGGTGTTTGCATGGTGTGTGTGTTGTAATGCATCATATTACAATACGAGATTCAAAAATTCCCAAAGAAGGTGATAAGGCTGAGTTTGGTTACCAATTGAGTTCTGCAGTAGGATGTTATCATACAATATTTCATCCACTTTGTTAAAATTAGATGTTATTTGAAATTTCATACTATGCATTCATGAGTTTCGTTCGGTATGTGCACTGTTCTCAAAAAGAAGAGTTGAAATACACTTACTGTATTCTTTTCAAAATGAGTGATAGCTGTGATTGAGATACCTGAAATAGGAACACACAAATTACAAACATGATTGCGATTATGTTATATTTAAAGATTGTTTTTTTTAAAAAACAAATTAAATCCATATCGGAAAAAATTATGGTGGCTTCTCTGGTAAAGCTGAGAAAGAATCTTTAGACATATTATGGAAGTTAACAATAACTATTTCATTGAATAACAATGTTATACGTTAATGGAGTTGTTAGTGTTTTTGAAGTGAAAAAGTGAAGATTACAAGGCAAAAAGTGTAGAATATTTTCAAAAGAAGACGTACAACATTTTTAGTAGTACTTGTCATTACTTGGTGTTGTAAAGAAGAACTTTACTGCACTAGCACAGTAAAGAACTTCATTACAAAACTGAATACAAGTATGTCATAAAATTTGGGTTTCCCTAACCAAAGTGGATAAAGTATTATAAAACTTTTTGTCGTGGAGTCCTGTCTAGGAAGATGTAAGCCAGTATTGAAACCTATTAAATAAGAAAGAATGTGAATGCACACCTATACGCACACACAAACCACTAAGTACTCAACTGCACCAGAGGGAGACTTAACCACAGTGGGTGATGGAATGTGCTTTATGCCCATACCGAATTCCCTTACTTGGGTTTCTCACATAGCTGCATGCACAGCTTAACTTTATGGGAAATTGTTAGCCTACAAGAACACCAGATTTTTTAATTTAATTTTGCCAAATAACTATACTTTTTATTTCAGTGTTTTTATTGTACTTAGACATTGATTATATGGTTTAACATTTATTTATTTGTTTAATTCTTAAAAATTACACTATTCGGGTTCGATTGTAAAACAGTATTCCCAATTCACGCCTCCTGTATAAATTTTTGAATTATAATTCTTGATTTATACAAATCAAGAAAATAATACCCTTTGACTTCCCCTCCTGAAGTATTTGGGTTTCTTGTCTCCTTGCTGGCAGGGCACTGACTCAGTGTGTGGGCCTCTTGTCTTTTAGTTTTGTCAGTCTTAGAATTAAATAAAAATATCTCCTATAGAAATATTTATAATTTTTATATTACATTTTAATTATTTATCTTTTCCTTGTGTAAACTATCAACTGTCTCCCCTCATGCTGTCCCTCATTAACATTGGACTCCTGGATATAATTCATGATTTGGAATTGAAAGTAAGAATTAAAGAAAATTCTGGAGCTAAGAGAAATGTAATAGTTGTCTTATTTAATCATGCAAAGAATGTGAAAAGTGTATGGCATGTAACCAAAATCACCTTACTATTCTGGGAACTTGATGTGATACAATGCCCCATAGTTATTGTTCTTTCTAATATGTAATAGATATTGAGCATAAAAAGTAATTGATTCTTTTGAGGTAAAAATCTAACAGTATTTTTAATGATTTCTCTTCCATTTGCAATTTGTAAACAATCTCATAAGTAGGGGGCATATTTTAATGAAATGGATTTTTTTTTCTTTTCACTTTAGAACAATTCCTGTTGGTATAGACATTAATTTTGTGTTATGACAACCACTTTATAGCATTTATTTTGCATTTTCACTGTTTTCATTGATTTTAATATCATTTTAATTGTACTTACTACAAATAATATTTACAAGATGCAATAAATGTTTTCCACAGAATTACTCAGTAGCTTATTTAATTTCTTTGCTTGTAAATTGTAATGTCAACCATTATGAGTATGTAATCTGTTCCTGTGAGCCTATCAGCGCCATTGTTGGGTCAGCTGATTTTGGGATAACTAAGGACAGATTTTCTGGTAAAAGTCCAAATTAAAAGTTAGCAAGCTGACTTCACTTGAACAAAAGGAAGAAGCTTCAGTAAAAGGAAGACAGAAGGATTACTCAGTAACATATCCAACAGCTTGAGTTGTTCATCTGAACTGGTTTTGATAAAATTGTCTATGTCATTTTTCTTTACTTTCAGAGCATTTTATTGATCACTTTTGGCAATGTATCAGGTCATCAAAATCTGCCTTCTACTTATCAGATTTTAGAACTTTCTAAAGTTAGCCGTGCCAATAAATTTATTAAAATACGCATGGACAATTACAGAAAGAGGATTTGTCATGTTTGCAATATTTAAAATGTCATTTTTTTCTTGTTATTTTTAGTAACCAGAACTATTTCAATAACTGTGCTTCTCAATCTGTGCTTTAACACTAATATTAACCACTGGACCAATATCCTGCAATTTTGATCACAAAAATAAGTGAAAGTGCAAATAGAAATATGAAATGAAATGGAATGTATTTCCACGCTTATCCACAAAAATTAAATTTCGTGAAGTAGAAAATTCAATAACATAACATGTTATCAATTTCTCACTGAAATATCAAAAAACATTGGAAGCTGTTTCAAAATAATTTAATAAATAATAATTTATTTTCAACCATAAAAACACATTATTATCATGCCAATAACAAATAATATCTTTAAAATTAGAAATAGTGCACTAATGGTTGGTTGGTTCTTTTTTGTTTGTTTTTCTAATAGATGTGTGGTTAAAATTTGCAGTGTTACACTTTGCTTCCAGATTTGTAAATATTTCAGTGAAGAAAATTGGGTACAATAAATATCTTCAATATTGACGATACCTCTACAAATTTAGAATTTTAAAAATTGTCAGTAGCAAATATTTCTCTTTACCCACACACTAAATTGTTGATAACCTGAATGGCAGTGTCCCTTATTTACATGTAATTTATTTTTTATTAGATCAAATTACTGAAGGTAGATTTATCTTGAGAAAATAGTTGTTTTACATTTGAATAATATTTTAAATCAATAGAAACATCGGGTCCTTCATGATTCAACTTAGGAAAGTTTCCTATAAAAAACAAAAATATTAATTTAAAAAAAATTGTACATATCAAATTTTGTTACTAGATTTATGTAGTATTTTTATGCTATCATGAAGAATGAAACTATCATTTTCTTGCAGAGTACAGTAACAGTATTTCCACAACATTGAAACTTTATGATATCAAATAGTCTAAAAGATTACACACACATATCATAAATGTAATAAAAACTCTTATTGTAGGCCTACTAGTGAAGAAATATATTCTTCACTTTGTTTCTCATACCAATTCTACTTCATAATTGAACATATTATTGTGAACACAAGCAAATGAAATGGCTGTTAACCATTGATGGCACACTAACACACAACATACCTTATTAAGGAGAGAAGGATGTTTTCAATATTAATTAAAAAGGAACTATCCTTAGCATATTCTGTTTATTGATGGTTTCAATGAACTTTAGAGTATGGTATTTCCCTAGAAGGGCTACCTCTGTTGCACTGAAGGTAGTATATCCATTGGTCCTGCGCCCTCCAATCCTGTGATCTGTGGCAAATTATAGAAGCCCAATACATTAGCAGGAACTGCTGTGGCTCCAACATAAGGTCCTACATGTACACTGGATGTAGGATTGTAAAAATGAGCAGTTGGTCCAATACTTTTTGTGGTGTTTTGATACAAATGTTGATCAGGTTCAGCTTCTCCACTAGAAACACACACTCCACTGTGTGTTACCATTGTGCCAGAGCTCACACATGACACTGGCTCAGGAACTGTGTGAAAAGAAGCAGGAAATGGTTGTACATCAGTTTCTCAAAACATTAATAAAAATAGTTTTATTAATGTTCTAGAAGGCAAACTATTGCACCGAAATATGATATATTGATTGAAAGAAAATGCCTGAAAGAAGTGACTGCATTAAATTTATCTTTCAATAACGTAATGAACATTTCTTCAATGAGAAGTACCTTAAACCCCAATAGAAGTTTTAAATTTTCATTAAAACATTTCTAACTAAAAAGAAATTTCTATTAGACTCAGTAATTGGCACTGCAAATTCCTTTTTCATGACCATCAGGATTCTGATAATGTAAATTGTAAATAAATAGTATACAGAGCATTTCTTTTGACTGAACCTAATTTGAATCATTTATCCATTACAGCTGCAAGTAATATTATTAACAAACACGGCTTGTCTTATAGCCACGTGTAATATACCTTTTAACAGTAATTGTTAACACATTTGGGTTGTAGCCTCAGCTCAACTTAACACAGAACTATTTTTTATTTTTATTTTAAAGAAATAATCTTGTACTTTTATATGATATTCCAACTTTTATGTTACCATTAATAGTTTAAAAGATTTTTCAATAGAAATAACAAGGAGTTTAAAAAAAAAGTTCAACTTGTTTATTTTAATTAAATTTTTACAAATTCTGTTAATATTAGAACATTATACAGAACATTACATTAGTGTCTATTGCAAAAGTGAAGAAAACATTACTTTTTATTCACAATAATTGCGTTTGCTATGATAATTTTGAAGAACACTCCTTAGGCATCACTGCAGATGGCATGCACATCTGTGTATTCCAAAACTATTTAATACCACTTACAAGGCAGCAAATAAAATCTAGCTGTGATTTTAGGTACTTTATTGATGTTGAAACATCCATGAATAGTTCATGACTGGAAAATGGCATGATTTAAGCAGATATATGGTATGAATCGCACGCTCATAGACTCTTCAGGCCTTGTAATTTAAGGTGACCTGTCAGTGCCCATAGATTTTACAGGCAGCAACCTCAATGTGTTAAGTCTAGACCAGATTTTATTATTGATACTCTTTATGCACTGCTAAAAGTTGCTTAGGATATTACATTAACATGTATGAAATCAGAACATTCACCACAAATCTGAATAGACACACGTTTTGCGCAGCTAACAACAGCTCTCCATAGTAATGGAGTTGATTTCTGGACATTTGTTGTTGGCAAGACACTACATCATAGAGAAACAATTTCTTTTTTCATTTAACTATTTATGAAATTTAATTTGTAAGTTTGCTAGTACATAGTACAATTAAATTTCTGCATTTTTCTTAGTAAGACTTGATTTTAGACATATTTCAACTTTAAGATCTTTAATTAAATAAATGTTTTATCACATCCAATATTTCCACAATTTTAATGTATTTTCTAACATTACGCATATATGAATAATTGTTTTATATTGACTTTGGCTGTATCCTTTATTATATCAGATATAATGAACCATTTTATTTACTGAATGAACCTTTAAGTAGTATCATACAAAAGAAGACGTATTTGAATATTTAGCTCTTCTGGGGTGCCCTTCTGCGTAGCATAGTGACAAAAAGTATTTGAGTGATAATAGTCCTGACTTAAAAGGGTATTATTAACAGAAAAAATGGAAAGATGACTAGCTCATTGTACATAAATATTTATTTAGCATATCTACAAGAGAAACAAAAATGGATATACTTTGGTAACTGAAATTAAATGTACTCGGAGAGAAAAGACAATGTGAATTTTGAGCTCAAATAAATATTCAACTGCAACACATGCAGAATTAAATATTAGAGGTCGATGACATTCTTAATTCTACGTGGAGCCTCCTTTTTTCTTATTTTCTGTAACCACCTTCGGTCTGATCTCACCATGGGTTCTGTAATTTCTTGGTTAATCAGTCATTCATCAAAGAGTTTTTGAGAACATTTTTATTGGAGATGTGTTTTGTAATTCTTTGTTAGAGGATATGCCAAACCTTCCCAATGGGAATTGGAGATGTGTCTGCATCCAGCGAGGAGTGTTATTCAACAACCAGAGTTAAGTGTTGAGGCAGGTCATTGCCTTGCGGTCAAAACATAATCAACAGTAAACCCCAAACTATTTGTGCTGTTGGTCTAGATTCACCATTAATGACACAAATCCCCAACACCATTGGCACTCGTGCTGCCCTACACCATTACTGGGCCCTCCACCGTGTTTGGTAGTATATGAGAGATTTCTTTTAAGTGCGCACTTCTTTTGCCACCTAACAATCACATGCCATCCCAGCTTGAATAAATTAGATTTACTTTCATCAGTGAAAAGAACCTTGTCCCAAAATTCATACGTTTTATTTCTAAGTTCTTTCGCAAAGCCTATTGGGCAGTACGATCATGCTACTCAGCTTCATGAAAGACGTTTTGAATTGTTTTTGCACTCACTTGCTTTGCTATTTCCCCTGTCACTTGCCACCTGCCATCTCTAATATTTGGAGCACTCAGAGGAGGGTTTCTCTTGACTAAATGAATGATGTTACATTTTTTTTACACCCTTTATGATGTTACACCCTTTTGGTAGTGGAAGACTCCTATTGTTTGATCCTCTGTTGTTGTTTCTTACATTTGCTGAATATCAATTGAATTGAATCTCCAAACAATTCGGCAGAACAGAACAGACACTTCTTCACAGTAATCACAGCCGACTCCATGACTAGCAAATGAATTTACGAGTTCAATACTTATTTGAAATGTACGAATCGGATATTTCTGGATAGATCTGATCGAACTGAAGGCTTTGTTAGTTTGAAATGGATCATTTGATTTTTGAAGGTACTTTGCAAGATGTCTCAACATTTCCAAATGTTTTGATTAAACCTTTTCCTTGGCTAGAGGAAACACACCCTTAATTGGTGCAGGTCTCATTTTCCTTGAAATTCCTGATTTTTTGAAAATCGCAAAGATTCAAATTTTTGTTCATGGTCTTCCTACAACTACAATATTGAAGAGGGAGACTTTTTTCGTCAATGAAATGTGTTCTTTAAAGGCAGACCTCGAAATAAGTTCAAGTACATATTTTAACATTTCAAATCTACAAAATTGAAGATAGAGATTTTTGTCTAAAACAAAATCTGTTCTAAAAATCATACTTTCTGTTTACTATGCAAGTGGCAAGGAAGTAAAAATTACTTGCAGAAATTTTATCTCTGAGGAGGTTGAATAATGTTGTATTTAAGTATTTAAAATTCAATTTTGGAGTTTTTGTTGTTGTTGCAAATACAAATTGTCCTGCGGTGCTGGAGTGTTTCTCAGAACTTTCAATTTAAAGCATATTGATTTATCATATTACATTTAACTCATAGATATTCTCTACAAGAGTAATAATCAGGGACTTGCAACTCTCCATCGAAACCGGGGACAAAGCTGGAGGGTGCTACGATAGGAGGCGCTAGTGTTGCCAGATGCAACTGCAAGTTAGGCTCACCAACTTTCACCCATAAAAATTGGCTAATTTATGAGAAATACAAAAAATATCTTTTAAATGTTTAATTATTCATAATATGTACATATAAAAAACCTTTGAAGAAACGCGAACATGGACGCTATGTTTTGTAACATTTCACACCTGCCAGTGCCTCGCAGCAGTCGTGCACATTTTAAGTATTGTTGGCGGCAGTTCGTATTTTAGTTCCTGTAAGAAGGTATTGCAGGAGAGTGCATCACTGTAATGGTGTCCACTACATTATATGGGAGTCAAAAGGCCCTGGTGATAATCTTTATTTGAAGTTGTACACAAGCCCTGATGATATCTCTGAATTGTGTCTTAAAAACTATAAATTTGTCTTCTCACAAATCTTGTAATTCCTTTTTGATTTATCTCTTGAGAAAGGTTCATTTCTTGCAGAATGAAAATCCTCCTCCATAATACCACTTTACAACACAAGTTTTTTTTTGGATTTGCTGCATGCACTACAGCATGGAACTTGCAGACCTCTTTATTAGTCATAAATACAAAGAAATATTGATGCATTTGTATATTGCATCTCTTAGATCATGAAGGGACATTGTGGATATGATTTATCTCAGGTAATTATTCAACAAGAGCAATACTGACTACCCATTTTTGTTAGAACAGTTGGACTTTTGGGAAAAACTGAACGAGTTATGAAAATACATTTTCTAAAAATGGGCAAACTGTTCATATATTGGTAATAAATAATTATTATTTACAAAACAAAAAAATTGTATGATTTGATCTAAATTGTGGTAATAACTATTTACATCAATTAACAATATTCACAGCAAAATCTCAATCTCACTTAAACTAGCCTTCACACAAATTCCTTATAATATGACACCATTCAGTTTACCTTTACGTCAACTTGCTGCAATAACTGTATTAAACATCCAATGTGTTATTTCTCTAAATGCAAGGGCTCTATTGGAACAGATTAATATAAATAAATAAATATTACATTGTGTACTTTCTAGCCTTAGTGTCACAAAGGCTTGGAGCTTTGCCCAAGTAGGTTTTCAATGGCATAATGGTTTTTACCATGTGATTAATGAGAGATTGACTTCCTGCACATCGAACTATCACTCAATCCATAATCATCTACTGTCATCATTCACCCCTACCATCATTAATTCAGTGGAGAGCAAAGGCAACCACTACTGCGACCACTGATCAACTGCCCAGAGGAAGGGAAATCACAAAGACAAAACCTTATTCCACATCTCTGCTCTAAAATAAGTATGGCACTCATTGTATCATATGCATTTGAATGTGTTAGTGTAGAATAAAACATTCTAAAAAGGGGTGAGGTTTGCATATTACCATTGCTGCTGTAAAATGTAAATAAAAATAAGAAATTAGTTTTTATTTATTTATGTTTTTTTCTAATAAGATTATAATTTCACTAATCACAACATTCAGATTAAATTGCATAATTTACCACATAGTGGTAACTCAAAGAGTTCCAAAATAACACTGCTTGCCAGAATTTAGAAAATGGGCTCTGACTAAAGTCACCTGAAAAAGGGAGGATATTTGATTTAATTCAAATTGTTATATTATTCATGAGGTTAAAAGTTAATAAAGTAATTTTATTTTTTACTTAGTTGTATAATGTGATGCTCAATTAAATATGAGAAACATATTTAACTAAAAGAAGTGTTTTTGTTGGTGTTTAGAAGCACTTAACAAACAGACCCTTGGTAGGTAATAATAGTTCTCTTGAATAGTAATATCAATAGTAATGTTAATGCGTACCTGGATGATGATTGTACTGTACAGGTGGTGCTCCTGTTGGAAGAGTCGGGTGATCCAGCAAATCTGAAGCTAAACCTAAAATAGCTTGGCAGTGCTCTGCAGGAGTTCCAGGAGTTTGAGGTTGTGACTGATGTTGTGGATGTGGATGTTGATGTTGTTCTTGCTGCTGGCGCATCACTAACAAAGTAGTTGTTGCAGGAGTGGTATTAGTTGGTCCAACATTTGCACTGTTTCCAGCACTGGCTAGGTTGGCCAAAGCAATCTTGTTAGGATCTGGCTGGTGACTGGTATTGATACCATGACGCCTCTTCATGTGTTTGTTGTAGTTAGGCCAGTTGGTAAAATGATGCTGACACTCCAAACAGCTGTAAGGTCGTTCCCCTGTGTGCTGTCTCCGATGAGTCTGTACCAAGGCAAATCACACCTATTAATCCACGTTTCTAAATGTTTTACCCCAACATAGTTTTATTTCCAGTGGAACTAAACAGAAACTGAAAATGTCATAAAAGTATATGGTTTATCAATTGCACAAGAAATAGTTTTCATTAAATTTACTCATTCAATTTTTGAAACTATAACGCCTTTTTTAAATTTCAGATGAGAAAAAACGAGACAAGCAGGCATTATTTCCTGATCAATGTTTTCATTTGTTCAGTTTATTTTGCTTTTATCCCTTCAGTCTGGAGCTCAGAGGTGTTAATTTTAATTAGGCAACTTTTCTTGAACAATGACCTTGCTTTCCCCTCTCTGGCACAATAAACAGTTGAAGGCAAAAGCTCACAGCGAGCACTGATGACAACATTCCAAACACATCTTCATTGGCACAACATAGACACTGTTTTCTGTTGAAGACAAGAACTAGAGTCTGTGATTTTCTCCACAAAATCTAAAGAAATGACCAAAGGCGAAGATGCATCACAGGAGATACATTGAACTCTTGAGAAAGTTAGAATGCAAATTATTGAGAAAGTTGCGTAGACATGACTGATTATCCAGAGTTTGGCATTGCTTTGGAAAATCTAGAGGAGGATTTTGTAACTAATACCCCCCTCTCTACCCGCATTTCTTCAATCCATCGTTCATGAAAAGTTGGGCGGGTAATATGTGGCATTCCCAGATGGTCACTCAACCAAGAACCAGTCTCAAACTTGCTTAACCTCAGTGATGTCATAATAGAACCTAGCTAACAAACTTTATTGGAAGTCATATGACGCACTTCCACTCACAAATGCAATAATTACAAATTGCTGAAAATGTGCATATTAACAGCGTAAGATATATGTAATACAACATTTGCTTAATTCTTGAAAAAACAAAAGAATACAGCAAAATGGCTTTTATGTTATCTTATAGAGAGCATTGTTACAAAAAGTTAAAAGAAAAAATTTGGAGCTGTTTTTGAGAAAATGGTGTTTGAGCATTTTAGAATAAACTTTGAGCTCACTTTTACAGAAAACGACTTTATGAGATATCATTTGAAGCACATATACTTGTAAATGCAATGGTTACTAATCACAGTTAATATGAATTCTAACAGCGTGAGCAAGATATCAATAAAATTACAATTGCAATGTTTTTTAGAAGAAAAAAAAAAAAACAAAGAGCAAAATGGCATTTATGCCATCTGATACACTACATTTGGCACTATCCCAACCAAAAGTTTAAACAAAAAATTAGGGTTGTTTCTGCGAAATTAAGTTTTTTTCTTATTTTCCACTATTGCGTGAAAACTACTCAAATTTTCAAGAAAACGTACATGATCTTAACGAAAGAACTAATTATGGATAACAAATTTTATTGGATGGAAAAATTTCTATTTTCAATTCTGTAGTTGTAGTGAGACACAAAAAAAATTAAAAAATTTGAAAATTTCTGAAAATTAAGAGCTAACGGTGAAAATCAGCCACCTTTATAAGAGTAGTTAACTCTATTCTACAAGAAATTTAAAGAAAAAATTTGAGAAATTTTTGAGAAAATTTTGAAAATGTCTGAGGAAATGTATTCCCCTAAATTTAAAGAAAGTGTTTCAAAATCGTAAAAAATCCTGCGCACAATTTAGGCCACCATGTTGTTCACAAACAGATGGACAGACAGATGTTTTGGGGGGGGAAAAAACAACACTTTTTTGATATCAGGGGGATCATATTTTTTGTAAATGTGTATCTGTTGAAATCTCAAAATCGATTTTCCGCAGCAGTACATAACTTTCTCTATACTATGTATATTACTCCATATATACGTACATACACGAGAAAGTAAAAATGCCAAAAAACAATGTACCAATGAAGAGTGTTATAAATTCATTTATTTCCTTACATTTTATTTTTTTAAATAAAGAAGTTCTGCTAAAATTAGGTACAAGGACAATGAACTATAGTAGTGCTTTTTCCAATCAATTGTGTGTTTTTGTCTCTCTGCGGCTTAATTTTAATTTTTAGTGCTTTTCCAGGCATCTACAACATAGAATTTAATGGAGTAACAGCTGATTAGTAATGACGTAAGTGCAAAATACTTACGAAATTATGATAAATCAATAAGAAGTAATCCACCTTGTTTGATTTTAACGGGATATTTTGCTTGACAGCAAGTGTTTGGTCAAGAGGTATTTCAACCTAGTATTTGAATATTGTATAATCATAAAAATTAACAATGTTAAAAGACAATGATAATTATTTAGTTTTTTATTGTCGATCTATTTCACAGATGTGGCTAAAAAGTTTACTTTTATTACTTTTCAAACTGTTTTTTTTTTATTATTCCAAAATGCGTATTGTTTTGTTATACCATGTCCAATTAATCAGTTAATTGGTAGTTTTCAACTAATTAATCAATTGACTATTTTGTTTTTCTTTTGATTATTATTAATTATATCTGCCATCTGTACACATCATTGAGAGTTTTGCCATCACTATGAGCGGTCACTCCCAATCCTGAGGTGGCTGAGGGCCGATCAGCGGTCGAGTACTCAGCGATGCTCTGCTGTTCAGCTCATAACCGAGAGGTGAAAGAAGGCCAGTCTAAATGTCTGTTAAACAAGGATCATGCAGCGACATTGTATCATGGATCATACTACAAAACGAGGTTCCCCCTTCCCACGAAGCATCAGCATAGAATCTCATAATACTCAAGTGGTTGTTTTCATCTAAATGCAGAGCTCTAATATTTAAGTAATCTTTTGGCTTGAATAAAGTCTACACAAGTAATGATCTACTCTCTAAAAATAGAAAATGTATAAATGATTTAAATATTGATATAGTTTCAACAAGTGAAAATAAAGATTTATGAGAAACAAAACATTTACATTACAATAGCAACTTAAAACATATACTACATAACCTTCAATATTTGGAAATTTTTTATTCTTACTCATAAAATTGTATACTTAATAAGAACTACTAATCATGATATGTATTATGTCTCTTTCTACACTGGACATTTAATTTGAAACAATCCATAAATTGGAGAAGGAGACAAGATGTAGAGTAAGCTAGTAGATAACTCACTGTAAGAATGCCCTTGAAGCGAAAGCTTTTGCCACAAAATTCACATGTGAAAGGCATAGCTCCTGTATGGATCCGATGATGCTCTCGAAGTGTTCCACGTTCTCGGAATTGGCGTCCACAAACATCACATTGATGAGGCTTGGCACCTGTGTGAACAGTTTGATGCTTTCGAAGCTGCAGTGGAGTCTTGAATCTACATAGAAAGAATTTAATACAGATTTGTACATAAAAGGAGAGATAATAAGCTAACATAAAATGACTAAAAATATACTATTTTGCTTTATCTTCATTGACCCTAGATCATTTTATTTCTTTACAAGTTGTAAGTTAATTTGGGCTTAAAAAATTTATTACAACTAACAACTAATTCGTTATTTGGAGAATTATGGAAGAATATCTAACATATAAAAAGATGTTTTTAATTCCACAATCTTTCTTGTATTGTTCAAATGAGTAGTGCAACTTTAAGGTCTACCTGTATTACCAATTTTCAATGCACACAGAAGCTGAAAGAAAGTTATGTGAGCCACATGAAAGGTGTTTGGTTTTATGAGATACACCAGAACTCAGGAAAATCCAAAAACAGTGGAACAGTTTCAATTTTGACTTGAAAATGCAAATTTTTGACTGTGTTTTTCCATCTTTTCTCCTACTTAATGTGTTACCACTTATGACACCACTGACTGCATGCAACACTAAGGTTCCAAGGAAAGGACCATTGAATATTTGCTATTGGAGTGTTGCGTCATTAAACAGCAAAATTATTATCTTCTTGTTATGTAAATCTCAGTGGTACTCTACATGCTATTGCGGTATTCATTTTTGTTAAAATATTTAATTTATTGCAGTGTTATATGAGAGAATTGTATTTGTTCTTTTGTGTGCTACTTTTTGGAAAATAATTCATGTGGTTTTGTTCAGCAGAATACTTGCTGCTGCATGCTGCTAAGTTTTTATAAATTTTCAGTTTAAAAAACAATGGATATCAATTAACTATTCTCTTACCCTTTGTTGCAGATGGGACAAATATGTGGTTTGTCCACAGAATGTGTCAGCAAGTGTGCATCCAGATTGCCCTTTTGGATGAAGCTCTTCCCACATTGATCGCATGTGAAGTTGCGAATGCCAGTATGGATTCGTTTATGAGTGACAAGGTTGGGCTTTGTTGAAAACCTACAGAATGTTATTAACATCAATGTTAATTTAATTACAGGGATGTTGAGAATGTTAAATTGCGATTCAAAATTCTACAACATAACATTATATTACTCAAATATGTTAATATAGCTTTATCTCTTGGGAGGTAGCTTTCTTTTTGTGTAACTTCAGAAAATATTTGCTAATTCTAGTTAAAAGTAGATTGTAATTATCATTCTGATTGGTTTAAAAAACCAAAAGCTACTTTTCTATAACTGTTTGAAAGTACTTTGTTTATCTTAAAAAAGGGAAAATTATTTGCTCACAAAAAATAAAAGGAAAATTAAGAATTTTCCAACTTTTGTAAATAAATACTTAGATTTTAATTTATAAATTTATAATTGCATACGTATTCTAAAATTTAAAATTCTAGATAGATCAGTAACACTTCAAATTCCTTTTATAATGTATGTAATCAATAGTAACTGAAGAAATTAGAGCAATAACAAGGCAAGCAACAAATTTACCAAAAATGAGGCGAGGACTTGAAACATTGGCCAAATCCTTTTTGGGGCAAGTATTAATGAGTAGTTGAAGAATGAATAGATGGAATGAAAGATGTCACCTTGGTCAACATGAATTTATATGATAGTTGCCTTTGACTTTACTGACATCATCTATTGAAAATGAAATATTAAGACTTCTATTAAAACACTGTATATAAATTAAAATTGAAAATGACAAATAAGTAAACATATAAAAATAATTACAAATAAATACAAAGAAAAAGTTAAGCCCTTTACTGTGCAAGAAGGTGGCAAGACTTAGGAGTCAGTGTGCAGAAAGAGGGCTTAGAATGGTGTTTTACCTTCTCCTGGCTCTACCCACCTCTTTGCAAAGTAAGCAACTCAACTTTTACTTTGATTATATTATTGAATTTTATTTGTTTACCTATTTATCATTTTTTTTTTATACTAGCTGTTGTAAACCTGCTGCACCAAGAATTCTTAAGCAAGATTTATTATGTGAATGCAGAGCACAGAATTGTCTTATCAATAATTTTATCTTTCTCTTTCTTCGTCTCCTATTTCCTTCTGTCTTTTCTCTTCCATCATCTTTTTCTTTTTTACTACTGATTATTATTTTCCTCTTTCTTCTTTTACTTCTTCTTCTTCTTCCTTTTCCCTTACATGCTCCAGTTAATATTAATGTGTCATCACGGTTGCAGGGACTGCTGCATAATGGAGCATGTAACGCATAAACATCAAGCCGGGTAATAGCGGTTCGAAGTGCTCAGCTAAATTTTCTAATTTCTAATTATTCTAATTTGAGTACTTCAATAAACTGATGATTATGGCAAAACCATTGAAAAGAGACTATCATTAATTTATGCTGACAAAGTTGACATCTTTTTTTTCATCTCAAATCCATTTTACTACTTGTCTATAGAGGCAGAATTCTGTCTCAGATGGCAACTCATCCATTATCATTGTCTATTGTCCAATGGACAACAATTTTGGCAATAATGGCAAAGAAAATGGCTTCACGTTTATGCCAGTTTTATGCATGCAAACATTTTACTGTGGTATCAGAGGCATCTAATACGATAAGCTGCCCATAAATAATAATTTGTTTCTTACTGCTTTCTTATTCAAATTTTTTTAATACTTCTTCCCTGGTCACAAAATAATTCATTCGGAATTTAAATGTTGCAAAACTTTTCATTTTCATTATCATTTTTTTATACATATAGAATCATATATTATTCCTAATATATTTACTAGGATTTTATGATGTTTTAGATTTTATAAATACGAAGTCATTTTGAAGTTATACATTTTTGTCCAAGTTTACTGTGTTAGATTATGCAACACATTATCAATATTTTAAAATCTAGCGTCAATTAAGCAGAGAGTTATGGTCAAATTTACTTGGACAGAAGGAGTCGAACAAGAGTTTTATTTTTTATGGTGTGATGATCTACCTTATTTTGAGCATCATGATGCCTATTAAACAAGTATTTTGCACAATATCTGCTTGACATTTAACTGTATCTATTCCAAATTTAAAAAGTCAATGTGTCAAGTGAGAAACAATAATGAAAACTTAAGTAACAAAACAAAAATACTTTAAAAAATTCTACAAGAGCATCAATTACAATAATGTAATTCAGCCCTTTCTTGCAGAAAACTCTCAAAGCACTAATCCAAAGAAGCTCCAATGTTGATTTTTATGTTCCTGATGTTCTCACTGCTTCACGTCCTTCAAGCCAACTAGTAGATCTTCCCCAAGAATGAAAGGCTTCAATAGAGTGGAACAGGTTTAAAAATGGAAACAGGAAAAAGAGGACTGTAAGAATGTTACCAGAGGTAGCAAACCTTTTTACACACTCATAATTGGACAAAGACTGATAACAAAAGAAGAAAAAATAATTGTGGAAGAACAATGTGGATTCCTCAAGAAGAGTAGTACAATAAATCCTATGCATACACCCCAACAGATTGTACAAAAAACAAACTTACCAATGTTCATCAATTGCAAAAGAAACCTATAACAATGTAAATAGGAAGAAAGTGTGAGATATTTTGAGAGAAGAAACAGTACCAGAACATTTAGTCAAAAATAATCAGATATCACACCTGGATTCCATGTTAGTAATAAAAAGTAACAAAGGCACAACACACCAGATTACTCTGGTCTACACCAAGGATACACATGTTGTTACCACTACTCTTCAACTTGTACAGAAATTCCATGTTAAATGAATGGAAATGGAGAACTCAAATGAAAAGAAAAAAGAAGGAAGCAAACAGAAATTATCAATATATTTTCCATATGACCACGTCCTAATACCAGACTCAGGAGATACACTCAGAGAACTGCCTTGAAATTAAGTAAAATATCCCAAAAATACCAAATAAAAATATCTAACCAAAAAACAAAAATCCTAGCATTATGTGGTAAAGAAGATCAACAAAAAGATGCCGCCAACAGGAACACTTCACTGGGTGACGGAATAGTGCTTTTTAACTCACAAGGTCTGGAACACCACCCCTAATCCAAGGACACTGATGATGATGATGATGATGATGATGATGATGATGATAATGATGATTACTACTATTACAAAATGGAATTTATTGCAAAAGCAGCAATAACTATAACATACACAAAACTGTAAAATAAAGAGAAAATTGTGAACTAAGATGATTAGTCACGTAATTCATTGGAGAATACAAATAGGAATGCATAAAGTGCTTTTTATTAAAGATATCAAAATGAAATTTACAATTATTTTAAAACAAGAAAAAATCTAATTAAAAACAAGCAATAAGAGGCTTTTAAATATAGTTGCACCAAGCACCTTAATTTTTTATCACCTTTTCAATTAAAACTTTCACCTAGCAAAGCTTTGTATCAAAAACAAGGTAAAAGTCCAAAATTAATGAATTTCTCACTGTATCAGATATCAAACCGGGAAATAAGTGTTTATATATTGATTTGCAAGGAGTGACTAATTTCCTCTTTCAATATTACAGTTTTCATAAGTGATACTGAATATCTACTGACCTGAAACATTTCACTTACCGCTTGTCACACTGGTCACAAGGGTACCTGTTCTTGACACTCTCAGGCATATGGGAGCGATTATGAACATACAGAGCACTCTGCTGACGAAAGCTCTTTCCACATTCTGTGCACACAAAGGGGCGTGCATCAGAATGGGTAGCACGGTGAGATTCCAAGACTTTTTTATTTGAGAAACACTTTCCACACTCTTCACAACTATGAAGAAATATAATCAAATTAGCATAAAAAACTTATTTTTTTGTTTGAGAATATATTTTGTAACCATATTATATTATAAAACACATTTAATTAATATATAATTAAGATATATAATATTAATTAAGATAATTTAAATGTATAAATTCACATAACGTGACATTTTTCCACATTTCAATCAAAATTCCTGACAACCATTTCTTTGAAAAAATATGTAATTGGGCTCTAAAATCCCAATAGAAGGTAATGAATGCCATTAGCCAAATTGTTTAATTATGCATCGGGAAATCATGGAAGTTAAGCAATTCGAGACACCATGGATTCCTGGACAGGTGACCATCTGGGAACCCTGGTTACTAAGGTCGCTGAGCCCCTGCCCAAAGGGATAAAAGGCATTGACAGCGATGTGACGAGTCAAAAAGACAAAATCATCATAGAGGATTATTCCAGATACGCTCAATGCCCATGAAGGGCTATAGGGTAGTTTGTATTTAATAGATAGATAATATTATGAAAATATTGAAGTTTGGGATGTGTTCAAAATTAAATTTTCAGAATGTAACATATATTTCCAATTGTACATTATCTTTCAAATTAATTAAGGTTGAATTTTCATTTGCAGAACTTTATCTCCAGGATACGGAGCAATGATTAAAATTTCATTTAAATCTGGAGAGTTGTGCTTCTGTACTTTTTTGAAAATGCATCATAAAAATATTAAAAGTGTTATTTATTTACAATATTTATATAACATTTTTATTATAAATGAAATGTACCCAAAAACTCATCATTTGAAGGACCTCTGAACAGATAGGAGAAGGAAAGGAAAAAATTTTTTTTAAAAAATTGGTAGTCAGAATTACTAGTCTGCAATAATTAAGAACATGTTACGTGTAAAACAATATTAATGATGAACTTACAACAATTTGAACACCTCACATTCATCAATCAATCTTTTTAACATAGTTAATTGTCCTTGGCTGTTCCTTATTTTATTTACTTAATTGTTTAGGATTATTGTACATTATAAAATTTACTATAGTGAGTAGTAAGTGATAAGTATAGTAAGTAGAATATTAATCACTGAACTTTTTACAACAGTAAACTACTTTACAAAGAAGGCAATACTCAATAACAAATAAAAACCTTGAGATTGTGAATTAATATTTTGGATTCAAAAATTTAAAGTTACAATGGAGCAGCAAATACCACTCACCAAAATTTCATGTGATTCCGGTGACGTCGGACATGACTAACAAACCCATAGTATTTGGTGTAAACTTTAGAACACTGAGCACACATAAAGCGGGGAGCTTGATTGTGAACTGCTTGGTGATGTGTGCGTAGTGCCTGCATACTAGGCAACTCCTTCATTAAAAGCAAAAGAAAAAAATTACATCAAATTCACTGGTATTTAGCACTTAAAAAGTACTGTGTATTTGCAATTAATTTTCATTGTTTAAGCATTTTTTTAAACAAAAACACAGCAAAATTAATTTTAACAAACCTGTGCCTCCTTTATAAGTATTCATTCTCATTTTGTATGAAAGATAATTTTAAAATATTTACAAAGAAAAATTATATTCATTATTCTGAGATTATTATATTATACTATTATTCTGTTACTGTGATATGTATATTATTATTGCACTAGTCAACACTGAAAATCCTGATGTGCTCAATTTAGATCTCCAGTATTCATCAGGTTTCATTATTTCATTCAAGATCAACTGATCTATTTTTTTATCATCAGGGGAAGAACTTATACTTTGCAAACACTACAAATAACGGAATGTGCAGAGCAGCTAACAGAAGTGAAGTGGAAATAATTGAAAGTATGAGTGCAGTGTTTTTGAGGAATGTTACAAGCTTATTGTATAGGTTTGAATGATAATGCTAATCTTTGGTAGTTTTCTTTTTCCTTTTAATATATTTTTGATGTTTTATGTGTGTGATAATGTGAAAATTGTATTGTAATCCAGTATGTCTTTACACAATTGAATAAGTTACAGAACATGAGTTACACGGGAACCATCTGTCAGATATAAATAATTTTTCATTTTGTCAGACACTGAAAGGAAAGTCATCTTTAAAAATCCATGACAATAGGGTTTTCATAAGTATTTAGCATTTCATGAAAATGTTGGTCAACCTATTACATTCGTTCAGTTTGAATTAGTTGGGATACCAAACTCAGAGAGAAGGTAAAAAACAGTGCCACTCCTACTATTTTTTTACCTAAAATTTTGATTTGTGACACTGACTGCTACAATACAATTTTAATATAGACCCACACTCTCAATAACACCTGCCCTAATCAGAAACTTCCTTCAGCCTGTGAAGATAATTGGCTTTTACAAAGCCAAAATCAGAACCTGCCTAATTTATATCCTTCAAGGTTTTTCATATCACCGAGAGAAAAACCCTTCGAAAAAGAAATTCCTGTAAATGAAATAAAATTGGCAGGGGGATAGTGGTGAGGTGTCATCTTAATGGAATGGTTCACAGGTCAATTATAAGTTATATTCTGTGTCTGTGATATGTGATTTTGAGGTGGCAACTGCACATCTGAGAGAGGGTGTTAGGCTCAACAACCTTGAGGGGGCAGGGGGGAACTCGTCTTTCAAGGCATAGGAAAATGGTGCTTCTTCAGGCACTCTGAGAGTGTGAATGGCTCTGGGCAAGGTTGTTGGTCACCTTTCCCTGCCCTGTCTTAAAGTTTACAGAAGGAGTCGTTGGCAATGAAAGTAACAATATCATTCTTGGATCACATACTGAAGAAGACATTGTAAACAAAAATTCAAGAGCAGAAAACTATATCGATGTTGGAAACACTTCATTATTGGTGTATTCCTTCATAAGTTTGTTAATATAAAGGTGTATTTTAATCTTTGTAATAAAATAACATAATATTACGAAAATTTCAGTAATATTACAAAAGTACAAAAAACAAGTAAAAACTACACAAAACTGAAATCATTATAAATGGGAATGTCTTTAGGTCCCAAACTATTCTAGCTCACACAGATTTTCAAAATGATTATAAACAATATACATATAATTGCAATTTATGGTCAGTGCCCAACATCTTATGGAAATATTTTATTTCTGTAACTTTTACTACACTACCCACTGTTTTTATTACATGCCCTATAATTGTTGTAATTGACACATTTACATTAAAAATCTTGAAACTACCATTTACTTTCAGAATATCTTGAAACACTGTATTAGTCCTAATTTATTGAATGGATAATGGGCTTCAATTCAACATCTCACACATAAAGAAAAAAACTTCTTTTATTCTTATTGTATTCTTATAATAATACAACAATGTTTAATAATATTTGAGTTGGCTATTAGTTTGGTGATTTTATCCCCAGAAATATACGAGAATTTTCAATTTTTTTTTCTTTGCTAACAAAATATTTTTCCACATTTATTCTTTATCTAGACATATTGACACCAGCAGAATTTAAAACAATTCTTAGCAATAAAAAGCAATCTTCAATATTTCAACAATATGATGCAGTTTCTTTGAAATCATTTTCATGAATATCTCCACATTTCAAATAACTTTTAATAGTTTGAATTTATGGATCAGAAATATATCAATTGGAAATACCTGAGAACAATCTGTACACATCCAAGGATACAGCTCCCAGCCATCCCTGCGTTTCCTGGGATTTGGACCCTGGGGCTCCAATGGCACTGTATCAACACTGCTTGCTGCTTCAGCAGGTGATGTTGTTTGACCTGTATCTGGCACGTTTGGTACAATGTCTGATGAAGACCTCTCTTCAGAAGCTGCCTCCATTTTTGCCTTGATGCTATGTCGAGCAGCTTCCAAGTGAAGATAACTGGAATTTGAGGATGATGTCTGAAGCTCTACTCCACTAGCTTCTTCACCAGACTTCAGCTCCAAAGCCCAACGTATGGGGACACGACGCTTCCGCTTGGAGCCAGGTCCAGTGTCCTGGTCATCCTCTGGCCCTGATGAAGTAAAACAAATTTGCTCAAGAGTTCATATTTCAGATAATATTTAATAAAATGACTAATTCTTCATATTCATTGCACCTTAATTCATAGTTATATTAATGTTCCAGCTTCTTACTTTTGATCAGCTGACAAGTAAACTTTCAATTTCCTAAAAGTGAAATTTCCCATTAAGATATTCCAAAATTTTTGTAAATATTGGAATACAAGTATTTTCTTATATCATAGAAACAAAAAAAAATGCAGTTATGTAATTCTTTCCTTATTATAAGAGTTTTTAAAAAAGTAGGGATTAAGAAACTTTAGAAAAACTTTGCAATAAAACTTAAAGCATGTACATATTGTGTTAAAGAGAGTAAAAATAGACAACATTAGTACAAAAAAATTATCAATTACTATTACAGTTGATTCTAAAAATGTAATTTAATGATATCTAGTGTATTGTAATTCATACAACATACTTTTATTATTAATCATAATGTATTGTGAATGTAGATATTGCAATATAATGATTTGTAAGATAAATTTGCATAAATTCTAAATGTAATTAATAATTGAAAATTAATGTAATCACTAAGGACCAGAGCTGTCAATGCCACTTAAAAATAAAAATAAAAGAAGTTGCTTAAGTGTATACTGAATAATAATAATTTAACAATCATTATAAACATAGATATGTAGGCATATTGGAAGTCTGCCTTTGATTACATGTCTTAATGTGTCTTAATGGTTCATAATGTTTTCCACAGAATCATTAAAGCATAACTCATAACAAAAAGTGACAGCTTTTTGTCAACAATTTTCATACGTTTTCTCATTACCTCCATCTTTGCATCATCACCTGTCAAAATCAAACATTGTAGCAGAAATATACTTTGGCAGATGAAGACCATGTATGTACTAATCAAATTATGTTTCTACATCTGAACAAAGAATTAATATTAAAATCTATTTAATACGTCATTAGATCACAAAGATACTGTAACTAAATTACAAAAACAAATGCAGCAAATGCTCAACCCTCAATGTTTCTTTTAATGATCATTAATTTCTAGTCTTCATCTATTACATTCATAATTAAGTCATCTTCAACCATCCTCAAGTTCAAAAGCGTTATTTTCTCATCCAAATAATAGTAAATATTCAAGAATTTGAATTAGCTGCTTTTCAAAACTTGTTTAATCAAGATAAGACCAAAGAAATTTCAAAGAATTTAGAATTGTTCAATTGTCCTACAAACACTTTTATGAATGTTTGATTTACACTTCAATATAAATTGACAGAAATTAGTTTACTTTAATGTTGCCTTCTTTCTAATATTTATACTATCAAAATTTTGTATCATCAATGTATCTATTTCACATTGAGATACCTACTGCCAGAAGAGATGTTTGTTAGTGCAGTATTCCCATGATCTTGTTCAGACGGCAATTCTGCTTCCTGCAAAATATGTTCACCATTCATGGATGTGATCTCAAGAGTCTGTAGTTTTTCTAGCAACTCTCTGTATGTACCTCATCACTGTAGTTTTCCTCCTCAAGAGCATGACTCTCTTGAACTGGAGAATGTAAATAGTCTTCTTGAGGAGGCTCAAGATTCTGGTCACTACTAGTAGCAGTTACCTCCTCTTTAGGCTCTCGGAATAGCATATGCAGAGCCACTTGGGCTTCTGCACTTGCATCAAAAAAGTCAGAGCACTGGTTCAACTTTGCACAGCAGTCCAAACAGACTGTCTTGGGAAGTACATCCTTCAGGCTCAGCTATGAAAAGAGGTAAGCCAGATCTGTAATAGTGCTAGTGATCTTGTTTGTAAATCTCCATGTTTAATTCAAGAAGTGTTTGCCTTAGGAGACTGATGAATTATTTATTGAACCTTACATTATGTTTAAAAAAATAGTTGACAGCAATAAGTTCAAACTGAAAATGCCACTACCTTCAAGCAACTCACAATGCAGCAAAGTTAATTTTAATTTGTGGTTTACTTCTTAAATTTAAAAGAAATGAAAACATCTGATATTAGCCGGTTTGTTTATTCAATTATACTTCAAAAAAATAAAATGTTTAAGGGGGATGTTGCTTAAATCTCCCGCTTTGAACAGACAAATGTCACTTTGAGGGAAAGGAAGAAGGGTAATTTCTGTCATTCGCTTCGTTTACATTAGTTATATTAAGCCGCTTGTCAAATGTCAAAATAGCGGATGTCAAACAAAACCATGCTCGATCTAAGTATCATGATGGCAGTGAGAGGAAAAACATAAATAAAACCTTCAAAATAGTACAAGCTTTTATTATGCCGATTAGATAAGTATAACAAAGAAAATCTCACCTCAATTTGCAAGCATTTGATAATTTTACGCTCGAGGTTTAACTTCAATCCTTCCTCTTCATAAATACCTACGAAGCTGTCGTTTCGCACAGCACACAAACGGCACAAATTGGCTTCCGCCATATCATTTAAACACACATATCACATTAGTGTAGATATATAAAATTACGATCTGCAATGGACATAATTTAATTCTTACAAGTTAAAAAATAACTTTGCTTATTTACAGGCTTTCGTCTGTCATTTAAAGACGCCGATTGCAGATGGCGTGAGTGTTCTTGCGCCATTTTTATACGGAGATTAGAGCTAAAATGGAAGGACTCGGGAAGATTGAATCAATCGAATTAGGAGTGCTAGGACACTGACAATGATGGCGCTTCTTTCAAATGGTCTTTGTGATATTGCGAAAGTAGTATTCATTCGACAATTAATTCATCTTTAAATGTTTATTAGTTTTTCGTCATTGTAATATTCTTTTGAAAGTATGTGTAATAGAATTGAAAGTTCACATTTGTATTCTGAAGTAGTTCGCGACTGTGTTGTCATTTCTGAGTCGAATTGTGAATTGTTCTCCTCAAAGCAGTTTCTCAATCCTTGTTTATGTACTACTCTACTTTCACCGGCGCACTTCAGGGTTGCGTCTAAGTCGCTCTGGCTGCTACCGTTTCCATGTAGGCCACAGGCATCAACTGCATCCGTATGCAGGGCGCTCTTAAGCAGAGAGCGGACCGCGATCCCGACGGGGGAGCACTAAAAAGATAATTGGTGGGACCGTGCGCAACGACGCGAGCGCAGCACGTCGAGCGGCGGCCGACGCTGCGTCCGGGCAAGCAAAATAAGGCGGGACGGGGCGCGCGATCATCCGCATTCCAGAAACGCCGCCCCTGCTTCCAAATCAGAACCCACCCTCCGAGAAAGCACCGCAATGACGAGCGTCAGCGAAAACTTCCCGCTGTGGCCACATTCCCTTCCGCGCGCCGGCTGCTCCCAGATACCGCAGAAACGAAATAGTGTTTACCTTCTGCCCAGCTTTCTCCTCCGAGGAATTTTCGTCATGTCGTCCCCGCAGACAACAACGTTGGATGACACCCTGTCGAAGTCGGACGCCTGCGGGTATATAAGGTTTGGCATAGGACGTCCCACCGCACTTGGCCTTCGCTGTAGCATTGGGAAGCTCTCCGGTGAGTAGAGGCCAGACCGACGGCCGAGGCGGGCGCCGCGCCGCGACTGACGCGCCGCGCCGCGCCGCGCCCATCTCTCATCACCCAGCCTCCGCGAAGGAGTGCTCCATTACATCTCAATTCGACCTGTCATAATAACTTATTGTTTAACTCATTATTAATTCAATATTCGGATGCTAAAGATGACAGTAACTATTAATGAGAAGGTCGATAACAAATACATAATGCACATTTTGTGTGTCATTGAGAGTAATTTGTCAGTTTTCTTTCTTATTGCGACGGGGGAAAATTCCAAACATTGCTTATTTTATGTAAAAAGGTTGATTTGCTGAAAGATCGGTAATTGCTCTTCAGTCTGTTAATGACGTGTCAGATCAACACATCTAATGATAGTGATGTTTTTTTCGCAGCCGAATCCTCTTGCCGACATGAAGATCTCGCTGTGCTTGGTGACGCTGCTGGCGTTGGTGGCGATGGCAGTGGCGCAATTCCACCAGCAAGCCGGCCGCATCCTGGAGCCACCAGTTCCAACGCTCTGCGCCCAAAGTAAGGGCTCTGCAGCTCCTCTTGCTACTTCACATCTCCTTCACACCGCCACATTGATTCCCGAGTGATTTCCAATTGCCAGGTGGAGGCAGTCGTGGACAGTCATTCCCGGGTGAAACCATCATCGGAAAATTTGAACTTAAAATTATATAATTTGCACGATTCCATTAAGTATTTTGTTAATTTTTTCGATAATTTTATAATACCGTAATTTAATTTAAGATTTTTCTAATATTTAATTTATTTTCAAGATGGAGGGTGCTCTCTTTTTTCTGCTTCTTCTACTTATTCTTCTGCTGCTTCTTCTTCTTTTTCATTTCTTGGCCATGCTCCGTACATAAATCTTTCTAATGTGACCTTCATTCATTCGAATTAGGTGACCCGACCATTTCAGTCTTTTCACCTAAATACTGCCACTATTTTGGCTGATTTAATAGTTCTTCCAATTCTGCGTTGGTTCGACTTCTATATTTCATTTTCTTCTACCTGACCAAATATTTTTCCGAAGATTTTTCTCTTCCCTAAAGCGAGCAACTCCCTTAATTGAAATAAATTTAAATTATTACTGTAGTATTACTGTAGTAATTGAATATATTATATTGCCCTCAATCGATATTTTCCGTAACTACCTAAGTATTGTAAGTACGAAATAATTTTGACGGGCATGATAAACATTTTGGTATTTATAAATATTTTTGTTAAAATGGGGCAGGTGTCACTAACACCAACTAGACCCCTACGTTCTCCGATCATGGCTATCTTTTCTCCTTCATTCAGTGGATGGACTTGAAAACCTTTTAATTTCTTAGAAATATTTCTAGAAGAACCTATGAGCAATATCTTGATTTTTGCAATCAACTTTCCTAAGCGATTTTCTTTTGACTTTCGATGACTTGGTCCTCGTTTGTTCGTATTTTCATCATAATACTTGCAATCTCGAATCTGCATTATATTCGTCTGGCACAGTATTCATTACTTATGTTCAGTAATATGAAATACTTCTCTCAATATGATTCAAACCGGCTGAGGTGGCTCAGGGCATCAATAGACGTCACTGCAGTGCCTCTGACCGGGAGGTCCTGGGTGAGAGTCCCGACGGTGGCAGGATTTTCGACAATATCTAGACAGCTAAGTTGAGTTCAGCCGCTGTCTGGAGAAGAATTCTGCTCTGATCGAGAGTTTTTCTTGGTTTCTCCGATCAAAACCCGACGAATGCCGGAGCAGTACCCTAAGAAACGGGCCACAGGACGCGCGCAATCTTTTTTCCTCTTCCTTCCTCTTCCTTGTCCTTTCCTCACCTCTTACTGACACACATACACTCATATAACATTACACTACCACACTTGTCGGGAGCTTAGAGCTTGTTCCGGCAGGGGCGGTGTCACATTGGTGGGAGATACCTGGTTAGGGAAAATCTCCTCAAGTCGACGTAGGTCGGCGCCGGAGCCAGCGGGAGATCTCAGCACCACCTCCCGCAATGAAAGCACTACACTTACGGGACTAATGAACTTAGCAGTTGACGTGCCCGGAATCACGAATCAATAAATAAATCATTCAAATGTTCGTTTCGCAGGGAAAATCCACGAGACGTTCGGCGGCAAAGGCTACTTCTTCTCGTGGAAGGACCCGTCGGTGGCCGGGCAGGAGGAGGACTGGCTGGGCGGCCGCAACTGGTGCCGCAAACGCTGCATGGACCTCGTGAGCGTCGAGACGCACGCTGAAAACGAATTCGTCAAAAGCCGCATCGTCGAAGGTAGAGATAAACTTCTCGCGCAAAAAAGTACCCGAGTCTTTTAGGCGGCAAGAAACGTAGAATCGTTTAATATTGAAGTTTAATTTAAAGTAGAAACAGAGTCAAAACTAATTTTATAAAAGATTGCTTACCTCTTGATAATTAGAAAAATGAACCTACTACAATCTTAAATAGCTCATTGTTTGAGAAGGCCATTTGTAAAAATGGGTAAAATTATTGAACTGGTACTAACTTATTTTCCAAATGTTTCCAGTTTTATTCACTAGAAAAAATTAAGTAAACTTGTAATTTTAATATTATATTTAAAAATGTTGCTGCATTCATACTGAGACACGAAATATACTTGTCAAATTAATTTTTAAGGTCACGTATCGTATTGCTAATAGAAGATTTTTCTTTAGAAGTGAAGGTTATGGATATGGTGACCAGCCGACATGACGCTTTCTTACAAAGACATTTTCATCTACCGAATGATGGATTTAACATTTAATTTTTATTTGTTGATTTATAGTTAAGTAAAACGCACTAAATAGAGACAATGAATTACTTTCGTTCCTATCCAAAATTAGGAAAAACTGTTTTGAATATGGCATGGACTTTTTTGGGGGAGGGGGGATCTAAAGCTCCATGGATCCCTCCCCTCTCGGTGCTGGTAGGAATTAGAGGGGTATTCCCTGGAGTGACGTAAGTTCCAACGTGCAACTCGATGTTTTCCTCGGACAGGCCGTCAGAGGTACATCTGGACGAGCGGCCGCTTGTGCGACTTCAAGGGCTGCGAGCGAGCAGATCTGCAGCCTCGCAACGTCAACGGCTGGTTCTGGACAGCCGAGCTAACCAAGCTCCCGCCCACCACCGACCGTCGCCAGACTGATTGGAGCCCGTCCGGCGGGTAAGTCTCTCGAATTCCGCCGCGCCAACCTAAAACAGACTTGCATCTATGCAATAAACATGTAACTTTAGAGGATCTGCGGTTTGTTTGTATTCAAATCAGAAATATTTTAATGAAACGAAAGCTATTTGTTTAGTAAAAATTATTGCTGTGTCAATTTTTAGATGATTGTTAGTTTTACTTCCATTATAGATCTGTTTTACTAGATACCATTACTTCCTTACCAGATTTTCGTGTTCAATCAATTAAAATTAGAACAAGAAAAGCCACCCCAATTAGAAGGAGTGTATGAACTTTTATTTCAATTTTATATGCAAACTAATAATTGGTTTATGAGTCATTAATTGTATAGAAAAATAATTTCGTCATAATTTTTGAAATATACAATACCTCATTTAAAATTAAGTAATTTATAATACAATTTATAGAATAATTTGAAACTCTTTCATTATATTTAAAAATAGACCCATTTTCCATGGTTGGGGATTCAAATGATGCATGCTTTAAGATTGGTCAAGTGAAGTTGATTTGTGTAATTCATGCAAATAATAATAATAATAACAATAATATTTTTCTTGATTTGATAAAGATTCTGAAGATCATTTAAATATCTTCCATTTTTGGCTCTAAATGCAAATTTTTTAAAGTGCACCCTAATGGATGATAATTTATTTATTTTTAACTTCAAATTAACGGAACATTTGTGTGTGACGTTAGTGAGCATAATTTGAATTAAATTTAAATTATCTTATTTTCTTTTTCGGTTTCCTATAATTTATTTTCTTTGTCCAGATTTAACAAACCTCAACCTGACAATCGTGAATTTCTACAAGGAGGTGCTTCCGAAAACTGTCTTGCTATCCTCAACAACTTCTATAATGATGGTGTACACTGGCATGATGTGGCTTGTCACCACCGCAAACCATGGGTTTGTGAAGAAAGTGACTCTCTGCTGAAATACGTTCGATTCACAAACCCACACCTTCGAATATAAGATATAATGACAAAATATGGTGCTATCAACATGGAAAAGGCAGAACAACTCATATTACCTACAGTATTCTGATGTTATCAAAAACTTCAGATAATTTGCCTTCATTAGTGTTTCATGTGTAATTGCAGCAGAGTTCAGCACTTTGTGAAGGACTTTCCTTGGTAGGAGAGTTTTGTAATTGTGAATACGCAAAACTTGTCTACTACATAATTGTAGAATTTATTGTTTAGGATGTTACAAATAAATATTTTTTGTTTAAATTAGCTATTTGTTCACCTATATTTCCTAATCGAAACATTTATTTATCATTTTTTGTTTTTGGCTATTTCATTTCATTGACATTGCATAAGAATATTAATGAGGATATTCTTAAACAAATAAGTGCTGTTGAAATATATTACTGATTATATGTCAATATTTTAGTAATAAATATACCATTAATATAAATTTTGTTTAAAAACCTCTAAAAAAATTGAGTTTTGAAACCCATATACTTTATTTTTAAAGTATCCTACTGTACGTACCTATGCGTTATTGAGAGAATCAAGGGCCAGGAAAGTTGGTCAGAACACAATTTTTATACACAGACGTGAAGGAAGCATCAACTTGAATTTTACATATATCAACTTCAGATAGTACAATTACATCAAAATCTATTTCATTTTCTTTTGAATGTAATAATTTGATGTTAATGACTAGTTGCAAGTGTCCATTTCAAACTCAATAGAAGTATACATTTTATTAATATTAATTTAACTTCTTTATTATAATAAATACTTACACCTCAGTTATAAAGGACATTGGTGTGACAAATTGAAATAATTACAAAAATTTTACAGCTTATCATAAAAAAAATTAATTGTGCTATCTTTCTTGGCAGCATTAAAAAAATGTAAGCTTCAACCAGAACAGAATTCATGTTTATTTTTATTTAGATTCATACATATTCACATGCACACATATGCACATGCTTCATTCACTCATATGCACATGTACTCATATACACACAAACTCACTCTCTCGTTCTGCTCCACTCACTCTCCACTCCACTCACTCTCCACTCCACTCCACTCACTCTGTAACTCTATTATAATAAGAAAAGTGTTATTTTATAAGTTCATTTTTATTTTATCAGTGTCTTGTAAAAATACATCATTATATTTCTGGTAAAATACAATTTAATTATTTGAAACATTATGAAATAAAGTAATAGAAAAAAGTATTGTATTGAAAACATACAACAAGAGTATTATGAGAACTTCTTCACTTCAGATCTTGCAGAATTGAGTGGAGGTGCTGGAACTGGCAGAACAGATAGCAAGCCGAAAGAAGGCATAGTAACCGGTTCATGGTGTGGTGCTTGTTGTTCTTCTTCCACCTGTGGGTTAAATTTCTGTGTGGTTAATAATAATAATAATAATAATAATAATAATAATATTAATATTAATAATAATAATAATAATAATAATAATAATAATAATAATAATAATAATAATAATAATAATAATAATAATAATAATAATAATAATAACAATAATAATAATAATAATAATAATAATAATAATAATAATAATAATAATAATAATAATAATAATAATAATAATAATAATAATAATAATAATAATAATAATAATAATAATAATAATAATAATAATATAAAAAATAAAGAAAGGAAAAAAGAGAAAAAAGTCTTAATAGATTTGTGCCTGGGCTGGGTTCATTCTTTACATCCAACAACCAGTTTAGGGGGTTGAAAACATGCAAAAGAAAATGCAAAAATTATTAGTTTATATTGATGTAGATATGTGTTTATGATATATATGTTCTTTTAAACTGTAGAATGTATGGTTTCACATGAAAGCTTTCAATTGATTTTTATATGTGTGTATTGAGTTTAAGCTTTTAAATTTCCTAGGAAGATTGTTGTATTGTGTAATGTCTTCTATAAGGATACCTTTTTGAAAGAGTGAAGTTTCACTGTGTGAGACATGCAGATTTCTTTTTGGTCTAGTATCATAGTTATGAATTTCTGTGTTCAGAGTAACAGAATCTTTGTTTCCCATAAATGTCTGCTTTGTGAAGATCAATATTTCAAATATGTACATGCATGGGGGTGGTAGTATTTGTAATTTGTTGAACAGTGGTTTGCAGGACTCATGTTTGTGAGTGTTTGACATTGTTCTCAATATTCCTTTTTGAATGATGAAAGTGTGAATAATTTCCCTAGAATATTGTTCTGTATTTTAGGTGCGAGTGAACATTTGCAAAGTACACCATTTGCTGTGTACCTTAGTTAGAATTTGACTTACGGATGTAAATGGGATAACATGACTTGGTAAGCTTGTTGTTTAGATCTGTGATATGGGAGTTCCATTTTAGAACTGGTTTTGCTCTAGATCGGTTATGTTCGTACCTTAAACAACGATCTCAGAGTAGAAATACCTTACTGGAATAATGGAACATTCTGTGCACACCTTTTGATTCTTTGCCAATTGCATGTGGAGTCCCGCAGGGATCGGTTTTAGACCCTATTCTCTTCCTACTATACGTAAACGATATGCCCTCGACGATTAGAAACGGAAGAACAGTTCTCTCTGTGGATGATACGAATATTCTTTGCAATAAAGAAACCGTAAATAGTACAATAGCCGATATTACAAATTGATTCCGTAATAACAAATTAATAGTAAATGAAAAGAAAACTGTTTCAATGCAGTTTTCCATCTCAAACAAACAGCTTTGCTGAAAATGAACGGCATGCCATTGACTGATGTTAAGGTAACAAAATGTTTAGGTCTTTCAATTCAGTCAAACCTTAAATGGAATGTCCATTTAAATGAATTGAACACTAAATTAAGTTTAAGCTAAGCTTTCAGAATTCTTTCAAATTCAGTCAGCCTACACACTGCTCGTTGTGTATATTTCACGAATGTTCATTGCTGCCTGAGATATGGCATAATATTCTAGGGAAATACATCTTATAGTTCCCAGACATTTAGATTACAAAAACCAATTGTACGAATAATAAGTGAATCCCACCCATGTGATTCTTGTAAGCCTCTCTTTATTCATCGAGGTATTTTACCGTTACCTTGCCTCTTCATACGAATCAGTGGTTTTTGTAAAAAATGACTCGCTTAAGAGCGGGAATATATATTCAGCAAACGCTATAACTACAACACTCGACGTAGTAATCATATTCATCAGGTGACAGTATCAACAGCTCACTACAAAAAATCACGTAAAATACATGTTCATTATTTTACAACACCTTGCCAGATGACATTAAACGGTTAAATTTGATTCAGAAGTTTAAGTCCCAAGTAAAATCTTTTCTGTTGCACAACTGTTTCTATACAATTAGACACTATACCGAGCATCCAAAAGGAAAGTAATATTAATTTTAACAATGAAATTTAATGTACAATTTGGATTGTATAATTGTAAAGAACCTGTAACGTGTATTGCACTTAAGCTTCAGGGACAATGACCCCATCTCGATCAGGTTTTCGTCCAGTGTCCCTGATACTCGAGAAAATGCTGAGATGGCCCCTTGTTTTGCTTCTAGACGTAAATGTAACTTCAAATTAACTTCTCCCCATAGCACGTCACACACAGTTTTAACTATTTTTGACGTAAATAAATAAAGATAATAGTAAATAGTCAATCCAAGGAAAGTTGTTTTTTTGGACTATTTTTACAGGAATATTTTTTTATTCATCAATTGTGTGCTGGAGGGTTTTCTTTAGAGAGGGGATTCTGAAAGTTTAGGGAGACAGTTGTATTGGTGTTTATGATGAGTTTATTTTCCTGGAATCATTTTTCTTGTGCCTCTAGGACTGTTTGTGCATCTTTTTGTAGAGTTTGTTGGGTATTTGCTTTAATAATAATATCTACGTCATCTGCAAATATGACCATTTTGCTCTTTTGTAGGGTCAGGGGCATCTCATTGATGTATAATAGTAATAGTATGAGGCCTAGAATTGATCTTTGAGGTGTTGGTGGTTAATGCATAAAGTCGCGTTTATATTTCAAGCAATTTAAGTATGAATTAGTGCAGCTACAAGTCATACTTTATCGCATTATTTGTAACTTTTATGTTTTCGAAAATTCAGAGTTCAACCAAAGGCGTCGCTATGTTTTGAGCTCCACGGCGCAGAGGATTGATTGATTTATTGATCGATCGTTATTGATTTCGGGCATGTCAACTAATAAGATCATTAGTAACGTAAGTGTAGTGCATGTTTTTTCCTCTAGAGGTGGCTGTGATTCCCAATCTCAGCTGTATGGCGAGATCCGGCGCTGACCTACCGACCCGTCGGCTAGTGGTGTTTTCCCCTGCTAGGTATGTCCCACCAAAGGGGCACTGCCCCAGTCGGGACAAGCTCTAAGTTCTCGACCGGTCTCTCGGCATGTGTGGTAGTGTGGTATGTTAGTGTGTGTGTGTAAGGCGGGAGGATTGGACAAGAAAGAGGCAGGAAAGATCGCGCTCGGTCCGTGGCCAGTTTGTTAGGATACTGCTCTGGCATTCGCTTGGTGTTGCTCGGAGAAACCATGGAAAACTACCGATCAGAGCAGCCAACTACTAGAATTCTCCTCCAGACAGCGACTAAATTCGACTTAGCTGACAAGCTAGTGTCGAAAAATCTGCCACTGTCGGGACTCGAACATAGGCCGTTGCAGAGGACTCAAATGGAGACTCCATCATTGCATTTGCCATTTTGTTGAGAGTTGGCAGGAAATGGCGGCTCTTCTTGAGGGTTCTAGAGCGGTGTCCTCTCCAGAAAATAAAAGGAAAGAGAACAAGAACGAGAACGAGAACGAGAACGAGGACGAGGACGAGGACGAGGACGAGAACGAGGACGAGAACAAGGACGAGAACAAGGACGAGAAGAAGGAGAAGAAGAAAATTGAGTAAAGTTGCAGAAAGAATTAAATTTGCAATAAATTGGCTCGTTTTATTTTTTAATAATTCCAGCGCATTTTGAGTTGTTTTTTTTTTTCACTTTTATATGCCCGCTTAAGCGAAAGATAAATGTTTTTAGAATGGATTGCATCGTGTACTACTGCGAGTCCGTCCGTGGCTGGTGCATGCGAAGCAGTGGAAGCTTGAAGAAGGATGAAGCAGGGTGCTAATCGAGTTTTGTTCGGCAAAGAACGCGCCTGTTAACTACGCTAAAGAATGCAGACTCTTTCGCCTAATTTCATAAATTACTGTTTTGTTTGCTGGGAATATTTAAAAAAAAATACTTTCGAGTGAACACAACTGTCTTTTCCGTCATCAACGTAAAAGTTGTCTTAGAAAAGGATTAAAATTCCAGAGCGTGCAAATCGGTTGTACACTACGTGCTCCACGTTCAAGAAATATTTTGCAGAAGTGAAATGTATGTGATAGTTCTGATACACATGCCGCCCCTCCTAACTGAGGGTGTATGTCACTGGCCGCCACTGTTGGCGGGTGTCCTTTTTCGGACCCTTGGCTTCGGAGGCCTCGGCGCCGCACATCGATTGCACCAGCCCAGCTGCATCCCTAAGTTCAACGAAAATGGAACCTATGCCATTTTTAAAGAGTACTTTGCTCTATTCGAGAAAAAAATGGGAGCAATTTTTCTTAATTTTTTAATAAATTGTTTTTTTAAACAAAAATTCGTGAAAACTATACTAATATTTTAGAAAAATTGTACATTACCACATATAAAGATCTATCTTTGAGGAACTGATTTTACTAAGGAAAAAAATTGATATCTTTTATACTGTAGATATAGGAAGACTCCGATAAAATGTGAACTTTTGAAAAAGACCGGACAAGTAAGATTTATGGGCTCTGATGGCAATGACATTTCGTTAATCCCATAAAACTCGCATCGCTCCCTGGAGATGTATAATAGGCTCCCAGGCATTGCTGCGCGCTCGATCGTACCTGGACGAGGGGCGGTTGCGGCGGCGGCGGCGGCGGCGGCGGGGCGCTGGGCGGCGGGGCGCTGGGCGGCGGGGCGCTGGGCGGCGGGGCGCTGGGCGGCGGGGCGCTGGGCGGCGGGGCGCTGGGCGGCGGGGCGCTGGGCGGCTGCTCGCACACGAAGGGCTTGCGGTGGTGGCAGGCGACGTCGTGCCAGCGAACGCCGTCGCCGTGCAGGTTGTTGAGCAGCGCCAGGCATGCTTCCTCCGGCCCGCCCTGCGCGCCCTCGCGGTCGTCGGGCTGCGGTCGGCCCAGGCTGCACACGACAGGTTCACAAGCGGGTTGGGTTTGGGCAGCGGAGCATCTACACGCACCAAACAATTTTAATATGGAGCTTTGCCTTTCTTATAACAGTTATGCATTAAGATTGCCGTAAAAAATTTAAAGGTAATAATTTCGAAAGCTTCCTTGGATATAAAAAATAAGAGTGGCATGCAACATAAACCTCAATGATAGTGAAATAATGTGCTTCTCGCGATTTGTTTCAATATATATTAATGGAAAAACAACTTTATCATCAGAAATAATAATTTTGCTGGTCTTTTATTTTCATTAAATATTTTAGAAATGTTATCTAAATGATGACCAATTGGTTAGACGTTATCACTTTAGATATTTCCATTAACTTTCATCAATTAATTTTTTTAAACAGCTTTTTTCGACCAAATTTGTGCTTAAGAATTTCTTATGAAGTTTCTCTAAATCCTAAACCTCTAAATTTGTCTGTGAAAGGAATCTCCAAATTGCGGATTTTCAGAAATGATCCAATGCCATTTTCTTTAAACCGACTCTAACTTTTTTAATTCATTTTTTGTACGGATGGTGCTGAAAATGCACCAAATAAAAAAGTGCATCAAATAATACGACATAAACACATTTTTGATATATTTATTTAATTTTCCAAAACTTATAGAACTGTATTTTTAAACATATTTCTCTCGTCGTTAATGTTTACGGTTGTTTTTACACTTTATAGCATTTGGGTGTAAGGGCTTTAAATTTCTTATGAAGTTTCTGAAAACCTTAAAAGTTTTAGGTGAATATGAGCTAAAAATTGCGCCTATTCAGAAACGCTCCTCCAATTTTTTAAAATATTTTTTGTGAGGATAGTGCTAAATCCACTAAATAATACATCATAATTTCCACTTTGATGTTTTTCTGTTGTTTTTTGAAATAGACAATGTATTTTTTAAATATATTTTACGTCGTCGGTATTTAAACTACATTTGCATTGCCGCATTTGTGACTACAATGGCCTCAAATAATTTCATATGGAGCTTCTCGGACGTTGGAAAGTTTTAGGCGAAAATAAGTTTCAAATTAAAAAAACAATCTTTTTTTTTAAACTGCTCCATATTTCCAAATGGAAATGTATATATAGGGCCAGGTTTTACCCTTTCTATTACATTGTTAAAGTGATATTTGAATTCAACTACTAGAGAAGCGGGGAAAATTGAGAAAACATTAAAAAATGTCTTTTAGGCTCCAAAAGTAGTTGGGTAAAAATAATCATCAAAATGCACGTTTTTCAGAAACACTCAACGACATTTTCTCAAAAACGGCAAAAAATTATTTTCAACATCAAGATGTATATAGGACCAGATTTTACACTTATATAATATTATTCATACTTCAATATCAAGTCAATTTGATTTTTACCATTAAGGAAACGAAAAATTGAGAAAATATGAAAAAAATAAATGTTTTTTGGCCAATATGGCAAGTGGCAATAGATGGCAACCGAGAAGAGGGTGGGGCAAACCGAAAAGATCGCACAGACTTAAGAGGCTGGGAAACTAGTACGAGAAAGTCTGTGCCATTCTATAACATCACTTGTTAATCTAATAGATAAGGTGACCCGCTGAAGATATTCCTTTTGAATATCTCTTGAACCGTCACAGATATTGAGATGCGGTTTTCACTATAACGAACGTATGCGATGAGCACAAAAGATGATATATAATGTTGTAAGTATTTACCCATATCAGTCTATCTCTAAGCTGGATGGTACAATTTTGTATAATGTGTCTTTATTAGTCGCTGCTTTTCATTTTCTAAGGAGCTTTGACGTTTAATTCACTGAGCTCCTTGTAAACCTCATTTACATTAAGAGGTCCATTGACGACATCATTTACATTAAGACGACCATTAAGAGGTCAGTTTTAGTTTAATATAATTTATTTTAATAAATGTTGGGTCCGACAACCTGGCTGCCTATCCGTCTGACTGTTCTTCTGTTCGACAGTCTGTGCGACTGTCTACAGTTCGTCTGTCTCTCCGTCCGTCCGTCGGTCCGTCCGTCGGTCCGTCCGTCGGTCCGTCCGTCGGTCCGTCCGTCGGTCCGTCCGTCGGTCCGTCCGTCGGTCCGTCCGTCGGTCCGTCGGTCCGTCCGCCGGTCCGTCCGTCCGTCCGTCTGTCCGTCCGTCCATCTGTCTGTCTGTCTGTACGTCGGTATGTCTGTCCGTCGGTCTGACTGTCTGTCGGTCTGTCTGTCCGTCGGTCTGACTGTCCGTCGGTCTGTCTGTCCGTCGGTCTGTCTGTCCGTCGGTCTGTCTGTCCGTCGGTCTGTCTGTCCGTCGGTCTGTCTGTCCGTCGGTCTGTCTGTCCGTCGGTCTGTCTGTCCGTCGGTCTGTCTGTCCGTCGGTCTGTCTGTCCGTCGGTCTGTCTGTCCGTCGGTCTGTCTGTCCGTCGGTCTGTCTGTCCGTCGGTCTGTCTGTCCGTCGGTCTGTCTGTCCGTCGGTCTGTCTGTCCGTCGGTCTGTCTGTCCGTCGGTCTGTCTGTCCGTCGGTCTGTCTGTCCGTCGGTCTGTCTGTCCGTCGGTCTGTCTGTCCGTCTGCCAGCAACTGTCTGTCCGTCTGTCTCACAGTCTGTGGTCAACGCTAGCGCATAAACCCATTAGATAATTTCTTCCAAAATTGTTATTTTGCCATCGATCTGAACGAACTGGGGTCTCTCCCGAGTTTGAAACCAAAATTTAGTTGTGATACATGTTTAAACTATTCGCAAAAATTTCTCCAAATTGTTTGCTTACTTTTTTACTCGGATAAAGCAAATGATGCTTAAAAATTGGTGAAAGCCTAATTAGTTGAACTCTTCTAATGTTCAGAAATTGAAAAAGTTAAATTTTTTCAGCTTCTTACTTACAACTATAATATAGATATTTTTTTCCTTAAGGAAATCAGTTGTTCAAAGATATATCTTGAAATAAGGCAATATACAATTTAAAAAAATATATAGTTTATTATTTATTATTTAATAGGTAATTATTACAAACAATTTGGCTTACTTGATTCTATGTAGCTAGGCCGAAGGCCTTTAAGCCATTACAATACCTACATCCTTTCGCGTTCTAATCTTTCGAATTCTGGTATTCACCCCAAATGGTCTCTCCATCGCATCAAAGCCGCGGAAAAGAGACCATACGGTACGGCTCAGGAAAAAACCCCTGAAGGGGGAAAAACCTGCCGTCAGAAGCCGAATACATACTAATCTATCTGACGTTTATTTTAACTATTTATTTTCTGGCGTGGGCGTCCCGCCGTCTTCTTCCAGTGCTTGGCCTCCTCAGCTCCTGAAATCAAACAGCGCCACAGAAGATCGTCCGCACCAGCGCCTCTGCCCTTATATTTTCGATCCCCCCTTACCTTCCCCCCCCCTAATGTGCTTATTACTATGCAAGTTTTATTTTATTTATTATATTGACCTGTTACTTACCAATTGACTACGATTTATGACTTATTTCTTAACTGTTTACTAACTTAACATAAAATTACTGATTAACTTACATATTGTTAGCTTATTGACGTATTTATTTCTCTCCAGTCTAGGCTCCGCTCATGCTAACCGGTGCTGTTTTCCCACTCCCTAATTTCAGTTTCCCTAATGGTCCGAACCTTTCCTAAAAATGTTCCTAATTCTTTCATGAATTTAGACCTTTTATCTCCTAAAATGTTTTGGGCGAGCGTTACGTTCCTGTTTAGGAAGTAGTAATATATATAGTTTTCGCGTTATTTTCCATGGAATGTAGGCAATCTTTAAACATTTATTTTCTCAAAAAAGGCTCCAAATGTTTGCTTATTTTGTTCCTCTGAGAGAGCAAAGGACACCAAAAATACCGCAGGTTTGATTTTCGTTGAACCCTCTGAATTTTAAAACTTGAATTTTTAAAAATTGCACAAGTTAGAGATAAAGCGAGAAAGTATGCGTTGTTATAGCCACACTTTTTTTAAACGTGACGATAAATGTTAGGTTAACTTTAGTAAACAACCTAGTATAAATGTTCATTTAATACAGTTGTGTTTTGATTTACAGTGTACATGAATGCTAGAAAAACTAAAGATATTAATGGTTTATCTTCAAAGAGATATGTTCTTTCTTTTGATTCTCTAGATAGTAAACATAGCTTCCCTCTCCCCCAGTCACATAGTTCTTGTTTTGCGAATGTCAAATAAGTATAGAGTAATGTCTCATTCATAGTCCTTGGAAACCCATGTATTTTATGACCCGTTTAGAAACTCATTTCCTTATGTTCTGTGAGTCATTCAGACTTCCTTTTAGTGTTCACTAATTTTGCTTCGAGAGCGAGTCACCTGTTTTGAGGCAAGCGACTATTTTAAAATGGAAAACATCTTTCAACCTTGGCTCTTACATTCTCCATGCAGGTTCTTGTGGTAAGTTTCCCTAATTGTCCTGAAGAGGTCGCAGATGTGCAACAGAATCTATTTAAGTACAGTTTATATAGAGACAATTTTATATGTTTAATACCAAGTTAAAATTTGTGAAACGAAATTATACAATTATAGTTTTTATGTGTCTTATTACACATTTTAAAACATTGTATAATTATGTTGATACTAGCGTACCCGTGCGAGAACTCTTGCATGTTCTTACGTACACTCTTGGAAACATTAAGTTTCGCGTCGAAAATGCCTTGGCCCGAGAGGTTGATGGCGCTGGACATCCCTGCTTGCTGACAGCACTATCTAACGTTTATTTTCGAAACTATGCTCTGTATATCGAACTATGAAGATTCAATTTATTTTATTGGAGAGTGTATAAAATACTTTAACGTCCATTGAGAGCTAAAAAGAACTTCCAACGAAATCCCCAGAAGTCAGTAAACAAAAAAATAAATATCCATCTGGTTGAGATGAATTTCCGGACTTTTTATTGAAAACGTGTGTAGCTGCCTTTATACACCCATTAACTCACATTTTCAATGCTTCTTTATCCACATGAATATTTCCAGATATTTTCAAATATGGGGTCCCACAAGATTCGATCTTAGGTCCTATCCTCTTTCTGTTATACGTGAACGTTATGCCTCGTCTTTTAAAAACGGAAAAACAGTTCTGTTTGCTGATGACACGAATGTTCTTTGCAAAAAAATAACCACTAATAAATGGTACGATTTCAGAAGTTTCAAATTGGTTTTGTAATAACAAATTAATAGTTAACGAAAAAGTTTCAATGTACTTTTGCATTTCAAATCAGCAATCGTATGCTCCATTGAAAATGAACAATATGCAATTAGCTGATGTTAAGGTAACAACATTTCTAGGTCTCTCAATTCAGTCAAACCTCAAATGGAATGTACTTGTATAACAGAATTAAACACTGAATTATGTTCATTATGTTACGTATTCAGAATTCTTTCAAGTTCTGTCAGCCTTCATACAGCTCGTCGCGTGTATTTTGAAAATGTGCATTCCCGCCTGAGATATGGCATTTGGATACTATTCTGGGGAAGCGTCTCATGTGGTATTCAAACCTTGAGATTGCAAAAGAAAATTATTCCAGTAATGGAAGAATGCCATCCGCGTGATCTCTGCAACCCCCTCTTCATTGAGCTTGGAATCTTAGCATTGCCTTGCCTATTTATTTACTAATCTGTAATATTTGTCAAAACTGACTTACTTAACGGAGGGAATATATTTTCATGCAATACTGATATTTATGATTGCAACACACGTCGTAGAAATCACATTCATCAAGTGTCAGTATCAACAGCTCATTACCAGAAATCTACATACAATACATACATGAACGTTACTTTACAACGCATTGCCAGATTACATTAAACAGTTGATGTCGGTACACACATTTAAGTTAAAAGTAAAATCTTTTCTGCTGCATAACTGTTTCTTAACAAATAGAGACTTTACTGATCAACAAAATGAAAAATAATGTTTATTTAACGAAACAATTATATATAATTAATTTACATTTGTATTATATAATTTTTTAAACGGTTAATAACAGTTTCAATATGCTAAACAGTTTAATATGCTAAACAATAACGAAAAACAGTTTCAATATGCTTGTACTTAGTATGCTTGTAACAAATAATGTACCTCAGCTTCCGGATCATGTAGCTTAGAAACCTTTTTCAGCGCGTAACTACGGAACTTCTAGAGAAATGGCCAGCCGGTGAGCTCAGCCGTACAAGTAGGCATACTTGTACGACTAATATTTGGGTATTATGATTGGTATTTCCATAGAAACGATTACGACATTTATAGTAGACGATAGTCATTTTCTTATTTTAAAGAATTTAATTTCAACCAATCCCGGGAATTGTTATCGAATTTTAGGTAATTATAGGTAACTATAGGAATTTTAGAATTGGTTAGCGAATTTTCCCTTCAATGTGATTTACGGAATTTTGTTATTATTTCAATCGTCGATCATTATAGCCCGCTCCAAACGGTTACACCAGAGAGCTATTTGTTGGCGGAATTTGGAAACATGCAGTGTTTGAATGGGATGGCTAAGGTAATGGAAGAGCTTCTCGTAACCTAATCGCAGAGTTTTCCTGGAGGCAGATCCGGCAACCACTCAGATATTGCGAGCACCCTAAATTTGCAATTTAAAATTTCGCGGTCAACTAAAAAATTGATATAAGAAAGTAATAAAAGAATTGCCGGCAATTTCCCATTTTGCCCAATTTTTTAAAATTACATTTAGGTTAATTTTCATAATTTACAGTTTACTCTTGATACACTGAACTTAAGTCGCTGGTCTTGATCAATTTGGAGAACTAATACTTTATAGAAGACTCGTTTGCACTGTACTCCCAGCATCGGTTAAATTGAACCCAAATATAACACTTAGAAAATAAATGTCTCAGTACTGCTATTTCATGTAACAGTGAGGGTCGACCGGTAGAGGTTTTTGGGAATATTTTTATAAGTTTATGGTACATGAAAATAATTGAGGGAACTGTGCCACCGAGGGAATTGTTACTGTTCTTCAATGGCAGTTCTCTTCAGTCTAAAGACTTCGTAGAGGTTGAAAACCAGTGAAAGAGGATCGGGTTAGGACATCGTGAATGGGGTGAAGGGGTATTTCAAAACAGAAAGAAACAAGTGTGATGAGAGGAATACACAAATTAAGAAAGTGCTCCAACAGTGCTAGCGGGATTGCAAATGTGTAAAGCTGCACTAAGATATTTGAATGGGAATACCAAGATACTACAAATGTCATTTTCTTACATTGTCACCCTTACTTCGTGACAAGGAAAAAGTATCGTAATCGTAATCGACAGAAAAAGACAAATTTTCGACAAGAAACGTATTGCCGAACCTTGGTAACAAAAGAGTTAATAAATCTTGTTCCTATGTACAGCAAATGACTTCCTCTAACACGATGAATACTTAGAATCCCTTCGTGTTTGTTGGTCCTTGATACCGAAAAATCGATTGACGGTAAAACGCCTGTCGTCCGTCTGTCTGTCCATATGTCTGGCTGTTCACATGTCTGTCCGTCTGTCTGTCCGTGTGTCTGTTTGCCCCTCTCTCCGTCGGTCTGATTGCCCGTGTGTTTGAACGTGTGTCGGACCATCTGTCCGTCTAACTGGTCTTATGTTTGTTCGTTCATAATAATAATAATAATAATAATAATAATAATAATTCACAGATCCAAATCTGGGTTGATATAAAACATCTGGAAAAATATTTCGACATTTGTCGTGAGCGCGCTTCGTGCTTTTCTTCTCTTCTGCAGCTCACACATGTACATCCTCTGCGTATTTGAAGGGGAAGTTAGGGCGGAGTCAGGAGTTGCCCGTTCGCGTAGGCCCGCCGGGCTTCCCAGGCGGGCAAGTAGCTCGTGCGGGCACAGTCTGACATTCCTGTGTTATAGGAAGTAATTTAATACATAGGGGAACAAGATTTATCCATTTCTTGTATCAAGGTCCCAAATTGTCGCAGAGTTACAGTACTTTCTCTATACTACGTAGGTAGTGTGAAAGAAAATAAAATGTTCAAAACGTGCGCCTAGAGTAGAGCACCACTTGTAAAATACTATGGTTTCTGCAGCGTTCGTTCTATAACAAATATTCAGTGACAGTTTCCTTACTACTCTTCAGTGAGAGGATCGCATTTTAAAACTCTTGTATTGCAAATGCGCCGCCCGTGGGTCCAGGAGAATTCTCATAGCACTTTTTACCAGCGGACAACAGGAGAGTTTCATCGTTAACATATGGGCAGGAATATTCCTGTATCAGGCCATACATTATGCCGCCCAGCATCAAAGCCCTCACATACCTCACGTTTCTGCAGGAAACGATGCCTACTCTTATTGAAAATGTCCCACTTGCTGTGTAACGCATTGCGTCTAGCTACAACACGACGAGTGACCTGCACTCCTCTTTCTCAGGTTGGGGGGGGGGGGGAGGGACATGTGTGACCCACGCGGCGGCCGTGTCATTGGAAGATGCGGTCCCGTTATTAAGATTTGTGGTCGCCTGGTTCGATAGCTCTAGATTTTTCCATAAGGCCAATGAATTCCCGTGTATCTTCACCAACAGGGGCGAAAAAGAAATATCTGATTATTTCAATCGCAATACACTGCGTCCAGAGAACACTAGACATTTCCGAGGGAATGCATCAGGACGTACACTGTCGTTATCACGTCGAACTTGGCCGTCACGTCAACTTGACTTTAAGAAACTTTTTTTCCAGGATGAATAATAAAGTAAAAAAACAACAATCAGCCGAGTTTACCTCCGAGGCAGCATTATCACTGACCCTGCAGCGACTCTGACTGGGAGGTACCACGGTTCGACTCCCGACGATAGTGGATTTTCGACTCTAGCTAGCGATGACGAAGTGAACTAATGTCTGGGGGAGAATTCTAGCGGCCGACTTCTCTGATTTGTTGGTTCCAATCAATACCAGGCGATTGTAGGAACAGAACCCTAACAAAAGGGCCATGGACCGCGCGTGATCTTTTCTTCCTCTTCCTTGTTCTATTCTCTCCCCTTACACATTAACACATACACCCACACACACACACACACACACACACACACACACACTTAAACTTATATGTAGTACACTACCACTTATTTCGGAAGATCAGTAGGGAGCTTAGAGCTCGCGGCTGTAGGTGGTCGGCCTCGGATCTCATCATCTAAGAGGAAGGAACATTGCCACCTGTCGGGATAAAACATTTACTACACTAACGTAACTAACGACCATAACTGTTGACGTGTGCGGAATCATAAATTAGTCAATAAAAAACAATATAATATTGCCATCGCCTGTGTTTTAATTTACCGTAGTTAACGGTGAAAATCGGACCTATGCCATCTTTATAAGTGTATTTTAGTCTATTCTTAAAATAAATATAAAGAAAAAATTTGAATCCGTTTCTGAGAAAATTTTGAAAATGTCCAGGGGGCTCCAAGTAAAGTTCAAAAATTTTTCCGTTGAAATCTAGAAATCGATTTTCCGCAGCATTACATAACTTTCCCTATACTACGTATGTTACTCCTTGTATACGTAGGTATACGGGAAAGTAAAAAGCCTCGTAATGAATGACGTCTGGTATAGATTTTTACAGTTCGTCATACGTTACGAACGAAATGAGTTTGAAGCTGACGAGGTAGGTGAGTACTCCTATTCTAAAAAATGTATTTATTTTGTACACTACCACACAAGTCGGGAGGCCAGTCGGAATTTCAGAGCTTGTCCCGTTTGGGGCGGTGCCACGCTGGTGGGAGATACCTGGGTAGGGCAAACCTTGCTAGTTGACGTGTAAGTCGGCGCCGTGTCCCACCATTCAGCGGGGGACGATCGCCGCCACCTCCTGCGATGAAAGCATGCATCACACTTACGGGACCAACAGCCTTAGCAGTTGACGCGCCCAGAATCACTAAACAATCAATTATTGAGCCGTCGCTCCACCTGGAGCGGAAGCCGTACCCGCCGGTGTGGCTCCAGTCGGAGGTGGCGCGGTCGGTAGTGGGCGGCAGGCGGCGGCGCGGCGGCTGCCGGCCCAGAACCACCCCACGACGCTGGCGGGCTGCAGGTCGGGGCGCTCGCAGCCGGCGAAGTTGCATTTGCGGCCGCTCGTCCACGCGAACTTCTGCCCGCCTGCGCAACGCACGCGCCGCCCAGCAAGGCGCTTTCAGACCCCCTTTCTTTTCACGCTTTCATTGGACGGGTTTAATTTCATGCGGGGGTTTGGAAAGTGGTGGAATCAGTGTGGCTTCTGATTCCCGAAACCCAGAACAGAAGCAATACTGCGCTTGTGCGCGTAAGCTAAAACTCCGAAGTCGTTCGTCAAATGAAAGCGTGCATTTTTGCTCGAAAGCGTGAAGGAGAGAGGGCCGGTGAACTTTCAAGATTTTTTCCGCCCGCAAATCCTCACTCGCAACTTTGAATCAATCAACGGACTTTTATTATAAAAACACTAAATTTTCTATTTTGAATATGACTTTATGAATACCCTAGTGTCAATCAATGCTCCCAAGTCAGCTGTTGTTTTTGTTTGCTAAATTTTGCAGTTTGGTTTCTGTATAAAAATTGTTTGAAAATATGAAGTCTTGAAAGAATTTTGCCAAAATGATCAACGGGTTCTTCCAGGAACTGAGGAAAGTTTGAATGATCATGGCTTCTATAGTGACAGCTACGGAGATGATGGCGGCGGCGGTGAGAGCAGTAGTGTTTGCAAACAGGTTTTTATTGACTCTCTTCGTTAGACCTGAAAATACAGACTCGAGGAGGATCCGTTCATCTATCACTTCGGGAGATCTTCATTATTTTTCTTTCTGACACATTTTTTACTTTTTGTGCTCAGCCGCTAGAAAGGCCCGTGCCTGGAAGGCTGTGGTATGCGGTCTGAATTGTTGGGAGGCAACAAGCGGTGATTCAAAACAGCCACAGATGCCATTGACTCAAGCTTCGGAATCCCTTCGTCTATATACAAAATAAGGTTCAAGACATACCAGAATTTAGTGACTACAGTTTTTATTGGCATGCCTTCAACGGTATTTGTCAATTAAATTATTTACATGAATGTTTTCAAGAGCCTAGCTCAAAAGAAACAGTCAAATTTAGTATATATGTTTTGTCAAGTGTTGTTTTTGGGTTCGCGAATAGGCCGACGTAGACCACACGTGCATGCACCCTTCATTTACCGGGGCTCAGTAACATTATCTCGTTGGCAGGTACATGTACTTTATCATGGGATCAGCAGTTAGCTAGATCCGATTTTTATCCCCCAGAGTTCCATCTCCCCCAGCCCGGGGGGTATGGAAGACGGAATGATGATGATAGTGAGGGGTGAAAGGACGACACACACAAACATACCATTGCCCGAGGCGGGACTCGTACCCGCAATCTTCTGGTCCGAGATCGTTATGACATTACTGCCTTAGCGATCTCGGCCATCTGATCGGCTTTGTGTGTTAGTGTATTTTTTATTTTTTTTTAATATTTCGCGTCTATTAATCAATGTAAATATGTATATATGTATAATTATGTAGTAGATATAAGACTGGAATTAAATGGAATTGTAAGTATAGGATATAAGGTTAGTTAGTAAGCCCCCAAGCCAGTAGCTCAATTTAAATGCATCAAATTGAACTGAGGAAGGCGCATTCAGAGTCTCACCGGCAGCCAGGCGTTGTTTTACGAAGTCGTTCTCCGCCGCCGTCTCGAGGCTGACCAGCTCCATGCAGCGGCGGCGGCAGGCGGCAGTGGCGTCGGCCCAGGACAGCGCAGGCGCTTGCGCCGCCTCGCCGGGGCCCTTCTCCGCCCACGAGAAGAAGTACACGCGCCCGCCGAAGCGCGCGTGCACCGTCCCTGCGCACAAGTACCGCCCACAGACGTTCCTTTTTCACGTGCCCCCGGTGCTATAAGTTCAGCGCCAACATTGTCTCCGCAGCTGGCGGTTCTAAGGTTCGAGTCCCACCAGTGAAGAATTTTCGACACTAGCCTCATAGCGAAGTCGAATTCAAACACCAACCAATTATAACGACCGGCTGCTCTGATTAATAGTTTTCCGAGGCTTCCCCGAAGAACAACAGGTGAATGTCCGAGCAGCAATCTATCAAACGGACAGCGTACCGCACGCGATCTTTCCTTCCTCAACATTGTTCCCTCCTCTCCCCTTACACATACAACCCCACTAATACACTTACGTGCACTACATTACCAGACTGGGTAGTCGGGATGCCAGAGATTAAAATTTGACTCGGTAGGGGCAGTGATCTGCTGGAGGATGTACCTGAAGGAGGAAATCTCACAAGACAACGTGTAGATCGGGGCCAGATCTAACGTTCCTGGTGTGGGGGAACGTCACCTCTCGCAGGGTATAAGATACATCATAAACTGTTTATTAAAGCTGTAAAGAGAACGATTTTGATGTCCGTCCTATTCGGCTTCCAGTGAACGATTTTAAATGAGAGAGGTACCTCCCCCTCCGCATAGAAAAGAGAGAAAAATCAGGATTGGAGGTCACTATATATTGAATAGATCACAATTTTCCTGTAAGCTACGAAATTTGTTTGAAATGCGCGGCTAGAATAGGAACGGGAAGATGGCATCATGCGCATTGGCGGGAAATGTAAGAGCAGTTGATGTTGCTTGGAGAACATGGTGTTATGTGATCGTTAAAACGATTGTTTTGTGACTACTAATTGAAAGTAGTCAATGTACTTTCTTATATATCATTCTTGTGATATCTATGGAAAATATCAAAGAGGTGAGGGAGTTCTGATTATTATTTGGAAATTGTATTTCATACATTTTGTTACATTTATTAAACTAAGGGAAGATTGCAGGCTTTGCTGATATAATGCCAAAAAAAATACACATATACACATATACACGTAAAGATTTTGATAAATAAAAAAGATAATGCATATTCCTGGGTATGCAGTCCGTCGCAACTTTTCTACGGCACTTCCCTCTTTGCGATATAATCGCACGGGTTCAGCTAGTTATACTTACGGGACTAATGACCAAGGAATGTGACGCACCTGGAATCAATGCTCACCCACTCTTCTAGAGCTCTTTCCCTGATTGCATGTGCATAATGAGAGGGTGACACAAGTAAAAGAAACTAGAATAATGTTATATAATGAAATATAAAAAGAACGTCTCTACAATGCTGATTCATAGGGATAAAAAAGGAAAGATCACGCGCGGGCCATGGCCCGTTTGTGGAGCTACTGCCCCGGCGTTCACCTGATATTGATCGGAGAACCCATGGAAAATCAGATCAGCCGGCCGCTAGAATTCTTCTCCAAACGCTTTTTTTCTGAATTTGACCTAGGGTAGAAAATCCGCCAGCGTCCGAACACGAACCCCACGAACCTCCCGGTTAGATTCGCTGCAGAGACATCGGCAATGATGGCTCAGGCAATGTACAACGTCAACATAAAGATATTCAACCTCGGAGAGTTCCTGGCGAAAACAAGTTATTTCTCGAACCGGGCATAGAACGTTGCGGCATTCGCTAATTTGCTTTATTTATTCTTGAACAGTGAGATTCAGATGGAGCCTCGTAATGAAGACAACGGAGTGCATGGTTCCACTCCTCTCCCTAATTCAGATTAGCTCTGCCAAACGACATCAGCTGTCAGTGACCGGTAAGATGAAACTGTGAAGAACATCTATAATTGTATGGAATAACGCCTCAGACTTCGTATTTATAAACGAATAGAATCCAAGGAAACATTTATCTACTTTAAATCGTCCATGATTTCCCTGAAGTAGCTAGTGCGAATCCAGAAAGTATTTTATTAGAGGTCATTATGAGTTCAGACCCCTTAAATATTTTTTTTTATTATTAGGCTAAAATAAAAAAAAAATGTAAGAATGGGAATACTAGTTTGGATATGATGAGGTTTAGTTTACTAGTTTAGATATGATGTGGTAATTATTTTCAATAAACTGAGTAACATTACAAAAAGAACAACAAAAATGTGTTGGCTGGGGGGGGGGGGGGTTGAGACATGGCGCACCCCTCCCCTCCCCTCCCGGATCTGCCATTCACCACTGTGAAGCAGACAGAATTTGAATCAGAAGCAAATTTCTAAGTCTCGTTGCCATAATCCGCAGCTTAATTTACAATTAGATTGAATCATTGAACAGACTTCTATGAACATTGTCCTGGCGATTTGCCAGTAGTTTCCAGTCTTCCCCTCCCTGCCCTTCTTACTGGATAATAGCAGTTGATAGTGTCCCCAGACTGATGACCTGCTCTACTACAGGGTTTCTTGATACAAGAGAAAGGAGAATTGTGAGAGATGATTTACATTTGAGGTATGTAGTTTCAGGTTAAAAGTTTATGAATACTTATTATTTATCGTCTTCTTCTACCCGATTTACTGATAAAGTTCCATCCGCTTTCTATGTTGAATTTACGATGTTATTTTTAACATAATTATTATTGTGCTTTAGTGAGCAAAGAAAGCATGGGCCATGCCCAGTAGAATTGGCTTTTATGGGACTTAGTTTGAGGGGGGGGGGAGTAACATATGGAAAATTAAACAGCTGAAATATGAAAGCTGTTACTTGAAAAACGTTATGTACCATCATTTTGCAAAATAATATAATAATAATTGAAGAAATTAGCATGTTGAAAGGTATATGAATATTTTTTAAAATTGAAATATATGGAAAAAAATAAATTTGTTTCATTTCAAACGTTTTATAATTGGTCCACTTTCAATTAAAGCCAAAATGGAAAACAAAAGCAAACAGCCTTTTAGTAATGTATTGATCATGATCTTTGCTTTGATAAAAGCTCAAGTGTTTTGTTAAATACTTCTGCATATCAAAATATGACTTACATTTTTAAGCAATACGTTGTAAAACAGATTTTAACATTTTTTTGAAAATAAGTAAATAAATAAAATAAACAAGAGGAAGTGACAGAAAATTTTCTCTCAACAGAGAAAAATTATTTTAAAAAATATTTTCTGCATGATTACATTCCCAATATTTCCAAAACAATTCTGTGTGCAGCTTAATTCACCTTTACACACAGTCAAAGCCATTCTTCTTCTAGACTACCTTTAAAAAAATATTTTTGCAAGTAATTCTACAACAAAAATTGAGTAATTCTGAGGAAATTTATTTTGTTCTTTAAAAACTACATAATGGAACAAACTACGTTCAATACAGTTTCTTAGCTAGTGACCAAGTTATTTATTGGATTAATAACATGAAATTGAATCAGAAGAAAAAAATACCAATATTAATAATTAATTATCAAAGATTAATGTAGTTTCTTTGTAAAATTAAGAAATGTGTTCATATTTGTTGCTTTAGAAACCATTTCAAAATATGTAATACACAATATTAAAACAGTTGTTTACACCCTACATAAACATGATGATAATTATAATACTCACGGTTCTCACATGGCTGCTCATAATTCTCTTGCAGCAGATTAAGGTTATCACCTACTAATAATGTTGGAATAAACAATGAAAAGATCCACACACATAACCACCTCATTTTTGAATTCAAAAATGAATAAGGGAGGCCAGCCAACACATCTGCATGCAGCATCACCTGACAGCAGCTTTCCTGGTAAAAGCTATTAGAATAACTTAATGGCTTGTGCTGATAGGAGCTAATTGCTGGCATGCATAAGCTGATAACAATGTTTTTAGATGACAGCTGTATATTGTTGACAAATTAAATCTAAGTAGGAATATTTGCTTCATGGTTTTACAAATAAACCAATTGAAATAATGGAAAGGAAGTAGTAAACAACCTTGAAATACAAACAGAGCATATATAATGAGTTTAGAGTTTATTTTTTATATGTACAGTCATGTATAATTTGTTTTGTAATACAAATTATTAGAAACATACAAAGAATTCCAAGGTATATTTACATTAGGAATTTCATATTAAGTCTTTTATTTCTTTCCTTCAACCATAATAATGTGATATCCAAACTTGGTTTTTACAGGTGGGTCTGTGTAGACAGGACTGTTGACATTGGAAGTTGGTAAAGCAAATGCAGCATCTTGAAAAGGACCCACCATTGAACCTCTTGTCATCCAACCTAGATCTCCCTGAAAAATGTGATTATGAAATTCTTATTGACATTCTGATGCATTTACTCAACGCTGAAGTAATGATTCAGTACTATATAAATATATTTACCCCTTGTCTGGCTTTATCTTCACTATATTGTGCTGCAACTTCAGGAAATTTCATGCCTCCTTTCAATTTTTCCAAAGCTTCCAATGCTTTTGATTGCTTTTCGCAAAGAATGTGCCGAACCTACAACAAAAGATTATTTAAATTACAAATACCTGAGAAAGCTCATTTTTCTTTCTTATTCTAGTCTTATTCAAGTATCACCCTAACCTCAAAGACTAGATATTTTTACCTTAACAGCTGTTCCACCTTTCTTTTCTTTTCCGGCACTCGCTTTACTATCATCATCTCCCTTGCTTTTTCCTCCATCAGCTTTTCCGCCCTTGGAACCTCCTCCTCCCTTTTTGGGAGGCATATTTTCAAATTTACTGACTAGCCGGAGAGTCACGCACGGTCACGCAGACTTCGCGGCCACACTCGAAGTTAAAGTCGATGCTTGCCAAATATTGTTTTCAATCGCTATCGACCATGGGGAAAGATGTAAATTTTTGTTGGAAAGCGCGCAGTATGTACTACTAATTGGCTACGCCACTTTTTCATCTTCATTAATTGAATCTAGAAGTTAAAATGAATAGACTTGGGGGTTCATACTAGAACTATTAAATGCACTATGTTGTTATCTCTAGATATAACAAGCACCCTTTCTTTGAAGAAAGCCTGCGCTAGATTTCAGAAATGGATTTATGAAAATAATAAATTAAATAGAATTGCCAATTTTAGAGGAAAAGGGTTACCTGAAATAAATTTAAAAAATGCTACAAAATATAAAATTGATACAAACATTTTGTATGTTCAAACAATTTTCAAAATATCGTATCAGAAGATGGATACTTTAAGACACTTAAAATTTTTGTTTAGTAGACCTTCCTTTAAAGGATTTCCTATTGATTTTATGTTAGATTTGCAGGCATAGGTTGAAAAGTTCTTATAAAAATATCAGGTTGTCCAGACAGAAAGGTCAGTAAGCATGTTTTGCAACCAAAATATTTTTGGATCTCTCCAGTTGTTATTGATTATGCTCCAGAACACAAAAACATTGCAAAAGAATAAATATTTTATATGTTAACTAAATATTTCGTCCTGAAAAACTTAATATTGTGTTGGTGAGAAAGAAACATTAGGAATTTTATTCCCTTTGCGTAATTATTCATTTCTAGTATCATAATCAAACGTAGATGGTGACTCAAACAAGAATGAATGTTCGAGAACAAACTAAAGGATTTCCAAGAACATCATGTAAGTAGAAATGTATGTAATGAAAAGTAAACAATTAAACAGAAAAGAAATGTAAAGTTCACAAGGTTAGTGATTTTTATAACCGCCAATACAAATAACTGAAGAGAAATGATAAGCTTTTGTGATGTTTACCGGAATTGCCAGATGGCCAGTCTACCACCAGATTTCCATACAGCTAAATTGACTCTAATTTTAGTCACAATCAACATAATTGCCATTGATATCTTATCTGACATATTAACATACTTCACGAGCAATATTCACAGAAAGAAATGACATCAATGAACGTAGCAGTATAATATGCTGAGACACTGTGGTCATCATATCATAAATTATACTGCTCTTCAGTAATTTGCATCATGACTGTGTGTGTTGGAAAACTTTACAGTAAGTAATAAAAATTATGTTATTGATCTTTGAAGCATATTAATGAAAATTTGTTGACATCTGTAAGGATGGAAAAAATCAATTTCGAAATAATTCGAAATTGTTTTCATCAGGAAGCATGTTTGATATTTTGATTTTTATGTCATAATTATTCACCTTTAAAATTAAGTAAATTAAAAGTAGAGGCTTGAGTGTTTTAAATGTGCTATTTACATTTCATCTCTAAAAGAGTTACACAAGAGTGTACATTTTTAATGGTCAATTGCAATGATCACAGAAATTATTAGTGGCCTGCAGCAGCAAAAATGCTGCTGAACAAACGCACACAAAATGTTTTTCCAAAAAGTAGCATGCATACTGCTCAAGAACAACAAATGAAAACTCTCATACATCACAAGAAGAAACTAAATACTTTACCAAAAATAGACTTCATGAATGCGCAATAAGATAGTATACCTAATACATGCACAGTGCAACAGCTCTGTGTACACCAAGAATATAAAAAATAGTTGCTTTTCCGTAACGCATAAATAGAAAATATTGAATGACGGGCGGCCTCTTTCCGGGAACCTTTCTGACGCACGGAGCCAGCTGTGTCGTAAGCAGTGATGCATTGAGTGTAAAAAATTCAGTCGGGTGGTGCAGTATGAGTGTAGGCAGAATAACACGATCAAATGTTTGGTGTGCGGAGAAGAATTATCGCGGCCGGCTGCTTCGATTGGTAGTTTTACGTAGTTTCTCCGATCAATACCAGGGGAATGCCGGAAAAGTGCACTAACAAACGGGCCACGGACCGCGCGTGATCTTTCCCTCTCATTCATTGTTTCGTCCCACCCCTTACTTACACTCTTACATTTACATGCAATATACCAGTCGAAGATTGGAGCTTATCCCGGCTGGTGCGGCGCTACGCTGGTGGGTGATAGCTAGATAGGGGAAAACTCGGCTAGCCGACGTGTTGGTCGGTGACGGATATCGTCATCCAGCCAGAGAATATAACCATCTCCCATATTAAAATCATGCACTTCACTTACGAGACCAATGACCCTAGCTATTGACGCGCCCGAAAACACGACAATCAAAAGGCTATTATATTACATTGTTCAGACAAAATCGAATCATTTCCATTGTTTTTGTATTTTCCCGTATTCCTGGGTATATAACGAAACTGTAGAGATCTCTCATTCGGCCGAAGGTGGCATAGTTTTCTTCCAATTTCTGCGCGCCTTGGAAATTAGCATTATATTCTCATATACATACACATACACGTATGTATATATATATATATATATATATATATATATATATATATATATATATATATATATATTAATTTCTGCACTGAAAATTTGTAATTTTCATTATTTGTTAAGTGTATTGTCCATTCCTTATATTAATGTGCATCATTAAATGAGACGTAGACTTCCGCGCTCGTAGCCAGTAACTACTTGGTTGTTCAGGAGACGCCGCGTCCTTGCTACAGGTGCTACCTTCGGTTATTTGTGCGACGTCTCCCGCACAGCCGGACTACTAGTCCAGTGAATTTTATGGAAAGTTACAGGACATTAATTGTGGAATTTTTAAAGTATCTTGCATAATCATTCCATACAAAACAAAATAGTTTTAAAAATCATTATTAAACAAATTAACATTTAAAATTTAAAAAATGTAATTAAAACAAAATTATTATTATGTTATCTTTGAACAAAGTTTCTAGGCTAAATAAGTTTTGTTTTGCATTTGTAAATCTAAATATACTGCAAATTGCATTTTGTGTGCTTTGAAGTTAAAGTAATTTACAAACGTAATTTATATGAACCCCTGTTAAAATGCTAGTAACTATTTTTGTTTCAGAATGTTTCATCCCAACTCGTTATATTCTAGCTGCTTTGTCTTTTGCGGCAGTGACTTTGCAGTATTCCATGAAAGTGAATGTGTCAGAGGTCCTTCCAGATATGACATGTAATGAACGTAAAAATAATCCGAAGTGCTTAAATTGGACCCAGATACAGGTAAGTGCTATTCACAAATGTCTTGTCATTATGTACTGTAGGCTGTCTTAAAACTAATTAATTATTCAGGCTTCGCAAATTCCTTGAATATCCTTTTCCTTTACCGTTGTTTCTGTATCTACGACGAACGCCAACAGATTATTACCGCTGCCATCCGGGTGGTATGAGCTTCATAACGAAACGCGTGCTTCTATGTATTTAGGTATTTATTTTTTTGCGTCAAAAACGTTTAAAAACTCTGTGAGGTGCTATGGGAATAAGTGCAAAGAGTTGTTGACCTCTGGGATCATTCATAACTTATTTAGGCCTACATATTAACTGAAATTATGAATACATGTAAAAAAGCGTTTTGGAAAGAATTGATAAGAAAATATTAGCTCCAGCATAATAAAAACTATTTGCAGAGACAAATCAGCTACATGTTTTGGATTTATGTAACACTTCTGTATTATTCAATTTTTGTCCAACCCTTCCTACAACTTTAATATCGAGGCTAGAGATTTAAGGACTTACATTCCTCAACAGTAGATCTTTCATTTATTTTTTATACACTTTTGACCAAATACGAACGCTGAATTTTTGAAAATTACAACAGTTTTTTTTTGCGTCTTCCGACAACAACAATATTGAAGTAAAAGGTATTTTAAATACGAAATTTGTTCTCCATAATTAATTATTTTATCAATGTCATATGCAATTTTCTGAAAATTGCAGAAGTTTTCAAGAAATTTTTAGTGAAATATTGGCAATATTAAAATTATTAAAAAAAGATTTTCTAAAAAACGGCTTCAAATTTTTTCAATATTTTTGTACGGATATTGCTAAATGTACTGTATAAGATGACATAAAGACCATAACACTAACGGCTACTTATATATATATATATATATATATATATATATATATATATATATATATATATGCATTTGTGAGCACAATTGCCTCAAATTATGTCTTGAAAAGTTTCTCGAAAACTCATAAATTATATGTGAAAGTGAGATCAACTGCAATAATAGTACTGAAAAATATCGAGGTCGATATTTTGATGGAAATGCAGTGTTGGGACCTGCTATACCGATTTGTTCTCCCCAAAACCTATATTCGTCCGTTTGTCTTGAAAGAACTCAAAAACACTCATCTTAAAACTTATCTTAAACGAATCTCAAAACCTGCATGGTTTCCATAACTAAAGTTCAATATAATTGCGATCTAAGAAAATTGTAAAGTGGCCCTTTCCTCCTTAGTTGTAAAATTGTTAAAGCATAATTGCGTACGTTTTCCATGTACTTGTATTATTTTGAGGTCAATTTTCACTTATTATCTCAAAAACTAAATTTTTAACTTGTGTTCCTTTTCTATCAAAGGAGCAATTTGACCTCTGAGTTACGTACTTTTTAACTGCTCGTGGCCTTCAATAGTGGCACACCCAAAAAATACAAATTTTCAGTTAATGCACTCTTCAGGATTTCAGATTAGTGTACCTTCCAGCAGAAACAGCAGCATCTTACAGTACAGTATTCCACCATCAAATGGCAGAAGTATGAATACAAGAGGCCCCCGGTGATTCGTTGGCTAGCGTGCTCGCTTTCCACGGCGCAACCCCGGGATCGCATTCCCGGGCGGGTCAAAGTAATTACTGTGCGCTTTCTTTACAAATGTCCCTGTATCTATTGTGACGTGACGAGACGTGACGTGACGAGAGGAAGCCCACTCCAAGAGGCTAGGTCACCGCTGATCGTCCAAGGCCCGTGGCGGGCTGTCGAGCCATGGGACAGGACATTAATGCAAGAAAAATGCATTTCAATACAAGGTGAAAACTCGAAACTCATTTATCTCAAAACCCGAGTTTTTGAGTTGTGTCACTATTGCAGCCCACGAAAGGAATTTCTAGCCTGACTCCTCCGTCATGGAAGTGAAGAGCCGCTACGCCTTTGACGGTAAGGCGGCCCAGTAACACGCGACGAGCGTCTATGAGTGAGCTCATTTTGTTGGAACGTAAAACGCTCCAAACATTTCCAAATAAAATCCTTCACACTGCCGCCAAAGCGCCTTGGTACGTATCAAACAAGCAAATCAACAGAGAGTGTGTTCTTCACACGATTGATCATTATATCAGTCACCTATCAAATAATTTTTTCTTTCCTTATCATCCTACCCTGCAACTTCCGTATTCAACCTTGGAAAAACATATAACCAACGCCGACGAATCAAATCTAGATTCCCAAAGAATAAGTTTAAAGCGCCCGAAAGAGAAACGCATTTCTCAAATTACTTCCTGTAACTTTTTTCTTAACTTTAAATAACTTTTTTTTCTACCTCTCTACCCCTATTTTCCCATTTTCATACAATAAAATAACCTTTGATTATTGAGGTCTCTAGTGGGAGTATCCTCGCCCTCCAGTTTGTGACTCTTAGTTCTACGCGTGATACTAAGTTGCAGGCAGTTCTTATTACTCTTTTAAAGCGCTTGTCTCGCTATAAAGGAAAATGTAAATTAAAACCAACAAGTTTTTTTTTTTTTTTCTGGTGAAATTTCGGCGTTTTCTGGCGCACGATTACATCACTTTCTCTTCTTACGAAGAATTCGTAAGGCGACAACAGTCAAAATTGCCGGGGCCGCGCCGCTGTGTGGCAGGAGGGCGTGGCGCTGTCGTCGTACTACTACGGCTACGTGGCGACGCAGCTGGCCGGCGGGCTGCTGGCGCGGCGGGCGGGCGCGCGCGGGCTGGTGGGCGGCGCTGTGCTGCTGACGGCGCTGCTGGGCCTCGCGCTGCCCGCCGCCGCCGCGCGCCACCTCGCCGCCTTCCTCGCCGTCCGCATCCTACAAGGCGCCGCGTCGGTGAGTTGGCGGCCGCCCCCTTTCCCAGCTTTGGCTTTTGTTGCAGCAGTTCAGGCCAGGTCTCAGCCTTTTTGAAGCCATTTTAATGAAAAATAATACAACTCCTATATTATTAATAGTCTTTTATTTTATTGTTAGAAAATGTTTCGGTATCCTTGGTGTACTCTCGTGTTGATGTCATTCAATTCTACAACATATGAATTGAATTATAATGCTGATCATTTATTTATTTAACAAGTTGTAAAATTTACAAAATAATTTATCAACTATACATTATTAAGTGAAGGATTTCGCCTTGTGAGCGAAGCTGTAGCTAAATACAAACTATTTATTCTATTTAAATTATTTCACGCAATTTTATGCAAAAGTTAAAAAAGAATACAAATTACAAAAATTAACAAAACTAAAAATAAAGTAATAATGTAATATTTTCAATACAAAATTGCATACGAACATACCCAACTAAATTTCTAAAACTAAAAATAACTGTTTACATGGAGATTGACTTTAATGTCTGTTTCTTCCGTATCAATTCGCCATTTTCTGAATTTTATTTTATGTTTATGCCTGTTTAAATCTAGATTTTTCAGTTCGGTTTTAATGTTATTAAATACCTTCCTACATATTATTTTATGGGATCCTTTAGTTAGTTCTTCATTAATATACTAGGAGTAACTAACGCCAGACTTCTCCCATTTCTCAAACTTTCACACTCTTTATGAATCTTCTCGTAGTTTGTTTCTAGTACTTTTTCTAGATAAAATAGTTATAATACGAGTTTTTTGTACAGAAGTTCTGAAGAGTATTGCATTTTTTTTAAAATTACCTTGACCAATCTTTTCTGAAAATAATCCAATGGTTTTAGGGCGCAACTATATTAAAAGCTAGTGAATATTTAGTTCAATTATTCTTCTAGTTTATTACGTTCTTCCACTATTATTTTATGAGTAATCAGTCTAGTTAGAACGTGATAAACATATGGATGATTTCTTGCGTACGCATTCGGTGCTGTGTTACATGATCATGATTCCCAAATTGTCCAGTGATCATAGATATGAAGCAACGTCTAACAAACAAATTCAAAATTTAATTTAATGCGTTTCGTTTTCCTAAAAATTATTCAAGTGATACTTTCATTACAATTATTGTCGACCTCGGTGACGCAGGCGCGGGGAACAGCGCGGAGTTGTTGGGCATAGCCGTTTTCAGTTGGTGATTGTGACGTAGTTGGCTTCTCGAGCCACCACATGTCATTTAAGCCACCATTCCATCCGTAATGATTCATCTCTTATCACCATTCACCTTTCTTGATCATAATCATGCACCTTCTGCGTTTGCCAAAGACACCACACCACTGCGAACATTTGCCGAAAAAAGGAGGCCATAATGGTGTATGGTCGTTCCTTCAATTACGCTCAGTAATGAGTATTGTACTCAATATAATAAATATCTCGCTTGTGGTGTTTGAGGACCTTGAGATGAGGAGCGAATGTGCTGACAAAATGATGTGATGGTTTTTTAGATTTATCCCTTGAGGTCTCCCCCAGGATGATTTGCGCTTTCAAAAAACGGATTTGATGCGTATGCGCGAGAAAACGCTTGGTGTCTCTTCATGAAGTTGGGTCTGTCGTGGAAAGATAATTGAAAACACAGTGATAAATACTAATACGATGGCTGTCTAGTACGTTTTCAATTTGAGGTAAAGTCAGTTAATTTGAGGTAAGGTCATTTAATTTCCCTTTTATACTCCTATTCTATAATTCAGTCATTTGATGGCTGCTATCCGTTGCATAATGATACTCATTACGATACAGATTTCATTATAATACAGGTACTTGACCAATCACAGAGATGCTTACAAACTAAGTATTGACAATTAATCAGTGAGAATCGTTATAGTAAATGTTTCGTACGATTGCGCATATTAAAATGGCATTTAATATTATATTATAAAATTAATATTATATTAATTTCTTTTAATGGTAATTTTACGGGGTATGTTATTTAAAATAAATTGGATTGTAATTTCAATTTGATCCTATTTGACTAGCGCTGTGGAGCGTACATTTGACGTACGTTAAGATCAGAACGCAAGTCATTTTGTGTTACATGTTGCTGCCGTGTGATTGCCCTTAAAAACCGGTCCATTCTTTAGTTTACAATGTCTAGTGAATCGGAGGTGGAGTTGACACATCCAGAAATATAAGAAAAAGCAAAATTGGTGAGGTCGGAATTATTGCAGCAACTTTTGTACTCGCTCGCAGGCGGACTGGCAAACCAAAGCTAATTGGAGCAGGTAGGATAGGGAGTAGCCTGCTATGCATCCTTGGCTGAATCGTGCATTTCAGCTGCTATGAAACGATTCAATGTGATAGTTTAACTTATAAAAGTCACCATAAATGTAGAAAAAGTACCATATGAAACTCGATTTAATGGGTATTAATACTCTCGTGTAAAGTTTACGATACTCGCTCGTATTTTACTATCACATTCGTGTATTAATTACAATCATTACATCATCGTTTCATAGTGTACTAATATAGTAAGCGAGGAAACATCAAATATTGCCAGTCACCTACTCCGTTGTATCAATTTTATTAAAGTTTCAATATGTTACAGACGTTTGCTGCTGTCGGTGATGGCTCTGTAGATAGTGTTAGGCCGGAAGCCAGCAAGAAAAAACACGTATGATAGTTCAAAGTTAACACTTTTTGAGAAGTTAGCCAGTGTTATAAAGGAAACGCAATGAGGACCTGTAGGTGTCGGCGTTGCACTGGACATTTGGAATATGTCGACAATATTTTGAATGTGACTATGCCATTGGGGAATGAGTGCACAGCTAATTCTTGTTTTACATTGTTCATTAGCCAAAGCAGTTGTATGCCACACCGATGTGACGTCTCAAACTGCCCACCATATTGAATATTCGAAGTGTCATTTTTTTAATGCCCCCTTGTATTACGAGCTCAAAGTTAATTGTTTGTTCTACTGGTGGACAATTCTTTTTCTTTGCCGATTATTACCACGCCATAACGTTTTGGCGTCTGTAAATAGCTTCCATACTGATTCAATTGCATGGCATTTCTCCCTGAGGAAGGTTGCTGAATGGCGGCCGAAACGTTGCGTTGGCACGTGTATTACTCGCGCAAGTTTTCTTGAACGATGGTTTGAAGAAATGCGGGTAGAGTGGGGGTATTAGTTACGAAATCGGCTACTAGATTTTATGAAGCAATGCCTCTCTCTGGAGAATTAGTCATGCATTCGCAACCTTCTCAATAATTTGCGTTCTCACTTCATCAGGAGTTCGGGGTATCTCCTGTGATACATCTTCACCTGCTTCGGTCATTTTTTTTACATGTTTTGAAGAAAATCACGAAGAAACGTTCTCGTCCTCAACAGAAAATTGTTTCTATTTCGCGCCAGTGAAGATGTGTTAACAATGTTGTCATCAGTATTTGCTGCGAGCTTTTGCCTTCAACTGTTTATTGTGCCAGAGAGGGGAAAGCAAGGCCATCGTTCAAGAAAAGTTGTGCGATTAATACTTGGGACGCTGCGTCTCCTGGACAGCCGAGAAGCTTCTGATTGATTAATTTATAGTTGGTGATTCCTGGCGCGTCAACTGATAAGATCATTAGTACCGTAAGTGTAGTGCATTTTCCCCTCTGAATGTGGTGATGGCCTTCCTCTGCTGGACGGCGGGATCCGGCCCCTCCGTACCGTCGGCTAGCGGGGAATTCCTTAACCTCGTATCTCCTACCAGCGAGCAACCGCCCCAGTCGGGACAACCTCTAAGCTCCCGAGCGGCCTTCGGGCATATGTGGTAATGTGGTGCGTATACGTGTGCGTAAGGGGTGAGAATAGGACAAGGAATGGGAAGGAAAAATCGCGCGCATTCCGTGGTCCGTTTGTCAGAGTACTGCTCCGGTATTCGCCTGAACGAAAAAAGAAAAGGTTAAACGGAAAAACCCACAGGAAACTAACGATTAGTGCAGCATTTACAGCGGGTAGAGCATTTGCGCAGCTGACACGTATAACGTCGTTTCCAATTCTCTGGGCATTTCTTGCGCAAACGCAAAGAAAATCAGTAATTTCGTTCTTTAGTGAGATGAAGTATGTTGTACAAGAACTGGTACAATTTGCATGTGAGGACCGAGGAAAATCCGCATTTTGTACTTTGTGTAGCTCATCAAGAACAATTTTCTATAAATGTGTCGGCAGGCATTGTGGATAAATTTATCCTTGGCCGTTATTTCGTACCCGAGCGTTTAAGAGACGCTGGGTCTGTGAATTTTATAACTCATGTACTCCAAAGGATTTTAGAGCTGGGGTTAATGAAATACTGCGTTTATACTACCGATGTCGAGGATCGTGTTGTCGATCTTCTATGGCGCATTGAATGTGTGGCGGCAGAAATAGTGGTACAACCCAGCAAAGTTGTGCGCATTACAGAGGCCGTGCGGCGCAGATTCCTATCTTGCGTTCACGCAAGATGGCCTTCTCTCGCGGCCCGCGTACACGATGGCCCTCGGGCCTGAGATTGAACAGCGGGAATATCGAGAGCTCGGTATTTGAAAAGTGAAAAGAGAGCGAAAGGAAAGACTGTGTCTGATGCCGGAAAATGGGCAGGAGGAAAGAGGTGACTTGTCAAGTGAGGCAGAGCTCTCATTTAACGGAATGTGAGTGAGAGTGAAAGCAATACACAAACATACTTTGTAACCGGCCGTTGCAGGCTTGAAACGTTATTTATGGACATGGACTTATGTTCACGATGCACTATTAAGTACATCAGTAGTACTTGATGTACTACTATAGTTATTTCAATTTTTATTTTCTTGATAGTTGGAAAAAATATTTTCCTATTTCATATCAGCCATATACAGTTTACATTGAACGTGATTGGGAGTTTATTAGCATTATATGGCTAATAAAATAGTACAAAAGTAATTAATATAGGGGGACTAATCAGATTCTTAAGTTATGTTGCAAATGAAAGAGGAAATATGGTATTGCATTTTAAGTAAGTTTGTTTCTTTGCTAATTGTCCCGAAAACATTTTATTCTACATGTTTTGAAAGCAACAATAAATTTATTTATTGTTACAAATTTATTTACAAATTTATTCTCTATTTATCAAACTTCGTAACATTTTACATATATTGGAATTGAAGTAACATATTTATAATATATGATATTTGTTTGTATACTACCGACTACTTGCCTAAAACTGTTTTCTGACGTGATACAACTAAGATATGACATGGTTTACAGAAGTTGTGATGGCAAAGCTAAGGAACAACAGCGTTTCATGAAGAGTACTGTACACGTAAATACATTTACCTTTCCTTCGTGGATTATTTTATAATTATACGGTCTTTCATTTCATTTCTCATTCTCACCATACCAATTGCTCATAAATCTTGAACATTTATTTTTGTTATTGAACTAAACAAAAATATTTACTTATGTTTATTTTTACGTATTAAATCTAGCCATAATCATGAATTTTGCTTGGTTTTTGAAACGGGAAGAAATGTTTTTACGAAACTCAGAGAAAATAATATAGTTATAATACTGAGAATCATTAGGAAAATAATGGCAATTCTGAAATCTTCTGTATTCAATGTTTTCCGCTTTGCAGTTCAAAATGCCAATCCAACAAGAAGTATTACTTTTATCAATTTTGCACAAAAATAATATTTTCAATTGCGTGAAATGGGAACTCTTTTATTCAACCAACATTGCAATGTTATTTAAATTTGAATTTACTCATTCCCCAAAGTTTTGTATTCTTATATTAATTGAAATAATGAGTCCAATGTCCAATGAAATGATGGAACGAAAAAACGTTGAACAACAAAAGCTTTTAGAGAGCAAGAAATCACATATATATTTCCACTTTTAAATAACCCAACTTTCTTCTACATTTAATTGTCGTTATAAATAGTGAATACATGTATTTGGCATTTTAGGGTCGTATTAATCCGACTTCTGCCAGCTAGCGGCGGTGATCCCAAGCCTGGGCCCTGTTTTTATTTATTTTCCGCGCCTGCGGGTAAGGGAACCAAGTGGCGAACATGAATTCCCTTGCCTACTGGGCCTGCCTGAGCTTTTCTTTCGTCATACAGCTATAGGAACTGAGGCGATTACAATGGAAATCTAAAGCTGTTTTTCTCCCGAGCGGAAATGGAACCCGTGATCGCACCATAGAAATTCAGCTCGCTGACCATGAGCCACACGAGAGACATTGTTATAAAAATACTGTCTGTCTGTCTGTCTGCCTGGCACAACAGCTCCTGAAGGGGCCAAGGCCTACCAGCGTCGTCCCGTCCTTGGGGCCATGGGTAAACGGGCACGTTTGCTTAGCCATCCCTATGCCACGTTGTATTCTGTTCTTATAAACCTGATAAGTGATCTTTTTCATTGTCACACAGCGACAGATACTGGGACATTGCAAAGAAAGCGCACACTCTAATCTGCCCCGACCGGGAATCGAGTCCGCGATCGCGTCATGCGAAGCAAACGCGTTGACCAGTGAGCTACCCGGGGGACATAAATAATACTACCTTTAAAAATGAATATAAGGTAATGTGTTCGTGCACTGATTAACTTTTCACAGCCTTAGAAATTAGATGAATGAAGTGAATCAAAGCTAAACGATTACCTGAATTTTTCCGTATACAATGAAACCTGTATTATGCGACCACTATTGGATCCGTGAAAAGGTGATATTTTAGGGGACAATATAGGTTTTTTACGAAAATATAATTTATTATTACTAGACATAGGATGTTTACGAAAGTGCCTGTTAAATCGAATGAAAGGTTGTTAGTGTACGAGCACAATTTATAAAAAATGCAAAATTTTTACAAAATTTTATTTTACCATCTTAGCCTCTGTGACGTAAATTACTTTTAGAATTGGTTATTACCTTTTTAAAGGCATTTAAAACATTTATATTTCCTTCTCTTGGCTAAAATGAACGATTAACCATTTTCAGTTTTAGGACTTCCAATCGTTGTCTACCAGTAACGAACTTCAGTTTTCTTGTGTGGACTCAATAAGTCATTTGGGAATGCATGATATATGCCTTTGTGTAGGCGCACAAATCTAACCTTTGTGGCTCTTTGTTGCACAATCTGAAAAAGTTTACAAACTTCAAGCGTAGGGTCTTGGGTGAGCGCTCAGATTCCGGACACAACTCGAACATCGCGTGCTACTGGGCAAGTCACTGTCAGTGCCGGGCAACATCCCTTAGAGATAGTTCCGGGCATCAATCGATGTCACTGTAAAACTGACTGGAAGGCCCTGAGGTTCCAGACCCGATGGTGGCAGGATTTTCGTCACTAGTTAGATGGATAGGTCGAATTTAGTCGCTATCTAGAGGATAATTCTAAAGTCCGGCTGCTTTGATCTTTAGTTTTCTGTGGTTTCTCCGATGAACACGAAGCGAATGCCGGCGAAGTACTCTAACAGACGGGCTAGGGAACACGCGCGGTTTCCTTCATCTTTTTATCCTATTCTCAAACTTAAATTACTCACACACACACACACACACACTTTTCGGGACTACACTACCACATATATCAGGAGACCATATGTCGGGAGCTTAGAGCTTGTCCCGGCTCGGGCTGCCCCGCGGGTGGGAGATACCTGGTTGGGGAAAACCCTGCTCGCCGACATTTCGGACTTGCCATCCAGCGGGGGAAGATCCCCTCTATCTCCACCGATAAAAACACACTACCACTAACGGGGCCAGTGACCTTAACAGTTGATGCGCCAGGGAAAGTTAATGAATCAAAAACTGCACCAAATATTTGGATTTATAAATCGAACGGACCAACGTAGGCTCATACAATGGTCTAATTTTCGTAGAATTATTAAAATTTTCGAATATTGCAAAAGTTAATTTTTTCTGCGAAAAAATCACTAATTTCATTCGCCGCATTACAGTACTGTTTTATTACTTACGTAGTGAGACGAAACCAATGGAGCTACAACAGAACATATTTCTCACATTATTTGAAAAGACTACGCAATATTATTCTACTAAATGAACCTGCAAAAATGTTTCCAACCAGCAAACCCTTTTTCACCACGCCGATATTAGTCTTGCGCTTTAACGCGACACCACGCACTAGCTCGATCGTAATCACTTGGGCCGACGCCGTAAAATCTATTTATTGTAGGAAGATGCCGAAAAATGGTAACTTTTGCACTTTTCGAAATTTAAAATATGTTACCGAAACTGAGACCTACTTAATTGTTTTAAGCATCATTTGGCTATCTGGGGATACAGTTTAATCTAAAAATTGTGGAACCAGTTTTCAGAAAATAATTCAATATGTTCTTGAGGCTTCATGTAATGTACTCTCAATAATAATTAACCTGTTTCGTATTCAAGGAGCAGCGACATCAGTCAGAGCGATTCTGGAATATAAATTTTGGAGAAAATCCTCCTTTCAGATGGGCAGACGGCCGGCCGGGCAGACGAACGGGGCGGGCAGGAGAACGGAGGGGCATACGGACGGACGAGCAGACGGACGGGCGGGCAGACGGACGGGCGGGCAGACCGACGGACGGGCAGACGAACGGGCAGATGGATGGAGGGGCAGACGGACGGAGGGGCAAATAAACGGACGGGCAGACGAACGGACGGATGGACGGACGGGCAGACGGGTCTGAAGGGTGGTGGGTTAGAATCCAGCTCGGGGCTTGGAGGTTGGTGTGTTCCTATACGAGCATGCGAGATCCTCCACCATTACCGTTATCCCCAAAGTTACAAATCCAGTATATTCGCTGCGCCCTACTTGTAGTCGCTGCGTGACCCTAGTAGTGGAAATGCGATTTTAAAGAAGTGAAGGAGGCGAAGAATTTTTCTGCTGATAAACCGCCGTTGTTGCTGGAGCATTACATAACATATATAAAATACGTGTGTAGTATGCGTGAAAGTAAAGCAATTGAAAGCGGCTTTGAACCGTTGAGACGGATTGTGAAAAGATATGGGAATTTATACAGAAAGAATGCTTTTTTCTAAGATGGTCGAGTGGCCAGTGTAAGGTGACTTACAACTTATTGACAAATGTCAAAAATGTTCAGCAACTATCCATTTCAGCGCACGATTCCTTCACTAAATACTTAAAATACTAACAGTTTACTAATTACCATTCAAATTATTTCACTCAACAATTTAACTCTATCCTCTCTGTACTAACACTACTACTTCTCACAGTAACTCTATTTGAAACAATAGTAAGATCGGCGTCATTATCACACCGTTCAGTTTGTCGTCAATATTTAGAACTCTCGTCATGATTGTGTGGACGTTTTGACATATCACAAATACCTGACAGCATGGTTCTTATTGCAAATGCGGCTCATAATTGATTTGAGTTGGACATTTTCACCTTATGGATTGAAATATCTTCATTTAGGATGACGTATATTAGGTTTTAGATATTTGAAGTTCATTACTGGGTAAATTGAACGCTTCATATCTAATCGAAACTCTGATACCAAGTAATAATAGTAATAATAATAATAATCTATAAATGAATAAAAGTTATCAGTCGAGAGAAATCATTCCCAATTACAGACAAATGCACACATTTTTTTCAATTACCGTCCGAATATCATATTGCACATTAATTTCTTTGTCAAAGACTTGTACAATTTAACTCTTACGGATTTGCACCTAATTTATGTCATAAGTAGTGGTAACCAGACAACATAGCGTTAGAACTTCAACGAGGATCATTTAATTTCATGACAACCGTATTAAATCTATAAAATATGACAGCAGTAAATAGGCGACCTTGGCATAATAATACAAACGAAATTTAATTTGGTACTTCTTACCCCTAAAGAGAAATAGATACACTTAATGTGAACGAAATAAATGCTAACTTACATTTGTACTGAATGCTCTGCGGCTGTGTCCCAAAGTAATTCAACAATCCGAGATTATTCAAATGTAAAAATGAAAAATATTCTTCATATTTTTATAATAATTTTCGGTTTTTGTCAAAACGTTACCGCAAATATACGAAATAATATAATTTTCTGATCGGAATACTTTTATTACTACTTATAATTTATAAATTGATCCTTTTGTAAAAAAAAAGTCTTTGAATGCATAAAATGTTCTTACGTCACGAGTCCGAATTGGAGCATATTTCAAAGATGAAATGTAACCGAATTTTGCATTTCTTATTTTTCACCACAAATAATGTTTTTTTACATTTTGGATATATTTCAAATCAGGATTTGAATTGATTTCATAGCATAATTTCTCCTTAGCAGTGACATTCATATCTCCAAACACTAATTTCAAGAAAGATTTTAATGTCATCAACGCATTTTAATGACTCCACAAGAGGTAAATCTGCTGTAATACCAGAATTGCTACAAGAATTAAAAAAATATATATATTTGTACTTTTTTTACAGGTTTGACTTTGAAACTTACTTCGTTTTACAGCAGATTGAGAGTGTACTCGTGATTACATAGTGCAACAATTTTGAACTTTGTGTCTTGCCGCGAGATGAAAGTACGCTGATTGCGAGAATGAAATCAGTAATGTTCCACCACGTACCAATTTTTCTGGAAAAGACACGCGACATATACCACTTTCGAGAAACTTGGAAATGACTCAATAACAATACAGGAGGAATCGTAATGTTTTCATCTACATATTATGTAAGAAAAAGTATTTGTATTTCAAAAATTGTTTATATTATATTATTTGCATAATTAACGGTTTGTATTTCAAAAAAGAATGAAAACAGTACGAGAATATTGAATAAAGATTGAAATGTATTTACAAGTTAGAAACTTTTTTTGGAAACTTTCCGTTTGTGGGTGGATGGGGACAATTGTTGTAGGAGTGTCCAGCATCCTCCAAAAGATTTGACCATCTTCCCTTATATCGTCTTTCCATGGCCGCGATATCTTGATGAAATCGCTTACCTTGTTCGTCACATCTCCAAGTTTAGGTGGGAATAACTCCAAATGGGAAAGAAGGAAATATAATTTCAGAGACAGGCTACACCTCAAAGCCTTGAAACATTTCAGCATGTGTTTCAGAAGTGTTCAGTTAGTTCCCTGTAATTCTCAGACATTATGTTTCCCAAGACATTTTTGCATACATCTTTCATTGCAAGCCAAGCTGTTTGAGGCCCGATGAGAATTCCTTCACTAAGGTTTTCAGTACTAATGGTAGGAAATTTAGATAGTAAAAATTGAAAACCCTGGCCATCTTCGCCATTGGTTTCACAAAATTCTTCATAAAGCCCGATTTTAGATGGTGTGGTGGTAACATCACACCATTTTGCATATTTTCGTCAATTAGGGATATATGCGACACATTTTTCATGAGGATTGAAAATTTCTCTCAAAGACCATTGTTCGACTATATAATGTTCTTTCCTTGCCCTACTATCCCAGTGCCACAAGAAACAGCAATATTTTGTGTAAGCAGTCTGTATTCCTAGCAGTCCCATAACTCCGAGATGAGCACAGATTTTCCATTTGTGATTTGAATAGCCAGTATACTTCAGGAGTAGCCTCATGTTCTCGTAATTTTCCTTTAGCAGATTCGAAAGGGCCACTGGTAAGGTTTCTCGTTTCCGTTATGTATGAGAATGGCTTTGAGACTACGAGTACTAATTGAGGAATCTATAAATAGACACCACTCTTTCCAATTGTGAATCATACAAATTTTGTTAAGCAGCCCATTTATGTTATTACAATATACCAAACTAGTATGTGTAATTTTTCATTTTTCCATTCTGTTGGTGGTTTTGGAACTGGGAGAGAATCAGAATGCAGAACTGGGAGCATTACAGATTCCAAATATGGATACGACTCTGTTTTGATTTACTTGAGATTCCTGTTACTTTCCTTAAACAGAAGTAGTTATCTGTAATGTGGTCTCTAGGTTCTCCCAACAGCTGTGGCACGGTAAATGACATAGATGGTGAATTCCATGCAACCAAGCTCTTAAATAGCGGGAGCAACATGTACAACAGTTCAGTGGTGACCAACACTTCTTATCCTTATCAACCCATGATTCAAAATACAACTCATGTGTCTGTTTGGCGATCGAAGAAATGGGATGTCTTTGAAACTTGGTCGTAAACTGGCCACACAGATAATAGAAAATATTGGGTGAATATCCAGACTTTCCTTCATCATTGAGTATTAGCATAGTTCGGTAGTATGCCTAGCATACTAACATACTAGCGGGCTATGGTATAAGAAACATAAGAACATGCACAAACAATATTCTTCACGTTAGCTGGTTTACACACTTCAAGAATAGATACTGAGTGAACACACTATAGATTGATGCAAGTGAAACTTCCTTTTCTCCAATTCCAAGTGCTTATCTTACCCTCCCTCATCAATCACAACATTAGGCAATAATACTCCTACACTAACAGAATGTGATAAGCGCTGCGACAACATAAATAACCGCAACTGATCACAGATAAAATTGCGTTTCCAGAAGAAAGTTTAGGTGATAGCGAAAAATGTCACTGTTGTTATGAGGGCACTGAACTACATAACAATAACATATTATTGTTCTGCTGCAAATTTTATTGTCGCACTGTGTTATTATTATCTCCCATTGTCATTTATCAAGTGATTTTAAGTTACGTCTTCCTGTACCATCATTATCCTTTGTGACTTATTCGCTTGGCATTGATTGATTTTGCGATTGTGGCTCATACCGCTTTCACTCGCTTCACAAATCCTAGCTCGTTAACATTTCTGATATAACAGTAAGCTAAGACAATGGCGTACTATCAAGTTCTATAATATGCTATTTATACAAAATAAGCGTAAATTTTAAAAATAGCAAAATATGCATAAATAGTTTAAAAAAGGGCATAATATAGTAGATAGATGTCTAAATATGCAGTATTAATTGAAAAAATGTCCAAACATGCATTTTGCATAAATGTATCTAAAGAACTACCAAAACATGCAAACTTGCACGGAAAAAGTATGCATTTTTATCATGAGTTTGCCAAGGAAGATTACGAAAAAAATTTCGAAGTTTGAAAGCTCTACGAAGCTTAAATAGAAACATGTATTTGCATGGAAGTCCTGTCTCGACAATAACAAATTGCTCACAGAGCAAAGAACAGTCGAGTATGAGCAGTATCGCTGTGTCTGGATAGAAATCTACGTATAGGCTTCAAGGACAGATATGGAGTGCGTTCCCCCACCGAGACAATTCTTCAAAAACATATTTTTTTTTTAAATTCGGACATGTTTGTGAATATGTTTTCCGTTTTCAGGGCGTGGTGATTCCGGCCTTGCACACCACTTTCTCAAATTGGTTCCCACCACAGGAACGTACCAGTTTCTCCGGTGCAGTTTTTTCATGTAAGCGAAAAGTTTACACAATATCGTGTCATGTGTTGAATGGTTTACATGATCTAGTGCCATTTCACATTGAATATTGGTTTTAAAGCAAGATTGATAACACTAACAAAAGTGTTCATAAAATAATATTTGGTAAAAGGGAAATTAAAAGGAAACACTAATAACAATGAAACAAAATAGTAATCAGTTACAATAAATTGGAATAACTTTCTACGAGAGTGTACTGTAAATATACTTTTTTAAAATAAAATTAGCCAATTTATTCACTAGGACTGATATCGTGCCGTACGCTGAATGGTGGTTTTATTATAGTGTCATTAAATATGGTAAATTAAAGGTGTTGTCTGGTATAAAAAATATTTTGCTAATGAACGTTTCGATCTCGTAGTGATCATCCTCAGAGCTAAAATTGGAATTATAAAATAAAATTATATTAATACATGAATTATAAAAAAATAGGGATAAGTTAATACAAAACATTATTTACAACATATAGACATTGTATACAAGATGCGTAAGCAAACTGGATCAAACATACCTTGCAGCTTCGGGCGGAAAACAAAGTTCTGCGGTTTTTTGAGTGTGTGTCTTGTTTAAAAACAGAACGTCGGTCGGCCGCGGGAAGGGCCGAGAAGAGGGGTGGGGTGCGGGGGAAAGGGTCGTAAGACGTGGGGGTGAGTGTGGAGGCGTGAGGAGTCAGACGAGCGAAGGCGAGTGGAGTTAGGGGTGTACATTTTGTGCTAATTTTCGCAGAGGTGAAGAGAGTTCAGTGATTTGTTGGTGAAGACAAGTCATGCTCTGTTTTTTGAGGATGTTGTGTATATTGTGGCGTCACCGATTAATTAAATATAATTTTATTATGGCATCGCCAATAACAAATGAATTTCTGCATCTGGAAATAGCTCGCGTCGAGAAGTAAGTGGGTCAAAGGGACGCGGCCTCCACCGCGACGGTTCCCTCCGCTAGACAGGGAGGCCCACCCCCCGACCGCGCACGGGTCTTCTTCCCAGAGGCAAATGGTTTATTACCCCCTCATAAAAATACTTGCTGCCCCCTCGCCGGCCCTCTCCTGGGACAAAGCGCCACCCCTGCGTCCTTCCTTCAGCCGCGCGACCGAGGAATTCAAGCCCGATGGAGTTGGCCGGGTGTCAATTAGGCGAGGAAGACACATTTACGACACGTCGTGAGTGAAACCTTTCTCGGCCTCTTCCGAACAATGCTAACCCCCCACATTCGTTCTGGCACGCGTTCTGGCACGCGTCCGGGCGCCAGAAGCCTCGCGGGAGCTGTTTCTCTCTAAACAGAGTAGGGTGTCGATTAGCCCCTGCCGACCGTCGGGAACCCGTGAAATGCGCCTTTACGCGCGCACGTGTCCAGGACAGCTGCGATCAGCTTCTGGAACAACTGTCAAAGGGAAGCGAGCGAGAGAGCGAAACCAGCGACAGACAGAGAACATTGACGGAAAAATACAGAAAAATCGACACGAGATTGGTTAATCAGATTTCTGCGACGCAGCCACCCTCGGCCAATGGGAAGCTTCGCCATGAGGGAAGGGAGAAATTTGGTGTCAGGAACATTTTGGGAAGGGGAAACGTAGCTCTATTATAAACGCGATGCACAGTGGGAAGAGGGACTCTTTGTAAAATTTCTTCGACTTACTTGTTAAAATTTCTTCAGGCTAGACTTGTCAAATTTATTCGAGACACTAACTTTGTAAAATTTCTTCGGGCACTTGTAAAATTTCTTCGGAGACTTCACCTTGTAAGATTTCTTCGAGAGAGACTTATAAATTTTTGTTACTACGGGAGAGTTCCAAGATACTTCTTGGTAGCTAAATGTGCCTGATTATTCAGTCATTCACGATCGGGACGCGAGTTTGGGAAAAGACTTCCCCAGAGCCGAATCAGTCAGGACGCGACTCGTAAATTGTTGCGGAGAAAACTCGGGCGAGACTACCGGACCCCGCGCCGATCCCGCATCAGCCTGCCAGCCTTGCCGTCTACCGTCCCGGGCCCAGTGACAGGCCTCTCCGTTACGTCAGCGCCCGTGGACACTCGCCCCTCTGAGCCTGTTCGATTCGGCGACCTGCAGAGAAGGAGACGCACCGCTGGAGTTCAGCGACCTGGGACAGCCGCCGCCGCCTCTGTTTGAGGCTGCCGCCTCGGCCTGCCCACGAAGACCAGCGGCCATTGGTGAAAACTATGAGACGTTGCCGTCTCACTGAACTATTGTAACGGCGAAAAACTGCAAGTGGCCGCGCTCAGGCCCAGCAGAATTAATCACTTGTAATTAAGTCACAGAGTAGTTTTAGTAAAGAAACTTGCGTCGCCCATTGCGACATTGTAATTTACCTGGTAGCTTTTGGTGCCAGGAATAAACAGTTGTTTGTCACAAATGACTCAATTGCTCATTCTTGACCTCCCAACTCTTCCATTCAGTTACATTTCAGGAGCTGAACCTGGCGCCCTCCCCCGAGCAGTCTTATGAATATTACAATATGTAGGGATTCTAATTTTATTCTGTTCCAGTACCTGTATTCAATTTCTAGAATTCGGAAAAATATGTGTTTATCAAATGTGTTTGTTTAAATTTAAGTGAACCGCGACGTGTGAGACTGTGGTGGTGTTTTTCTATGTTTGTTCGTGTTCTCTGTGAGAATTTTCGGCCTGTTTGTCCTATGTAGTATATGGCATTGCAGTTGTTGCAAGTGAGAGCATAGACCCCGCATAATGAAGCTGCAAGGTATGTACGACACAGTTTGCTTCTGCGTCTGGTATACGATGCCTATAATTTATAAATAATATTTTGTATTCAATTATCCCTAATTTTTTATATTTCATGTATTAATATAATTTTATTTCGATAATTCTATTTTAGCTCCGAGGGTGATCGCAACGCCATCGAAACGATCATTAGCGAAATACATTTTTGATACCAGCCAAACCTTTAATTTACAGTATTTAATTATTAGAAGGTATATATCTTACCAGCGATCTGATTGATATAGTGTCATTGTTGAACGTTGGTGTTGATGTGAGATTGATAACAGCAACAAAAGTTTTCGTAGAATATTTTGGTAAAAGGAAACTTGAAAAGAAACACAAATTAATAACAGTGAAACAAAACAGCAATCACTTACAATGATTTAGAATATCTCACAACTTTCTACGAAATTGTAGTGTAAATATATTTTCTTTAAAATAAATTTATACAATTGTTTAGTAGGGGTGATAAACAGTTTTTTCTTTAAAGTATTGGATTTTTTTATGTGAAAGGTATTTTGACATTTGTACCGTCCACTGTAAAGCTGTACGAATACGCATATTAAATGTGCACTTTAATTTGAAGGCATTGAAGGCATATTAAAGAAACGTATTGAAAGAAAAAAAAACAAGGTTAAATAGGCGAGCAGCGATTCGATTAATAAGTGTTTAGCTCCTAGGAATATATATATATATATATATATATATATATATATATATATATATATATATATATATATATATATATTGTGGCGAAATGGGATTATACAACCCCATAACACCACAGTTTCGCCGGCATAAACGTTTACAAGCAGCGAGAAGAGCGGCCGAAAACCAGAGTAGCAAAACGCGCAGCCTGGTATCCGTTGCTCGTACTAGTTGCCACGAACTATCAGGCCACGTTTTGCTGGTGGAAGGCACAAGTAGGAGAAATAATCCCCACCACGCCGAATTTCCCCAGGCGAACGTTAATAAATACGCAAACGCGGAAGCGGGAGCTCTCTTTGTCGCCACCTCGCCTGGAGTCAACATCTCTCTTCTGCTAGCAAGCGTCGGTCAGCAGTTCTTCTTGTAAGGTACCGCTCGGCAAATGAGCAGATTTTATCAGAGCATCAGATTAGTTAGAAATTGCCGCAACGACTGTTTAGATAGGAGTGTACGGCGTTGCAACAAAACGTCTAGCTAGTCGTCCGCGCAGTAGTCAGGAATTAGCGAAATATTCTTCTATTAACTAATGCGGGAAGTAAAAGTGTGCCCGTTGTCAGGAAAGCTCTGAAAGTTCTTGATTTACAGAATAAAAGTTAGGAACGAGCGAAGTACTTGCACTGGCAGTTAGGGAAGTGCAAGGGACATTTTCTGCAAATTGGGCGTAATCGGAGGCGGTAGCAGCCGTGGGAGGAGAAGAAACCGATTAGTGGAGACGGAAGAATACGCGGGTCGACCGGGAGAAGACGACCGAGGAAAGGACACAAGAGGACATCGAAGGCAACGCAGAACTTCGGAATCGAGCAACGCGGTGCGGAACGCAGCACGCTGTTTCAAGGTTGAAAGACGGACAGTTTCGAGGTAACCTGTAGAACTACGAAATTAGGTCAAGTTCACGTCGGCAGGGAAAGAACAGTTTCAGAAGTGTTAAAAATTGAGGACACGGATGTTAATAATTTGTAACTTGGGAGTGGGAGATTTAATGCGTTATTGCTTGCCTTTAACCATTCTATTGTAGCAGTCATTATTCTGTTACCAGCACTTATAATTTAAAGATAAATTGAGAGTAGTGCGCTTGCCCACATGTTAATTATTGTATGTAAAATTTTGAAAAGGCAAGAGATTGTAAATTAGGTTTAGTTTTACGTGCAATTGTAATTAGAATAATTTAAATTTAGACGTAGTGAATTTTCAAAGGGAATTCCCAGTACTGGTCAGAGAAATTACTTCAGAAAATTAGTTCTGAACAAAATTAAGTGTTCATTTGTTGAATAGGCTGTAAAAGTTGCTTATTTGTGTTTTTTTGATCATTTTTGGAAGTATAATTCTATGTTTGATTTGTTTTTCGTTGTTATCAATTCATGCCACAGAATTTTAAGTGAATTATATGCTCGTTTATGTGTGATTTGTGTGACTTTTATTGTGTCAAGGGTTCAGACCTTTCTCGTACCCCAAAGATCCTGCTGCCTGAGATTCTAAGCTCGCTTCACGAGCATAATATCTTAACGACTTGCTTACAGTGCATGCTGAGTAAGAAGAGAAGGTACCAGTGGTGTACGATAGGTAAGACGGTTAGAATATATATATTGTGGCGAGATGGGATTATACAACCCCATAACACCACAGTTTCGCCGGCATAAACGTTCACAGGCAGCGAGAAGAGCGGCCGAAAACAATAGTAGCAAAACGCGCAGCCTGGTATCCGTTGCTCGCACTAGTCGCCGCGAACTATCAAGCCACGTTTTTGCTGGTGGAAGGCACAAGTAGGAGAAATAATCCCCACCACGTCGAATTTCCCCAGGCGAACGCCAATAAATACGCAAACGCGGAAGCGGGAGCTCTCTTTTGTCGCCACCTCGCCTGGAGTCAACATCTCTCTTCTGCTAGCACGCGTCGGGTCAGCAGTTCTTCATGTAAGGCACCGCTTGGCAAGTGTGCAGATTTTATCAGAGCGTCAGATTAGTTAGAAATTGCCGCAACGACGGTTTAGATAGGAGTGTACGGCGTTGCAAAAGCGTCTAGCTAGTCATCCGCGCAGTAGTCAGGAATTAGAGAAATATTCTTCTATTAACTAATGCGGGAAGTAAAAGTGTGCCCGTTCTCAGGAAAGCTCTGAAAGTTCTTGATTAACAGAATAAAAGTTAGGAACGAGCGAAGTACTTGCACCGGCAGTTAGGGAAGTGCAAGGGACATTTTCTGCAAATTGGGCGTAATCGAAGGCGGTAGCAGCCGTGGGAGGAGAAGAAACCGATTAGTGGAGACGGAAGAATACGCGGGTCGACCGGGAGAAGACGACGACCGAGGAAAGGACGCAAGAGGACATCGAAGGCAACGCAGAACTTCGGAATCGAGCAACGCGGTGCGGAACGCAGCACGCTGTTTCAAGGTTGAAAGACGGACAGTTTCGAGGTAACCTGTAGAACTGAAATTAGGTCAAGTTCACGTCGGCAGGGAAAGAATAGTTTCAGAAGTGTTAAAACTGAGGACACGGGTGTTAATAATTTGTAGCTTGGTAGTGGGAGATTTAATGCATTATTGCTTGCCTTTAACCATTCTATTGCAGCAGTCATTATTCCGTTATCTGCAGTTATAATTAAAAGACAAATTGAGAGTAGTGCGCTTGCCCACATGTAAATTATTGTATGTAATATTTCAAAAAGGCAAGAGATTGTAAATTAGGTTTAGTTTCACATGCAATTGTAATTAGAATAATTTAAATTTAGACGTAGTGAATTTTCAAAGGGAATTCCCAGTACTGGTCAGAGAAATTGCTTCAGAAAATTAGTTCTGAACAAAATTAAGTGTTCATTTGTTGAATAGGCTGTGAAAGTTGCTTATTTGTGTTTATTTGATCATTTTTGGAAGTGTAATTTCATGTTTGATTTGTTTTTCGTTGTTATCAATTCATGCCACAGAATTTTGAGTGAATTATATGCTCGTTTATGTGTGATTTGTGTGACTTTTATTGTGTCAAGGGTTCAGACCTTTCTCGTACCCCAAAGATCCTGCTTCCTGAGATTCTAAGCTCGCTTCACGAGCATAATATCTTAGCGACTTGCTTACAGTGCATGCGGCTGTGTGTGCAGAAGGTACGAGTTGTGTGGGGTAGGTAAGACGGTTAGAATATATATATATATATATATATATATATATATATATATATATATATATATATATACTATATGTTTGATAATCTTCTTTCTTCGTTTTAGCCGTTCACTTGGGGAGCGTATTCGGCCTATCTCTTTCGGCGCTTCTGCTGAAAATTGGAGTCGAGCCCGTATTCTACCTGTTTTTTGGTTTATCAACCGCGTGGTTTGTGCTTTGGACCGTACTTATGAGGAACCGGCCCGAGGAACATCCCTCTATCACCCGCGAAGAGCTGCATTACATCCAGGGCAAAGACGCCGTTTCAAGCGTGTTTGTGTGCGAAGACACTGTCAAGGTAAGAAAGGAAAAACATCGCCAGTTTTACGCATGGGCTAAATTTCCGAATTTATTTCTGGTGGGCAATCCAAGTCGTTTGTGGTAGGTGCGAGGTGGTATAAAATCAGAAGCTTCTGGTTGGTTTTTGAAAGATCTAAAACTATTTCAAAGCGTTCTTCATTTTGAGCCATGGATGAGGTAGCATCTCAAAGGAAACTATTCCGTAGAATTTTATTTTCTAAATCCACGTTAACAATCTGAAATATTTCCACACTTACATAACAATTTCTTTTCTAAAATTTTTTAAAAATATACCGCCAAAAGAACAATTTTTCGATAATTTTGTATTTCGGTGTTTTGTTGCTTTTTTGAAGAGCTACTTAATCTTTGCTATTTTGGAAATATCTGAAAATGTTCCCGTGAATAATAAGGATGCAGATGTGTTAACGGGTGTATAATGGCAGGTGAACAAAACTAACAAGCAATCCGGAAATTCATCTAAACCGGCCGAATATTAAACTTTTAGTTTACCAGTTATTTTGAAATTTCATTGGAAGAAATTTCGAAATCAATAAGCGCGTCGAAAAGGTTTGTGGTAACGCCTGATGTTGAATTGTTTTGGCGTAAGACCCCAAGTGAGATAACCTACAGTTCTCGAAAAATATTGGTTGAAGAGACTAGCCACTTTTACAAATCGTTATATTTTCTCTCATTATATTTTAAAACAACATTCACTACAAGATTTCTAGTGGTGCTATTTTAAATTACCGCTCTTTCATATCACTTTTGTTTTGTTACTTGAGTTCAAAATACCCCGATCGTGTTTCATGATTTTAACCTGCCTTAAAATTCGATTGTTTTTGCAAATCCCTCGTGTTATCCAAGTATTGCTTTTCCATGAAATGTTCAAGTTTCGTTTTTTAAGAGGAAATCACGTGTTTAAACGAAAAGAAAGCGTCAATAAACAGGAAATATATTTAGGTTTTTATCAACATTATTGTAAAATGCCATTATTTCTACATTAAGTGTTTTTTCTTTTAGTAAGCAATTTACATATGCATGGATTATTTATCGCCTCTGTGTGCACATTTCGTGAAATATATAACATGCGTATTTGTAGATTGTTTACTAAAAGAAAAATAAAATTATTCATAACTACTAGCTGTAGGAGTCATGGGTCGTGGTTTAAAATATTAATTAAAATATAAATAATAATAAATGTAATAATATATAAATATAATATAATAGTACATAAACATAATTCTCTTCATAGTACGTCACACAGTTTTTATCTCTAAGATGTTAAATAAATAAAGCTGAGGTGTTAATATTTAATCGAGTTTTATGTGCGATGTGGAGGCTTCTTTGTTACCACGTTAGTTTGTGTTATTGAGAACAGAAATACGACTTTCTCGTATTTAGGGAATGAATAAAGAACAGATGGATGTTGTAAAGTAATTTAATCATGAATGTTAAAGAAGCACCAATAAATTCTTATAACAATATTTTTTTTCCAAAACAACATATTTAGGTATCTCTTTATTAAAATGCTTCATTCTTCACATTACAGGTCCAATCAATGCTGTAACATTTTTTCTGGCGTCCGTTAGTTCTTAGATTTATAATAATGTCATCCACTCAACCAAACCATTCTCATTGCGTGAACAGTTTCCCAAGAGATGACTATTTGTTGGGTTTATAGCAGAGAAGTCGCCAATTCAAAGAGTGCAAGTCTGGAGTCCACTTGACATAAATGTTCAAACGTTTTCGATCTTAAAATCGCTGCACCGGTAAGGATCTACACGAACGAAGCAAGTCACCTAGCGTCTGCGATATCAGATGAGAATCGATGCAGATACGGACACAGCAGTAGTGACTACAAACTTGTCACAGATATTTAAAGTAGTTCCAGATCACTCAGATATTAGAAATTGTTGACGGACCTGGCGAGCTGGTTACATCTTTATATGAAATTAGTTTTTCGAGGGTCGTTCACGTGGTACGTATCTGGATGGCCGGTGAAGACGTCTGCGCTGGGGGCGGGCTGCAGGTGGAAAGCGGGCCCAATAACAGAAATAACAGGGAAATTTGCACCGCCCCGGCGAGATGGAAGCGGGAGAACGCAGGCGGCTGGGCAGATGCGCGGTCTACTGCGCCTCGAGGGCCAGCGTTTTGTCGACGTCGCGGAAGGCGGGCCTGGCGGCCCCGCTGCCGTCCATGGCGGCGTCCGCGGCGGCGGCGGCGCGCGGCTCGTCGTCGTGGGCGGCGTCCCAGTTGGGCTCGATGACGCGGTAGGGCGGGCGCGGGCGCACGCGGTGCAGGCGGTGCGGGAGGGGCAGCTGCGGCGCGCACGGCGACACCTCCACCAGCGCCAGGCCCTCCTCGGCGGGCCACAGGTGCAGCAGCGCCAGCACCCGCAGCGCCGCCAGCGCCCAGCGCGCCGCGTCCGCGAGGGCCCGGCGCGCGCGCATGACTGTGGACGGCGGCCGCGGCCACACGAACACCGCGCACGGCGGGCCGTTCTCCAGCAGCCCTGCGCACCCACACACACCCGTTTACGTTGTCAACTGCTTCGCCCGCCGGCAGACGACGCGTCCTAGGTGCCAACATTTCGGCGCCGTTCTGCGATCTTCCTCAGGACTGGTCTGACTATTTCAGGCCAAATATTGCCCCGAGGAAGACCGGCACAAGTGGCTCAGGTCATCAGTTGATGTCACTGCTGGTCCTCTGACCCGGAGGTCCTGGGTTCGGCTCTCGGCGGTGGCAGGATTTTCGACACTAGCTAGACAGCTAATTCGGTCCAATTCGGTCGCTGTCTGGAGAACAATTCTAGCGGTCGGCTGATCTGATCTGTAGATTTCCGCGGTTTCTCCGATCAACACCAGGTGAATGTGGAAGCAGAGTACCCTAACAAACCGCCAAACCGCGCGCGGTCTTTCCTATCATATCCGTTATTTACACTTATTTACACACAGACACTCGTGAACTACACTGCCACACAAGTCGGAAATTAGTCGGAGGCGCTTGAACTTGTCTCCGCAATGGCGGTGCCCTAGTGGTGGAAGATGGCGGCTGGAGAAAATTCTCGGTCGGCGGGGGATCTCTCCATGCAGCTTAGAAAGACCATTGCCACTTACCGCGATAAAGCATGCACTAAACTTACGAGAATAATGACCTTAGCAGTTGATGCGCTCAATCACTAATTCAGCAGCCCTGCGCTCCTAACCCAACCCACATTACATTGTTAAGTGCTTGGCTGTATGGGAGACGCCGCGTCCTAGGCACAGGTGCCAACGACCTTCCTCTGGGCGAAATGATCGCCGTGAGGTATTCAGGGATTTCACCCCGAGCAATGTCGCATGGCGGCCGAACCGAATTGGCACTAGTACCTACGACGCGGACAGCCAAGTAGTTATTGACTCCGGCCGCGGAAGCCCACGATCCCGCATTACGTTGGTTGATTCATTATTTGTTTCCGGGCGCGACAACTGCTGCGTTCATTAGTGCCATGCACGTTTTGCATGTTATAGCCTGGAAGATGGCGGTGTTCCTCTTCCTGCTGGGCGTGAGATTCGGAGCCGATCTACACGCCAGCTTAGCTAGGTGTCGTCCCTCTCAGCAGGGTACCGACCCAGCCGGTAGACAGTCTGTACTCCCGACTTTTGGTGGGGTAGACAGTCTGTACTCCCGACGTTTGGTAGTGTAGTGCATTTACCGGACGCGGTCATGTCGGTCGGGCGCGGTCAAGCGAGTGAAGAAATAAATAAAATACTATCAGTTAAATATATTTTTTAAACCCGTACAAAATTTCTTTTTTCTCTTGGCTTCCGTGAGGAAGCGTGGGAGATTGGGCAGGAGACTCCACGAAAAACAAAATAACCGTGTTGACATCGAAATTTCATAAATTAAGCTTGTGCATAAATACCAGTTTTTGAACATTACACGTACTTAAATAAAATAATACATTGCGTGATTAGGTGTGTGCCGAAGCACATTGTGCATTGCTTCAGAAACTACTTACGTCCTCTTGAGATTCATAGACGTTGCTTAAAATACAAAACTTTTATCCCACAGGACTTGAAATTAAACTGCGCAAGTTCAGTAAAGAGTCTTAATAGTTACCGCCGGGGCAGGTGATGCAGCTGCTGTCGTGTGTGCTGCTCCACACGTAGGTGTCCCCGCGCCGCCGGCGGACGTGGCCAGACCTACGCACGCGCACGGGTTGTTTGGCACGCCGCGCGCACACCGGGCCGTATGAGAAGCGAGTTTTTAAATAATGCAAAGAAAAAAGTGAGAAACATTGTTCATAAAATAATAATAAATACAACATATAACATTATTACATACAACTCAGAAGTTGAAACACTGAAAAATGTTCCTTATAACGTGCTGCGAAGGTGAGGGAGGCGAATCGGATTATATTTTGGTCACTATGAAAACAGCAACAATGTGTGTTAAGGTAACGAAGGTTCTGGGTGACTCAGTTCAATCAAACCTCAAATGGAATATCCATGTAACAAAATTAAGCACTAAACTAAATCCATGATAATACGCTTTCAGAATTCTTTCAAATTCTCTCTTACTTCATGCAGCGCGTTGCTTGTATTTTGCAAATGTATATTTCGTCTTGAGATATGGCAGAATATTTTGGGGAAGCTTATCCTTTAGTGTACAGACATTTAGATTGCTGAAAAAAATTATACGAATAATAAAAAAAAAAGTGCTGTCTACATGATTCGTGCAAGCGGTTCTTCATTGAGCTTGGAATCTTAACACTGCATCGCCTGTTTATTTATGAATAAATAGTTTTTGTCAAAAGTAACTTACTTAATGGTGTGAACATATTTTCAAGCAATACTGATATTTATAATTACAACAGTTGTAGAAATCACATTAATTGGGTGTCATTACTAACAGCTCACCACAAGAATCCACGTATAATACATAATACATTTTCGTTACTCTACAACACATTGCCAGATGACATTAAACGATTAAAATCGATACACACATTTAAGTTCAAAGTATTTTATGCTGCATCACTGTTTCTATACAATTAGAGACTATACGGACTATCAAAAAGAAAAATAAATTTTATTTTAACAATGATGTATAATGCATTAGTACATTATAATGCAATTAAATTTGTATTTTAATTTTAATAACAAGTGGAACTTCGAATCTATTGCATGTTTGGAGGGCCAGTGACTAGTTAATTTACTTGAGGCCGCCATTAACCCATGTCCTAAAGTATTTGCTCGAGCTCGCATATGAAATAGAGGACGTATATTTCTGTTGTCTGCAAAATTCAACTATTAATAACCAGTAAATTATTACACTATCGGCGAAAAAAAGTACGTCGCGAAGAGCATCGGATTTATTCGTTTATCCCAAAACCTTTGACTTTGTCCTATTCTAGATCACTTCTTTAGACTTCGATCGACTCTAGATAGGGCGTCGGAAGCTACCCACTCGCAATCAAATGTCTTGTGCTAGGTATTTGACTCAATTCCAGAATGAATCCAGGACTCCTCGACAGAGCCACGCCTGTCATCCCCCAACTCTATCTCGTTGAGAAGTCAAAGGGACACCCAGTTGTGTGACAAAGAGACATCCCAGTGGGGTGAGTGTCACTCTTTGTGCCATTGCGTACGCGATATGACGTCGGTAGTGCGAGAATCAGTACAAAATACACTGAACCATCCAGAATGTGGGGGTCATGAGAGTAAATGCCATCCCGACAAGCAAAGAATGCTACCATTATTTTCCTTTCCTAGCAATTTATCCAGCTGCAAGCCAATTCCCCTTTACGTCCCGATGAGACACATATTCGACTATACACTAGGTAACAACACACTCGTGGGCTCCACTGATCTGGGATCAGCAGAACGCGAGGCCCTCCGCGGCAATACAACCACGAGAGACAAAGATCAAACAATCAAGTCTAAGGCAGGACTCGAACCCGTCACCATTCAGACCGAAGCGCTGGGTCGGTTCATACTTTTAGCCACCTCGGCCATCCAGGTCGCCATGTTGTCATTCGATTTCTAGTATTTTTTCTTAGGAATCCTTGGAAGTCCTTTGACCTAACCGTCCAGATTAGTTGCTAAAACGATAGCGTCGGGCATCATTGCGACACCTTGGGAATCTGCTTTCGACTTGTAGGTACGAAGAACGCGGCGACACCCGCATGGTGCTAATAAAATTCATAAATTTTTCGAAAATGGTACGAGCGAATTGAACCAAGCAAGGAACTTCTCCTCTGCTCACCTCTCTACGTCGCGCGGCTCCATGACCGTCTACCGGCGCCCATGGCGGAGAGGGGGCGGGCGCTGCGGACGCGACTCGTTTCCCCAGTGACGGAGCACCCCAGTTACTCAGACCAGTGTTGGCCGTCGTCTCGCAAGTACTCACCTCTATTGCGGGGAGAGGCATCGCTGATTGATTGATTGTTAGTGATTCCGTGCGCGTCAACTAATCAGGTCATTAGGCCCGTACGTGTAGAGCATGGGTTTGCTCTGGAAGAGGCAGAGTTCTTTCCCCGCTGTAGGCGAGATCCGACGCCGACCTACCGTCGGCTAGCGGGCTTTTCCCCAACCAGACATCTCCCACCAACGGGAACCGCGCCAGCCGGGACAAGCTCTAAGCTCCCGACCGGTCTCCCGTCATGTGTAGTAGTGTAGTGCATGTTAGTGAAAGTGTGTGTAAGGGGTGAGGATACGGCAAAGAAGAGGTAGGAAAGATCGCGCGCTGTCCGTGGCCCGTTTGTTAGGGTACTGCTCCGGCATTGGTGTTGTGTTGTTCGGAGAAACCATAGAAAACTGTCGATCAGAGCAGCCGGACGCTATAATTGTCCTCCAGACAGATATTGAATTCGACATAGTTGAGAAGATAGAGTAAATAATTCTGCCACCACTGGGAGTGGAGCCGTAGGATCTCCTGGATGGGGGACTACAGTGACATCAGTTGATGTCCTAAGCCTTTTCTCCCGGTGAGAGATATCGCATTTCAAATCGAACACGAAATTAAATCTAAAGTTTTATTAGCCGCCAAGAAACTAAAAAAAATATAGTTTTACAATAACCAAAGGTATTAGCAATGTAACAAAATAATACACACACGACTTTAATATGGCTGAAGTAACTAAAACAGTCAATTTTTTAACAGCAAGAATACTACTATTGTGAATGTCGATTAGAACTACAATCTGTCTCTATCAAGGGAAATACCCCGCCTTCAAAATTCAATTATTCAAATATATTAATCTAAAAGCATAAAAAAGTATACATTCACAAAAGAATTAAATAGTTTTAGAAATTATAAAATGTCGCGGGTTGGAGTCACGACTTGGACGTGGTTGTTTGTCCTTGTCTCTCATGTATGTGTTGTCGTGAAGGGCCTAGCGTTCTGCTGATCCCAGATCAGCGGAGCCCGCATGTGTGTTGGTGTCTAGTGTATGGTCGAATATGCGTCTCAATGAGACGTAAACGGTAACCGACTGTCGGCTAGACAAAAGCCCTAGAAAATAAATCTTATACGTCAAATAAGGAAATAATTTGAGTAGTATCTGGCTGACGGCCGCAGTAGGTTACGTGAAATGTCTTGTGTGTTCTTTAAAGGAAATTGAACCTGAGGACACAGAAATGACGCAACTAAATACATAACTCTTATTACTTGCGACGTTTTGCGGCAAACCCGCTATCTGCGCACGAGGCACATGCGCGATCGACCAATGACTTGTTTCCTCTATACAGCTAGGCCAAAGTAAGGCGCGTAGATAGTATAAAAATGCAAAGATAAAAGTAATTTAACAAATTATAACTAGGTTTTTATTAATGAGTTTTGTCTTCACATACATACTGCCCAATTTTGAAGAAGTTGCAGTTGAAATCATATCTCTGATAGTTCTAGTGTAATCACCATGCCTAAAATATTCGAGTCCGGTTGTAGAGAACTAATGTATAGGGAACTCTTGGTTATCGTGAACTTTAAGTCACGTGTCCCGTTTCACTTACATTATAAATAAACATAAGGAGATTCGGTTATAATGAACCTGAACCCTGGCTATAGTGAACGTAGGAAATACAACTGGAAACTAATTCCCTCCTGGAAAAGAATATATCACCTCAGTGGCAGAAATTTCAACACCAGGCAGTTTAAAAAAAAAATCGGCCAAAGGACATAAAGAATTCTTCCCTGAGTTGGAAGCAGTGGACCTGGAATGAGGCCCTTATTGAATATCCTGTGTACTCAGTTTCTAGTTTGATGTTACTTGAGATTTCGCAGGGTAAAAGAGCGTGGTGTTGTATATAGGTGTCAGGAAGCGCGCGACTGCCACAGGTCCACAGCCCAGCGACACCCGCCGTGCCGCGCGGAAAAGCGGTCAGTTTCGTTAGTCGCTTGCGCCTTGCCGCTACCGAAAGCATCTCGTAGGTGTGTAAAAGGGCCATCGGAGAGTGGAACGGTTCCAACAGTGCAAGAGACATTGAAGGATCTCAAGACTGCATTACGGTACTTAGACACAGAGGACAATGCAGAATCAATTATGGAGAGAGCACGGACTCTCGAGAAGAATCTAGAGAAATTACGAATGAAAAATCTATAAAGCAAACAATTGTAAATAACTGGTTTTTAAGTACAAATGAAGGTAGAGAAATTTTCAGTTCGTGCTTTTAATATACAATGTATATTAAATATTAATTATTATTAAATATCAATTAATAATTATAAATAATAATTATATTAAATATTAATTAATATTATATAATTATATTGTATATTGCTGTATCTCTTTATTAATAAATAAATAATTCCGGACAAATTCTATTAAATTTTGACTTCATCGAATATAGTGAACCCAAAATGTTGGTGCTCAGAAGATCACTGTAACCGGAGTCGAGTGTAATTTTTTGCGGCTCGGTTGTGAGTAGCTGTACCTGTAACGGTGCGTGCGATGGATGCCGTCGGAATTAGTGCGCACCGCCGCCATGTGGTCCTCGCCGCCTTCCGCCACTCGCGGCGCGCACACGCCCGTGCTCAAGGGCGTGGCCGGCCTCGACGTGGGCGTGGTGACGGAGGAGGGGACGTCGGCGCCGTAGGGAATGACGATTCTGTCGGAGCCTTCCGGGTGCACGATGCCCTCGGGCGCCTTCGGGGCGAACGCCAGCGCGCCTTCGGGGTGGACGGCGGTCTGGGGCAGGCGCTCCGAAGAGAACTCAGGGCTCGCGCCCTTCTTAGGCGAATAGAGAGGCGACGGCTCCGAGGGCGGCGCCAGCAGCGACGATGACGGCAGCCGAATCGGGACGGCCGCCGACGGCTTTTCCAGTTGCAAATCGGCAGCGGTCTCCATCGGTGGTGGGAGGATCGGCGGCGGAGGCGGAGGCTGCGAGGGAGGCGGCGGCGGGAATGGAAGCGCTGGGGCCGACGCCGAAGTGCTTTCCGCTCTCTCGTGGAACTTCGAGGACCTTTGAACATTGGGCAGAAATTGCACATGATCCATTGTGCTGAGGCAATGCACCTGTTGTGCATCTCTAGGAATCGGGATTTAAATCCCTGCGGTATTGTGTGTAGTTTATAGTGGATGTATAAAACAGGTAACCTGGGTTTATTTTCTTAACATGTGTGCAAGAAAACAGTGATATCAAACAATGCAATTTTCAAATGATGAGATTCATTAAAATTAATTGAGATAATTTATAATGTTAATGTTTTAATGATTCCCAAATGGCATGCAATTTATAATTAAACTAATTGTACAACTAAATGACCTACTTTTTAAACTGTAATATAAGTGAATTCCTTTCTCAAAATATACGAGTATAGACCTATCGTCGCCGATTCTGAGCATGCCACTCTAGATTTCAGCATCAGTAACATATTATGGAGATTTGATGGCGAAAGAAATTATGAGGCATGTTTAAGACAAGAAAACGTTTTCGCCTTCAAATTTGTTAGCTGTTGTTTTATGGATTCTACACATAATCTACTGAAATTATCATTTACGTTGCTTTAATTAAATCAATAGTTCATAATCTATTTTAGATAAAATATAATTTTCCATATTTTGAAGGAAACTTACAAAGTTTTTTCAAGCTTCCATTTAATATATAAAAATCAATATTTGTGTGGTTGTATGTATTTTATGCGCTGCCGCATCTTTCATCTAATCGCTATAAAACTTTGTCATAATATTGATTGCACTTGCGGGAAGGCATAGAACAATGGGAATGTGCGTATGTCTGTTGCACATAGATGTAAAATGGGGGCGTTGATGATGATTGTATTAGTTTATTCTGGCTGCTTGAACAGAAGTTCTACGCTACTGTCGCACCCTCTAGTATTAAGCGTGTCTTCGCTGCATATTCTGCCCCTGCATTTGTGAAATAACGGCCGGAATTATTACTTGAATGTTATCCCGGACAAGTGAATCACATTTCTCCTAGACTGTATCATAGCGAATGCATGATTAAACTTGAAAGAGAACGTTTTAACAAGAGATACGGGCAACCATGTCCAAACCAGGACATAGAACAAACAATAATCGCGAGAATGTCTTTCATCTATCTACAGAGCGTAGCGTAAGACATGACTAATAATCACATGCGTGGAAAGTGTAATAAATTGCAACAGCGAAGCATTGTCGTGTCCGCTAGATGTCAATAAAAAGTGTTCTCGTGTTAGTGACCTGATATTCTACAGAATGCGGGAAGAAGAAAGCTCAGCTTCAATAGCCACATCAAATGTTGAAATGAAGTTCGCGTCCCACAAATGTGGAATAAACTAACCCAGTGCGCTCATCTGAGTTGATGGGATATGTGTTATGTTTACTTTCCCTGGCCGTGTTCCCTGCAAAGTCCACAATGTTGTCGTCGGCGACTATTTCTAGAACATGTGCCGGTTTCCTTTGGCTGGCCAAACAAAATGTGAACAAATCTTCACATTTTTGCGTGTACGTTATTACAAGACGGAAGACGAATAACTACAGTGACACCTTTCAATAGCCAACATAAATATTGACAACATAAACCTTTCAGTGACGTTTGTTAACTTGTATTTTGAATTGTGTACAAATCACTTTTTCTTTAGTGTAGATGACTAACGATTTTTCTGTCCCTAACCAAGAATTGTACCACTCAGAAACGCGTCAAACGTTAAAGCGAAGGTCGGCTGAGAGAGAGAGAGAGTAGCAACACACTGCGGTATAGCTTGGAACAAATTTAATTTCTTATGAACACGATATCACGTTTGTATCGTCCACGATGTAATTTACTTGTCCACAGCTGCTATTCTCGTAGAGTATGAGTGAAGTCGTAGGCTTGCGCGGCCAGAGACTCGCGAGTGGTGATGGCTGTCCGGGTGAGGCCGCGCCTCAGCGTTTGGCGCGGCGTCACCCGGATGGACAAAAGCACTTCCTGGTGGAATGTAGTTTTTAGAGTATAACTTTTTTATTTTACCTCAAAAACAGTGAAAAACTGTATGTGACGTGCTACGGGGAGAAGTGTATTCTGGGCATGTTTTTTTGATTCTGGTTTTTTTTCGGTGTTTGATTGCATCATGATCGTATTTATCAGAGGATACTCGATCGTATTTGCAGTGCACACGCCTTTTGCGTTTTACTGCTAGGTGTAAATAGTTTATGTAGGTTCGCGACGGATCTTAGTCGTTTGCCAGTTTGCCGATTTGTTTAGTCACATTTGTGACTATGTCATTTCAGTGTGTGTTTCGCTCTATGCCCTTAGTATGTCTGAAGGGAGAGCTTGTCGTCTATGCCCAATGGTAAGGACATGTCTCTGAAAGTTTTTTTAGCGTAGCCGGAGCTTCGTCTGACTGAAAGGCTTGGTAGGATTCATTGAATGGTAAAATCTTGGCTATCCGGGAGACGACGCGCCGTCTTCCGGATAGCCAAGAATTTATGGATTCGAGCCGCGGAAGCTTACGTGTGCATTCATTGAATGATAGCCGTCTCAAGCATTGAGTGAAGGACTCGATATCAAGTTCTTTCCTCAGTACTTTCAGTCGTTTCCGAAACGGGTGGTTTTCCTTCCGCGTAAGGTATGTTGGTTTTCCTTCCGCGATGTCAGGTCATCGAATGGATGTGTTTGTGTTTAGTACGGACCTCAGAGCCTTTTGAAGTTTGAAAAGGCAGTTTCGTGAGTGATCGGTTCCGATCTCTCTCATGCACTTTTCCCACTCGGCTGCGTGATGGTTTGCGAGTGCCGCTTTTAGGCGGTTTTCGCACTCTCGCAACTATGTTTTGAGTGTGGGGCATCTGAACTGTTGCCAGAGCCGTCTAGCCTTGTGTTTTTCGCGCAAAAGTTTATCTACGTCGGGTGGAAGGGTATTTGATCCTTCCTCAGGCGGACGCCAAAACACAGGCGTTGCCTTCCTGTGAGTCGACTGTAGTTGTTTTGTGAGTGTTTGTATCCGTGCATTAATAGATTCTTTAGAATCTATGATTTGCGGAGAAATTGTGTGTATGATTCTGGAATCCATACTCTAAACCATATACAAGTTGAATTCTGAATGCAGAAATAAATTGGCGTTTTGGGCAAGAATTGCCCAACAATTAACAAAGTATTCGAGCCGATGTAATAAAATCTATTTTCAAAGGCAAATCAACTATAGATTTGGGTCTTTATCCTTCATGTCTTTCGTGAAGGAATATACTTCTGCCACGACAACATGGGGAACGATAATTGGAACTTCCGCGAGTGTAGAATATATATATATATATATATATATATATATATATATATATATATATATATATATATATATAATTTAATATGCTTTGGAAATTAAGTGCAGTAGCAAATTACTAACACTTATTATATATCTAATACAATAATGTAGTACGATAATAACTGTGCCGTAATGTTACGTTGCACACGCGCAGAGGGTCAAACGCGGATTCGTGTCGTTGCCGAGACAGTGCGCGGGCGCTACTCACGCCTCGTCCGCGTGCTGGGGCGCGTGCGCTGCGCAGGACCTGGAGGCCAAGTCGAGGTCCGCGTCGGCGTCGGCGGAGGGCGTGCGCGGCCTGGGCGCCGAGGAGGACGCCTGCAGCGGCGGCGCCGGCGCGGGCGCGCGGCCCGTGGAGCGCTGGCGGTGGCCGGCGGGCGACGCGCCGCGCACGGCCCCCAGCCCGCCCACGCGCCGCACGCGCGCGCTGCCCTGGCGCGACATCCTGCGCTCGCCGCCCGTCTGGGCCGCCGTGCTCATGCAGTTCGGTCAGCTCTGGGTCGGCTTCACGCTGCTCTCCCTGCTGCCCAAGTTCCTCTTCCAAGTCCTGGGCTGCGACATCACGGAGGTAGCACGCTCTTAAGGCCCCTTCACAATGCAAATATATACATAAGCATGACGATAACATAAAAGTTAGGACTACGTCCATAAGCGGACTCATTCAATGCGTTCGCATAAGCTTAATACGTAAGACGTTAACTTAAATGTTTGCAAGCTTCGAGCTTCTGTGCTTATGCTCAAGTAAGACAAGAAATGAACCAATCATAGAACGTTAACTCAAAATCGAGAATCGAAATAGGATCGAAGTCGATTGACGGACTAACGTCATGTACCATGGGCCCAGTCAATACCTCGAAATCGATTCTCACATCCAACCAATAGTAAAGTAAAATGTCTCACAGCCAAAAGAAAGTCTTATTTTGCTTACGTTTATGTAAGACATTGTGAATACTTCAGTCGATCACTTATGTTAATGATTAGTATATGCATTATGCTTATATTTGTGTTTGCGTTATGAATGGACCTGTATGGACTGTTATTTATTTTTGCCCGGTTGTAAATCGGTGGAGCATTGCAGAAGACCGCATTGCTCTGCAAAATGTACTCTTCCTCTACCTGTATGGAATGGAGCGCCAGCTATTTATGCTTCCTGCCCACCGAATTTTACATAGTGGCACTTCGAGGTTACGCGATGAACGGAGAGGAGCACAGTGTCATGCAATCGGAAGCTTCGTTAGGACTTAAATTTTTGGTATTGGAGTTCCCGATTGGATAACAACATTCCCCTCTCCTTCCAGCTCGTGAGCTTGAAGTGACACTATGTAAAAGTCGGAGTACAGTGTCAGTTCAATTCGTGTGCTAAAAGGTAAGTGATAGTTTTCGCAAGTGGTTTACATTGTTCCACTAATATTACTAAACATAATCTTGTAAGGAAGGCCATCAAACGGATGTAAACGCCATCCCAATAATACCTAATTTCAAAGTACCCGTGTTTGTCGCACTTTTCATTAAACTTGCAATAGTCTAAATTTTAATCACAGACCTATTATTGTGTAATGCAAATACTATTTCTTAAAAAGGAAATTTTAAAATGTATTTTTATTCCATTCTAACTACATAACTACATATCATGCGAATCTTTTCCATTTAGCGAAATGAAAAGAATAGTAGGGAGCTCAAGGACTAAAAAAGTTTCACTTATTCATTGGTTGATTGTCCTTCCCCTTCAAATTACCTTCCATGAGAAATTTTTGACCTTTTTTAAAATAAGAAACCTATGCTATACGGATTTCTTGTACTAAACGGGACCATAACGGGCAGATATTTTCTCGGATCTACATTTATCGTGGTATTGTTCACTAGCATTACCTCTCCTGCCAATCCTCCATGGGGCTTGCGTGTGAATCAAGTTGATGGTTGATAGCCCCAGCATGGAGGCATCGAGCCCGTTGCCGGCCAACCTCTCTACACGCTCTGTACAATGAACGAAAACATTATTGTCGCGTCAACTGATTTTGTCCGTGTACGTACGCGAGCACGGCCTCACGAAATCATAGCTACGGCGGGAAAGAAGTAATTTGATAGTAAAAATACTGACAGGTCGACAAACGAACGACAAAAGACTTAAGAAGTAGTTTAATTCTAAATTGGCTTAATTCACGGACATTTTAGTTTAATTATACCATAAATATAAACGTAAATATACAATTATCAAATGCGTAATAAAATTGAATTTAGATGAATTTGTAATAAAAATTTGCCATAAATTAAATTAATGTATTAATAATAATAATAATAATAATAATAATAATAATAATAATAATAATAATAATAATTGAATTATTAAAAATTATCAATATTATTATTGAGTCACATATACAATTACAATCTTGTATGACGAGTCAATATGATGTCTTGGGTGGAGAGAGCGAAATTACATTACTGTCCAGAAGCGAACCAAGGGGCCATCTCAGCATTTGCTCAAGAGACCACGGAACCTGAACAAAAACCTGATCGAGATGGGGTCATTGGCCTAGAAATTATACTACATACAGTATTACATACAGTATTACAGAAAGGTTTGTTTTTGGTATATTTTTATTACGCGTTCTTCTATGTGGAACAAAAGTTGAATAATGAGGAGAGAATAAGTCAAATAGAAGAAAAGCCAAGAAGAAAACTGTTGTTCGCAAACGTAAGTAGACACGCACATAGTCCTGTTTGAAGCAGATTGGAAAGATGTCCAAGGAAAATTTCTGTAAAATCTTAATAAATGTATCCCTCAATAAAATCGATCATCGCTTCATAATGTGGCAAGCATTCATATACACACATTAACTTAGTATTTGATGCCACTTCAGCGTGTGGTCGCGTCGTCTCGTGTCTCTCGCCGTCGATGCCCGAGTTCGCGCCTGCCCTTGATTTATACTGACTTATTGATAGTTGCTAAATCCACGAGTATTGTAATTACCTTAAAAGTGACGATTGGCCTTGAACCCAGTCTATGACTCATTTGTTCTTCAGATTTTTTTAAAAAAAACAACACAAATGCAGAGTACAGGTAAGGGATGCAGTTTTCGTCAATAAACCTAAGTCTGACTAGTCAGTACTCTGTTTTAATTGTTAAAGAGGGACTTTCTCTAGCAAGATCGACTTTCCAACACGCACTCCAGTCGTACAAATGGATACTGGTATAAGCTGAGAAGGGTAAGGTAGAACATAAAAGGCCAAAATAATCGCTGAAGTACTGGCCAAATCACAATTTAGGAGAAGGAGGGGGAGTGCAAGGAGGTACTGTGAAATTAATTTGCCCCACATTTTATAATTCTCAACATGAACATCTGAATAACTGAGTGTTAAATAAATACATAAATTATTAAATGTAACACTGAAATCATAGTTGTGCCCTTCTCGCGACGTATGACGCACTATTATGACTCCCACCCCTATGACCTTCTAAGTTCTGCTTTACCCCTAGCAGCCTATATGCCGACCTCGCAGAGAAGCAGGCGAGTTGTTGTTGTTGTTGTTGTTGTTATTATTATTATTATTATTATTATTATTATTATTATTATTATTATTATTATTGTCACAGCGTAGCGTACAGCACCGGATTCTTAGTCACAGAGAATATTGATTGCAACTGCTTCCCTTGACCCCCTCTACCAGTGTTGTGCGTTTCATCACTGTTTCTAAAACACGTTTTATAACGTTTTCTGTAATGTTTGTTTTCTCATTTTGTTGCAGAGTGGTTTATTATCATCTCTTCCATATTTATGTGCATGGCTTGGAGGTATTGGTTCAGGACTGCTGTCGCAAGTATTGCGAAGAGTAGGGCTATTGTCTCATATGGCTGCGTACAGGCTCTTCAACGGAATAAGTAAGGATGATTATTTTACTCTAAACCATACGAAATAATGGGGCTTGACTTTGGTGGAACAAGTCATTCATTGTGGCGAAAGTCTTAAGATATTTTAAGATAAAATCAAAGAGCCACGGTTTTTACAATACACTAAACTGTTGTAGTGATCGGATATAAGTGTAGTTTTAATAATATATTATTTTGGTAAAAAAATATTAAATTTTAAGTGAACTCTAAAATCATTCATTGTCTTTTCACTTGCCGAACAACTTGTGTTTTCTGACCTTTTTGTATTGTTTTCAGCGGCTTTGGGTCCTGCTACTGCTCTTCTGGCCCTTACGTTCGTGATTTCAGACAATAGTCATTCCTGTGAATCCACGCGAATTCCTGTTATTGGACTCTTCTGCTTAACTATGTTAGCCAGCAGCTGCTTGTATGGAGGAAGTTACTTGAATCATGTTGATCTTGCTCCTAACTTTGTTGGCGCTTTATCAGGATTTGGACACACCATAGTCAATTTGTCTGGTATATTAACTCCGATTGTAGCTGGTTTGCTTACGCCAAATGTTAGTATTAAAGATAACTAATTACAACATTAAATCAGAGCGCACTGTTATAATAACTATTATTAAGTTCATACGATTATTAGAAGTTTCGGCGAAGGCTGACATCACATAATCTCAAAATAATTGCTATACTTATTTAGGACATGTAGAGAGGTCGAAGATAATCTCTGGTGGAGAATTCTAGGTCTAGCTGCTCTGATCGGTAGTTTTCGGCGAATGTCGGAGCAGTACCCTAACAAACGGGCCATGGACCGCACGCGAACTTTCCCTCCCATTCCTTGGAGGGTTGGGGATAACCCTAATGACACTGTTAGCCGACGGTAGATCGGCACCGAATTTTCTCCATCCTTCGGCAACTCACGAACAAACTTGTGTAGCACTACACTTACGGGACTAATGACCTTAGCAGTTGACACGCCCGGAACCACTAGTAATCAATCATCGAAGATAATCACGAATTTCCACTGAACATGTGTTGGGTAATTTCATTTACCTATGTTACACATGACATTTGACTCTGCACTGCTTATTGAGCTACTTCCCATGCAATGGTGATTTGCGGGTACCCGAAATTCCTTTGCGTCAGAACGTGCTGAACATAAACACATGAGCAGTTGTATAACAATCAGGGGCAAACATCGCATGTAATCCTTTGTTATATGAAATGTCCGTCCTCGTGATCAAAAATTAGTTATCCTCGATCCTCTATATGTCCTAGAAATTTGTAACATTTATTTTAAGTCACATGTAGATACATTAGTTCGAGTATTCAACAATACGTTTCTGACTAACATGAGTATATCATACCATTTTATGATATCTGCCTGATTATTTTTCCATTTGTAATTGGGGATGCACTTAGTTCATATGCAAAGAATTAGCTGCTGAAAAAACTGGTGGGTTTAAAAAAATAATGGAAATATGCCATGTTTCACGTAGTTTTTGCAGTGTAACTTTCATTTGTATGAAAGATGTGAGGAAGGCGCCTGGAAGCTAGGCAACCCAGTGTACACAGATTTAAAGGAATAGTCCTCAGGGCGCACCGTTGTCAGAATCAAAAAACAATAGCACCTAAGGCAGGCGAGATAACATTTTAATGCAGTGAAAACAAAGCCTAAGCCATATGTATTTTGACGAGCAGAAGCGGGCTAGGTGTTGAGACAGGTGCCTACATTTTCAGATGAACAGAAAGTATGTAATCAGAGCGAACGTCAGTAGGGTCGCTAGACAAAATGATCGGTATGGTGTCTTCTTCCCCTGCTTTATTTTCCAAATTATTGTAGATATATCCTATTCAAGATAGAGATTTTGCAAAATCAGTTCTAAACTTAACATAATATTGAAGGGTTTTCAAAATTATAATAGTCTTTGAGCTCAGTAAAATAGAAATCATATTTATAATGTGATGTCAAAATCATTTATTTATGACACTTTTAGATGCTTAGCAATAAAAAACAATATTATTATTATAACTTTTGCTGTACACGAGCGATAAAAACCAAATTATGGATATTTTTCCGATTTTCGAAATTTATAAATGTTCAAATGATTTTTAGCCTCATGAACTGAAATATTTGAATTAATAATTTTTATTTAATGAATTTTTAAAAACAAAAATATTGTTTTAATAATGTTACATTACGTTTTTGGTAACTTTAATACATTCTTTTTATGTTATATGATTACATGTCTGTGTCTTTTGCAGAATGATGTTAAAGAGTGGCATAATGTGTTCTACTTGGCAGTAGGAATCACTGTGACAACATATATTTTTTACCTCTTTGCTGGGTCAGTGGAGGAGCAGCCATGGAACAAACGTTCAGAAGAGTTTAATGAGAAACAAAGAAAAGTCATTGAAAAATATTAACGCTAATTTGCGTGCATGACCTGAAGAAATTTGAAATGATCACTTTCAGTTCAATTCTTCCAATATTAAAAATGATAGCCGAAGAATGTATTTATAATAAATTATAAAATTTGGTAATAAATATTACATTTTTGCATGTTTAAACAATGAATCCTAAAAGTACCCTAAGAGTTATATTGAAATTGAATTTGTATGTGAATAGGAATTTAGTAGCGAAACAATAGTACATGAAGCAGGGGCGGATCCATGCAGAATTTTGGGAGTGTAAATTCAAAATGTTTTCGTAGAAAATATCATATTACAGATTTTGTCAAATGTCGCAGGCTATTCTCAGCTTATGCAGTGATACGATTCCAACCGTTTTAATGATAATCCGAAAATATTTTTGCTTGAAAGTCTGGTGACAAGATAAAATCAATAGTTACAGAAAATATCTAGGGGGAGGGGAGAAAATTTCCCTCATTTCCCTCCCGGTGAATCCGCGCCTGATGAAAAGTGTAGTTATTGCTACAATAACTAATGGTTCAGTCACACAGTCTAATAACTACACCGAAAAAAAAAGAACCGTTGGAGTATACTAGATCCATGATACTGTAACAACTTTCCTTTTTACAGTATCATGGATCTGATATACTCCAGCGGTTCTTTTTTTCGGGGACCGGAATTTCAGGCACAAAACAGAAATGATTTAGGCACCTAAAATACATTACAAAATTAGGATATTAGGCATTATTAGGCATGAAAAGGGACGTTTTAGGCACTTAAAATAGGAGAATTTTATAATAGTAAATAAAATAACATTTTAATAGCGTGATTTTCTCTATTTAAGAATTGCCCTTTGGGCGGCTTTTGAAAATAAATGTTTTTAAGTTGTCTATATTTTACGCCAAATTACACGACAACTAATCATATTTTCAAAAAATTGCACATAGACTTAATTTTTCAGAATACTTTAAGTCCATTCTTTCATTTTTCAACAGTCATTTTCATTTTAACAAAAAATCAATTTTTATTACATCAACATCATAGACATGGAACCGAGATTTAAACCAAGATTAATTTAAGAGAGGATTAATATAAAATTGAGAAATCTTTCAGAGATCTCTAATGGACTTGAAAATACGAAAATATACATCACAGATATGGTGACTTTCACATGCTTGAATATATGCACAGTTTAATATGTATGTCATATTTTATGGATTAATTGTTGATTTCTTAAAAAGAATGTTTTTATAAAAAAGGTTTTAAAAAATGTTTGAAGAAATTATTAACGAAATGTAACCATTAGATTAATACTAATGTTAAAAATCAAAATACTTTTCAGATACCTGCAGATAGGTCAAAAACCGCGACCCAAATCGTCGTAATATACAAAATACATAAAATGTTATAGAAATAATTTAACGTTAAAATGTATTTATTTTAAAAATAATATTTTATTAAAATGAATATGATTGTTGAAAAATGAAAGAATAGAGATAAGCTGTGAAAAATAAAATAATATAAATCAGAAATATATTTAAAAATGAATATGAACTTATTTAAAGATCCGTCGTTAAGAAACATTTCATTATGGGGAAGGAAATCTGTATCTTCATTATTAAAGTTGTTGAATGACACCAAAAAAATTTGCCCTTTTCCAATTTTCAAAAAGTCTGGGATTGCAACAAACATGAGATCTGTACCAATAGTCCTTTACGCTACAATGAGACAAAGTTTGGTCAAAAAAGTAGGTGCCATTTTTGAGAAAATTTTGAAAACGTTTTTAGACTTCATGTAAAATACCTTCAAAAATAAAAATATCAATTTTGAAGAAAATGAGCGGAACTGTTTAGGCGCTAATGTGACCTCAGACGGACAGACAAACAAACGTTTTACCGTCAATCGATTTTTCGGTATCAAGGACCCACAAAACTTTGATGGTTACATTATGTGTTAGTGGATTTTTCTCCCTGAAAGCAACAGAATTTACCCACTTTTTCATTACTACGGCCCGGCAATGAGTTTTTCTGCTGAAAATTCGCAGTTTTCCAGCGCACGATTACGTAACTTCCTTTTCTCACGAAGTCTCAGGGCGGGCGAGAAAGTAAAACTGATAAAGAATAGATATATGACATTATTTCGGAGGAGGTAAGTTTACAACTCGTGTCTGTAACATGTTTATATTATTCATTTTGTTTCTTGAAATTGAGAAGTTAATAATTTTCCAAACAGCAAGAGCGAGTGCGAAGAACGAAAAGTGAGAGCGAAGACCGAGAGAAAAGAGTGAGATTGAGAGCGAGAAACGAGAGCGAAGAGCATGTGTCCTGCCAGAAGTTGCAAAATAAGGAGCTCATTGCCCCTTTGAAACTCTTTACTGCAGTCTAAAAATTTCCATGTTTGCTTGGTGAGCCAAGTTCTTGGCTAAAGTAGTCTGCTTATAAAAAGGCCACAAGTCCAATTTTCATTGAAGTCTTTGAAACAAAAATGGCAAAATATTAATTTTTTTGTGTCTTCCTACAACTATAGTATCTACTGAAAAGAGATGTTTTTCAAAATGAAATCTGTTCTTGAAAGTGAGATCTGATCACAGGATTTCTGTTTTGAAGTAAAGATGAATGGAAAGTGTACTGACTGTCTTCATGCTCTGAAAGCAAAAAATTGCTTTTCATGTCTGCTGAACTGCTGAAAGATTTTCTTTCAGGTTGATATGCATGACAAAGGCATCATCTGATTTTATTCACTTTCATAAAATATTAGAGTCCAATATTTGACAATGGTCTCTCTTTCATTCAAACAAATGTCAAGAATGAGTCATTGTTAAAAGTATTAAGAAATATTGGGGAGCCATTGTTTTTATTTTTAGATGATCATGTACTTGATAAAATTCCCTGTAAAAGCAATGAATTTTGCACTAAAGAAACTAATAACAAGTAAGATTTCATTAAGAAGCTATGAAAAATTATCAAAAATATTCTGCTCAGCAAGTTTATACAAAAAAATTGGGTTATGTAAGAATCAATAATGTATGATGTTTTTGAAAATGAAAATATTTCTATTTGACCTGTGTTTTCTTTCATTTTAATCTGTAAAATTAAACCTGTAATAAAGCTTTACTACAATATCAAGCCTTACTAAAATATTTGAAAGTTTTAATCCTTTACATGCTATATGGTATTCCTTACCATTGAATATGAAAAATAATTCCCAGAGCAACATCAGTTTTCTTCTGCTATTTTTGTATGAGAAGATAAAGAGGCTTTTATTGACTTTGAGAACTGAAGAGCCTTCTTAGCTATAATTACAACTTCATAGTCAAGATACAAACTCCATAAAACAACTCAATGTACAAACACAAATTATTTCCTTGCATAGTATTAAGATCATTTGAAGATTGTAGGTTCTATTACTCCATGAAAAATAATTCATGATATTTCATGTGCTGCAACAGGTATTCTTGATTTTCTTTTCTTGAGAGGGAGTTCAACATTTTATTGACAAGAACTGAGAATTGTGTTACTATTATTTGGCAGTTGATTTGCAATTGTATGGAAATGTTTATTTACTTTCTGTGACTAAATATTTAAGGAATAATGATATATGAAATTTAAAAACAACTAAAGAAATTAAGTATTAGAGCAAAGAATCGGATATTGTGTCAGAAATTGACTAAAAGAATATCTGGGATTGGTCATAGAGTATGAATATCAGAAAACTAAGAGAGGCAATCCATGAATCATGTAATACAAAATTTGGAGTACTTTGAATATCTTTTCTATCTCTCCTGTAATGCAGTTGCAACTTGTGCACTCTAAATTATTAAGTAATGCTTCTGCCATTTACAGTAAGTAAAAGTAAATTATATAACAATAAAAACAATTTGTATTTATTTTATTTGGTTTAATATCAAAATTGATGATAATTAAAATCAGAATTAGTTGGTAATGCTGATTGCAAGTAACAATCAGAGTGGTGACAATTTTTGAGGGAAGGAAGTACACATACTTTATTTACCGGAATATAAGATATAAGATTTTTTTTTTTTTTTACGTCAGTCCAAAAATGCGGGGTAGTCTTATATTCGCAGATTAAGCCTAGTCTGTTCAGTATTGAAGTTTTTACATTGACATTCCATGTCACGAAACTCATAAATGTAACAAGAAATTAAGACGGTAAAACCATCGCGCAAAACAATACATAATTATATTCGCGTTCGTATTATCGGCATCCACCGCGAATTTAAGGGGCAATTCAGACCGTTATTTTTGAATGGGCCAGTAAAGAGAATCTCTAACCCAATGGCATTGTATCAAATGAAACGAAATGTGAAAATGAATGCCGTTGCACATGCGGGTTCGACGAGGTCGCGCGGAATCTCGGTTCGATGCCCGGCGAATACGAATTTGCGTTTTGAACAGCAACGGAGGCCATCAACAAGTGCGGGACGGATAGAAAATCTGGCGACAAAGGAAATGTTCTTAGATGGCGTCTGATGAAAGACTATGAACAATGCAAAACTTTCAAGGGAGCTTTAAAAGTGTGTGACGAAAGTCATGATTATGATGATATTAAGGAACAAGAAAATAATAGTTCAGCAATAACTCTTAACATTCTCATAAACACGGCAATTTTCTAGTTAATAAGACATTTTGTAATTTTGTTTTGACTCAATAGTAAGCATTAGTTACAAATTTTTAAAATTCTCAGGAGGCAGCTTCAAAATTAGGGGGTCGTTTTGTATTTGGGTAAATACGGTAAGTGAGAAAATTTCTGTCAACATGCTGGCCACATATCATCAATAACAAACTTATTTAATTAGTCTTTAGAATTAATTTAAATGGTTTCTAAAATATATTACAGATCATTTTTGAATATTTTTTCTGTAATCTAACAGATTCAATCAATATACCTATGATGAAAAAATATTTCCATTTATTGAAACATATTATTCATCAAAACTTTTTAAGGTATTTTTTTAATTTTATTTGTTTAATAATTTATTCTTTTAGTTTATATTGAATAAAAATAATTGTTTCAGGAAATGTTAAAAAAATCAGCATATATAACTAAGAGTAATGTTGCCTCAAACTCCCTCCTCCCTTCTTTACCATTTTATAGTTTATTGATGAACCTTAACACACTAATAAAAATAATTCAAGGTTTGCTGATGGCAAGAGGGAGAAAAAGTCTATTGATGTTTAATGGCACAATTTTTGAAAAAGGACATTCATACCTTATTACTTAGTGATAGAAATTGACTACATTATTGACTAACATAAACTGTTGACAGTAGTGAAGAAACTCAAAATGAAACTGTTATGATTGTGATCTAAGTAATATTTAGTGTATATGTTTTCAATGACTTTTTGATATAAGCCTAGAACTAACATGTAAATGTCTGGAAATTAAATAAAAGGGCTGTTCAAAATATATATATGAGAGGTCTGCAATTATGTTAAAAGCAGAAACAAAGGGGGAGAAGTTTGATGAAAAATGAATTTTCTTGCAAGCATTTTTACTAATTTTGTGTATCTAATTATAACTAATTGTGTAACTAACATTACAAATTGAAAACTTTATTGATAATATTTGAGTTTTGACAAACTTTAAGTTTTGTCATTACATTATTAATATCAAACTGAAAATTAATGTCAAAAATTTTTTCAGTTTTCCCTGTAAAAAATTGCATTAAAATATGAATAAAATTGTTCTCACTTTTTAGTATCTAATGAATGAGAGGTGGTGTGCATACGTGTGATATGAAACTTTTCAATTCAAGAGAGATGTGTTTGTTGTTACAAGAGGGGGAAGTTTAAAAAAGTTAAAATATTAATAAAGAATTAATATTTCTTTGTTAGCTCAGTGGCTAACCTTCATAGTACTGTTAATAACCATACTACTTGTTACTAATTTTATTATCAAGACACTTCCATAAGCTCTACTGCAAAAAAGAAGGAAAGATAGGGAGGGGAATATAGGAAGAAAAAAAATGAGAAAGGCAAGTGGAAACTTTCATAGTATAAAATTTATTTACTTATTTATTCATTTATTTATTCATTCATTTGTTCATTCATTTATTAATGGTGGTAGCAACCAACTGTTGTACGCATATCTTACATCAGTGTAATAAAGTTATATAATAAATATATCTATGGATTTACAACTCAGTTTACAATAAAATGAGAACGTTGTCCTTTCTTTCACTAGTTTCATTGTATGTCCTCTAATTCTAGATTCCATGGCTTTAGTAAAGTTGTTAAATACAGGCATCCATTAAAACATTAATAAATAACATAATTAGACTTTAAAAGTTTCTATAATATTACTCCTATTTCTTCTCTGTTCTAAGGTCAGAAGTGATATTTCCCTACATTTTCCTTCATAATCCAATCTACTCTAGGGATCTTGGTAATCTGCCTTTGTACTTTTCAGCATGCTTTTTATATTTTTGATAATCAGGAGACCAAACTACATTAGCATTCTCTGGTTTAGGCCTAATTTACATTGTATACATGAGTTTTACCATAGATGGATGTGACATAGAGAATACATTTCTGATTATGTATAAGAGATTATTGGCTCTTTTGGTAACAGCACCTACTTGGTTATCCCATTTCCATTTTGCGAGTGATAAGAACACTGAGATCATCTTGTTCTATTGTAGAATTGAGGATGTGACTTTCAATGCCATAATTAAGATTTAGGTTATTTTTCCCTAGATGTAGGACTACATTTATAGGAGTTTATAGACAGCAACCAAGATTCCGACCATCTCACCACTTTGTTGAGGTCATTTTGTAACATCTGATAGATTTTTAGTGGATTTGAGGAAAGTTTGGCGTCATCTGCATAGCAGTTTGAAGACAGATCATCACCTAAGTCACAAGTGTATAGAATGTAGTTTGAATGAATTTAGTTCACTCACATCACATTTCCAGTCCAGATCAGTGGAGGATCCAGAGAGGCCATGGGGACCATGAATTTGATTTAATTGATTTAAATATTTATTTAAATTAGAATTGTGTACTTATTTAAAAAATAATATTAAAAAAATCATATGTACACTGCAAAAATAATATGCAACATAATAACAAATGTTTATTCCAAAATAATCGGCTAGATCTGCCCCTCCTCCAGATACATATGATTTAGAAGTTTAATGTTTCTGTCCAGATTTATATGAAATGATAGTTATTCTATTCATGGACTACTTTGCCTCTAAACATACGATTGGTCCTATAAAAAATATTATGACATTTGGAACTCTGAGTTCAAATTTGATCAATTGGAAAATGCTATTTAATTTTTGGAAGACACAAACATTAAACGAAATAACATCTGATCAGCAATTTCGTAATTACTGTAATCTCGCAATATTTATAATTGAACACTGTAGGAAGACGAATAAATACTCGCAGTTCTGTTGTAAAGTTAAAATAACCGCGTGAAATATTACTAGAAAAACCGATACGTGAAAGAGAGAGCAATACCACCACTGTTACAAAAAAATGTGAGAGGTATATTCTTTTAATTAAATGTATTTTTATTTTTTTCATGATTTTTTTCCTTTCTTCCGAACAACATACTATCGTTTGTCAATGTTACCATTCGTCCTAATCGCGTACTTTTCAGTGTACACATATTTATTTCGGTTTTGTGGATGAATAGTGTGTTGGCTACGCTTTGTTGTATGTTGAGAATGTGAAGTAGTTGAAAGGGGTTGACAAAAAAATGGTTTACATTTTCGTTATTATTTAATTTAAATCAAAGAAGAATTGCAACGACAAGACAATAATAATGTTTGGGTGCAACAAGTTTTATTAGTTTGCGTGGAGACACCTGTATGGGTGTACAAGGTGCTTCATAATTATCACGCGTCGAAGTTAAGTTATAGGTGGTGGCCATTGCAGGCAAGGTCACCCCTGCATAACCTAACCTTACGTGTCAATCAATGCTTATGTAGGAAATTCTGTAATAAATACTATTTTTTGCATGTCTCCACAATAAAATGAGTAATGGGGATGGTGAAAAACGATTGAACTGTTTAATTTGCACCCATGAGCTGTCGGTTACATCTAGTTTCAGTGTGTTTTACACTGTTATTCCACATAGTGGACATTTACTTGCCCATGTTATTCAGAAAGTTCTTCGAATTCATGTGGAACAAGCCGCACTTCCGAGCACTTTCGTTTGTAAGAAGTGTTTCACCAAGTTCCAAGAGTATGACCGAGCAGAAGAAAAATGTAATAATGTAAAGAAAGAGATTCTTAAAATTTTCAATAACAACTGTGAAAAGCATGAGTTTTGTGTAGAAACAACACAAGGAGTTGCTTGTCAGACAGATGATGCTTCTGAGGGAATATTGCCTGCACCAGTAAATAATGTTGGTGTTAAGCTAGAATTAAGGGATTCCTGTGATTCAAATGATGATGCTGATGAAGAAAGCCAGAGCTGTCAGGTAGGTCTGATCATTTTTTTACTTATAAATGATTTGGATGCAGCCCTCTTGGTGCAGGTGACTTACTTAAATAAAAACTCAATTGCTATAATTTTCTGAAGGATGAAGATGAAAACCCGGAAACCAAGAAAAGACAGGTTAAACGCAAGAGCCAACCTACAAAGAAAGCTGCTGCTTCTCCTATTTCAGAAAAAGGTATGCTATATTTTTATTATATTTTATTGGAATACATGTTTAAATGTATTATTATAAAAAATTATTATATGGTAGAAAAATAATTCAAAGGATTCAGTTCTATTAAAAGGATGATATTTTGAAGGGTTATTAAGCTCTGATTAATATGTTTTTTAGATTGTAAATGTTTCTAATAAAAGTACTCCTACTGGATGAACTTCCAACAGTATCTCATATTAATTATTATTTTTTATTTATATCTGTTTTAATAACTGATATTAAGTGTTTATTTGTTTAATATGATGTTTTTCTTGCAAAATATTTAGTCTGTTGTGCTTTTTAATTCTATAAGTCTGTTAAGAAATAAGAAAATTTAGGATATTTAGTTTAATTTATTTAATAATTTTGTTATATGTGAATGATAACAGACATACAGATGATGTTTTGGACATATATGTTTATTAATTAGAAATTTATATTCACCTCTTAAAGTCAGAAAATTTACAAAATTATAATATACAATTTTTTAAGAATATGCAACATTATGTAAATAAATAACTTATTTTCTCATTTGTAGAATTGTAGTTTATAAATTATGAACTAATTGTAAATAAATATTAATTATTGTACAAAATAGGAACGAGCATAGCAAAGGCCGACTCCGTCTCTCCTGAAAAGTCACAGACACAAAGTGAAGGAGAACGCAGTCAGGGCAGCCCTAGCAGTGGGGGTGGAAAATTTGAAATACGCACCAAGGACGCACGTCGTCGTCGTCGATACGTACATCCGTGTGCTTTGTGTGGTCGTCTGTTTCGCCGACCTTGTGAAGTTAAGCAACATTTACTTTCGCATGGTGGAGCCAAACCATACAAGTGCCAACTCTGTCATCGAAGGTTTGGTTCCAAGTCTGGAGCTGGGATCCATGCTCTAAAAAAGCATGGCAAGGATGTAACGGTAAGATAATTGGATGTTATATAATATTGCTCTTACTGAAAGACTGCAGTTATTCATGGTCTATTTATTCCTTGTGAGGTAGAGTTAAGAAAAGGTAATGAATAGTTCAGAAAATTCAACACTCTCTTTAAGAATGAGTTGACCTGACTTTGTTTCTCTGTATTATGAAACGTGTGTTTGAGAGAAGTTGTGCACATTGAAGAAGGTGAAGAAGGTGTTGTGGTAATTTAATGAAGTTAACTATCCCATCAAATAATAGTTGAACATAAAGTTGCAAAATTTCAGGAAAATTATGTAAAATTTTTTATGATTCTACGGACTTAATACATTTTTATTTTAGTATTGATAACATCCAAGATGATATTTCATCAAGCTTTACTTACCCAAATGCTGTGAAAAAGAAATTCTATACCTATTAGCAATTAGATACTTTTTCAGGATTTCTGTATTAATTCTCCAATTAGGACAGTTACAATGTATTTTGGTACACAAAAGTGGTTTTTAATTTAATATTTTGTGATATCATCTTATTTAGTACATGACTTGGTTTGTAAAATGTGGTTAGAAGAACTTAGTAATCCAATTGCATGTATCATTATTGCATAACAGAAACAAATAAAATACACAACTTGTGATTTTGTCTTCTAGGTGGAAAATATCATAGAAGTGTGCAACGACATTGTTCCGGAAGGAGGAGACGGAGGTTTTCCACCTGAAAATATAAAGCATCTTCTGGAGCAGAACATGAAGGAAGAGGGAGGCAAAGATAGATCTGATGGGAGTGACTCTAGTGATGGGGATGATGACTTTGAATGGAAATTAGAGAATGAGGAGGAACTGTTTGGGGGTGGGAATGTGTATGATGATGATGACAGCAAACATAATATGTCAGGGCATGATACAACTTCACAACCTGGTGGTTCTGAAATAGAAGGAGATACCTCCATTGACTTGAAGGAGAGGGATTTGAAAACTGATGGAGATGAAAAGGCTGTAAAAGATGGAAGGAATGACAAGGAAGTTCAAGTTCAGAAAGAGAATGATAAGAAACTTGATAAAAAAACAAAAGGCAAGTACTGGATCATCTTTCTCTTGTATGTTTTGTTTGTTTGCCTGTTTTTTTGTATTCTTTATTTTAATAATGCTTAACACAGGTGCCAAGTATCAGGATACATTGTTTCTTAATGAAAGGAGCTCACACATAACTTTTTTTGTGTGTTTTACTCCTCTTAAGCAATTCAACCCACAATAAAAAGTCAATCATTTGAAAATTCTGTACGAATTACTAAATTGTAATTAATGGACTCTATTGAACAGCATTTCATTTATCTACATTGGAAGTATATTTTTATATATTCTGGCAATGCACATTCTTTAACATAGTACCACACCACGTTGTGCTACTTTACATTTCAGACCATTTATAACTCTGCACAGCACAATTGTTTATGAATATTACGTGTTCAAAAAGTCTGAACACGTCCGATCCACTGCCTTGCACCCCTCAAAGGAAAGCGGTGCTAATGGAGTGCTAAACCGAGTAATATTTTGTAATTAACTTGCAATTATTGTAAACTAAGGAAAGTTTGGGTCCCCAACATAGTGCTAATGGTTTAGTTAACTTACATGATTCTGTATTTATCTTTATGTAGTTATAAATGTCTATTTTTATGATTACATCTCAGATCTCCAATAGTTTGGGTAACAATTGTTTTACTAAAAGTAGCTAGTAGTTTGCTAATTGAAGTTTATTTAAAAGGGTTGCAGGGAAATTTAAAAAAAGGAATGGGAATGGTATCAAGAATTAGTTAATGTTTTCGATTTTCTTTGTCCCAAGCCGCTACACAAAATCAAGAGAGCTGCCAAAGAAATTAAATTTAAGAAAGTTTACTTGATGTGTCTGCATTTTACGAAGTCAATTTTTATGACTAATACCAAATTCACGGAAACTGCAAGACCGATTGGCATGCAGAAGGACCTAATTGTTTTGCCAGATGTTTCAATAGCACCACATTTTATAGTGACTCAGTCGGTTTTTCATTTTTTTGTAGATTATTGAGATATCTTATCTGAAAAATCTTTTTTGGCAGCATATACTTAAACCATAAGGAATAAAATACTAAAAATCTTAGGTTTCTATATTTATTCTATCAAAACCCATGATTATGAAGATTTTAAGGAACAAAAAAATAGTGATATCTTAGGCAAAAAATGTTTTCATCAACAAGACAATTTTGTATTTAGACCATTTGCAATTTTATTTTCACTAAATAGTAAGGTTTGCTTGATTTTAAAAAAATTCTCAGGTGGTCTCTTCAAAATTAAGGGGTTGCCCTTATATTCGGAGTCAACTTATATTCGTGTAAATATGGTACATTACAAAATATGAAATTCAGTTTTCTTGAATATTGTGTATGAAATGTAACAATTTTTCATTAATAATTTATTTCTATTTACTTTTTAACATCTTTTGCAGGTGAATCCTCAGCGCAGTCGAAGACACCTGCCTCTTCAGCGAATGCCACCTCTGATGATGGACGTAAGAAGCGCAAACGAAAGAAACGTGACCCATTACCAAAGGTGCCAAAACATAAATGTCCTATATGTGGCAAGATGTGGCGTACCATGAGTGAGTTCAAGTCACATGTAAACACTCACAGTGATGAACGTCCATATATTTGTGAGATTTGTGGCCAAGCTTATAAACACAAAGCTGCACTGGACATTCATGTGGGCATGCATAATGGAATTAACCCATTCTGCTGCCCCTACTGTAACAAGGCTTTTACTCAGAAAGGAGCACTGCAACGTCACATGCCCATCCACACAGGGGAGGCACCTTTTCAGGTTAGTTTGTTTTTTAAAAAAAAATTTATAAATATTGACATTCCTTGCAACTATTGGTCACCATAAAATTCATGAATAAATTTGAACACAATTGAGAGTTTTAGCAGACATAATAGGATATATGGAACTTTTCATGAACTAAAATAAAACCTTGCTGATACACTTCATATTATAAGATATAACAAAAACAATTTCTTTTGTTTTTCTCTAGAATTTGACTTGATGTTAATGGAAACCATTGTGTGTTATTCATGCATAAGTTGCTATGTCTTGTAGATTCCTGTTGCATTTGAGTCTGTAGTAACTAATTGGACATATTTGATATTTTTGAGAACATTATTTGGATACGCCTAAGATTGATTTGACATACATTATTATTTGAAATTCTTTAAAATATAAATATTGAGCATATCAGTTTACCCTAGAGTTCTTGGTTTACGTAATTTATTTCAATAAACTTTTTAAAACTTGCAACTAAAATTATAAAAAATGTGAGAATAAAGTGATAGAAGAAAAAAAAATAAGCTTTTTAAAAAAATACATATTTTGCGAGGTTTAGAAAGTTTTTCCTTATGTTTGCTTGGTACGTACTTTAAATAAACTGTGACGAATGAAGCTTTGAGTGAAGTGGATTGAAATATAGGCTACCAGAAAACTTTAAAAATATCTCTTTCCTCCAAAAGTATTTAGTGACAGTTTTAAACATTCTAATCAGCATTTCTGGTTAGTTCGATAAATACTTAAAGTATTAAAGTTTTATTTGCAATAACATCATATGAATAATATTCATCACCCTCTGGTTTGTGTGATATATCTCACATTTATCCGAGTCTGTACCCATCTCAGGGGCATGTAGTGTCAAAATGCAATTTTACTCTACTGTCAATTCCCTGTGTTGATTAAGTGGGAATGTTTTGTTTTGCCTTGATATAGATACAAGATCTTTTAACACAATGGAAGATTATTTTAATGAAAACTTATTGAATCATTTTGAGCAGACAAAGGGGAATAGTGGAATGAGAGTAAAGAAGGCTATGAGAATGTCGTTGAAAAAATATGAGTGTTGAAAATCAGTGAGGAAAAAACAAAATTTGAAGCTTTATGACATAATCAAGTTGCTTGATAGTGAAAAGTGATTATACCTGTTGGGTGATGTGTCATCAGTTCTTCATTATGTGCCAGATTTTCATCATTTTTAAGCTACACATGGCAATTGGGCATTAAGGAAAAACTGTAACTTTAAAAGAGGTGCAAAAGTATAAAAATATTACTCATGGACAAGTCAAAATGTACCTGACATTCTGTGAAAATAAATCAAAAGTGCTAGAAAAAGGACTTGTAGTTTGTCCTATAATTTTTATGAAGATGAATTTGGGATGACAGTTAAATTAACATGAAGTCAGCCTGCCATAAATTAATTCTGGTATGTTAGAATCATGTTACAAAATTTATACAATTGTAATCTTAAAAAGTGAAAGAACAGATGAAATTGTAATAATCTCTCTGATATTTTTCACAATTTTTGACACACCTAGCTTACTGCATAGTGACAGAGGTTATGAATTCTCCAATTGAGAGATTCAAGAAACTTGTGTAATATGAAATGAATTGAAAATAGTTCAAGGGAAGCTGAGATATACTCAATTGCAAGGATCTGTGAATCGTACAAATCAGGACTTTTGAATTATGCTTGGAAAAATTCCTCACTGGTCTGAAGGCCTGAGATTTGAACAATTCACGAAGAACAGAACTTAGAATGAAAGTATTAATTGTTATTCATATAAAGGCATGTTTGTGTTTCCCACATAAATTGACCTAACAACTTCATCTCTTTGTACTGTTATCATTGGAAGCCTGGAATCTAATCTGAAGATTTGGAAACCTTAATCGACACCTCATTAGGTAGGAAAGGAAGACAATTAGGCAGAGAATGGTGTTAAAGATGATGGTCAGCAATGGATGGAAACAATGCTATTGTGGACATTTCTGTAAAAATTCACAATATTAAGGAAAATAAGAGAAAAATCCAAAGATGCATTACAGGGTCAAGCAAATAAGATGAAACTAGTGTCTGAATCAAAATTTCCAAGAGGCAAGATCAGACTTACTGTAAAAGTTAAGATTTCCTGATGTTGATAGGGGTAGAAATGACTCCAAGGATATTGTTAGAATTGTTCTGCAGGTGGTCGGTGATGGCGAGATATACGAGACTGGTTAAAAGTATTCAAGGATCCAGTTTGTCAATTGTGATGAAAATTCAATTTCTCAACAGGAAGTTGCTGATGCCATTATCACCCTTTTTGTGTTGGTTTGTTGAGGAAATTGTCAATTTCTGAAGATCAAGAATTCTGAGAACTTCAAGAAATATTGTAGTTCTAAATGTTATGATAATTTGCTATGTTCTAACAAACAAAAATTTGTTTGTTTGTGGATCAGGAAGAATAAAACATCATTTCTGTAAATATAGCATTATATATCTGTACAAATATTCCACCTTTCAGCCAAAAAAGTTTGGTCATTTTGAAAAATAACTAGTTAAAATAATTAATTGCTTCCTTTTTTTATGTTACCAATTTGGATATATTTAAAGTAATGGGACATTTTGCATTTTAATAAATTGTCTTTAACTTGTTGTTTTGTAAATTGATTTATTATTATACTTCTACTTAAGCCGTTTTTAAGTAGTATTTACACATTGTGACAATTTTTTCCTTAAAATAAGATAATTATGGGTTCTGTGTATTAGATATTTTAGTAGGTACCATTACTTTTGAAATATGCATTTTTGATAGTGATTATTAATTCTTTTATGTAAAAAATAGTTACCTGCCTCTTGCTTGTAATGGTCTCATCTCTTTTTCATTTTCTGTAAACTTGTATAAAAATTCATCATGGCTGCCAGAAATTATTTTTATTTTGAATTGTTCCCAGTTCTTGCTCTAAAATACATGTATAGAATAAAATATGAGTTTGAAAATATTAGTTTATTATAACATAATAGAGTAATGTTTTATCATATTGAAAAAAGTGGTAGGTTGACTTTTGATTACTGTAACAAATTCAGCATTTATGGATATAAAGTATTTGAATACCTTTGCTAATGTGAGAAAACATTTATGTTAGATGTGTTAAAACTTTCATTTAATTTGCAGTGTGAGCTCTGTGGAAAACGCTTCGTGCATCATACAAGCTTTAACATGCACACTCTGGCACACACAGGGCAAAAGAGCTACAAGTGCCAAGTGTGTGGACTGGCACTCCTCTCAGGATCTCATCTGAAACGCCACTCTCGTGTTCATACTGGAGAACGTCCATACCAGTGTACCACTTGTGGTAAACGCTTTGCAGAACGGTATAATCTGGTGGCTCACACTCGTGTGCATGACCCTCTGGGCCATGGTTCTGCCCGTGACTCATCTAAGAAGTTGCACAAGTGAGTTTTAATATTGGTATTTGTTTTATATTGGTCTTATTTTTAATGTTATAAAGTTCTAATAGTTTTACTTTTTCATATTTATCATATATAAAAAATATTGTAACGCTGCAGGAAAAAGTGCCAATATTTTATAATAATTACACTGTGGGCCCAAATATGGAAAAATTGGACAAACACAACAGTGTTTCTTGTTTCTATGCTATAATATCTTCTCGTTAACATCTTTTTTTGTAATTTTTTTTTGTTCACATTACCTCAAACGGCTCTGAATTTGTGTAAAGAAATTTCAAAGAAATCTAATTAATTGCACTGTGCTTCATTCCTAGGTGTCAATTGTGTGGTGCTGGCTTTGATAGACGGCCCAAACTTGAAGACCATTTAGCATTAAGCCACAACAAGATAAGTGACACGGATGACAGTCGCAAGTGGGTGGGGCACCTTATTACTACTGAACTTGGTGGCCCCACTTCTTTCCAGACTGGTCAGCCTCATCCCCACACAGGTGCTCCAGCAGGTGTGTCTCATGCCCAATCTCTTCCTGGTCAGCAACACCAGCCTGTGCCTGCCTCTGGCGTTGGTCATCCTCCACCACTTGTGCCAGGTGCTAATCACGTACCAGCACCACCTGATCACCATCACCACCATCAGCAACAGCAACCACCACAACACCATCATCCGCAGCCGCCACAACCACAGCAGGCTCCCCAACCTCAACAGCAGCCTGTTTGGCATCATGTCCTGTTTGGTAAAGGCCCTGATGCCCATGTGGATACTGATCAACATCGGTTGTTGTCAGAGATGTCGGCTCTTGGGGCTGGGCTAAGCGGCCCAGGGCGAGGAGTGCTTTCATCCTGTTTGGCAGGTGGGCACCCTTCTCTAGGAAGTCATCCACATCACATGAGCAACCCCCATGCCTTGGCACCAGCCACTCGCCTCAACATGTTTGGGGCTGATGCAAGCAACTAACACTAACTTAAGAGCCAATAAGTATGTGAAAAAAGACATGACTGTGCTTGAGGGAAACAAACGAGAGATGAAGTACTTTTTTTGTTTGAAGGTATGCATGGTTGCATGTGTGATTGAAGGATATTACTATTTGTTTTATCCTTATCATGGTATTAATAATAATTGATTTTTTTTTTATTTTCATAACAAAACTGTGGTATTGTGTTACTCCTAGGAAGATGACAGTAAGTGTTACAACTGTTTGACTATGTGGGTAATGTGAAGAGATGATAACTGCTAGACTTATTTGCTTTCTGTTTTGCATTGATTTGTAAAGACTTGAACTTTATGCATAAGAAGTTTACAATGGAATGCTCACTGTTAGGGAGCACGTGAGCATTTATAGTATCTCAAGGGCATTGAATTCCCAGAACACTGCCAGAGAGTGGGCAAAATTTTGCATTATAGTATTAGTTTTAGTGATAATGTTGCAGCATCATTTACACGTGATGCAAATTCTATTGATAGAGAGATTGGTACTATTGAAGAAAGTGTACATGTCCATTCAGCTTTTCTTCTTGATTCTCTTTTGTTTTGAATAGTTTTTTGTTTGTTTTTTTCCATAGTATCCTGTTTTGATGTTTTTACCTGCAGCAGCAAACTTGGTACCTAATGTATCATATAACTGAAATTCATAAGTCACAAATTTCATACTATATAAAGACTATATCAAGGTTCTTATTATCTGCATTTTTAGAAGTATTTTTTAGTGGTCAAAAGCTGTTTCTTTGGTGTGAATAGAATTGAATTGTATTCTTTATATACTCCTTGTCTGGTTCCTTCACTGTAAGGAACGTCTGTTGGAAATAGTTATGTTTTTCCAATTTGCACTTTCATTTGGAATCTATTAGAGTATATATGATATAATTCGAGAAAATAAAGAAAAGCATGTGGTTCTTTTAAATGATATTAAACATATGTGTTTCTATAAACCTTGAAGAGTATATACGTGTATATTTATATATTTTTTTTATTAGTAAAAATATGATTTATTTTATGTAGAGGAATATTCATGAGCTTTTTTATATTTTATGCATTAGTATAAAGTTGATTCCAATAACCTTATGTTTTAATACATAGACATCTTTATTTATCTCTTATATTTTAGTCTTGTAATGAAATGATTATTTTTGATGCATTTGGAAATGTATTCCTATGTTTTCTTTTCAACCACATTCATGATTGGCAATTAGTGCTAATGTAATGTAAACTCAAAGTTTGTATGTATATTTTCATCACAGTGTCATCACATTAGTATTTTCATGTGGAGTTAAGTTCTCATTATTTTACAGCTTTCTTACAGTTTTCTTCTCACTTTCCCATAATGTTACTTCTAATATTTTCAAATTTACCTAGTGATATTTTTCTGAATCATTCAATATAATCTTTGTATTTTAGATAAGCCTAATCAGAGTTGTTGGGTTTTTGAAGTTCACTTTGCAGATTATTAACTGTGCCCTCACATTGATATTCTGAACCAGTAAAGAATTAATAACTATTATCTTCAGACAATTCTTACCACCTTTCTTCTGAATACTTTTAATAAATACAAGAATAAATAATTAATGAAATCATGTTTAGTCCACTCCAGTTATTTCTACTGCTTATTACTTTCCTGATCTTTTTCTCTATAGGAAATGCTTGTGTTCATATTTCATTACACACCAACTCAGAAACTTTTGGATAAGGAATACATTTTAAGTCGAATAACTTTTTGTTGACTTTATAAAATAAAAAAATGCTCAAAATGGAAGTTGTGAGTTACACTGTAGGAAAGCTGTTCTATTTGTTGTCCTAATAAAAGAACTTTGTGGAAAAATAATGGTGGTGGCTGCTGCTGGTGAATATGAGTCTAATTCAATGGTGTTCAGACAAAGGGAGATATGCCATTATTGTGAAGGCAGAGTTTGACCACTTAGGGTGTTGTATGTGACAAAATCTACAATCTACATTACAAATCTTATTACATAATTAAAATATAGGAAATTTAATGTTTTTTGAGACAATGATCACAATTTTATTTCCACTTTTCTTCAAACTCACATGACTTAACTCTCTTCTGAACTCCATTGAAATATATGTCACAAATCATGTGTCCCTACCTCAATTCATTTTATTGACTATAGCCATGGGTAGACCCTGTGCTGTGGAGAAAAGCTCTCAGGTTGTGAATAAAATTGACTCGGTGATGGAGTATGAGTCTCTCCACAATTCATTGACTGCATTAAACATTGCTTATTTGTATTTTGTAGTTACTAATATGCTTTACCCTTGCCAAACATACGTAAGAAATGGATAACTACCCTGGCTATTGCAGTCTTGTCAACCTATGAAAAATTAATGTTCAGTACAAAGGTAGTAATATTGTGATTTTCTGAAAATACTAGTGTATGTTACATTTCCAGATCTGTTGATTTGGTATCTTTATATAACATTGTAGAGTAGTTTGGCAGGGATTTCGTCCTAAAGCTACTAATATTATTTGCATTAAATCAGTACTATGCATTTTATCATGTGATTGATTTTATAAAGAAAATGAAAGGTTCACAAGTACTTGGCAGTTTTGTGCTCGAGTGTACTTCCTTTTCATTTAAATGCTTTTCTATCCTTGTTATGTTGATTGTTTAAGTTTCTCAAAGATATTTTGCATATTTTAGATATACATTTATATTTTAGCTAATGACTATACTGCATTTTCTGATGTCTTTTTTAGGGCAGCTACATTTACTGTTGATAAGATACAATAAAAATATTAACAGTAATTGTTTTTCATCTTTTATATTAAAACTGTGAAGCATATAATTAACAAACACCGTTTGTAAACCATGGTATATAATATTTCAAAATTATAACTGTCTGACACCCATTACAAATTCCTTTTCTACAGACAGTGGTTACTAACATAGGTTATTAACATTTTAAATTTTCCTTGAAACTTTACAAACTGATAGGATACAATATATGTATAATTCTCATAACCCTGGATACATAATGATTATTGTTATATTGCTGGCAATAATACAATAATTATAAGCACACTTTGGATTCAAAAGCAAAATATAGATATAAGGCACATTTTCATATTAGACAAAAAATCAGCAAATACTTAGATAAATCATGAAAAGAATAGGTAATAAAATACGAAGACAAAGAATAGTATGAAGCAAATATTCCAAACAGCGTAAAAATCCAGATTCATGACGCCTGAAAATTGGGGCACCGTTGTCACGTACGAATAGAGGTTACGATGAAAGGTGCAATATTGCCGTATAAGAATATTAGAGTCGTCTGCCAATTTATAAATGAGGTAAATATCTTCAGTGCTGGTACAAGTTCTTTCCATGTAAATCAGTTCAAAAATCGCTGAAATCTACTTGAAGTATATTTGACAACACAACACTACTAGTCGGCGTGACGGCCGGTGCCAGCTGTTGCCTCTTCTTGCCTCTGTTGCAACATCGCAAGTACCTTTCTCTCTGTAGTTGTCGCCAGAATCTCTCAATGTATCATGGAATTCTCTCATTTTTGATAGAACTACCCTTATCAGTACATATGAGCTAAAAAAGTTTCGTGTAGTAGCCAGTCACGAAATGACAAAGCTATTGCAGTATGTTAATTAAGAATGCGTACTTTATATTAAAGGAAAGAGTAGTTTAATCTACTTGCTTTTACTCGCTTTATACTAGCGAACTGTCATCGCTCATCCGAGGTTACGTGCTTTATGATCTGTGCGTTTCCGACACATTTTGTGCTGCTTTTACCCCACCCGATGGTGAAATCGTTCTCGGTGTGTGTAGTTCGTAACACCATGCGTGAAGTCTTCTTATAATTTGTGTAAAAACTGACAACTTTTACACACCATGTTTGGTCGTTTGACATTATAATATTCAATATTTACTCTCTTTAATATCGCCTCTCTGTAATTTTGTTGTTTTTATGCCAGGCTTATAAGGGAGAATATACAATGGATCTCAAAAACTGGACAATATTTAGTCTGCTGGAACCAGAATTTGTTGCAAAGATCAAAATGGCTTGTGTATTTGGTAAGCCTATTTGCAAATTAAGTTCTTAGTCTGATAATGTGGGTATGTACATTTTTATAATTTTTTATTGGCAGGAAATCTTGGAAATGAAGCACTTATTGTCACAAAAGATGATGAAGTTCTAGCATTAGGTTCAAATGCTGCAGGGTGTTTGGGTTTGGGAAATTTAAATAGCACATTGGTTCCACTTCGAGTGGATGCTCTTTGTGGAAAACAAATTGCAGGTGGGTATCATGTATTTACTAGATTGCAATCTTGTTGTTTAACTTTATCATTATGAAATACATGTTTTAGGTTTTGCTTATGGGAGTGGGCCCCATGTTCTTGCTTATACTGAAGATGGTGATCTTTATACTTGGGGGCATAATGGTTATTGTGAATTAGGCAACGGCTCTTCTAATCAGTGCTGGGTTCCATCTCTTGTGCAGTCAATGTTGACTGGGAAAGTAGTAGTTGAAGTAGCTTGTGGAAGCCATCATTCATTAGCTCTGACAGATGATGGTGAGGTAAGTAGATGTAATAAAGAGAAATATTTTCATGCATACAAGTACTGATGTAGTTCCTTTGCTTTAGGTTTATGCCTGGGGCCAGAACAATTGTGGTCAAGTTGGCTCAGGGATGAGCGCTAACCAAAGTTTGCCACGCAGGGTGAATTCAGTTCTTAGTGCAAGGAGATGCATTACTATAGCATGTGGTCAGACCTCTTCTATTGCTGTCACAGACACTGGAGAGGTGAGTAATTTGCGACATTTGGAAGCAAACTTAAAGCATACTTTTTGTTTCCAATTGACACTTTCACCAGTACTAACCTTAGGTGTCAAAGAATAACATATCTGACCTATGACGAGATTTTCAAAATTAATTCAGATTAGTGTGGAATCTAATGGAAGATTTAAATTTGGCGCCTTCGGCAATCGTCCATTAATTGTGATGTGATGTTTTCAAAGTGAAAATCTGTTTTTTCTGTCAAACTTCATGACAATACAAGGAAGAACAAAATCTGTTGAAAGTTTAATATTTCTTTTTAATTTACGAAACGGTTGGGCAATGTTAGGCCGGTAAAGAAAACGTTAATGCGTCTCGAAAAGACTAATCCGCGCACGTTTTCCAATAACTTCATTTCACTAGATGCGACAGGAGTAGGAGATTTTGTCATCAGTGGTGCAGTAATATTCGCGCAACTTTTCTTGACCGATGACCTTGAACCCCCACCCTTGTGCAAGAAACAGTTGAAGGCAAAAGCTCGCAGCGGGCACTGATGACAACCTTCCAAGCGTTAAAACTTCGTTGGCGCGAAACAGAAGCTAGTCAAAGCCAGTTGCTATTACAGTGCAGAACCTCTGTTCAGGCTTTTTGTCTAAATCAAAAGAAATGGCTGAGTCAGGTCCAGGTCCTTCAAGGGAGTCACCTAAAACTCCTGAAAAAGTTAAGAGGACATATCGTAGCGGCGAACGCAAAATGATTGAAAAAGTGGTTCATGCATGTGAAATGGAAAAGGGGAACAATGTTTTGTTGCATCCTCTAAGTCATGCTCTAGATCGGGCTTCTGCGTATACTGGAGCCAGTATTTCCACTATACGTAGAATAAAGTCAAAAAGAGCCAATGACCCTTCACAATCCCCCGAAACGCCCGGTAAAAAAAGGTAACATTCAAGGAAATCAATTTATCATACTCTCTGTAATTATATTTCTTACATACTATTTCCATATACTTTACACAGATCTTCAAATGAAAGGCTGATTTATAGTACTTTAAGACATTAAAAATGTTCGCCTTGTTACTTCCTCTTTAGACAGTCACAATTTATAAGAAGAAAGTATTACAATGAATGTATTACAATAAAAGTATTTCTCACTAGAGGCAAACAAAAGTCAAGAAATTAACCAGTCATGTATTAAAAAATGTGAGGAGCAATTTTAAATACAAATCTGACACAGAACATTTCTATTAAAGATGTACTGAGAGCAAAAATCAATTAAGCTAAAATGAAAAAGTTGCGAATGCTTAAAGTACAAATCTTAATAATCTATTATTTTCTGGAACTGAATATTACTTTACTACAATCAGTCAATGAATAATTGTTATTGAGTATTATTTTTATAATTATGGCATAATATAATATTAAAAAACAAAAATATTAATGTTTATTAATTTTTAATTTGAATTGAATCTCTTTAAATTGAATTGAATTTCCTTCCTCCATAATCAGTATTGCTATTTGGTATCCACTCATTAAAAACAATGATGGTTTAATTAAATAACATTTAATTATGATATAATCTAATGTTTTAACATTTCTTTATTTTTAATCCACTTTGCCTTATTGACTTCAAAATGATTTTAGTTTTTTTCTGATCAGCAAAATACAAACATCTGCATTTTGCTGGGCATTAAACTTGGTTGCATTATGACATAAAAATGAATTCCTTCTTCTTAATTCTGTCAACACTAATATTGTTTTTAAAAATCTAATTACTTATGATATTATAAATCAACCATTCATTCTAAAAATTTGGAAACAATTGTGAAAAGATGTAAAAGGAAAATATAGATATACTTCAATTATAATAAATTGGACACCTCTGTAATTATTAAACTAAGGCATCCTATCTTAAAATATATAAAATGGAATTTTGATGTAATTGCGTCATCATTTTTTGCTAATTTGAAATATTCCATAATATTTACATATTATTTAAGGGCTTATTCTTTTCTTTTTTATATTAGAACAAGAACAAGAGGTAAGGTTGCTGTTGATGATTTTGACAAGAGAGTTATTCGAGATACAATCCAGCATTTTTATTCAGTAGAAAAAGTTGTTCCATCAATAGACAAACTTCTACCTGTTCTGCGAGAAAAGATTAATTGGAAATGGGGGAAAAGCTCTCTTAGAAAAACATTGCACAGCATGGGTTTTTTTTGGAGAAGAGTTCAAAATAAGAGAACTTTGCTTCTGGAGAGAGCTGATATTGTGGATTGGCGAACTCGTTTCATTGTACAAATGAAACATTTCCGAGAGAATGGGAGAGAAATTTTTTACCTAGATGAATCATGGATCGACAGCAATCTTACTGTGAGAAAATGCTGGCAAAGGAAAGACGTTATTGGTGTCACTGATTGGGGAAGTACATCTAAAAGATTTATTGTTGCCAGTATAGGTTCCAAAAATGGATTCATTGAGGAGGCTCAATTAATATTTAAAGCCAAATCAACAACAGGGGATTATCATGGTCAGATGAACTCAGAAAATTTTGAAAGATGGTTTTGTACAAAAATACTTGACAATCTGCCTCCTGAATCAGTAATAGTGCTGGACAATGCATCGTATCACAGCAGACAGGTAGACAAAACCCCATGCAGATATGACACCAAAATAACCATGGTTCAATGGTTAGAAAATAAGGGCATTTCATGTGATATGTCCATGAGAAAAGAAGCACTATTTAAAAAAATTAAGGAAAATAAGCCTGCTCATAAGACATATGTTGTAGATGAAATTGCAGCAAAAAAAGGCCACACAGTAATTCGTCTGCCCCCATATCATTGTGATTTGAACCCCATAGAACTTGCATGGGCTAAAATCAAAAGATATGTCAGAGAGCAGAACATTTCAGGAGATATGTCGGCAGAAAATTTGCTTAAGCTAACTAAATCAGCTTTTGCACAAGTATCACCATCAGACTGGGAAGGTTATTGTAGACATGTGCAAAACCTTGAGGTGGAATATTGGACCAATGATGGCATTTTAGAAATGTCGATTGATGACATTATTATTAACACCTCCTCACGGTCCAGTGATGAGAGTGAAGATTTGCATTCATCAGAAAACTCTGATTCTGATTAATTTGACCATTACCCGATTACGACACCAAACCCGGACTTGACATTAAAAACCTCGATTATGACTAACTTGCTCTCAAAAGGTAGGGTGGTTGGGAGGGCAAGTGGGGAACTCGATGTGTAGACACCTCCACGTGGTGAGTTCTGGGTAATTTCGACAAAAATACTTGTCAAAATTAGCGAAGATCTACACTATCTGACTGCTTAAATACATTTTCATTCATCTAGTGTCCCTGCTGTTGCTTTCCCAGGGCGATGACCTCGCCGCACAAGATGCAGGTTTGACTTTCATTTCACAGACGTTGGCATTACTTAAAATACTCTAGTGGCCGACTTCGTAACTAATATCCCCACTCCTCCCAAAATCGTCAATCCATCGGTCAAGAAAAGTTGCGCGAATATTACTAATAAATCAACAATTATGCTAGTTTTGATTCATATAAGCGTATATTCTTTTAATCGAAAGATACAATTTCTTGTTATGAAATGTTAACATTGCTCGTTGCTATATTTTATTCATAATTCAACTGTGTGTGTGTGTGTGTGTGGGGGGGGGGGGTACTCAAGAGTTCAAAAAAACGTGCGTGTATATTTTTAGTGTATTGTAGTAAATAAATTAACAGGAATTCCAAGTACGTAAAAAAGGCGAAGTAAATGTATTACCACGTACAGTGAACTTGTGTGTTTTCAATTATCCGCTCCTAAAAAAATCGTCATTCTGTGGATACGGGTAACGGTCATCATGTAATTATTTCAAAAGTGGTCAGCGTTGAACCTGCTTACATGGAATATCTATACCCATGATATCATAGCTATTGTAAAGTGCGCCCGAATCACGCAGATAGTGTTTCTTCTTACTGGATTGTTTGAAACCGAGGCAGGAAATACTAACATTTCCAAAAGTTTTCACATGCTACTCAAGATGCCATTCCCTAACCACTTACATTGGTCGTATCATGTTTTCTGATATAATTTTTACTTTTTATAGTTTTATTTTTCTGTCCGCCGAAGGCTTCTCAATTGCCATTGCAATTAGCAGATTCCACAGGTTATTTGACAGTTGTAATGTAATATGTGGTAATAGGAATTGAACATAGTTGGATCTCTACTCTCTGCAGTGAATTCACTTTTAGATAGGATCCGAAATCAGAAATCGTGCTTAGGTTGCCAATTTACCCATCCACCAGTTGGTTCTAAAATACTTATCGTTTGCTTAGCCAGTCGCCTCCGGCGGGTATTTTCATGTTAAAAGGTTTTATTATAGCTTTGAAAGATTATAATAAAACTAAATTTACAACATATTACAGTTGCCCGGCTCATTCATTTTCGGGCGTAGAAAGTTAGTGAATAAACATAGATTCCAATACTAGTTAACATTTTTGTTTCATTACAAAATTAGGTTTAATTATCGCCAGTTAAATTGTAACGAGTCATGTAAATACCTGAAAGAAAGTACGCAAATTCACAATTTTCGCCTATGGCATGTGTATTGAAAACATGAAAAACATTAGAATTCTCCCAGAATATTCTAGAGGGAAGTCTGAAGTAGGTGTCCCAGTCATGGTTTGCGAGATGAAATGAAGACCTGTGTATGTATAGATAATTATATATAAGGGTCATTCCACGTCAAATCGCACAAATTTAAGGAAAATTTGACGTTGCGTATTGAACTTTATTTTCTGTGAAGAGTGTAAGGAAAAATATGAAACACATTTTTTTCGTTTTTTCCCAAATATTTTTTGTGATTATATTAATTTTCAAAATGTTCTATAAAATGCTCGCATTGCTAAAGTTAATCATTTTTGACTCTTGTTGTAATTGTAACAGAAATATAATAATTTTGCGACTTTAAAGAACAAAATATGTTCTTTTATTTGATGTATGCTTTAAAGTCATTTAATTAAAAAAAATAATTGTTTGACCTATTTTATTTTTATTTTTATTTTATTAATTTTTCCAAAAAATCGATAGTTCAAAAATTAAAAAAAATACCATTCTAATCTCTAAACAGTTTTACACACGTGTGGTAATTTACAAAGTGGGACACCGAGAAGAATCTGAGAAATTAAATGCAATTGAAATGTCTACGTGCTGTTTTGCTGCCGCATCTGCTAGAGCGTCACCCCTCAAACACGTGCCTATCAGCAGTAGACGATTACCATCAATATAATTTCACTGAGTAATAAACAGAAGTATCTCTTCACATCTTCTTACGTGCGAGATATGTATATATGACCATGGAAGATTAAATTCAAATTAAAAAGTGTCAAACGGAATGTCAAATTTAGTATTAAACGGACGGAATATAAGCGTATGTGATACAATTAATTAAATTGATAGTTCTTTTATTTCACTTTACAGAAAATACAGTTAATTGATCTTTTCATAAAGAAATGAAACTATTATTTTCTTTGTTACTTCTACTGTCTTTTTATTATATCATTGATGCAATAGTCCTCTGTCTAAAGATTCAGCGTTGCTAAAAATATACAGGTAATGCTCTTCACATTATCATCAATCCACTTTAATAACTATCTGGGTGAATTAATAGTTTCCTATCGGCTAGCTTTTATTAAGAATATTATAGTTGCCCCCCCCCCTCTACATCGCAATTTCCCTAAAAGTTACGAAGCGAAGAAATTCCATTCAGCACTCACATTGAAGACATTTTGGGAACCATAAATTCACATTATTTTGTAATACTAGGCACTGACCCCATCCAAAGAATGCCTTTTAACTAGTGATGCGACGTCGACAACAAAACATACGTGTTCAAAATTAAAACATCAATGTTAAAAATACATCGACGAAAAACCATGTTTTTGAACATCGATGTTTTCTAGACTCAATTAGTATCCTCTAACATTCAATTCGTATGTAATAAAATTTAATTTGACTGTTTTTAGTGTTTATGAATTCGCCGTATAAGGGTATTGCGATAAGGTGCCGACCCTACGCCCAAAGCGTACTTGTTGGCCACATCTCAATGTGCAAAGTGAATATGAAGAGGAAATGCAATGACATAGAGGTCGTCTCGGGCTAGAGTGTTTGGTCGTTGTAGGTAGTGCAACCAGCATTCCTTTGGTTCGAACACATGAATGACACTGTTACTATCAGTTATTTCATATTTTAACTTTTATAGTATTGTGATCATGGTCATTTTTCATTCAGAAACAAAACATCGGAAAAGAAGAAAAATCATAGGTCGCAAAACATCGCTGTTAATAAAACATCAGTTAATACTTAATCAGCTAATACATTGGTATTTAAAACATTACAAAAACATCGATGGTTTGGAAACATCGACATGTCGCATCCCTACTTTTAACACTGTCATAAACTTACTTGAGATATGTTGAGTTTACGCCGTCAATAGTGAATTGAATTCGTGTCGTGATTCAGGCATTCAGAAAAAATATATCTTATTTAAAAATTCTTTGCTTTCTCTGAAATATAGCACAAATGGATGAGGAGTAGCCATGGTATTAATTCACAACGGACACTGAATTACGTCTTCAAGTAAGATAAATTTTCTAAAAAAAAATCACACTGGACAAAATTACAAATTCCCAGCGTCAAATTTTATTTTTGTTTCGTGAAGAGAGGAGAACGCCGTAAACGATGATTGAAGACAGCAGAAGAAACGCTTGACGTACTTACTCGGTCAGCTTCTTTATTACTCGCATCAGGCGATATGTTAGGGTGACCTTGATCCGCAGTGCACGTTATTCATCATTGTCACTGCCTAACTTATTTGCGGCATTAATACGTATGGACAATTTTCACTTTCTTGAAAAACTTCACTTGACTCTTCACGAGAAGGAATATTGAAAACTTGGTTTTCCAATAATATAAATTTTTTTTACGGCAAACAGTAAATTTTCAACTTCTAATGAATGCTGGTTGTAATAATATAAACGTACACATGTTCTGCAATATTAGATTTTCTTTTTAAGAAAATGTAAATAGCAATACTATTGATATTATTGTAAGTCTATCTGTGGTTTCTAACTTCACAGAACAACGTAACATCTCATGAAAGTACATATTTTAAAGTTAAATTTAAGTGTAATATTATTTTTGTGAATGAAACGGTATTTGCGAAAAAAAATTAAACATTAGCGCGCGCATGATTCTTCGGGAAAAGTAAATGGTAATACTTCTGAAAGGGGTGGGATTAGAAAAAAAGAAGAAAAAATACGTGTTACCTATTTTCAACCTTAGAACTCATAAAAAAGGTTAAAAAATAGTAGTGTAAAAATATTGCGTTGAGAGATATTGAAAAACAAACTCACGATTGCTTTATAAAAAAATAACAAAAGAATACATGAAAGTTATATTTATGACATGTTATTCAGTGTAATTAGCACTATCGATAAACAAAAATACAGAAAAAAATTGCAGAAAAAAGTGCAACCCTTTTTAAGAAAATGTTGTTCAGTCGTTTCTGAAAATGCGGATTTTCGCGCTTATTTCCATAGAAGGCTTGGAATAATGTATACAAAACGCTGGTAATGTAAATATTAACGACGAGGTTTAAAAGAATTACATTCGTGTAATTTTTGAAAGAAAAAAATACACCAAATTAGCATTTCTGTCAACTTATTCAGTGCAAGGACGAGTATCGGTACAAAAATTATGAAGAAAAAATTTGGAGCCTTTTGTGAAAATTTTGAATTGGATCAAAAGTTTAAGTCCTGAGTAAAATCTTTTCTGCTGTACATCTGTTTCTATACAATTAAAGACTATACTTAGCACCCAAAAGGAAAGTAATATTAATTTTAACAATGACATTTAGTGTAATATTTGAATTGTATAATTCTAAAGAACCTGTAACAAGTATTGTACTTCATCTTCTGGGTTAATGTCCATCTCGATCAGGTTTTCGTCCAGTTTCCCTGATCCTTGACCCGTCGATGTCGGTCGGTTCACGTTCTGACGGGGGATGCAGGGAGGGCTCGCAAGTATTCCTCTCTCTCACCAATCATCTTGATCTTCCCCATCGTTCATTCGCGTTCTATTATAACATCCTGTCTCTTTTCTTCAACCCCTTCTATATCACTGGCCCCTCTGAATGCAGAACGCCCACCCATGTGTTTGCCGTGCCTGGCGACCCGTGTCGGAGGGAAGGTGTGTCCTGGCAGTTGTGGGACCTATTTGTTTCCCAACTACTCCTTGTGCTACTTTCTGCTTTGCATCGAAGGATGCGTTGTGTACGTTTTTTGGGGATCATTACTTGTAGGTTTCCAACACACTTGCTTTGGACGGACTCTTCTAGACGGGCGGTCGGGAGCTAACCCACTCCCGATCAATCGGCTCGGACTAGGTCTTGTACTAAACTCCAGGGTGATCCACGGCGTGGCATGTCTGTGATATCTTCGTGTCAATCCTGGCACCACAGTGGGTTGCCCCCTTGTTGGACTCCATAGTAGGTGGGGAGCACGGAGACGAATCGACTTCAATTCTGTGGAGCATAAAACAAACCCCTTGCTCTTTTCCGGAAGGAAGAGGCGATGTTTCGAGAAAACGGTGGATTTGGATTGTTTCTTCCTTAGGGAAGAAGATAAACCAAAGAAGTCATGTTTCCTTTTGATGGCGTGCACGGAAGAAGGGAAGACATTTAAAAGTACTAGTGCAGTTGGTCTCGCGCGAGCGATGCTCTCCAAGCGATGGTATCAGAGGAATGGTATTACTCGCGCAACTTTTCTTGAACGATGTCCTTGCTTCCCCCTCTCGGACACAATAAGCAGTTGAAGACAAAAGCTCGCAGCGTGCACTGATGACAACATTACAAATACATCTTCACTGGCGCAGAATATAAACTATTTTCCGTTGAAGATGAGAACTTCTCCAAAAAAATTTAAATAAATGACCAAAGCAGGTGAAGATTCATCACAGGAAATTCCTCGAACTCTTAAGAAAAATAGAACGCAAATTATTCAGAAAGTTGCGAAGGCATGACTGATTCTCCGGAGATTGGCATTGCTTCATAAAATCTAATGGCAGATTTCGTAACTAATACCCCCACTCTACCCGCATTTCTTCAATCCATCGTTCAAGAAAAGTTGCGCGTGTAGTACCATTCTCTTCGAAGCACGCTCCGATGAGCAAATCGAAAGAATCTCCAAAACTAAGCAGATTGCCGGCCTCCACTCACCCTACTCTTAACGTATGTAAAGGAGTGGTGAAGCACGATCTGAGAGATGATGATGTCGATTATTTGGCTTATAATGGGAGATTTTAAAGTGTTTATCTGGCTCTTTTTAGCCAGCCCTTTTAAATAATTTAAATAATATGTTGATGTTCAGTCTTACTTACATTTTACGTTGAAAAAAAAAAAAAAAAAAGATTTAGTCTGGCACTGCTACAGTGCGTATTGCTCTTGAGAACAAATTGACACGGGCACCAATGACAGCTGTTGAAGCGCCTTAAACCGTAATCATCATCATCATCATCCTGATTGAGCAAATGCTGAGATGGCCCCTTGTTTTGCTTCTGGACATACATGTAACTTCAAATTAACTTGTCCCCATAGCACGTCACAGACAGTTTTTAACTATTTTTGACGTAAATAAATAGTAATGCTTAAGAAAGTTTAATTAATACATTTAAAATAAATTTCCAAATATAAATTATGGATTTTTATTAACCTTTTGTTTTCGAACGTACAATGTATAACTGTCTAAAATAAAACTGGGCAAAGAAATATAATTATTACTTTTCCCCTATGAAAATTCTCAGAAGCATTTCTCTATGGTTTCAGGAACAGACAACAAATGGCAATAATTCACACGTTCGTTGGGGTATGTTCAGCTGTTCCGTGTAAAGAGTGGTATGAAGTTTCATTTTGACACGAAAAGTGAAATATCTAATACCATTGTTTAACCTTTCAGTTAAAAAAAATTAATTGACATTACTTTTTTCTTCGGTATAATTGACTTTCCTTCAGCCAGACTAGGAGATTTTTCCAATGCCAAGTTCAAGATTTGTGATCGTCTGGTGTCGTCAGCCGAATTTCTTAACTACGCTGCTTGAAGTCACGATTGCGAAGGAATCCGAGATACCGCAGATTCCTAGGCGGTGACCATATGAAAACACCGGTTTCTATTTACTTCTAACGAATAAGCCGAGCCCCTAGTCGAAGGGATGAAAGGCACGGACTAATTGCAACGAGGAGACTTGACCCCTCCCCCCTAAAAAATCTTAACCTAGAATTATTCTAGGTGCTGGATGCCCAACTAAGATTTAAAGACGCGTTGCGACGACGAAGCAGCATCGAATTTAAAGTCTCGATAAGGATGTTCATCCTGTGCCGCATGATCCGTTGAGCAAGTGCTGAGATGGTACCTTGATTTCCTTCTGGAAATGCAGCTTTTGTAGCTTCTTCCTTCCACGTTCTCGAATCACGTCCTGCGCTTCCTGAGGCCGCAAAATGCAAGCGTGTGTGTGGTGTGCGGCAGGTGTACGGCTGGGGCTACAACGGCAACGGGCAGCTGGGCCTGGGCAACAACGTGAACCAGCTGAACCCGTGCCGCGTGGGCGCGCTGGCGGGCGTGGTGGTGACGCGCGTGGCGTGCGGCTACGCGCACACGCTGGCGCTGACGGACGTGGGTGCGCTGTACGCGTGGGGCGCCAACAGCTACGGCCAGCTGGGCACGGGCACCAAAACCAACGCCAACGCGCCCGTGCTCGTGGCCTCCAACGTGGGCCGCGTCGTCGACGTCGCCGCCACACACCTCGCGCACATCTCTGCCGCCATGACGCAGAGCTTCCGCGTCTACATGTGGGGCCAGTGCCGAGGTAAGTGTTGGCCCTATGATGGATGATCCATTGCGCATCGTAGACTGCTTCAGCCGGTGAGCTTTAGGCACTAGTTTGCGTCACAATATTAGCGGGAATTTTAAATGCTGATAGATACCAAAATTATCACCTTGTTTCAAGTAATTGAAACAGATATACGAAGCATTTCTTTTAAATGTTGCATGTTGTATATTTTCATCGTGTTGTTTGCTTGGTCACCATTGACAATTGTCACTTGTTGCCACTTGCAGAATGTTTCTTAAAGCTTCTCGCTCTCCATGCAACATGGCGGTCAGTGTCTGGTCTGGCTTTTCAAACGAAGTGCCCGTGCTATGGCCACTTGGGTCGTGACGCGAACTGGTGCTGAGCAGAACGAGCGAAAATAGGTGCGCCAGGGTAGCTCACCCATATTTTTCCACTACGGTTCGCCCAGCAGCGGGGAGGCGTGTGCGGGCATAGGACGACTTTTGCTTCCATCGCGTACCGGTCTCCTTTGGGATCACGGGCGGCTGCGGCGCTTGAACTGGGGGTAGGAGAGGAGGGAGGTGCATCGAAAGTGCGATTTAAATGCTAGTACATCCCCAGAATTTTAGTTAAATCCTCGATTTTTTATCGATTTCTTGAAGTTATCGATGAGCATCCCCTGCATTAAAAAAGTCAGGTTATGTCGCTGGTCTTCATGAATTAAATAATGTATTCTGGCAACGCCTCCTACATTGATGTAGGAGGCACTGATTCTGACTGCAAACTTGCAAAACTATTCAACCCGGCAAAATAGTCACACTTCTATGGACGGAAGCAACATTGAATTGTTTTATCATATATTGTACACTACTCATTTCGTAACTTTCATTGCACCGAAGATACTGCGACTACGGCGCGAATTGATGGTGTGTGCGTGTGAGCGCGCTGGGGATCGCCTTTTCGTAGAGAGTTCAATGTCCCCTGCTGGTAAAGTATTAATTTGTCTAGTGACAAAATTAATCCATGTGTAGGCGTCCCATTTATGATTTCCGTACTTTGAAATTGTCAAATCAGGAAAATAAAAGCTTTCTCGAGAGAGCATTCTTAAAGCATGTATTCATACTGTGCTGCGTGAGCGAAGATGGTCTTGATTCCACTCGTCAGTTCTTTAAGTGAAGGCTCACTCTCCTCCGTGGACGATTGAACGTTTGCAACGGACACAGGCTGTAATAAATCTCGTTGACACATCTACAAATATCTCGTTGATATCGCGGATAATTGTATTTAATCATTTCTGTGTCTTTGCTGTTTCTTAAAAAGTTGTCGAAGGAACCTAAAACTCCGCGTATATTGACATCACTATCGCACCTCCGTAGTGAAGCATACATATGGTAGAATGCACATTCAACTTGGAGAAGGTACAGGAGGCCTTAAGTCGCTTCTTCGGTACCATTAGGGTATCGTGTGTCGGGGTTTTGCAGAACAGTCTTTTCGAAATGGCTTGCAAGGAGAAAATGCTTTATATCATCCAGCAAAATTATCCTAAGCGTGAATAATTTGCTGGATGATTTGAATGGAGTTTCTACTAGTTTCCATTGATAATTTTATTTGAGGACAAGCGGCCTTTGAGTGGGTTACGTTAGCACTATCAATTGCATCTGAATGGAAGAAAATTACATACTAGTGCTCCAAAAGACGCTTTTGTTAGCCTGGGTCTGCAGAAAGTGCTCGTTGGGAGCATCAGATCAAACTGCACGTCCTTTAGTAACGATGAATAAACTCAACGTTGTCAAACGTTCAGCTACTCAACAGTTTTTAATATGTCTCTTCCTCTCCTCCTTCCTGTCTTCCTTCTCTCTCTCCTTCCTGTCTTCCTTCTCTCTCTCCTTCCTCTCTTTCTTCTCTCTCTCCTTCCTCTCCTCCTTCTCTCTCTCCTTCCTCTCTTTCTTCTCTCTCTCCTTCCTCTCTTTCTTCTCTCTCCCCTTCCTCTCCTCCTTCCTCTCTTTCTTCTCTCTCTCTCCTCCCTCTCCTCCTTCCTCTCTTTCTTCTCTCTCTCCTCCCTCCTCTCTTTCTTCTCTCTCCTCTCTCTCCTCCTCCCTCTCCTCTCTCTCCTCCTCTCTCTCCTCCTCTCTCTCCTCCTCTCTCTCCTCCTCCCTCTCCTCTCTCTCCTCCTCCCTCTCCTCTCTCTCCTCCTCCCTCTCTCCTCCTCCCTCTCTCCTCCTCTCTCTCTCCCCCTCCCTCTCTCCTCCTCTCTCTCCCCCTCCCTCTCCTCCTCTCTCTCTCCTCCTCCCTCTCTCTCTCTCCTCCCTCTCTCTCCTCCTCCCTCTCTCTCTCTCCTCCCTCTCTCTCCTCCTCCTCCTCCTCCTCCTTCTTCTTCTTCTTCTTCTTCTTCTTCTTCTTCTTCTTCTTCTTCTTCTTCTTCTTCTTCTTCTTCTTCTTCTTCTTCTTCTTCTTCTTCTTCTTCGTGTGAGGGACAACTGCCTGAATTACACCCATGAAGATCCTTGGTGCTGTTTACCCACTTGATTTTTCATGCTAAACTTCTTTCAATGGGAATATTTAAAAATAGCTTTTTGTGTATTAATATGCAATTTTAAGAGTTATTTGAACTAAATTGTACTATATTGATTTGTTGTTTGTTGTCAGCTTCCCTCTTACAGAAATTGCTCTCCACTTTGTCCCATTGTAACAACTGTTTTAGTAACATATAAAAGGTTGAGGTTTGCATGCAAAAATCACAAGCAAATTCTCTGTTGGGTAACAACTTTCTCTTTTATGATCCCAAATAATGTAGATCTGAAGATCTACATATGAATGAAATTATGATAAAAATCTAGAATAATTTCGTAATGATTTTGTGGCCCTTGCCCTTAATGGGATCTTAGTTGGATAATAATAATAATAATAATAATAATAATAATAATAATAATAGTAATAGTAATAATAATAGTAATAGTAATAGTAGTAGTAATAGTAGTACTAGTAGTAATAGTAGTAGTAGTAATAGTAATAATAGTAATAATAATAGTAATTATCATGATGATGACTTTGTGAGACAAGACTATTGTTAGGTCTTGATTTCAATTTTATTTGTGTCTTCTTTTTATAATTATTCTTTATAAATATTTTGGTGAAAATAAAAAAAATAATTGGAAGCATGAATATTAATGTTCTCAAACTCTTTGAAATGTTTCAGGTCAGAGTGTATCGTCTCCTGTTGCCACACCTTTCTCTTCCTTACATGATGTTTTTGCTTGTTTTGCATCTCCAAGTGTCATGTGGCAACCTGTTCAGGTAGAGCAGCAAGTTTGTGAGCGTGTTGCAGACAGCATGCGTCAAGCTTTCGATGATCAGGTAAATAAAGTGTGTTCCAGGTGGGAATAAATCTTTGTGAATTCAAGAAATCCAGTGAATGTGATCTAATTTAATGTACAGGGCAACCTGAAAGTATGAGCTGCTCTGAGGACTAGAGTAAGTAGTCCAATCATTACATAGTTTGCTAAAACATATTGTGGTGTGGTTTTGTTTTTTGGGGTGCTGAAGATGAATCTGAAGTTTCCCAAAAAATATTTCTGTTGGAGTTCGAGTTACAGGAGTTACAACAAAAACATGAAAAATATGACGTTTTCTTATGCTTTGCCCCAAAAAACTATCGAATTTAGGCAAAAAATTACTCTTCAGCAAAATATTCTTCATACAACTTTCTACACTTTAGTTCCTTACAATTATTTTCGTTTTGTACACCATGTAGATGTAATTCACAGTTGATTTTTTGTAAACCTTACCATTAGCTTAGCTACCTATTAAAATGGCCAATCAGAACCATTTTTTTCTGTGCTCAGTAAAACTATCTGCCTTACTAATAATTTTCTGTCTTACGTGATGAGCTTTTTCTTATCATATGGTACATTTTACCTATAGTTTTGATCTTGGATAACAATATTACAAATGGATAAAATTAAATATTATTATTGTTAATATTATCAATAAAATGTCTGACTGATGAAAAGGGGCATTGAGGACACGCATACAAAGCACCTTTCATAGTAAGAATTTATCTCAAAATGGCAAACAACAAAATGTATTTATACTAAATTTTAAGTAAATATGCCCGTAAGTTCTTCAAACATTCTAAGCAGTGACTTATGCTATATTGTGTAAAATACAGTTTAACCAACATATTCAAACTTATTATCCAATAGTGGCAAACAAACAGAATATGATTTTTCGTTATGTGAATAAAAATCATGTCTACTCATAGATATTATTATGCCATACTATGATAATATCGTAACCATGGGTTCAGGGAAACGTCTCAAATATATGAATGTGGAAATCGAGATTAGCCGAATTGGAGGCATGAAAACACATGTCATAGTGATAGGTATTAGATCTCGGGAGTTTGTTTCTCAAAGATTGTTTCTAAACCCTAGGTCATCCAAAAGACTGGAAAGTGTGAGATGATTCTTTATTGTGACCAGCATGAATTTAGGGGACAACAAAACAATAACCATGAATAATAATAATAGTAATAATAATAATAGTAATAATAGTAATAGTAGTAATAGTAATAGTAATAGTAGTAGTAGTGGTGGTGGTGGTGGTGGTGGTGGTGGTGGTGGTGGTGGTGATGGTGATGGTGATGGTGATAATTAATACGTTTGTATTTTTAATTACATTTATATCAGTCAATTCACTTATTCTTGGTCACATTGAGACTGATAGTTCAATTTTAGATCCATCAGCATCCAAAAATGTTGAGGCAGATAATAGGTTGCTCTGATTCAACATCCTTGTCATCAAGGTTATTAAGAGTTGGGGCCTTCAATTTATTGCAGGTGTCCAACAATTAAGCATAGCTTTGAACAAAACATTCCAGTTTTCCTACAATTGCAATTTATCATGTACTTTTTCTTGCACTTGCAGGATAGATTCATGAGCAGGTGACATCAGAGATGTGATGAGCTGGAACTCACAATTTTACCTTTCTCAGTGATCAGCGTTTTTTAAATTATTAATATTATATTTTCTTTTCTTAAAGATGTCGCCACATCCATGGATCAAAACGAAGCACCAATTGGAATATTTCTAGATCTTTCAACAGCTTTTGACATTATTGATCATAACATTTTACTTTCAAAATTACCTTCGTATGGAATTCGTGGTGTTGCTCTAGATTGATTATGTTCTTACCTTAAACAACGATCTCGGAGAGTAGAAATGCCTTACTGGAATAATGGAACATTATGTACAAACCTTTCTTATTCCTTGCCAATTGCATGTGGAATTTCGCAGGGATCGATTTTAGACCCTATTCTCTTCCTACTATACTTAAACGACCCTCAACGATCAGTAACGGAAGAACAGTTCTCTTTGCGGACGATACGAATATTCTTTGCAATAAAGAAACCGTAAATAGTACAATATCAGATATTTCAAATTGGTTTCGTAATAACAAATTAATAGTAAATGAAAAGAAAGCTGTTACAATGCAGTTCCCCATTTCAAATAAACAGCTCGACACTTTGCTGAAAATGAACGGCATGCCATTGATGGATGTTAAGGTAACAAAATTTTTAGGTCTTTCAATTCAGCCAAACCTTAAATGGAACGTCAATTTAAATGAATTGAACACTGAATTAAGTTCTTTATGCTATGCTTTCAGAATTCTTTCAAATTCATTCAGCCTCCAGACTGCTCGTTGCGTATATTTCCCGAATGTTGATTCCCACCTGAGACATAGTATAATATTCTGGGGAAATATATCTTATAATTCCCAGACTTTTAGATTACAGAAACAAATTATACGAATAATAAGCAAATCCCACCCATGTGATTCATGTAAGCCTCTCTTTATTAATCTAGGTATTTTACCGTTACCTTGTCTCTTAATATATGAATTATTGTTTTTTGTCAGAAATGATTTACTTAAGGGCGGGAATATATTTTCAGCAAACGCCGTTGTCTATATCTACAACACTCGACGTAGTAATCACATTCATCAGGTAACAATATCAACAGCTCACAACAAAAAATTCACATATAATACATGTACATTATTTTACAACACCTTGCCAGATGACATTAAACAACACCTTGCCAGATTAAATTTGTTACAAAAATGTAAGTCCTAAGTAAAATCTTTTCTGCTGCACAACTGTACAATTACCGACTATACTGAGCATCCAAAAGGAAATTAATATTAATTTTTAAAATGCCATTTAATGTATTATATATCATTTGGATTGTATAATTGTAAAGAATCTGGAACAAGTATTGTACTTCAGCTTCTGGGTCAATGACCCCCGTCTCAATCAGATTTTCACCCAGTTTCTCCGATCCTCGAAGTGTAGGAAATTTTATGTAGAATGTGTTGGTAAAGAGTAATTTTTCGCTTAAGTTAAATACTTTCATACATAAAAAAAAGTTTTTTGTTTTTTTTTTTGGTTATAACGCAACTTTTAATGAAAATATTTTTTGGCATAACTCTGATTCATATTTAGCATCCCAAAAAACATAAAGGAGCACACAATCACCACCATGTTTTAGGAAAACATTTTTTTTTTTAAGTACTTAGTGACTAGATGGAAGGTCTTGATAAGGCTTGCAGAGTAGTTTGAATGGCTAAATCTTAAGATTTAGGGTTAAAGTATGGTACTTTCTACTAACAAAAGACCTCTTGACTCCACAACTGCATTGCATTATGTAGAAAGGAAAAGAAATGGATAACATTAGATATGCAAGATAACAGTAAGTTATTCAGTTGTTAAGGATTTCAATAAATTGTGTTCTTTATGTGTATTCTTCTTCAAAACGCTGGATTATGTTCTTCAATGCCATCACAGAAAATGGATGTTTCACTCTTGCACTATCCTAGTATTTGCATCTGTCTGGTGAAAACTGTATGGAACACCATAATAGATATTGGATTAAACATGACATAAAAAATAAATACTACGAAACATTCTGCAATGAATGCATGCATGGTACAGACAATGGTGTCATAGGTGGAGCACCTATTTGAGAGTCCAAAAGGAGAAAAAACTGTTATTCAAGAAACTGCACACAGTAATACCCTACCAGATCAAAAGACAATACTGAACACTTTAGTTCAAATAGGACTGTCAAAAGCCAGTTTCCCTGCACCCAAAAGGAGATAGATGTAAAGTAATGAAATGCTGTGTAGCAGGTAATTTTTCTGCTCTGTATGAGGAGTCGCTTCAGATGTATGGTTTGAGACAAGTGAGCCATATCAGTTTCAACCCGAATCAGTTCTTCAGGTGCAGACTACGCATGACTGATGATTTTGCACTTAACATCTGCTGGCTTTACTATTGATGAGATTCTGGCTTTTGCCAGTCCTATCTAACAAAACAGTGTTTTGACCCTGTTGGGTATTGCAATGTGCACTTTGCAGAATATCAGCTTTTCATTGTTTTGGACTCATCAGATAGGTGCTCAGTCTTTAATGCTATTGTCAGAACTATTGCTTGATGCAGGCTCATTTAGCCTGAGGCACTCAATATTAGACTGTGGACCTTGCCCATAAATGTAGTTGCGACAGCATTGCTTTGAGGAAGAGACTTCCCATGCAACTGCACGTCTATTGGCAGCTAGCTATGAAGTAGTAAGGACAACGAATGCATGGGTCTAATACCACATCCTTCTTCAGTTACATTAAATCAACCATGGATTTATACTGTTACTATGTGTATAATAACTTTATAGTGATATATGTTTATTTCTTTTTATTTATTTATTTATTTATTTATTTATTAACAGACTGTGAAATACAAATAATATCATACAAGTATGTACATTATTATTCCGCTGAGGAATTAATCCAGTGCGCGGGCCTGTTATCAATCATTTTTTTTTTCTTCCCCAGAGCAACAGTTTTTTTCAAGAGCTCGTTTATTAAAGAAAAGAATACAAAAAAATAATCGGAAAATATAATTAATAAACAAAGAAAAGAAGAATGAAGCATATATTGTAAAAGAAAAAGAAAATTCGAAGTACAGAAAGTAAAAAAGTAGTTATCACAATATAGTTTAATTTCATAATTCTCATTGAAAAACTGAAGAAACTGTCTCATCACTACGCTCAATTATAAAGTTTCTAAGCAATTTCTTTGAATTTTTACGCAGTTTATCGTAGCTGGTATTTTTGAGTTCACTACTCAGTAAATTAAAAATCCTATAACTAATATAATTATGGTTACGTCGACTGATTTCTTTCACAATTTTCGGCGGTACTAATAACTTGTTTCTCTTATTATTTTTACATAGTGATATATAATGATGTATAGTGATATATGTATGTTTTCATATTTATTTGTTTAATAATCCTACACTGTGTACTTTTTATGAAGCTTTAAATATAATGTGTATAGTTTTGTCTAATTTCATACATTGATACATTAACATTTTATTACAGAGTACTAGTGATCTTACCATTATGGTTCAAGACAGATCGATTCATGTTCACAAAGCAGTTTTGAAGATTCGATGCCTCCATTTTCGTTCAATGTTCCAAGAACATTGGCAAGAAGATAATCAAAGGTATGTATGAATACTTAATTTGATATATTTGTATAAGATCCCGAACTTGTAGATGGTGATAACAAATTTTATTATTATTAAGAAATGTAATTACATAGTTCATTATCATACATACATTCAAATTATTGAATGTTTGTTCAAAATGTTATTGCTATTTTATTGTGGATATTTCATTGAGAATTATGATATTTGTTTTATTTGGTTGTGAAATTGTTTATTTTGATTTTCTTTCAGTGTAATTCAAATTGATCAATTCTCACACACAGTATATCGAGCTTTTTTGCAGTATTTGTATACTGATGAAGTCAATTTGTCTCCAGAGAGTGCCCTTGGTAAGTAGTGGATTTTCTAACTCTAACTAAAGTGGATGCTTTTATTTTGTTTAACATGAATTTTTTATAAAAATGTTCTTATTCACATCTCGGACTTGCTTTCTTTCTATCATGAATCACTAGCCAACATATTTTTGTTGGAAATTTAATTTGTGTTCTTGTTGACGTGACCAAAGGATGCAATAGAAGCGCATTAAGAAAAAAGGAAATAAAAAGTGTACAGAATGTTTTTTTTCTGGCAATGATTTTTATTTTGGGTTTTCTATTAATAAACTTCAGTATGAATTACAAAGAAATCATGAATGCAAATTTGGCAAAAGTAAAAAACTAAATTGACCCAATTGACTCCCAGTACTGTTTGCATTGTGTAATGGGAGACCCCTGTGGGGGAACAGGAGTAATTTTGTGTTTTCATTCATCATGTGAAACAAAACATTATTTTTGTTTACACAACATACAACCAAAAAAATGATAGGTTGTGTACATTAAATTATTACACCAATAAATGGATAGAACCTATTTCTTTATACTACAAAACTTGAGGTTTTTGTCCAGTTTCCCTAGATCCTTTGAACAAATTCTGGACAGTAAATGTAACTTCTTTCTTATTGAGAGCATGAGAAGATTGGAAAGTATGTTATTTGTCAGCAGTACATTAAAATGAAATCAGAAGATTGTTTGTCTAGACATTTCTGTTACATAAGAGATACATTTATCAAATATCAAAAGACTCCTTTCTACCATTATTCATAATAATAGTGTCTAGTAAACAAGTGAGTAGGAACTCAAGAAGACATGAGCACAAGACTCGCACTCTTAGATCGTATTTGACTTTGTCATACAGGTTTGAAGTTGTATATGTGACTTAATAAATATTTTTATTGTTGTTGTTATTATTATTATTATTATTATTATTATTATTATTATTATTATTATTATTGACAATTGGCTTTTGCCACTTCAGTGTAATTCATTTTTTATACATAAAAATAATGTAAATGAATCACTTTTAGAATAATTGACACTGCCAAAATATGAACAAGGTTTCAATTACCCCAATAAGATGGCTCATACTACACCAACATCAACACTTTCATTCATCAATTTTTATAAAATTGTAAGGAAGTTTTAACAAGATATATATTTATACCCAGTTCTCTGATGTATATCATGCTTGTGTTATAATATGCTGAAATCAGTTTAATTATGGTAAAGAGAACTTATTTGCTTAAGACCGTTTGATGTCAGCAGAATTTACTTCCGTTTGACGTCAGCAGAAATTACTGTGCGTTGTTTGAAAACATATGTGCTCTCCTCTGAGAAAGGAGTGGCACTTGAGTCAAATGGAAAGAAAAAATATTTTCCAAGAAGTACTTAGCATCATTTTTAGTTTTCCACTATGCATAGTTCAATTTGATTCAGGGAGGTTCCGTTTGTCCGAGACCTCTCATAAATCTGCTTTCTCCAACATACATGTTGGGTGCTTTAACAAATGCGTGATTTCCAGAATTACTACATTAATGTAAATACAATTTTTTTTCCCTTCAAATTTTGTCATTTTCATAGATTTCCCCTAATTACAGAATTGTTAGTACTGGCAAGTGCATACTGTGAAACCCAGCTGAAGCATCGTTGTGAACAAATTATACGTCAAGGTATCACAGTTGAAAATGCTGCTATGCTTTATGCTACTGCAATTGAGTACCAAGCTAAGGTGAGAAATTTGGTTTTAATCTATACTTTTAATCTAAATGGGTTTACCTCCTTTTTACCAGTCAACTGCTATATTGTCATTTACATGATTTTGAATATTTGCTATTTTGTATGAATGTAAATGAATCAAAGAAAATAAAATGTTGCTGTTTTCAGGAAAAAAAAAGGGAAGTATTCCGTTAAACTTCATATACTGAAACAGGTGTGTTTATGAAATTTCAAGTTATATTCTAATTTATTCAGTCAGTTTATATGCAATTGCAGGAATTGGAAGAATTTTGTTTCAAGTTTTTCCTCAACCATATGACTGCCATAATACAGTCTGAAGGGTTTTCTTCATTGGATGAGCAGACTGTGAAAGATTTCATTCGGAAAGCAGCCAAGTGTGGAGCTTTCAAATCATGAAAGGAGATGATGCGCTCACACCAAGTTGTTCTCGTCATGCCTCAACCTTGTCTGTACCTGTTTCCTTGTTCTGTGGTGCCAATTTCTTTTTGGTGGGGCCTTCTTCGTAAACTCTGTTGTGTCCAGTTGCCATTTACTTGCAGTGGCTCAATAGATGTGCAACATTTGTGACTTTGACTATTTTATGTGATAAATTTTTGTGAAATACCCTTTAACCTTCTGTGTTTTAATTTGGTTTGGGAGCTTTCACTTTTTATCTTATTTTAAATGTAAGCTGAAAACACAACAACAAAACAAAGTTTTGTGTTGATAACTTCAAGTTCTACAATTTTCCCCATATTTTATGATATAGTAAAGTAAGAACAAATTACGAATGTGTATTGTTTTATCTACTGCATTTATAATTATTTTGTACATATGTTTACATTTGAACATTTTTCACTACTTAATATATCCTGTTACTCATTTTTGTTGTATTGTGAGCAGTTCTGAATTTATAAAATTGGTTTGCTGCTTTCATAAGTTTTGAAATGATAAAACTGATTACAGTGACCAGTATTCTCATGCATTTGCATATGATGATATTCATTTCTGGTGTGGAATGATTGATGCTAGTCAAAAGTATCAACCAGACTTCTCATCAGAAGTTTGAGACTGATTAATGTAATTGTACATGGTTTTCAGTTTTAGTTTGAGAGAGTAGATATATCTTATTACATTTTGACCATTCCATTTTCATTAGAATTGTGTGGTTTGTAATAGATATTTAAACTTTTTGAGCATCTGGATGATACTGTAGTCTGTACCACTTTGAGTGGCTAAGTATTACAAAATGAGCACAAAGTAATTCCAATGAATTACCATTTAGTTTTAAAAATGGAATGAGAAGAGACTATTGTTCTGTAAGACAGTTGCCAAAGATGGATGTGGTTATAAAATATTACATTGAAATCTATCTTCATTCCGTGTTGTCAGGGATGGAATAAGTCATGTTTAAAAGGATTTCTGTGTGGAGGATACGTTTTGTGATAAAAGATTGTGTACGCTGTGTTTTCCTATAATAAAATTTTTGGGAATTTATTTGTTGTTCTGTGCCCCAGTGAGTTACATTGACACTTTTTAAATAATATTGACAATATCATACAAACATTTTTTATTCTTTACTTTTTATTTAATTAATTGGTTATTTATCATTTCATTCATCTTCATTTGTGAAAAAGTTTTGGTCAATTTTGACCTGTAAGAGGGAAGGGAGAGTAATGTCAGTGAAAGAAACAACCACCCAGTATGTTCCTCATAATATTAGTTATATTCCTTTGCCATTTTGGCTTCGGATATATAGATTCTCGGGGAAAGTGCGTTCATGTGCGCATTTTTCTCAATTTTGTTGCAGCATGAGTCACCGGAACTTAATGTACATTTCCAAGGCATGCAGCACTGCGGAAGGCTCAAGAGATAATTTGTCGTATTCGAACAGCGAGTGAGTTACAACTCCGATGGATGGCAGTCGATGTCGGGTGCGGTCGCAGGGTGGCGCGCGACAGTCCTCTCGTAATTTTTTTTCCCCAGAAAAGATTAATCCAGAGAATGTTTGTGTGTATTAATAGAGAAACCATTATTAAATAGACTTGCATACAATACATATTAACAATAGTGTAAGGATTTACAATTGTAAGTGGGTTTACCCTCTCCTTTTCGTACGTATGTGCAGATTAATATATGTAGTTTAGAGAAAGTGATGTAATACTGCAGAAAATAGATTTGAGATTTCAACGGAAATACTCGTTGTAGGGTCTCCTGACACCGTAAAAGCGTTTTTCAAAACTTTCATCTGTCTGGTTCCGTCTTCCGCCCTGTCCGTCCGCACATCCGTGAACAACACTAGCACAAACATCGTAGGACTTTTATCCAATGAATAATCCCCGGTCGATATGGCCCTACTCGAAGCTCTGCGATTTTAAAATAATTCTTTAAATTTGGGGGTTTCAATTTACTTGAATCTCAAAAATGCCTCTAGAATGTTTCTTTAGGTTTCTTGAAAGAAAAGAGTAAAACACACACACAAATATGGCACGGGTAGTTTTCACTGTTAACTGTGAAATTTCGAAAATTGCGAAAGTTGGAATTTTTTCGGCGTTTTCCTACAATTGTAATATTGAATATAGTTTTTTCTTCGAATTAAATTTCTTCTACACAATACGGCCATTTAAGATTTTAGATTTATGATAGTTCTTAGGATTAATTTTAGCACGAGGCTTCACCTCAATTATAAAAAGGATCAGTAAAAATCACTCTAAAAGAAATGAAACAATTTGTTTTAATTTAGTGGTAGTATTAGAGTTAGCCCTATTACGCAAGTCTCCCGTCCGATACAGCAACGCTGTATCGGACGAAATAAGGTAATAAGGTGAGTTGGGCCAGCCACATGGGTGTGGTTACAGTATATATTATTGCATTTGTGAGTACAAGTGCTTCATTGTTATTTTAAATTTTCTCGAGAACTGATTGTTTTTCTGTGAAAATGAGCCCATTTCGATTTTTAGATACGCCCAAACACTTTTCTCGAAACGCCTTTCTCCTAACGTTTTGAACGGATAATGCTATAGCCACTGAATAAAATTACTTTGATTTATTCATTTTTTCAAAAATTACACAAAAGTCCTTTTTTCCCTTTTGTCTCTTCTGTCTTAATATTTACATGTAAGGCATCTTTTTCTTATTGTATTTGTGAGTACAATGCTTGATATTACTTCCTATGAAGTTTCTTGACAACTCGAAAGTTTTGTATAAACATTAATTTCAAAATGCGCGTTTTCAGAATCGCTTGAATGACACAGTAAAAACTATTCCAAGTTTTGCAATGAATACGTGCATGTAGGACCAGATTTTACTCTTCTATAATTTACGTAGTCATATTTCAATTCCACTATAATGAACCCGAAATATTGAAGAAAAAGCGTGAAAAAATGTTTTAGGCTCCAGTAGATGGCAGTTCCAGAAGAGAGTGGTGGGAAACCGAATAGATAGCCCAGACGAAAGAGAAAAAGAAACGTACGAAAAAGTCTGAGCGATTCTGTAAAACCCTATTTACTTTCTTGTATAAGGTAAATTATGGATATTGTTCACGCGCGGCGCTAATTTATTGTTCTACATTTTTTATTGGACACTTTTTTACTTTCTTGTATTGTCTTGTCCTGTCCTTTGGCTCGACAGCCCGCTACGGGCCTTGGCCGACAAACGGTTACCCAGCTCTCGACCATGGGATAAGATGTTCGTGTGGTTACGTGGCACGAAAATATCCCTCCGCCGTATATACTGGTCTTCGTAACCTTAAGGTGGGCTTTCTTATCGTCACACAATAGATACTAGGACATTTGTAAGGAAAGCGCACAGTTATAATTTTGCCCCGGCCGGGAATCGAATCCGGGGTTGCACCGTGGAAAGCGAGCATGCCAGCTAACCAAGGGCATTTTCTTGTATATTATTACGTAGTATTGAGAAAGTATTGTTATGTTGCAGTAAAAAGTGCCATTTTTCGACATAAAGCTCGTTTTGTGGATCCCTGATTGCAGAAATGTTTATTTTTCTGACTTTCATGTAGTAAATTACTTTATCAAATTCATTGTGTAGTTAAAAATGTACCGTTTTCGGGGATCTTGATGCCCAAAGGAGCGTTTTCTTCTCAACGTCCGACCGTCTATAGACAATTCTAGTACCTAAAGCGTTTTCCCCAAAATTGGTGTACCCCGATCGATCTAGCACTTGTGGCTCTAAGAAATTGAAACTAATGGATTTTATTGCAGGGGTGGGAACAGAGTGGAAAGTGGACGCTATGCCGTGTCAGTCAGCGCCGGCTTCTGGGGATGGGAGGGAGGAATGCCCTCCACAATATTTTGAATTTATTCAAATATAACTCTAGAAAGGAAAAAAAAAATTATAATTTTTTCCAACTACTAGTCAATTTACAGCATGATGTTGCGTATACGCAACTTAGGGACAATAGGGTATATCAATTCTTCTTGACATGAAACGACTGAAAACAGTTTGAATGCAGAGGAACATTATATCTTTTACGTTTGTAAATTGTAGTGCTTTTGCACGATCTTCACTTTCTGGCTTTATGTTCCTCTTCTATAATCACGTACATGATTATAGAAGTGATTGACTGATGTGTGATTGACTGATTGGTGATTCCGGGCGCGTCAACGGCTAAGGTCCCCGTGAGCGTAGTGCATGTTGTATCGCTGGAGGTGGCGGTGATCTTCCCCCGCTGGATGTCAAGATCAGCGTTGACCTACCCGTCGGCTTGTGGGGTTTCCTCAATCAGGTATATGCCACCAGCGGGCCACCTACTAAGCCAGGATAAGCTCTATGCTCCCATCTCGTCTCCCACAAGTGAGGCAGTGTAGTGCATATATCAGTGTGTGTGTGTGTGTGTAGGTAAGGGCTGAGTATAGGTAGAGGAAGGAAATATCGCGCGCGGCCCGTTTGTTAGGGTACTGCTATGCTATTCGCCTGTTGTTGATCGGGGAAAACAAGGAAAACTGCCGATCTGAGCAACCGGCCACTAGAATTCTTTTCCGGCGGCTGCATTCGTCCTGGCTATGTAGGGAGTGTGGAAAATACTGCCACCGTCGGAACTCGAGTCCTAGGGCTTCCCATACAAGAAGCAATGCAGTTACATTAATTGATGCCCCGAGTCACCTAAACCGCTATCCCTACATCACCATAACGCAGTAGTACTATTTTATGTAGGGAGTCGTTTGTGGGTCAACCAAAATGTGATTTTTCAGTCTTCTTTGTATTCACTGACTCATTATTGCGTTCACTTTTGCACGGTCTTCATATTTCATTAGGGTCATGGCCAATCCCTCTCCCAGAAAATATTTTTATTTACCAAGACATAGTGACATGTGGTGTCAAATAGCAAGAACAGATGAAGATCTCGTTAGCGAGACAAAAGTTAATCGTAAAATAGCTCTATTCAGAACTATCTTAAACAGAAAGCTTCAAAAATAATGATATTTGACCCGAGACCTTGTATACATATGAAAAACAAGATCCAAGTATACATACGTAAAGATCTCGGTAAAAATAAAACATCATGTATATTCTTGGCTATGCAGTGTTTTTTTCTTAACTTTTGACAGCACTTCTTTCTGTGCGATGTAATCGCACGGGTTCAGATAGTGTTATAGTATATTTTCCATGAGTTGACAATTGAACTGTCAATCAATTTTTCTGAATTTCTGATAACGAAGTCCTTGACACCATAATTTTCTTCCATTAGGATGGCAAGACTGATTATTGACAAACGAGCAATATTAAATGAATGTCGCGCGTCAGAATTTGTTGTGAATTCATTAGAGAAGAATTTCATGCGTATTTTTACAATAAATTTGCAAATTACCTTGGAACATTACAATTGAAGAACATCAAGTGAATACGAAGAAAACCAGAACTGTAAGTAATACTAGATAATAAATTTCTTTAGCGTGCAAAGGTCGATTTTCAATTTAATGTGACTTAGTAGAACTTATCCTCCTTATTCACATAAACATACAAAATAGTAACCTTTTAATGCTTATATACAATCGCCTTAAGAACACAAGTCAGACTGAGTCTGAAGAGATTTAAAATCTTCAAAATTAGAAAATAGTATGTATGGAAGTGTTAAGCAACTCAGGGGAATCATATGTATTTGTAAAAGATTTTACTACAGAATTTTGCGAACTAATTGAGAACGATTTTATATTAGCATTAGAGAATAACGCAGAAGAATAACTTACAGGTGACCATTTATGTTCATATTAGCAAAAAATGTAGCTGTATTAAATTCTAACTATTCGTATCATCCATACCTCGGAGTATTTTTTACAGCGATTATAATTTTGAACTTGCAATATTACCAGTTCATATCCCGTAACACACAAGGTCATTGGTTTTTGGAAATTTTTGAACGGGAGTAGAACATAAAGGTTGCTACGATTCATTGGTAAGTTCAGTGCCAGATATTGTAAGAACATATTTGAACAAAGTTAGGCATGATAGAAATTAAATTTGAAAGAAGATTTCAACACATGAAAATACTTTTAACACTGTTTACAGCGTTGGCAACGCCACGTTCAAGTAGTGTAATAGTATTTGCATGACTTCTTTCTTCTGAGGAATCCTTCATGAGCCACCACTGGTGTCAATGCTGAAACGCTACAAAGAGTAAAACGAAATGTTCCATTGCATAACATGTCGGGGTGTTGCATCGTTCGCTGCGTGAGTGCATCATTGACTTGTTGCAGCTGCAATGTGATTTGTGGCAAGACAAATTTTCGAAAGATTGGCGACTCCGTGTCATCCCCTTGCTCGCCACGCTTTTTCAGAGTTATGTGAATCCGTCAGCATCGGGCATCTGTGTGCCTTGATCAATGCAAATAATCTAGTGAACTGCACACTGGAGCCACCCGCAGGATCATGACGGGTTTTCGTTTGCTTGGCTACGCCACAGCTTTTTATTCTTTGTGATTTGTCGACATGTGTTTCTGTCTGGGACAGTCCCATAGTTGAATAATTTAGCTTCATCTAGTTTTCATTAGTATCAATAATTGTTTATAATAACATTTAAACAGGAGCTCATGGTCTTCTTAGTCATTAAATAATATAGAAGAAACAATGTGTTAAGAGTCACACCAATATAGCTGTTGTTATCCTGAGTGCTTGACTTCTGGCGAAACGGCGTTCCGGTATCTCGGGAATGATTATTAAATTATAATATAAATATTCAACTATTTCTATTAAATTAATCATTAATATGGGGTGCGTTCCGGAACCTGAAATTTTATAAATCAAGCACTGGGTATCCTGGGGTAAGATCGTAGTAAATGTTGATTATACTATTATGACTTCTGAGCATCTTTGGAATGCGAGTGGTTGCAGGATTGGAAATTCCTCAGCCCACTGCCTTACGGTAGCCCGCACAGTAACATACCACGCGATTAGTACCGCGTAAGTTAATATTCCTACCATAAAAACGCCGAATTATTTACCATTAACCATATCAATATACTACTAAAAATAGTTATTTATACACTAAGTGCGTTACTCGTATAAGGGTTCTAATCATCGAGCGGCGGCAAAAAAGCCGTCGGGTCAAAGGCCGTCGGACTTTTTGTCACCGCTCGATTATTATAACTAGTTCACGCCCGTGGTACACACATTATATATTTACTACATTTTAATGATTCAGACTTAAATTTTAATATATATAAAACTTATAATCATATAACTCATAACTATATAACGAATTATAACTTAATTTCTATAACTTATTTTCTAATTAACATTTTATCTTTACTTAATTTGTAATATCTTAATTTTCATATCATTTCACATTTCCCTCCCATAATTCCCTCCATAGGAGAACATATAGTCTTTCAATTCATGTCTCCCTCGTAACCATGATCCTCTCGATTCAGAGTTCTCCAGTATAATACGAGCTGGCATCGGGTAATAAGCAATTATATGTCAGTAAAAAATAAATATGTTAACTTAAAAAAAGGTGATCTTATAAGGTGAAAGGTATACTATATGTCAAGGCACGGTAATAATTACAATAAGACTACATGTGGGCCTTTACGTGCTCGTTCTCGGGCTTATTCACAAGCGCTTTAGGGCTGGTTTCACCACGTCCGCTTAAGATTGTTAAGCGAGGTTTTAGCAGAAATAAGCCATCTTAGGTCAAAATAGCGTTTCACCGTGATTCGTAAGCGTCGCTTAGCATTAAAGCTACGCTTTGTACATAAGCGCTCGCCGGATGATCACTTGGGACTTAAGCTGGCTTAAGGAGACCAAAGAAACACGATGGAGAGGTTATGTGCAATTGCATTCGGTTAAGACGAGCACGTTTTTGAAGATAGAATTTCTTCACCTAGGCCAACTAGATGGATCCGAGAGAGGGCAAACTTCTTTGATGACTCCGATGAAATTGATTTTCGGACTCGCTTTCGCCTTTCTAAAAGATCGACATTATTGGTGTTAAATGAAGTCGTAGGCTTCCGCGGTAGGAAACCGGCCCAGAGCACGAGAGAATAAACAACTATCTTGCAAATACAGCATATTTTTTACTAATAAATAACTATTATTGAATAAGTTGAACATTTTAAACTGTGCTGTCAAATTACTTTGCTGTCACGTCGAGTGTTACAGTTGAATCCTTTGGCTCTACCGTCTGCGTCTCACGCATGGTGTACGCATGATTTCCACCATGGTCTCGCGGCAGTTACGGCCTAAACACGACCCCGATTCTCACGGTCTTGGTGGCAAGAAACCGATGAAGACAAATTAATTTTTACATTCGGCCATTCCTGATAGTTTCATCGTCCTAACGTTATTGGATTTTTCCTATTTTCATTTGCATCCATTTTTTCGCCATGATCTGAAGCTTTCAGAAGTATTAACACGCATTTATAATATTATAATAATAACTTATTACTGAGTGCGCTCGGTGGAATTTAATAAAAAAAGAAGTATAAAAAAATTAAACAAGTAATACACCCAAATATAAACAAAGTGAAATAAAACAAACACAAATAAACAAGAATGAAATGAAGTAAAAACACAAATAGAAAAATGTAAAAAAATACAAAAAATGTGTCCATCTCTACTCAGTACCTAACTATTCACTTTACTTCATTTCACTTCTCCGCATCTCCCTACGGTAACCAGTAATTTATTCATTAACAGTACATTGCACTTTGCCCGCAATTTCGTTGGTCTTCACTACATTTCACTGAACATCCCTGTACTCAACACTTACCCTCGAACGCATAATTCGGATGCTTCTTGAAAGCTTCGCCAGCATTTTTGCAGGTAAATTATTCCAGTCAATAATGGTCCGCTTCACAAATATGAATTTTCTTATATTTGTTCTTTGTATTCTGTATTTTATTCTGCGTGAATGGTCGCCCATACCTTAGAGGATTCAACTGTAACGCTCGACATGACAGCACAGTAACTATGAGGTTGCCACCTGAGAATACGACGTTACTTCACGATTACAATACGGCAACCTGTGAAATGTGGATAGTAGCCCACACATGTTGCAATAAAGTTGGTACGATAGCCTAACGTGGAATGCCATGCTCGTAGAATGTGTACACGCTACTACAGTGATAATGATGCAGAAGTTGATGTCCATGTGATCCTAAAATTATGACCGTTACTGTATAACTATTGTGAAAGTTGGCACGTGCTGTAGAAATAAGTTTCAGGATTTTAAGTGAAACGATCATTATGTTGTATGAAGGCACTATGGATCTATGGTCTATATGTGGAAGTGAAGTGATCCTATAATTAAAGCGATTCGGTCCATCCAGCGTGTAATTACTATTTCCCTTACCCCAGCGGAGAATTAGCAGGTAGCACAATCTCACCGCTTGTTTTGCCACCCGAGTCATCCCGATAATTACCCGCCCGGGATCAATTAAATCTACAAAGACCACCTTCACATATACATCTCAGAATAAATTTATTTCCATAACAAACTTGCGAGTTAGCTTATATTTTCCAATAATTGTTAACTTCGAGGACCATTCTTGCCTATCCTCACGTGGTTTGTAAGTTTTTTAAAATTTTCAACTTATTCAATGATAGTTATTTATTAGTAAAAAATGTGCTATATTTGCAAGATAGTTGTTTATTCTCTCGTGCTATGGGCCGGTTTCACCAATACTTCGTTAAGCGCTGCTTTGTTAAGGTGGCTCAAAATTTAAGTTCTAAATTTAAGCGAGCTTACGGCAAAAGCGTTTCACCAGTCCCCTCGAGACTGAATGACTGAGACAGGATTTCGTGTTTGGGGAACGTCAACAGTTTTGATTATATAGCGTAGTGCAAGTAATAGCCAGGAGGTGGTGGTGTTTCTCTCCCGCTGCAACGTTAGATCGTGCGAACAACGTTAGAGCGTTAGAACAACGCATTTCACTCACTTGATCATACTAAGTCGTACCAGCGCGTTTCATTATTCTTAGCTGGGTACAGGCGAGATTCTCGGACTGCATAGATAACTGGAGTTATGGATTATCACCATGCAAAACAATACGGCACGCAGCGTCGGAAGAGTCACCGTGAGCGGCGGCGAGCTTTCAATTCGATGCGCTAATATTGACCAATTATTTGCGTGCTTCTCGTTCTACCATGTACTTTCATAGGTAGTTAGAATTTAACACGTTAGACATTCAACATCTCGTATTTACGTTTCCACGAGTTGGTTAAGTCGCCGATACTGCCCGCAGCATGCGGGGTCGCTGACGGCGCCCTAGGCCGACGGCTGGAGGCACCTGGTGGCGCGTGCTCCAACTAACCTTCTCTCCAACGCCGCTGCACTGCGCTCGCTGCGGAGTCCGCTGGTCCCTGCGGGGCCCGCCCCGCCCAGCCCCACCTCGTCCCATCCCCGCCTCCGCCTTCCCTTCCCCGACACCGGCGAAACTTTCCGCGCCTGGCTGCGGAATCCACAGCCCTCGTTCCGCCCCACCTCACTCTAACCTCGTCTGCACCGCCTCGACTCACCCGCGTCATCACGCCTGGTTTAGCCTCATCCTTGTCTGGTTCGGGACATGGAACCCCATTGACCGAATGCGGAATGTTTTGTTCACCAGCGTTAAACTCAAACCGCAAATAATTAACTTTTAAATATGAACCTAAAAGCTCGTTATTTATTTTCCATTGCATTTTTTAAAATCCGCCAGCTTTGCAATTCCTTGTCAGTTGTTGCCAATTCGTGAAAATAATGGTGTGAGTGAATTGATTTATTGAGGGGTACAGATATAGATAACGAACTTAAGAACGAGAATTATTGTGACTATTCCACTCGTGAAATTTAAACCAATAGTATTTAACTATACATTCAAAATGCCCCAATCAGAGCGGTGTATCTGAAAAAGTTTATCGTTTCTATCCGTTTTTTTTTACTATGTTCAATAAACCGCGAATGTACTTTATCGTAACCTCTTTGATTTTAACATAGCTTTCAGTTATTTTAAATATTTGGTGCGCTTGGAACTTTGTTCGACGTAATTTCATTCGTGAAATTATCCTATTAAATACCCCTCGAGCTTTGGAAATTCTCAAATAAATACCTTCATCCCTGGCTTCGTGAGTCGGGGAGTTATTGACAACTTCCAAAGCAATCATGATATTACCTATGATAATTCACGTATAATAATTATGATTCTGTTTTCATTTGAATTCTATGAAGTGCGAAATTTATTGATGTGTGAAGAAGAGAGTTCAGATTTTAGACAGTATTTTTTAATAGCAATAAATTAATAAGTACTAGGCCCTATAAACAAAAATGGATTTCTAGATAAATACAGAGCCTATGACATCATTCATTATGTGATCTGAATTTTCCATGATATGATTGATATTTATTTAGGGACTATTCACTACGAAAAAACCTAGAAAATACCTTCATCTTCTAATACTGTTTATTATGGGACAAAAGCAACAGACTGCTTTACACGATGCTCAACTACGACGAGGCGCATTCAAATGGATACTTCTGTTAACTTCTTTAAAACAAATTTGCTTTTACGAATTCTTTTTAACATTATTCTCAGACAAAAATAACTGTTGTTTCAATATTGCAGGTTCATTTCTTTCTTAACTAATTTGTTTTACAGTCAATACTTTATTTCGTTAATACAACACCATTTGACTTTTAATTAACTTCACATTTCTCGTGTCACTTTCACGCAATGGATTTTGATATTGATCGACTTACTTGTAATGAAAATATGTAGATTGGTTCAAGCGTTATGAGACCAGAAAGAAACCAAATTATTAAACGCTTCCTTCGCGCTATCTGATAAAAAGTTACTGCTGTGCTGCACTGTACTCAATAGACATTTCATTCGCATTGTCAACGATCTTATGTAATAATAAAGTTGCTATTATGGATAAGATTGGGTATAATAATAATAATAATAATAATAATAATAATAATAATAATAATAATAATAAATTTTCAAATTTTAAAACCAAGCACTTCACATGATACATTAGGGGTGATGACACAACGTTTACAGATACGAAATGAAATACTTTTGTCAATATCATTTAGACTGCACTTCTTTGTATTTTATGTTAAGTTGTTATGCAATTAAGTTGTATGAAATGACAAACAACATTCAATACAAAGCCTCACTCCACGTTAAGAACACATTGTTCTTACAAGGGAAGTGCAAGTTTCTGCCTGCGCTTCCCTTTTATTTGTTCTCTTCAATTTTCTTAACAAGATGGTTAAGACTGTCTACTCCAATTTCATTTAAGACTCGAACTGCGTTGGAAAACATTTTACACCGTCCAGGGCTCTTCGATGTATTTCCCTATCGAACAAGATATACCAGAGCAATCTCACGTCGGAAACCCAGTTGAGGTATATCGTTACCAGGCTTTCTGTGCAAAACCAACGGTCAGGATAGAACAAGGAAGAGAAAGGAAAGATCGTGTGCGGTTTGTTAGGGTACTGCTCCGGCATCCGCCAGGTGTTCATCAGAGTAACCATAGATTACTACCGATTAGAGCAGCCGTCCGTCAGAATACTCCAGACAGCGACTGAATTCGACCAAGCTGACAAGCTAGTGTCGAAAATGATGCCATCGTCAGGTCTCGACCCTAGGGCTTCCCGGCCAGAGGCACTGCAGGGACATCAGTTGATGCCCTGAGCTACCTCTCCCGGTATCTTCTTTAAAAATGTTCGAAACAATGAATCCTCTTTCTTTCTTCAACGGTTCTTTATTTCTCTCTTCTCCGGAATGACATTAGAAATTCTATTCTATCGAAATAGATATTATGTTAAATTGTTTTCGTCTTTATTTTTCCATAAGCTTTTGTGGTCGCGATTCTGAGGCGACTGGGGGATCCGAAAAAGCTGTATGGAAAAATAAACACTTAAAACAAAACAACGCCTACTATCTACGTATTTCATCATGATAGTGCCAATGGTCGTAAACCTCACGCCATTTCCTACTAGAATTCTATTTTATGGAATAGTTGTAAATTTTCTCTAATAGTTGCTTTAACCTCATTTTGAAGAAAATAACTCAGCAAGCCAAATGAGAAAACAAATTATCATAAGTAATACCACGAATTCTTTGGGAATTGTCGATAAATTCCCGACTCTCGAAGCGAGGAGGGGATTTATCTGAAAATTTTCAAAGCACAAGTGATAATTAATAGGACTATCCCATGAGTGAAATTATGTCCAACAGAGTTCCAAAATGCGACAAATATTGAAAATAACTGAAAGAGTATGTTAAAATCAAAGAGGTTATGTTGCAGTGCATACGCTGTTTATTGGTCATCGACAAAGCGATCGATGTATACCGCCTGCTCAGTTAAATGAGTCACAGTTTATGATTAGCCAGAAGGAAGAAGCGGTAAGGAAACTCTGATATAAAAAGCGATAAATTTTTTGAGATAACTCTGCCCTGATTGGGGCAGTTTGTGTGTATAGTTTAATACTTGGTTTTCATTTCACGAGAGGAATGGTCAAAATATAATCTCAGAAAATTTCGAAATATTTTTCATCATTGCTTCAAGTGATACAGCAGTTTTCCCAGAACATTGTTCATTGTCTATCTGCTTTATTCCGGCACTTAACCTTATACCCAAATCTGTTGGGTTTGCTCTATTATGTTCTGTTTGCCGGTATGTTTTCCAAAATATCTTGTCATTGATTCGTGGTATAACAAGTCTCTTTCAGGAGCAAAGCGATTTTTAAAATTCTCATTCACTTTGTTAATGACTCGACAAAGTTTAAAAAGTGTATCTTTCTTGTCAAATTTGGAAATATCTTGAATATGTACGAATCTCAAAACTGGTTCAAATCTATTTATTAGCATTGCATTTGACACTAATGAATTTATTCAGATCGTCTGAGGAATCCCAGAAATCTTTCTTGCTCGGAACATCATTGTAATCAGAGAATTGTTTTCTCGCTAATTTGGCGATCAGAGCAATTTAAAAATTGTGAATATTTTCCCGTTTCTTGAACAATCATCTCTAAAATATTCGTTTGTAAAAATATTTCTAATAATTCAACTGGTCTTTTAGATTTAAATTCTGAAAAATCAGAACTGGAAATGTTTGAAAAACTTGTTAAGTTGTCAAACATTTGCAGTCCATTAACTAGGCCTACATCAATATAAAAATCCTTTGAAGTTTGGGGTTCGCAAGCCATAGGGAATTTGCTCGATATCTTTAATTCGTATTTCTGAAGGTGCAGACAGCTGATTATAATCGAAGTTATCAGGAACCCCTTCATCTTCTTCATCCGAATCCTCATGTGATAAATTAGTTCGTTTTGGGGGCTCAATATTTCCACCAACACTTGCGTATTCAAAATCCACGTTTCGTGGGTTCTTGATACTGAAAAAATAGTTTATGACAAACGGCTGTCCGGCTATCCGCCCGTCTGTAGTCAACGTTAGGGCATAGACCTTTCGAACGGTTTTTATGCAAACTTCAAATCGATCTGGCCGAACTCGAGGTCCTGCGAATTTGAAGCGGATGATTCGGTTGTAGGGGTTCTTTAAATGAAACCTTAATAATGTTTTCAAAATTTTCTAAAAAATGGTTCAGAATTTTTGGATTACATTTTTCTCGGTGAAAGGAAAGAACGCTTAAAGTGGCGCAATGTCATTTTCGTTGAACTCTGAATTTTCGAAAATTACAAAACAAAAATTATTCCAATATATTACTACAACTACAATATTGAAGATGTAGTTTTAGGTATGAGATCCTTAATGAAATATGATCTTGAAAAACATATCTTTAAATAAGGTAATGTACAATTATTCGGAAATATGAGTCGTCAAGGTAATAAATTAGGTCGTCAATTAAAGTCAAGGTAATTAAAAATATTTTATCAAAAACGGCACAAAATATTTTTCTGGAGCAAAGTACACTTATAAAAATGTGCAGTCATTATTGCCTCATTATTTTACATAATTGCAAAAAGTTAACGTTACAATTGCACAAAATAACGTTGCAATTAATAATACAAGTAATGTTGATAAAAGATCTTTTCTCTAACGGAATCTGTTGTAGACAATTATATTTTAAAAGAAGATCATGTGCGATATTATAAAAACACGATCATGTTATGTGATTTTTGCTTCAAGCAAAGTCAATAGAACTACTTTTTCAAAAACGGCATCAAGCTATTTCTCGAATAGTGCATTTTACGCTTATAAATATGTCACAAGTTTCACGGTCGTTGATCTCGTTGAATTTTTGAAAATTGAAAAAGTTGAAAGTAATGCGGGAGATATGTACTGGTTTCGGTTTAAGGAACCCATGTTTTATGTGGAAATATCGCTGGGTTTTTTTCGCAGGTGCATTACACATGTTTCTCTATATTGAACGCTTGTCCCATCCAGAACATTTCTTCGGAAGAAAATGTGCGACCTCAGAACACGAAGTATCGATTATAAGAGCAAAGTACATCCAATTCTAAGTAGGAAACGATAACTGAAAATTTCAACCAATCACGAGCGACCAAGTTTTGACACCTTGGAAACAACGGGCTCATTCGTTCCGGTGAAACCCCAGAGAGAGGTTGTGTTCTGTGCCGACCCGCGACCGGGCAGAAGAGCGTACCAGCCGGGCGCATCCGCTACCATCCAGCGTACGTATGTGTGGGTACAGCTGGGCAAAAGATAAAGTAAATATAATTCTGAGGTACATTCTGAGAATTATTGTAATGATAAGAGAATAAGCCAAACTTTGTAAAGATGAAAAGGTGGTGACCGATACATTTTTTTTATTTTCAACTTTTTTTGTTTTTTGAATTTTGTAGTTTTTACTATTTTTGCATTAAACTTTCGGCTTTACTTTATTACTGTAAACTACTAATTTTCGTGGACATTATTCGGAAAGTGAAAACACATCTGGAAAATGGGTGAACGTGGTGCAAATAATAGACGTGCGCGGAAGGATATCAAGGTGACTGGCAATGGAAGCGAAGAAATAGCTGAGAAGATCAATGTAGAATGGACAGCAAAAATACCATATCATTCGGGAAATTGTTCACTGCGTTTGGCTCCGGATAGTAGGAAACGCGTTCGTGCAGGTATCGCCATCTCGAACCCGAGTCAGGTGTTGAAGGAGGGTTGTCTGTGTGCGGATGCCGCAGGCGCTCGTTTGTGTACGCTTCGGTAGCGGCGGGTGATTGACCAGCGGGGTCGCCCACCCGCTCCCTCGTGTAGCCACGCGACAAAAAGTATCTAATTGTCTTGCGGAAATATTATGCCGTTTAGAGCCAACGAGGCAGATGGGAGAGTAGGTCGCGGAGCTCAGAGCGGAGGGGAACGCTCAAGGTCGTCCGCCAAGGTTGAATGCGACGAATGCACGTGAAGTTTAGAATTGGAAAGGAAGGAAATATTAAATAACGTTAGGTGAAGTGTTCTCGTAATTTAATATAGTCTATAAAACACTATTTATCTAATCTTTTGTTAACGGGGCCCGGCAGTAAGGGTTTTTCTACTGAATATTCGAAGTTGTCCGGCGCATGTTTACAATACTAGCTCTTCTAACGAATTAAGGGCGGGTAAGTAAAAATTTATAAGAACGAAGAAAAAAAAACTATGCCTGATAGCACAGGGCCGTCTCAAACGGCCGGTATTCAGTTCGCCAAAGAAGGATACGGGGAGGACGATGGGGAGTCCTACACATGACACATGCGTAGTCCACTGCGCAGTCTCCATTTGCGTAATACCAGGAATGACGTTGGAAATACTAGGATGGTATTGGGTCATCTCGGGGGAGAGATAGTCTACTAGATAATGGTGGCCTTTGTTTAGTAGTTTGAACAAATAAACTGGCTGTAGTGTCATCAGTAGAGCCCGAAACTTTGGTAAAATGCCACATTATTATTGTTATATTGTTAGATTTTATGACTTTTAAGAATAGTAATCACTTAATTGTACTTCTGAAGTTGTTTTCGTAGATTTTCATTTTGTCGTTTGTTGCCTATTTTTGCTTCTGATGCATGTTTTTGGCATTTTATTTTATTTCTGCCTTTTCCGTTATTATTTTCCTTTTTACCCTCCTGGGACCGATCTCTATCAAGCTGGAAATACAAGCCTGGACAAATGAAGGCACAGTCGTGTATTCTCTTACTGTGGACATGGAGGCTTCTGTTTTAGGTTGTGTTAAAAATCTAAAAAGGCAAGAAAGATGATTCCCGTGAAGGTTTTTGATATTTTTCATTGATGTTTACAAACTTGTTTGCTCACGAGAAATCTCATTCCATGTTTCTGTATGGCCTCCGATCCCTTTTGAGGACAGATCTGTCAGTTTATGATATACCCTTCTCTTTTCCTTCTTCTGTTACCTTCTGGCGATTGCACGAGTGCGAAGAACGAAATCTACAAATCTGTTTTTATTGATACCATTTCAAGATTAAAAAAATCGCCATTTTCCGGCGCGCGATTCCATAACTTATTATATACTTAAATATTATAATTTACAAAGTTAATTGCTTGCCTGTTATTTTCGAAAATATTCTGAGATTGCCGAAAATGGAACTTGCCCTATTTTTTAAGCATCGTCTGTATCCGAGAAAAAATTAAAGAAAACATTTGGATCTCACGTTGAGAATTTTTGAAATTAATTCTATTAGCTTCAAGCAGAAATTATGGAAAACTACTAGTTAATAAAAATTACAATACCCTACTTAAAGGTCTAATGTTTTAGAACGGATTTCATTACAAAATCGTAATTACGTATGAAGGTTAGAAGGTAAAAATGCACAAGCCCGTTCAGTATAACCACGATCGCTCAATTGCTTTTGACAAGAGACGACAAAAATTTCACCTACGGAAACTTTCTAGTCGGAGAAACAAAAAAAGCGTCTTGCTAAAATAAACATTCGAATTCTATTAATTCTGATTGGCATTTAAGAACTCAATATATCATTTCATTTCAGTAGCAAACCGACCCTAAACGTGCCTCCGAAATACGTAAGGCCATTCCCGTCTCGTAGCCCTTCCCTCTGGCGCGCGCACCGGCGCGGCGCCTCTCTCCCCGTCGCCGCATCTGCGCCGCGTCGGCAGCGCGTCAGCCGCCCCCAAACGCGCGCCGCCAAGTCGCGCTAATCTCGGTTTAATTTATTTATCCGCGCGCGTGCGCGCGAGACGAGCCGAAGCGATGGGCGGGCGTCGGCGGCGGCGGGCGGGCTCGTCACGCGCGTCACGCGGCGTCGACGAAGGCGTCGGCGCCGCGGGCCGCCCTTCATAAATAAGCGCATTAATAAAAACGTCGCCGGGTTATTTAGGGCGTCGGCTGCGCCCGCGAGCGGCGCCTTGAGCCCTTGTTTGGGGCAACTTTTCACCGCGGTAAGCTCCGGCGTAAGCCTGCGGCCGCGGCCACCAATACGTTACGTGCACCTCGCTCCCGGCTTCGCGCGCGGCTCCTGCCCCTGCGCGCGGGGCGGCGATAGAGTGAAATATATAGGAGGCGCATGAAGAAGTGGAGGGGCAGAGGAAGTAGGGCAAGATGGGGTTGGGGAAGGCTTGAGGAAGACCCGCGCCACTTCCAAGAAGCTTCGGCTAGCGATGGAGAGTGAGGCGGGTTGTGACGGTGTCCAATATGAAACGGGAGTCGAACGATAAATGGTGGGGGGGGAGAAGTGGTTGTGTTGTAGGAGTAGGATAAGTTTAGGTAAGAGGAGGAAGTGAGAGGGGAAAGAGAATACCTATCAATTGTGGCGAGAAATAAGTCTAGAAAATTAAACGTAGAAACTAAATCTTGAATTTGGTGAATATACGATTGATGAACAAATTCGAAAAAGGCGGAAGAAAAATCGAAGCAAATGGCATTAAAATCTGACGAGATATTGAACTACAAGAACATTCTATGAGAAGGCAGTTTTCGAGAGGTAAACATTCATGAACGACGTGATGAGGCGATTGATGACGATATCAAATATTACAGAGGAGCATTCTTAGCGCTATCCTCCATTCCGTGGCTTGTGATGTGACGAGTAGTCGAGAGAGTTGGCGAGAGCGAGTTCTGCGGGGGAGGGGCTCGAGCACCAGTGCTGGCGGCGTGGGGGTGGGTGGGGGTGGGAGGGGCGGTGGAGCGGCCGGGCGGTCCGCTGACGCCAGCGGTGATTGGGCCGCTGTGCCGTTTGATTTACGTAAAGGACGTTGCTCGCCTGTACGATTGGGGTGCGGAAGCTCGTCAGGCCGGTGCTCTCTCGTAAGAGGATTACAGCAGAAATTTCGGGGAATTCGGAAGTTCCCGAGAGGACTTGGGGAAGTGCGCCCGCGAGGCGCTTTTCGACCCACTTCCCCTTCTCGTGCTTCAATGTTCTTCACGTTCGCCATTTTGTGTGCGGAGTAGAGAAGTGATATCGTGGAAAATTTGCAGAGGTTTTGTATGAAATCTGTTTATTGTGCCAAAATTAATATATATATATATATATATATATATATATATATATATATATATATATATATATACTATTGTACTATACTTCGATTTAAACATGGAGTCCGTTGACGTAAATCAGCTCTTACGATGTCATCCAATCGGGAATTCGGATGACACCTACAATAGTCACGCTTAAGTTCCAGATTGGATGACACCGAAAGTCTGATAAAACGTGAACGGACTCTTTACATACATCGAAGTATATTTATATACCCATACGTATAGTGTTGTAAACGTTCTGCTTATAATACGTATGTAGCAACAACTATGATATATTATTTTTAAGGCTTTTATTTGCACGTTTGGCATTAATATTAACAATTTTTATTTAATCATTTACATGTATTTACTTGTAATGTACGATAGTAATGCAATTAAAGGATTCAGGTCAAGACTTAATGACAAGGCATACACGCAAACTCTTCACCCTAGGTATTCAAAACTTGGAACAAAGATGGATGTCTTTCACAAATGAAACTAAAATTTTTGTCGCAGCGTCATAGCATAACATCATAGAGTAACAGGATTTCTTTAAATACAGCGTAGTATGTAAGGAGGAAAACTGGTCTGTCACCGCCATGTGTTCTTTATGCACAGAAGCACGCCGAATACGTGCATATACATAAGGGCCTATCTATCTGTAATTCAGTTTTTGAAGGTGATTACGAAGTCGACATTTAAATGTAGTCGAAGGAAAATGCATATTCCCTGGGAAGCTCACGAATTTGTTAAATCAGAAGAAATTGCCCTGAATTGACTGGGTGAAGATATAACTGTTAACGCAAACATACTGCATTACTTTAACCAATCGACCACGAATAAATAGCGGCTTGACATATCAAAGAGGGTTATTGTGTTGTACGACAACACACGCTCCATATTGTACAAGTATGCCTTGATCTGCTACGGAGTTTTCGCCCATGGACGTTCTTCGATGGGGACTATACATAAAAGTATGACGCAGTTGACAGACAAGGCGACTGTCGTAGCGAGTATATTACCTATGTATGCCTCGTACTTCCTGTATGAACACGAACCAAAAAAAATATTAAAGATAAAAAATTTCACTTCAAAATGGGCAACTGTTTTATTCTGCACTAGGGGTAGAACCCTGCATACCCTGGGTATTTACGAGTAATCACAAATTTCTCTTAGGAAAAAAGAGAGTTCTGTGTATATTCTCCCGCCCTCCTATGTCCTGTTTCCCTCTGGACTGTAGTATAGTGTCCCTTCCCCGTCCCTCCCTACCTCACCCAGGCCCACTCCCTGCCCACCTCCACCCTGTCCCGCCCGAACCGGCCTGTCGTGTTTGCAACGATTATAGTTGCTACCACCACCGTTATGATAGGCAGATGTAAACAAATGTATTGTTGCATACTCTCAGCAAACTTGTTTAGTAACAATCTTCACATTTAATTGCTCAAGAATAATTGCCTTATCTGGTTGAATGGAAAAACATTTAACAGGAATTTGAATGGTTTGAAAATACGAATTTCCTCAACGTTTTCGAGATGTTCGCGAAAAATTGAAAGAGTGTACACTCACTTATTAGGATAGGAAAGGGAAATGGGGGTGGTTTTATGAAATCGTCTGTAGAAAGTAAATTTTCTCTTGTTTGAAGGTCAATGGCACAAAGTTTATTCAAGATCGGATTAAATGTGTAAATTTGTATGAAAAAACAAGAAACAAATTCTAATTTTTGTATGGGAAAAACTATTTCGGAAAAGTGGCATAACTTATGGCGTACAAAACACATTACCTATCAGTTAAAACTGCATCGAAATCGTTTCAGCCTTTCCAGAGATCACCTCGGACAGACCGAAATAGTGAACATAATTAATTTGGCGTTTATACCGTGTAAATAAGCATATGAGATTATAAAAAGGTATTTATTTTATTATAAGAGACAAACACTTCAATTTTATTTAGAATATAATTCTTCTTGCCGTTTGAAACGAACGTTTTCGTCCCAGCGCTCCTGGTGCCATCGATCAAACGCTGCAGCGCGGCGCTGTGTCTGACTGAAGAGCCGCCCACGCCGGCGCCAAGTGCTGTGACGCAGGTAAGGGCTGCGGGCGGGGGAGGGGGCTCGCAGCGCTGGACAATCACCCATGACCTCGCCCAAACCCTCGCCCACGCTGTTTTGTTTATATGCAAATCACGCTCCAATGGAGCATGCTTGAGTAACATTCGCAAAAGTAGATTAAAATTAAACTTTCGATTCTATAATTGGGTGTTATAAGTGTTGTCTCCTGTGCATGTATGTAATGGAGAAAGAAAAAAAATATTTCCAATTTAAGGTAAACGTGAATATATGACGAAACATTTTATGTATTTTGACCCGTTCAGCAAGAATTATTTGTTAAGATCATGCGCTCCAACGCCATCATCGAGTTAAACGTAATTTTTTTAACCAACAAAGTTTGGTTCATATCTACACCGATTTGGTCCATGACGCATTAACGTGCGACTCTACCCGATGTGCTAAGTTTGCGAGTGTCTTCCGGTTTCCGGCGAAATTCAATGTATCGGAACTCATTCGATACAAAAGAATATTTCTTTGAACACAACAATTTTCACTTTTCAAACACAGCACTTCCAAGAACCAAAAATGATGGATTGATTATTTTGTTTCCGAACGCGTCAACTGCTATGGCCATTATTCTATTATAAGGGTAATGCAAGTTTTTCTTTTGGAAATGCAATGGTCTTCTCTAGGTGAATGGTGAGATCCAGCTCCGACCTACATGTCGGCTAGCGGGGGTTTTCTTCGACCACGTGTCTTCCACCTGCGGGTCACCGCCTCAGCCGGGATAAGCTCTAAGCTCCCGACTGGCTCCAGGCATGTATGGTAGTGTAGTGCATGTTGGGTAAGTGTGTTTAAGTAAGGGATGAAGATAGGACAGGGAAGAGGAAGGAAAGATCGTTCGCGATCCGTGGCCCGTTTGTTAGTGAACTACCGTGGCATCCGTCTGATGTTGGTCGGAGAAACGACGGAAAACTACGGATCGGAGCAGCAGACCGCAAGAATTCTCCTCCGCACAGAGCTAAATTCGATCTAGCTATTTAGCCAGTATCGAAAATGCTGCTCCCGGCGGGACTCTAAACGTAGGACCTCCCGGCCAAAGGCACTCCAATGGCATCAGTTGATGCCCTGCGCCCCCGAAAACGGCCCAAGATCCGAAAAGACCTTATACAGTTTGCCACAGCGTGAAACATTTTTGCTCAACAGCGAGGAGGGAAAGTGCAGTGCCCGTCCACGTAGAAAGCCGTGTGGCCGTGCCCCTGTACTCCACAGCGCTCGCATTACTCACGCGCAGCGGCCACGTGCGCGCGGAGGCGGAAGGCGGCGGGGCGGGGGAGGCGGCGCCGGTCGGAACGACTGCGGCGTCGGTCGCGGAGGAAAGGAGCGAGACAAGCGACGACTGCCAGTGCAGCGTTGCTGGTGACACGGTTAGCTGTGTCTCTAGAAGTAATATGACGGCATTTGACGAGGTGGAGAGGAGAGAGGTGGGAGATACGGTTACGAAGGGGCGCCGGCGATAATGGTGATAGAAGTGGCGCTTGTGAAGGTGTGGAATAGACTTGATGATGAGGGTAGATGAGGCGATAGTCATAGTGACGTTATCGATTGTGGTGATGACAGTTATGATGGAAGCGCCATTGCTGGGGATGACGATGGCAGGAGTTCAGGTTGGATTGATGGTAGTGGTGTGGTCGTGATACGCTGGCAAAAGTGATTTTCATCTCAGTTGGTGAACCAGAGAAAGTATGTCGCTGCAGAAAACGTAGGCTTCCGAGCGTCGCGGTCGAAACGTTGACATTTGTGCCTAGGACGCGGTGTTACCTTCGGCACGGGAGCAGTAGAGTGAAGGGCGCCGGGGGAAGGGGCTGATCTGGCGGGGGCGGCAGCGGCGGAGGCATTGGCAGAGGCGATTCTTTCCGACACGTCGCGCGCGGTCGATGGCGGGCGGCGGCGGCGGCGGCGGCGGCGACGGCGACACGGGCGGGCGTGAGCAGTCGCGGGCGCCGCGTCGGCGGTTGCGGACGCGCACGCGGCGCCGCCGACGCCGTCCCGCCGCCCCGCTCCCTTCCCGCCCCCGTCGCGTTCGCTGGCGATCAGCTCGAAGCGCGCTGGCGGAGTGCGCGACCGCTTTGGCGCACTCGCATTCGCACTCACGCCCGCGCCCGCGACCGCGCCCGCGACTTCTGCTCGCGACGCCGCCGCGCCGAGGTTTGTATGAAGCGAAAGCGCGCCCCGGCGCCCGCCCCTGCCCCGCTCCGCTAACGAACTCCGCTTCCCGTTGCTTGTTCCAGAGGCCGCCAATTGGCTACGATCTTCGAAGATTGTGAAATGGTGTTGAAAAACCAGGCCATTTAAGGAGGTCGGTGGATATAATGGAACCGTTCATTTCAACTTTCGCGGGGAAATGTAATGTAATACTACGGTTTCACACGAAACGTGCGGCCCATATTATAACCTTATGAGTGAATTATCCCTGTCATTAGATTTTATTTCTTTAAATTGTTAGCATTATATATAGCGCTACTTCCTTTACTTTATAAAGGCCAATAACATGGACTGCCTCCGTCTTTTGGCATCCATGATATGCATGCCAAAAGCCAGACTCCGTTATTTATACTCGAAGGTCTCGTTTGTAAAATAGAAAACATCGATTGATCTTAACTGTCAAAATCGTTCTTAGTGAACGGAATGATCAAACTGTTTATATACATGTGAGAGGCCATACGAATGCTCATACTGTGAGTGAATGCTCGTATACTGCTTAAAGCTATTATTTATTTCCTATCCAGTTCTCTCCATTCTTGGACGTTGCTTGTACTGATTTCCGTAATTAAATTACTTCCTCCACTATTTTAATGTAATCATTCCTGACTGTACCTAATATTTGGGCAAAATTGGAATAATTCCTCCAGTAATTCTTGCTACATTCCAAGCCGTCTTAAATTTGAGCATTTTGTCTGTATTCTTGTATTTTTTCCGGAAGTTTCTCGAAACACTATACCTTTTTTTGTTGATTTCTCTAATTATTTTCTATATTCTAATAAATATTTCTCTTCTTATTTGGTCTCTTCTAGTCTGTTATTTGCATATCCTATTCATTTCTCTTTATTTACTTTCAGAGCTAGGTTAGTGTAGTTTTCTTTCGTCGTTTCTGGTGTCGCATAGGGGTTTATATTCACCGAAAGGGATGATCTAAAATGAAATAATTTACTTCTTGATTAGCATTTTTCTAGGTCGCAATTTTGTATCTGTTTTAAATGTATCTCGAATAGAAAATCTCCGAAAAAATTCTTGAAGCTTCACTAATTCATTATAGTGACAGTAAACTTGACTGTGAATAGGCGAGTTAAAATGCCTTTTGTCGTGCTTGAGTGGCGTTTGTACAGAACGCAGTGTAGAAATGAATAGGCTATGCTTCTTTTACATATGCGTAGCTCGTATAACCTGTTTACATGGTACCATATGAGATGAGAGATTTTTGGCATTTCTCGCCTAGAAGTAATTTAGTAAACTGCCATTTAATTAGATCCCCATCACGTCGGATTAATTTCAAACTATTCTGTTGCGATTGCATATAAATGTTTTTAAAGGAAAAATGATATTTCTCATTCTTGGTTGCTTCATAAAGTGTGGTATCCGCAACAAGGTGTTTGCATTAAATTTAAAATGACGCACACTTGTAATGAGAAAGTATGAAAGTATGCATATTGGTTTTAATAGGATACGTCATTGGTGATTGATGTTTCCGGGCGCGCCAACTGCTACGGTCACATTCTGAATGTGATGGTGTTCCTCTTCCACTGGATGGTGAAATCAGGTATCAACATACTTCGGCTTGTGCGGGTATTCCCCCTCCAATTGTCTCCTCAAGTGTGGCACGGACCAAACCAGTTAAGCTCTTCGCTCCAGACCCATTTCACGACATGTATGGTTGTCATGATGTATGAAAGTAAGGTGATGTGTGTAAGAGCAAGGAAGTAGAAGGAATGATCGCGCTTAGTCCATGACCCGTTTGTGAGTATTCGCTTCGTATTAATACAGGAGAACACGGGACATTGTGCATCAGAGCAGCCACCCAGCCGCTAGAATTTTTCCTCCAGAAGATTTGACTTAGCTATTTAGCTAGTGTCGAAAATCCCCTCTTTGCGGAATCGAACCCTGAAATCTCACTGTCAGAGGTTCTGCAGAGGCAGCGGCAATGCGGGCTGTGAGCTAAAATAATAATTTATCTTTGCTTTCGTACCAACATTACAGAGAAGAAACATCTTGTGCACTAGTACCAAGCTAGCAACACTAGCACCAAGAGGCAGTCGCATGTTTCGAACGCTCTTTACGAAAGTGACCCGAGTTGTCCACGGCAAATATGTTAAAAAAGGTTTCAGGTGTCGGAATGTAGTTGGAGCCATGTTTTTGATGATAGAGAAAACTTTTCTTTTTTTTTGTAACATTTGATATTTTGGAGATTTTGACAGAAGTTGGATTGTTTTAAACGGAAAAACACTATTTTTTCACCTCTATCTTAAAGTTCTCAGCAAGAGAAACTCATAACCACATGAGACTCATTTCTTCATCTCTTACAATATATCCAACAAAATCGGAGTGTGACACCTCGGCGTGTTTCCTAATAAGCCGACTATTTCAAGTCCATGAAACAAGGAATTCGCTTTATTGGATCATTTATGCTACTGATCTAAATTCTAAGAATAACAATTGTCTCGAGGTACTGCAATTAGTACTCCACTAAGAGTAAATATATCGTAATGGCCTCACACACTTCTTTATTCATTCAATTTATCTCTGAGACAATGTATCTATTATTGAAATACTGAATTACCACCATCTCTTAAGTATTATTGATCCCAAATGCACCATTTCTGCCGTTCAGTGACCTGGCCACCATTTTCCTCTTCACCTTTATTTCTTCCCCGATCGCATCTCCTCTACAACCTTTTCTCTTGCGGGCGCCCTCGCACTCGACCCCTCGTCGCCTCCCCCACCCGAACGCCTTCGCCCCGCCCCTTCTCCCTTCCGCCGGCGCCTTTGTCCCGCGTGTCCGTGGAGTGGGCGGGGCAGGGCAGGGCAGGACAGGGAGGCGCCGGCCGGGCCGGGGAGCATGGGTGGGGCTGGGCGGGGGCAGTCGAGTGTAGAAGCCATCGAAAGTTGGGGCGCCGCCGCCGCCGCCGCGCTTCTTTTCCACTTGTGAAAACCCATTGTGGAGCAAACATAGCCCCGTCCGGGGCACGTGCAGGCTGCCGGTGCATGGGCCGTGAACACGAAACGGGGGCGTATATCAATAACCGCGGCTGACGACTCGCGAAGTGCCTCTTCTCGAAATGTATTGCTCGGATGAGCGCGGTGCTGCGGAATGTGTGATTGCTTGCTTGTGCAGTTCGTGTCAGAGATACTACAAAGGCTAGAGGGGGCTGTGGCACGGCGGGCAAACATTTGCTTCACCCACGCACGACTAAATACATTATTAAAATGATCAAGCTCTCGCATACCCTCGCAATATCTGCAGAATATGCTACCATTCTCCACGAGCAATCAATGAAAACACATTGAATTTGCAAACATTACATAAATTAAAACCTAAAGAACAACATACACTATGAATTACAATTAATTGTATTACCGCTTATAAATTGAATGAATGTTACTTAACTAAAAGACTACGAGAATCCGTTATTGTGAAACGTTATTGTAAAAATAACTGATAACTCCGAAAATCCACTAATTTTTAGCATGAAAGATTAAATATAGAAAATGATACCTTCTTTACTTCATAACATTTTGGTCAATAATATAATTAAATGAAATCATCCACAATCGAAACAACACATTGTTTCAAAAACATCCTATATTTAAACTGTGATAAAAATTTGTGTCAGTGTTCCAATACGTGAATTGAATACCTTCTCTGTTCACTTTCAAAATTCCTTCCCAGTGAGAGCTCATGAGACAGCTGTGTAGTTATTGTGTTAACTGTTGAGGGTTGTTCAACTTTATATTCATTTTCGTGTTTTATGCTAGTGTCATTTTTCGAGCATGCTATTTACAAATGTTTGTATCTTGATACCAGGCATTGAGACTGACGACAGAAATTTCAACTGAGTGTCAGATTGACGAGCCTCTGTGTCTCTCTCTGTGTCTCTCTCTCTGTCTCAGCCATTTTTATATATTTAGATTATTATATTGTGTTATTGACTTTTAAAGACCCCATGTGACAGTATTCACTGAGGTTCATCCACCTGCCATTTACACATTACTTCTAGCTCATCAGTCTCCAGCCCTTGCCGAAGACAATCGCTGGCAAAAATTAAAAGCACATGATATTTCGTGCGTGGCAATGTCTTGCAAAAACAAAGAACGTGATAGATCGTATTTGATTAGTTGGCGGAAAATCTGAACTTTCAATCATCGGAATGCGATCATAATTATGAAGTTTGAGGTCAAGAATTACCATCCCGGAATCGAATGGTTTGGAAACACATAAGATAATTTGCAAAACGCATGATTGAATAATATTCGTAGAAAAGAAGTCGCGTATCCTCGTAGACAATGTAGAGACTTCTGGGTCATCTGGACTGCTTCAAATTGCTTGTACTTAGTCTTAAAGAGTTTTTATCCTCTCAAAATTTAGGGAAAACAGTAATCTTGGAGTTATGGAAGTTCGTGTTAAAAAGTGTTATAATTTCCCTTGAGATAAGATGCTAAAAGTCAAAGTTAAACAACACTTCTACAATGTTCTTTTAAAATTTGCAGAAACCATTTACTATGGATGCAAAATACTAGTGAGGTTGTGTGTTCGAACTGAAATTATTGTAGTTATGTTTAATTTTAATTTGAACTATTAGTTATGCAATATGGAAAATATATTTTAATAATAAACCACCGTTTTTGCTTTTAATTTTACTAAAGAATTCAAAGGGAGTTTGGCAATTTATTTCGATTTATAAAAGGGATTTGCATTGCGAATATTGGGAACAGCTGCTCTTTAGCGTACATCGATGATGTTCTAGGCTTTTGAAGTCGCCCCCGCGTCACGTCATTGAAGCGACGAGGGGGAGTGTTCAGGATGCAGGAACGTGGCCGGACAGGGCGGCCGATGGCCGCCGGGGGTTGTCCTGAGCGGTGGGGGCGGAGGGGGAATCGATGCACTCCGCCCCCGTCGCCCCCACCCCCGCAGCGCGCGCCCCTCTGTCAATAGACGTGCATAATTCCGGGGGCGCTGGCCGCTTACGTTCAAAGGTGCCGCCGCGCGCCACAGGTTCCGCCACCCACGCGCCCACGCCATCGCGCCGCCCCCGCGCCGCCCCCGCGCCGCCCCCGCGCCGCCCCCGCGCCGCCCCCGCGCCGCCCCCGCGCCGCCCCCGCGCCGCCCCCGCGCCGCCCCCGCGCCGCCCCCGCGCCGCCCCCGCGCCGCCCCCGCGCCGCCCCCGCGCCACCCCCGCGCCGCCCCCGCGCCGCCCCCGCGCCGCCCCCTCGCCGCCCCCTCGCCGCCCCCGCCTCTCGTCCTGATTTATTACAACAGGCGTCTCACACCCGTGCGGGACGCGCACGCTACTGCACCGCAACGTGGCGCATCTTCTGCAGCGCCCTGCGATAAAGGAAGACCTCTGTTTCACTGGAGTGACGTCTCAGTCGGTAACTTTCCTTTTAATGCGTTGACTCTCAATCGATGTATGACATTTTTTAAAGAACTGATTGTGAAGTGCAGATTCTATTTGAAGAAAAAATACTCATATTCAATAATGTAGTTGTGCGAGTCGGGTCTAAAATATTCAAACTTTTACAATTTTTGAAAATCTGGGGTAACAAGTGAAAATCGGACCAATGCCATCATTAAACGTTCATTTCACTCTACTCTTGAATTCTTTTAAAAATAGCGGGGCTTTATGTCGAGCCAGATCGAACAAGTAATATTAATTTTGGCAAAAATCCTATGAATATTTTAAGGGCTAGTGCCCTTCACAGACGGACGGACGGACGGAGAAACCCACGGACGTGCTGAAAAAATAAATTTTTCGGTATCAGGGACCCCAAAACATGCATTTTCGTGGAAATATCGAACAATTATGTTTCCACAGCATTCCATACGTTTATATATATATATATATATATATATATATATATATATATATATATATATATATATATATATATATATATACACACGAGAAAGTAAAACCGTACTGTTCCAGCCAAAATATTCGTGTATCTGCTAATCAGCAATGAAGAATGAATTGCCTACCAATCAAGGGAAGATCTCACTTGTGTAAATTCGTTAGAGTAGATTTATCTCATATTTAATGCCAAAACGTTTTCATCAGTCATTTGATACACATATCATTGTTTTTCTTTGAAAATGAATGCGGACATACAGATATTTCACTTTATTTGCTAAATGTGAATTTTATTGAGCAAAGACACTAGATGTCCTAAGATAGTCTGTCTTCAGTACTAACAAATAGATGAGAAATTTTCTCATTCACAATGTCCTTTATGTACTGCTCATGTACGTTCTTTTATTTCTTTCTCGATTTTGTTACATTTATGTTCTTCAATATAAAATTTGGAATTTTATTGACATTTTACTGCAACGGTACAAAATTTACATTACTTTCAGAATTGCAGAATGTAAGATTTCACGATTCCAAAACCTGATAGTGATTGATATGCTTTGACCTGATTGTTACGTTTTTCCTATATTCTTCACAACCATCTCTAACGGTCGGAACATAAAGAGTAATACCTCACCTGCGCCACATATTGCTTTTTCGCCTAATAGTGTTCGATGTCACCTCCGTTTTGTTGAGATGAAAATAAATCGTACCAGTGTTGCAGGTGGGGAACACACTACATATACTACACCCCTACTACTCTTTGTCGTGTCTCATCCAAGGAACAATCGAAACGACGGCGGGCGGGCGGGGAGGGACGGAGATGGGAGGGCGAGAGATAAGGGGATGGCACAATATGAGGGAGAATACGTGATTAGGGGTGAGGACGTATTGAGAGGAGTGTTGAAGGGGGTTGAGAAGTGTTAGGGGGCCTTGAGGGATGTGGAGGGGCGTTGAGAATGTTAAGGAGTGTTACGTAGTGTTGAGAAGTGTTGCCGGGGGTTCAGTTACATTGAAGGGCATTGAGGGGCGTAGATGGGCGAAGAGTGCGAGTAGGAACATAGGGGCGAGCAGGGAGGGTCGAAGATGATCGATGATTGTCGGGAGGGGGTATCCTTGGAGAGGCATCTGGGAAGGTAGGGGAGAGGTGAAGAGGCGGGGTGAGGCGAAGGCGAGGGGGCGGGAACAAGCGCGCAGCATCGGCGGTTTGTGCGGCAGGGTCTCTAATCGGCAGATAAGGCGCGCGATTAAGATAAGCGACACCGCGGCAGCGCGCCGACAGCCCTCGCCCAGAAGGGGGGCGGAGGCAATTTCGGCGCCGCCCCCTCCGGCCCTCTCCGGCTCTCGGCCTACGTCAAGGAGACAAACGAGCGCCGCCGCGCGCGATCACTCCGGGCTCGCCCGCGCCCCTCCCGGCAGCGGAGAAGCGCAACGATGCGGCCGGCTACCTCTTGAGAGGCGTCGCCATCTGCCCACGCCAGTTGTCTGGATAGAAGGGATTGGGGTGAATGGTGAAATGCAAGTGCTGGGCGTTTCGTGGAGTTTTATGAAAATATGCACATGCTTAGAGAAGCCCAGTCCGACCTCGAGTTAGAAAACGGATCCCTTGTCCCCGGATCTAGGCTGTCCGGGTCGAACCGCGCCTTTCACGGGATAGCCGACACCGGGAGAGGTGGGTCAACTGATGTCACTCTCGGGTCTTTGACCAGGAGACCCTAGGTTCGTGTCCGATGGTGTCAGGATTTTAGACTCTAGCTAGAAGCTACGTCGAATTCAGTTGCTGTCCGGACGAGAATTCTAGTAGCCAGCTGCTCTGATCGGTGGTTTTCCGTGTTTTTTCCCTAACAATACCAAGCGAATGCCGGAGCAGTACTTTAACAAACAGGCTACGGACCACCCGCGACATTTCCACCCCCTTACGTGTCTCATCCTCACCCCTTACTTACACACACACTTACACGAACTACACTAATACATATCGGGAGACCAGTCGGGGCCTTAGAGCTTGTTCCGGTGAGGCGGTGCCCCGCTGGTGGTAGATACCTGGTTGAGGGAAACCTGCTAGTCGACGGTTGGTCGGCACTGGATCTCAGAATTCAACACGGGAAGATCACCGCTACATCTCGCGATAAAAACATGCATTACATTTAGGGAATAATGACCTTAGCTGTTGATGCACCCGGAATCACTAATCAATCAAATCAAAAATCGTGGTGGCTGATGTTTCAGCCAACATACTGTGTCTTTCGTCAACCTCTGCCATACTGGAAGCATGTTGAGGGGCGTTAAGGACCTTTGAGAAGAATGAAGAGGCGTTGAGAGTATTGACTGCGTTTAAGGGTAGTAGTTATAACAGTACGCTTTGAGGAAGGCCAAAATTAAGGCCGGAACGACAGTTTCCACAACATAGACGTCGCTCACTCCGGTGCAATTGTGTGGGGCCGGAAGGACGGAGGGCCGGAAGAACGGAGGGCCGGTAGGACGGAGAGACGGAGAGAAGGACGGACAGGGACGAAAGGAAGGACGTCAGTCTATTCTTACACGAAATTAAAAAGAAAAAATTCAGAGCCATTATTGAGAAAATTTTGCAAAAAATGTCGTATAGTCTATAAGTTGCTGAAAATGTACTTATAAACGGCGTGAGAGATATTAAAAAATACATAAAAATGAACTTTACGTCACATCAAAAGTGCAATTAGTACTATCTGTTTGAAAGGTTTGAAGAAAAAAATTGGAGCCATAATTGAGAAATTGCTGTTTGAGTGTTGTTTCTGGAAATGATAAATTTTGACAGAATGACAGAAAACGATTGTTTTCGAGAAACTTTATGTGACATTATTTAACGTGAAAGACATTTTTTGACGTGAGAGACAAGTCAAAAAAATTACATGTTCGTAATTTTTGAAAAAAGCAAAGAATAGAGCAAACTGATGTTCATGTCTTCTTAAAGAGTACATTTAGTACTTTTCCTACCAAATGTGCAAAGAAAACAATTAGAGCCTTTTTTGAGAAAATCTTGTTTTTGTTATTTTTGAAAATAACAAATATTGCAGGAAATATTGCAAAAAAACTACTAACATTTTCAAAAAAACAATTACATGGCATTATTGAAAGAACTAAATATGGAGAACAATTTATATTTGAAGGAAAAATCTCTAGCTTCAATATTGTAATTATAGGAAGAAAAAATTCTAACTTCTGCAATCATCGAAAATACAAAGCATACCGTGAAAATTGGACCTATGCCACATTTACAATCGTATTTTACTCTATTCTTACAAGGAATTTAAAAAAAAATTGATACAGTTTTTGAAAAAATATTGTAAGTGTCCGGGGAGCACCACGGCCGAGGACCACCAAAATCTCAAAGCTTCGACTCGAGCCAGATGGACAGGGATTTCTTCAATTAGAAAAAAATTCTTTTCGTGGTTTAGGCGTTAGTGGTGTTCACTGATAGACGAATGGATGGACGTACTGATAGACAGACTGACAGGCAGACGGACGGAGGGGCGGAAGGACGGAGTGATCGAAGGACGGGGGGACGAAGGGGCGGAAGGACGAAGGGACGGAGTGACGGAAGGACGGACGGGGCCGGAAGGACGGACGGGGCCGGAAGGACGGACGGGGCCGGAAGGACGGACGGGGCCGGAAGGACGGACGGGGCCGGAAGGACGGACGGGGCCGGAAGGACGGACGGGGCCGGAAGGACGGACGGGGCCGGAAGGACGGACGGGGCCGGAAGGACGGACGGGGCCGGAAGGACGGACGGGGCCGCAAGGACGGACGGGGCCGGAAGGACGGACGGGGCCGCAAGGACGGACGGGGCCGGAAGGACGGACGGGGCCGGAAGGACGGACGGGGCCGGAAGGACGGACGGGGCCGGAGGGAAGGAGGTCCGGAAGGACGAAGGGCCGGACAGAAGGACGGATGGGGACGGAGGGTCAGGGACGGAAGGGCGGACAGGGACGGGCACCAATGGACGGACAGGGATGGACTTGGACGGACGGAGTCGGAAGAATGGAGAGAGAGGGACGGACTTTTAAAAAAAACTAACACTTTTTCGATATGAGAGGATTCCAAAACGTGTATTTCCGTTGAAATCTGAAAGTCGATTTTCCGCAGCATTACGTAACTTTCCCTATACGACGTATATTTCACGGTACATACGTACTTAAACGGGAAATTAACAATATGCCGGTATACTTTTATGTTACACGAAGACAAAACTTGTATTCTGCCAGACCTCGAGGGCAACCGGCGTTGAGCAGCTCTTCACCGTGGCGACGTGTGGAGTTTTGTGGTATGCTTGAAATATTACAACACAGAGGCAATAACCTCTTGATATCGCAGGGACCCGCGTGAAGCCGAGAGGCTAGTGCTTCGCAATGTTAAACCCGATAAGATCGGACGTCACGCGTTGGTTCGTTGCCTGGCTTGCATGGAGATGCCGGAGAGCGCTGAACGGGCGCTCGTTGATTTGAAAAACCTTTCATACATCCATATTATTGAAATGTCTTGATTATTGAATGCCATTAAATCGAAATGATATATTTCAAAGAATTAACTATATTTTGCATTTATTTTGGAGTTGCACAACGGTTCGACTTAAGAATGAGCCACTATTTTACGTCACTTTCAATTTTTACAGTTTTGGGGATAAACATGTTAATCTATTAAAATGCGAATGGCTTTGTTTTTGGGCACTAAATGTGATTCAATACGTTGAGGTTGAGCGGACGGGGATTCAATTTTGCGGCACTTAATTCATTTACAACTTTAGATAACATTTAAAACTTATTATACTTGTAAGGAATATTAAATTAATGTTCTTATCGATATTATTGGCCCTGAACCTAACAATATAAAGAAATATTTTGTTGACAAGCAATGCGGTAAGATTTCACTAGACATTTTTATTGGTGGGTTTCTGCTTTTTAGACTATTTGTTTCCTGCTTTAGAACTTATCCTTATCCTCCTATGCTGCATTATTGAACGTTATCACAGATGTGAAATATCTAGAAATTAGATCAGTGATTTTGAGTTGTAAATAAAAGGTTACAGTACGTATACACAATTTATTCGAAATGTAGAGTTCTATTACGATTGTCTTCCGTATCACACTCGTCCTTATGTCGCCGGAAAATTTGAAGGTGTAGCTGGCATATTTTATTCACGATATGTTCTGACAATTATCACTACTTTCTTAGAAAACGTATGTTACCACCTGAAAGCGTGAGGCTTTTCGAGATGTAGTAAATATTGGTTTCTCTAAGACACAATGAAGACTCTTAAGTACGTAGGCGTCACATCTCTTAGCGATATACGCCAGAAAAGCAATTCAATAAGACCAAAGGGGCACGATTACACGAAGCTGAGTTTGATAGTTTGGGGTCAGTTAGGAGCTTCATCCCAAGCGGTTTCTCAAAAGATCTAATCTCTCCTTTCGCGAGACGCGACCTGTGGCCTGGCGAGCTTCGCTTCTTCGCCCCTTCTAGCGTTCCTCGCACTATTGAGTCTCGCCCGCTCATCCGTGCCCCCCCCCCCCCCCGTGGGCGGTTGCAGCCAGGGGTCTCACCGCCCAATTAAAATATCCGCTCTTGCGCTCGATGCTCCCTTTGCTCGTTTTTAACGGGGAATGAAAATAAATCACCGGGACGCGGCCTTCGATATCGCCGATATCGACCGCGGAGCGCGGAAGCCCGAGCGAGGAGTCTGGCGACGGCAGAGCGCTCCGGGGACCTCATTCCTCCCTTTCCCGGCCCGTCACGCCCCTCTCCGCTCCGCAAGGGCGTCTCCAGAAAGTAATTGCGGGGAGGCAGTTTTTAACTATTGGTGGTACAGAATGACACACACTCTCTCGTACTAGTTAATTTTGTATCTCTTTAGTTATCAATTCAGTTTTCCCCATCCTCTACTCAGCTGCCATCCATTAGCACCTAAAACGCATTTTTTTCAAGTTTTTCAATTTTTCAAATGTTGAAATTGGAACATGTCTTTGAAAATAGCATAGAAGGGCAAAATTTGGTCGCATAAACAAAACAAAACAATTTTGAAACAACAAAAGAATAAATCAAAGTAGCATTGATATCTTGTTACTCAGGGCTATTAGCACTATCCGTTCAAAAAGAAGAAGAAATAACTTAGATCCAAGTTTAAAAAAATGGCGTTTGAGCGATTCTGAAAAGGTGGAATTTCGACCTCATTTTCACAGAAACGTCTTTATTTTTCGTGAAACTTTATCATGATGATCGATCTGGTCCGATTCGAAGCTCTAGGATTCTCAAAAACGTTCTTTAAATATTGAGGGTATTTTACATGAAGACTCTGGGACATTTGCAAAATTTTCTTAAACATCGCTACAAATGTTTCCGTGAAGTTTCTTGTAGGAATACAGTGAAATACACTTTTAAAGATGCCATAAGTCTGACTTTCACTGTTAACGCTGAATTTTCCGAAATAACATTGTTTTCCTATAGTTATCAACTGGATTTATCCACATTTTTGTTACCGGGGCCCGACAATAAGAGTTTTTCGCCGAAAATTCAAGTTTTCCCTCACAGTATTACATAAATTTTTCTATACTTCGAAAGCAGTTGTGAGAAAAAGAAACCCTCAGCAATATCACTTTGCGGAAGTCTCCAAATCCGTCAAATATCTCCGAATTTATTTCAGGTGACGAAATTCTGGAGTTACCTAGTTGTAGTTGAGGGAAGAAGAAGAATGATTAATGTTTTTGTTTGTAGTAACATTTTGAATGAAGAATCAATTGACATAACTTTTATTTTTTAAAATAAACTCCTTTGTTTTTCCCTATTCTGGGTAGATAAAAAAGTGCAATAACATAATCATTTGCCATTATTTATTACAATAATAATATGAAATGATTTTTCATTAATAATATTAGATTAATTTTTAAAGCATTATAGGGCACATCGAATACATGATATACAAATATACTCGTCTTGAACTTTATATACGGAAGTTGGAAGCCATTTTCAAGGTTCTTTGTATTATTTGAACAGACGTGGATATTACGTTTAGACTTTTACAATTATGCACAGACACATGACTTTTCATGAACTAGTAAAGTTCAAAGTGTGTAAGACCTCACGTTAATGTTGACCTTTTTGTATAGATTTGTTCCCAACTTGTATCTACAAGTAGACCCTACCTAACAATTCGTATTACCTCGTCTCTGTGCCTTTCGCCGTTTTCCCCTCTCAAGATTGGTAAAGTATGAATGTGAAGAGACAGTACTATAGAACTTTTGATTTCCATGAGGCATGATGCATAAATCAACGATTTTTGAATGTATTTCTTTCGAATTTATTGGGATTGCATGCATTATCATTTGAAAAATGATATTGGGTCGTCGTTCACTGATTTATTTCACATTTTTTTACAGTGATTTCCAGTTTTAATATAAAAGGACATTTTAAAATATTGTAGTTTCATGTATTGTCCATGTTTAGGAGAGATATAAATAAAGAAGTATATACATTTTTAAAGTTATTCTAGACATTTAAAAATAACCAAGTTTTGGAATATATTGAGAAAATGCTACGTATATTTTAAAACATTTTTCGAAACTCCACCAGGCTCCATTTAAATCATTCAATTTCCACTAGCCATACGAAGATAAGATTTATGTACAAGTCTATAAAGTTAATGTATAAGAATGATTCAACAAAAAACTGAAACTTTCAAATTTCAAATGATTTTTATTGAAGATTGTTTATTCCATTGCCTGACAAATTTAAATTCAGAATTTATACTTTTCAAGAAAATTCTAAAAATATTCAGTTTCCTCCTAAATTTAAAATACGTAGTCACATGTTGTCGTATCACATAATCACATAAGATAATACTATTCTGAGAGGAAAATATATTTGAGATAGCGTTTCTCAAATTACGATGGGTAATGCATATGAAAAGCACGTCTGTATCGCAGACTCCTCCTCAATATTGTCTTCAAAATATGTTCGCTTATCTCAGAAATTTAAAGGCCTTGGTGATTATTCTACTTTTCTAATCAAATCAATAATTCTCTAAAAACTGTAATCATAAATGAAGCGTATCGTAATGGAATGGGCCATTTGTGTGCACTCCTAATAAAATGACCGCATAGTTTACATTTCAATTAGTAGAACAATCAATACAAATTTTCTCTCTGTTCTTCTGGCAGATTGGATACAATAAATACTTGCCAATGCAATTGGTCCAAAAATAAATAGAATGAAATAATTTTCATGAACTCAATATAACTGATTTTTCCTCGAAGCAAATTTGTCGTTTACCCTATTGAACTGCTTTACCGTTCGGCAATTATCCTATGCTGATTTTTTTTTATTTCAACTATTTTTATGTCCAAACTCTTCCACATGATGCACGTGAGAGCATGGTGAGTGACCAACGAATTTATTTTGGTTCTATGTTCCTGGAGAATTTAAATGATATGAAATATTGTCAGTTACGAAACATTTCCTCTCAAAGCTCTACATGTTTCCTCCAAAATGCATGCAGAGTTTATACAGTATATTTTCTCATTTGCAAACTCCCAGAAAGCAAGCGGATAATATTGTCCTTGGCTTGTTCCCGGACCTTTTGATCTCCGCACAGATGGAAATGAAACGAAATGCAAATGTAATTTTAATGTTTTATATGAGTATGTTTTGTTACTGCTTTTTTTTATTAAAGGTGAAAACGAATTTTGCTCACAAATTCTGCATTTCATTAAGAGAGGAAGGTTTCCTTTTACGAGTACAGACAGAGAATTGCTCTCAGAGGATGAAAACAGATTAAAAGTCGAGGAGAGACTGTTTTGTGTATAGACTGTAGAACCACTTATAATGCTAACGCTCTGAAAATATGAATTAATTACGTTCCCCTGTCGTCAGGGTTTGGGAAACTCTCATGTAGCGTTTCTTGAGTGGCGTAATAATCCTTCTACACCTTTCCCCCTAGATACTTCGCAATTTCTTTCTGTTCCACAACATTTTTATGAAGCTATTTATCAAAAAATCATATTGTTTTTCTTCTCTGTAAAAATATAATAAGTAACGTAAAAATATAATAAGTTGGAAATATGAAATCTCTTATATCTTACTATGTTTGCAAAAATATTTATTTGATTTAATCATTAAGCATGCTATGAATACAATGTAATATTATTGTTAATTACCTTTCTTGTTGACAGGCAGAGAGGGGGAGGGCTACAAGTAGGATAGATTGCATTCGGTCTCGAAAGGCCCTCCATCTTCGTTTTACAGCGTGTTTCCTTTATTTCATCACGATAGTTTAATTTCAACGGGGTCCCTAAATAGGTACCAATTACGCCCTGGTGTCCCTGACTTTTCATTACAGTGCTGGATAATTTGGCGGCGCCTGGCGCCAAAGGGGATGAGCCTATCGCTTTAACTACAACGCTGCAATCGCCACCCCAGACGCAGCGTCTTCGATGAGAGAGCCGATTGCATGCACAGCACTCATCACCGAATTTGCGTAACATGGAAATGTTCTCATTCGCATTAGATTTCCCGTCGCACTCGACCAGTAAAAGCGTCCACCGGAGAGACCGTGATGCTCCCGGTAATGAAATGACAAGCACATTTGCGTATGGGGATTGCGTTGTTCTTCAAAAGGCCTGGCCGCTTATAGAGCTGCTTTTATACGGACAGTGTTTCTTGCTGCTTATCGGACGACAGTGAATGATTCTCGAAAACTTGTAGGGAGCCTCTAGAGGTGTGATTCTAAAGCAATTAATTCTATCAATTATTGAACCTCTCAGTCTTGAGAGATATCTTTTAGATATTGAAGTGAGATATTCGTAGATATTTATTGTTATTGATTTAATCATCTATTTCCGCGCTCCATCGTGCTGAAAATACATGAACTAATTCAGCAAAAGAGGCACACCCTTTAGAGGAGAAAGTAATTGTTGTGAGATGTTCATGAATGTGAGTACATCAAACATATGTTCAAAGAATATCAAATAAAGGTCTCCAGTTAACATTCCATCAAAGACGTGGAGTCCTATAATTTGATTTCTAACAATTTCACTCTACTCACCTAAGCGAAATTGTACTTGGAATCGCTTTTCACATGTACCATTTGCGTCAGAAGGATCCCTTAAATGGCTGTTTCTAGAATTAATTATTCCACTTCTTGTGAACTGCGTCTCTTCCTTGACATATCTAACATCTCCTTGCAAATATCAGGTCCTTGAAAAAGCCAAGTTCGAAACTGCATACGCGCTTCCCTGTCTTGTGTTTGTGTTTCACATTTGGAGAGCTGTAAGGATACGAACATTCATTGTTTCCAAACTGTACTCTTCGCAGCACCCAACCGAGAAGATACTCTTCTTGCACTGGTCGATGGATTTTCGTGGGTTTTCAAGGTCACTTACTTGTTTTGAAGCTAGAGAAAGGCCGCGTAGAGAGTTCAGAGATTTAAACGCATCGGATTCTCGTTTTATGAAGGGGTTAAGAAGTACGATTTACAGTATGATTGCGATATTCAAGTACCGCTCTTTCCTCACTGCCGACATAAACCGTAAATCGCAATTATAAACCTAGCCAAAAACTGTGAACATAAATTATGTCTGCGTGTTCCTCGTTGTAATTTTGCGACATTTTCATGCTAAATGAACGCCACAGAAGTCAAAAGTAGACTGATAAGTAAGTAAACATATAGACGAGAGTCTGTTTGAGTTTTTCAAAAATGAATCCCAGTAGCGAGTTTTTTAATATGCCGCATTTGAATCTGGTGGACTATTTGATTCCAGTGTCTCGATCGAATGCTCTGGCGTGTACCAACCGCTTTATTTCTACACTTGATAAAATTAACCATGCGAATATTGCTCATAGAGGAAAAAATAACTATGTTTATAGATGATTGTTCACTCAAAACAACTTTTAAAAAATTTCAGATTTCGTCCCTTCCTCACCAGACACAGGAATATAAACGCAAATAAGGTGGTGATTGATGTAAAATGAAATGGTTTTAAAGCAGCCAATAGAAGTAGTCCGCTTGATGCGATAAATGTATTGAAATATAGAAGTTGAATAGTTAGAACTTAAAAATGACTTAAATGTGTGAGAGCTCAAAACCCAACCGTTACCTCATCGTAGAAATTTTGGTAGCACCACACTGAAAATAAATATTGTAAATGTGTATTTTTTAATCATTAAAAAAGGGGAAAATATCTCGCTGAGGGAGCTTTCGGGCGCATTGTGATCTAAAATTTAACACAAAAGACAGAGAATCGGTGGGATCATTTCAATGCTTATTATTTTTTGGGATTAGAGGGAATCCTAGACCATTTGTGTCAAATTAGGACACTCGCAGCTCGGTAAAAATGTATTATTTGTTGAAACTACAATAAAATTCAATACAATAATAACTACAATAATATTCAGAATCGTACAATACAACTTTCCAATTTTCCGTGAAGCCGGACAAAGTCTAGCCAAACTGCAGTTTATCCAAAAGATGTCCAATAAGCAGTGCGGTTCTACGGCGCCCCGAAGAATCACCAATTTCGTAGCATAGTTCGTCAACAAAGCACTATGCACTCTTACAACTCACACTCTTCTGCGACGCCTCTTTTCCGTGCTCCGCCGAGCGATGACAGGTTGGCCCGCGCGGTGTCGGCAGTGGTTGCAGCGTACGGTCAGTTCCTTCACCCACGACGGAAGAGTCTCCTGCCCTGCTCTGTCCTCGCGGCGGATCATTTAAACAGCGACGTGTGACCACGACAATTGGGTCTTGGTAATGCCCACTCTTATGGATGGAACCAGGTTTGCAAATGACGCATGATGGTCTCGCCCAACTGGAAATCCATTTTTTACGTGGGATAACAACCCACAGGTCTGGTGGCAGCAAGCACCTTATCCATTTCCCTGCGTCTCCCTGCCCCTGAACAATCTGAATGTCTTTTTGTCATTAAAATGCGGGAATAACTTCGACTTGGCCAGAATCGAGGTTGTTTTATGTACGAAGTGGAGGGCGAAGGTTGGAGCCTGGTCAACAACTTAGAAATGCGCGAGCGAAGCGAATTTGGTACTAGTAAAAGTATTTTATCTTAAAGATTCGCTGACAATTTTTCGATTTCCAAATCCAAGGTACGGTTATTTTTACTTATATTTGCCATTTATTGTTGCTATCATAGTACCTACGAGCGATACCATTGATGTACAGCGCTGTAACGCCAAGCGGAGAGGCTCACCTTCATGCATTTTTACTCCACACCATCAGTATTTAAATCCAGTTGTTTAACAATCGCATACTTATAATTGATCTGAAGACAATTTGACATTTATTACGGTATTTGTGTCTATAAATATATCGAAAAATAAAAAAAAACTGCATGAGAATAATCAATATGTCATGGCGATTCCTGCCGTGGAGAAGTTCCGTTCGTGTTGGGGCGCTCCGGCCAGTGCCGCGGAGCTGCGGCGGCAGTAGCTTCCGACTCATTGCAGAGACCTCAAGGCGCCGTGACCGACTTTCGGCCTATTGATCCAGCAATCTGCAAGCGCAAGGGAGCGTCCACAGCTGCACGTGCTGAGTGCATGCGGCGCGCACCTGCGCCTCGGGAGCAGCGAGAGTCTCTCCGCGCCCCCTCCCCCTCCCCCTCCGCGCCGCACGCCCCCCAGCGCCGCTCCAAGGCTCTCGAGCCTCCCTTTTAGAAACGCGTTGAATTAAATCATACTAGCTGCGACCTGTGATATAATTAATAAATAAATTTATTGATTAATAATTTCAGTGGTTGTCAGTACTCCCATAAATGTAGTACTTTTGTATCGCGGGGTGAAAACGGTGATGTAGGAACGTGAACACTCAGCCAAATCATTTAACGCCTCCACACAACACCAATCAACTTTACTTTTACTAACTCATCACCTGGATCAATTACCTTAATATCGTCTTAAATCCATCTCACCTGTGATCTCAAGAACAAAAAAATTCACTCAATCAGCCATGTTCCCATGATTCACCCCCCCCCCAGTATAGAGGGCGAGACCTATCCTCCAATGTAGAAATGTAAAGGACCGGATAAACCATTCAATTCCTCCACACAACGCCAAAAATCATCCCTCACTGGATGGAGAGATTCAGTGCTGACATACGACCAATGCAGAAATACGAACAACCGGAAAACCATTCATTTCCTCCACACAACGCCAATCATCTTCCCCAAGTGGATGGAAATATTCTGTGCTGACCTACGTCGACTAACGGGGTTTCTCACAACCAGGTGTCTTCCACCAGCGTGCCACTGCCCCACCCGGGACGTGCTCTAAGCTCCCGACTGGTCTCTCGACAAGTATAGTAGTGTAGTGCATGTAAACGTAAGTGTTTGAAGGTAAGAAGTGAGGATAGGACAAGGAAGGGGAAGGAAAGATCGCGCGCGAGCCGTGGCCCGTTTGTTAGAAAGCTGCTCCGGCATTCGTTTAGTGTTGATTGTAGAAAGCACGGAAAGCTACCGACCAGAGCAGCCGTCCGCAAGAATTCTTCTCCAGACCGCTCCTGCATTGGGCCCAGCTGTGTGGATAGTGTCGAAACTCCCACCACCGTCGGGATTTGAACCCCAGGACCTCTCGGTCAGAGGCACTGCAGTGACATCAGCTTCCTTTTCCGAAGGATCCTTGCAGAACTTTGTAAATAATCGTTTTGAAAGAAAAAAAACTGCCTAGAAGAATCGAACTTTGAACGGCCAGCCTCTAAGCATTACAGGATAATACGCCCAATTCTTTCCAAAAGTAGTTTTTTCTAATACAGTTAAGCGCAGAGATTAAATTAAACAAAAAAGTAATTAGTTTCTTTAGTTAATCGCGAAAGATAATTTCTGTCGGTTTCCTTAAATTTAATATCACAAACATTTCGGGTTTCTGGACTTTACAGTTCATCCATGCTTTGGAGTGGGGGCACTTAAAAGAACTAAATCGACAAATATGTGTTAGAAAGTTTGAAGAGTAATACAAAGGTCACATTTTTTAGAACATAGTTTAAGAATCATAATTCGTGCCTTACTTGTCCCCATTTGTTCATCTCCTAAACTAAATATCACTATATGAAATATTAATGCCTTGCTGTTTTCTTAATAAAGTTTGAGCATCTCTTCTTTCCGTCGTTGTGAACTACTCTTCAGCGGCGTCTACTGAACCGACCCGAAAATTATTCGCCTGCCCCTTCTTCGTCCATGCCCAAACATATTGGAAAGTTCCAAAATTCTTAGTTGCTACTGTGAATGTGAAACGTTTCCTTGCATATCATTTTCTTTTACTCCTACAACACTTCTAACCTGATATTTTGAGTGTTGAACGTGAAAGATACTACTAATATCGCAAACACTTTTCACTAATGCGCCTTAAGCACTAAACCATTCGTATTTCATACTGTAATATTTAAAGTACTGTTCTTTTCAAGGTGTCACTTATTGGTGCACTTCCTTGAAAGGGATACCAATTAAGATTATTTCGAGAAGAAAATTCCTCTCTCATTTTTTCCAAAACCGAAAACCTCTTGATATACAGTACGTCTCTTTAACAAGTCAATGGTAATCATTGCGCATACTTTGAATGCACCTTGCACTAAAGACGTGATATCCGAATGTGTGTACGTTTCCACCTTTAAAAATATGGATTTATTTTGCTACTATTCACCTAAAGTGTTCAATAAATTGCAGTTCAAACGGCACCTGAATTGTGAAAGGTCTGTGAATCATCCCGCTGGTATAGCAGCGATGTAACAGCTCACAACGGAAGGACACATTGACTTACAATATCTGCGTTTGAAATACCAGAAACTTTTACATTTTACCTTGATATAACAGTCAGAAATTATATGCTAATTGCTCAAGAACACTGAACTATTTCAGCTTTACGAAAGTATCATTTGCATTAGCGTATGAGATCGCTGGTTCAAGGGTTTTTGCACTTCTCGATTTACGTTTAGATTTGTGTCTGAAATTTGATAAATATCTAAATATAAGTGAATTTATTAATGACTACGGTAGTGAATGCAAATTTCAGTTCATAAATTTAAACGTACGTTCCAAAATCATAAAACCTTTAGCGCAACGTAGCAAGTAGCATACTAAACTGTTTATCTGCGTTGGCAATGAATTAAATAAACATTCAGGTAAGATTACTTAAATTGTTATCTATTATTATGTCTCTTTATTACTACAGAAGCTTGATGACTTTTATGTATTAAATTACAAATGTTGTAACAGACCAGCAGTGTCATTTTAATAGTGTTTACAATAGTTGTTCGAAATGACCACCCGCACACACTACGCACCTCCGCGCGTCGCAAGAGCGATCCTCCTCGCACACGCAACAGCAAGGTAGATGCACTTCGATGTCCGATGCGCGCATTATTATCGCCCGCAACTCCTCTGATGTTTCCACAGCAGTAGACTACAAAATGATTTTCAAGTGTCCCCACAAGGAACAGTCGTAAGGATAGTAGTGGTAGCGCGGTGGCCAAGTCTCAAGCCCGCCTCGACCACATCGCTGACCGCATTGTTTACTCACAAGCGACCTTTTAACAGATTCAGGTCGAAAGATGAACTGCTTTTTTTTCTATTGAAATATATTCACTTCATTTGTGCATCAAAAAAAGTAGCTGCCGTCGCGCACTGGAAGCTAACAAAAATTAAAGAATTTGGTCAGTTTCGGCCTCGCTGCTTTCGCTCACGCCGTGGACAACCCTTGCTGCAGTGAACGACTTAGATAGTGCTATCAATGCTTTCTAGGATCTCTACTTATCAGTTATGTGTGAGAGCTGGGCGGGAAACTGTAATTCATTTCGGGGAATGTTATGTCTCCGCACACCAAATTTGTGGGTTTATTTTGTTTATTCATCAGTTAGATACTACAAATTAATCGCTATTAGTATGACCTAGTGACCTAATACGCAGTGACAAAGCGGCGTATTCGTCAAGGCGCCTTTGAGCGACCTTGATAATTAGTTCATTGATTATAATAATATAACTCAATCAATCAGTAGATTCCCACTCGCTCAGAGCTGTCTTGTCAAACAAAACAATAAGTCACAACAATTGTTGTTTTAGAGTTAATTCATCAGGTCACACCAGCATGGATAATGATAAAAATGACTATTACCGTAACTGAAGTGTATTACAAACGCATTCAACTGATCCATCATATGCGTCTGTATCAAACATAATAGAAGTTTGGCAAACAATGTTAGCTATACTTGCATACCTCAGGCACATTTTGAAATCACATCAGGTGTCTGTTTCTCAATGTCGTAGATCGGCCCGGAAGAATAGGTGCAGAAAACTGCTGCTGCTGTCTGTCTTGCGTGAGGATTTTCAGTTGCTCACGTATGTAGGTTGTGGAAATGTACAGTACCATTGCGTGAAAACTGCGCTTCGCTATTAAACATAAAACACCCCACTAACGATGCATTATCCACGTTCTGCTTAAGAAGCCTCTCACGGAAAGCACTCGAGATGGTTTATCTACTTCCCGCAAGAGCTGCACTCTCTGAAAACGGTATAGTTTATTTTTTAGAACACTTATACGCGCTGATAATGCATCCTTGTAAAACGCTCAACTTGCCGTGTACTAACAGTTACATGACCTGCTCGCCGAGGAGATCTCGCGGGCTGTCTGGATCGGCAGATTAACGTTCAACACTTTCCGTCTCAACAAATCGAATAAGCGCTGCGTATTGTCTGATCGGAAGACGCGTGGCGATCGGGCGTGATTTTTTTATTTTAGTTTCTGGAGTATTTTTAGAAAATATATCCTCCATATTAATTTTTTACAAGTTGCAATTTCATATTCGTATTTTGAAAAAACTATTTTGAAAAACAAATATTTTAGATGTAATTTTTAAGGTTTAGATCTTACGACACTTACTACAAGTTTTCTTGCGTTACTCCTTAATCCTGTGCAAAGTAATTTTGTGTACTTACACTTAGCGCTCGCCCATTGATGCGTCTCTGGGAGCAGTTTTTATTGGGGCTCACTGGTAGAATATTTTTGTAACTTTTAGTGCACATCCATTGTTATGTTGCTAAATTATACTTCTAGAGCGTTTCAAAACGCCAACTGCCGATTTTATGAGCATTTTTTCTAGAAGTAGCAATACCATTATACCTTAGATGCATATGCCCTGTCGCTCGTAACCTGTGAAATCGGAGCGTCTCCTTCCCCTCGCTGGGACGCTCGATTGCCGTGCCCTAGCGAGCACAAGTGTTCTTTGACAGCACTGGGTTAGGGAAAACCTATACATCGTGCGAAATCGGTTTGCGCCTTCACGAAATACGCTTCTAATTTAAGGCTAGAAGCGCGGCTCTGTTGTTAGTGATCAGATGGAAACTTTCCGAGTTCCTGCTGCCCGAGAAGGCGTTACAGATTTCCGAAATTTTTACAATTTTCAGATAAACATCTTTTTTTTTAGCGGACTAAGATCGTACTACAAATTCCCAAGTAAATGAAAAAGATTTATTAAAGGATATTCTGTCTTGAATCCTTAGTATAGAATATTACAGAAATGGATACTTTTAGTATTTACAATTTATAAATTGTTCAAGATGATGCGTCAAGATTGAGATTGAATATAATAACGCAAGGTTTTATGACAGCCAAGTAGTAAATATAGCACCCCTGTGTGTACTACTGTTTCGTGTACTATGACAAGGAATTCAACTGTAAGGGGACGAGTGTTCCAATAGAAAATTATTCTACCATTCTCTGCATAAAAGTTAGTTTGTTACAATTCAATTGTTGTTTGCTCATTGGAGTCAATTGGAATTTTTTTAGGGGTTGATAATTTCAATTAAAATATTGGGGTTGGGCCATACCAGTTAAATACGACTTCCTCACCAATACTGACCTTAAAATTATTATTATTATTATTATTATTATTATTATTATTATTATTATTATTATTGATTTTTAATTCAATAAATATAAGACTTTAATAAATCCTACAAAGTTTTAAAAATAGTTCTCTTATCTCCTATGTGAGTACATCGCAGAAAGGATCACAGGAACGCGGCATGCCATACCCTAGCGTTCTCGAACCTTCTTTCCCTCTGGTCCATCTCTTAATTCCTAGTAGATAATCTAAATTTCTGAGAGACGTCAACGGCTTTAACTATTTCGGCAAAAAGAGTCTGCAATGAAAAAAGTTTCGGAAATTTTTGGCGATAAGCAGTAATGTTTTTCTTGTTGTACAGCCGCGACTCGATGTCAATTGACCCGGAGTGAAACAGGTTTTGTCTTAAGGTACAGAAGTAATGTTACATACCAGAGGAATTGATTTTATTAACCATCCAATACATATAAAAAATTCACGAGTTCTAAGTAAATAAAGTATTCGTATATTTTGCTTTCAATTTCCCCGTGAAAAGTCAAATGTTAGTTACCATTATTTAATCCATAACACATCAAATATGGAGCACTACTTATATCCTCTCTATACATTTTCATTGTGTCTGGTAGCAGAAGACGACGACTTCTTAAAAGGCATAAAACGCGAAACCAATTGGACTCCTACAGTACTTATATCCCACGGTATAAGATACTTTAGACACTTTTTAGAAGTGCTCAGTAAAAGTGATGGAGCTGCCTTATTAAATAAGATAACTTAGCTAATTCACTATTCTCATTTTCCGTATCCCTACCAAGATATTGGTGCCAGGTGATAGACAATGCAAGAATGATCACTACTGACTTGTTTTTTTCTCGACAATTTTGAATTCATCAAGATTATTTAGATGATTGTAGTAACTGGAAACTTGCACCGTACGCCAAAATTCCAATAAGAAAGCGTTTAGGTCTTACCTGAATGTCTAGGTATGGAAGTCTGAACCCCTTACTCAAACTCACGCAGTGTCTTTGTCACCACAGCCGTCTGCTATATTTCGGCCAACTGGAATCATGACGTGTGGGGGAAAATATACTAACGACGCTTACTCATATTATCAAGAGAATTTGAAACTCTTCATTTTCGAGGAATGTAGGGCATTTTTCCATCCACAACGGAATCGTATAAGGATTTTATTACGTTTCAGACTGACTTCTAAATTTAGCATCTGCATGTGAAAACGTGTTATAGGTTTCCGTGATGAAATTTGTTACAGTCATAGTTTGGGTAAGTAATTGGTTTGAGTTAGCCCGTGAGTAAAAACAATCTTCCAAGTGTCTGAATGCTTTTAGTAAATCACTAGTGAGAAACTTTTGTTTTCCAAAACTACTTTATGTATACTAATGCAATTTGCCTGAACCCTCAATAAAAAAAGATGCCAACCATGATAAGATATGAGAGGCTCATATTGCGGAAGATATACGTTCCAATCCAAGTGACTCAGGCATATGGAGAATAGGAACCAAACAAAAAGTTGAAAATAAAATAAACGGTGAGGATATAATACGATTTATTAAAGCCCATTCAGTAAAATGTATACGACAGAAGCAAAGAATGCATAGCAGTAGGCTCCTAAAGAAAATTATTGAATGGGCAGTAGCAGGTGTCCGAAAGAAAAGGCCAAGAACTCGGTGGATGGATGATGATGATGATGATGATCTCCGGGTGCTTAATGACAGAAAGTGGAGAGAGACTAATGGACGGGAAAAAATGGAACAATATAGTCCTGAAGGCCAAGATCCACAAAGGGTTGTAGAGCTAATGGAAGAAGAAGAATGCAATTTCTCAATTCGAACAGTTTTTACTATGTTAAAATAAAATTTAAAAACACGTTTTGTTTCTTCTAACGCTTGATGCAATTTTTTCTTCAACGGAAGCGGAACCAATAGGTCCTCGACTAGCTCAAAGCTTGTGTAATATACAGAAATAACGGTAAATATCATCTAAGGCAGCGGAAGTCCATAAATACGCAGGTGTAAAGTACGTTCACGCGATCGGCATCATGCGATTCAGTCATTTTGTCCTCGTACTCGGTCGAATAAAGCAATAACATTTATGATAGCTCACTGGTATTTCGATTCATTTTTGAAAATAAACTTTCTTCTATCTTTAGACATGAACACTTCTTGTTAAGCAATCTTCATTTTAAGTGACTAATAGGAAGAAAACTAATTTCTAGAATACAGTTTTTTACGTAAATTTGGAGTAAATATAATCTTTGAAGTGTTATAATTACTAGGTAAAAAGGTTCTTTTTAGAGAAACTATCAATTTGAATTACTTTCTCTCTGCGTAGCTACCATTTAACATAAAGCTGATCTTGGGAATGAAAATTATTTTTTCTTTCAGATGTGATAGAGAGGATTTAATCACCAACCACCAACGAACATTTCCGCAGTTCCATGGTATGTATAAAGGATATATCAGTAGTATCCGAACAGAACTATTTTGAATTTTACGTTGTTTTACTCTAATAAGAAAAACATATATTACAAGAATGTATACATTTGTATTAAGATTTCTCTGAAAAAACAATACTGAGTATTTAAATCAGTATGGTTAACGACGATTAAAATTATTGCAGAGTCTAACTACGTCGTCTGACTGATATGCGCGGTGTCTCACTGTGTCGACACCTCGATTTTTATGAGTCTTCACCAACAGATAGTGTTTAAACGAAAATGTATATAGTCAAATGTTAACATAGAGTGCGCGAAAGTCTATCAGCAGTGACACCAGTGGCAGGTGAGAGTGCTAGCAACAGAAATTATGTTGGTAGCGCGAACTCCAGCTTGAAACAAAGTAAAACGTAAATTTCATATTCATGACAATCATATCAGATGCTGGAAGTGTTGTCTCCTTCACTTCCTTTCTAATGATCCCACTGCTGCGAACATAAATGCATTTTTAACAGGTGGCCCTGATTCGGCTCGGTGCGAATGCACTATCCTGAATCTGGGAACTGGAAGTGAGCTAAAATTGAAGCTGGAAGTACACCGTCGGCCTTTAGCAACAAAGCAAGGGATGGAGAAGGCGGCAGGTCTACGCGACTTTCGACGCTAATCGCAGCCTTGCCAGACTGTTACTTTGCAAGTCTCACCCGCAGAAGTGCGAAAATATCAGCAACAATAGTTACTTTGGAACTTGTTAGCAATTCGAACGTAATACTTATTTACACACACACACACACAATTTTAGAAATGCTATTGTGTACAGAGCACAACAATATTCAAAACAAACCGTCGTAACATTTCATTCTTGGTTTCGAATATTGTTAGAAAGATAATGCATAATCATAAACACAGAGTCAAATTTTGAAATGCTTTTCAATAGCTCAGGAGAATTCGCTCTTTCTTAGCGAGCCTTTCACTCCTAGTGGTTTGGAAATCGCAACCAATAATGAATTCCTATATAAGAGAAATTGTAAACGTGTCCCGAGTAATTGTATTATTATAAACTCGGCAAAGGAGGTCCGACCAAATATATTAATTACAAATCAACTAAAAATTTAACTTGTGGAGTATAATTTGAAAGTAAATTGTAAATTTCAAATTTCGTATAGTTAAATTGTTGTTTTTTTACCGAGTGAAAATGCGAGGAGTATAAAGTTAGCACCTTAATGGAAAAGATGCAGAAATGTAGCAGATCCAGTGTATCGTGTTCGATCTCGTTTTCAGTTGACTAAATGGGAAATTGATTTTCATCCTTGGGCTGGTAAGAGGTTGCCTTAACCCTCTCTTCGAGAGAGGATAGGGGGTAACCTTCACGTCCCTCTTAAGACCTTCTAACAGCCGTTGGTATCTTTACGAAACTTAATAATTTGTCCATTGGATGGTCTGGATGGCCGAGGTAGCTAAGAGCGCGTACCGACTCAGCGCTTCGATCCGAAGGGTCGCGGGTTCGAGTTCCGTCGAGTTCTGTCGCGGAGGGCCTCTCGTTCTGCTGACCCCAGATCCGAGGAGCCCTCAAGTGTGTTGGTGTCTAGTGAATGGTCAAATTTGTGTCCCATCGGGACATAAAGTGTAACCGGCTGTCTGATGTGTAAAAGCCCTAGAAAAAAACAACAACTTTGTGTATAACTCTCCTTCTAATTATTGCCAATGACATTACAAAGATTGGTATCATGCGTTTTGGATGAGGCATTAGCATTCTTAGAAGACGTTGACATATATTCACAATTAATAGTTTTTACTGATTAAAAAATAATTATCATTAATTTGTAGATACTCTTAGAGTTACTGGTTACATATTAATTCTTCACATTATTATAAGTAAACCATTAAAAATATATTGTACAATTAGAACTGAATTTTACGATGGTTTACTAAATACGTGTGAATGCAGGCTCAACGATCTGAAAATTGCAATTGAAATACACCAAAATAGTTTTAAATATTTTAATGTTACAAATATTTTTATGGCACATAACTTTCATTTATTATTTTACTTTGATTTTGAAGAGCTTTCTTAAGTTCTTGATGTTTAAAATGACAATAATTTAATTCAAGCATTGCATATACAGTCTATTTTCTGTTAAAAAAAGAATCATATCATAAGTATCTCACTTGAGCACATATAAATAACTATAAATTTACAAATAAAAAATAATATTTAAATTCGGAATCAATGAAAAATTATTTACAAAAATGCCTCAAGCCAGCTGGACACTATAGTGTACCTACAGTAGAGGGGGGAAGGGGAGGGCAAGGAAAGAGAGAAATTCTGGTTGAGCCAATTCTGGGAAGACAATGAAAATACAAAGCTTTGGTTTAAGTAGCTTTTAAAATAAGTTTTACATGAATTATCAAACTTTTGTTGTATAAACGTGGCATTGGATGTCAGGAATGAAATATTGAAACTTCAAAACTCGTGTAAATACCATGATCGAAAAAAGTGGTCCCATTTCTTACGACAGAAGGGAAGGTCAGTAAAATAATCCATTTCATTGACAGCATTAGTGGTGAGCTGTTTCACTCAATATCTGTAAGATTTTATTATCGGAACATAATAAATAACATGATTCATACGAGTGTTCTGTGCAAGTTTTATGTTAAAATCATACGCTATTTCGTGATTTTTAATGAAACAGCTATAAACATATCGTTAAGACGTTAAAATCCTTAGCAGAAAAATAATGAATGACATTAAAACAACATTTCCAATATTTCTTTGGGAGATATTCGAAACAATTTCGTGTCAAAAATTATAGGTCAGGAGGCTAGTATTCGACCCAGTTATTCATAGAAATGCTGAAAGCAAAGGCCGTTTAATTCAAGTCACTGGAAGATCATACGATTTGAATGTAGTATCATTCATTCCTACAGAAGAATGCCAGGTGACAAAACATCTTGGTAACAGGAAGATCACGCCTTGAAGTCTACGGCTGCCTCATAGGATTAGTAGAGATGTATTGAGGAACTGTATCTGAGAAAACTGATATCGTAGTTTTTAGACGGTCATTTTAGTATTTATAATCCGAACGTTTCAATCTGATGATTCCAACAACCTTGACCAAACTAAAAAATATTCCTCCGCTTTCTGAATGACCGTGGTAGATGCTCCGAACAGGATTACGTTATTTCCAAATAATTTTGAACAGATATTAATAAGTTAATGGAATTGCATTTCAAAGTATAATTTATTTTAGAATTGCATATTTCGTGTGAGTTCGTAATATGAAAATTCATTTTATTACAATGTTCTCCCTTTAATATTTTACAATGTCAGAGTATGAAAAGTTCGTACAAATGGCTTGTGAAGAACCAAGTCCACAGATTACGAATGAAATCATTCAGTGTCTGTGGCAGTATTTGATAGTTGTTATTATCAAAGTTATAGGGAGTATTGACGAGTATAGATTGAATGTGGTCAAAGCGCATTAAGAGTTATTGTCATTTAGAGAAGATGTATTTGATACGACAGTTCAAAAGAATTTTCGCTGCTTTCTCGTACACTCGAAGGAACAGTATCTACATTTCTCATTTACCTCCTAAGCTGTCAATGCTCTTACGGTATTACGTCGACAGTTGTGGTAATCTTGGACTTTCACAATTTTGTTCTATTATGTTCCCTCTATTTGCCTTATTTATATTTCCATTAATTTGTGTCCGCCCTCAAATTCTGCGTTGTTATGTTCAAGGGTTGAAATGTGAAAACGATTACCATGATGTGATTTCATATTTCATTCTACGTGCCCGTCAGGGAATGAAATTGTTCAGATATTGCGACTGAAATGGATGTAGACGTAAGCCGTCATTTACATTCAATCACCGTAATATAGAAGTTGATTGAATGTCATTTGTGTTTTATTTTATTATTCATTAGTATTAGCGCTATACAAGATTTTTATACTAAAATCTAAGTTAGCATTAGCCTTAACATGAACGATTCCATTCCCTCTGGATTGCTCAAATTCAATTTTCGTGTTATGTAGTTGGGGTGATTTGGAGGAACGGTAGAGGGTTAGAAATAAATTGCATTAGGTTAGATGAGGAAATGAGTTATTAAGGTGGTCTGAATTTATCCTTGGGGAATCTGGATAGAATTCTCCTTTGGTTGTTACTTACGGATGGAAAAGACGGTAAGGTTTGTAAAAATGGATTGGAAAGTTTTGAAATAACTTGGGTTGTTGTCAATAGATCCAATTCTTTATGCAATTGATTATTAGAAAAAACTACGGATCTTTTACTGCAGTACGAAGTATTTTGTTTTGAAAAGTTTGAAGTTGTTTTACTATAGTAGAGGCAGTACTTCCCCTAATGGGGGCAATCGTAGATCAGAAGTGGACAGAAGGCAGATTTGTATAAAAGGAGAGTAAGATTGGCCTTGAGAGCAGATTTTCTGTTATTTAGGGGATATAATTTGAAGAGGGCGACTTGTGGTTTGTTGGTTTTGTTTATGATACTGGGTTTCCAAGTCAGCCGCGTATGTGGAGCCGAGGAGCTTGAATGTTAATGACAGGTGAAGCATTTCATTGGGGTGAGGGCAAATGTGAACCGCGAAGCGCGAGAGCGCGCGGCGGCAGCTTCCGGGAAGAGATAGCGGGGGCGGAAGCGGCAGGGGTGGCTGCGGCGGCCGGCGCCGTCGCGGAGCGTCGCCATGTGCGCCGGCGGGGGCGGGGAGGCGTTGTCACGTGCTGGCGCTGGCAGCGCGCGCGCCGCCCCCGCGCGACAGCTGGCGACGCGCGTCGCACGGCGCTGGCCCGCGGCGCTGGCGCGGCGTCTGCTCCAATTCAATCGCCGCCCATTATCGGATTACGCGGGTGAGCGGTCGCGGGCGGGCGCGGCGTCGGACGACGGCTGCGCGGCGCCAGAGGCCGCCGCCGCCGCCGTCGCCGTCCGCGCAAGGCCGCCCGGCGATTGACAGAGGGCAAAATGGCGGGCGCGGGGTGCGCGGAGAGCGCCGAACCCCGGCGGCGGAGAGAGGGCCGCGGTCCCCTTCGGCGGAGGAGCGCTCCCGCAAGGGGCGGCGCTCGGCATTAAGGTCTTCCCGATGATGACCTCGTTCCTCAAGCGGCGAGCGCGGAAGCGCGTCGGCGGGGCTGCGTTGCGCCCGGACAATTAGCGACGCGGGGCACGGGCCGCAGGGTGGGGTGAGGACGCGGGTCACGGGGGCGGGGGCGGTCGCGTGCGCGCGGGGCACGCCGTGGCGCGGCGCGGCGGCCAGGGGCGGCGCGCGGCGGGGGCGGGGGCGGGGGCGGGGCGCGGCTGCGCGCTGCCGGTGTCGCAGTGGCCCGCCGCGGGCCCGCTGCCGCCGCCGCCGCCGCCGCCGTCGGCCGCAGTCAGTCGCAGCCCGCCCGCAGCTCCGAGCACAGCGCCGCCCGAGCCGCCGCGGCCGCCGCAGCGCCAGTCGCCGCGCAGCTGCCGCCGCCGCCTCCGACGCCCTCGCCGCTGTCGTCGGTGAGTCGCTGCGCCGGCCGGCGCCTGCCGCTCTCGCGTCTCATCGTTCGACCGCTTCGCTGCGCGTTGCCCACGCATCGATCGCGCGTCCTCGCATCGTTGGCCGGCTGGCCGGCTGCCGTGCCGCACCGCGCTGCGCTGCGCCCAGACGCGGCACGTGCTCCGCGCGCGCACGTGTGTGCGGGCGCGGCGCCCACGCTGCGCGCCCGCTGTGCGCCGTGTCGCGCGCGCCGCGTGTTCGCCCTCGCCGCCGTGTGGGCGACCCACGCTTCTCGTCACGATTCTCCGCGCTCGCTCCCCGGCGGGCGACCGACCGGCGCGGATCCCCCGATCCGTGAACATCGTCGCTTATCTCGTTTCCTCGTCGTTTTTTCTCACTTCCATCCTTTACACGTGCATACATCTCTCTTTTCCCTTCTCGTTGCCGGTGGGGCGACCGGCGGCGGCGTTCGGGACGCTGCGGCGGCCGCGCTGCGCCACGTGCACCGCCGCGCCGCAGAGGAAGCCGTGCATCATGGCGCGTTACGTAAGGCCGCCGCCTGCCCCTCCCGTCCGCCCGCCCGCCCGCCCGCGCGCTCGCAGTCGGATCGCGGCCGCCGCTGGATCGCGGCGCGCGCGGCCCGAGCCGCTACCCCTGACGCGCCCACCCGCGCCGACCCCGCGCGCGGGGCCGCTAATTGCGGGCAGGTGTGCGGTGCCGCAGTGCCGGAGGCTGCGAGCCGCGTGCCGCCGCCGCCGCCGGCCCCCGTATCGATTGCCCCGCCACCACCGCCGCCGCCGCCGCCGCCGCCGCCGCCGCCGCCGCCGCCGCCGCGCCGCGTGCTCGCCGCTATGCGGCCCGCGCGGCCTTGCTGCCCCTTCCCCCTCGCCGCCCCGTGCGCGGCGCATCTCGGCAGGTGCCGCAGCTCCGCCGTGCCCCCGCCTCGCTGCACCGCGCCGTTGGAAGCGCGTCCGCCGGCGAGCGCGCGCTCGTGGGGCGTTTCGCTCTCGGGAGATGCGGGCGCAGCTGGCCGTGCCAGCGGGCGGGAGCGGGGCGAGACGCTGCGGCGCGGTCTGATGCGCCTGCGGCGGGGGGCGGCCGCGACCTGCGCCTCCGCAGCCGTCGCGTGACCCCTGGCGGCCGGGAGGGGCGGGGCGGTGCCAGGTGGCGCAGCCCCGCGCGGCGTCGCGTGCCCTCCTGACCTCGACCCCGCGCCGCAGGGTGCGTGCCCTCGCGCGCCTCCCGCTTCGGCGAAGAGGGACCGCACTCTGCTGCACTTTCCCCCTCCTCGCGCGCGTCTGCCCGAATTCCTCGCCTGTCACTTCGACCTCGCGACTATGGTGTGCTGCTCGCTGCGGGATAGATGAATTGAATGATCTGTCATCCGATTGTTTTCATCCGTTGAATTCTTCGGCAAGCAATTTCTTGTTGCCTCTTTTGAGAATTATTTTTACATGGTGTAGAAACCTTACTGCGAATTGTTTATTGGGAACCTTAAACACGAGATCGCGCATTTGTTCCCCTAAACGTGAAAGGTTTAGTTTGGTATCTTTTTGAATGACGGTTATTTGTTTAGCGTGAATTCTTGTCTCCAGTAATGGAAAATTTTGCAAGCTGTATCAGGTGGTTTGACATAGCTAGAAAAGCTCCAGCGTCTCTCCGCGTGTGAGGGCAAACCAGTTGGCTGCTGCGGCTTCAGGTCTCCGTCGGGGGGCGGTTGCGGAGCCGGGGCAGCTCTCGCTGTCGCGTCTCTAACGATGTCGCTGCGGGGCAGGGCGCAGCGGGGCGCGTCAGGGGGTGGGGTCGGAAGACGTATCAGAAAGGAAAAGCGATGCCAAGCGGACAGAGCGCGGGCCGCTGAAGGCAGGTCGTCGGCGGGCGCCGTCGTTGCCTCTTCCTCCGCTAGGGCGCCGCGGCGTCCACGTCGCTGCACCACCGCCACTCGCGGGCAGATAACTTCCGGCGCAACCCGCTCTCGCCTCCAGGGATCTCTTCTTTCGTTTTGCTTTTCACGCTCATGCTCTACGATAATAATTATTTTGCTCTCGTTTCTCTTATCTTTCCATACTCCTTATTTGTCACGTCTTATGCCATAATCTTTCCTTTTCTATTTCATAATTGTTTTTACTTTCTCGATTATCTTGTGGTTAAAGCCCGTCCCTTCCATCAAATATTTCCATAAACCATTAGTTTTCCCCTTACTATTACTCAGACGTTCTTTTATTTCATTGCCTCTTCCAACACACTGTTTTTTTTCTTCTCTTTTTCTCGTGGTACACTATTTACCCGTCCCATGAACTGTTCTATTTTTATCCCCATTACTTTTGTATCCTTACTTTATCCTCTTCTTCTTATGTTATATTCCCTTTTTAATGCCTCGTTTCCTCGGTTCTCCTGCCTTTTCCATTTCATTCATCTCTACCTGTTTCTAATACTAGATTCGCTTCTCCGTTATGTTCATTCTATCAGCTACCTTTCTGCAATACTCTTTCTTCACATCTGCCTTAACCACATTCTACACTTTATTTTCCTTTAATTTCTCATTTTCTCTTTTATCCTACTTCACACTTCGCCCTTCCTCCGTAAACTATCTAGTTCCCTTTCTCATTTCATTTTTATTGCTTCCTCTTCATATTTACATTACATCTCTTTTTCACCATTCTAGTTTTTCTAATTTATTTTCTCCTTTCCTCCTGTTATGAATTTATTAACTTGCTTTTTTATCATTAATATGATGGGCGGCCTACGCTCTGTAGAAAAGAAATAACTTTCCCTTTTCAGTCAGTACATACTCAGTCAATTTCACAGTCCTGCGAACGCCTTCCCCGGTCTTCTCCATTCCATTCTTTGGTCATAGGGCCTTTCCTCCTCCGCGTCGCGTCGTTTCGGAATCCAGCGCCAATGCACCCCGTGGAAGTGATGGGGCGACAGGGAGCGGTCTGGCGCGCGGTGGGGGGGGGGGGGGGGGGGGGGCGTAGTCCGTCCGGAGGGAGAGCGTTTGCGGCGTCGTTTCTCTGAAGCCCTCAGCTGTTGCCGCGAGGCGCCGGCTGGCCCTGATGGCATCCGCCCCTTCCCCCTTCCCCCCTTCACTTGCACCCCACGCGCATTAGGCTGAAGCCAGCTTCTGGATACAACGAACTACGACTATATTTGTACTTCACGGGAAGGTCGAGGATGATGATTGTAGATATTTATATTATTGAATAGAGTTCTACTTCGTTTATAAATACATGGATGAATCTGTAACTCAAATATACCATTCTAACAGTATTCTACTACGTATTGTAGACCAATACTTGTGAACATGTGTGATTCTCAGGTATTGGTTAGTTGCTGTAATTTGACTGAAAATGTTAAGATATGCTCAAATAAAAAAAATACAACAGTTTAAGTTGTGAGATTATTAGTTCATTGATCTCGCACAGCAGATACTTCTTAATTATACATTACCTAAAAACGAAATATTTCAAACCCATATACAAATCCTTCAATAACAATGTACGTCTAAAATACCGTACCATCTGACGCATTTACCTAGTCTAATACAATATTTGTAAGTTGTTAGAACGTCGTGTCTTAACGTAGGCTACTTTTCTTTTTAATTGGTGGTGTTACTTCTAAGTGACGCGCCAGAGGAGTTTTGTTTCGTGTGCCCTACTGTTCACAAGTTGTTAGAATGTCATATTTTGTCAGTATTTTTTATTACTTATCTCGATTAATTTCATCAGGTGCAAAATAGGAATACGTTCGTGTGACCGGCGCTTCGCTTTTTGCCCCGATGAAACGGCACCGGAGCCCGACGTGTCGTGTCCCCCCGTCCCCGTCCGGCCGCATTGAGCGGCTAGCCTGGCCCACGGGGGCGTGTCTCCGCACGGCTTCGGTCACCCCCTCCCTTCCCCCGCCCCCGCCCCACCCTGATTGCGGGTGTGTGCTCTCTGCGCTCTCTGATTTCAAAACGCTCACCCCCCTCCTCTAACGCAACTTTTTTTATTCTACAAATTCAATCTCGCGTTCCGGTTATTGTTTTTTTACGCCTCTTTTATGGCGTCGGTCGTTGATGTGTAATAGTAGTTATCCCTCGGATTGCGTTATTTTTTACAGCGTTCTTTTTTGTCGTCGTGCGCGCCGCGGCGCTCGTGTGTTTCCGGTCCGGTGTTCGAGTCGTAAAGAGCGCAATGCACGACAGCGAGCTACGAGCGGTCGGCCGCTGCGGGCGCTGGGGCCCGAACGCCGGGCCTAATCTCTCGGCGCTCGCAAAGATCGTGTGCCCTTGGGGCCAGAAGTTGTTAGATTGAAATCTGCTCGTTGCGGGATAGTAATGAAAAGGTTACTTGTTAATTGGAATTATGACTATGTTGTGCGTAACTCTGTTTATAAGCTTACATATCATGTGAAATAAATTCATAAGAATTTAAATGGAGTATAATTATTCATTGAGGGAGAATTGAACTCTATAATCCCTTATTTTGCGTGGTGAGACTCGGGCCAACAGGCCTGTTCTTCCGACTGACCATGCAAATTTCGCTACACTCCGTTCATCATTAGTAGAGAAAGAATGTATCTCTCGGGCGACAAAACAGGAAAATTATGAATTTAGCTCAGAAGCTTATTGTAGTCTTGAGATCCTTGTACATGCAGTAAATCTACAACATACGACAGCCGGCTTTATCTCTGAAGCAAGGCGTCCCAATGAATCTGCGAACTTGGGTACAACAGCCTGATACGCCAACGCGGTACCATAGACACTGCGATCTGGTCTTTAATAATCTAGGTAGAATCTAGATAGAGGGAATGTTTGCAAGCGGCCGGGTTCAAACTCTTTGTCTTTGTCCCTTGCCGTTGTGTGCCAGCACTCACAAGATGGAATGTATTTGCGTCCAGAAGGCGTTTGATCGGAAAATACTCGTTGAAGTAACGCGATAAAAAGGTGACGTGCAAATCGAAAAATGACTACGCCTGTATTTCATAATGTTGAATGTTATGTCAAATAAGTCAGTGAGAATTTTCATAGAGTTCTGAAAAATGTGTTTCTTTTTAAAACGCTCAGTAATACGAGCTGTCAGTTATAGGCGTACCGCATAGAAAACAAGCACGAGAGTGGAGCGCAGGAGATTCTCGTTTGTCTTGATAAACATTTGCTTGCCATTTAAGTCTTTAAGTATTTTTGCTTTTGCCATTTAAGTCTGCCTTTGCTCCCATTTAAGTCTTTAAGTATTATAGCATTCTAAATGCGCGATCTGTAAAACGTAATTTAAGTAGTTTCGTACGCTTCTGAATAACATTTTGAAAGAAAATAAATCCTGTATATTTAAATGTCACATAAAAAACATGGAAGTGGTAAACAACGAACGGTTTATTCCCTGAAGCTTTTGCGTCGGGAGCTATAGTTAAATTTTCATTAACGATAATGTACGAATGTTCTTCAGGCAAAAGTTTAAATTACCTGACGTACACTGAACTTCGCTGTCGGAATGGCTGGTGGAATTTAATAACAATAAATGGATATGATTAAACAAGTACTGTCTTTTAAACACCGTTATTAAAGTGAAAGGGAACAAAATAAAAACACATTGAATTTCAAGAGTGTCTCCGTATTAAAAGCCACCATAGCCGGAAGTAGAGCGACTGATAGAATGCTTAGCACAAACACTCATTCGAGTTCTTTGGCTATTTTAAGTCTGACTAGGATGTAGAAATTGAATTTTGCGTATAGAATGTTTGAAAATTCTATTCTATATATTCTATATAATTCACTAAGGAAATTTACTGTTTTGTAGATTTTTAAGACGCCATCGATTCAAAACGTCGTAATTTTTGTTAGGAAATCCCCTAGGCGCATAATGAACAGGTTATACACGAAAAATATAGAAGTTTGTGTTTATACTACAACATGGAATCTCCATCACGCGTTCCGCTGCAACACTCGTTGCCATCGTGCAAAAATTGATAGCGGTACCTCCTAGGTACTTACATTCTAGTTTTCAATCTTATAAAGGGACCCGCGTTTTGTTTTTTAGATTTTAATCTACATAATTAGGCTTTTAACTTTCATTTCTTGTTAGGATATTTACCTTTTTGAGTACACTCGCTTTGAAGCAAAGGGGGACAGAAAACTGCAAAATATAGAATTATTAATATAACATTGAGCTATTTAATCGCACGAATAATTTTTTTTTCTCTTTCTAAATAAAAGGATATAATTATTAGAATGTGATCAAGCAATATACCAGGTTTGAATGATGTAACGCACAGTTCGAAAGCTATTCGTTTGAAGTGACGTTCCGGGATAAAGTTATTTTCGTTTGTTAACAATGATTTACAAAGTGCGGAATATTCGCACGAATACAACTAATTCATTTAATCCAATTAATCTTTATTATCAGTTAAAACTCTTTTGTAAAGTTCTATTTTTTAAATCATGAGAAAGTAATGTGTGTGTTCCATTTCTACTGCAATAAGCAAAAGCATGCAACGCACAATGGAACCCCGCACAGTCGTTGATTTCCAGAATCTAGCGGTATTTAAATCAAAAATGCATGTGCTCGAAACGAATAAAAACATACGTGAGCGGGTTCCTAATAGTCTTGCCAGGACTGTACCAGTCCCCATAAGTGCAACATTCATTTCTTAGAAGAATGAGGGGTATGTTCAGCTAGCGCTTCCGAGCCGTGCGGGCAGCCGTGTCACAGTCTTGCTTTGACGCGCTTGGTGTTGTTGCCCACTGCCACTGAATTGTTAAGGATAACTTGATTGTTCGATATGGACGAGAATCCGGAATGTTTGTTCATTAGAATGCACTAACGTTAAAAAAATTACATTTTTGGTATAATTTTATTTGTGAAAGTACCACCGTGTATTTGAGGCAGGTTTCTTAGTAATTCGAAATTTAAACAGAGTAATATTGAGTTGCCAGCAATTGCCAAGAATGCTCTTTGCACGATTGTATTCTCTAAACCTTCTGAATCTGAAAAATGGTGGCAAACGTTTTTGCCCGAATCTGCCCCTTTCCGAAAAAATCGATTTTTTTCAGATCGTACTGTCACTTGACGGGAGCTATTCGAGATCTTGCGTGAGGGTGAACTTTCTCATGCAACAGATTTACGGAATAGAAAATGCTAATGCAGTAAGCTTGCCGTAATGTTCTTGGAAGTATTCCAGAGGTAGTACTAAGTGAGAAGACACGGAGATTCTCCTGCCAAATTACTGACAAATGGAAGGCTTGTAACAGAATGATAGATTTGCGACAAGGAACCCAGCATGACAGGACGACGAAATGTTGTCTGTCAAAGAAGAAGCGCAGAAAACGACGAAAGGTAGATATGAAAAAGAATCATGTTCGAAGAGAACAAAAAGGCGAAAAGTATTTCGAGATTTTACAAACCCATTAAATTCGAATTTGTGAAGATGAGACCACATAGAAGAAATGTAGAAATAGCTTGTTTAGAAGAAAACATTAAGAAGCTTCAAGCAACAAAATTTAATATTGGGGGTGCAGATATCTCTGTACATCACAAGTGATTGAAATATATGACAGGAAAATGTGTAATTCACTTATGCTAAAGCCTTCTCGCAGAAGTTTTTTACTTATGATGCATTTCCAAAGCAAATGAATCTGAAACCAATTATTAAAAAACTTGCTATAAGAAAGCTTTTTATGTTGATCTTTCATGCTCAAATTAGTTTCTTAGAGTCCCTTCTTCACATTTCTTACAGACTATATTTTCTAAAAAGGCGGGTTCGTGGTTATGAAGAAAAGATACTGTAAGATCCCAGGAAATCGCAAATAATTGTTAAATTTCGAAAGAAAATGGGACTCTTTATGGACTTCCACAAACAGGGAAGTAGTACATCGAACAATGGGAACACTGTTCGGTAATTTTTACAAAATCTGGAGTAATATAATAATATCACTTGGATAGATGGAAGTTTCATTCTCTGCTTCCCTGTTGTTTTACAAGCATTGAGGAGCGGATATGATGAGACAACAGAAGCTTTCAGAAAAAACGCATTTAAAACAGCGAAAGTTTGTTACTTTATACCGACGGGTACTTCACGCCTGTAACATTGCACAAAATATTAATTCATGGCACTGATGTCATTAATGAAATGATTGACCCAATAGGACAACTGTCCGCAGACACGCAGGAAGCCCGGCATAAAGACTTCAAGTCATGTCGAGAAAGAAATACTCGAAAATCATGTAGAGTACGTGGCAATGAAGATCTGTTTCATTTCCTATTGATTTATTCTGACTCAGTAACAAGCATTCGGCTACTATCAACTAAGGAAACTGAACAGCTACCGACGAAAGTTTTGAAGTTGTGTATGTTTCTGAAGGTGATGTGCCACGTGAAGTTAGAATAGCAGATTCAGAGAGCGATTAATGTCTACTATTGTAACTTTTCTTGTTATTGCTCTTTATAATTTTTTATTTTCACTGCTAGGTGTGAATTAGAACAATAATATTTCATTTTAAGTCAGTGCCTCTTGAAGCTTTAGTAGGAGTATTCAATTGCATGCTCTCTTAAGTAGTTCCAATATTGTTAACCTGGCAATCCTTATCAAGACTCGGGGTAATGAATTTATTATTATATTTCGTCAATCATTACAATATAATAGAAAATGGAACAAGGAATAATTCTGACAATTTTAACCCCGACGGCTTTACCGTTCTCTTGATAATATTTTAATACCGCTAGATGAAGGAAATCAACCACTGTGCGCAGTCATATGTTGAAGGTCCACTGAATGAAACTGGTAATGCTACAGCAGCACACACATTCTCATGTTATACATAACGGTTACGTAATATTAAAATTTTTGTTGTTCGAAAATTTCGCACATTTGAACTTCATTGCATATATATATTGTCGCGGTCAATGGCGACTCTTAGGGAACGCCTCACTGACTCAACAAATGTTTCTAGAAATGTTTATATGCAATTAAATGCAATACTTGTCGCTAATGACCTAGATGTTGATGAAACCTTAAATAACAATAAATGATAATTAAACCATTGCAATTTTCGAGATTCCTGGTTGTAATGAATATCCGACGTATGGGCTGTTATTAAACAAATTTTACTTTTTGAGACAAAAAGTGAAAAAAAGAAGCATTTGTTTAAAAATAGTTACTAGTTAACTCAAAATAAGACAAAAATGCTATGTTCAAATATTTTTTCCTGACATATAAAGATATAATTTAGAAAAACAGTTTCATCAAAAATCTCTCATCAATTATGTAGTTGCAGGAAGTAGTTTTACTAAAAGTTGGCCCTGCACGACTTTTATAAGCGTTCTTTTATCTATTCAAACAAAAACAAAATATCAGTTTTTGAGAAATATTCGAAAACATTTTATAGGCTTCATATAAAATATCTACTTTTGTTAATGTCAGAAGGCCACAAAACATGTTTTTCTGTTAAAATATCGACACTTTGTCCTGCACCATTACATAACTTTTTCTATATGGACTTCAAAAGAAAGTAAAATGAGAGAGAAATAGTAAAAAGAGAGTTTCAAGTAAAATAAAAAAATGGACGGAGTAATAAATGGCCAAGAAAGAAAGGATAAATAGAATAAAAACTCGAAAGGAAAGAATTCATGCTATATTGACGCGTAATGCAATACGAATATTTTGAGATTCAAGAACAACGTAAGGAAACAGGCGAATTCAGGCAGAAGCTACGGAGGCCATGAACCCCGCTATTTAGAAAAGTACGTATTTTTCAAAAATAAAAGCAAAATGTTCACGTAAATATTAGAATTACGAGATTGCATCTTGAGTAATTCTTTATTGAAATAAATGTATTTCGACTATGTACCTTTTGAACGAAATCGTCCCGTATAAAGAAAAGTATTTAATACTATTTCTCTGAAATGCGGTATCAGTGACGATATTTCTCCAATTAAATGTTTAGAGCCGCCGATGAGGTGTAAAATATTCGTGAAATATACGTCATTCGAGAGAACAAGGCCAGGCGAAGATGTTACCGTAAAACGTTGTCGATATTAGAAGGATTAATGGACGTAAATGTCGCAAGAGTTGAACATAACATTTAATCTCAAATGTATAACATTTTTCCGCTTCATAATCTTAGAATTTTCAAATATGAGAATATTCCAAATATCCTTAGATATTTTTTTGTCCAACAATTATATCCCCTCTCTATCACGCTGAAGAATTTATGCTTTATCTAAGCAACTTAGTAAATCATTTCGCGAAACAAAATGGGCATAAGCCTAAATTTTAAAGTTCATAAATGAAAAAGTTTTTCTTGATATATTTGTATGTCATTTTACCAAACATAACGTAAAATAATTATGTGTTTTTCTATGTTGAATACTTAACTTTACTTTAAAAAATATTCCTAATAATCAAAATTAGAGGGGGTGAGGCGCAAGTATCTTAGCGTGACTGTTGGTGCCAAATAACCAAGCGCCGGCCCTGGGAGATGGTTATCGTGAGACGCCCGTCGGCCATGTTGGAAGAGACGCCCTCTGGGGAAGGCGATGCAGGGACTGGCGGGTCCGCCGCGACCCGCGACGTCTCCTTTACGCGCCTGATAAAAGATTCCGGCGGTGGCAGCGGCAGTCCGTCGCCTTATCGATCTCTCCTCCTCCTTCACTTCTTCTTCCTGTTCTTTTTGCTCCCTGACTCGGCTGGCGGACCTTCACTAGCACATCTCTTGGACCGCGCCCCTCTCTACACCGTCTGCTCGCTTGCATGTTTCATCTGTGTGCCGGCGCGCATCTCCATATGGGATATATCTTCCGTCGTTTTATTCGTCTCCCACCAGCTGCGTTCGACGCCGGCATCGTCGTTACCGCTGTCTTTGCCGTCGGCGTCAAGGCCTCCCTCCCCCCTTCGTTCTGCTCTGGCGCAAGTGGCGCTGTTACAGCTTGTGCCAGAACGGAATGGGCTGCCGAAAAGAAAGACTGATGGGGAAGGGTTTGGTGCAGTAAGGAGGAGTATGATCAGAAGAGGAAGTGGAAATAAAGTGTGGTAGAAGAAATAAATAAGAAGACAGGATTAGCAAATAAAATTCAATTTTCTGTCTCGACGTCGTTTTTCATGCGGAAATTGTATGAAATAAATTAAGTTTGGGAGCATTTTTCTCGAATTCATTATTCATTCGTACCATCAAGTACCTAATCTTATTCTTAAAAGTAAAAATTAAGATTCAGAAGAACATAGTTGATGAGTGACTTTTGTTTGCAAGTACTAACAGTATTTATCTTTTGTACAGTGGTAACAAATGGTTTGTGACTGAGAAGAGCTAAACTCACAGTAAAGAAGTAATTGGAACATTGGTAGACACGTGAGCCTGTTTTGGTTGCAAATACAGAAAATATTAACCTTTGGCACAGTCGTAACAAATGGTTATTTCTGGCGGGGAGAGACAGGCTCACAGTCAGGGAGTAGTTGGGTAATGATAGAAAACGTGTCAATAAAGAGATAAGATGGTGAGATACGGGCGGAAAATATTACTTGAGAAGGACGCAGAATGAAAGTCACAAGTCGATGGGAGACGCAAATACACTTATGCGGAAAGAAATAACGAACGTGGATCATCTGAACGCCTTGACAGCAGGTTGACGGATCGTTATAAACGGCCAATTAATGGGGTCACGAAATGAGTGAGAGGCTGGACGGAGTGGAGCAAGCCGGAACCCGGCAGTATGTGTTCCACGAGAGTGCAATAGGTAGATGGGACCGGGTAGGATATAGGTTGGTCGCATCGAGACGTATGAGAACAGAGGGTCGTAGCTATCTGAAACGTTGGAAGTAGGGGCAGAGAGAATTGAGTTGGAGCTGCTCGGGATAATAAAGTGGAGAGAAAGAAGCTAATTGGAGCTGGTTGAAGCGGGTTGGAGCCGATTGGATCTAGTTAGAGATGATGGGAGCGGGTTGGTATGGGTTGGAGCGGGTTGGAACGCGTTGGAGCGGGTTGAATCGCGTTGGAGCGGTTTGGAACGGGTCGGAGCGTATTGGAGCGGTTTGGAGCGGTTTGGAACCGCTCAAACCCGTTTGGAGCTGGTTGGAGTTGGTTGGAGCTGGTTGGAGTTGGTTGGAGCTGGCTGGTTGGAGCTGGCTGGTTGGAGCTGGCTGGTTGGAGCTGGCTGGTTGGAGCTGGCTGGTTGGAGCTGGCTGGTTGGAGCTGGCTGGTTGGAGCTGGCTGGTTGAAGCTGGCTGGTTGAAGCTGGCTGGTTGGAGTTGGTTGGAGCTGGCTGATTGGAGTTGGTTGGAGCTGGCTGGTTGGAGTTGGTTGGAGCTGGCTGGTTGGAGTTGGTTGGAGCTGGCTGGTTGGAGTTGGTTGGAGATGGCTGGTTGGAGTTGGTTGGAGATGGCTGGTTGGAGTTGGTTGGAGATGGCTGGATGGAGTTGGTTGGAGATGGCTGGTTGGAGTTGGTTGGAGATGGCTGGTTGGAGTTGGTTGGAGATGGCTGGTTGGAGTTGGTTGGAGATGGCTGGTTGGAGTTGGTTGGAGATGGCTGGTTGGAGTTGGTTGGAGATGGCTGGTTGGAGTTGGTTGGAGATGGCTGGTTGGAGTTGGTTGGAGATGGCTGGTTGGAGTTGGTTGGAGATGGCTGGTTGGAGTTGGTTGGAGATGGCTGGTTGGAGTTGGTTGGAGATGGCTGGTTGGAGTTGGTTGGAGATGGCTGGTTGGAGTTGGTTGGAGATGGCTGGTTGGAGTTGGTTGGAGATGGCTGGTTGGAGTTGGTTGGAGATGGCTGGTTGGAGTTGGTTGGAGATGGCTGGTTGGAGTTGGTTGGAGATGGCTGGTTGGAGTTGGTTGGAGATGGTTTGGTTGAAGTTGGTTTGGTTGGAGATGGTTTGGTTGGAGATGGTTTGGTTGGAGTTGGTTTGGTTGGAGATGGTTTGGTTGGAGATGGTTTGGTTGGAGATGGTTTGGTTGGAGATGGTTTGGTTGGAGATGGTTTGGTTGGAGCGGGAGGGAGCGGAAAGAACTAAGCTAGCTAGAAAGGCTCTGTGCGCGACTAGCGAGACGGCGCGGCGCGGCGGTGGCTGTGGGAGAGCCGCGCCGAGTGCGAGGGAGAGAGTAACTTTGCACTTTACGGCGCGGATTAAGCGCTTGACGTGCGTTATTGGTTGAGCGAAAAGAGGGAGCGTGGGCGCGGGACGTGACGAGCCGAGGCCGCTCGGTCGCGCTTCGCTGTCGCATCACAACCCTGCGGTCGGCCACAATGGGAATTCCCATGGATATGGGGTACTACACTGTTATGTTCATAAGAGGAACTCCATTTAATACCGTGTGATGTCAGTGCGAGAGGAAGCAACACATTTCTTATTTTCAAAGTAGGAAATAAAATGCTTCGTGGTACGCAATTTGCATATCGACACAGAATTGAATCGTTACTGATTAAAAATTACTGATAATCAAAAATATACATATATTTCCCTCCCAATATTACAGAACAGAAGAATATTACAGATTGTATCAATGAACGATGAAAATATTACTTACCGAGCTCAAAAATACACTTGATATCACGATTGAGATCATCGTTGCCCTGATCATGCTGATGTCATGTGGCACAAAGTTAGGTATAATGGAAGCGACGTGGCTGATGTAGGAATCAGAGTGCCAGCCAGCTCCATGTGCCAACCAGCCTTGATCTCCCCCTTGAAGTGTAGTACGTAAAATGTGATTTTTAGTCAGGTTTTTCAGAATGTATTGACATGTCGGGAGGTACTAATTCTGCCATTCTCCGTGAAATTCGACATCTACTTTGGTAATTAAGCTTCCGAAATTCATCCAGTACTAATAAGTTGCGAATTAAAAGTAATAATACATAAATCGTCTATTAATGTTGCTAATATCCAATGCGCACAGATATTGAAAGAAAAACTATGCAACCTCTACCCATGTGAGAGCTGTCTAATGTTTCCTTAGATACCTGGGAACTCGAGACATATACACAAAAAATCAAATAGGTTTGATTTCCACTGAAAAATGCAAGTGTTTAATTGAGTTATTCTTTACATTTTCACACCTCGTTAAGAGAAAGGCAACTCAAGGCTCCTAGGAAGAGGCCACCCACCATTACGAATTTGTTATTCAAGTGTTGCATTGTAGAAGAGAAACCTTTTTGATATTCTTGGTATATACAGAGATGTTATACAGTGTATATACTATGCAAATCAATTGTAGTATAGACGTGACGACTGGTTTTGTTAAAATTTTTAATTTAATGCCGTGGTATATGAGAGGAGTATTTTATTAGTTGCTCCCGAGCAATGTGTGTGCTACTTTCTGAAGAAGAAAAATTTGTGTGCTTTTGTTCAGTAGCATTTTTGCTGTTGCAGGTCGCCAGTAACTAATATTGGCACATACATTTTTGGTTGAGCCTTCAGTTGCTTGACATAAAAAATGATCTACAAAATCCAGTATGTGCTCGAGTGCCCATGAATTTATAGGAAAACAATGCAACTTATTCCATATTTGTTTCTTTTTTTGCCTGTGATTGATGTTGAGGCTTCGTTGTGTCTGATCAGTGATCAGCGGCCGCCACCCCCTGCTCTGCGGCCGAAAGAGGAGAGGGACTCTGTAACTCATAAATTGTGGCACACGGATTCGTTATTTCATTACCGGTGCAAATTGGAATTCTTCCTGCTTGCACCGATTCTCGCACAGCAATAGGGAAAGGAAATAACTGTCCTGTGTTGTTGATGAACTCTTGCTAAAAGCATTCTGTGGTGGAAAAGGACCTTGCGGATTGTATCAATGCAGAAGCCGAAAAAAATGAGAACGAGGCTTGTGAACGGGCCAAGAAGTATTTGTGGTTGTTTTTGGAATATATTAACAGATTCGATATTACATAGAACGTTTTGTTTGCAAGGTAGGAATTTTATTGCCTATCCTTTTGACAATTTTGCCGGCTTTTAGCGGTTTCATAGTTATTCTAATATTAAAACACATTTCGAGTGCGTATTGGATTCCACAAAAGATTAACGAAATTGGCTTTTTTCTCAGAAGGAAATTTGTGCCCCACACTTTTCCTCCCTCTCTCCATCCCTATCTCAATCTCTCTTTTTCTCTATCTTTTCGGTATGCATTACTTACAGATGAAAATGTTATTTTGGTGTAAATGGGTCGATTTGTTACTTTCAATATTCGAAACGTAAAAATAAACATTTAGTGCAGCTGAGAAGAACATTTGCGGCAGAAAGGTTTGGCTTGTCTATTTCCGGAACTCAGAGATGGCATGTCACAATATATAAGCCTATGTCCTACAATCTCCGCGACGTAGTTAAGTACTTCATTCCTCCGCACTGTCGGGTATTAGGAAGGACCGTTAAGCATGTATCCGCTTCATCTATGTCTCTAAACCAGTTGAGATAGCTCATTGGCAACATCGACGACTCTGCGACAATGCTACCCAGGAGGTAGTAGGGTCCGAGTTTTGCTACCTAGGAGGTGAGGAGGTTCGAGGAGGTTTTGCTACCCAGGTGGTGCTAGGGTCCGAGTTCAGGAGGTGGCAGATTCTCGAGACTAGCGAGTCCAGTGGCTCGAGTCGAATCACTGTCTTGTGGATAATTCTAGCGGCCGTCTACTCTGATCAGTAGTTTTCTGCGATTTATTCAATCAATTTCAGGCGTATTGTGGGGCAATACCTTAACACACGGGCCACAGACCGCTCCCAGGGGCGAGACACGATTGCTTAGGTAGTCGCGGTTTCTGGTGGAGGAATGTAACCGGCCACCCAGACTCTGAGTTTCACGTCGTAACTCAAATCTGAGGTCACATCAAAATCCTCAAGTCAGTAGGTGGCTTACTCCCGACCCTTGGGAGAAGACGGGTTGGGGCATGGGCCTTGACCCGGGGGACCCCATTTGGGCACTTGGCTTCGTCGTGTCAGTGGCCAAAGAGGGGGAGTTTGTCCTGGCGCATGTGAGTCGCGCATCGTTTGGACTACGGTACTAGCCTGGATAGCTAGCAGGGCGGCTCGATCCAGGCATTGAATGCGGAGGTTGCCATAAGGGCAGACTGCGTTCCGGCGGGATGCAGATATTAGCCTGTCGGTGTACTTGTGCGTTGGAGGTTGAGATAAAAGCGACAACTTAGGTACCCACTCGTGGTTAACGCTCCCTGGTGGAGCAAGTGCATGTGTGGTGCAGTAGACCACACAGAGTTCATAATGACTGCGCAATCTTTCCCATTAACCGATCTCACTTATTCTTACATGCACTACTCTACCGCGAATGTCGATAGACCTGTTAAGAGTTCAGAGCTTGTTCCGGCTGGGGCGGTGCGCAATTGGGTGAGATAGTTGGAGGGGAAAAGCCCACAAGCCGACGTATACGTCTGCACCCTATCACGTTTCAGCGAGGGAGGAGCACATCTGTCACTCTGGATGTAACATTCACTACACTTACGGAACTAATGACCTAAATAGTAATAGTGGAATAGTAATAGTAGTGTAACAAACTCGCCCGGAATCAATACTCATTCATTTCTCACTTCATATCTAATGGAGAAGCTCTTCCCCAGTTGTAATTATTGCCGAAAACACCTTTGCTCACAGTGTTGTTTGAATCTTTGAGATTGTGGGAGTTTGGTTAAGAGGTCCGTTTTCCACAATCGGAATCTGTTTCGTAATGGGAAAACAATTTCTTCTCCAAAATAATAATGTTTGTATGTGTTACGTTTGTGTGAACAGTACACGCTGTATCTGTTTCTTTGAATTGTTGAAATGCTTATTTGAGATAATTTTGGATTTACATTTTGAAAATTAGCGTAAGTAACTAATATCAAGTGATTTTATTGCTCTCCAAAGCGTGAATACTGAGGATATTTTGTTTTTTACGAAATTTCATGTAAAGTACTCAGTCGGTTTTGTCTTGATGATTCATCACTGAATGAGATGTTTGGGTGTTTACAATGGTATCGAACATTTTGAGCGAATGGAAATTATTGGCTTAGAATCTCTGTATATATTGTACGTGGAGTAGATAACGTCGTACGTAATGAAATATGCCGCTGGTTCCGTGGAATCAAAAGCCTTCGAAAATCCGTGAAAACAAGAAAATGTTCAGAATCAATATTTTCACCAGATCGTCTCTTGGGGAACGCTTTTCGCAAGAAAATTCCGAGTTTGGGCGTTGTGTAGCATAGTGCGCAAACGTTGCCCAGGCGGCCGGAGCGTCGAATCGGGCCCCCTCCAACGGCGCCCTCCCCCCCCCCACTGGCCCCGAACGGGGTCGCGATGGGCGCGATAGGCCGCGCCCTCGTTCCGGGCCCTCGCCCCCCCCCCGCCGCGCCCCCGGCCGCCTTGCAGCGGGCGTGCCCGCAAACTCCTCCTGACGGCTGTCCTCTTTTCCAGGGCCCTGGGCGATGCCTTTACTGCCTGGATGCAGAGAATGGGGGAGCGGCACGATAGCCAAACCCTGGGCTTTTCGTTTGGAAGCTAAATGCTGTGCAGAGGCGCGGAGCCGATGTGAACGAGTGATAGATTATTTTGTGCGACCGGACGCGTCATTAGTGCCGTAGATGTGCATGCTATTGACCAGGAGGTGGCGGTGTTCGTCGCCCGCTGGAATGAGAAATGCGGTGCTGACTTAAATGTCGGTTTGCGGGATACTGCTCTATGTATATCCTCTAGCGGTGCGCGTAACCAGCTGGGACAAACTATAAGCTCCAAATAGGCGCCCGACTAGTGTAATAGCGTAGTGCACGTAAGTATAAGGTGCATGAAGATGTGTTTGTGTAAGGGAGATGTGAGAACAAGGATGAGGAAGGGAAGATTGCGCGCGGTTCATAGTGCGTTTGTTGGGGCACTGCTTCGGTATTCGTCTGCTGTTGATCGTAGATACCACCGAAAATACTGAGGCGAATAGCCGGCTTCTACAATTCTCCTTCAGTCAGCGGCTGCCGATGTGAACGACAAAGTGAAGGATTAATAGCAGTTCGAAAAAGTGTATGGGGTTTCTTTTCGTGGAACATAATTTCCCTTTCCTAAAGGGTCGAAGTTTAATGTCTCCTCGAAATACCACAAGAGAGTGTTGAATGTGGCAGTAGCTAACTTATATTTAAAATTTCAGATGTTTGTTTTAGTGTTATTTGTATCCATACCTTACAATCCACAATTGTTTATTGATAGCCTTATGAATCGTTATCTAAGTGAATCACAGTACATATCAATGAGAAAGCAGCATTTTTCTGATATCAGTTTGAAGTTAATGTTTTAGTGTGATAATTTCAAAACACACCTTTGGCATTGAATTTTGAATGTAAGAGTCATTGGTTGTGATACGTTGCCAAAGGATCTTCCACCATTGTTTTATTAAGTTAAAGGACGAAAATGAACACTTTATATTACCTATTAAATTTCAAGTGAAATATAACCATCTAGAAATGAATTTCTAAATAACAAAAATTACAGAGAGCATCACCACAATTTCGTAGTGCACGATGTTGACGATATACAATACAGAAAGAATGAATGCTTTTTTTGTAGTTACGCATATGACTTTCAAGGGAACATTTTACAGTACTTGTTTTTTGTTCCCTGAGATGCTTCCGTATAATCCATAAAACAATGGTATATCGCGTCAGCACTTTGTTTTGTGACGAGGCAGGCAATGTACGTCCAAGCAAAAAGGAGAACATGACGACATGGACACACGCACGGCAAACATGCTATGCATGTTGGGAAACTCCACGTGTACTCACCGAACTCGTTTCTGCTATGGAGAAACGGATTCTTTTTCACTACTTGCAATGAATGTACTGAGATTGAAACACCTAGACAACAAAATATCCGCTCCATTCGCTCACTTTATACCAGGTCTTAGCAAACCCGAAAGCATTGTGCAATTGCCCATTAGATTATTTACCTTCCTAAAATATCTAATCAGTCATGATTATCTTAGTTACAGTTAAAATGATAATTGCTTAACAATATATTTGAATTACTGTTAGAGAATGCAATTTAATTAAAATTGATTGCATATTAGGGCTGAGCCACTTACTTCTGATGGATCACTTCTGCCTTCTTGGTGGTCTACATTGCCTCAAACCTTTATCTAAACTTTGCAGAATTTGTTCTTTGGGGAGAAGGAAACCTTTAATAACAGGCGAACCACGCGGCCTGTAGCCTCCACTGAGCGACCTTGACCTTTGGTGAGTCGAGGGGCGGGGATATGTGATCTTCGCGCGCGAGACATTTCCCCTCATCTTCGCAAAGAGCGCCGCAAACGCTGCCAAACCGTCGCTTCCCCGCGTTCGATAATTCTTATACGGAGTCACGCAAGAGTTCTCCATTCGCCCTAGTGTCACTCAATGCCACCTTCCAATGTCCGCTGGAAAAAAAGTGAAACCTGCTGAAACGTCAACCTCTATTAAGCGGTTACCCAGAGTAACGGCAATTTTTTCGTAGAACCGACTTTTTCCCCTATAGCACGCGCAAATTTTCTTCTCTTTGCGGCGGTCAACTGACTCTGCGTTCAGAAGCCATGCACATTTCGTAAATCTATATTCAACGGTTACGTGTTCCTCATGATTTTGTGATTTTGATCTGTAACGCAATAAAAAGCGGAATACCGGTTTATATTTCTGAATATTCAGTATCATCTTGTAACGAGACGCCATGTTATATTACATAGAAGAGTGGGCGGTAGTAGCTTATTTTGCGGAGTGATTAATTTGTGTTTCAAATATCGAAAGATTCACACTTTGAAATATCCTGGAGTGAAATCTGAAGCATTGAGTGAAAAATCTGTTGGGAAGAACGTTTTACGAAGTAGAAGAAGGAAATAGGAATGTGGAAAAGAAGAGTGCTTATGTTAAGAATTGAACAATTTTGTATAAATGTTATTTAAAGTGTATAGTATAAAATCTTGGGATATTTTGTAGATCCAGTGTAACTAAAACATGTTATTTAGAACTCGGTATTAACTTAATTACAAATAGAAAATATGATCAGATGCCCACTCTGCGTATTCCCATAACCTGAATTAAGCGGCGTGCCGTTGTAAATGCCTTTTTTCTCCGGAACAATAAGTGGCCGCTTAAGTCAGGTTTTACCGTACTTCAGTCTCCTACCATTCTACGTAGTGAAAGCATTTAATCACCTTTAGCCCTTTGGCTCCTACTACCGCTCACTGTATTGTAGTGTTGTGTGACGATTTTTATTCATTGCTACTCATACTTTCATTTGAGTCCTCTATCGCTCTTTGAACGTCACTCTGTTCTGAAAGATGAATGATATCCATTCTGGTTCCTAAACCACTCATTTTGCCCATTGTTGCCTATTCCTATCGCAATCGTTCCGGGGAATTTGTTGGTTCTTCTTACTAATAGGCGTTCATCTCCCGCCTTCATTTTTACCATCGGACTTCGGATTTTAGGTAAAGGACAATTTTACTTGTCTAGTAGATATTCACTCAAAATTAATTATGAACTCATTTATTACATTTCGATATCAGAGAACAATTGTGCCTAAAATGCCTATTTCAAAATTAGTGACTTAGAAGTACGTATTCCTTAAAGTCTAAAATTGGCTCTTGGATGCAATTGAAAGCGCTGAGAATGAATGCGAAAGCGATCTTAATAAAAAATTCAGACTGAAGTTGAAATTTGTATCAAATTGAAATCTCAAATGACCGTGCTGCGTTCTGCATCGGAAGAGCCAGACACAACGCACCACCTGATACATGATCATTAAAATGTGCACTAAACACAAGTGAACAATTGAAATAATTTTTTTCTGTGAATATAAATATTGAGTAGAAAAGATAATTGATATTTGATCCCTTCATTATTTCCTGAATTTCTTTTAAATAATTTATGTATATATTAATAATTATTAATAAAACAATATGAAGAAGAATTATATTTACGTTGACATTCATTGTTCTGTCAATTTTTATTTCCTATTTAAAACAGAGCGTATTATTGTCTTTAAGATCCTATTTTATGCGACTCAAATATTTTTTTTTACATTTATTAGAACTGCAATTGGGTATAACCCGGTGGCAGTTAAGTGACAATAATTGCAAAAATTACAACACTTACATTAATAATAATAATTCTAATAATGATAATAAATATATTATTATTATTATTATTATTATTAATAATAACAATAATAATAACAATAATAATAACAATAATAATAACAATAATAATAATAATAACAATAATAATACCGTACAATACAGTACAAGACGAATATACAATATTAAAGTCTGAAAATCCGATGGTTTGTGAGTATCATCCTTAATCGTGGTGTATTCGCAGACATTTGCAAACACTGAAAAATAATGCTTACGTGTTTAGTATTATTCTATTTAGTAGTTTAACATTCAACATACAGTTTTATTGAAAGTTTCTTTTAAAGCACTGAATGTTTGTAATATCCACTTAAAGTAGGTCTTCTAAAAATGAAAACGAAAATTTAGCTTTTTTTGTGCCTCACATGGTAGAGTTGAGTAACATACCTTCTCATAGACAACCATTTGATTTGGAAACTGCTTCTGTCATAAATACCATTTATAACTTATGAATGAGGAAAGACTTGTTGGACAACGAGCTTTCGCGCAGTGTTACCGCTTGAATCAAGTGTAGTCCGCACAAACGTGCGACTACAAAAAACGCAAACTGCTTCCTCATCGTTTTGATTAGGTCATAGCGCCACCCTAACTGCACTTGATTGATTGTAAGTGATTCCGGCCGCATCAACTACTAAGGTCATTAGTCCCGATAGTTTAGTGCATGCTTGTTTTCCTCGGGAGATGGCAGTGATTTTCTACTTCTGGATAGCGAGATCCGGCACCGACCTACCGTCGAATAGCGGGGTGTTTCTCAACCAGATATCTCCCACCAGCGGGGCACCGCACCAGCTGGGAACAGCTCCTGACCAGTCTCTCGGCATGTGTCGTAGTGTAGTGCATGTTAGTGTGAGTGCGTGTGAGTATGAGGCGAGGACAGAACAAGAAAGAGGAAGGATGATAACACGCTGTCTGTCGCCCGTTTGTTACGGTACTACTGCGGCATTCGCCTGGTGTCGATTGGAGAAACCACGGGAAACTACCGATCAGAACAGCCGGGCGGTAGCTTCTCCACCAGACAGCGACTGAATTCGACCTAGCTCTGTGGCTAGTGTCGAATATTCTGCCACCGTCAGAACTCGAACCTATTCCCTCCCAGTCAGAGGCGCTGCAGTGACATCAGTTGATGACCTGAGCAACCTCTCCCGGTCCAAGCGCACTTGAAGGCGATAGGTTACGCTTCCTCCCGGCGCCTCCGCCTCTCGGAAGCGCCCTTCGGGACGTCGCGCCGTCAGTGGGAGCGCCTCTGCCGCCACCTTCACCGCACACACTCCCACCACCATCGCCGCTTCCCTCAACATCCCTTCGTTGCTTCCTCCATGTATGTTTCCGTCTCCGTTGCACGCTGCATCCTTTACCATCTCCATTGCAGACAGATCCGCTTCCAAATCCAAATTTGTTGCCGAATCCGCTTTCGCTCCGTCTTCGCGTCTGCCTCCGTTTCCGCCTTCCTCTTCACATGTGCCTTCGTACTCACTTTCCCCTCCGCCCCCGCCCTTCGCCTTCGCATTCGCCGACGCCTTCGTTATCATCTTCGCTTTCACCGTCGTTCCCGCCTTCGTTTGCATCCCCGCCTTCCCCGTCTTCGCTTTCGCTTTTGTGTCCCCCTTCGTTCCCGCTTTCGCCGTCATCCCCGCCTTTTCTTGCATCCTTTCCTTCACCCCGGCTTCGCCATCGTCCTCTCCTTCGCTTCTGCTTTCGTCAGTGTCTCTGCCTGCGCATTCCTATCCACCTCCGCTTCCAGCTTCTCGTCCACTCTATCTTCTCTTTCAGTCCTACACATCTCCACCGGCACCGCTCTCACTGCGACAGCCTTCTCGGAGTTCAGCCATATCGATGGCGAGGGCGACGGCAGTGACAGGATCTTGTCCGTCGGCGTAAGCCGCGAGCGCGCTGGCTCGCGGCTTGGCTCGACAGCCTGGCTACGAAATATCGCGGTGACGGCTACGGTGGTGACGAGCACGCAGCGCGATTCGATCCCGCGAGCGCGCTTTGGCGGCGCCGACGACGGCGGTCCGCAGGTGCGCGCGCGCCTCCACCCAGTCCACCAACCCCTCCCCCCACCCACTGCCCCCGCCGCCGCCGCCGCCGCCGCCGCCGCGCGCGCGTGTTAATAATGGACGCTACACGGGAAGCGCATCTCCGGCAGCGCCCCGGGCGGCTGAACCGCGCCCGCGCCGGCCCCCGCGCCTCGCTTCGCTCCCGCGTCGCCCCCGCGTCGTCCCCGCGTCGTCCCCGTGTCGTCCTCGCGTCGCCCCCGCCACGCCCCCGCGTCGCCCCCGCGCCTCTGCGTCAACTCCCCGGCGCGACCGCTTTTCTGCCGGCCTCGCGGAAGTGGCTGCCGGACCACCTGCCCCGGGAAATGGGAAGCCGGGTCGCTTTGTTAACTAGGGAAATTCGCTAACCCTACGTTACGCGACCTGACGTTTTATGTATTTGTTTTGATGGGGGATAGTGTAGGCGTCAGGCGTATGTGATAAATATGTTAGTTGGACTGCCCGTAAGGGAACTGAAGAACGATAAATTATAATTTTTTTCAAGTTCATATTGATCTTTGCCGATACGAATATAACTTTTATTCAGAGAATTTGCACATATTACTTGACGTCAGGTTGCACATATTACTTGAGGTCAGATTCTTTGACTTAATATTTTAATACAATATATTTAATTTAATAATTAAATAACATAATTTCGTTTAAATTTTAAGAAAAATTCTATCATTTGATTAATTATTCGAAATTATTTTTAAAATCCTAGGAAAGATCCACTTTTTAAAATAAAACATATTGGCAATATTAATATGCAAATATATGTACTTTAATGTCGAATTGACTCTTACGTATCCGCAATTATCTATACGAAGTCAGAAGATATAAGTGGATTAAAAGATATAAGCGGATTATAAGAAGATATAATACATTATGATACGTAAGCGACTTCATTTAATATTGATAGAGAGAGCACTGGTTCCAGGAGATATTGAACCTTACTTTGCATGACAAATTGTGATATGGTAGAGAAACAATTTTTTTAAGAAACTGTCAAAGGGTATCTCTTAAAAGGGATGAAATGCTCTCAGCTAAGAAAATCCTATATTAAAAATATATAATTTCTTCACAAAAAATTACTAGTCTTTTAAGAAGGAGTAGAAATATGTTTAATTTTTTTCTCAACTCGGAATGAGTAAAAAACCAGAGATATAGTCTTAAGGCCTCCATCGGGTTATTTTTGAGTCCTGTGAGCTTGTTTCTAGAGCTAAAAAAATACTGAAATATAACGATTATATTGAACACATAAAACAATTATTCAGCGTTTTATCGTGATTTTTTATTTGAATACTTTACCTCTTAATAGTTTCAGGTTTTGGCATTCCAGATATAAAATCTTTGGAAAGCATTAACTCTAGAAATATTTCAGCTTACAGTAGTAGTCAAGCGAGTATTCTACAGCTGTCGCCGTTTATCGCTGTCTAATCTCCATTTCTTTCGATCTCCCCAAGCATCATCTTCTAAATCTCGCGCTGCCATAATTGATATTACGTCTTCCGTATTTTAGCTTGTCCAGACCCAGTAAATTGGTTTTTTAAATTAATTTATGTACGATCAAAGGCTTTTCCTATTATGCTACGTTTTAATATACACATTTCAAGCTTTGCATGTGTTGCACTTACCCGATGCTTACCTATTTGAACACAATCAGACTCACCCAAATACGATTACAAAATTTGAATGGAATGGGTCTATTTGCGGACTTAACACCCAACCAAAATTTTTTCAATTCTCCGCACTTTTGATAATGGATGGAAAATTATGTATTTTCCAGCTTCTCAATAAGATATTCTTATATATTGTCACCGGGAATCAGAAAACTATTATGATTTATTTTCCTACCGAATGGTGTAACAAACTAGATTGCTCTGATGAGCCTTAAAGACTTATCCCAACACTCGCAGAGCAAGGGTCAGCGCCAAATATCTCAGTTCGGCCGTTGAACATTTCCTCAATTTCACTTCCACTTTCCGTTGCCGTTACGAGGCGAACACCGGGCGCGTTCAGCCTTAGCGTTTTAGTCGCGCTTCAGGAGAGCCGTTCCCCTCCCCTTCCCTCCCCTCCCCTGCCCTCCCCCTCCCTCTCTACCGTTCCCCGCGCGGCACGTCTCCGTCCCTCCCCTCCTCTCCCCCGCAAAATTAGGGTGAGCCGGCGGGCGGGCAGGCTGACGCTGTGTGCAGTGGGTCCTGAATCTTCCACGAACGGGAAGTGTCTTATTGCTCATGAAACGGCATAAGACAAACATGGCCCGTTGGTATATGATGTAATATAATATAATTAATATAATATAATATAATATAATATAATATAATATAATATAATATAATATAATATAATATAATATAATATAATATAATATAATATAATATAATATAATATAATATAATATAATATAATATAATATAATATAATATAATATAATATAATATAATATAATATATAAATATGGTGTTTAATCCAGGAAAGACTCTAAGAATTAAAAAAAACCTGTAGTTTTCGATAGTGTTTTGCAAAAATATACTCTTTTGCTTCACTCTTAAAAAAGTATGTTTTCCGCATACTTTGAATCCTGTGGACACGTGTTTGCCAATGCTCATAAATTAGGGTAGGAACCTTGATAATATGCTTATTTTCTACTGTATGTAATGTGGACTCAATATTACTTGACCGGATAACATATCATCCAAATATTGCTATACTGACGCTCCAAAGTACCCAAGCATAAAGAAAACTATAATGTTGATGCAAAATCATTTAGGTTTGGGTTTAGGCTAATTAATATAACAGAAAGAAGGCATACATATGAGTGTATCAAAACGAAATTCCGTAGGATCCAAGTCTGGAGTAAAACCTTTTTTTTTTTAATTTAAAAATATTCTAAGTTGCCCCCGCCCCACCCACGGAGGGGGGTTGGGATCTGGGGTCGATAATGTCCTCATTGGATAGCTTTTTCAAAAATATCGAACACGTATTTGGACGTTTTTTAAAGAGCAGTATATTTTTCAAGATGTTCGACCGTTCCTAGACTTTTCGGACGAATATTAATCCCTTCGGACAAATATGAAGGGTGACTGAATAAATCTTGCAAACTTCTAGGACATGTGGAGTGGTCAAAACTGAAAACTATTTTCCAATGAACATACTGTATGGTGGGAAATTGGATATAACATATTTACATGCATTAGTTCATCATTACATTACAGTAGTTCTTCAGGTCGCAAGCGACCTTTGGTGATCCACGTTTGTATCTACTCAGCAGTTAAAGCTGCCACCCATTTTGTTCTTTCTACTTTCCCTGTTGTTGCTGCTACCATTTTCCTTCACTTCGCTCGAGCCTCAGTCGCTCGGATGATAGAATTCCAGTCAAGTCCTATTAGTGTCTTAATTTCATCTGACCACCTTGTTTTCCTCTTGCCCCTGCCTCTGCATTCGGAAATAGACCGTATCATTAGATCATTCTCCAAAGAAACCTCTCTTCTCATTAGATATGCGAAATATTGCATTTTAAGGCTGGTGGCTATATCTACTAACGAAGAGCTCGGTTGGATTCCCTTTAGAATAGGAGTGTTTATACGCCTACCAATCCATGGAACTCTAAGCATTTTTCTCCATGTCTAAATTTAAAACGCGTCTAGTTTTCTTTTGTCTATTTAAGTGTCCAGCTTTCACAACCACAAAGCAAAACAGAAAGAATATTGTGTTTACTGAACTTAGATTGTTGATTTTCCGTCCCCCTATTCGCACTCCAGTTTGCATCTGTTCCTGGCCTGCTTGTTTTATAATGTTTTCTATATACATGTTGAACACACTAGGGGATAGTACGCATCCTTGCCGCACGCCTTTACTGATGTTGATCCCGTCTGTTTCACCTTGATCTGTTCTCACTTTTGTTAGCTGGTTCGTGTAGAGCTTTCTTATTAGCAATATCCGGTGTTCAGGGACACTCATGATCCTCAGCGCTTCCAGCATCCACACAATTGACCGCTTTGAAGTAGTAAATGAAGCGTATATGTAGTTCCTTTTGAAATTATTTTGCGGCTTCTATTATCCACCTTAAGTTGGCCATCCGCTCTCTGGCACCTCTATTTTTTCTGAAACCTGCTTGATCCGGAGATAGAGCTACGTACTTTTTCAATCTTTTTTGTATTATTTTAAGTAGAATTTTGCTTGCACGAGGTCTCAAAGTTATACTTATGTTGGTGGTAAACAGTGTTGTGTCACCTTGTTTAGGTAGAACAACGAATACAGAGTTCTTCCATTCTTGAGGCAATTCTTCTTGATCCCAGATAATGTTGCAACATTTGATAATTGTTATATCTATTGTTTCTTCCTGTGCAGCTTTGATGATTAAATGCTCAATGCTTAAATTATCACATCCAAAAGCTCTGATGTTAAGACTGCCCTGAAGTTACAAATCGTGGAATAGTTACAAATCGTGGAATAGGTACAAATTATGGAATAGGTACAAATCGTGGAATTGGTACAAATCGTGGAATTGGTACAAATCGTGGAATTGGTACAAATCGTGGAATTGGTACAAATCGTGGAATTGGTACAAATCGTGGAATTGGTACAAATCGTGGAATTGGTACAAATCGTGGAATTGGCACAAATCGTGGAATTGGTACAAATCGTGGAATTGGCACAAATCGTGGAATTGGTACAAATCGTGGAATTGGTACAAATCGTGGAATTGGCACAAATCGTGCTATTGGTACAAATCGTGGAATTGGTACAAATCGTGGAATTGGTACACATCGTGGAATTGGTACACATCGTGGAATTGGTACACGTCGTGGAATTGGTACACGTCGTGGAATTGGTACACGTCGTGGAATTGGTACACATCGTGGAATTGGTACACATCGTGGAATTGGTACACATCGTGGAATTGGTACACATCGTGGAATTGGTACACATCGTGGAATTGGTACACATCGTGGAATTGGTACACATCGTGGAATACTGAGGAGTCGCGGGTCGTCCTAATTCTCAAAATCAAACACGCATCTACAACCAAGTAAAAAACTCACAAAGACAATACTAATTTCAACAACACTATTATCATCACACTTTTACAACAACTTTCATCAACCCGCTAATACCATTTATAATCTTAATCATTTAAAAATGTTCACAAAATATTTGTATATCTATCATGTGTCAACGAACCAATAAAAAATTAATAATCATGAATTGGAATTAAAACAACATAAAAAGGAAACTGAATTTTATTGATTTCTTACACCAATACCACATTGACAAAGCCTGTGTAACGTAAGAAAATGTGTGTAATAAAAACATACTGGGCATTTCCAACATAGAAAAGATAGAAATGAGACAACTGAGGCGGCGTGTGCATTGTAATATCATTATATATCACTCATTACAAGTAGACAGGTATAGAAACAGTAGCAGTAAGCACAGCTCTTCTTAGCGAAGCAACTATTGGCTCAGAATTTGGCAAAATGTTGCTCTCAGAAATCCTACAAATTCCTTTGGGTTTGAACCCGCGTATGACGGCCAACACGTTGGCCGTTACACGCACAGACGGTGATGCTCTACTTGTTTGTACAACTGTGAAAGCGGAAGTGATGAGCGCATTTATCTTGTTGCATATCACCGGAAATTCGTTGATATCATTCTCAACATGCGAAATAGCCTGCTTGAGATGTAGACAAGCCGACACTTTTTCTTTATTTCTCTAAATTAAAATTATTTTTGAAATGAAATATATACGTCACTCCCTTCTTAGCTCTGAATCTTTTCATCGTGGGTGTCCTGAATATCGTACCTGTCCAATAAAATCAAAATTCCCATGAGATAAGAGATGTAGATTTCTATAAACGAGTGTTATATGATTTTTAAATCGATTTAGATTTGTTGGTACTTGAATTTTAATTTTTTTTAGTAACTGTGATGTAAAGAAGATATAATTATTTTTTTTACTTTTTCTGGGAGGTAGAAACAGGTCTCAACATGCTTTCGCATGAGCATAATGTAAATAATTTATTTTGTATAAATTGGACAACACCTCGACATGCTTCACAGTCAAACAGATAATGAAATAAAAAGGTGATGTAATTTAATCTGGACAATTCTGGAATAGGAGTAATAAGGGGGATATGGAGTTATTCTAACTTTACTCAAAAACAAATGGTCGAGTATTTTGAATCCAAGGTAGGGATGAATAATCTTACAAGAGCTCTTTTTGCATTCCCGCAGCCAAGTCATTACGAAGGTGTTGTGTTGTGATTTACGTTGAATGTTTTTGTGGAAACTAAGAAAACAAAACCATTTAAATGGATATATCCAAATTAATTCGTGAATGCTATTATTGTTCAATTATAAATTTACTTGGGAAAATGTTTCAATACATCAAAAAAAGAACAGTTTGAGTATACCAGATCCATGATACTACGAACAAGTTTCCTTGTACGAACTCGTACGAATATAACAAGTTTCCTTGTTACAGTATCAGAGATCTGGGAAACTCCAAAGGTTCTTTTTTTCGGTGATACAATATTAATTGACGATGGGATCTTAATGTATTCAAAGCATCTGTAATACTGGCTTAGGTGGATCAGGGTATCGATGACTATTACTGCCTTTGACCAGGAGTCCTAGGGTCGACCTTCGAGATCCGACGGTGACAATATTTTTGACTCTAGCTCTAAATCTACGTCCAATTCAGCAGCTATTGGAGAAGAATTCTAACTGTCGGTTACTCTGATCTGTAGTTTTCCGATTTGTAGTTCCCCGATCAACACCAAGCTAATGCCGGAGCAATTCCCTAATAAACGGCCTATAGTGGTAGCGTGATCTTTCCTTCCTCTTCCTTGTCATATCTTCACCCCTTCCTTACTCTAACATTCACTTCACTACCACACATGTCGGGAGACCAATCGCGAACTTCGAGCTTCTCCTGGCTGGGGCGGTGCCCCGCAGGTAGGAGATACATGATTGAGGGAAACCCCCGCGAACCGCCTTTAGCTCTGTGTTGAATCTCACCATGCAATGGACGCCACCTTCTGAAATACAAACATACACTACACTTACTAATCTTAGAGGTTTACATGCACAGAAACTTTAATCAATCAATCAGTCATCCACTGGTAGCTTGTACCATAGACAATCGATATAGGTTGTTTTTAAATAGAAAGTTTCATTTACCTCACAACTTACATTTGAATAGGTATATGTATCCACAAAATGAAATCCTCGTATCCGCAATTTGGCCCCCAGGCGCGGCCCGAGTGCCGCTGCGGTGCGCGTAGGCGGGCGGGAGGAGGGCACTGGTATAATTCGGCGCTGGGGGCGCACGAGCTCCTCTTCGCACGCGGAAATTGCCGCAACAACGCTGGCGCTGCCCCTCGCCCCCGCGCTCCCCGCTCGCGTCGCCCGCGCCCCTCCGCACCTCTCGCTGCGCCGCCGCCGCCGCCGCCTCGCCTTTCGCTGCCACGCCCCCTCCTCGGCGCAAAGCTCACACCCCGCCCCGAAAACGGAAAAAAGGTTAATGAACGAACAAATGAACGAATGTTATTTTGTTTATTTACTAATATAACACTAGTTTTTTGGTAGGGATTTATCCAACCCACTACTGGTCCTTTACGTCTCATGTGGACTCATATTCGACCATACATTAGATACCAACGCACTTGCGGGCTCCTCTGATCTGGGGTCAACAGTACGCGAGGCCCTCCGCGACAATACATACTTGAGAGACAAGGCAATAACAAAATTGCCAAGGTGAGACTCGAATCCGTGACGAAGCGCTTAGATGGATCACTCTTAGCCGCCTCGGCCATCGAGATTGGCATAAAATTTGATTTGATTTGGTTTATTTTGTAAAGAACAGTAAAAGCTCTCTCTGTGTACGAGGGGGAAATACCATCTTCGCACTTTTCCTGAGCTCTAGAATTTCTTCCCAACACTTTGACTATAAATAGTGGAATGATGAATAAAAGTTTCAACAAAGCGAATTAAGTTCAGTGAAATTTCTTTTTAAATAAGCAGAGTCAAAAATGGGTACCGTATGAAAGAGTCGTTTGAAAGGTTTATGAAGTCCAGCAATGATCATTCCACCGGCAGATGAGCTGCAAAGAGCAGTAAGTTCAAGGTTAATATCAATGTGACTGCCAAGTATCGTGTGTTTGATTTACAGAATAATGTTACGTTCAGGCTTCTTGGAAATTTACGTCTCACACCATCTTTTATTACCTAAACATAGCTCAACAACTTGTTTTAACATTGAAAATTAATCCGATGTAAATTTGCCAATTATTTATGTAAATTAAATTCGCGCGCAAGCACCAAAAATTGTTTTCTGGAGAAAAATCGGACATTTCATCAGAAATTCAAAAATATTTTTAAAAGGCTAATAAAGAAAGAACTCTTTGGTCTCAAGGTATAATTTTCTTTCCGATCTGGAATGAGATACGTTGAAACACATACAAGTAGGAAGGAAGCCGCAACAAGTGGGCTATTGTTGTAGTTCATTTTCAGTTCGTTCAGAACGTTTTCGTTATTGTGACACAGAAGAGATCCTAACAACTATTCTGTCATCGCTTCGCACACATGAGAAACACGTAGTTGTTAACCATTTTCTAAAATAACATGCCTTCTTTATGTTATTTCTGAACATGTAGTCTTACTTATTTACTAATAGGAAACAATGTTATTCTCCTTGAGAAGCAAGAAAAGCCAACGAGGGTACCAACGATTATTATAATCCACATGATTTAAATGCAAGGATTGGAACGCATCTTTGACATTTGATTTTTTCAACCTAATGTTTTGTTTTCATTAATTTCTAACTTCTGATAAAAATTGTCAATCTAGCAATTTGTGGTAGCAGATGCAATCTCAATTAGAACAATTGAGCAGAAGCCTCTTCCTCAAAAAGTGAGCCTTACATTTAGTATCGTTGTGTTAGTATAATATAAAAGTATGTCTGATCCTCAGAATGTCTGCGCTTCTGTGGAAGTTATTCTTTACTATATAATACTGAAAATAATATAACTTGATCACGTTATCTAGATCAAAAACAATTAATCTCACCACATAGCTAACTACGTTTTCCATTTCATGAGCCCACTTCCAAGTTTTCATGTGAGAGTGAGATTCTTAGTATAAAGTGACCCATTTCGTTTTCTCCTCACCATTCACATACCATTTGCCCCGAAAGAACTAAAATTTATTTTCGTACACAAATAAAATACCTGTTCATCATTCTTAGAGTTTATTTCGATATTGCTTTGCGAATTGCAAGCTCTTGTTTCTATTTGTCTCGCTGTTGTCATACTTTTTTCAAAGCTGTTTGCTCATTGTTACCACCAGCGTTCTACATCGTAAACATCGAAAACATCGTAAACATCGTAAACATTGTAAACATCGTAAACATTGTAAACATAGTAAACATGGTAAACATAGTAAACATCGTAAACATAGTAAACATCGTAAACACCGTAAACATCGTAAACATCGTAGTTTTCGTAGTTTTCCGTGCACTAGCGTCCTTCCTTGATGCTTATCATGATTGGCCACTCTTTGTGCGATATGGATTCAATATGGCAGTTTCATTTCAACTAGATTATGTCAATATCAGTCCTTTTGCATATATTCAAGATTCTGCTATTTTCCTTTGCGCCCGGTTCCCGATTTAATGAAATATTACCAATTGTTGCTTCTCGAATGTTGTTTTCTCGTTCCGAGGCTCACCTTCTTCACATCTGCCCTGTTTCCCATCCTTTTTACAGCACCTAATATTAACTGTATTACTAACCTTTACGAATCAAAATTAGTTGTATTCGATTCCTGATTTTGCAATTCTATGACGACATTTTTAAGCATTGTGTGTAATAAACTCAGGGGTATTTCAAATGTTCGACCAAAACCTGGAAATTGAAGCATTTCTGCCCCCTGAGACATTCCTTTTGAACGGCCTCTAAAAGGTTTTTGATGTGGGATTTTGTGGTTCCACTCAAAGCGAGATCGGATTTCCGCGGCGACCGCACATTTACTGCCATCAGAGAGACAACGAGCGGGCCTTCGCGTAACGAAGGCGAGACCGCGTCCTCTTATCACTCCCCACCCTACATCAGCGCCACTCGGCCGCTCCACACAGTAGGACCAACTTCCTTTTGGAGATACATCCGGCCTCCCGCACCATCCCCGTACCGCCTCCGTACTTCATAGTTAGGTTGCAAGAGTGTGTAGAGTGGGCGTGAAGAACTCTTGTACTACGCTGAAGTCACAGAGATGGAGACGGCTGCACCGAATGAATCTCAAAATCAACTTCCGGGCTCTTCGACTGGTAGCCCTCGCGCAAAAACATTTACATTTCTCGAAAGAAAGCACATGAAATAACCAATGAAACAAACTGCTAACTAGGAAACATATTTCAGGCCGATTACAACCCTTAGCTAGTATTGGATTTGCCCTCCGTCTCCATCCTTATGTCTCGCTCGCACTTTTAACGGTTGTCGAATGCAGACAAATATCGTGCAAATTCTATCAACAAACGCAGTTCGAAAGGTGGGTTATGACCTTGGTAATATGAACATAGAGAAGTATCTGTAAATTCTGAAGAGGAATTGAAGAATAATTGCAACATGGAGATTCTTGGCTAAAATGACTACCAAGACCATGATATTTCACAGAAGCCTCTCCAGTACTGATAATTCTTCTGTCACTCGCATGAAGATCGAATCTTAATCTAGTGGAACAAAACTGGAAAATCGATTACTACAGCACAAAATGAAAAAGGAAGCTGTTCTGAAGAAAGTGGGAATTGAATGGGGAAAATTTTGAACCAAGCAAAATAAAAATTAAATGGATTAGTTACAAAATCGCTTCCAAAATTTTGTTGCAACCAAACGGCAAGTAAATAGATATTGTTTCCGTTTGTACCAATTATTATTGCCTTTTACCGAGTAGTCGATTAGGAAATTTAAAAATACATCGTTTTTTATATACTAATAAATGTCGAGAGTGAAATCTATAACATTTACTTTATCGCTAAATGATGTTATAATATTAATTTGGATGATGTTTTAACATCTAAACAAATAAACGATAAAAATGAAAGTATATAGAGAGGATCTAGTATGTTTTTAAATTTATCATGTCCACAAGTAAAAAAATTACAATCCAGAAAAAAAGGTGAATTTATTGTTGCATTATTATCTGTACTAGCTCCATTATTAATAAGTGGTGTGAAAGCTATTTATGATGGAGTTCAGTCAAATATAAAAAAAATAGTCTGAATTGGAAGAAATGAAACGTCATAATTTGGAAATGGAAAAAAGGGGAACAAGGCTTTAAAAAAAGAAAATGAACCCCATTTCTATATTAACAACATTAATGAACCAATACTCATATTTACTCAGTAATTATTATATAATGCTATGTGTTAAATATGTTAAAATTCCAAATTTTTGAGGAGTATTTATGATTGATGAGTGTCCAAGAATATTTCATAGAAACGAATATGGTGTTGTGAATTTGAATAATGTAAAAATAGTAGAACTCATTGGATATGTTACTTTAAAAATAATATACATTCATATATTTTTGATTCATTTGGTGGACATCACCCATTACAATTAATCAATCATCTTGGATCTCATCAATTATATGATAATGCTGAAAGAATTCAAAATTGTAATGAATTTATTTGTGATAATTTGTGTATTTGTATTAAAAATTATATCTATGAAATATTCATAGTCGGAAATTTCAAATATAATAAATGACACACTATATATATAATGAAGTGATTTTATAATAACTTCTAAAGTGCGGAATGTTCGCACAGGTAGAGCTAGTACCTTTATTCTCGTTTTTCTTACATCATATGATTTTCATTGAAGTGTGAGGGGGTCGAAATTTGCCAAAAAAGGACACAGTTTTGTCTACCGTTCCCTTTTTTCAATACTATTCCCTCATTCTATCGTGTCTGAGATGTTAGAGGTAATTTGCCCAATTCTGCATTGGGTCACAACTTGTGCCCCTTGACCCTGAATGTAGTTACTTTGCTTCATCCGCTAGATAGCGAAACATTTGGAATGGACAGTACCTTTCAACTGACGCCTTTCTGAAAGAATTACAAAAAACTGAGAAAAGTGTGATATTTATCTTGATAGCTATTACTAAATTTAGCTAAATTAGAACTAGTGTGAATGCGAAACTTACTTTCTTCTTAGTATTATTACTTAACAGCTACTCATATCTTTTTGAAGTGAATGACATCATTTAAAGATTTAAAATCGAATGACAAATAGCATTGATAAGTAATTATGATCAAAATTTCAGGTATTTTAATGAAAATCAGCTGCTGGTTATTAAAGACTGTCTTTTCCAGCAAAAAGTGTAAAGAAAATATTGCAACCGTTTTCCAAAAAAATATGAAAATGTCAATATAAGTTTTATGTAAAGTAATACCCAAAATTAAATGAGCTTGATCTCCGGAACGACACAACTAGATCTTACTACTGACGTATTTACCACTTTAAACTCAAAGCTTTTAATCTAATAAAGTTATTAGACGTAACACATCCATCCAAACAGATACCCTGATTTGCCAGTACAAAATTACGTTTGTTTTCTCACTACTTTCACCAATCTTAACCACCTTTGGAACAACAAAAAAGGATTTTAATCCTGATGTGTGAGCGAAGCTACAGCTGAAAGTAACCTTAAACACTGATTGGTCGACCGAAAATTCGAATTGTTATTATTGAGTTAATGCCCACACTATTCCTACATACACTGAAGAATAGAGAGGAAAAGTAAAAATAGAACTGAAATTTATCTTTGCTAATAAAATATAGCTAGTGTTTGTCGACGATTTCGTTGCTCTATTTGCTCATATTGTTAATTACATGATACAAAAAGAAAATAATCCTAGTGTGTTTTCGCCGTCAGAATAAATAAGTATTTCACGACGCAACGGGTAATATAAATAGGTAGACAAATAGTGTCTCGAGAAACGCACTGCGAATATGTTTTATCCACCTCAATTTCCGATTAGAAGGATCAGGATTTGAACTTCTATTCCATGAGTTTAAAAGCTAGCGGACTGTCTATTATATTGTGGATACAGCACTTCCACATTTAAAGTTCCAGTTCAATTAACACACATTAAACCTGACTGTTCGAAACTTCAACTGTAACTGTACCTTCAACTGAAACTGTAACTTTCATTACAGATTTTTTTGAATGGTTTGAACAAATTTTTGTAGACACACATTGAACAAAGCTACCTGTCTATTAAAAATATTGTTTTCATTTTGGTTCTAATTAATTATTGTATGTGTTCGAGTCCAAAAAAAATTTCATTGTAATATTGAATTATTATGAAATCAATGTTACTCCCGCAACGTAAAGCTATCACTGGGTTTTTAGTTACGTAATTAATCAATACGTGAACAGCAAGCATAACGAATGATCATCCGAACGTATTCATGTGTGCGCATTCTGGTAAAATTGAGAGAAGTAGGAAACAAATGTAAATAGGAAGATATGAACCGAAAAGAAGTTGTTTATTAATTTTTGTATGTATTTTCGATTGTTTTCAACGCTTATTTTTCATTCTGAAAAATGCACTATGTAAAAATGTTTATCTTCCATGTACATAATGAATTAAATGAAAATATACTGAACGTTATGTATTTTAAGGAGGGGGGGCGTCTTTCGGTCCCCATTTAAGTAGTGTTGGCCGCACTGCGCCGCCGCATTCCGGTCACGAAGACCTCTCGCCGGCGCGGAGCGCTGGCGCCCTGCTCTTATGGCCGTCTGAACGGGCCGGCCTTCGCCTGCCTACTTCGCTCCTCCTTCGCCTCTGCTTCTCCCTGCGCCCGGCCTTTCCAGTCCGTTGCAGATACTCTCCTCTCGCTTGCTCTCACCCGTTCATCACTATCTCATCACGCATGTATCACTCTCGCGCCACTACCTCGCTACTATCTCCCCACCTTTCCATTACTATTTCCCCTCTTGTTCATCACTATCTCCCCATCTATTCATCACTATTTTCCCACCCGTTCATCACTTTCTCTTCACCCGTTCATCACTTTCTCTTCACTCGTTCATTACTATCTCAACACCATCAAAACCGCTCTCATCCCTACTAAAATAGCAAAACCGTCTTACAACACCAGAATTTCTAAATACAAATCAATTTAAAATAGCTCACTATTGCCACTGCAATCGCATTTTCCTTTCAGCTTCGTCTAACACCGTCACTTCCATCTTCATTATTGTCGTTTCCGCCGTCTCAATTAACATGGTAGTGCTAATATCATATTTATTCCCGTAAGTGTAGTACGTTTTTATCGCGGAAGGTGGCGGTGATTTTCCCCTTTTGGATGGCGAGATCCGGCCTCGGCTTGTGGGGGTCTCCAACCAGGTATCTCCCACTAGTGGGCCACCGCCTAGGGACAAGCTCTAAGCTCCCGACTAGTTTCTCGGCATGTGGGGTAGTGTAGTGCATGTAAGTGTAAGAGTAGGATAAGACAAGTAATGCGAAGGACAGATCGCGCGTGGTCCGTTTGTTAGGATACTGCACCTGCAGTCACCTGGTGTTGATCGTAAAATCCACGGAAAACTTCCGATCAGAGTAGCCAGCCCTAAGGATTCTCCTCCAGACAGTGGCTGAATTCGTTCTGGCTGATAAGGCTGAAGCGTCGAAAATTACCATCGCCAACATCATTGCTGTCGCTTTCGCTATCGTGAAGGACATCGCCTTTGCCGTGAACATCACCACAACCATGTCGTTGCCGTGTGCGCTCTCTGGTCTGCCACAAAGTGGACGCGATCGGCTTCCGTTCTCCGCCCCGCCCCCTCTCTCGGGCGCCCCTCGCCGCGCCGCGCAGTAACGCTCCTATCTAGCGCGCCCTCTGCCGCTGCCGCTGCCTTTGTCTCTGCACAAGTAAATTAAATTATTATCTTTTGAGAGGCTTCTTTTTCATTAAACGCGCAGAGGTAGCGAGCGAGGAAAAAGCGCCGACTAATTAGGCGCACGGCCACGCCGCCGTGTTTGGGCTTTGGATTACAGGAGCAAGCGGCCTGGGCGCTCCCGGCGTTCTCGCCGCTCGTGCACCCACGGCCGAGCGCGGGAACTATTCAGTAGTACTGGGTAGAGTTAGACATTATGCTATTGTTGCATAAATCAGTTATATTTTTGTGTTTGAACCGAAGTTTTGACTTCAATTTGTATTTTTATATATATTTATACGAATGTACGAATGTATTCGTATGTACGTTTGGGATTCATAATTTATTAAAATGTTCAGTTCGTGCATTGAATATTATTTACTATAAGTAATAGCAGACAATTACAAAAATAATTTAATGAAAATATTGTTTGTTTATTTAAAATTAAATTCCATTAATAGTACATGCTTAGCTGGTGTATATGTGGATATATTGAACGCCAATGCCTCACAATCTCAGTTATTTTAAAGATATTTATTATAAATGTAACACAAATATTTAGTTTTAAAATGTAAGAAATAAATATAACTGTAATATTATAAAATACTTTATATTTTCTTTCCTACTAAAGGTAGTTTAGAGCACGTATATTAAGGACAATAATGGTAATGATAATAATTAATTTCCCTTAATGCAAATATTGATATTTTGACGGAAATAGGAATTTAGGGGACTTTGATAACGTAAATGGAATTTCTTCAGAAATGCCTCTCTTTGCCCAACCATCGGAATAAAGATGAAAACAAAAATCTGCAACTCAGAAGATCTCTTTTAATTACATGAAGCTGCACCTTTTCTCAAATGTATACAGGCTCACAAAGCAGACATTACCTACACAAAATTCTGATAGCGCTATTTGCATTCGTCATACATTATGCAGTATACATTTTAAGAAAAAAACAAGGGGTGCCTACAGCTTCAAAAACTACAGCCATTCCAAACGTTATGTGCAAAACATCGGATAAGGTTACGGGACTGACGAATGTTGACATGAAAACAGCAACTCACCAAACGTCAGCGAGAGCCCTTATGAGGCCTGCTGCATATTCAGCGAATCGCACAACTACGCTGGCGAGTGTGACACGGCTTCCGCTGTGTCCGCCGGGGAGAGTCGTCGTCCGTCGCGCAGGGACAGCTGCAGCCCCCCGCCCGCCTCCAAACTCGCCCCCCCCCCCCAACCCCTCGCCCGCCGCCGCACGCGACTCGAGCCCGCCTCCGAGCCCACCCCCTCTCACGCGCCCGCGCCCGCCCCTTCGCCCACCATTGCACCCTCCCCCACCCCAAGCAAGGCACTTTGTCAGCGGGCAGGGCACGCGCCTCGTGGCCCGCGTTCTCGCTCTCGCTCTCGTTCCGTTTAAAATATGCGGCGTCAGGCGTCGCTGTTCTCTACGCAACCTCCGCCACCGTCATCACAGTCAACGTTGCGACCGCTATGGTCAACCTTATCTGTTATCGTGTCCGGCACCGCAGTGTGGAGCGTAAGCCGTGTTGTCTGCGTTGCCATTAATACACTGCACAACTCCTTAAATATTATTATTGTATACGTGATATTTTTTCCATGAATATCCAACCACCGTAACTTATTCCATACTCTCGCTGATCGGATTTTTAAGATCTTATACGGTAATAGACACCGTCCACGATATTAATAATTGCCACAGTCATCTGAGGGAGGCAGACTTGGTCTTGCTAATATCGATAAGCTGCTCATGTCATTTTAGAATCGTAGACAGCATTGCATCACTACAATATCGCTACAATATGTGTCACCAGAATTTTCATCATTAACTTCATTGGCGTTGCCACCATCTTCGACATTGAAACATTTACCATAATTGTCCCCGATGTCAAGTCACTGGCTGTCGTTCTGTTTTGAATATAGGACGTCGCACAACACGGTTTACTAAGCAGTTTCTCAACTCCTGTACCGCCGTTACCGGTGTCAATTCGTTGAAGTGGTGGGGTAATTGACGTGTCTATTACCTCAATGTCCCTGTACTGTCACTTGTCATCAAAATACCCAGCCCTAAGGAAGACCACGAAAAGACGGACGAAACGTTGGAACAACAGCCTTCGACGCGGCGTCACTCGGACAGCTAAGACCATTTGCATCTCTCAACCTGTATCCGTCATCAGCTCCTTTAGCAACTTTATCAGAGGTATCAATATCGTCGTCGCTACTTTTACTTTCCCATATGTACGGAGTAATATATGTAGTATAGGAAAAGTTATGAAATGCTGCTGAAAATTAATTTCTAGATTTCGACAGAAACACGTTTTGAGGTCCTCTCATACCGAAAAAGTGTTTTCTTTCAAAACGTTCGTCCGTCCATCTGTCCGTCTGGTGTCTGTGAACAGCACTAGCGCCTAAACGCTGAGTAGAAATTGAAGAAACACGTGCCAATCTGGCTCGAGTCGAATCTTTGAGATTGTGAAAAAAATTCTTTAAAAATTGGGGGGTACTTTTCATGAAGCTCCCCGGACATTTTCAAAATGTTATCAAAAACGGTTCCAAATTTTTTCTTAAAATTTCTTATAATATTCGAGTAAATAGACTTACAAGAGTTACAAATTTTAAAAAATTACAAAAGCAATATTTTCTCAAAAACGGCTCCAATTTCTTTAAAGTTTTTCTTTAAAGTAGTGTTTTTCACGCTCTTTACTGTAGTGATAGTGCTCTATAAAATGACATAAACGCCATTTCGCTCTATTCTTTTGTTTTTTTCAAAAATTACAAAAATGTAATTTTTTGACTTGCCTCTCATGTTGTTAATATTTATATTAGCGTCAATTTCTTCACATTATTGTATTTATGAGTACATGTGCTTTAAATAATATTCTATTGTGCTTTAAATAAAGCTCTACAGATGTCTGTGAAAACGGCCAAAACAATTTTTTCTTCAGGCATTTCGAACGGATAGTAGTAATTGCTCTCTTTAATATGATGTAAATTTCATTTCGAAGCATTTTTTCTTGTGTTTTCAAAAACTTTCCGTCTCTGAATTGGCAATTGAGAGATTTTGCTTTGGATATAGAAAATATTAGTTTGGGTTCGTGCTTGCGTACAAAACAAAATATTTTTCACTGCTGCACTCTCAGAAAACAGTAAGCCGCTTGGAGGGGCACCTCCTTGGAACAACAATGTTTAGCTTATCACTACTGTCTCAGCGGCTCACTAAAAACCGATAAGCGAGAGTGTTTTGCCACAATGTTAATAGCTCGGCGTCTATTAAAGGAAATCCATAGTGTATTGTTGCAGTATCGATTTCAAGGAGGGCGTGCGGGCTAGCAAACATTTAAAAAAAGCCTTTCAAAAATATTTAAGGAGGGCGAATTGGAATTGCTTTTTATTTTACTGGTCTAATTTGGAAATTCATATAGTATTATCAGTTTATAATATTAAAATATTAAGGCTTTTACAAACAATAAAAACATACAAGAAAAATTAAATAGATTTGACACGCATTCAATACAACTACTCACAACCAAGACCATGCACTCCTATAACACATCCTAGTTCTGGGCACTTAATTTATGAACACTCTTTAAAAAAATCACGGATAGGTGTTTTGTCGTGAAATAAGTATTGTATATTAACATTTTGTCTAGTGTATAAGAAACATTTATCGTTATCGTTATCATTATACATTGTCGATTAAGCCCACCTAGCGATAGCTTTGTAATTGCTGTGAAATCGCAACCAGCACTATGTCTTGGGTCGCTAGAATGCTGCTGTGTACCATCGCCGTGACCGCCAACGTCTCCGCAGCTGCTACCGCATCTCCCGTCCAGCGTTGAAGGCGGCGGCGGCGCCGCGTCCGCCGCGCGGGCATTTGCGTTGCGAGCCGACAGCACGTGCCTGCGCTTCACCGGCGCTTCACCGACGTCCATAGGGCGGGGCGGGGGTGGCGGGGAGGAGAGAGAGAGAGAGGATGGGCAATGAGCGGCGTGTCGGACGGGGGACAAGATGGGACGGGGAGATGTGTGGTGGGGGAGGGGTGGGGAGGGACGGAAGGGGCGGGCGGCACGGCGGCTGCGGGGGTGGCCGCGAGGCTTCATTTATCACTGCGCCCCTCGGCGACCGCCGCTGCCGCCGCCGCCGCCTCCGGCTAGTATTAATGTCCCCGAGGCGACGGGGCAGCGGCCGGAGCAGCGCTTGCGGGAGCGGTGGGTTTCAATTCGCCGGCGCTCGAGTCGCCCCCAGCCCCCGCCCCCGCCCCCGCCCCTACACCCGAGCCGGACAGCGCGTCGGGGGCGGCGCGGGTGCTGCCATGCGCCGCCGCCTCGATCCCTCCGCTTCATGACCGCGCGAGCGCTACGTGTTTTCGCGAATACCCTTTTGCATCCCTGGTAACGCGTCCGCCAGCCTCCGTTGCTCTGAGAACGTCCAATGATTAAACTTTTAATTGTAAATATTCTCTTTTTCTCTGAAGAGCGAAATGAATCTGATAATTTTAAAATCATACCACAATCAAATGTATTCATACGAATTATTGGTAGTGGTAAGTAAAATGTTAATTGAGTACGTACGGGAAAATTTTTAAGATTTCCAAATTCAATATTTGACGAATTTGAAAGATTCTGGGGTGTCGAAAATCTTTCAGGATTCATATGAGCTTTTCAATCACAATTAGTTCTCATAGTTGTTGCAGTATGTAATGCCCTGGCATATGGATGATCGACTCGTCTTTTTTGTTCCGAATGCGATCAAGCAAAAGTCGTGATGCAATCTGTACATACTACTAGTAGTTCCTAGATTTATGCAAGCCGCCGCAGAATACGGTCCTATGGTTCTTAATGTGGTAATTGCTTCCCAGGAATGCACGTCATAGTTTGGGAATTTCATTTTTTAATATTTTCATTAAACTACTATCAAAATAGTCGGCCTCTAAAATTCTTGGGGCATATCATTTGGCTTCGTAAGGCAAAGCTGGTTCTCACCTATTCTTAGATATCCAATATTTTCGTTTGACGAAAATCATTAATTTTCATTCATGAATATTGAAATCCTGAAAACGGTTTTAACTAATAGATTGCGCCACTTTCCATTATTGTAAATTTATTCTCCTTTCTCGACAACTTCAATGATTACTTTCTGAAAGTTCGATATGTATTTTGAGATTAGTTTTACGTTAAAAATCCTCCAAGCTCCAATGATTTTGTTTAAAAAATAACATTCTTTTATAACCTGGCTCTCGGGAAGCTAGCATCTATTAGTTTCTAAAAATGCGATTTTTTTTCTTTGGTAACTGCTACTTTTTGTAAAAAATTAAAACATGTTTTATAATACTGTACTGTTATAATGTTGCAACCCATTCTCTGCAAAAGATAGGAAATCTTTCTCCTTAATGGGATCTTAGTTTAATAATAATAATAACAATAATAATAACAACAACAATAATAATATTAATAATAATAATAATAATAATAATAATAATAATAATAATAATAATAATAATAATAAGCCAGTCACACGAATGAAACGTCTCTCTTAACGAAGGGCGTTGTAAAGAACAATCGTAAACAAAATATGGCGTTTTCATGCAGTTATTCCAATAAATGGCATACCTTGTTTATATGTTCTTTTTTAAGAAAAGACTTTACAAAATATTACATGACACACGGCATATAATACAAATTATACTCGGCTATCACGGCTATATTCGGTTTACAAAAGTTAATCACAACTGTTAACTACGACTGTGTATCGGTCTAATGATATTAATAACTATAACATGCTAAGTTATGTCCTGGATATTTATATCAGGAGACCGCTGTGTTTGGTGTCGACTCACTGTATGTTTTTACAAAATATTTTTATAAAATACAACGGTACTTAAGAAAAATTGATTTTTTGATGTAAGATGAACCTATGTTCACCAATGCATCAATCACTCCGATATATGGTTATTTCACTTATCGTTAGATTCTTGGCTGGCGCTGAAACGTTGGCAACTGTGCCTAAGACGCAGCGTCTCCTGGACATCTAAGAGTCTGTCGACTCCGTCTACGGACCCCTTAGTTTGTTTATTGTGTCTACTTTACTGCTGGAAGAAATGGTTGTCCTTTACATCACCGGTGTGGAGCGACGTTTGCCAGCATTGACTACAAGCAATGCATTGCGGCGCTGCAAGGCCATACAAATTTTTCACTTCACTTCATTGAATCTATCACGCACTAAGAGAAAATTTGTGTACTTTTGCAAGGAAATCGCACTTTTTGACGGAAAAACTCGTTTTGTGGGTCCCTGATATCGAATTAGCGTTTTTTCTAGCTCCTCAACGTAATAAATTACTTTAACATACACTTAATATAGTGAGAACTGATGTTATGGACGTAATATCGAAAAAGTTGTTTCTCAAAAAGGCTTACATCAGTTTGTCATTGTTTGTGATAAACACTTGCACCTAAAACGTATAAAGAATTTTCTCCAAAATGGATATTACCTGTACTATCAAGTTGATGTCCTGATTCAGGGAATTTTAAGGAAGGGACGTGGTGGTTAGGATGGTGGGCATGATCATGGCCATGGGATGGTCGGGGCATGGTCGGGATATAATTGTGGCTGTGCGGGAGAGGGTAAAACAGTGAGGGGCAAGGCAGGTTAGACGGGGCGAGAGGGAACGTGGCAGAGACGTAAAGAAAATTACTTTTATGTTAACATAGCTGAAATGCGTTTCTTTTCCTCTCTAATGGATAGTTGTGGTAAATACCTGGATAACGACGGTTACCTCAAGTTATTGCCATAAACATGGATGAAATTAAATTGATACACCCATCGGTCTATAGTATTCCACGGTTTCTCCGATCATCACCAGGCGAATGCCGGCGCATTACCCTAACAGCGAGCCATGAACCGCGCTTGATCTTTCATTCATCTTCCTTGTCCTTTCTTCTCCCCGTACTTATACATACTTACTTACATGCACTACACTACCTTACATTTCGGGAGACCAATTGGAATTTAGAGTTTGTCCCGGCTGGTGCTGGTGGGAGACTCTTGGTAGGGTAAAGTCGACGTAGGTGGGTGCCTGATCTAGCCAGCCTGCCGCGAAAAACTCACCACCACCTCCAACGAAAAAAAAAAATGTCCTATACGTACGGGGTTAATGACCTTAGCAGTTGATGCGCCCAGAATGAGTAACGAATCAACCAACTGATGGGTGATTTAAATGCGTTTCCGGGGTGCAAAGGAGCATTAGCAGCGCGAGAGACGTCGCGCTCCGGTTTACACTGCGCCCAAAGCCTTGTGCGGCGGGACACGACCCCGTTCAGTGGCACCTGGTGCGGCACCAGTCCCCGCGATAACAGGAGGCAAAGCGGGCGGGCGGGGGAGGGGAGGCGTCGCGTGTCGCGGGGCGCCGGGCGGCGGACGGGTGAGCTCGCGAGCGCTTCATGCAGTTCCGGCCTTCTTATCGGCGACGGCGCGAGACAACGTTGTTACCCCGGTAGGCCCCGCGGCGGGGGCACGTTATCTCCGCCTCGCAGCGCCCTCTGTCCCGGAGTTACGGCCTCTAAACCGTGCTATCTCCCCCTTCCCGTGGGGTCTCCACCCATCCCTCGTCCCTCCGCCCTCACCGCGGTTTTGCCTGCCTCTCGTCGCACCCGGTGTATCAGGACACAGCCTTAAAAAATAAAAAAAATAAATAAATAAACTGCTCTTCGGCGTGAAGCAGTGGCTGCCCTTAATTAGGTCCTCTTCCCATTCCCCGCTCGTCTTTTCTGATATCTTCTCATCCCTTAGTGTGTCATAACTTCATGAAACTGCGCGTGACGAAGTGACGTGACTTTGGCTCGATTCACGAAAAAAGCTATTTGATCGAACTGTGTTCCCGTGCTAGAATTCTTTTCTTAAAAATGGACTGTTTCTCCTTAGGGTGATCATATGAGTTGTTATACGTCACCAGGGTATTAAACGGCGGCGCAAGTATTGCTAATGAAATCAATGCATATCAGTGGTAGATTTAAGTAAAATTAATTTTGTTGTGAGTTGTATGTTGTGATAAGCATCCAGAATCTACCATATTGATTCCGCATATGTCTCTAAACCAAGTCTGCCCGTCACAGTGGCTCCGCGAGCCGGCCCAAGCCGATCCTGCTGCTCGAGCCCAGAAATTCGCTCCCGAGCTGCGTTGAGTCGAGTCATAAGTGATGACGTCACCTATCGGCAGGGTAAATGGTTTCGGGAGGGGAGAAAATGGTGGCTGAACGCCTAACAGCCATCGGCTCAGAAGTCCATGACACGCTGTCATGCACTTACAAAGTTTTTAGTAAAATCTATATGCAAACTCTTGATTGATACTTCGAAATAGGAATTTCGAAAATATTTGTTGTAAGAAAATGTATTATTATTTAAATTATTAATATAATTCATAAAACGATGTTAAGAATTTTATTGAAAAAAGTATTACGCATGAAATACCTTAATAGTGTAAAAACACGATTTTTTTCGATGAATGGGTAGGAACCAATTGAAAATTTTATTTTTTATATCAAAATAATTATACAAATGAACTCTATTTGGCTTTTTACTATTTTATCCGGATATAACATTTTCAAAGATGAACAGTGCTTGAATAATAAAATTCGTATGTTTTTGTTTACGTGTCAATTTGTATTGCACTGGGTGTAATTAAGAAAGTTTTCTCTATGAATTCCCAACGCGTGTTTCGGGCCCAATTCGCAACTTTCCTTCTTCGGGAACATGTCATCGGGTTTGCGATTTCCCGACGCGTACGTCGAACCATTCTGAAGGTCACTCGTTTACCCTTTGTCAAAAGGCGCAGCGCACACTGTACTCACTGTACCACAAGCGATCCCCTCCTCGCTTTAACTCCTGTGGCAGCTCGGAGTGGAGTTCCGGGCCGGCACGGGTGAGCGCGCGTGTTTGAAGCCAGTTAGACTGATGTGTGTCATTTGAATTCAGAGATGGTAATGTGTTGCGTAGGGGATCAGATTCGGAGAAAGTCAGATGAAGACATACAGACAGAGACGGACGAATAAACGAAGATACTAACCGACAGGACCCCACAATTCAAGTTTTCTTCTGTCAAAAAATTCTCTTATTTCTGTCGCAGTGATTCCTTTTCTTCGCTACATATGTACGTGTTAAAGGGAGAAAGTGAAAAGCTAAAACTTTCACTTTTAATATATTTCCCCTCCTTAATAATTATAATTTACCTGATATTGATATTTAAAGTGTATTATTCAGAGAATTATTAAAACTTGAATTAATTTTTAAATTCATTGATTGAGGTCATCATGAGGCCAAAGTCGACCTCGGTGTGGTACTGTCTGAATTTGGTGGCCGTATCACGGCATTTCAGGATTGATGATCAATAAAATAATTATGTCATATCAAAACTATTGTAAATCAAACCTTCAATTGTACACAAAGTGACGTTCAAAACCAAAGAATTAGATTCACTGTAGCCTTAGTAAGTGCAGGCACCACACTGCTTTTCCGCGCTGCGTTTCCGTATTTCTTCTCATGTCCTTGCTCTATTGACTGACATTTGGTGCTGCACGCACCCATTTCCTGTAGAGAGCCCTGATTTCGTGGAATTCGACATTGCATACTTTCAAGCAAATTGGCCATGCGGCCCCTGCCGGGCTGCGTGTCCGCTCCCTCAAACAGCTCCTTCGCACGAACTGCTTAACGTGTTTATGGTCTTATCGCTTCATTCAATCAGCGCAGTATGAATACTAAACCAAATCTGAGCGCATTGAAACTCATATTTAAGTTGTCACATTATTGGCGCAACATTGAAAGTGTGAAGAAGTTTTGCATAGAAAATTTCTTATCAATAAATGATAAATTTTCGCTAATTAATTTTATATTTTGTGCTGAGAGATGTTAGTAATTGCAACATAATTTAGGTAACAATAGTTACTGCTTAAATATTGATTAAACTGTAGTAGAAAATATAAGTATAATAACTTCATTTGTTAAAATGGAAATAACAGAACAGTTGTGCTTTCTTGCTACTGCTTGCTCAGTATAGAAAAAGTATTGTAATACTGAAAAAAAAGAAAAAGAAAAAAGAAACGGTGAATTTTCGACACAAAAACGCTTTATTGCCTAGATCAAGTAACGAAAAAGTGAATAAATCTTGCCCAAAAACTGACGAATCTAACATATTGTGTAGTCAGGATCAATGTTTTGTGAGTCTTTGATACCGAAAAATCGATTGAGGAAAAACGACAGTCCGTCCGTCCGACCATCTGTCTGGAAACAACGCAAGCGGCTAAACCGTAAGCAGAATTTTTTATCAAAATTGATGTTGCCCAAACGATGTGGATGATGTCGCGGCCCTTTGAAATTGAAGCGGTTATTTTTGGGGGATAGCTTACATAACATCCTTGGGTAATTTTCAAAATTTTCAAAAACAAAGTACAAACATATTTAATTAAATTATGGCCTCGGGTTGCATAAAGGGCGCTTAAGAGTACGGTGTAGATCTCATTTTTGTTAAAATATCTGATTTTTAGAAAATTGCAAAAAATCAATACTTTTTTGGAGTCTTCCTACATCTACAATTATGAAATTTTTTCAATAAAATGTTTTCATCAACAACAGATCATCAAATAAAGATATGTTAAAGTTTAAAAAAATATAATTTTGCTTAAAACTCAGGCAATTTTTAAATTTTAAACTTTTCTCAGAAACTGCTACAAATTTTATTATCATTTTTCTTTTCATGTAGGTAGCAAAGAACGATAAACAAAGTGGTGCGGTTAACATTTTCAATGCACTCTCTGTATTATCGAAAATTGGAAAGAAATGGTATATATGAAATTTCCGTGTTTTGTTCAAATAATTTGTTTCTTTGGATCTTTTCCCGTGCGTCAACCTACCCGGTTTATAATTTTAACATCCTAAAAATTGTATGACATGCCACTACTGCCACATTCCTTGTTTGCACCGTATAAAACGACATATCTCACCATTTCATCACTGTTTTCTTCTATCCTGTTCTTTCCTGTCAGAGTTGCATAACATTTCCATCGCCCTTCAGCTGACAGCTACGCCTTTGCTTATCATTATTTTCGTTCCAACTGCCTTCGTAGAAGACTTTTCCCATTTTTACAGGGTCTCACCCCAATTCTCACATCAATTATTGCTGACATTTCCTCTGACATCCTTATTGTTACCGATGTCGCCATTCTCGTGGTTTCTTTCTGTCACTGCCATTTCAGCACTATCACTCAAAATCAGTCATGACGATAATTACATTTCCAATTACCCTTACACCCTACGACTAGTTACTACGTTTGGCCTCCCTGTTTACCAAGAACAAGCTTACAACTTAAATCGATATTTTTAACTAGCTGAGTTGCCAGCGTTGCCTCTATCTTCACAGCGACTGAGACCTGGAGGTCCTACGTTTCGACACTAACTACGCAGCTAGTCCTATATCAGCCGCTGTCTGGAAGAGAATTTTAGCGGCTGGCTCAATTGGTTGGTAGTTTCCCGCAGTTTCTTCGATCAATACCAGCCGAAAGCCGGAGAAGTACCCTAATAAATCAGTGACGTCCATGCGCAATCTTTCCTTCCCCTTCTCCTATCCTCTCCCCCTACATACACAAATTTACAAGTACTACACTACCACACATGTCGCGAGACCATTTGGGAACTTTCAGCTTGTCCCGACTGGGACAATGCCTTGCTTGGGAAGGTACTCGGAGGGTCAATTGCTCTGGAAGCCGTCGTATAGTTCGGCGCTGGATCTCTTCATACAGCTAGGGGAGAGGAACTTCGCCACTTCAAATAAAAAACATGCACTGAAATAACGACATTAATTATCATTATAGTTGACGTTACCGGAAACATCAACCAGTCAATAAACCGCCATTTTCAAAACATGATATGCATTAAATTTGATTATCAATATTTACTATCAAGGCTCACCTCGTGCACATATGGCTCGTTCGGGCCAGGGTACTGCTATAATTGGAAATGTTCTAAAACAATGGAGTATTCCTTAAGACAATATCGATCTTGGAAATTTGTTGTTCTGACAGCCATTTAACCTTGAGCCAAGAGATGGCGGTTGGGGATAGTTTTCGCAATAGTTTGTTTCGTTGTTATTACTAAATATAAAATTCTTCGAATTGATTCGTCATTCATATCGAAAAATACATATGAATATTGATATGAATTCTTTGATAGTGGAATTGAAAGTGAGACTACGAACATTGAAGGCCGGGAAGCCACTATTCCCGCAACCGTAATCTCCGAATGTCAAATAGCCCAAGCTATTTGTTTTCAGCACATTTACGATTAAATTAATAATATAATGTCGCCTAATCAGATCCGTGTTACTTTAAACGGAAGTGAAATGTGTGAAATTAAAGTGAATTATTTATACAATTTTTTATCGTCCCCAATATGATTTGCTGGAAATTATTATTTTTATTTTTGTTATTATTATTATTGTTATTATTATTATTATTATTATTATTATTATTATTATTATTATTATTGTTATTATTATTATTGTTATTATTATTATTTATTTCCGCTCATATTGTCAGAATAATCTCACTCGTAACTGAATAGAGTACATCATCCATTACAATGACACTTAGACTTAATTTCTTCTGACGTACGTTTCCGAAGCTTCCCTATTTGCAAACTTCGATGACTGTCTAGAGGAGAATTCTATAGGCTGGCTGCTCTGATCGGTGGTTTTCCATGGTTTCGCTGATTAACGCCAGGCGAATGCCGGAGCAGTATCTTAAAAAAGGGCAACAGACCCCCACGCGATCTTTTCTTTCTCTTCCTTGTCCTATCCTCACCCCTTACTTACGCACACACTTTCAAGCAGTACACTTCCACACACGCCGGGAGACCAGTTGGAGCTTAGAGCTTGTCTCTATGGCGGTGCCCTGCTGGTGGGAGATAGCTCGTTGAGGAAAGCCTTGCTAGCCGTCGCTAGGTTGGCTCCGAATCGCACCTCACCATACCATCACCGCCATCTCCCGAGGAAAATCGTACACTACACTTACGGGACGAATGAGCTTAGCAGAAGACGCTCCCGGATTCACTAATCAATCAATGAAACCTCGAAGAACCTGAAGCAAATCTAGATTTTCCCTTTAATGATAATCTTTCTATGGTACAACCATCACCATTCACCTCACTTTTATCAGCACTGCTTATTCAATAACTCTCGTATCTCCTCCTAGCTATCGGAGAACCATATTTCTGCTGGTATATTGGGTCAGAATCCCACCATTGCCCCTACTCGTATACCGACACTTCTGTAAAACCGCCGACGTCATTGCAGCCATATTCATATCGTTAAAGCGCACGTGCCTCGTGTCACTGCTCACAGTGAAAAATTGCTGGTGGACACTTCCACAGCTGCATCGATGTTTTCACAGCCCTGCCGCCGCCAGCGCCACGGCAGCCATGAATAATCCCCGCGTCGCGTGCGGTGCAACTGCGCCGCCATCTCGACCCCCTCCGGCGTGCCTTCGCTGCGCCTCGCCCTCTCTTCTGGTCCACTCCAGGGAGGCTGCGTCTTGTCCGCGCGTCACTGCAACCCGCGGCCGCGTAGGGTTATCGGAATGTTTATGGCGTGCAGGATAACCCAGTCTTTGCTGGGCTTTGCCTCTATTGTGCAACGATTTACGTAACGCAGGCACAGGTGTTTTACAAGTCTAAATAACGCGATATAATTTTTCTCTGTGCAAATATTCTTATAATTTTATCAAATTTACAGTTCCCTCTATGTAAACTCACCAGTAGCTTGTAAGAAAATATCTCTCGATGTTTTCCCTCATCATTAATAGAGATCTCTTCAGCAGTTCTCCGTGTGAATGTATTTAATTAATAATACATATGCACTCGCAGTTACAATTTCATAAAAACCGGTAGAACGAACGAAAAGTCAACGCCTCCTGACGCGAACGTACCAGTGTTTGGGACGTCTTGGAATCGATCCCCAGCGACGTACCAGAAATTCACTTAATGCGTGCTCATCGGGAGTGCGTGGCGCCTGTGGGAAGCGAATTCGAGGCCCTGTGGTGTTGCGTGCAGACTGCTCTGAACAGTGGTGTCCAGTCGAATGCCCGAGCCGCACAGTATACATCGAGCCATGGACCGCGCGCCATTATTACTTCTCGTTCTCCTACCATCATAATCATTCCATCATCTCCCCTAATCCGATGTTGGCGGTTATGAGGGAGTACTTTCTGTCCAATCCTGCCTTTATCTCACCGCACTGTCGTACGCTATGGCGCCTGGCATGAGACCCATCGATATAACTTCCACCATAACTGGTTGCAATTGATCGTCTCCGAGTTACTGGCTCCCCACGTTGTGCCACATCTCTTCCCCTGATCTAAGGAGACAGAGAGCTCTACTGGAAGAATTCAGGTAAATATCCCTTCCTATACACAATTACATGCAAGCAGCATCGCTCAATAGACTGAAATCACGGAAACCATCCATTCAATCAGCCGCATACTTAAAGGCAATTTCCAAATTCGAGCAGAATGGGAGAAATATTGGATTGCTAACACACCTACTACAATCCACAATTTTATCAACAAGCCAAAAACCTTCGGGCTATGATATGCCTCGCAATATATGGAAGACGGCAAACCGGATACGAATTGGACATGGAAGATGCGCGACTTCCTTATATAAATGGAGCGTGGTGCCGTCTGCAGGCTGACTGTGGTGCGCTCCAGACAGTGCGTCACTTCGTGGAGAGTTGTGAACTCTTAGCCTGTCATGGGGATCCGGCAGATTTCCTATGTGTGACACCGGTGGCGGTGGAATGGATTCAGAAGCTGGACGTGCCCCTCTAGGAACTAACCATTTTTTGTACCCATCTGAAGACTGTTTTACTGTTGTGGTGTCACATTGTGATGTATTGGACTGCAGTTGCTGTATTATTGTTCCTGTGCGCTTGCCATAAGATACAGAAATAAGCCCAAGAAATTGTATTTTTTAAGATTTGTTCATCATATGAATACGGTATCAAGAAAGTATTAAAAGACTAGCGGCCAATAACTTAAATAGTAGAATAGGCACCTTTTCTTGATCTATGAGGGTGAGAGACATGGACATCACCCGTAGCAGGGTCGGCGATTGGTGATAAGACCGAGTGGGTAGTTAGCGTGGGTGGAGACCCTCCTCCCCCTCCTCCCACCGAAAGTATATATGAAGGGAAAAATACAAATCAGATATTTATTTCAATTTTTGCAAATCGATTTTGTCCGTCATGCCACTATAATCATGTAAAATTTCAATATTGTTGAACCGATCTTGTAACATAGTTGATCGCATATACGTTTTGAGTAGACGCAATACCGAGAAACTTCGTTCATTTCTGGAATTTGACGTTCATGGAATATTTCTCTCACCCCCTGAGTGGGAATTTTTCCCACTAGTAATTTTTCGTGTGGGTAGAGCTACCCACCACACCCACATTATCAGCCGGGCCTTACCCCTAGTCCCTTTCATTGGATCTCCCACCGCTCACCCCTCGTTTCTCATGCCTGTGCTTCGCTGCCTTACGCCATTCACGAGCGAGCATGGCTGGTGACCGTGGGTCACGCAGTTGCCGTCGCTACTTGCTCTATTCAGGAAACAATGCAGCAATTATCGGCGGCGACATGGTGAGCGGCGCGCCCCGGGCGCGGGAGCCGCGTTCGCTCGTGTATGGCCCCCTTTAGCCCGGTTTCCCGCTCGTTGTCTGGGCCGGTCCTGCCGCCTCGCGCCGCCCCGCGCCGCCCCGCCGCCCTTGGCGCCTGCGCAGGAGGTAGTTAGCGCGGTGGAGCGAGCGCAATTAAGTGCGAAGCGGCGGCGCAATTTCGCTCCATTTCCGAATGAGAAGTTGACGCGTCGTAACAGGGTGAACATTGTAAGAGACGGAGCTTGTATGATTTGGAGGCCGATTTAGTTCTCGTCTTAATCGTCTTAAAGCTCCGGATGCCTGATGTTGAAACAATATATCTTCAAGAGATTATAAGTTTGATGGAGAGAGTTTATGTACTGTAGGCAAAGGAAACGCTTTTCAGACAGTTTTGTAACTATTGACGAATTACATTTTCTGGAAACCATGCTTTCGAAATAGAGCGTACATTTTTTTAAAATAAACAAAAATTTATTTACATGGTGAGATATTTTTTTGTACATCTTACATTAACAATGTTAGAAATCTGATAAAAATGTGCATTGTGATAAAATGATATTAAGAATAATAGATCTAGACGCTAAAGACTGCAGAAATAATTATTCGTAATAGACACAATTACATAATTCATAATAAAACAGTTCTAGTAAAACGTTAGTGCTTCCGAATAAAACTCATGCATTTATTATGAATTTTGGTTTCTAACATTTCTATTTCAAATGTGTATCCTGTATCTTTAAAACTATTTCTTATTATATTTTCTAGTTATCGAAATAAAAACGAAGTAGAGCATGAGTAGAGACTGCAACAGGGGGAAAGCCGGAGAATACTAAATGTCAAAATGGACACGCAAGGCGCAGAGCAAGGGGCATGGCAGTGTGAAGTCACTGTGTGAGAGGGAAGTGGCAAGAGAGGCACGTGGGGAGAAGGGCACAGTTGAGGCGTGGCGCGGGTTGGGTTGCAGTTGCAGGTTGGGTTGTCGGGCCAGCACCGAGGCGGGACTGGCGCTGTGCGCGCTCCCCACTGTCGCGCGGCCGAGGCCCCGGGCCCGACCGGGAAATTACTCGAATAATTAATTCAGCCCCATTAGTGTGGCATAGCCCGGAATAAATTATGTTACCTAAAAACGGACCCCAACCCACCCGTGCGTCCGTGGTCGCGCGCCACTAACGAACTCGGATAATTCATTAAGCTGCTATTAGTGGAGGCTGCGGCGCTGGCAGCAGAAAAATCCCAGACGGTCTCGCGATGGGAGTCGTGAGGCGGGGGGGGGGAGGGAGAGGCGGGGACGTCCGGATAAAACCGGATGAAGAGGGGCGAGGCTGGACGCCAGCAAGCCGGAATATGTTGCAGAGCTAAGAATCAAAAGACGAACAACTCGTTCTTCTGGAAGGAGTTCTGTAAATAATTGCTTAAAGTACAAAGGCAGGAAAATAGCTTGTCGAATTATTTGTATTTCTTTGGTGTAGTCGAAAGATTGGTTAAATACTGGGAGAGAACGTTGCAAACAAATGACAAGTAAAAAAGAGCAAATTGACATACAGGCGTGTTTCACTTTATTATCCATGTAGTCATTATAATTGTGTACTTAACATCCTATCGATCATTATAATATTTTATATATTAATTTTGCGGCTTTCACACCCAACCATTTTTTTGTTGCAAATTTGGTGTCAAAAGCAAGAAAATGTGACAAATTGTATTTTTACTTTATAAATATTAATATCCATTTTAAAACAAAACATGATTTACAGAATCCTAATAATTGCTTGGAGGTTTATGACTGAGAGGGGTCTGTTCTGAGCACTTCTCCTTTTGAGAGATGCAATTGAAACCAATACTGAAATTTACATGTCAGCGATTGTATTATCTCCCTCGAATTATAAGAAATACGAGTACAATGTAATTTATGATTAAAGACGGCTATGGCAGTTGTTTTCAGTAATCACATGTTTGTCTTGGTCCGTTATGGACTTTTCAAGTAGGATACTGACATATTTCGTGTGTTAGTTACAGATGTATACTAAATGAAATTATCTTTTTAATCATTAACGATAATAAAAAAAAGTTTCTGGCGTTGGGCGCCAATCGTGAACGAAAATATTCAAGTATCGGTCTATTCCATAGCTCGTCATACACATGATCGACTTTGTTATTGATTAATTTTTTAATCCATATTTATTTTATTTATTTGTATTTATTCATTATTGACTTATTTTTCAATTTATTTTCTAAGCAGCGAATGCTCCGCTCTTCTTACTTCTAAACAAATCATTTTTCAAATCAATAATTTCCGAACCTTTGCTAGAAATTTTCTTAATCCCTTCAAGAAATAATCTATAATTATTTTAGATATTTCATGAAACCTGTTATATCTTAATATGTTTTCGCCAAATGTTTCGGCAAATGTTTTTCTTAAGGAGAATTCGTAATATTTCTAGCTACTCAATGTTTCAGTGGCACTGCAATAGAAGACAATGTGGATACAATCTTATCCACCGCAAAAATGTGAGGTCAAATATGTGTTTTATGCAGTATTAAACAAGTCTCTATTGCAAATTATTCAATTTTGCATTTTTTAACAATAAAGAAGCTGATAAAAGGTGTCAGAACGCAAGACGCCGATTGAATAGAGAATCTGAAAATAAAGAATGAATAAAATAAAGTTAACTTTTATTTTCTCCGTATAAAGCTGAGATCAGCCTTAATGAAATTGAACGATAATTTGTGTTTAAAAGCCACTAGCACATATTAAAAGAACCAAACGGCAGTTTTACTACTATATTTAAAATAAAGTTTGAAACATTCGAAATACGATGTCAATTAGCAATTAGCAGGTTTTGTACTAATATGAGATAGTTTTTATTTAACTATTTTACCATGCTCCAAGTTGGGCAGCTATCTGTTATGGTTTTTAGTTTTAAAGTAATTTCATTATTTAGGTTGCCTTGTTAATACTACGTTTATTACAATATTGATTAATTTTCCGGTTTCAAAAATTACATTGATTTTACAAACCTGGATTCGACATATAACACTTTACCTACTTATTTTACTATTATATGTGGACGTGCAACTATCTACTAGATGGGACGGTCGCATGCGTCAGTTTGTACTTGTATTTTATAAAATTATATTGTGTATAACGCAGCTGAGAAAGACGCCAGGAAACGCACTGTTTTCCTCTACCTGCGTGCGCTTTCGGGACGCCTGGGTCGCTGTGTGGAATCCAGCCCTTTTGTTTCGGCGCAACCCACACCAGGCCACATCCTGTGACTTAGGGGAAAGTACGGACGCCGCCCCTTCCGAGCGACGCATCGACGCCGAGCCCTTTTCTCGGAACTCGAATGACGTTCGAGTTTCTTAGAATTTGGCAAGACGGGGGCGTCCGCCAACGACGACGCGATAGGGTGGAAGACACTGCGTGACGCGCCCGCCAATCGTGGGAAATGAAGTGGGGGAGGGTTACTTTACCCGCAAAGCCTACGAGGCGAACTAAAGATGTTAGTTCATTCTCAATTCTGCATTCAACACTCAACATTCTCAATTCTGATCCTGATCATTCCACATTCGGTTTTCTGCATTCTGATCCTCCACATTCGGATTCTTCTTCAACTCACCGGGGGGGGGGCGCCAGCGAGTGCACTACCACCGCGCCGCCGCCCGAATGCCTTGGCTCGTCACATCTCACACCGACTCGGGGGCGCTGACTTTGAACAATCGCAGTGGGCCATGACGATACCGCGCGCCCAGGGTGACGACGGGACGGGCGCGATTAACGCGACCGCGAATCGTGCCGCCAACGCCCAGACCAACGCAGTGGCGCCAGTCAACGCTGCCGCACCGCATAGACGACAGCCGACCGACCCGGGGCAACCACGCGGAGTAGTGGTTACACTACACAGCCGCAATTCCTGGAAGTTCTGCTGTATTATCCTGACATTGAAAATTTGATGGCAAATTCTACAATTATTAGCCATATTACTTTGTTTGATAATAAAAAGTTAATGTTTATTCTGCAGATATACATTTTTTAGTCTTTGAGCTCATTCATGATTAGAATTATCTTTAATTTGTATATTCACAAATTTCATACGATATTTCTTGTATCAATGCACGTAAACTTACGGAAATATTTTCCACGCGGGTCTTCAAAATGTCTTCCGTCCGGATGGCGTCGATAGGATGTCCTTGCGATGCTCCTGCTATAGTCATAAATTCTGGCAGCGAGAGAACTTTTGTAATGTTCCCCGAAAATTCTGTTTGATAATAATATTCTGTAATACGATCTATTCAATTAATGCAGTCGCCAAAATGGCTTTGCCTTCCTGCTCCTCGGATGAAGCGTCACCTTGCGACTGCCTGTCATTTTACTTAACTTAAAACAATATGTATGCTCAGTTACGAATGTATTCTACATTAATTCAACATTAACACAACAGCGCTTTTAAGGATCTTAAGACCTGAACTTTTTAAGCCTGATCTCTCAGTTTCTCCAATTTTACTCACTCTGTAATTTACAAAATGAAGCATTTTGGAACTTTTTAATCACAGTTTTAGGGTATTCGGCGCTTCTGAGTATTGAAGTTGGTCAAAGATGAGAAAATAGAATATTATGAAACATTGAACTGTGCTTTTTCTATTTAATTATACCGTGTACTTTCATTTTATTACTATTATACTAAAATTATTTTATTACTAATATCCGTCAAATAAGCTTTAATATTTTTCTACAAATACGTTTTGCTTATATATTTTTCTTTTCGTAGGAATATGATGGAAAAGGTAGATCGAGATGCCACACGCCAATGGTCTGGCGCAGTAGCACATGTTTTATATAATTACTTTTTAACTTGCAAGTAAACATTTAATTTTGTAAATTAGAAAAGAGTAAGACTAATGACACAACCTTAAGAATATAGCAAGTTATAATATTTCGGATTTCTACTGTATTTTAAAATAACAATAGTTTCATATATAGCATTGTCGTATTATCATCATCGTCATTGTTAACTTTCTATGCGTGCAATTCAAACCCATTTCAACGAAACAAAAACCTACATTTTTAATGCAATAACTATCTCCATCTTTTATATTTTTTTCATCTTTACTACTTCATCTTTAATATTATATTTTTTTCTCGTAAACTGTTGCCCCCAAAACCATGACCAAGACTCCTGCGGCCAAGCAAAATTTTGTGTGCATGTTTCAATTTAATCCGACTCTGGCCCAACAAGGGACTTAATCTGGAATGGAGTGCGTTCGCTGTTTGCCGTTCTCCGTTCCGGAAAGCCGATCCATCCCAGCCTGCTACCCGAAGTCCGGCGCCCCCACCCCCACCACTGCTCTTCCCCTCCCTCTCTTCCCACCATCACGCCCCTCCAGCTCTGCTGGCTCTCCGCACCTGATTACGCGGCATTGCAAGCTCAACAGTTCGCCCCACAGGCAGGTGATCAGCTCCCGGCCCTAGCGTGCGAGGCCGCATTCAGCTGTTGCGGACAGTCTGGAACAACAAAGGCCATGCTGGGAATTTGTCTACAAAGCGATGAGGATGGAAAAAGAAATGAGGCCGCTCCGAGAAGAATGTTTTTATACACATCCGTCCTCTTAATCTAGTTCGTTGTAAGAACAAACTTTTCGTATAGCACTGATTTGGCGAAGGAAATCAGGTCCAGAAACGTTCATATAAATTACGAATCTTCAAGTCATCGTGAACACGAAAAGTGTTATCTCAATGAGCTGAGAACTTGGGCATGTGCTCCTGCCAGAACTGACAAATCTTCTCTCCCTTCCTCAGAGTTGTTGCCGTTGTTTTTTAGTTTTGGTAAACAAAACAAATAAAATACATATTTATACTCCAAAACTGAATGCATTAGTAACCTTAAATATTATTCAAAGTACTTAAAATTATGCTTTTTCTTTTATACCTTACATAAATAGATAAATCTCACCGCATATATTAATTTATATTCCATTATTTTTTCCTGCGTCATTTACCCCGTTTTCCTTTGTTTCTTCCCGCCGCTAATCCTCCTGTGAAATTACCTTTTTGTTTATTTTTAACTCCTATTTCTAATTAGTTCTCAACTTCGTTGGAGATTAGTCTTTCTTGCCTCTCTTTTATTAAAGAAGTAGGGGCAAAAGAGTTAATTGAATATTTGCATTGAATTTTATATAGAGAGTATATTTTAACGTGATTGGTTAGAAGGATGTGATTTACAACCGCGACACATGCCATCACGACTTTGCTTTCGCAATTCAGTGACGAAACCTTTCTGTTCCCCCTTGATTTGTCATTGCTGCTTTCAGCACTTCCCCAACTGCACCGGTTCCATCACCATCGCCATCTCTATCTCCTTCTCGCCTCTCTACATCTCTTTCACCTCCATCCTCGCTGTCCCTCCTGCTCCTTCGTCTCTACCGTCTCGACTTCCCTCGTCATCCCCAACACCTCCACCACCCTTTCATTCTCCAATGCCCTCACCGACTTCACCCCTCTCTCCACCTCTGCCGCCATTATCGACTTCACCGTGTCGCCGCCCCTACCGCCTCCACTAACCTCACGGTCAGCTCCGCATCCGCTACCAAGTTGGCCCGCTCCTTCGCCACCTCCCATCGCATCGCCATCTCCACTGCCGCCAGCGCCGCGGCCTTGCCTTCAAAGCGTCCGCGGTCGGCTCTCGGTGCCGCCGGTTCCGGCGTCTTAATGCGGAAACCTGCCATCAGAGTAACGAGGCTCCGCGCCCACGGCGGCGGCGGCGGCGCAGGCTGTGCGAGCGGGGGCGGGACGGGGCGGGGCGGGGCGGGGCGCGGACGCGCTCGACCGGGCGCCCGATGGAGAGGCTGTTGAGCGTCGGCCGCGCTTTGTGGACCGACCCCGCCCCCGCCCCCGCCCATGCTCCGGCCCCGACCCCGACCCCGGCCCCTCACTCTGCTCGCCCCCGACCTCGCCCCCGCCCCCGCCCCCGGCCAGGCACTCGAGGGCTCCTCTCTGCGCGCCGGCGATGAGGGCCGCCGCCTAGCCGGTCGACCGGCGGCGCGGGGCGGCTCGGCGCGGCGGCTCGTTACTGAGACGACGATGGGCCGGCGGGCCCGGGCGAAAGGGAGGGGTGGCGGCGGTGGCGGCGACGGCGGCGGCGGCGGCAAACGCCGCGGTCCCATTGCGGTACTCGCGGGCGACCCGAGTGTCTAGGAGGGCGAGTTGCGCGGGATTCCCAACGCCAGCCGGTCGTACTGTTGCCTGCGAAAGTTGCGTTTCCTGAGCGGCGCGGCGCTGTACTTCGTTTGCGGGCATCCAAGAGCGTAAGTCGTACTGAGTGGCCCAGGAGCATCCTGGGGAAGGCACGACCGTTGTGTCTTGTTCTTTTTCCTCTCTGTGTTAAATTAGGCTCGGTTCGTTTTGGAATTTGCACCGTAACGTTGATTAATACAAACTTACTAGCTTATTCTTTGATGTCCCTTATTGATGATTTCATTGATTGATGTTTCCGGCTTCGTCAAATCCTATGGTCATTCTTCCCATTAGTGCAGTGAATTTTATCCCGGGAGGTGGCGGTGTTTCACCCTCTCTGCATGATGAGATCCGGTGCCTACACGTTGGCATTCTAGGGCTTCCCTCCTGCAGGTGTTCCCCCCGATGGGCACCGTCCCCAACGGGACAAGCTTTCCCATCCCGACTGGTCTCCCGACGTGTTGGGTAGTGAATGTGTCTATAAGGGGTAAGGATAGATCAAGAAAGAGGAAGTGAAAATCCCACACAGTCGGTGATAAGGGTATCATTCTGCAATATTGCTCAAAGAAACCATAGAAAACTTCCGATATGATCAGTCGGTCGGTAGAATTCTTCTCCAAATAGCGGTTGTATTTTACCTAGCTGCACAGCTAGTGTCGCAAAGTCCGCCACCTTCAGCATTCGAACTCGCTGGACCTCGCACTTAGAGATGCTGGAGAGACAGCGACAATGCTGGCTTTGAGGTAACACAGCCGATTTCAATGACCTCATCCTACGTTTCGTTAGTTGTGTTTAGATACTGCTATCCGAAGAACTGATTATTTGGTACAAAATCTGTTTAATACATACTTTTTTCGTTTATTTTTTTCGCATATTTTCTAGAGTACATAACCAATACAATTAAGTGTCAATTAATGTAAAATGATCTTCCGTACCATTATGAATTTTTATATGGATCATAATGTTTTTTTCGAAGATGTTTGGTGCGTGACAGGCACATTTTATAGATTTTCTGCCCATGTTAGTGTAGTCCCATTCTACGTGACGACAATAAAAAAAAAAATAAGGATATTATATTGTATGACTGTATTGGAATTAATCAAACACGTTTAAATGACAAGTTCTAGGTGCTTTGAGAAGCAAAATAGCAGGTTTCGTGTAGTATCTATTCTTAGATTTAGATAATCTTCAGTGCAAAACTATTTTAACAGTTTCCTTGAACTGTGTGTAACTATTTCGTTAGCGACGAGTGCGATTTTGGGTTTTTCAGGTGCTTTGTTGTTCCATATTGTGTCCCTAAATAATTACATTTCATTTAATAGTTGAAACGAAACTTAAAATTTGTTTAGAAAATATGTAATGATTTATTTTGTTTTACTAAATGAAGAATTAGTGATGCTTGTCGCAATTATCCTCCAGTAAAAAGTTATTAATTTTCTTTCAGATATTCTCACACTCTATGTAGACAATGTGACAGTTACTGTTCATACGCTTTAAGCAGTTACTACTGCTCAGTGACTTTCAATGTGATAAATATAAGAGGCGCATTGAGAAAGTACGTTTTGGTAGGTCTTAAAAAAGGCGAACACAATTTTTTGGTGTCAGAAAATATGAAAACCACCGGGGGCGAGATCAGCATCACAAAAGGCTCCCCTCACAACGGATCTCCTGCTGCATTTCCGCTGGGAGGTGCTGGATCACCAATCTTATTGTTGGATCTCGCTCCTAACAATTTCCATCTTCTCCAACTCAAGAATTCCTGACCAGTCACCATTACCCATATTACAGTGTCGCAGAGGTGCACATGGCTCTCAAATTCTGGTACCTATCCCAAGAGGCACACTTCTACATCACAGTAATACAAATATTGATTCCAATATATGGCACATGTCTGTATTCTGGTGATGTTGGTTGCGTCGATTAATAGTGAATCATACTCTTATCTTCTACAAAAAAATTCAAGCAATTATGTTATCTTTCCATTGACGACCTAGGGAAACTTACTTTCTGAACGCGTCTCTTAGTTATATCATCTACGGTTTCTGTGACTATCAAATCTCCTCCCAAAACAAAGAATGTTATGCATTGTATGCTTCCACTTGTAGCTCGACTTCCTCTGTCTGCAGCATCGACGAAAAATAACTTGGCGAGGCTGGCCGTGCAGCCCTGTCGATCGGTTCTCTTTAATTTTTTCGGTAAAGACATAAAGTCGGTGGTGCGTCGTCATGACGACGGGTGACGAGAGACGCCTTCGTAGCGCCAAACTCGCGTCCACGGCGCTGCTGCCGCCGCCGCCGCCGCCGCCGTCACCACCACCCCCGCCACCATCACCACCGTCAACGCCGGCGGCGGTCAGTCGATAATGATCTCTCGGGAGGTTGGTTTGGGCGCCACGGGCAGCGCTGCCGAGCCGTCCGTTCCCCATCCCAGTTCCCTCTCCCGCTGCGCCCATCCACCCTCCCGGCTTGCAAACCCACCCCGGCGCGGCCCCCAGCTGCCTCGGACTCAATGGACTCATTAGAGGAATAAGCAAAGTGGAAGCGGCTGCGGCGGCGGCGGCGGCGGCGGCTCGCGCGATAGCGGCCGCTCTGAGACCATGGTGTGGAGGGGGCGGTAGCGTAGAGCCCAAGCAGGCTGGCGGCGACGTGTGTGGTGTTGCGTTGCGATGTGTTGCGTTGGGCCAGGCTGCGAAAGTCAGAACAGAATACGCCTTCCCCTCTCTCCTTCCACCCGCCTTGTTCGTTCGCCGTGTGTTCATGCCGTTGTGTACAAAGACGTTCTCTAAGCCGCCCATTACCCTGAGAAACAATTAAATTTGCCGCTATCTGAAAATACACTATAATTATAGATTTCGATATCATGAATACGGAAATGTATTTCAGTTGAAACCATCATGTAACGATTTCCTTATTTTCTGAAATTTCGAATTGAATGTTAATCGCGGGACTCGAATTGAGCTTGTTTTTACTCATGCGCTAACTGCGCTTTGTGCTGCTGCGATGTTATATTACACAATCAGCACACTACTGTATAAAATATGGTTGTTAATACTTTTGTTTATATTTCCCTACCAAGGATTCGTCAGATGTGGTGTTGTCGCCATGGGTAGACTGTGTTAACCGCAGTAATATTCTATTTCGTGTCGAGAGCGGTTTTTACTAATCATGACGAAAGTAAGTATTTTTTATATAATATATAATATATTATATAAACTATTTATACTATATATAATATATAGTATAATAAAGTATTTTCTTTGTGGTTAATACACTTCAAATGTGTGAGATTCTTCCATTAGATGTTTGTATTTTCGCGATAATTCGCGAAAGTGAGTAGTTTTCCATGGTTCTCGTTGTGTACATTTGCCACATCTTTTTTTCATTTGTGTGAGGAATGCAAGTCAAAAGAGAAGCATACTGATAGGGTTACTTTTGATAAACGAACGTGACAAGGTTCTGTTCGAAATCAAAACATACTGTCAAACATCGAAACATACGCAAGAGGAAGAATATTCATCAGACACATATTTTGCAAAGTTTTCAAGAGATAACTCACTCAAGCGACTATTGGATGTATCACTTAATATCTAGTTTCATGCAACTCTCATTCTGTGACAACTTTTCAAGAAGTAAGAAACACCAAATAAATTTGTTTATACAGAATTAGTTCGTATCATGTGCTCAGGAAGAGGAATAGCGCAATGGACACTATACATTATTCATCCTTAACAAACTCTGAAAGTTTTATAATTATTGGGAAGGAAGGATTTATAAAAAAAATAACTACAGGTCGTTTTTGAAATGAAAATTGTTTCGTTTGAATCGAAATGAATTCGGAGGTAGCGATATTTCCGTGAATGAATTTCATCGACGAAGTCTTTTGAGAAGTCGCGATGTCAAAAACCAATCATGTTTGTGAACATTAGCCAGTCAATGCGAGCAGCCATCTGTTGCAGATCGAATTGGTTGAGCGAGAGTGCGCACAGTTCTCATCTCAAAACCCGTGGATGTTAATTGAATGGAATTACAAACGGAGCGCTTGCCAGCATGAAGAGAACTTCAGTACTGGCTAAAGGATTCAGATTGGAATGTATTTCATAACTTCAATGCAAACGTTTTTCTGTTGAACAGTTTTCTGATATCAAACCTCTATATATAAACTGGTGATTAATTCCTCATTTTACAATTTTTCGTATAATTTTTCTTGCATTATACAACTGAAAACCTAAAAAGTTTAAATGACTGTTATTATTAGATCACGGCAAATAGCACTTTCTTCTTAGAAATAACAAAAAATGTAAAGAAAGGTAAATAAGATTGATAAAAATGAGTATTTGATAAATATTTTAGCAACAGTTTTCTTCACCATCATTGAGTATTTTAATATCACATTCATTTGTTGACGTTTCCTGCCTTCAGTTAGCCTCATTTCCTTTTTACACCCTCTTTACATTCGCCCTAGCCTCATCTTCATCACACCGCCGTGGCTCGTAAGTTTTTTGCGGCTGATAATTCTGTCCACCGCTAGTGGCGGACGAAAGCCATCCTCCACCGAAAGCTTGAGGTGGCGCTATTGGTAATGAGGTGGCCATTTGGCGCTCACGTAGTCTCTAGGTCCATTATGCAGTTTACTCCTCCTGGCATCTAGGTAGACATTCACACAGCGCTCGTGGAGGGAGAGGCCTGGGAAGCAATTGGGTATTGAATGTGTTATGTGGTGGCTTGAATAGCCACCTCTATGCCACGACACTAAAGCAAACATACACGCTCAAATCGGGATTCGAACTCGCACACTGCAGCTCGCCGCTGCCACCATAATCATTTCGACTTTTGGAAAACATTTTATTTGCCGTATGACATTCTTTGTAATTCTGCTCCATGTTAATCTAACTAAATTATTACATGGTGATAGGACTCTCTTGTGTTTTAGTCCCCCACGCAAACTTTGGGTATTATCATGTTCACCTGCTCCCACTCATATAATGAAGGGTTCCACTTATACTGGACTTGAAGAAATCTCAAAACACTTTAGGGTCGGATTCGAAGAATAGAAGATTCATTAATAGTGAGTTCTTCGAGTATTGTGACCAAGTGTCTCTACTGTCGCCTGAAGGATGTATACTGAATCTCACACACTCAGCTGACATCTTATCTAAAGCAACCATTAGTTTAGGAGTAATGAAATTTTTTGTGCCAGGCCTTGCAGCGTTCTGTATTGATGTACTCTCGAAAGTCACTTCTAAAAATTCACCAACGTTGATTTTATCTGAATTTGGAAGTTCGTTATCTGAATCTTCAGACGATGAAGGAGGTACAGCAGAAGAGACTCTTCACACTGTTTCTCTATCCTTTTTCTTTTTTAATGTTTTTTGTCTGGATCTTTCTTCTTTATTTGCAGGGTTTTGGCCTACTCCTGCAAGATAGCTTTTAAATCTTGGCTATCTTTGTCGAAGCAAAATCAACCTGTGTTCTTCCAACATTATCATTTGTAAATCATTCGGATGTGCAGTTTGAAATAGATTGTTCATATTATTTCTAAGCTCTTTTTCACGATGCTTAAAAATATCTTCACACTTGTTTGATTTATTTTGTAATTTTCGTCAGTCCTAATAGTACACGTTAATAAGTTCTTGCGAACAATGCTGATCTGCTCTTGTCGGAATTTTTGTTTTCCACAAGAGTAGCATTTGCACTAACTGTTAATTTCACTTCCCATATATAAAACTTCAAGCACTTGTTTATTTGATGGTAAATTATGTCGTTACTTGATGGTTTATAGTAATTATTAATATTATCTCCTATTAAAAACACACGCTCGTCGGCATTGCGTATGACGCTAACATATGATATAGTGATACATTTGCGATCTGTGAACACGCATGACACGAGCGATTAAAATTCGTGTACTGTTATGCTTAATATCCTTTAACTGTCCACTTCCAACAACCTATTTTCAACCATTCAACTTCAACCACCAAGTTTCAAACAAGCTCCTTCTTCGATCACTACCCGCCGAGGAGCATCCGCCAAGTGCCATCCGCCAAGCGCCATCCAAGCTTCTTCCGCCAGGCATCTTTCCGCCAAGGACCTCTCCGTTGGCATTTTCCCGCCGAACATCTCTCCACAAAGTACCTTTCTTCCAAGCGCTTTTCCACCAGACGCCTTGCCGTCAAGTTCTATCTACCAAGCCCTTTTTACCAAGCCCTTTCTACCAAGCCCTTTCTACCAAGCACCTTCCACCAAGCACCTTTCCACCGGGCACCTTTCCTCCAAGCACTATCTCCTAAGCACTATCTTCTAAGCACTTTCTATCAAGCACTTTCTACCAAGCACCTTCCTCCAAGCACCTTTCCACCGGGCACCTTTCCACCAAGCACTATCTACCAAGCGCCAAGTATCTACAGCCAGCCAGCAGCCAGCCAGCCGACCACCATCAGCCATCCACCTAAAACAGCAAGTAACAGAACTGCTGAAAGGGTAACATGATCTTCGGGCGAGGAGAACGTTGGTTCCATTTGCGCTGGTGGGGGTGGGTGCTGGTAGGGCGCCGAGCCGAGCCGGGCCGGGCCGGGCCGCGCTGCGCTGCGCGCCGCGTGCTGCGGGCGCGTTGCTGCGCTCGGTCGATACCCTGCACAAGAAGATAATATTGCTGGACGTGGCTGTGATGGCCGCTCGCGCGCTCGCTCGCTGGCGGCGGTCGGAGGGCGAGGGGCTAGCGGGGCTGGGTGACGCAGATCCGTGCGGGGCCGCTTGCGGCAGCCGCACTAAGGGCTCATCCTGTGTCCAGGTGCTCCCGACCTCCGCGGCCAACGCCGTCGTCGCCGCCGGGCCGCCTCCGCTGCCGCTGCCGCCGCCGCCGCCGCCGCCGCCGCTGTCTCCGACTCCGTCGCCACCGCTACCTCCGCCAGCACAGCTGCCGCCTCACCGCCACCACAGTCCCCCCTGTCGCCGCCGCCGCCGCCCGCCCTGAACGAGCGGAGGTGAGTTACCTTTTCTTTCTGCCCCCCCCCCCACGCTTTCCCGCTTCTCTAATTTTTTCATTACGTATGTTTTGAAACCTCGATGTTTTGTAACAGTTAACTCTATTTGATAGTTATTTTAAGAATGCAATTAATCTCGTATTTTTAAGACAAGGAAATTTCTGCAAACTCGTGAAATTATTAAAGAAGTTCGAAGGTACATGGATCATGAGGTTTCGTGCCATTTTGATAATGCACTTACTTTTTTACAGCCCATTGAATGCTTTAAACATTACTAAACAAAAAGTTAAGAACATATTAAACATTGTTAAATAAAAAAATAATTATTAATACTTGGTATTTAAAGTTGATTCTCTTGGAATAGTTCGGTTGAGTAAATAGTGTTGTCTAACATTTTTACTCATTATTCTTCCTGATCTTAAAACAATTTAAATGCAGTTTAATACTTTACGATAAACAAAACAACGTGAAACATATTGTTTTACATGATTTGAAAAATTACAAGTTTAGAGTTCATAAGGTAAATGACCAAAGGGAAATAATATATTTTGATACACATACATACGTATATTTCATGGGTTTAAATCTTCAGAAACAATGGTTATCGAAAGAAAGCTGTACCAGTTTAAAGTAAAGTTTAAAGTAAAGGTTAAACTAAAATATAAGCTCAATATTTTACGATAATATTTTTATAATTTAATATTTTTATTATTTATTTTATTTTATGTTCTTCAAAATGTGTGACCACACTTCACAAACATTTACCTAGATGTCCACGAAACGAAGATCATATTATTTTTCACCTCTAAATTCTGGGTAATACGCTTATAATTCCGTGTCTCTTTGTAAGGAAGTGGGTTTAAGTTATTATGCCAGTATTTACGTTACTTTATGTCTCGTAAACGAGTTCTCCACTCTGCATCAACCTTCACAATGCCATTAAATTTATCTAGTTTACTACTCTGCGGGGTAAAATACATTAAAAGTTCCTGTGTTTGGGAGAAAATGGGAATAAGTTAGGAACTCCATTTAATCGCGTCATGAAACGACGCAGCAGAATCTAACCCACGGGGCAATAGTAGTTGAGCGAGATGAAGTTAATGGGCGTAAAAAAGGCACCAAGTATGACGTTCTAATAAAAAGAGACAAATTTACTAATCGAATCTCTTTTCATTTCGATTTCTTCAGAAGTGAACTTTAAATTTTTGAAATTCTTTTTTTCAAAATCAGTACGTATTTCACATATATTATGTACGGCACATATATTAAAAAAGATAATCTGGTAGATGGTGACTTCAACATTTCCTTAAGGATGTAATTAATAGTAGTCAGGAACGTCACAAATATTTATCAGTCCATTTTTCACTTGGATGCACATAGCTGATTCAATTGTATCAAGAAGATAAAACTTAGTGCTCACATGTTTCATTGAACTAACAAAATTTTGAATTAAAGAACTTAAATATACAAATGTTCTCCGTTGAAAGACATCGGGCAATATATCCTACAACTGCGATCAAATTAACTGAATAAGTTTATTAGTAATGTTAGTATTAAAATAATTTTTTATTACGACTTTCTCTCTCTCTATTTACATTGTGTAGATGTCTGATTGTTTCCATAATGTAAGAGAGAGCATCGTTAACATTATATTTATCATTCACTATTTTATAATTCGGGGCGCTGACAAAAATATGTAGAAGTATTTACGTTTGCTAGGAGATGTCAATAATTAAAATTCAAAACAAACGGGGATGTCTAGCTATTCCCAATTATGAGTTTTAATAATAGAAATCCTTCCTCTTATGAACGGACACTTACAACCGGTATGTAAATTATGTTTCTAAATTAAGAAACGAAGAACGCCTTTAGTGTCGGTAATCTATGTAATGAAACAATATTTTTGTGTTAAATAAATTGTATATTATGGGTTAGTCTTCTATAATTTTATATTTAAAGATGAAACTGTGCAAACTCACATAAGGTTAAGAAATGAAGCAAAATAATGAAAGGTTTTTCGTACATGAATGATCATGAACCATTGTTTTATCTGATTAAACATTTATTAATTGAGAGAAAATATTGAGAATGAGAGAATATTTTTCCTGGTAGGATCTCTCTCTTGGCTCACGAGTGAATTACAACTCCAGGCAAAAGTCATGGATCATGGTTCGCGTAACCAATTCCAATAAGATTGCCAATTGTTCTGAAGAAAATAATATGACGTGGAACGTGTCTGCACTGAGAACGTCATGGCATGGAGATCTTGTGAAAGCCGGACGACGCCCAGAGACGCTGGACTGGGCGGAAGTGGTGAGTGCCTGGCTGGAAAAGGACGGTGCAAAGAAGCGGGCGACTCCGAGAGGGGAGGGAAGAGTGTATGAAATGAAAAGCGACGTAGGAGAGGCAGGGGCGTGGGGGCGTCGCCTCCGGGACTCTAAAACGCTGTTTCGCCTCTATCGACCGACGCGTTGCGCGGACGGCCGCTTGAACAGAAGGCCCAGTGGCCGGAGTGGCACGAAGCCCAGGCGCAGATCGTGGTGGTAACGTGGAAGCTGGAAGCTTAAGGCTTAGTGTGTTTTGCCTCAACAGAAGGAAAGGGGTGGATGAGAGAAGAGGTGGAGTGAGGGGATGCGAGCGTCGCTGGGCGAGTGGAAGCAGACGGATGCGGACACAGCGCGCACGTAGCGAAGGCGGACGGCTGCTGAGGATGCTCCCGGGTGGTGATGTTGCTGGCGGATAGCGAGGTTGTGGGCGAGTGGTGAGGTGACGGTCGGGTGGTGAAGAGATACACGAGTAGTGGTGAAGAGGTACACGAGGAGGCACGTGGAGAGTGAGTTGTGAGGTGGCGAGCGGATGGCGAGGGGGCGGGCGGGTGGCGAAATGGCAGGCGGGTAGGGAGGTATGACGGGCGAGTGGTAAGGTGGCGGGCAGGTGATGTTACTGGCGTGTGGCGAGGTTGCGGGCAAGTGGTGAGGTGGGGGTTGGGCGGTAAGGCGGTGCATGAGTCAAGAGGTGACGAGTGAGTGGGGAGCTGTGAGGTGAGTGGGGACATGTGGTGGTGAGGTAGTGGGTGAGTGGCGAGGTGGCGGGTGGATGTGGAACGGGAACGGGGAACGAGATGGCGGGCGGTTTGGGAGGTGGCGAGCGGATGGCGAGGTGACGTCGAGTGGTGAGATGGCAGGCGGTTGGGGAGATGGCAGGCGGATGGGGAAGTGACGGGCGAGTGGCGAGTGGAGCAGAAAGCGCCAAGGGGGCAGAGGGGGGCAGAAGGGAGCGTGGAAGTTGCAGAAGGCCGCCCAACGACTTCTGGGTGCGCGTGAGCGGTTATGGCTGAAGAAAGGGCCCCAGTGCTTCGCCGCACCCTTATCGGACCGAGCAGCCTCCGGGCGTCGGCGTTGGTGACGTCGGTGAGCCCGGTACCTGACGCGCGTCGTCGAGCCCAATGGGCACTTATACAATTTTGGGCGGGCATACATTAACTCAAACTCAAAGAGAATAAGCAGGTTTTGGTATCCCGGAGTCCGAATGCATAATTCATAACGCGAAAAAACACAAGGAAATATTACGAAGTTTTTTCAGGAAGCATTTTTTTCGAAAACCCTTATTTTACTGTGCACTATAAATATAATAGGTCTGAATTAGGAATCATATCGCGAGAATGTGACATTAAAAACGCTTCTCTATTCGCTGTTTTGACTAATGATTTACTACTGTGTGACATAAATTGACTAAGAAAGATCTTAAATGCAAATGTGACTTTCTTGCGGACCGAAGAAAATGTAAACCTTCGACGTTGGGCTCCATTTGCTGAGTTTAGAATTTGCCCTAAGAAGACGGTGGTGGTTGTTTATATAGCTCACGCCAGCGTCCAAACGCTTTATTCGCTTTTTCTGCGGCATATTTCCTTCTCCTCTCCACCCTCAGGCTCCGCTTTCAGATTCCTTGTTGTTCGCCGTACTTTTCCTGTTCTGCCATTCTTACTGTCTATTCTCATCGTCTACTTTTCACCACTGTTTCTCGCGACCTCTATTCTTTGGACCTCCTTCATACTCTCTCCATCCAGTCATAATCTTTGCGCCTCGTATACTCTTTCCTTGATCACGACCCTCTCGTCCCCTTTGCCGTTCACTTCTGGCATTTCTGTTCCTATCCTTTCCAGGAGTAACGATTGAATTTCCTCTCTCCTGTTCCTTCTGAGCTCATGTCTTATTCCCTTTCGGTCTGTCATGCTTATCCTTCTCCGCGTCTCAGTGCATCGCCTCTCCGCTTCCAGCCCCCACGCCCGCCCCTGCGCCCGCCTGTCAGCGCGGCGGCGAGTGCGACAGTGGCGCGCGAACACTCGCGCACGCGAACGCGCTCGGCGCGGCGCGGCGGACAAAGATCCGGCCGTAAAGCGCCCGCTGAAATACGGGCGAATCATTTACGAGCGACGGCGACGGCTCCTAAAACGCGCGTAATTTGGACCGTTTTAAGGCCCATCAGCGCGCGCCATTGAAATACGGGCGCGCGCAGCGCTAAATCTGGCTGTCACCGCCCTCCTGCCCCTTGGCCGCCCCGCCACGCCCCCTTGCCACGCCTTCTCCTGGCTCCGACGCTCACCTACTCACCTGCGCCGCCTCGGGGAGGGCGGGAACGTCATAGCCGCGCGGGGACAGCCGGTCGCCCGGAACGCGCTGGCACCCGCAGCGACGAGGGAGGGGCCGGGATGCGCTGAGCTCTGCGGGGAAGCCCCGCACTCGGTCACGGGGTTGCGGGCTGGGGCGAGGCCAAGCGGCGGCGTGCTGGGGAAGTGGCTGGGTTTTGGCGGCGACGGAGATGTTGTCGGCGGAGGGAGCCACTGCGCATAACAACGGAAAAGCAGACGGGGAGGCTGAATTGTGGCAGTAAAATGTGGGAGCGAGCGGTAAGGTGGGGGCTACCAAGGCGGGGAGTGAGAGTTGCCGATGCGATGTGGAGGCGGGTGACGGAGGCGAAGGTATAAACGGAGGAAGGGTGACGCAAGTTTAATGGTAGTGTGGCGACGGCAGCCGCAACGGGATTGAGATGATGGCGAGGTGACTCCCCGGCGCCAATGAAACGGGCTGAGCGTGAAACCGCGTAGGAATTGGGCGCAAGTTTGCAACCGCTTTCCTCTGTTTTCATTCCTACTTACTCTGATAGAACCGTTTCCGCAGACACTAACGCTCTCAAACGCATGTAAAAGCGAAATAACCCGACGTCGTCTCTCTTCCCTCCACTCCCATTATCGTTTAGTGTATTTCAGTGAAAAGAGTCTGTGATGGAATCGTCCACTGTTCCCAGTTGGCAAAAGACTGGTAAAATCTTTCCGGAGGAAGACGTTTCTCTGGATAGTCTTATTTTGCACTTATCTCTCTCTGAACCTCGAAGTTTATAGCGACAGAGTTTTACAGTGTGTTGAGTAATAAAAGTGATAACATCTTTATTACTAGGTTCCTGGAACGAGAAAATTAGTTCATGGAACATCTCTTGATCCATTCCATAATCTCTCGTAAAGGGAACTACTTTCATATTTTTGACCAACTTAATTGAGTCTTGACATAGATTATTAAATTCTAAAAAATGGAATGTATTGTAACTCAAAGTAATACTACGGTTTTGTATTACTTTTAACGAAATATGAAATGATGAACTTGAACTCGTAGTTACCAAGCTGCAACCACAAGAAACTTCGATTGAATGTATTGAAGAGTAAGTATGATATATTTGCTTCAACTATTTCAGTCTATGTTTAGGATGCATTATTACAGCCAGTATGCTCATTAAACATATGGTAACTGACATCCGTAATCCTTAGTACTCGACATGAGCGTTACGCACATTCGCCTTGCACAAGCGAACAGGGCCGCCATAGGAATGCTCACAGAGCGCGTCGTACGGCACGTGGAAGCAGGGAAGGCGACGGGGTTCTGGGCGAGGTCCCGACGCGACGTGTCGTGGTGCTTGGCTGCGGCGGCAATTAGAGGGCGCGGAGCGCGTGGGCGGAGCGGGGTCGCATTCCTGGGCGCGCGCCCCTCGCAGCGCCGTTCCCCCTTCGATCGACCTGGCGCGACGCCCGGCGGTCCGCCCTCCTCCTCGCCCCCCCCCCCACGCACCGCCTTGCGTCCCTCTCAACCCCCATTGCGTGCCGTTGCTCATCACGAACCGAAGACCGTTCTCCTTGCCCAGCCACCGACCCTGTCTTTTTCGCGAGATCGAGAACTGGCCGTTCACCTATTCCTGTATGTTACTCTAACACTTTGAACTAACTGACCAGATTGTTACACGTTGCCTATTCCCTTCACTCCTTCATTCTTTACTCCACTTCACTAGTTATTCCATGCTTCATTCTCCCCTGTACTCCTCTTCACTCTTCAATCTACTCTTCACGCCATTCACCTTAACTTCATGCATCTTCACTCTTCATTTTATCATCTTCACTCTATTCCCTTCGCACTTGAAGACATTCATCTTCACTCCATTCATCTTCACTCTTCCACTCCGATCCTCTTCATTCAATTCTTCATACCAACACTGTTCACTCTACTCATCACTCCATTACTCCTCTTTCCACTCTTATTTTCTCTTCACTCCACTCCTATTCCCTTTCACTCCACTCCTCTTCACTCTTCTCTCCACTCCTCTTTACTCTTCTTTCCACTCCTATTCCCTTTCACTCCACTCCTCTTCACTCTTCTCTCCACTCCTTTTTACTCTTTTCTCCACTCCTCAAGCGATCTTACGACCTTCGTCCAAGCTCCTCGTGTCCGCCTCCCGTTCTGTTCACTCTGCTTCACTTCCTTTTCACCCTTCTCCCTCGCCACCCCCCACCCCCCACCCCCCGCTCGTTCCGCCGCCCTGCCCGCCCGACCGTGCGCGCGCGTCCGCAATCGGGCCGCTGCGACGGAGCGGGCACGGCGCCCCGTGCGCCCCCGACGCACAGCAATGCGCTCGCTGCGTGCCGAGCGTGTTTGGCGGCGAGTGGGCGACGCTCCCTTTCAGCCGCGAACAGAGAGCGGCGAGCGTGCGGCGGCGCCGGCCGCGTCGTCATTAAAAGGGGCTTCCGCTTTTGTTCGTCCCATCTCCGTGCCAGTCGCGTCCGTTTTATTTACCTTTGGCTTGATTCGTTTTTTTCCGGCTGACGGCAGACGCTTTTTCCCTCGGGTTCTGTTCTCTCCCGTTTGCGAGATTGCTCGCTGCAAAACGGTATATTTCACGTGACGGGTTGTGATTTGTCGAAGGACTCAAGTAATGAATTTTTTTATTGGACTGTTAAACACATGTGCTTTTGCCGTGTCATTTCGTCGATTACAGTTCCCGGCATTTGCTTCACGAGGAGCACGCACGCTTCGATAGCAATATAATATTAAAAATGACTTGTAATTTAATTGATAAAATGTAATTTATATTTGCCTGAAAATTTTAATGTTAAACTTGAAACAAACAGATATTATTCTTGGGTACTTTCGGTAAAATTTTTCTCTCACATATATTTATATATTTTTAACTTTTACAATGATCAATTTTATAAAATATAACAAGAATCAATTTAAAGGTCGCAGAGGGAAAAGAAGTGAAATAGTATTTTATATATTTGTAAAATAATTCTCTTTTTTATAAATGGAAATGATGGGCCCTTTACGTAATTTACAATCATTTAAAGAAGGTAACGTTTTAATGTGGCCAAAGTGAACGAGGCAGATAATTGTAATGATTCGAGATTGCGCTCGATTTTGGGTTTGGATCCTACGAAAAGCCTAGTGATAAATTCTCCAAATTTCAAATAACAGTATTAGTTTGGTTTGCTGCTTTCGTACGATTAGTATGGATTTGTTGATCGAACGCTATTGTATACAGTCCAACAGACGTCACAGGGTTTGACAAGTTATCACTTCTCATGAGTCCTACCTATGTGGTATTCTTGCATGTCAAATAGAAAAATGAGGAAACTTGAAAATGGTTAGTGTTGTGCTAGCGTTGAACAAAGCACATTTCTATTTTCAATTTGAAATAAGTTAAATTGATAGAACAAGATAGTTACAAATTATTGTCTTGTTTAATGTTAAGTGTGACGATAATTACAGTGGCGTTATAGGTTTTTGAAAATAATGCTGTATTGAAAATAATGCTGTTTTGAGTTGATTTTTTATATGATGTGCGATGTGGTTGTAACTTTGAGAGCTTTGCAAATCTTGTAAACGAGGTGCCGTGCCTTTCATGTATTCGAACTTCACTAGAATTAGATCGTTTTATTATTCTTATAATAATAATTATTATTATAATTATATTTATGTATTATTGTGTGTGTGTGTGTGTGTGAGAGAGAGAGAGAGAGAGAGAGCGAGAGAGCGAGAGAGCGAGAGAGCGAGAGAGAGAGAGAGCGAGAGAGCGAGAGAGCGAGAGAGCGAGAGAGCGAGAGCGAGAGAGAGAGAGAGAGAGAGAGAGAGAGAGAGAGAGAGATGTGGGGGCGGACGGGGGGACTGGACTCTTCATCCGGCGGCGCGAAGTGTTGAAGCGTTCGGGACAGCACAGTGCAGCACAACATAGCACATAACAGCGAAGCGTAGCATAGTGCAGCGCCGTACCACACAGCTCAGCAAAGCGCAGATCAGAACAGTATAGTGCAGCGTAGCATCAGTACAGCAACACACAGCATAATATAGTGCAGCACAGTATAGCGCAGATCAGTACAACTTAGGGCAGTCCAGCCCAGCGTAGCCCAACATCACGCAGCTCAGCTGAGCGCAGCAATGCACAACAGAGCTAAGCGCAGCTCACTACAGCATAGTTCATCGCAGAACAGCAAAGTATAGCACATACAGCACAATACAGTGCATTGCAGAATAGCACAGCACCGGTCAGCTTAGCCCAGCGTATCTCAGTATAGCGCCGCCCAGCAAAGCACAGCGTAGCGCCGCCCAGCAAAGCACAGCATAACGGAGCGCGGCATAGCGCGGTACGGAAGGGCGCGTCCGGGAGAGGCGCAGAGCGGAGCGGCGGTGGCGCTGTGGGAAGGGGCTTTACGACGCGCGGGAGGCGCACGGAGAAACTTGTGCGCGCGCGCTAAATAATTCGCGCTGCCTCCTCCGCGGCTGACGTTACCACTCTGTGCCACCCTGCAGTCGCGCCACCGCCACCGCCGCCGCCGCCGCCGCCGCCGCCGCGCCGTTGTCTGACGCGACGGGCGCCGCCCTGCCATGCCACTTCTACGGTCGACACCTTATACACCAGTGTCCGGCTTCTCCAGTGGCGCAAGCTCTTCTTCGTCGGATTCTGCTTATGTACACGCAACTCGTATCACACGATCTACCGACGGAGTCGCTTTTCACGAAATTTAGCTCGGCCTGTCTCCCCTAATTTAATTTCCTGTGCCTTTGCTGCAGATATTGACCCTTGACCACTGATTTCGCTAAAATGGCCATTATTATTCTTTTTCTGGGTGCATGTCGTTGCAGTCTACGATCCTGCTAACGTGTCTTTGCTGACTTCATCGGCAGTTTTGACGAAATTACCTTCACTTACGGAGTTCAGTTACCCTCATTCCGCTGCGAAATATTAACTGCCATCGACTCCTCGGCAAATCGATCGCAGTATTTTCCGGCTGGCCATGATCATTGTCCCTATAGTACTCATTGCTCGAGTCATTGCCACTGAAGACGACTGTCTCAACTGTCACTATTGATAAAAAAACCTCCACTGCCACATTAGACATTTTTATTAGCTTTATTAGATTCATATTTTGCACCTTCCTCCCTCATTGCTGTCTCTATGATTGCCGGTACGACTCTGACGCGACCTGGTAATGACTTTCACATGACCGTCGCTAGTGTTGCGGCAACTGATGTCAATGCTCGATCACCATCTGTTAAAGCCTCCACTATCATCAAAGACTTCTCTTCAGTTTATTTTTTCGCCGACTTCTTTATCGTCGACTCATTTCTACGGACGCCCATGCTATCTGCCCTTCTGAACTACGCGTCCGTTGCTTCATCTATGAGCGTGTCAGTCAACGTAGCCATCTCAGTAGCTGCTTCCTTTTACCTCTGACGTTTAACGAGTAGCACTCGACGCCGACTCGACGGCTCTGCAGTATATTTCATTACCTCCGGAAATGCCAGCCACCATTTCCACGCAGACACCCATTGCCCTTTTTATTGCCGTCTTTTCTGAAGCTGCTGCCTCAAACATCTCACCGTCATTACCATTGTTACCACTAATATTGCCGCCATCATCCTTTACATGGCCTCACATTTTACTTCATATCCTCTACGGCTCTCGCTGCCTTCATTGGCAATTGCTGCCACCCGCCTTCGTTATGCGTGACGTTTCTCTCTTGTCTTCTTAGGCCTTCAAAGCCGCCGTCCCTACACAGCGCCCGCCGCCCATCCGCCCCGTCTCCCAACAGCCTCAGCCTCTCCCGCCATCCCCGGCGCCCCCGCCAACCGCGCGGCCCTCGCGGGCCCCCGCCGCCCACTTAGCGCCCCTACTCCGACCGCTCCCGCCCCCCCCCCGACCCACAGACCCACCGACCTTCCGCTCCCTGCCCCTGGCCCGCTGTTGGCCGCCCCTATCGTTCTCACTGCCCCCGTCCTATGCGCCGTCATTGCCGCCTCCACCCCTTCTTCTGCAGTAGTGCGTACGCAAATGCCGCGTGTTCGCTCGGAGAAATTAAACCGTAATGGAGGCTAGCTTCTGCGGAGGTTGTGAAGAGGCGGGCAGGCGGGAGCGTACACCACGAGTACGCCCCTTTTCGTCTGTCAAGATTACAATGATAAGTTGCTTTGCGGGATATCTCGTGTTAGTGCTTCTCGTTTCATTTTTATTTGGCCTGCGTCATATTTACTAGGGATTTTTTGTAGATGCCACATCATGCCGCCTTCAAAATAAAATCGGAGATGAAATTTATTGAAGTCTTACTTTTATTTTGTATTTAAATATGTATGTTGCCCTTTTTAAATATTAAAATAAATAAACACATGCTAGATGATTTTCGTACAGTCATTTTAGTTTCCTTATTCAAATCAAATAAAAGAAAGATAATTAGTAGTAGAGATAAAAGTTGGCTTCTGAAAGAAGTACCTCAAACCGCGTCAGTAGAAGGTTTTATGAAAAAATGTGCTTTTGGGATAAGATGCAGCGAGTGTAAAAAATGATGATGATACATTTCTACGAAATATGCACTTGAAGAATATTAAGTAATTTCGCCAGAAAAGCTGAGAGGGTGAGGAAGCTAGTGTGTTTCACTACTTCCTCAGGTATTTTTCTGTAATTTCGTATTGTTGCTTTATCAGTTCTGCTGACTGAATCCATTGCAGAATGACTTTAATAGGCAATACTTTTCCCAACGGTCATCCTCATGGTACTGAAAACAACGGAGTAGAAATATCGAACAGTTTCCTCACACCCTTCTTAGTCCCAGTTTTCTCGGAAGGTTGTGTACTTGATCTTACGTATATTCAGTATTGTGAAGTTAATTTGGCAGTATTAGTGTAAGGAGATCTTGACAGAATTTAATTAAATTATTTTCGTCAGTATCAAAGAAATGCGTTCCGTAAATAACTGTTGACTTTCGCAAGTACTATTAGAATTACAATGAAAATCAGTTAATTCTTGTTTAATATGCCAACAAAACCCCTCTTTCAGCGTTTATTTCTTAAACTTGAATAATTGTGACAGAGAATAATATATTTTGTATTAGAAAAGGAGTGTGATGATTATAATGACCAAATCATGTAAATAAATGGTGTAATAAGACAATCGTTGATTTTTTGTAGACTTACGAATGTTTATCACAGGAAGAAATATTTTAAACTTGTTTAAAATTGATGGTATTTTTTAGTACATCGGAGCTGCGCTCAGAAATGTAGTTATTTTTTGTGCGTTTCGCGAAAAGCCTTTCACTCTGCCAGACTTTTAATCTCGAATAAATATTCACTGGTAATTCTCAATGGAAATTCGTTCTCAGGATGTCGGAACTCATTGTATTGTAGGAATATGAAGTTGATCAATAGCTGAACAATATAGTTTTTCATTTTGTGGTCATTACAACGAATTCAGTTATTATACAACGAAATAGAACCCTATGTGGGGTTCTAACAAATTGTTGACAAATAAATAGTCAAATCTAGTTATCCCTTGGAAACAGATATCGCTACGTTGTTTTGATTAATAAATACGATAAATTGGGCCTGTTGAAACTCAATGTGTATGAGATGCTCGAGAAAAAGTTCTACCTATTTACAGTAAACCAGTATTTTTTGCCTGAGACAAGATTCCTCATTATACCACATAATTCTGTACAACATAATTTATATTTGTCAAAATTCCACATGGATCACGTTTTACTGTATTTACTTAATATATTCGTTCATTTCATTAAAAAACGATCATTTTCACTTTTCTTGATCCTCACCAATACTATGTTAATACTCAATGGCGAGTTGCGAGGTCTGTCTACCCAAGGAAAATATTAATATGTTTAATATAATAGAGAGAAGTCCTGCAACTGTATTTCTAAAAATATATCGGATCACATAATTTTATTTGTTGCGTGAAAGAAATGCTGTACTAGTTTGTGATTACAAAACAGATCTTTCTTTGAGTGTCCCTATTAAGATAGAGAGCAATGTGAAATCAATTGTCTGGCAACCACAGAGCGAGATGAATATATCTCTTTCGAGCCTCTCTCCTACCTCAAGAAAAGCCTTAGAATGTCACAAGAATTTGGTGGAAGCTGTTAGGAATAGCCAGGAAAGTTTCAGCGAGGACGCAAAGACATATGTGAGAAGCAACGCACGGGGCGACCTGCGAGTTTGTGAACAATGTGGCGCGTGGGGTAATACGTAGAGCACCTGCTGGAGGGAGGCTGACGACGGACGCTGCTGGAGTCAAAGAGCGAAAGTTGCATAGAGGAACACACACTCGCATGTCTTCCCGGGTGTCGCGTTGTTTCACGCGACAAATAAAATTATGTAATCCAATATTATTTCATTTAGAAAAAAATAGTTGCTATTATTTCTTCCCAACCCTAGTATTTAAATATTTCAATCGACTATACTCTTCTTTAATTCCAAGAGTGTTATGAAAAAGGAGACTCGGAAACCCTGCTAGTTTGAATAAAGAAACCGAAGTACGTTAGAGAAGCACCGAAAGAGTTGGACCAGAGCAGCAACTGATGTGATGGCAGTGCCTCTGCCCGGAGGGCCTACGTTCGAGTCGCGATAGGCTTTTCGACACTGGTTTGTCAGCTAGCTGGGAAAGACCACTGCCGCCTCTCGAGGAAATACCATGCCCTACACTTACGGATATAATGTCCATAGTATTTGCCGGACGGAATCACTATCAATAATGCCAGGGAAGCGTCTCGGGTTCAGCAGGGTAGATGTTCGCGATCTGTGTTCGCAGGCTCAATTTTCCATGAGGAAAACCGCCCGGACATTGTGTGAAGCACAACAAGAAACCCAAGATCGGGGCCTCGTTGTGGATGTAACGCACTTCCCTTCATCCCCTAAGATACACACGCTTTTCCTCGTTCGGGTGTATTTCAGTACGTAGTGGTTCACCTCCGCGCTTGTATATGTGTGTGTGTGTGTGTGTGTGTGTGTGTGTGTGTACGTGTACTGTAGGGTTTAATAAATTTCAATCTCTATTTATTTTTTACACAGGTTTCCAGTGTATTATATGACTTTTTAATCTTTTACGACTGCGTTTGTAAATTGTTTACTTATGTGTTTCGGGTATTATATGGTTCAACATATTCAATTCAGAAATGCTTCTTGCAATGGATAATATGGCTTGTTGGTACATCAAATGAAATAAAGGATATGCCTTAATCGGTATAATACAATTAATCATATGGGCACACAGTTATAAAATATATCAGAAGGTTAAAATGTGACAGAATGAGATTAAATCTTTTAAATTTTACTTTTTAAAAAAAACACCGTGTGTTTACTTGTAATAATTCACTCACTATACCGCTCTCGTTAATAATCAACTACCGTGCACATAATGTTTTTTCACTCTTTTGTAAGATAAATAACTATCAAACTAAATTACTTGAATCATTATTAACAATGATCAGAAAGCTGCTCTGATGCATCAATCTTCGTAGACAGAGGGTTCTATTGCAAAACGTTCTTATTATTGTAGTTTAAAATCATGAAAAGATCATGCCTATTTATTCTTGATTATGACTTCCTGCATAAGACGTTAAAATCAATTCAGTCAGATAAATATTCTACAAGAACGCATGTACTTTCCCAACACAAAATTCATTGAGGACCAACAGTAACATATCATTCACGCTGTATACCCTGATACGCGAAGCATCGTCACTTGAGCGGAACCATCACAGCCCATGGGGACTGAACCCAAGAGTTGTCTGGGCTGCCAACGTTATCTCTGTCTCGCTATGGATTCACACAGGACTCTACCGAGGGATATAATTTCGTAGAGTTGAAAGGGTGCACTTTCTTATTATTTTCTTTTTATATATTTCTCCTTATTTATAATTATAATTTGTGTAGTACAAATATTTCTAATTGTTTTTAACATTAATAAGCCTTCATACATTCTTAATAGTTGTGAGAATTCAACAAAAAGCTGGGGGCAACCTCACTAAGTGAAGATACTATGTTTGGAGTCTACCTCTTTGAAAACTTCTCCCTTTCTGGCGGCTACGAACCCATTTGATTTTGTCACGCTGCCTCACTACTAATACTCCACAAGTTCTATGAAAGACGCCACCGCCCCAGTGTTTCCTGTCGTGCCGAGTCTCGCTGCCGACAATTGCGCCGCGCGTATTATTGACGGAGACGGCGGCGGCGGCGGCGGCGGCGGCGAAGGGGGCGGGGGAATTTTACGACTCGCAGCAATTGGGGCGCCGTAAATCAACTCCAACAGTCGGCACGCGCCTGTCCACCCCACCCCGCCCCGCCTAACCCACCCACTCCCACGTTCCCCCTGCCACTGCGGTACCCTCCCCACCGAACCAGCTGCTTCGTTCGTTTGCGCTGCCCAGTCGGCCAGGCACGTGTTTGGAATGGATCGATTCCCGGAAAATGGCATAAATACGGCTTGCCAAACGAATGTTCATTCATGTCGTTTGTTCTTCAATACGTCAGAGTTTGTTGGGTTTACTTCGGTACAAAACCTCCAGCACAACGGTTTATTTTATTTTTCATCTCGCTGTCTGATGGTTGGTGCATATTTCGTTTTCCTGAATTTTCTGATTCTCATACCGGGTGCTTCACGTATTAGAGATGGCCAGTCGTCCTCGTATTTTGTTGGAATTGGTCGATTTCCGCCACGTGATAACTTTGGGACTTGTCAAACGGAAGTTAATTCAATACTTTGTTCGGCAGTGTATCATTGTACATTGGACCGTCTGGACTTTTAAACCTGATCCACAAAAGCCTTTTCCTGATTTGTCATTTGTGTACTTGGTTAAAAATGTTTCATTTTTGGTATCTTTTGTTTCAACTGCTTCACTCGGTGCTGACCAGAAGGCCACGTGCTTTGAATTGATATATTTTCGACAAATTAAACTAATGGGACTTAGATAACGGATGTTCATTTATACTCGTAGCGTATGTACTTCAATGCATCGGAATATCTTGGGTTTGAATCCCCGCGATGAACTGTTATACAAACATTTTTTTCCAATTTTTTCACGTCAGTATTTCATGGCTAATCTGTTTGGTTTTCGCGATTTTATGATCTTCACTGAGATTTATACGCATGATATCGATGTGTTTCGATGCAAAGAAATACCACTAGATCCTGACAAAGCAGAACATTGATTTGTATTTTCTTTATTTATTTATATTTTGAATATTTTCTATATTACTAACCGGATAATCGTTGCTTCTTTTCTGTAGTTCAGGTTGCCTTGTTTCTCGTCATACATGCACAGATGAGTCATTTCAGGTGCATGTAAAATATTAATTTACTATCTATTCCTTACGAACTTACAACTTCTTCTTCTTCTGCACTTCCGAGATTAGGCGGCTGCCTGTTCCGTCTTCACATATCAAACCATCTTCTGCATGGTCTTCTTATCCTCCTTCTTTCTGTTGCGTTGTACTGCAGCACTTGTTTAGGTAGCCTGTTGTGCTCCATTCTTTCTAAATGTTTTTACAGCCTTGTGTGTATAGCTGTATACAATCATTTAGACTAAATATATTTAATTATTTTCTTATATCTTCATTTCTTTGTTTGTCTAGCAAAGTAAAACCTTTTACTTTCCATAAAAAAAATCATCTCTGTAGCTTGAATATTCGTTTCTTTCTTTTTGAGAGAGAACCCAATTTTCAATTCGATACGGGACTACTGGTGTTGCCATTGTTTTATAAACTTACAACTTTTGGTTACTTACTAATTTTAATAAGTCCACGATAATGAATTCACTCGGCAAGGGTGCGTTAATGTGTATGGTGAATAGTTACTCTTACATTTTTCGTTTATAATTTTTATTATATTGAAATTTTTAAAATGTGACGCGCAAGGAGCATCTGGGATTGATGTCTAGTAGTTGACAGAACGCCAAAATTCAAAATTCAGCACAATGCTTCTGTTAATATAATCGATTAATTTTGATTTTACTATTGCCGGTTCGAAGAAGCGGGTACCTGTAGATAGCGTTTTGTATTTATTTACAATTTTGTAGTTGCTTTGTCAGATTTGGCAACGCACGGCGCATTGTCTCCGAAAGAAAGCTGAGGCCGCGCGGGATTCCGCTGAACGGGATTATGCTCTCACCAATTCACAAATCTGCCATTTTAGTTGTTTTAATGAGGAAAATAATAGATTAAGTGATTCGTTCAAGTCTCTGGTGATCGCAGTATGTTTACCAATTCAACTCACCATAGCCTCATGCTCCGGTTTTAAAGATACGGGAGAAATCATGGACTCGTTGCTATGCATAAGTGAATCGTTTTTCCGCAAATTCACAATGAAACATTGTTTTCATTTCATATGTAAGACATGTTAAAGTGCGTTTCACAACCGTTGTAATGACTCCCGTTGTATAAGTGTCCGAAATTGACTACCCTTCAAAAGTGTCACAGCTTTTAGTGCTATAAGTAAACAGAAATTACAGAGACTGAGTGCCACACGCTGATGAAGGAAAAGGAATGAGAACTGTGAGTACGTCATAGGATGAACTGCAAATGATGCAGGCTTTGTTTTTAAGACATTGAATAATGGAAGACATGAATTTGTTGTGAGTTATATGGTGAGGGAAAAACGATTAAGAGTTAACTGAATTCAAACCACAATAAGTGGAAGGTAGGAGGCAATTATCAACATATCTTTGAGTACCTGTGGCACTGATGCTGTTGTAGTTGCCTGCTAGATGTCACTACGGCTGTGCATTATAGAATGTAGAAAATAATTGAAAAATTCAAAATTATATTACTTTCTCGCATACTATATATGTATTAAAGATAAAGTTTTGTATTGATGCAGCGAAAATCAGCAAATTTGAGACAAAAGAATCTTATTGCCGGGGCCTGGAAAGGAAAAAGTGTACATAAATCTTGTTCCTATGAAATTATTTCCTCAAACACATTGCGTAGTCAGAATCCCTTTTTTTTGGGGGGGGGGGGGGGGCGTCCTCGATACCAAACACCTGGTTAAACAAAACGCCCATTCTTCCGTCCATTTATCTGTCCGCTCGTCCGCCCGTCTGCCCATCTGCCCACCTGCCCGCCTGACTGTGAACAACGCTACCGCCTAAACCATAAGCTAAGTTTTCACCAGACTTGATATTTCTCTATTGATCTGACTGATATCGCTGCCTTTTGAATTAGGAATTAATATTTTGGTTTTTGGGAATACATGAAGCTCCAATGACATTTTCAAAATTTTCTTAAAAAGTGGCTCCAAATTCCATCTTCAATTTTATTGGAATAGAGAATATCACGATTTAAAAATTGGTGCCAGTCTTTTTTTCGTGGTACTTTCCAAAACAGAAAAGTTAAATATTTTTCATCGGTTTCGCTCGGTCTTCCTTCAACTACATTTTTCCTCATTCGGATAGAAAAATTGAAGATATTCTACAAATTGAAAATGACCGATACTCGAATAATATCATGTCCAATTTTGTGACAATATGAATAGTAATTCTTGCGTAGTATTGCGTGTAATAACGGCAATTTTAGCAGCAAGATTTTCTCAATATCAGAACTATTTTTCTTTAAACTATTTGAACGGATAGAGCTAATTCACTAAATTACATGTCATTTGATGTCATCTGATTTTTTGAAAATGTATTTTCACGTAATTTTATATGATATAATATCAATTTTAGAAACAAAACTTTCAAAAGCGACCCAAAATGTTTTCTTGGAACTTTTTGAATGAATGGAGCTAAATTTACTGAGTAGCAAGACGCACACGTTATTTTGATAGAACTTTAATTTTTTTAATATAGCACAAGTGAATGGGTGAAAACCAGAATGGTGTGAGTGATATTTAGTAAATTCTGATAAATCTGTTTATTTACGTCATTATTACCGTAAAGTTATGGTGCTTTGTTTCAAATCACGGCATTTCAGTTGTTCATTAAAACCACGAAAATACATTACCACTGAAATACAGCCTAAAATAAACACATTTTTCTTAGAATTTATACAATGTTACGTATACCGTTTGGTTTTCATCCGTTCCAATGTATGACCAATTAATATTATGCCAGTAATTCAATGTAAACATTCATGTATGCAAGAAAGTACCTGCTATTTTAGCGCCAATAGTTTGAGTAATAAATTGCTATGATTTATATTATTTTTAAAGTCAGTGCTTTATTTTTCATGGAGTTTGATTAGAGTGGATATGTTTAATGTAGGTCTACTTGGTATGTTAAAAATAAAGAAAAGCAAAAACTACTAAACAGGTATTAGTGAGATTAAAAAATAGATAATATTGACACCAATTCGTGATTTATTTTTTCCTTGGTTGTACTTGCGAATAATTTTGTATCCAATAAATTGTATAATAAATACATTTATTTAACTATTTGCAATTCAAAACATTCATCCCATAAATTTTATTATAAATATATTTAGTAATTTAGTGTTCTGTTAACTTAAAAGTAGAGGGGCATGCATCATTGTCGAAATTGGGGCATATTTGAAACAAGATAATTTTTATGGCGTGTACCAGGAAGTCGTCTGTACGGCGCGTCGCGGCGATGGGAGAAAAGGCGAAAGGTAAGAGGATGAGCGGGTCGGGGCCCGAGACAAGGGCGGGGCGGGCGTGAGCGGAAGTCTGGCGGATCCTTCGGCAAGAGGGCGGGGTGCCAAGGCGGGGCCGGGGGCGGAGCGTGGGGCGCGGGGCGCGGTGGGCGTTGGGCGGGTCTGGAGGGCGCCAGCGCGCACAATCTCCGGCCCGCGCCGCCAGGTAATGAGTTTTAAACGCAATTTGGCGGCGGCAGTGTTCGCGGCGATGACGTCAGCCCTGCAGGTGAGCGACGCCTTCGCGGCGGCGGCGGCGTAAGACGTCTCGGCTGCGAGATTAAAGCGCGGCGCTCGGCAGGCGCCGAAGACATCGCCTTACCCGTACCCTTACCCTTACCCGCCCCGCCCCGCCCCGCCCCGCCCCGCCCCGCCCACCATCCGACAGCCCGACTCCCACCGCCTCTGCATCGGTTGACGTTTTGGCTACTTGCCCTCGGAGCCTTTCTCTTCTGTCGTGTCATTTACTTAATCTTCATTAACTTTCTCTTCGCCCATCACCTCCCTCCCTCCCTTTGGATCTTTTCGAATACAGTCACTGAACACCCTTTTCCACCTTTTGTTTCTGCCTAGTCTACCGAATCTTCTTCAATATGGCGCAGCACGCTTCATGTCGTCGCGTGGCGGCACGGTGCCCTTTCTTCGTTGTCATTTCGCAGGTCTTCCTGGTTCCCTCCTCCTCCTGCCCCTCCACAGCCGTCGGCCTCTCCCCGCAGACTTCTTTGCGGTGCGCTGCTGTCTCCTGGCTTTACGACCGCAGCCCGATATTGGCCGTTGGCGCGTCAGGCACCGCTGCCGCCCCTGCGAGCCCTTCTTCGGCCCATATGAGATCGCGTCCGCCTCCCGCCGCCCAGATGACGTGCGAGGCACCAGCGGAATCAGGGTTTCGGCGGGTGCCTCGCCAACCAGTCTCTGGCGCACGTGCGTGTTCTTTTCGGCCAAAGCTCATCATAATGCGGCGCCGGAAGTTCGGAGCATTTTTGCGCGGTCTGAACTACCGACAAGGGGGAAAGCAAGAGCAGTGCAAGATACTGGGATAAGCCGTGTACGGGTTCACAGAAGGCATATTTTTCGCATTGACAAAAATTCGTTTTAAAATGAGATTCACCTCTTTGATACCGATACAAACACAGGAGAGCATGCCTTCTTAGAGAAACTTTCAGTAGAAATCGGACGAAAGTTAATATAAACTCTATTTTCGAGAAGACGTTGGAAATATAACCTAAATATTAAAATTATCAGGCCCGAAAAAATTGGATTAAAGAGAATTCACTACGCTGCAAGGTATTACGGGTTTGAGAACAGCGTTTGTTGATTTCATTTCTGCAACACTCAAACACCAAAGCAGTTTCCCAAAGCACCGATGCAAACGCCTACTGAGAGTCATGAGCAGTTGACAGACACTCTAGGGGGTGATGATCCTGTTTTAGGTGGAAGACATGGTGACAGTGTCAGGATTAGTTTCAAAACATACAAGGGGGTGTTCCGAGTAAGTAGTTAAGTGTTAGTTTCACAGAAGTACGGTTAAATGGTTGCAATTTAAGTTATGTTGAGACTAGGTTTTTGATGACTACATGGTTGAACCAATAAGGTTTAATTTAAGATAAAAAATATTTTAAAAATTTCTTTTAGTGTAAACGATTGATTTCACTCAACAATGTGCTTTTATGAGCATCATGTATGAAACCAAATGTCCCCATTCCCGTCAAACTTCCCAATAGAATTTCTTATTAAGTATTTAATAGCAGATTGAAATTAATCTAAAGTTTATTTGAGATTAAATTTTTTGAATGAAATATTATTATCATTTGACAGTTATATTTTTGGAATTCTATTCTAATGTAATTAATATTTACGTCAGATACATTTTACTATTTATTTTGTACCTAAAATTATTAAAGTATGTTTAAAACGATGAATTTTATTCGAAATAAATAAGATTTACAATATTTTATGGACTGGCGGCATCATTTTAAATACATTTTAAAATTATCTGTAACACAATTTCTTACGTTCTCGCAGTTGTGTCATAAAGTTTTACCAACTGGAACACGACTTTTTGTTGCATATTATTACTTACAGTTCAAGAAAACGCTACCAAAAAATATTTTTTGGATACGATGTTCTCGTAAGCAAATAATAATAATAATAATAATAATAATAATAATAATAATAATAATAATAATAATAATAATAATAATAAATAAAAAATTAAGAACCGACCGGGTCGCTATAAATTGTGGTGCTATGCGAACTACTTTTGCTGGTTTCCGGTTTCGGTAGTTTCCGTAATTCGGTATCGCTATGTTAGTGATGGTTACAAGGGGCGGCAATCGCTTTTGAACGTTTGTACAGGATGTCGGCGCCTCGCGCTTTCCAGGTCCAGCGCACGCTTTAGAACTCGAACTCTGCACAGGCGGAAGGATTAAGTTGAATGCCCCTAGAAACGACGCTTGTACAACGTTGTTGAAGCAGAAAGCTACAGGAATTCTATTCTAAAGGCACTGACTATTCTAAATCTACTCTCGATTAGCAAAAAAATACAGATTTATTACCAAGAGCATATCTTATAGTAAAAAAAAGTATTTTTTTAAAAACAAATAAATCAGGAAAGGATATAAAACATAAAAAATGCAACCGACAGCGGAGGGTAACCCTGAAGAGTAAGACAGCTCCTTGCTCGCGTAGTAGAGGAATGAGTGGGCTGCGCGCGCGCACGTACGGGCAGTGTTTAGTGACCCAGAGGTTGTACCCTTTGATACATACGCTGCTGGATTCCCAGATTCCCAGAGTGTACATAAACGACTATAACAAATATCAAAGAAACCAGAGAATGCGCTCTCTTTATGGAGCTTGGCAAGCACTAGCAACAATAGCAAATTGCTCAAAATTTCATGCAGTGGTCCGATAAGTCTCTCTCTAAAGTCCCTTAGAAGATCGAAGACCAAAGGTTTAGAACATTTTGCTAAAAGAAAAATAAATTTCGGAATAGAAAAACGTAAATTTAGTATTAAATAAATTAAATTATATTATATAATACATTTGTACTCGTTTTAAATTTCATAAAAAAGATTCTCAAACACTTCGTATTATAAATTCTATTCTTGTTTTTGGGAATATTTATGAAGATGCAAAAAATGGGATCACGTTTGATTAATTAAACATTATTATTCCTGATTATTTGAGTTTATTTTTGCGTAAGTTCAATAGAATAAGAACGCATAGAGTAGATGTCGAACTCAAATCTTTTCCTTGCTCTTACTTCACTCTTTTCTGAAATTTAGGATAATTTTTTCGTCTGTCGATAAGAGGCGATTGAAGCTTAATTTAACATGGCATACAATGATTTTATCCTTAAGAGTAATGTTGGGCAAAAAAATCTATTTAAAGTTTCATATAGAGAGTAAATAGTTATTGTCTACTTACTAATAATATGTCGCATTTTATTACATACGTATTTATTAAAGACTCACCTCGGTAAAATTTTGTTTCTCGAAACCATTTTATATTCTTCAAATATTTGGACTATTTATTCATGTTTCATTTCCATTAAGATCCAATTTGCAATGTCTCGAAATTCTTCATTGTTGATGCAGCACCTGGATTTTAGTAATTTTCTCTATGTTTTGACGCTCGTACTGATCTTATTTTTGCTATATTCTCGATTTACTCTGATGTAATCCGTCAGAATATGGCACTTTCCAGTATATATCTCCTAGCAAATACATTTCAATAAAATACCCTTCAGGGAATCCTCTGAGTTAAACACTCCAATATAACCCTCTAGCATACTTGTATGCCCGAATTATCGATCTGAATTTCTCTCCTCGTATTGGAGTCCATTGTCAGAGACAGTGCTAGTTCCAGTTCCAGTCGTCGTGCAGTTCGAACACAGCCGCTGCTGCTCCTAGTGTGGCCTTCTACGGAAAGTCCCCTCTCTCACCCCCTCCTCCTGCTCTGCTTCCCCTCCCAGGTGCCCCAGCGCCGCCCTCGCTTTTATTTGCGCGTTTGTTCGGGCCGCGTTCGCTCGTTTGTTTGCGCCCCCGTGACGTGTCAATCAGCGCGCACCCAGCGTCAGAGCGTTGCTGGGGCCGGAGGGCAGGCCGCTGCCGCTGCCACCGCCGCCCATACAGCATTCTCCCGCCCCGCCACCCCCACTGCTCCCCGCTGCCCCCGCCACTTCCCTACCCCCCCCGCTGCCCCCGCCGTATTTGTTTGCCCAGGCAGCCCTCCGCCGCCCTCCGCCGCCCTCCGCCGCCCTCGGCCGCCCTCCGCCGCCCTCGGCCGCCCTCCGCCGCCCTCCGCCGCCCTCCGCCGCCCTCGGCCGCCCTCCGCCGCCCTCCGCCGCCCTCCGCCGCCCTCCGCCGCCCTCCGCCGCCCTCCGCCGCCCTCCGCCGCCCTCGCCCCCGCCTCCGCCTCCGCTGCCCCCCCGCATCCGCTGCCTACCACTGTCGCTCCACGCAGTATTCCCACTTTTACCTCCGTTGCTCCCCCCCCCCACCGCCTCCATTCCTTCCGCCTCTGCCCCAACGACCTATTCCTTGCTCCTGCCGCTTACTCCCCCTCCACCACCACCTCTACTTCCTTCCCCCGCTCTCTGCGCGGCACCCACTAGCCCCCCCCCCCCACTTCTCGCCTCCTCCACTCCCACCGACGTACCGTCCCGCCATCTCCGGCATCCCCGCTACGTTCCCGCTGCGGCTGTCGCCAGCGCGCTGGCGCGTATGTACCGCAGACGCGTTTTAGCTGTTCGAGTTTCGCAAAAACGCAGGGTGCCGTGGGAGGCACAAGGCCTGTCGGTACCGCGTTATCTCATTAGAAGGTAAACGCCTGTGCAGTGTTGGTGCACGTACGAGTTGCTCCTGCTCGCCGGGTTGGCAGCCTTCGGTGACGACGCTGTTTTCCATGACAGCGTGAAATGAATGGAATGTGAATGCATTGTCCCGCTACGGGTGTTACTTGTCGTGTAAATTCGGTTGCTGAGCATGTGTTGTTAATTAAAGCAAAGGTGCATTTGATGGTTTATCATTAATTCTCAATCTTTGACTGTCATAATTTTTAAGCGGTCAGGTAGCTAAAAGTATTCAAATGTTTTGAGTGAAATATTTACCCATACTATATTGTGAAATATTTAGCCATTCAAAACTACTGTGAACAAGTCAGATTCCTACTTGACGGTATTCTGTTACGAATGATAGAATGTAAGTAGTATATAGAAAATATTGTGAGAGTAAAAACGATGTATGTGTTTGTTTAAAGTGATATTATATTGAAATAACACACACTTCTTATTGACAACATTATTTCAGTGATCTTTTTCTTGAGATTTTTTTCTTAAATAATGTGCACAATGTCTCTGACCTTTCGTATACTTTGTTTTAACATATTCAAAACATTTTTCTCTAGATCATTTCAAAGTTTTTTAAATTCCTTAATAAAATAACTTAACTCGTGTACCAATGTTATCACGGACATCCAGAAGAGCTTAACAGGACAACTAATGAAAATTGTTTGTTGTGCTGTCTCAATGTTGTGGAAGCATGTTTGAGTTGCTTTCATTGTTAGAGAGACATTAAACGTTCTTTAAACACTAATGTACCTTTAAATATGGATGCTTTGTCAACACTTCACAGAAGAGATGTTAGGAAAAGTACTCTGAACACCGCCTTGTTGAACGGCTTTAGTTTTTGACAGGATGTCGTCGTGAGGACAAAGAAAAAGTGATGTGTCCCACAGCTGCGTATTATGCGGGCTAACTTTGTCATAAAGTTGGCTTTGACGTACAACATTAAAAAGGAAACGCAGGGTTGTAAAGTCCAGCAATTAAGAAATGGACAGGAAACAAGAAAGAGTTGCATAATAGTGCCTCTACCTCCCAGAAAGAGCCATCGTTATCGTTTACTTTTATGTCCTACTTCCTTATTACTCTCAGTTTTAATCGAATCGTCTACGTGAGTTACTTTTCATTGAACATAGCGTACAACATAAAACAAAGGCTGCATGTTTAGGGTGATGTTTATTACGATTTCCATGAACGATGATACCGTGAAAACCGACTACACAAATAGACCACATACCGAACTGAATGTGGTGCCATGTTGACGATAGCGGTAGAACTAGCTTTTGAAACATGTTCTCGTCAGGTTTGTGGTGTAGACACGCCGGTACGAGTTGCACCAGTCTGTAGATCTCCTGACTGTCGTCTGTCCTTTTATGGCGACGCGATGTCAAGGCCAGCGATCCTCGACCACCTACTCCCACGCGACCTGTCCAACAAAACACCCTCCCCTTCTCCTGTACCGTCGCCTCTCCTCTGTGTCGAGCCAGCGTTCTTCCGCCGGTCACTGCCTTCCACTTTACATGTTTCTCGCTGAAGATTCCCTAAACACTTGGGGTCTTCGGACACACTTTGCAGTCCTACCAGTCACCTCACAGCCTCCATCACCATTACCCTCTTGCCGCTCATCACTCAGTCGCCATCATTACCCCACCGCCATCGGCATCACCGCTGCCGCCAGCACAGCTGCCGTCACCACCGCTGCCGTTGTTCCTGCTGCCTTCACCACGGCTGCCGTCATTTCCGCCAATGCCACCTCTTCCGCCGTCACCACCCATCCAGCGCTGCTGCCGCCAGTTTTCTCGCAGTCTTCACCACCACCGCCGCTACCCCTGCCGCACCGCCTCCGCCGTTGTCGCTGTCGTCGCCACCGCCGCCGCCGTTAGGGGGGCATTTGGGCAGTGGCGCCCCGCAGCGGCGGGAAACCGCGAGCCCCAGCGGACAGCACGCGCCGCAGCCGCGTTTGAATAATGCAGCGGGGGCGGCGGCGACAGCAGCAGTAGCAGCAGCGAAGGCGGTAGAGGTAGCCGCGGCGGTGGTGAGGGCGAGGGCAAGGGCGAGGGCGGCGGCGATTGTCGCGGGCGACATGCATTATGCATCGCTCGGATGGCAAGGATGCTGTGACGGGCGCTGGCGACGACGCGGACGTAGGAAATGGAGAAATGCGATGACGAAGGTGCTCGAAAAGAACAAGGCCAACTATGCTGACAGAAGATGAGAAGTTGACGAGATGGGAGGATGGTAGGATGAGATTGTTAGGAAGGACGACCACGTTATGCCTCAGAAATCAGTGAATTAAAATTATTTCCGAATAAATAAAGTATGTGATGATTGTGAAAGTAGCAGTAGAAAGATTGAGAAAAAAGTTGATATTAATGAGGTTGAATAAATTAGCGATTCAGCGGTGTTGGAATCATTGACAGCTACTGATAGAATTTCCTCTCTTAACTTACCTTCCAGATTATTTGAAAGCAGAAGAATGAGGTAAATGTCAAAATTTTATTTTCATGTAGTATTAGCGATAAAACCAGTACTACAGATAAAAATAAGTAACATGAACCGTATAACTCATTCGGTGTTATATCGAATTGAAATAAATCAACGGGATGAATGGGGATGAACAAGTCGCAGTGGAGCACGACAGCGTGGGGCTGCGTGATGTGCGGGAAACGCATCAACGTATGCTGCCGGAGCCTAGTGCCTAGAGCGAAACAGAGGGTAGCATACAGGTGGACGAGTTTGGAAAATGAGCGACAGGGCTTAGCGAGTGTGCAGAGACTCTACACACGAAGAGCATTCGAGATAACACAAATTGAGACACCCGTTTGGTTACTCGACAAGGGGGAGAGCCCGTTATCAGCTCCACTACGGGATTAGTAAAAGCAACTTCATTACTCAATAATTTACATGGAGTGCCAGATCGGATTTGCTAGATTACGGACTGTTATCCTATGTAGCGCATTTTACCTGTAATAACCTATAATTTCCTTAAATCTTCTGAACAAATGTATCAACACCAATCATTAATGGATTTTCTGGGAGCATCTGCAACAACTGGTAATGATGGCACCCTGGCATTCTCTACTTCTCTGTAAATTATGATATTTATTATAGTAATTGTTAGATGAGAGCTATCGTGTATTTTTTCCATTACGCAATCACAGAGGCACACCCGATGTCTATCGTAATATCCATCCGAATTCCATTAATTTACCAATCTGCTTTATTTCGTCGGTTGCATAAACTAGTGGGTAGACGCGGCATACCCAACTTTTTCTTCTCAGTTACAGTGCTCAACAAATTCTCATATTTAAAAAATGCATGGCGACTTTTAAGATTTAAATTTAATGATAGATTACATTAAGAATCCACTGGCTTTAATGTTGGAAATTTAGAACAGATTCCAAATAAACTTAAACTTTTGCAATTTTCAAAAGGTCGTAGGATTTAACGAAAATTGGAACTATACGCTGTTTATAAATTAACTTTCTTCTATACGAGAAAAACAATTCCGCCCATTTTCTAGAAAATTTTGAAAATCGCACAGGGATGTCATTTAAAGTACCATAAAATTAAAGTATATTAATGAATTCTGGAACCGCACAACTAGTTCATGATCCTTACATATTTAGTAAGTTACAGGTCAAAGGCTGCAAATCTGACAGAGTTATGCGGACACTTCTATCCATCCGTCCTTCCACACATCTTAATTTTAGAGTGCAATATTAGGCATTTCTTCAAGTCACCTACCCCAGTCTTAAACATATTTGGAACAGCACTAAAAGATCTTAATCCTGACGTGTTTGCGAAGTTACATATGAAAATAACGGCAATCTGGATTTTATGACCGAAAACTGTGTTGATGAGGTGGTATCATAGTATTCGAAGGAATAGTAAAAATGTCGAGTTTTTTTTGGCAGCAATACTTGGAAATATCTTCACGAATTTGAATCACTTTAACCACAACCTTTTGAACTAAGCTTTTATAAGGATACGAATGGAATTCAAGATATCTGATACATATTTCAAAGCGTTTTATTTATTTTTATAGAGATAAAAAGTATATCAAGTTAATCGCAGAAAAGATAATATAATATCAAGTAAAAAACTAAATAGTATATCAAGATAAATTGCATTGCACACTTCCAAGAATAACAGGGTGCCCACTCTTTTTCTAAACGAATTTACCTGAGTTTTTTAGGTTATCCAGGTAATTTCCTTATTTTTCCATGACAAAATTTACGAAGTTTTCCGGGTATTTAAATAAATCATAATAAATTTTGCTTTATTAAATATAAATAATAATCTTTGGTCATGTTATTCACTAAGCCCTTTTCGCCTTTGCATTTCAGATTTCTTGCACTAACATATTGTGAGAGAGACAAATACACTTCAATTCAAAACGCAAAGTTCCTTTCTTTGTCTACTCTTCAGCTGAGATTGTATTGTAAAAGGCAAAAGCAACAATATTTTCTTAAAGGAATTATCCGCTTGCGTGCTCTGATGTAGCACATAGTTCTTTGACGTAGTTCACAAGTAGTCCCAAAACGCGTTTTTTTGTAGGATTGTGTGACATTGTAACAGAGTACACAAATTCAAGACTTTTGCAGAAACGAAGAAAACTCTAGCGAGCCAGCTGAACACATGTTGATATTCAGGACATATTCCGCTTTTTCAGGTCTTATGACAATCCTATTTTGGACACTATAGTAGAATGTAAGTCAAGAAAATTATGTGCAGATAGAAAGCATTTCTCAGTGAAATGACATGAGAAATATTAGTTCATGTAATTGAGCCTATGGAACTCGCAATTCGATTCCCGGTCGATCCACACGCGGTCAGTATCTGTCAATGTGCACTCCATGTGTTTGGTTGATAAGCACACCAGCTATCTTTTTACAGTTGTCCTGTTTGTATGAGCATTGATTACATTATGAGAATAAGTTGCGAAAAATATTGCTTAAGTAAGAGATAGAATTACTTGTCTTTGTGAGATTATTTTTACGTAAACGACATGTAGCGTTTTCCAAAAGACAAACTATTAACACAGTCTTACTTCAGCGTCTTGGTACAATCTCGGAATTACGTCGAACTGTAGGCAAAAATATTTCAACAAGAGTTTTTAGGTAATGAAGATAATAGATAGATAATGCATATGTTCATGTGTATGCGAGTTTGCGCACGTGTGCACGAGCGCAGGCGTATTTGGAAATCCACGAACTTGGAATTTTGTGTCATTTTACAATTATATACCGCTTCAAGAAAACAGAGATAAGTTGTTATTTATAAATTAATTTTGATACAGTTAACACTAAAAACTAATAAATGAAACTTGAAATGTTTAGTGGTAAAACAAATCTTTCTTCTCACTTTCGTGAGTATACCTCAGCGCCTAGTGGGAATTAAACGCAAGTTGGTGAACAGTACAGAGTTGCGGGTTGCTTCTTTGAAGACTGCAGGAGTTCCCTTGTTTGCACATCTACTGATCGAATATCCCCCACAATTCAATTAAAAGTGGGCTCTGAGAAAAGTCTCTCAAAATTGATGTATCTGAATTATCCCCAGAACCACACAACTAGATCATAAACCTAAGGATTTTACCAAGTTTCAGCTCGAAAGCTTCTAATACCAAAGAGTTAAACGTGACGCTTTTCCTTTTATTCGTGCAGATATTTCAATTTATTGGGCGTATCTCCTCGCCACCGGCATTCATCATAACCATCTTTGGAACAGAACGAGTAGACGTTAATCCTGAAACGAAAACTAGAGATCGTTTTGTTGAGGCGATACCAATATTTTTCTTCCAACTACTATTACAATTTAGCTCATTTAAATGCTTTTTGTCAAAAGATTGAATTTGTAGTTCAAAAGAAAATTAACTACTTTAATGTTCTTAATTAAAATTCATAGTTATAGGATTAAAAACGTAATTACATAAATTTTATATATTGTTACTTCTTTAATTTGATGATTGACAAAAGAGTAAGGCAAAAAACCAAAATATGTAAATATTATTATATTTCTCTTTGAACCTCAAACATACTTTTGACATTATGGTTGATTGGTCAAACAGTAAAAAATCTGTGTGCCGTATGGGGGAAAATATCATCTGCAAACGTTTTCATGTTTTCCCTTCCCAATCCTTTAACAAAAATAATTGATAGATGAAAAAGTGTAATATTATTAATAATAATAATAATAATAATAATAATAATAATAATAATAATATAATACAATTAAAAATCTCAGTCTATTGATGATAATAAATAATTTACTTTATAAGCAAAGAGCAATCTAAGAACTGTGTGGAATCTTGGAAATAAAAAATTAATCACTATTTCAGTAACGCGCAGCGTTATCTATATTACCGCAGAAATTGAACACGACGTGAAATTGGGCACGTCTCAAAATCCTTGGAGGTTAACAATATTATAATATAGTTAAGTTTTTAATAAATTCATTTTTTATTTTACAGCAATATAGGTATTTGTTTATTACGATGTGATATGCCACTTATTTCAATATGGGTTAATACTAAATTAAATGCTATATGCTTTTAGAAAATATATTGTAATATTTCATTTAAAAAGTTCAAAACGTCTTAAAATCATCAATGCCTTCTCTTTGAAATCATTTGTGTGAGTGGAAGCATACTATTTACGCGGAGCAGAGGAATTCGACATCCTCTCTACAGGAACACGTGTTAGCGTGTCTTTGGGTCAAGGGATACATCACTTGATGCAAGCTCTGCAGTCACAAATGGTCTGCGGAGCGCTCGCACGCCAAGACGCATCAAGATGAAAGATTTATGTCCCCTGCGCTCGATCACGTCTCTTGCTGTAGTTGCATAAGCAGAATCGCCTTAGCGTCTGGCTACTACTTCCCTGTTCCAAAAGTCAACATAAATAATGTTTGCGAGCAACTATAGTATTTTTCTGTACTTTAAACATGTGTTTAAATCTTTTAACACAAAGATTGATTGTGGAACCCACAAATAACGTGCAATGACGAACAAAACCTCTGAGTTTCATAAAGCATTCAATAATTATTGAATTCCGTTTGTTGATATACATTCTGATCCGCTGTATCGAATATAGGAGGAATTAATGGAATACGTCAAATTGTGCCGGCAGAGAATGTAACGTTTGAATTATTTCATTATAGATTTGGACGATGTGTTTCAGAATCCACATTCCAATTTCCCGCTTCAAAATTACGACCGACAGAGAGCAATAACTTAATATAGATTAAAACAGGCCGTTCCAAAATAATACGAATATAAATAAACAAATGGTCAAGATGCGTGTTGGATATAGTGTAATAGAAAGTGTTATTCTAATTTACCATGATTTTTCAATTCCAATATAGTTAGAAAACATAATTAAATACGGGAAGATAAGCGAAGAAAACGAAAAGACTTTACTTGAGTCGCCCTATAGCGTACGTTAATGGTGAATGCAATACGTACTTCTGAGTGTAGGTAAAGTTGTAGGTTTACGTCTTTCTTGTCTACCCTCTACTGAGCAGATGATCACAGAGGTGGTTTACATTTTGTCTTCCATGAAGGAAGGTACGAGTAATGTGATCATTGCAGTTGGTCGACGATTACAAATGAATTCGAATGGATTGGACGAGAAGCTCACCTCACCAAACGGTGAAAACACCTATTTTTTACAGAACACTGGAATATGCAGTCTACGTCCGCGACATCTACGTTGTTGCGAGTATTCATTAGTCAGCATCTTTTGTCTCACGCCATTTGGTATATGTAATATCTTATTAGTTACTTTCTAACAAATTGACAACCACTTATGCTTTTCCCGCTCTTTGCTTTTCAAGGGAAAAAAGGCTGACCTTCCCCTCCGTCACGCACCTCACCGGGTTGAAGGTCTACTAGCGCGGCGCGTCGTGAGGGTGGACGCAGTTAAAAGCCGAGGGAGCGGCGGGGGCGTCCGTGCCAGCCGGCGCACCGGCGACCCCCGCGGCCCCTGATTTATGCCTTCCGTATCGGCGAGGGCCGCACGGCGCCGCCGGCTTGTTTTTAGCCGCGCACTCGGCAACGGAAATACGCCACGCCGGCCGGCTCCGGCGCGCTTCGCTCCGTCTCGTTCTGCAAGGGGGGGGGGGGGGAGGATCGGCCCACGTCAGCCTGTGTGCGCCGCACTGCACCCGCGCAACAGAGGCAACCTGCGTCAGCCTACGTCGCCCCTCGCCCCGCCTTTCGCGCGATACAAAGGAGGCGCGGGCGGAGCGGGCGCAGGGGCGAGAGTCGCAGATGCGACGCCCGCGGCTGCGGCCCCCACACGCCCACGTCGAGTGCCGGCAGCGCGCGCCACTCTCGACCTGCCTTTCCCTCCGGCCCAGCTTTCATCCCTCGACTCCCGCGCCCCGCCGCTCCCGTCACCGTCAACCTCCACTACCGTCACTCTCGCCCGCTGGCACCACCGCCGCAGCCATCCCCGCTCCCCTCGTGGCTGTTACCGCCTAACCCTCCACTCTCCCGTCGGCGACCCGAAGCAAACAGGGCGGCGATGCGATCGCCAGCGCCAGCGCCACCGCGGGCGGGGGCGGGGGCGGGGGCGGGGGCGGCCTGGGCGGCGGGCTCGCTAACGAGCTCACGTGACGTCATCGCTGCTGCGGATCGTCCCCTCCCCGTCTCTGGCAGTGAAGCAGGGCTCTCGGCTTTCGCGCACCCGTTCCCGCCAATGGCCTCTCGGCTGAAGCGCTGCGGGCCGCCTTTCGCTCCCTCGGCAGCCGAGCCCCCGATCGTAAAAAAACCTCCGTCGGTTGCCAGCCGCCATTCTTTTCAAATGTCGATCTTACGAAAAAGCGCTTTTAACGAGAGAAACATTCAAATGAAACTCTTTAGCCACATTTCGCTCTCATGGACCCATGAACTTGAAGTGGTTAATTAAAAAAAGGTTTTCGAAACATTTTGTGTCACTAGAACTTTTTCTGGTATGAGTTTATTTTTAGTTTTTCTCAGATTATTCATTACTTCTGCGTAGCATACGGATACGTAGAAGCAGTTGATAAGTAACCGAAAGGGTTCCAAGGCGTTGATTGACATCCAAGGGAGACTTGAAGTCCACAGTATTCTAATTGTTTTTATAGAAATTAATAATATTTTGTTGATTATGTAACCTTCTTATAATTCTCTCTAATTTTTATATCAAATCTCGGATCATTTTGTAAATTTGATATCATATTGCTCTTAAATTTACTGAAGCACTGTTCTTAGGTGTCCAAAGCATCACGTCAGACATGGGTAGGCGCTTGGGGTTCTACGCGTATAATCATATTCGTGGTACGTCATCGTGTAGTCTGGCGTATCATCACAATACGTAGGATTGATTCAGTGATTCCGGACTGCTAACGTTAACTGCTAAGGCCATTTGTTCTGTTAGTGAATGTTTTTCCTCAAAAGGTGGCAGTGATCTTCTTCCTCTAGATGGTGAGATCTGGCGCGTCGCCGACCTATCAGTCTGTTAGAGGGGTTTTCCCCAAGCACCAGCGGGGCCCCGTCCCAGCCAGAACAATCTCTAAGCCACCGACAGATCTCCCGGTATGTGTGTTAATGTAGTGTTATAAATGTGTGTGTTCGCAAGGAGTGTGGATAAGATAAGGAAGAGGAAGGAAAGATCGCGCGCATCTGAGGCTTCTGGGTTCTGCTCCGGCATTTCCGGATGTTATTGATCGGAGAAACCACGGAAAACTACCGATCAGAGCAGTCGTCCGCTATAATTCTCCTTCCGACAGTGGCTAAATTCGACCCATCTATCTAGCTCGGGTGGAACGTCCTGGGAGTGTCGGGGATTTGAATCTAGGTAAAAGGTAAGCAAAACATACATTGTGTCCCGGACACATATAATATTTTCAATTCTTTAGAAAGTATCGTTTTCGAGTTACGCACGATGCAAAAGTGTTGCAGCATAACATCTTTTGCATGCGCATTTGCACGTGACAATCCAAATAAGCCAATATCTGCGATCTTCTGTGATTTTCGTTTTAAATTTTCTTCACTCTCTTGGGAATAACTCACATATGCTTGGAGGGTCTTGTGTCTATATTTTCTGATAAAAGTGAAGAATCCGTTATCTTTCCTTAGCGTATTATATATATTAAAGAGGATTATTTTGACAATATCTAAAATAGATAATTAATTCCTTTAAAACATTTCTAGAGTTCGTGAAGACATTAAAAATTTGGAAAAGAAAGTTCAGAATTACAAGTTAACTCACCAAAGAGGTCGTTACAAATTTCTTGTCTGAATTTCCTGATGATTGCTTCTAAGGAAAACGTTTGTAATTACTTTGAGCAAGCGTAATGCGAAAGCGATACTATTTGTTGACTTACATCAGCACATTGTGTGAACCTTATAAATGTCTTAGAAGTAGATTAAGACAAAGAAAATTATATCGTTGCCAGGGGTGTCCACGGCATAGTAGTCAAATAATTTTATCAGCCTTGAATGATAGGAACTGTAACAGCATATTATTGATCATTAAGAAGCATCTTTAACGTTTTGACTAATGTTTTGAAAAAGTTGAGTACATTCACATGAATTACGTAATTATAAGAAAATATCATTCTTTATAATCTACGACTTTCAATAAAGTATTTTCACATGGTTTTACTAGTAAATTGCCTCAGATAAGCAATGAATTATTTTCGGATTGACTCAACTTCATATTTAGTACACGAAACTTTGTAATTCATACTGGTACAAAGATCAAAAGTGGAATCGACATTAATCTCAATTTAAAACCGAGATGTTTTTGGAGTTACTCTGGCGAATGTTCGATGAATGCAATTTGTCGCTTTCTCCCTTTAAATGGAAGTTGACATTCATTGGAGCAGTTTATTAGTCTTCGTCAATAAGAATCGGCTGTAGTTTGTGTGAGTGTTTTGTGATTAGTGTTTTGACAAAGGATTAATGCCTGACCAACAACAAATCCTCCCGGAATCCTCTATGAAATTCTCGGATTTCACTGCCCTTTAATGTGTACGCACGCAGTTTAAAATAATTTTTTCTTCTAAAGTATGCAAATCGCATTCCTTTTACGTAATAATTCAGAAATCACCACTAAATAAAAATGATTGCCCCAAGTTTTTACGTTTTGTCGATTTCTTTATCAATATCTTTTTTTACTCTGATCAGTTTTAATACAAATATTTCGAAATGTTCAAAGAGACGTAAATGTACTGAGACAGTGTAGTTTTTTTGTTAAATATCTCTGAATGTTAAGTGAACGCGAGTTGGCATATGTGCAGCCTGGAGTCATTACCACATTGGAGTTGTATCTGTTCCGAATAATTTTTACTTTCTGGAAAACGTGGTATAGACAACTAGTGGTACTGCCACACCACATACTTACTCGCATTGTTTCTAAATTAGCTTTTTTCGAAAATTTAGTGAGTTCAACGAAAATGAGACACCTCATTCAGTTCTCATTTTCGAAAAATTTGAAATTTCAAAATTTTTTGGGGTCTTTCTACCACTACAAAATTGAGGATAGATATTTTTCCTTCAAATAAAATTTGTTCTCAATTGTGAGTTCATTTTTCATTTCATTAATATCATGTATATTTTTTTGAAAATTTTAGTAGTTTTCACGCAATATTGCGTGCAATTGGTGCAATTTTAAAAAATCTCAAACAAAATTCTCAAAAACGGTTCCAAATATTTCTTTAAACATTTGGTTGGGATAGTATTAGATGCACTCTATAAGATGACTTAACAGTGTACTGCTCTATACTTTTGTTTTTCTTTAAAAAATTACAGAAATGTAATGTTATTGACTTATCTCTCAGGTCGTTAATATTTACATTCGCGGAAATTTCTTTACATTAATGTATTTATAAGTACATGTGCTTTAAATAATGCCAGAAAAAGTTTCCCGAAAACTCAAGTTTCCTGAAAATGAGCTCAAAATTCCACATTTTCAGATACGTTCAAACGCCATTTTCTCATAAAGGGTTCCAAATTTTCCCTTGCAACATTTCGAACGGATAGTGCTAATTGCACTCTTTAATATGAGGTAAAATTCATTTCAGTATTTTTGTTTATTTTTTGGAGAAGTACAAAATGTAAATTGTACTTAAAATTACTTCAATTGAAATTTTTTGAAAACTAAAAAAATTCTGGAAAAAAGATATTCAAAACTCGATTTTACAGTAGCGTTTAAGCGTAATTTTCGTAAAAACGGCTACAATGTTTTCAAAGAAAATTACAAGTTAGGACGAAGTTTTACTGTTCTTTATTGATCTTAAAATAATATTTCCGCTCTACACTTAAGAAATCGAAAAATTAAGAAAATGCCAAAAAAATGCACTTTGTGCCATGATAGATGGCAGCTGGCAAGAGTACGTGGCAAGCCCGAGAAGCTTGCCGAGACCAATGGAAATAGAAAACTAATATGAGAAAGTCTGTGCCATTTTGTAGCACCACTAGTGGTAAAAGTGGCATTTTTCTTCGCAAGTTGTTCCGATACGAGAACATTAGATCGAGTGGCAAAATCCTAGTGAAAAACAAAATCAATATTATCGCATGAGCCAAAACCTTTTGATTTAAAAGTATTTGAAATTATTTTCAGGTAATAAAATCTAATGAATGGTTTAGCTTTTGTCGGTAGAATAATTTTTACGCAAACGAACACCTTTGCGCGTACCTTTTTATTTGATATTAAAAAGCACATTGTAAGTGAGAATTTTGTTCGGGGAATTTTGACAATCTGATTTCACTGAAACTTGACTTCGTCTTTTCTCTTTTCAATTTGCTAATGAGGGGGCTGTGAGAAGAATTCCAAGACAAGAAGATGTATACCCAAGAGTGAAGAATGCCTGAGGGGAAAAGAGAAAGTTTTAAACAAGACAAAAGGCAAGTTGTCGTTGTCAGTTCTTTTCAGTGCTACTCTCACCTATTTAGATAGTAAGGACAGCAGAAGAAGAAACTTTCGTAATGAAGAGGTATTAAAGTCGAAGTATCATTTTGTCGGTCTTTCGAACGTAATTATGTTTTCGTTATTAATGTTTCTTTGGACTTTGAACTTCTAGAATCATATCATTCGAAACAAAAAAGTGACATAGTTACAAAATTGTGTGGTACGTTAAAAATATGTTTAAAAATGTATATTCTACTAGTAAAAACTCATAAAGACAGTTCACAAGACAGGCGATTTACGAGTATAGAGTAAAACTTTCTCTTTGGTGTTGAGTTAAATTATTCTGCGTAGTCTAAAGCCGTTGTCCTGCAAAATGACAATTTAGAGTAGCGAGACTTTTTGTGCACTGCAGATACGTGATTGTGTTCTTTTTGTTTCGCCGAAATAAAAATAAAATTCTAAAATCGTTCAACGATAATTCCACGATATTATTGTACTTACTGTTCATATAGCAATAATATGAGTTAAGAAATTCCAGAACACGAAATTCATAAAATTCGTGAACTGCAGTTGAGAATACGGATTGTCAATTGTCATCGCGATGATTACTTTTTGGATCTAGTGGTCTGCAGCAACAAAACCACATAAAATGGTTTTCACTGGCATTGCACCCACTTCGTTCAAGAACAACAAATAAAAAAAATTCGTATAACTCTGCAAGAAATTGTTTTTGTTATATTATTCAGTCATCACAATACTGCCAAAACGTAACTGCCGTTGTCATGACAAGAGCAGTTACATGTTATGTTTAATATTGTAGTGAACAATGAATTTGTATTAAATTATATTGTGTATCTGATGATGATAAAGAACTTCGTCGAAACGTTGGGTTGTGGCAAGTAACACACAGTTTATTGTATAAGTGTAGAGTGCGTACCTAAATAATTTTTCAATGTTTTAGAGGATGTTTATAATAAAACCATAACTGTTTGAAAACATCGGAAACATTACATTAAAAAAAACACCAGTTCTTAACACACCCAGAATATAAAAAAAACTCTCTAATCCAGAACGCCACACGTAAATTCCAATTATTTTTTTGGCGTATGACCTCTTTCTTGGCATCTTGTTTTTGCGTAATGTCAACAGTGACAAGCAGTGGCGCATTGAGTTTGAGAATTCAGTCGGTACGTGCAGTATAAGAATTGGTAGAATAACACAGTTCAATATTAGCATTTTCAATAAAAATTGAAACTGTTTTATTGTAAGAGGAGTTTTATAAAATACCTATGTGTCTATGAAAACCATAGACAACTCTCAAAAGACCGGAGGATGGGCAATTTTCTTCCAGTTTCTGCGTGCATGGGAAATGAGTATGAAAGATATTTTTTCCAGTTCCTGGGAAACTAAAGAAATCATACAAAATTCATAGAAATTATAAATAAGAAATTTGTTTCATGATAATCTCTCAACAGACGGAGTCTGACTCGTTTTTTTTTTCAATTGGTATGCGCATTGAGAATTAGTAATGTAGATCGCTACGCATTTTTGGCGAGTTCTGAGTATGCTTATCTAACGAACTCATAGACATAACTTAAAAGTTGTCTTTCGTTTCCTGCGTGCAATTCAGATAAGTGATAGAGATGTTATTGTGCTTTTCCGAATTCCTGGGTGACGAACGAAACCATGAACACCTTTCATACGGAACACGAGTTGCCACATTATTTTCGTTCCATTTCTGCGCGCATTCATGATTGAAGACTTGAAATAAAAAAGGATGTAAGTGCCATCTCTGTTAAATTTAGGTTTTTACCAAAATAATGATGAATGAATCAAGCAAGATAAATAACAACCAAAATCCAGCCGCATTTTTTTTATAGTGTTATGGGATGATTTACTGGCAGGTGTTGTTTGTGCGTGTAGATTTACCGTATATGTATTCACATATACGGTAATATATACACACATATTTCTCAAAAGTATAAAAATGGCACTTACATCCTTCTTTATTACAAGCTTACAATAAATAATATAGAATGTATTACCATGTTCTTTATGTTTTTCAGTAACTATGGAGCAAAGTTAATTCATTTTCTCGCATCTATAAATTCTGAAACGACGTCGACATATAAAGCGCGGGTTAATATTAATACTCCAGTATTAGAAAACATATTCCTTGAATTTGCAGTACTGGTATCAAAAGATCTCAATTGCCATTATAATTAGAAACTTTGCATCAATTGTATTTCAAAATGAACAGTTCAGTGATTTTCGATAGTAAATAATATGGATTTTTACGATTACATTTTGAAACAGTTGTTATATATTACAATAGATCATTCAATTATCTACGTTTTACTTCATAAATTACAAAATATTTCCGCAAGAAATTTGTTTCATAATAACTAGACAACCAAAGCCCTTGCAAGGGCACCGACTCTTGTCGTATTTTTCATAAACTACAATTCAATGCCGCAAGCAAATTTTCTACTTGAGAGGTTGCTCTAAAGATAACCATTTGTAAGCAATTTGTTCCACAAGGCCGTTATTCGAGAGCGTGGTCTGGCTACTTGTTCTATTTGTCCGCGCGCTGAGTGCGAGGGGGCGGGGCGGGGCGGGGCGGGGCGCAGGCCAAGTGCAGCGCGAGCGGGAGCGCGAAGGACGAACGCGGGGCTGCGCGGCGCGGCGGGGGCGCTGAGCCGCTGGGGAAGCGGCGCGCTTTATCATGGGCCGGCGACGCACCGCCACAATGCGCGGCGACAAAGGGCGGCCAGCTGCCGCCGCCCCGCTAGCCGTTTCCTCCACTGCCCCCAACGGCCCCGCCCATCCCGCCGCACCAGCCTCCTGTTGCCCCCGCCTCCGCTCAGTCACCACCTGCGACCTCGTCTTCGCCCTGCTTCCACTCCGCTCCTGCCCCGCCTCCGTTACCGCCTTCGCACTTTCTTCCGCGCCACTGTTCCCGCCTCCGTCGGTTCCCGCCTCCGTCCGTCCCCGCCTCCGTCGGTTCCCGCCTCCGTCCGTCTCCGCCTCCGTCCGCCCCCGCCTCCGTCCGTCCCCGCCTCCGTCCGTCCCCGCCTCCGTCCGTCCCCGCCTCCGCCCGCCTCCGTCCGCCCCCGCCTCCGTCCGCCCCCGCCTCCGTCCGCCCCCGCCTCCGTCCGTCCCCGCCTCCGTCCGTCCCCGCCTCCGTCCGTCCCTGCCTCCGTCCGCCCCGCCTCCGTCCGTCCCCGCCTCCGTCCGTCCCCGCCTCCGTCCGTCCCCGCCTCCGTCCGTCCCCGCCTCCGACCGTCTCCGCCTCCGTCCGTCTCCGCCTCCGTCCGTCTCCGCCTCCGTCCGTCTCCGCCTCCGTCCGTCCCCGCCTCCGTCCGTCCCCGCCTCCGTCCGTCCCTGCCTCCGTCCGTCCCCGCCTCCGTCCGTCCCCGCCTCCGCCTGTCCCCGCCTCCGTCCGTCCCCGCCTCCGTCCGTCCCCGCCTCCGTCCGTCCCCGCCTCCGTCCGTCCCCGCCTCCGTCCGTCCCCGCCTCCGTCCGTCCCCGCCTCCGTCCGTCCCCGCCTCCGTCCGTCCCCGCCTCCGTCCGTCCCCGCCTCCGTCCGTCTCCGCCTCCGTCCGTCCCCGCCTCCGTCCGTCCCCGCCTCCGTCCGTCCCCGCCTCCGTCCGTCCCCGCCTCCGTTCGTTCCTGCTTCCGTCTCTAGCTCAACTGCCTCCACCGCTGTCATTGCCTCTGCCCCTGCCTCCGCCGCCGCTCCCACAATCGCCGTCGTCGTCCCTGCCCCCCCACCCCTGCCGTGGCGACGCGGCGGTGTGCGAGCGGCTTTGTGAAGAGTCCATAAACAACGCCAGGTCGTTTACAACCGCGCCACTGCCACCGTGCCCCGCGCATAATAGCGCGGGCTCGGGCTCGGGAGGTTGGAAGTTCGCGGCGGGAATGAGCGGACGGTGCGGGCGGGGCCGCTCCGCGCCGGTGCGAGCAATGCAGACCATGAGTCTGCGTCGGCGGAGAGGGGATGTCTGCGCCTGGGTGTGCGATGGCATGGGGTCTTCAAGAGGAACAGGAACAGCGAATGACACAGTTGAAACGTGTAGATAAATGAAACACGCGCGGCATGTGTGGATTTAATTAAGAAGAACGAAGCGAGAAAAAGTAACTTCATGTTTATGTGTTGGATATTTTGCGTTGGGTGAACTCATGGGTGTTGTGAGTTCATCGCCGAGGCCGACAGCCGGAGTCTCTTCAGTGACATGGAAATGCGTGAGGGTAGCGGATCAAATTAGACATAGAAATGTTGGCGATTGTTGACAAAAATTGTAACTTTGCACACCCCTGACTAACCCTTACGACACGTAAGACACATTCGAAATTATCGATAATCCGCCTCGTCGGAGCTCGAATCCTGCATCTTAGCGAACAGATTGTCTTCAATGGCAACAGTGTTGCCCCTTTCAGAAAACTGTGTACGATCGAGGGAAGTCACGGGCAATTAAGAGACGAGTATTTTGGGACGAGTTCGGTATTCATATTTCATTAGGGAATGGGTAATAAGAAACCACCAATACAGGATTAGTTCAAGAATGGGAATTTCCAACTACTGACACAAAGAACGTAATGATTAGAATCTTCTATTTTTTTAAATGATTCCCAATGCAGATTACTAGCTTCGAGAGAAAGGTTTGAACCCGAGCTAGGGAACTCAATTTTTGATCATGATTGAATGCAATATTATTTACGGGTTCACATTATTACTTAAGATACCACTGAACCCTTATTACATTCACAGTGGAAAAGAGGTCGGATAAATCGAAGGATGTCTTTTTACTATTCTTTGGTCTTGCACTTCCATGCAAATTAACAAAGATTTCCAGAATCCAAGGAATCTCTGGCATGAATGGTAAGTTTATATTGCCAATAATGTCAATAAGAGTTGAGTGGATTTCGAAATTTATTGAAATTAATTTTTTAAAGTATGTATAATGTATGTGTAGCTGATGACGTTTTCATGTTTCTTATGAAGTCATTTTGTTTCTATTGATCAGTTTCACAGTTGTCCGTATTTACAAAGGTTTATCATCATGATCTATGGTACAATGAGAATGGATCCATGGTAGAATGAGCACATTGTGAAGTTAACAGAAAACAAAACAACATTCTTCAATATGAGATCATTTTTTGTGTGCTTGTAGTCACTTTAATTTCTAATTCTTGCGCCATTTTAACCACTCATTGACCATAGTATAGTCGGATATTAAAAAGATGAATAGATGTATTGGGTACACAGCAAGTCCGGAAGCTTCTGTTACAAAAAACTCCTCATATTCTATGTTGAATTTCATGCTGAAAGGCAGATCCGGTCTTTCGAGAAAATTCCGTTTAAATGGTTCATTGGTCTAGAAATTCAAACTGGCTACCCCGTCATATCAGACATCGGCAACTGCAACGGGGTTGGGTGTTGCGTCTCAATTATAACCACAATTAGCAGCGGCGTACCTATGAACACCAAACACGAACCAAGCCAGACGTAAATTAACACAACTCTTCAAAAGTTCGAATTATTTTTAGAATATCTTCGAATCGCCTTGAAATTTAGATGGACACATGCGATAAATTATAGTTCTTTGCATATTCTATCCCGAAGATTAATGCTAATAGCCATACAATATTCATTCATGAAAATATTGAGTTTACTTACATTTTTGGGCATGCAGTTCGAGCTGATTCTTTCGCGATTTTCATTTTTTTGAGGCAGGCTCATCAGTGCATTGAGGAATCTTTGCAGTAGACACATGTGAGTACTCTGAAACCATTCCTATGCGGTGCCCTTGATTATCCGTGAGATAATGGCATCACTAGGTGTGTTGCATGACAATTAACAACAAAATAGTTTACTAATACGGCGTTGTTACAACAGAGTAGAAACATTTAAAAATGTTTCATGTCCTGATGTTCACATTACTTTCACAAGACTCAATCGTTCTCGCGCGTAAACTAGCACTATCTACAGTAGCATCGCCGGTCGTCGCCGCACTATAAAACTTTGCTTATTAAATTCTTGCACGGTCGCGTTGGGGCCTAGGCAGACCTTTGAACCTGCCACCGTCAGACGCTATTCAAATGAAAAAAAACGACACGCATTTAATGTACGTAACTTCTACCTGCATTACAAAGGAAACAGCCGGACTAACAAAAAGTTTCTCAAAACACTGGCAGTTTCGTCATGAAATGATTTAACGAATCGTTACAAGTTTTCAGGACAGCAACATTCTGTCCTGTCGCTTGTGGAATAGGAAAGGTAAGGCCAGAATATACTCTGCAAGTCGGTGTTCTCGCTCGGGAAAGCGAAGGTCATAATAATAACCGCGAGAAAGAGGTACTCGAGACACTATGTCAAATGTCAAATGCATTTTAAGTAGAGTTAATAGATCGAATGCATAGTACACACGAAACTTAGAATACTATTAAAGTGCTTTATAATGAGGGAAGCAATGTTTTCTCACTCGACATTTTCACCGAAAACATGAACATAACGACACAACGCCCCGCCCGGTCGCGGGAGTGGATGAGAGAACAGATGAAGGGTGGCGCAGGGAGGTGAAGGTACCGGGTGGGTAAGTCGAGGGAGCGGGCAGGGAGGTCGAAGGAACGGAACGAGGCGGGGAGGTTGAGAGAGAAAGAAAGAGAGAGAGAGAGAGAGAGAGAGAGTGCCGCGGGAGGGGAGGGGAGGTGATGGGAGGGGAGGGGGAGAGGATGAGCGAGAGGAAATGTCGAGAGAGCTGGGCGAGGCGTACGAAGGCGCGAAGTGGGGAGGTCGAGGGAGCGGGGTGAGTTGGTGGAGGGGATAGGGCGGGGCGAGGAGGTCTAAGGGGCATTACGAGCGGCGCGGCCGCAATTCCCGGTCGCAGGGGTGGACTTCCAGCGCGTCCATCTCTGTCGCAGCGGCCGCCACAGGCTCCGCCGTCCGTACCACCTAGGACTGTGACCGGCTCCCAGGGCGCCAAAGACACACGTATGGAGAGGAAGAGATTGGATAAGGTCAATGCAAGTATTCCTTTGGAAAGAAGCAAACAACAGTAGCTAATGATTGGTAATGAAGCTCAGCTGCGAACAATTGTAATGAGGGTGACGAATAGTCCTGTGCTAAGGCGGGGAATGGTAGGCAATCTCAAGTGTATACTAGTAACAGCGGGTAAAGGCGGTGCGAGTGATTGCAAGTGTTGGATTCAAATTGCAATAAGTTAGACTAGTGGATTTTAAAAACACATGTAAAAAAGTATAGTGATTTTTAAAGGTGCCTCAGGGCGTCAATATTGATGTGCCTATGACCTAGGTTGGCGCCGAATCTCGCCTGCTAGCGAGGAAAGATCACCGCCACATCCCGCGATGAAAACGTGCAGTAGTCTCACAGGGCGACAATGAAACAAACAAATTTGCAGTAAAATTTTCATTATCGCCATGATGCCGGCGAAGATGACGGGCTGAAAGTGACTGAAAACGTCGGAAGGCTCGGGGCGTGAGTGGCGAGGATGCCGTGCGAGGGCGGTTAGCCATCCTGCCGGTGGCTGAGGCCGGCCACGGGCGCGCGCTCCGTTTCCCTCGCCGCGCCACCAGTCGAAGCACGCGCGCGATTCCCATGCCGTCCCCAGGCCCCGCGCGCGCTGGCGGCGGCGGCGGCGGCGGCGGCAGAGGCCGGATATTGGAGACGGCGGCTCCTCGGTCGGCCCAATTTCCCCTCCGAGGGCCTCGGCGGCGGCGCTCGGGGACAGGGCCGGCATTGTGCTGTCTCCGCGGCACCCGCCCTCTGATGAAATGGGTCGCGACGACGTGTTTTCCCCTTACGAAAAGCCTCTAATGAAACCAACAAATCGAATGTCAGTGCTCGAGTGTAATCGACTTTGAGACTTTACAAGGCTTCGGAAGAAGTGATGTGGGTGCGATTGCTCCAGTAAGATCGTCGTTTTATGGTGAGTCTCCTTCGCCACGTTAGTCATTTGTGGGGCCGCGAGGTAATACGCGCCGCAGACATGAGCTTCGTATGTTAACTTTACAAACATTATCTTATACATAAAAGACAATGCTTCTTTGATAGTTGGTTCATACTTAATGCGCTGCCGTACCATTCATTCGATTGCGATGAAACATTGGGAACGAATTGCTTGCATTGGTGGGAAGAATATAGGCATCGTACGATGGGAATGTGAATAGACGCGCGTTGATGATTTTATGCTGTCCTATGAAACGGCGCTCTAACGCAACCCGCAGCATATAAAAGTATTATGAGTGCGCCTGCGATTGTGAAATAACGCCCGGGAGATACAGGTACAGAGAGAGACATTGGGAGACACGCAGACATAGACAGAGAAAACAGAAAGACAGAGAAAGAGAGAGACAGTCAGAGAGACGGAGCGACACTGTGTCGGCGACATAGAGGGACAGGGGCAGAAAGAGAGAAACGGAGAGGGAAGGAGAAAGAGGGAGATGCAGCAACATCTGCTGGTTCACGCTAGTATGAATATACAAGATTTTACGACTCCCGAACCCTACCGGATCGGCAGATGTTATTTTAAACGCGGAGTTTAGTCCCTTTTATACATGTAACGGCTCACCCGAGGACTTGCCACAGCCCTGCTTCTGCCGCCTCGGTCGTCGTCGTTGCCGAAGTGAACGGGCCTCGCTAGCGCGGGCGGAATGTATGCGTCAGCACTGTGTCCCCGACGAGGCCCCAGATCTTTCTGTGTCAGCTCTTAAATACTGATGAATCATGTCATGTGTTTTTTGCCGCCTATGTCAACGCGCAGGATATCACGTGACCCGTTCTACTTGTCTAGCCTTTCGCCACGCCATTCGGAGGTCCTTTGCTTTCCTGGTACATATACTAGCAATTTTCTGTGTTTGTTGATGTTATGCATATATTCAGAACATGTCTCCAACCCGCTAATAGCTATTTCAGCGTCTACTCACTTTGGCGTTACTCACTTTGTCCAAATAATCATTCACGTTTCGCTAATTGTGAGAGACATACTGAAGATATAGGCAGATGGATTCTTAAAGTGTAGGTAATGTATTTGACGAATAAATTAATGAGCTGATTTATACCTCTTCGAGAGTTATAAATCAGCGATTTTTCTGAGAAATGTAAAATGCAACTAGCTGTGGGTTCATTTTTCATTTTGATGAGAAATAGTAGTAAAAAGAAGAATAGAGCCGTGAAGAATATCCAGAACAAAGAAAGTTAAACAAAGCAATTGCGGCAAAAATAGGAGTAAGATGAAATGAGTGGACCTGTACATAATTTGTAATGATAGAAGGTACCGTGCCAGGTGAGTGTGGCCACTTGAAACCGCTAGCTGCTATGCGAAAATGAAGAAATAAGGTTTATAGAGAACAGAAAAGTTCCTTTTTTTTTGTTTGGGAACATAAAAATAGCAGAGGACAAAACTAAAGCATTTATACGATTGTGGAAAATTGATATGATTGTGGAAAATTAATACGGGAACGAGGGGTCGAGAGCATTTGTAGGTAAAAATAGAAAAGAGTGAGGTAAAAAAGCGCATGTATATAAAAATTGGGAAGTCGCAAGGTACTTGGGTAGCTGCTCTGACGTAATCACTCCGTGCAATGCGAATGTGAAGAAAAAACTTGTATATAGAACATAGAATCTCCATTTTTCACTTTCGGGGTAAAGAAATACACAAGAGCTAACTCACATGGTGTAAAATTGCTACAGAGCAAGAGAGCTCAGGGACACACTGAAGCGGGAGAGGAAAAGAAATTCAAGGCACTTTCTAGAAAGAAGTGAAATAAAAGGGGTTTCACATACGATACATACACATACGAAAATTGGGAAGTTACTCGGTACCTAGGAAGCTGGTATGACGCAATCGCTAGTTACAATGGGGATGAAGCAATAAACGTTTATAAAAAAAACACGAAATCCCCATTTTTTTCCTTTAGGGGGAAAGAAAATAGCACAGGAGCCAGTTCACGGTGGTGGAAAATTGCTCCGGAGCACAAGAGAGTTCAGGGGCAACGGGGGCGAGAGGGCGAGCCGCGCCCACCGGGGCACAAAGAGCGTCACCGGATACATGCGAGGGCGGACAACGACAAGCTGGCCAGAGGCGCGTTCGCGCCGCCCCCGCGGCACTTGGCCCCCGCCACGCGCGTGCGCGGCGCCGGCTCCATCCATCATCCGGCGCGTCCCCCTTCCCCCCCTCCGCGCACACACCCCGCGCCACTGCGCCGCGCCGGCCAGAAGCCCCTTCACGTCGCAGGCTGGGCTGGGAAGAGGTATTTGCATGCGCACAATTCACGGCGTTCGCGTCTCATCGAATACGTATTTTCATTGCAATACGGGGCGTTATTGAAACGAAAATAAATGTATTTGAATCGTTATTATTGTACCAAGACTTTTTAAAATCCACTCTAAAGTAAAAACGTGAATAGTTATATTATTTCCTGTTAGTTGCTTTCCCTTAAAATCAATTTGTGTATAGTCGTGGTTCTTAAGAAAGGCGTGTTATTTCTCACATACTGTTGACTTTTTTTTATTACAACTGATTGTTTTATAACAGTTTAACATATCATCTGTATGGAAATTGAGAATAAAAAGGCTAGCAAAGTTATATTAGACGCAGACAACTATTTATTCACCGTAAACATACAAAGGTTGTAATACATACGGAGAATGAGAGTAAGATTCTTTAATGGAAAATCCCCCTTGTTTGGAAATTCTGTGTAACGCTCGTGAGAGACAAAACCTTGCATGGTGAATAGCGGTGTGCGAGTCGGTCTGACAGAGGACTGTGTTCGAGAAGTCCGGAGCCACGAACCACTCCCCGGAGGCTGTCGCGTTCCCCAGCGCAACCGCAGTCGCCTGTCGGAGCGCTGCACGTCGCATGGAGCATGCCGCAGTCGCACGTCGCAGCCTCCGCCGCAGGCACCCCGCGGCGCTAAAGGCAAAGTGGCCCCGCCGGGGGCGTCCGACCCAGCGGCCGGCGACCGGCCGGAGGTCGATACCCAGTGCCGCCGTCGCCTTAACGCCGGCCGCAACAGCGCTTAATGACGCTCGAGAGGAGGCGCGGCGGGGCTCTTGGGCCGGACGCTAACCGCCGTTTACGGACTGCCAAGGGCCCCCCTGCGCCCCGCCCCGCCCCACCCGGTCACGTCGGCACAACACGGGGCGAACACGGGGCTGCGGGACACGGGCCTGCAAATCGCTGCCCGCCACCAAGACAACGAGCGCTGGCTTTCGATTTAAATACAATAAGTTAGACGAGATGGATTCGATTATTCCATGTTTATTTCAAATTTTGCATCGATATTGACAGAATCAGTTTATTAAATATTCTAAAAGTCGTAGTAATAACTTATTTCTGCAAATGAGCATTCACTCTTTGACAGTTAAAAAAAGAAAGTTCAAAAATAGAAATTAAAATAAAGAATACAAACAAGACAGGTAGAGTGGGATGAAAGAAGAGAGAAGAATAGTAAGAGATACAGTGCCGAGCAAAAAAGATAATATTGCGGGAGAGTGGGTGATAGCCAAAAAACTCCAGAAATAATGTTGACTTCATATTTACGCATTTTAAAAACAATATATATATATTATATATATATATACTATATATATACTATATATACTATATATATATACTATATATATACTATATATATACTATATATATATATATATATATATAGTTTTTAAAATGCGTAAATATGAAGTTAATTAAATAATAAAATTAAATAAAATTAAATTAACTGAAGAATAAAACCTCCCTGACCATTTCCCAGAAATGTATAATTATTTTCGAAGTATGTTACAGATAATCTCCTTTGTCTTATGTTAACCCACACGATTAGCATTGTGTTTGTTCGTTATTGTATGTTAACGTTAATTTTCTTGGAATTTTTTCCAGCCGAGACAACCGGTTACCCTTTACGTCCCGATGGGATGCATATTCGACCACAATAGACACCAACACACTTGCGAGCTTCTCTGATTTGAGGTCAGGAAAAAGCGAGGCCCTCCGCAACAACACGTTCACGAGAGACATGGGACACACAACCATAACCATGGCGGGACTCGAACTCACGATCCTTCGGAGCGAACCGCTGTGTCGGTACACTTTCGTGCCTCCTCAGCCACCCATATCGGCACATGTTGGCATGAAAAACGATTTAGTTCATAATAATCAGAATTGGCAGTCGAGATAATATGCATATATTCAGTTAATTTTTTTTTGGGGGGGGGGAATTGCCATTACTTTCTCATTAACTTAAAATTAACTAAAAACTTAAAATTGAAAATGTAATCGGTAATTATTTTTGAAATTTAAAAAATAAGTTTTACATAAGTTATTTTACGATTTTGCAGAAAACCAATTAGATGGATTTTCAAACTTATTTTTTCAATACTTAGTAATTTTATACTTTACAACTGTAGCTTTAAAGAAATTGAATGATTAAATATTTGAAATCTAAATTCTGTAAATTAGTGAATTTAGCAATGATTTCATTAGCGTCATAATATATATAATCAAAAAATATTTTTTACTGTATTTATTAACATACCTGAAACCGGGAGAGGCAGCTCAAGGCATCAACTGATGTCACTGCAGTGTCTCTGCTCTAGCTTGTCAGCTAGGTCCAATTCAGTCGCTGTCTGGAGGAGAATTCTAGCGACCGGTAGTTTTCCGTGGTTTCTCCGATCAACACCAGGCGAATGCCGGTGTTCCCTAACAAACGGCCCACTACACTTTACTACATGCACTACACTTCCACACATGCCGGGAGACCGGCAGAGAGCTTACAGCTTGTCCCGGCTGGGGCATTGCCCCGCTAGTGGGAGATACCTGGTAGGGGAAAGCCCGCTATCCGACGGTAGGTCGACGCCGGTTTTACCATACAGCGTGGGAAGACCACCGCTAACTCCGTAAGAAAATTATATTTTCGGAACTAATAACGTTAGCGGTGGACGTGCCCAGAAACATAAACAATCAATAATCAGTCAGCATACCTGAATCTAATATTAATTTTATTATAAATTGTCGTGATTTTATCGTTGTGAAAGATCCGAAATATATCATATATTCCTGAGATGATGCACGAGCACCATTTGACGCAAAATTAAATTGTAAAATGTTAATTTAAAAATATGTCTTTTAGTTTTAAAATCTAATAAATTTTATTCAAACAACGCCGATTGTAGGTAATATTTTTGTTTGTGTAATTCAATTCAAAATTGCTAACTTACTGTAGACTTTTCCGAATGCGACCGTTATTGTCAATATTGTCACTATATCTGTCTGTTTATTCTCTTTTTTCAAACCTCGAAGTAATCTTATTTAGGCGAATACTTTTTTCCCTCCTTCTCGTGCTCGTCCCAACTCAAACCGCTTCCTTCATTCAATTCTCTCTCATGCTTCTTATCTCTTTCTGGCCGTTACGTTGCGCTTCGTTCCGGCGAGTGCCCACCCCCTAACGCTCCTCAGCCCTCTTCCGGCGCAGCTTACGTGGCGCTGAGCCGTTCTCCACCCGCCGTCGCCTGCTCCGCCTCGCTTAGCCTCCCCGCCTCCGTCTTCACTTGGCTCTGTCCCATACACACACTGGCTGCCCCTCCCCACTCGACCCTGCCTCTCTTCTGCCACAAAACATCCCCGCTTTCGCTCGCTCCTCGTACAGCCCCGCCCTCTGCCCACCCCATCCTCTGGCACCCGCGATCACGTTTCTCCGCTTTGCCCTCCCTGCGACATCTCGTCTCCTATCCATCCTGCCCTTTTCCCCTCCTGCTCCGCTCTTGTGTAGTTCCACTGGCGTTGCCACTGGCGGAGCCACCCCTCTCCTTCCTTTCACCAGCTCCGTCTTCGACTCAGCTCCGTCCCTGCTCTCTCCTTCTCCGCACCCCTCCCGGCTCGTCAGCTAAACCCCGTGCTCGACCGGATCGGAGGGCTAAACCGCAAGCCGCGCGCCTGTCCTCCATCCGCGAATCCTTTTCCGCGCAGGCTGCTTTCGTCGTTTTCCCTCGCTCTGCGGCCGCGCAGCCTTAAGCACCGCGCCCGCCGCCGCTCGCGTCTTGTCTCGGGGACATTGTTATTTCGGATCCCCGCTCCACTCCGCTCCGCTCGCGTTCTTGGGGCGGCCTGCCTCTTCCTTCCGTCTGCGCGCGCTCGCGCTCTACCGTTGGCATTTCGAGTATTTTTCGCAAAGAAGTGAAGCAAAAAGCAACAAAAAGTTAAAAAAATATGATTGATGTTTTCGGGCACGTCAATTTCTATGGTCATTAGTTCCCTTAGTTTAGTTCATGTTTTAATACTGGTGGTGAATTTTCCGCAAGCCACGGACGGAACACGTGGTAGATGGTGAGATTCGGTGCCGAAATATACGTCGGCTTGAGGAAAATTCCTCATCCAGGTATCGTCTATCACAAGAGCACAGCCCTAGCCGGATCAAGCTTTAATCTTCCGATTGGCTTTCCAACGTGTATTGTAATGTGCTATTGTAAGTGTGTGTGTGTGTGTGAGAGAGAGAGAGAGAGAGAGAGAGAGAGAGAGAGAGAGAGAGAGAGAGAGAGAGAGAGAGAGAGAGAGGGGGGAGAGGATATGGCGAGAGGAGAAAAGATTGCGTGCGATTTTTGGCCCATTTTTTCGGGTACTGCTCCGGCATTCGCGTGGTACTGATAGGGGAAATCGGGAGAAAATAGCGATTAGAGTAGCCGGCTTCTAGAATTTTCCTCCAGTCAGATGCTGAATTTGACCTCGTGTATCTGATGTAAATACGCTGCCGTCGGGATCCGAACCCTAAGACATCGAGGTCAACGACACAAGGCAACTGAGCTTATGAGGTCGAGGTGTGAGATAGACAGTACTGTAGAGAGTGCTTTTATAAATGTTTCATTCCAGTGTAGTAAGAGAAACGACACAATTGCGTGACATCAGAAGCGCCATTAGCGTTGTTCTGAAGATTCTGTCCACTAATTGTTGCCCTATTGACATTAAACGCTCTTTTTTTCGAAACAAAGACGTTTACTTGGCATTATGTGTTATTACCGGAACGTTAGAAGCATCTGATCCGAAAGATCCGTCTCATTGGAAACAGATGACGCCAGGGATGGACGTGATACATCGACCTACAGCTACTGACCTACGACCGAATGCTGATGTCATAAACTGTGGTGAGAAGGTCGAGGAGGGATTTCGGAATAGGGGATGGACTAGAAGGGTAGGGGGCGATTTTAACCGCTAGAAAGTGTACGCATATATTCTCAGATATCAAATTCAAAAATATTAATTTACGTCTTACTATTTATATTTATTTCAGAAAAAAAATCAAAAGTTCTGAAATTAAGCGTTCAAAGTAACAAAAGATAGAAAGCCTTAAGATTTTGTAAATCGTCTAGGGGGTTCTGGTTGGTCGAAAGAGAGCCATTCTTGGAGAACTTCCAAAACAGCAAGGAATATAAAAGAGATAAAATTACTAACGAGAAACGTTAACCATTGCTTGTGCAGTTCAGGCTGTCACGTCTTCCCACATCTTGGAGAAGGGGGCGTCGACGGTGAGCTTCTGTGTAAGGATGAGCCTAGTGAACAACTGCCCTGTGTGCACTATTGAAGGAGCAGAGCGCTCCGTAAGTCGCAATCTGCCTCGGCCACTGTCCCAGCGCTCTCCCGGCACTACAATGCGGTTTCCCCGCTGGACACGCCCATAGGCGATTGGCGTTCTTAGCACTGACCAGCACCGCACCTCCTCAGGGGCGTTATTTCAAGTGAATATGTATATCACATCATTCAACGTCCTGTACTTCTTTTGAAAATTTTATTGGTTTGGAATGATTTTGAGTGAAATATAGGCAATATATTTAAAAAATATTAAAAACAAGATTTTCTCAAAAAGTCTCCAAATCTTTTATTTTTTGTTAGAATAGTGCCAAATGCACAGTATAAGATGTCAGAAACGCCATTTGCTGTATTCTTATTTTTATTACACAAATGTAATTTTCGTTATTTACCTTACCGATGATTTCTGTGGATTACTCCACTATTGAGTTTATGTCATACAATTATATTTTGTAAATTTTCTCAAAAACTCAAAAGTTCTTTGTGAACATATGCTCTAAATTCCGCATTTTCAGAAACGCTCTTTCGTCAATTTCTCAAAAAAGGCTGCATTTGTATCTTTATTTTTTTGTACGGTTAGTATTAAATAAACTGAATAATTTGACATACATGTATATGCTATTTGATATATTATCTTTGGACAAAATGATAGTTTCTGAAATGGCGTATTTTAAAGCTTAAAGGGCCCATTTTGAAACATCTTTTTCTTCAATCAATTGCATCAATTTTACTACGAAAATATCTATATACGACAATATTTTACCCTTCTACAATATTTTTAAATTCAAAAACCAATTTACGCATTACATAACCAGTAAATTGAGAATACGTGGAAAATTGTGTTTTAGACACCAATGGACGGCACCTGAGAAGACGGTGGGGCAAAATCAAAAAGATAGCCCAGTCTGTAGAATAAGGAAAAGAGTACGAGAGAGTCTGTGCCATTCTGTTGCACCATTAGTTTCTCTGTGTTCTATTTTTTTCTCCGCGTCGCTCTGCTTTTTATGTTTTTATATCTCTCCTTGTCATCTTTATTCTTTTATCTCTATCTTTTCATTTCCCTTTTCTCGCTCTCCTTTTCTTTACTCCTTTACATTTATTTTTCTCTCGATGTTTCTCTTTTTTTTGTTTCTCACTTCCCTTGCGCTTTTTCTCGTTTTCTACTTATTTGTATTCTTAATTGTTTTTCATTTTTGTTCTTCACCTTTTTATTTTAAGCTGGGGTTGGTGAAAGGGAATTTTAAGTTGGATAAATCAGCGACATGAACCATTCTTAAAGAATGACGTCGAAACTATTCATTCGCTTACAAGAATCAAAATTGTTTATAAATAATATCTTTAAAATCCCACATACAAACAAATCGTTCTTGCTCAAAGAGAAAAGAAATTTTTCTCTTTGCCCCAAGAAAAACTTTTTTTAATGACTCGTTTTTTCCTAGGGAAGTCAAAATGAAGTTTGTTAATTGACGGTACTTTATTGTCCTCGAGGGTCCTCTTGCAAATGAATTCTCCCTCGTCCCCCAAGTGTGTCTGTGTCCACTGCCGGAGCTTTCTTTTGGGCGTCGCTGCGATATGGACATGGCCCATTCGCCTGCAGCTGGCGGAAGCACGCGGGCGGCGCGGCGGTCCGCGCAAACACACTGCCACCGCTGCGCGACGGGCAGCAACGTCGCCTAGCAACCCGCCCGTTTTCCTGTCCTCCTTCTGCCACTTCGACCCCACTACCCCTACTTCGCCTTTTCCAGCTCGCCGCCCGCTTCCCGCCCCCACTCCCATCCTCACCACCACCATTACCACCACCGCCGTTCCCGCCACAGCCGTCGCACCCATCATCACAACCGCCGTCCCCTCCATCATCTCCATCGCCGCACCCCTACCCATCTCCACCACCGCCATTCCTCCATCACCACCACCACCATTGCCACTGCCGTAGCTGCTGCTCGCGAAGTCTTATCTGCGTAAAACTCGGGCCTGCGCGGGCGGCCAATTTTCCTGCCAAATTGGTGGCCGGAGGGCGGCAGGGGCGGGCGGGTGGGGCGAGGTGGCCGGAGGGGACGAGGCCGCACTCTGTGTATACTGCAGAGCGCGAGAGGTCGGGGCGAGAAAGAGTGGGGGCGGGGGTTTCAATTAAACGCAACGGGCTGACGAGGCACGCGCCACTGCTCGGACCGTCCTCCTCCCCGTCTCCGTCCCCGCCTCCCGCCGACGCTTACCGCCCTCTGCCGGCCGCGCGTGGCGGCCGCCGGTGGTCCGTCGACCCGAGCGCCGTGGGATGCTCCCGCTCATTCCAGCGCTGCTCCCACCGCCGCTTCACCCCGCCTCGGCCCCGCCTTTGCGTTCCGCCGTTTAATCGCCGTGCGCCGCGCGTTGTTTTACAGCGGCCCGTGATTGCTTAGTAAATCACCCGCCCAGTTTCGTCTCGCCCCGCCCGGTCCAGCCGGCCGGCCGGCCGCCGTTGCGCCCGTCGCCGCCCCTCCCCGCCCGGTCCAGCGGGCCAACTTCGCTTTGTAATCATTTGCGAAGCGACGTACCGAAAGCGAACCCGGAGGCGCCGGGGCTCTCGTGGTGAGAAGCGCACCCGCTCTTCTCCGCTGGGGTGCGCCGCGGTTATTTCACTTCAGGATACAACTGTGAAGTTATAGCAGTTGATAACGTTTACGGGTTTGTAAGAGCGGTATTCAGATTTTAGTTCTAAGAATAAAGATTAAACTTTATTATCCCATATCACAAGACTTTGGAGAGCACTAGAAATGATGTAGTAATAAAAAATAAAAATAGTGATCCGTCGTACGGAGTCGTAAGCCACTTTTGAATATTTTTGTAACCATAATTATAATTTGTTATCAAGTATATTTCTATAAGTTTAATACCAATATTTGAAGAGAAAATTTTGTCTTTAAGATGTATTTGGTGTCGCACACACAATATGTACAGATTCTCAAAAACTGACTTAGACAGGTGACTGCAAATACGCCCAAAATTTTCAGACCCAAGTCTAATGGTTGGATTGAGATATTTTGATAAGCTTCGCTGGATTAGAAAATAATATTTTGTCTATCCTTGGCTACCTACGCTGTGAAGTGTTTGGATTCCACAATACTCTATTCGCCAAGACTCTTTTCACAAAAGTACTGAGGCTAGAGACTAATTCAAAAGCAGAGAAAGATGGTCGTTGGACTCTCTTCCTTACACTCTCGAACTAACAGGTACTATGGTCATTGACTAAGTCAATATTATATTATTGTAATGATAATATTATTTTCTACTCTATTTTATTCCTCTATACTGTGTTATAGTAGAATCTATATTTCTAATTTCGTAGGGTCGCATAAATCCAGAAAAGACTGTGCAGCGTCTGATCATGTGATAAATGCCATTAGTTTCATTAGATGTACAGGATTTCGAGAAAAAAATATTTTAGAGTTTTACTAAAAATGCAAATAAAGGAAATATTGACTAGGATACCGCGCGGCGGTGGCTAAGCTGCCGTGGCTAGCGGGTTGCAGCTCATTACTACACTTAAATTTAATGTATTATTAATTTTCAATGCGAGAGGAAATTGAATGAAACTATGCAGCCTCCAACCATCTTAGAAGTGCCTATGGGTTCATTAGATACTAAGAAATTGGGGGAATATCGAAAAACATTGTTTTTTGTTAAAATATTTAATTGTTGTATTATACAAAAATATATCGTTTATTGTTTTTTATCACTTTGCTTCCTATTCTTTTGAAAAGTATTTTGTGTGGTTTTGTTCAGCATAATTTATACCACTGATGGCCACTAGTGTGTATTATATGATATAATCAGTGCAATTGCGTTTGTAGAAGTTCGTACCTGAAGCTCAGGTGATTGGGAAGTAAGACGGGACTAAGAGAATTTTGACACTATCAAAATAGCTATTATTTAGCTGCCGCTATTTAGGAAGCAGACCACTGGTCTGATTGAAAAACTCAATCTTCCAAAATTGAATGTCTCAGTGAAACAAGGGGCTCTCGCACTTATATTATAAGGTTAGACTACAACTTTCGTCATATAACTCAGTACACCGTTAAAATTTTAAACACATTACACTTGCATACAAGTCCATACTGCATTAATTGTTCATGCGCATTTAAATAATATATCACACTAAAATAATAATAGTTGAAGTAAAATGTAATGCTAATAACTGAATTTCACAAAAATGCGGGTTAGCTTCTTGCTCTAACAAGCCCTCCCGATCCGTCGATTCCGTTGTTTCCTGTAATCATTTCGAGGTTGATGATTGCGTAGACTTCCGCGCCGGAGTAGGTATCATCTAGGCTATACGGGACGAGCCGCGTCTCAGTCGTGGTGGTAGACGTTTCGGCCACCATATTGTGCCCTTGCTCAGAGCGTACTGCTCAGGGTCGTGTTTCATTCCGGATTGCCTACATAATATTTCGAGGCTGATTCCAGAGCAGTACCCTACACCCCTGTCTTCCCCACTTTGCCTTTATTTCTTCTTTCAAAGCCGGACGATCGGTCGTTTCCCCATTTATTGAGAAAATAACGCCCGAGTTACGATATGGGGCGCCCAGCTGAAAATCCCCTGAGTGTTTAGTTGTTGTAAAACTTAAAACCATAACAAATATTGTATTGTTATTTTATTATATTGTATGCGCTTGATCAAAAGAAGTAGACACTGCTGGCACGATACAAAATGTTGGAGTTGCATGGCAGAGTTACAGGCTCGAGTTAGGACATTTATCCGTCGAAGCATGGACAGCTATGACTATCAGTAGATGGTGCTATGTTTATTCGCTACAACAATATGCTTGTTGCGTAGATCCTGGTGAGTATAAGGCCGTTCTTAAGAAGAGCTGGTGTACATAATTCGTAAGATATCGAGAATTATGACAATAATGCGGAGAACCCTCTTCAGAAATTAAAATATTCCACTCAAACACGCAAATCTGCGAGGAATTTTGAGAGATATTTTTAGTGTAGGAGTCGAGTTCAAGACTGACATCCTGATGGATAAGAAAGGACATATGCACCTGGGGATCTGGGGAACTATTTTGACATACACGCTGTAACAACTATTTAAACATGTGTCTAATATAATTACTGCGATCAGTTTTTCGCGCAAATAAGCCGTAACCTTTGCCACTAATACGAGAAGAAACGTTTCGCTTCCTGGTCTGCGTCTTGATTTACGGAATAGTAGCTCAGAACACAGGCGCGGAGCTTAGTAACACGCGTTCGATAGCACTGCATTGATCTCGAGAGCGCTTAATGAGTATTCGGTACGTAATGAGTACGTAAGGGTATTATGCAGAAGTTCTAGAAGTGGTAGTTAGTGCTGGAGACAGTATGCAGTTTTCTGTTTCTGTAAGTTTAAGTCGCCACCAACGTTCTTCTCAGAGTTTGTATGTTTTTACAATATTTTCGCCTTTTTTATCGTTATATAAGAACATAAGTACTGCGAAGTTCATATTATTACTCGAAATGCATATTTTCCTATTTAATCATTATATTGTAAGTAAGTTTTCGCATTTAAATTTCGTAAAAAATGACTTAAATCTATATTTTCTTCCTGTAGGAATAATGAAATCTATTATTTCGAGAAAAGGATCTCATCAAACTCGAAGCACACTATATCTCATTTCACGCCACAGAAGTAAATTGGGGGCCGCTTCAAAATTTCTACTTTTCTGCTCTCATAGCTCTCGCTCTGGTTCTGAATCCGCATCCAGTACGACCTGGCATCATTGAGGACCACATGAAACATTTCCCGAAAATTCGGATGAGTCTCTGAAATTACACTCCGAAATGTTGTTCAAGCATTTTGCAACAAATAAAACGTCATCTCTGGAATATTAACGAGTTCAACTGCGCGTCCCAAATCAGCAATGTTCATCTGTTTCCGAATCAATTTAAAAAGTCTCATGTGAATACGCCCGCTCCAACGGAGCTAATGACACTCACAACCAACAAATTACCGATGCTCGGTGGCGTTTCGAAAAGATTCAGAGTAATAATTTGACCATGAAACACGTATAACAGTTTGCAAACATGAGAGAAATTAAATCTTAAAAAATATCCAAATCTGAATTGCAAAGTTATGGCATCCTTGTAACTTAGAGTAATTTTTATGAGTTTCATTTTCATTAATCTTATTATTTTTGCCTGAAAAATATAATATAGAACGATAGAATTTAAAAAAATGAATTGAATTTTAACATGTATATGTGAATTAGAGATTGGGAGAATTTAGGATCTTCAATTATTCTTAGTTCTCAAATTTTTGGAAACGTTCGGACTCGATGGAATTGAAAGGTTTAGTTGTATTTTTTTAAATAGTAGAAAGACGTCCTATGTTAAAACATTCACCCTGTCGTATTATGAAAATTAAAATTAAAATGTGTAAATTTTCTGGACAATTGAAGTCGGCCAGGCAGGCTAATAATTGTTTAATAATAAAAATGTTTGATAGATTTTTATCTCAAAATTCAGCCAAAATAATAGTCTTAACAATAATATTGTATATACCATTTAATAATTTTACTTCAAAAATCTTCATACTCTTAAGACCCATTCACAATGCAAACATCAACATAATCATGGCGTTAACATGAAAGTTAGGAGTACGTCCATAAGCGGACTCATTCGCAAGCATAACACGTAAGACGTTAATTTAAAAGCTTGCAAGCTTCAGGCTTCTGTGCTTATGCTTAAGTAAGAGATACGAAATGAACCAATCACAGAACGGTAAATCAAAATCGAGAATCGAAATTGGAGCGAAGTCGATAGAAGAACTAACGACATATGGCCATGTGCACAGTCGATACCTTGAAATCAATTCTCACCAGTATGTCTCACAGCCAATAGAAACTCTTATTTTGCTTACGTTTATGTTAGACATTGTGAATATTTCTGTCTATCACTTAAGTTAATGCTTATGTCCATGCGCTATGCTTATGTTTACGTTTCAATTGTGAATGGGCCTTTAGTCTCTGTGATTTTGACCGTTCATATTCACCTCTTAATTTATAATAGTTTTTTTTTCTTTTCACGTATACACGATATACGCTCAATGTACAACAATGTAATTATAGTGTTGTGACATACCAGAATGTCACCCGGGTGTGATACGACGGAACTGATTCATCGAGAATGTTAAAATCCAAAGAATACGCGTAGCATAGCAACGAACTATAAACATATAGGCGTGCTATGCTGGATGCAAGGCAGGAACTGCATTGTCGAGGTACCGCACGGCCTGGTGTCATTAACATGGAATTGATTAGGGGAACGAGTTGAAAATTTAGCCCCAGCACAAAGAGCGAATTCTCATTCTCACGGAAGCAGCCAAGCAGTTCAGATGGTAATGAACATTATAACATATTAGTTTTGCCCTAGTTGATTTACGTTGTGTGTGAATGTTTGTTTGATCAGTTCATAGTAGTGTAGGCTAAGCAGTATTGTTCATTTGAGTTTTAAGTGGGTAAATTTTTGCATTTTTAATGATGGTTACATTTGTTTTCGTGTACTAATTTTGCATTTAAAAATATTCAGACTTCGCGCTAGTGGGTTTACATGAGTTTAGTTCCGTAGTGGGTATTTTAAATTGTTAATTTAAAGAAAATAGTAGCCTCGAATAGGGGTTTCACCCGAAGCCGAGTGAGGGAAAGCGCGGTTATATAAAGCAGATGTAGGAATTTCCGAATAGCGGACTAAATATTTAGTAATAGTCAGGAACATTTGTAGTTTGCACGGACATTAGGCTCACAATTTACCTCACAGGAGGACGCAGAGCATCCTCTTTTGGAGAAGACGGCGGCATCGAATCAACCGAGAAGACATTCCCTGAGCTTACGAACTTTATCAAAGCCATACGATTTAACAATATTTAAAGGCCATAGAATAATTTATCAACAACGAGCTCGAGACATATTAGAATTTTACAATAAGTGTTAATTGCTGTTTGAAAAGAAAAGGCTGATATTTCATTGAATAGCTATCAATACAGTAAGAAGTAAATTCCACAAAACTTCCAGGAATCGTGATTTCTGTACAGATTCACGCATCTACGTGTAACAGGTAAGGTGACGTATGTTGTACGTCGAACTCATGCAAGATCTTAAGAGAAAAAAAACAGAACTAGCCAAATTATGAGTTATTAGAGAAATTAATTTACAATTAATAACTCAACTTACAATTAAGTACATTACAAATGGCTGCCTAGCTTGGAGGGTGATAAAATATATTTAATTAGTAACATCCAATGTTAATGCACATTACGAAATATCTGCCCAACGCAACATAAGCGTCAACAAGAAGAAGGATACAGTATTTGAATTTTAGTTACTGATGTTGTTGAGATATTGTTTACAATTCTTTCATAAATATATTTGTATTCATAAATTGCATATATTGGAATGAAATAAGTGGTAAAAATGCAAGAAGATAATCAATAATAAAGAGAAACAGAAAAATCTGACAGATTCTTTCGATTCGCGAACTGTGTCGCTGCTATTGTGAAAATGCTTAAATTGGACGCAAAACTGAAATATAAAGAATGTCTTTAAGAGTAATTGCATTTATATTGCCAATTACGTAGTTCCCAGGAAGTATTTATTTCAATAATTTGAGAGATCGTTTTATGTCTGCAATTCCGCTGGAGAAATGTTCTAATATCGTTACGCGCGATTGGCAGTCGACAGCGGCAGCCGTTTCGTAACGCTCGGTGAGTAATACCCCTGCCCAAAGGACAAAAGACGACAAAGGGAGAAAGGAAGCCTCGCTTTGGCGAACCGCTGTGGAAAGACGACATTTGCAGGGTTCGTCTCTGCTCTGCGTCGGAGCGCGCGCGCTGCTTGACGACTATTGTTTCCGCGCGACGACGGCGGCGGCATTCGACGCTCCTCACTACGGGTGGCGCGCAACCCCCGCCCCGCCCCGTCCCGTCCCGCCCCGCCCCGCCCCGCCCCACCCCACCCCTCCCTTTCCCGCCCCGCCGCCCGTAGCAATGGAGGTGGCCGACGGAGAGACGGTAGTGTTGGCTAAGGGGGAGGATTGCAGACGTTGTGATGGTGAATGACGCAGCAGCGGAAGAGGTGACTGACTTGGTAGATGGTTTTGTTGGCTCACATTGTGATTACTGTTGAGGTGAAATGGTTATTGCTCAAAAGGTGAAAACGGGATGGCAGAAGGGGTGAAATGGTGTTGGCTGAAAATGCTGGCTAAAATCGAGGATGGGAAGGTGAAATGATGACTTTCAGGGGGTAATGTGATGGCTATTGAGGTTAATTGCGATTGCTATGTGAGGTGAAATTGTGTTACATATGGATTTAAAATAGGGGGCTGAGGGGTGAAATGGTGAAGCCTTTGGTGAAGTAAGAAATGACGACTCTGGGAGAGGAAATTGTAATAACTGTGTGAAGGCTTCAATAATGATGTCGGTGGGTTTGTAATATTGATGACTGAAGTGTGAGATAGCCGTAGTTATTGATGTTACGAATGTTATCGTGGCGATCACGGTGGCAGCAGTAATGGCTGATGAATGACACATCGTAAAAACCAGAGTTGGGTAATTGTGATGTGTAGCATCACTAGCAGTGGCGAAGGGGAGTGTGCATCGATCTGTGTGACAGTGATCGTGGCAGCAGCCGGAGCGGCAGAGAGGGCCCCGGCGTCGCGGCGGTGGCTGAGGAGGGTGGGGCGGGTCCTAATCCCCGCTCCTGCACTTAGGCTCTTGTGAGCGAAGGGCGCGCCGCGCTGGTGGGGTCGGGAGCGGAGCGGGGCGGGGCGCGGGGGGCGGGGGTGACGAGCGGAACGAATGGCGGCCTTCGCAGCACCTCTTCCCCGCTCCCCGTGAGGGCTCAGGTTTGCAGTGGCGCGGGGGCGTCGCGTGACGAGCGGGCGTAATTAACAGGCGACAGCGCTCCGCCTCTTAATTAAATGGTGGCGGGCGAGCGGGTGCCGGAGGGCTGGCGAAAGAGGGCGGGACGGGCTAAGGCTTCAAGGCGTCGAGCAAGGTGGCGGTGGAAGAGGACGCGGAAGCGATGAGTATGAAGGAAGGCATCGAACGGCGTTTACCGCGAGAGGTGGCTCAGGGCATCTCTAATGTCACTGCAGTGCCTCTCACTGTCCTATGGTACGTGTCCCGACTATGGCAGGATTTTCTAGATAGATCGCTAGGTTGAATTCAGCCGCTATCTGAAGGAGAATTTTAGGGGCTGGCTTCTCAGATCAGCTGTTTTCCTTGTTTTTTTTCGATCGAAACTAGACAATGCCGGAGCAGTTTCTTGACAAATGGGCCACGGACCGCGCGCGATCTTTCCTTCCTCTTTCTTGTCCTATCCTCACTCCAGACGTACAGACACACACACACACTTACAAGAAATTCACTACCACTTACAGACACAGTTGCATGCACTACAGTTACCAGCTTAGAGCTTGTCCAGACTGAGGCAGTGCCCCGCTAGTGGGAGAAAAAACGCTGTTAGCTGACAAGTAAATCGGCGCCGAATATCACCATCGAGGGGGGGAAGATCACCGCGGGCTAATGACCTGAGCAGTTGATGCGCCCGGAATCGCTAATCAATCAAACGAACGCCATTTGGCAGGTCGGATTCTCATTATGGTAGCAACATCAATGTCGATGTTTCACACATTATTGTTAAATAAATCGATGGTTTTATAAAAATATCGATGTATTTAACATTGATATTTGGTGTTCAATGTTCTACGTGGTCGATAATTTTTGAATTAAAAATGTCTGTATTACCAAATCTTAAAATAATTTTCAGATATTCAAAAATTGTATATTCTTCAGATCAAAGTGACCAGGGGGAACAATAAATAAAATAAAGTTTTCGTGCATAAAGAAGCCTCTATAAGTTTTGATTTAGTATCCAATAATCCAAATTTAGTTAATTGTTCTCTTGATTATTTTGACTTGTCAGTTAAATCTCAATTAAAAGTTAATAAATGAGACCACTTCAAAATTAAATCCACCCCACCCTGCCACTTGAACTTCAGTGAACTTCAACCAACTCATTTTTAAAAATATCGATGTCTAATAACATAGATGTTTAGGGTCGATGTTTTGTTAACATCGATACTGTGCATCGATACTGTGTACGCATCGATACTGTGCATTGATGTTTATAAACATCAATGTTTTCTTGATGATGTCGCATCCCTAATGTTAATGAAGTTTCTCAGGTTCCTATATAATTTACCTTATTCCATGCATGCTTTATTTTGTTTCTTTCCGCGTCCTCCTCTTCTCATCTTCTTCCTGCTTATTGTTCTTTTTCATCTGTTTCACCCCTTTAATCCTCTCCTGTTTCTTGTTCGCTATTTTAATATCTTTTATTGCGTCTTAACATCTGTTGCTCTTTAACACCAATTGTAATTATTTCGATTGTCCATGGTTGTCACAATGATGTTATATCGTTTGCTGATCATTAGAAATGTCCTTGGTTCTTGAAAAGAATCTGCGCTATAGAAAAGAGGAATGAAAAGGTAAGTTAATTAAAGCGCATTATATTTCTGAGAATATAGAATTCGCTGAGAATATGCCGGTTGAAAAGATCATATCATATTAATCCTATTAAATATCTTGGAATCTTTTTACGAATACATTAATTACATGTGATGGAATACCGCATTATTATTATTATTATTATTATTATTATTATTATTATTATTATTATTATAGTTTGTGTATTACATTTTTGAAAACAGAAATATTTTTTACAGAACTTAAAAAAAGTATTAATCCTTCCTTTTCTTCGCGTTGGCAATTCCATTTCTATAGCAATTTATCTCTCCGATCGAATTGCACTAATTAGTGTTGAAGGATTATAAATGTTCACCTTAAACCACAGTGTAAATGCAATCTTTTTCGTTTCTGACGGAGCATGAAATGTATGCGCAACTGTTAAAACTTCAATTGCCCTCTAATAGAACAATAGGTGACAAATACCGATTTCACTTTCATATATATTTCTGTCAAGAGAAAGCACAATGATATTTGCGACACTGCAAATACACTTCTACTGAAGAAATATGTTCGGGTGTATGTCGATTGCTTCGATTTCTTGCAATTATCAAATTTCATAGTTCATAAAGACTGTTCAAGCCGAAAGGCATTGCAGAGGTGATTCTTAAGTTTTGCTGATTCCACCATTGTGAGAGATTTGATTTGTACTTGTAAATGTACAAAACGTGTTTTTGTTGAACGAAATCCTCAATTTTTGCATCCCAATAGAGACTTCGAACAAGTTACTTATTCGAATTAAAAGTTTAAAAGTAAAATATTTTCTTCAACTTCTTCAGAAGCATCCTGAGTAGGGCACATTTTGTGTGAAATAAATTTAATAATAAATGCGAAGATAGCTTGAATGGGCGACAGTGAAGCAGTGGAAAAGCATGACAGGAATGGTAATACATTAAAAGCGAACGTGAAATGTTTTAATGTTACGTGATTACAATTAAAAATTATTATTTTAGGGTGAACTTTTTAAAATATTTTAATATCTTTTAGAGTACTTAATTTCGCACTCGCATTTTTTATATCCTAGCGAGAACTCAACTTCCTATTGCTCGTGGGATGCAATTGTGATACAATTCAAAGTTTTAGTTCGATTTTGAATTTTGAGTTAATGGAATCTCTAGGATTGCAGATTGGTCTACCTTCCATCAGCAACCGCAGCGTATCTTTCAGTACAGTACTCCATCAACAAATGGCAGAAGTGTAAATGCAAGAATGATGCATTTTAATACAAGGAGAAAAATTCCATGTCATTTATTTCAATATCTATTTTTTTGAGTTGTGCCACTATTGCTGTCAAAGAACAATACCGCGAACATTAGGAACTCACTTGTTATGGAGTTTCACTACAGAAAAATCCAAAAAATTCAGTTTTAGTCAATAGTAAAAAAATGTTTGGTTGCAAGTGCCTCATAAAGTATATAAATTCAGAAAGAGATAAACAATTATGAGATTAAGTTTACTCACACATTTCGTCATGAACTGCATGCATTGTAATGATAACATTTTGTCATAAGTAGATACTTTAAAATATCAATAACGTGATAGAGAATAATTTCTTCGTCTTCGGAAAAGCATTTGTAAAATATTAATATTACAGGTGTATTTTTCGATAAATTGTTCAATACAATAAATAATTATATAAAATAATTTGAAACATTCTAGCGTACATTAAATGTGTTCCCTCGTTTGAAACTTCTCTCTTCATCGTTTTTCACTAACATTCCTTCTCATCGTCATTCATACTCACTAAGCGGGTTGCTTGCGAAGCCCTCTGTAGCACATAACCCTTCAGCCGCAGCTTTGATGTCCTCGGCTTGATGGTCGCCCTTCCAAACCGCGTCGCCTCCCCCGCCTTCCGCGGCTGCATCTGTATCGATTCCACACTCCCTTCGCCATCTCGCAGCCCCCTGGCCCCCCGCCTCCTTATCTGCCTCCTCCGCAATTACCGCTCCCCACCCCCCCGCCCAGCTGACGCGCGCTGCCCCGCCGCCTCCGCATTGTTCCGGCCGTTCGGCGCCAATTTGTCGTCGCGTTGCAGCCGCCGCCGCCACCGCCGCCACCGCCGCCACCGCCGCCACCGCCGCCGACACCGCCGCCAACGCTGTCGTCGTCGCATCGCCAAAAGCCCCAGCCTGAGTCGGTGTGGGCGACGAGCAGATGTCGCCTCCGCTGCCAGCAATACCCCGCCAAGGAATGCGACGCAGTTGTGGTTGTCAGTCGTGATTTCTGTCAGTCGCTCGGGCGGGAGAAGTAGTTCCCTTGCGTGGAAGTGCTAACCATTAGTCCCTTTTACTTAGAGCGAGCGTTCATAAGTCGAGACAACACGATTTTGTGCCTCCCTTCTTTCTGCGTTAACATCCTTTTGCCCTGAGATGAACGGTATATCTTGATTTGTTTTTACGGTCTGGGCAATGTTTGTGTATATTACTTTCTCGCCTTTCAAAGTACTTCGTAAAAAGGGACAGTTATGTAATCGTGCGCCGGAAAACTGCGAATTTTCGGCAGAAGAACTCTTATTTTTCTGCTGTTTTCCCTTAGTTTTCTCGAGACGACCGGAAAAAGCTATTCACCACAATGCTCTGAAAAATCCCCATTTACTGGAAAGAGCAGAGTCCACACCTGTCAACATCGTTGTTTAGAAAACATTAGTAATTGTCAATTAATTTGTATTTTACACATCCATTATTTTAAGAAAACATAGAAGTCTTTGTTTCACAAAAAAGTACGCTAAATCATAAAAAACGTCAATAATTTTAAAACGCAAACAATATATTAATAATGATTCTATCTTTTTTCTAGTGTAGGTCTGCCTTGATCATTTTAGGGTGTAGAGAGGGCTTGGTGGCCATCTGGAACGAACTGTATGTAGAAATCGGAAAATGAGATTAAAAACATAAAATTTCCGGACCGTAGAAATAAATCGCCGCCTTTATGTCATTAAATTTGCTAGATTTTAGGGTAAAAACAGGCTAAAAAAACTTATGCAAAAAGAAAACGTTAAAACATGCTTTCTGGCGCAAAATTGTCAGCAATAACACATGCATTAAATTATGAAATGATTATTTTTTAAATTTTTAAATCATAGGTTTGAATTTTCATATATTGTTCAAATACGAAATGTCAATCAAGTCTCGAGAGCCATTTTACTTAAATCGGCCAGAGTTGCATTTATTTCCACCATTAATTTACATCCAAATATTTAGTTTAAGAATGGTTAAGCTTAAGAACGTTATATAAATTAAATAACATGAAATTTACAAAAAACAAAACCAAAGAGATAAAATACACTGGAAAAAATAATAAGTTGTGTTTTTTATTGGAGATATGTTTTATCAACCCATGATATTGAAAATAAGTCAATAACTAAATTTTATTTCATTGAAAATGGGGTAATTTAAAGTAGAGTAAATAGTAAAGTGAAGTAATTTAAAGTAAATAAAAAGGTATAAGTTGGAGTAATTTAACGGAGATTCAAACAGTAATGTTAGTAACATTCTTAATGTTTCGGCAATGCATTGATCAAACAACACTTAATCGTTCTCTGAAGCTCGATTTCGTTATACTTTCCTTAGACACACACGCAGTAATTCACTACACTTACATTCAAAAGGAGATCATTACAAATATGTACATTATACATTTTATAATCAATCGCGATAAATTGTAAATGCATCTGATATTCCGATAATAAAACGCCGACCGTACTGTCTCAAAAGGGATTTGTATATTTAAAAAATGTCTCCCAATGTTTTTACGAACACACCAGTAGGTATTCACAGGGATATTCCTTTTGTTGGCCTCTCAGTATCATCCATCTATTTTTGTATTGAATTTTAAATTTTTAAGACCCTTATTTCGTTTCCTGTTATTTTTGCCGCAACCGACGACTGAACGTGGCTTTGTTGTCCGAAATATCTATTAAGCGACTTAAAAAGAACAGTTGGGGGAAGAATACGTATTAGTCATAAATGGCTCAGGGGCAAATGCCTGATTTTTGCTAAGACAAGCGTTAATAAAATTGAATATTGGTCAGTCACGCGAAAAGATGGGCAACATGGAAAATAATAACATTAAATACGGATTAATCAATAGTGTGGCAGATACTAGTAGTTTCACGAACAAGCAACGAGTTCAGTAAATCAGTCGAGAGTATTGCGTGCGAACGAGCGACGGTCTTAAGTGAAGCACGACGGAGGGGTTGCCCCGCGGTTGAGAAGCGAGTAGGATCATGGGAAAACCTGTGTTGAGAGCCGAGCGCGGTCGGGGAGTCGGTCCTTGTAAGAAGAGCGAGGCGTGTCGGAGTGTGACATAAGGAGCGGCTGGCGGGTGCGAGCGGAAACAGCGCAGAGAGGGAGTCCGCGTCGGAAAGTGGCTTAGCGGCTTAGGAGCGGGAACGATGGCAGCACTCGGCGGCGACGGCGGAGACACAGTCACTGCGATCACGGAGCGCTCTTTCCAGTCCCGTCTCGGCAGACCCCGCCCTGCCCCGCCGCGCCGCGCCGCCATCGCCGGCTCTGTAGACGCTGAAAGCGACGCCTTTCAGGGCAGCCCCTTCAACTGCTCCTTCCCCTCCGCCTCCGCCTTCCCCACCCCCGCGCCCATTGACGCCAGCTGGCTCCATTATGCCCTCTGCGCGAGGACACCGTGTGATCTTATTACGCGCATGAATAATGGTCGTAACTGTGAAAGGTTTCTGGCGCTTTGGATTTCTTTCAAATCTAACTTCTACAAAACCGAATGTCGCGTCTGACAGAAAAGGAGTAATAGACTCACAAAGTCCAGCACACGATTAATCATGTGTCGACATTATAGATTGTAAGCATCGTCATTATCTGCGAAGTGCGTTTATTGTGTGATAAATATCCCGCTTTTAGAAATTGTGACATGAGCAATTTCGTTAAAGAATTTCATCGATGTTTCATTTTAATATGGCTATTGTTAGTAAAGTGCAGGTGACGCGTGTACTAAAGATTGTGATAACTTTAGAATAGGGTGTCGAAAAGAGTTCCATGTTACATAAAAAAACAGTAATCATTCGATGTGTATTACATTGTTACTATACATTTGATAGAGATAGTTTTATTTCATTTTCTCCTCTCGTGATAAATAGTGTAATGCAATATCTCTTATTTAATCATACACAGTTTTCTTTAGAATGTACTATTCGTAATTTAAAACTGAAAGTATATTAAATATTGAAAGATTTTTAAGAAATCTTCTCAAGAAAAGGTTTCTCTAGAAGAAGAGAAGAACTAAGTGAAGTGAATATAGTTTCTTCGAGGAGATTACAGTAAACCACATCTCTGATGTAGGAAATATGGATAACATCTTGATATAGGTAATATCCATAAACTTCTCAACATTTCTGGAGTATTTTGTTGTTTTTACTAGTCCATCTGCAAATATTCATCCTACGTTTTATTATTAGTTTTTCTGAGAAAACAGCCATGGTTGAAATGCCAAATACTGAACATGAACGTAGCTATGTGTAATAAATTGAGAACATCAAGGAATATATAATAAATCCAAAAGTATCTGCAGTTCGCTTCGTTAAAATTCGAAAGGCATTCGCTCAACTTTTCGAGCAGGTCGTCAAGAGGACCACTTGTTCAAAGTAGATGACAAAAAATATATCGTTTGCATTGATATATAATTGTATTATTTCGAAACCGAATGAACGAAGAGCTTTCTACACGGCCATTTCGTTTTCTGCACACAGTCGTGATGAGAATATTTCCTCTGGACGCTGCAAATATCGCTAAAACTCAAGCAGTTGGACATAGCATCTATGGTAACAAATTAAGTTAGGATATATTTGAATTGAACACGGAACGAGACGATATTAAAAACACAAAATGTTTTATTACTCACTACACAATAACTTCACATTTCAATTTAACACATTAAAATGCTCTCAAACCTGTACAAAAGGAACACGTCGCACCACGCTCATAGCAAACCAGAGGAAGTTCCAAAAAGTGAAGCCAGGAGCGCGGTAGTCAAACTGGATGAATTCTGTACGGAAAAATAAAGCATCCGTCATTTTTTAGTACAAATTACATTCAGTCTGGTCCGTCACTTTTCTGTACCGACAAAAATTATTAAAAAATCACCATGTAAATCGGACCTAACTTACAAATGAGCATTAGCTACTATAATCTTTAACAATTGGGAATACGTATGTCTTAACATACAAAATCAGCTCTCAAAATAGTGAAAGATATTACAAATTTCTGTATTACAGTGGACACTGAATTCGTCCTGATTCTGCTAATTAAGCTACAAATAGGCAGTTTTCTAAGTAACTGGGCATTCAGAGCTCTAGGGAGAGGAGAAACGTTTTGACGAGAGTGAGACGAAAACCAAATTTTCTTACGAAACATAGTCTGATCTAACCCAATGAATAATGCGTGTAAAGTTTTCTAATTTCTGGATTTGAATTCCTTGGTTTTATGTGTAATTTGAAATGTGAGTATCATACTCGAGAAACCTTTTTATGAATAAAAATCTCAATGACAAGTAAACATTAATACTTTCCCAATTGGAGACATCAAATTACCATGAAAATCATCGGTATTCCCTCCCGTTAATTCACATTCTGCTTTTAGCGAATTATTTATCGCGTTTGAACGCGGCACACCCGAAGACAAAGCCCAGGTTGTCGGGCGTCTCCATCTCTGTCAACGTGGCCAACAAAGTCGACTCGCGGGAGATGAGGGCGCGGGCGCGGGCGCGGGCGCCGTCGCGCGCCGATAAGCCCCCGCCGGCTATATTCGGCCAAGGCCGCCGCCCCCGCGCCGCCAGATAAAGAGTCGCTCGTTACGCGGAGGCGGCGCCACCGGCGACGCACGCGACGCTGTCTGTTCGCCTGCGCTTCGGCGCCGTCTCCCCGGCCCTCGCCCTCGATCGCCCCGCGCACGCGGCTCGCCTCGCACCGGGAGAGGTGGCACCGCATGCCTCTGCAGGGCCTCTGTCCGCGAGGCCCTAGAGTTGCACTCACGATAGATAGATTTATTATTTCTGCAGGTAGCTATACAATCTGGTGGCAGAACACTACAATTTACATATTACAACTAGGAATAGTAATACAATGTAATTTTCAGACATTTTAAGACAATAGTAATAATAATAATAATAATAATAATAATAATAATAATAATAATATAACAATAAAGGCAATAAAGACAATAATAACGATAACAGAAGGGGTAGAATATTCGACAATAGCTACAGTACTTCAGAACAGTACAGTACAGTACAGTACAGTACAGTACTACAGTAGTTCAGCGACTGTCTCGAGGAGAATTCTAGCACCGTCTGCTCTTATCGGTTGTTTTCCGTGGTTTCTACGACCAACACCAGGCGAATGCCGGAACAGTATCCTAACAACCGGGCACTGCGTGCCTTCCTTGTCCTTTCGCCACTCTTTATTTACACACTTACATTCACATGTACCACACTACCACACATGCCGGGAGATCAGTCAGAAGCTTAGAGCTAGCTCCGCTGGTAGGTCGACGCCGGATCTCAGCATCCAGCGAGGGAAGATCACAGCCATCCCATGAGCAAAACACTGCTATTCTTACGGGTCCAATTACCTTAGTCGTTCATCTGCCCTGAATAATCAATGAACCAATCAATCGCACGATTCGCTCGCTCTTCCGCCGACGTCGGTCGCTCCTCGTCATTTCGGCCCTCGCTGTCAGCGTTCTGTTGTTCTTATTTTGTATAGCCTGAGGGGCTGGGGGTGTTCGCCCTCAGTTTGTGCACTTGCCATGACTTCGTGAGCCCACCGTGATTCAGTGCAGCCACAGCCACTCAATTGGCTCACAGTCACTCGGGCGCTCACCACACCTTAATGGGCTCATCGTCACTCGTGTACTCGCCGTCACTCGCGCTCACATTTCACCGAATCACGGTGCGTCAACCGTTACTTCAGCCGCGTCCATTTTGTTACGCCAATTTTAAGACAAATTCCTTTGTTGTCATTTTATGGCTACTCCAGTATCTTAATCGTCGTAACCTTTCATGAAATGATATTAATTATCTTTCAATCAATTCCAGATAAGTATACTGCTGAGATAAAAAAAGAGCTCGTCTACCGTAAATTCCTCATTGAATTGCTGTGTTCAAACTCCAGTAGCCAGAGGTGGAAAACTTCGATCCGCGTATCTCACTTTATTAAACGTCAATCACGTCGGCTCCCATCGTCAATTCGACCAATCTCCGTCAGTTTTTTAGTCGCATTGCGCCCTATCGTTTTGGGCGGCGCCCTCTGTCACTTCTATCGACCTACGCCATTCTCGTCTCTTCGGTTCCATCAGTTCAATTCAATGATGCGTTGTTTAACGTGGCGAGGCTCAGGCCGGCTTGACCACGCAACTACGCTGCTTTCACCATCTAGGAGTGAAAGAAGGTATCACTCGGGCGAAGAAACAGGTAATTAGAATTCAGCTCAGAGTTTAATTTTATGCTTGAGTTTATTTCCGTAAATCTAGAACCTGGGGCAGAGGGTTCAATTACCCTCTGAAGGAAGGCGTACAAAAGGTTTTTCCTCTCAAAAATTAACTGCTTCGTTCGGCTTCGTTTACTTCTACTCGGCTCCAGGCCTCTATATCTTATGTATTATTTTTACTTTCTCGCTACGGAGTAGAGATCCATCTTTTATTATTATTATTAGTATTAGTATTAGTATTAGTATTAGTATTACTTTTTTTATAATGTAAAGGCCGTTTAAGAGAATGGTGGAGGTCGTATGTTCGTTAAAACCCAGAAATCACAGATCGAAAATTAGAAATGTTTAAAAACATTTCGGAGTCTTCCTACAACTAAAATAGTAAAAAAATATATTTTGATATAATAAAATCTGTTCCTTAAAGATAGATTTGGAAGTAAGGCCATGAACAATTTTTCCAAAATTTGAATACTTTTCTCATAATTTTGCGTGAAATATTGGCCGAGAAAATACCTATCGTTTTACCACCTGTTTAGCGTATTATTCGTTTAGTTAAGACTAAAACATAAATTTTACATAGGTAGCTACGTGGGATAATACGACAAATTGGTGTGCTATCAAAAACGAAATGTAAATAAAATAAAATTGGTTCACGGGATTGGTCATTGTAGGTAAATAAACAATTAGTTGTGCCTAACTCAGGGCTAGAGTATAAAAACAAATGAGTGCGTGAAGAAACAAATAAGTCAATAAATTGATTCATTATTTTATTATTCATCAATGGTGGTGATTCTGTAATGGTAAAACGAGATGTAACAATATGTATGTAGTTCAATACTTTTGTTCACATCGTCATTGATGACTATCTTTCACATTTGTATAATTAATTATTGAACTTCTTTTCAACAATTATGTTCAACGAAAAGTATGCTCTTCAATAGAGGAAATAGAAGATTCGTCTGATTTCATAATGCTGTTTAGTGATTCTGGAGCTTTGTTGCTTTTTGGTGGTTCTGGACGTTTTTGCCCCCTTCTTTCATTTACCTTTTGGTTTCTCTTCGACGTTTCCTCCATCTCCATTTCGAATATTGTGTTTTCATTTAACTTTGAACAAAATGGACTTCTTTGTTTGGCTGGTCCTTCTCGGGGTCGTGATTCATTCGCGTCGCGTCAATTCGCGTCGCGTCGCGTTGCTTGATTCGTTCTCGGCGAAATAAGACGGACTTGGCATTCCCTTACGCCTCGGGCCACGCTGCTGCCAGGGAGGTAACGGTGGAGCGGGTCGTGGAGGGGAGGTGCTTTGTGGCGGGGTGGGGTTGGGGGCTTCGCTGCAGGCGAGGCGGGGGAGACGGAAGGCGCTGCGGCTAATAAGATTCGCCGCGCCCGCCCGCCGCCCCGCTGCAGCCGTCTCCGCGCCCCCGGGGAGTCGCTGCTTTGACGCGGCTCGCGGTGGGAATCGGAGCCCCGTGCCCTCGGCCTCGCCCTCGTCCTCGCCAGCGCCTTTCTTCTTGTTTACTGGCTTCTATTTCCTCTGTTAAAGGCGTACCTCTACTGGGCGTTCTCGATTCACTCTGTTTTCTTCATTTGCGTCATCTTCTGGACTTTCCAGTTTCTTTTGGCTATCCTTAGTACGTTCGCCTTTAATTTCTTCATTATGCGATTGCATTTTTGTCTTTTTATATTCACGGAACTCATTTCTCTTAATATTTTCTCCTTTATTGAATTATTTCGCTTTACTTTTTAACACGTTTGTTATGTTGTTTATTTTGCGCCATTCATCTATTAAAATCCTCACTAATTAACACATATTTTCATATATATATATATATATATATATATATATATATATATATATATATATTCCATCATCAAAGCTTCTTTTTCCCTCTTCCCCTCTCTCCCTTCCTAATCCTCCTCCTTTCGTTGTCATTCCCCTCAGTCGTTACATTTAACATTCTGGTCGTCAGTAATTAATGCATCTTCTTCAAAACGATGTCAGTGTAGATGAGTGATGTATATTGGCGCAGAAAACAAATTCTTTTTTGGAGCTAGGTAAGTTTTCGTAGATTGGAATTTGTTAATTCAGTGTATTATTTGAAATTATTAGTTAATGAGAATGTCGCATTGTCTCAAACATACTTAGTGGTGCTACATAATGGCACACACTTTCTCGTGCTTGTTAGTTTTCATATTTCTTTCATCTTGGCTAGCTTTTCGATCTTGCACCATTCTCTTGTCAGCTGCAATTTTATCATCACGCAAATATTTTTTTTTTCAAATTTTCTCAATTTTTAGGTTTTCTTATGATAGAACCGAAATTTAACTTTAAGAATAATGCAGAAAACTAAAACTTAATCCCATATGGAAATTTTCTATGAAAAATTTGGAGCTGCTTTTACGAAAATGGCGTTTAGGTGTTGCCGGAACTATAAATGCGAAATTTGAAGCTCTTTTTCACAGAAATCATTTGAGCTTTTGAAAAACTTGATTTGTAGTAATTTTTTAGCACTTCCACTCAAAAATGCAATAATATAAACAAATAGCATATTAAAAGCCTGAGAGATATTTAAAGAAAATCATTTGTGTAATTTTTTGAAAAAACAAACGAATACAGCACAATTATTTTTATGTGGTATTAAACAGTGCAATTAGATCTATCCGTTCGAATAGTTTGAAGAAAAAACTGGGAGCTGTTTTCGAGAAAATGGCGTTTAAACATTTCTGAAAATGCAGAATTTTGATCTGGTTACTACAGAAAAATACTCGTTTTCACAGAATTTTGGAAAATGTTTATAAGACATTATTTAAAGCACGTGTACTAGTAAATGCAATAATAAAATGAAAAAATCGCCGCTAATGTAAATATTAACGACGTGAGAGGCTAGTCAAAAAATTAAACTGTTGTAATTTTTGAAAAAAAAAGCACATAGATGTATGGCGTTTATGTCATCTCATAGAGTACATTTAGTACTATCCCTACCAAAGGGTTAATGAAAAAATTTGGAGGCGTTCTTGAGAAATTTTGTTCTTGTTATTTTTTAAATTGCACGCACATTGCACGCTATATTGCACAAAAAAGACTAAAATTTTCAACAATTAACATGAATTTATTGAAACAACTAATTATACACAACAAATTTCATTTGGAGGTAAAATATCTATCTTGAGTGTTGTAGCAGAATGAGGCCGAAAAAATTCCAACTTTTAAAATTTTCGAAAATTCAGCTATTTTGGAGCAAATTTTGAAAATTGTCTAGGGGGATTCATGTAAAGTACTCCGTAAAGTACCTCTAAATTTTAAAGAACATTTTTCAAAATCGCAGCGCTTCAAGTCGAGCGAGATCGACCGAGGAATATCTATTATGGAAACAATCTTACGTATTGTTTAGGCAGTAGTGGTGTTCACAGAAGCACGGATTGATAGACGGACAGACGTTTTTGGCAAAAACACGTTTTCGGTATCAAGGACCCACACTTTCTGACATATAACTACATAACGTGTTAGAGGGTGTAATTTAGTACATACTAGAACAGGATTTCTCAGATCTCCACAATTCCTTTTTATATGTCGAAAAATCGCCGTTTTTTGTAGCAGCATTATATGACTTTCTCTATAGTAACTATATTTCTCAGTATATACGTTCATATACGAGAATGTAAAAATTGAGATTGAAGGTTATTTAATTTCTGTGCTCATGATTTTGCACAATGTACAACGGATTCAATCCTTATTTGACAACTATTGCCATTTATTACTTTATTACATGCACTATTACATGAATAAATAAAGAAAATCTTAACACGGTATAGCCCATTGAGAAGAAATGTGTGGTTTACTGTAACTGCATTCAAAATGGCTTGGTCAGTGAGATATGAGTTCTTGCCATTGCAAGTACACCGGGTTGCATAATCTGACAAAGACAATACATTGTTTAACAGAAATGGCTAATTATATATTCTATGCTTTCAAATTGAAGCCTATAAATTATTTACCATGCAAAATACTTCTTTTTTATTTATGCCTTTATTTCACATAAGTAATTTTATTTTTGAAATACTTGAAATTTTTATACAAACTTTCAACATTCTAAGTGCAAGAACGTTTACTTTCTCACACTTATTTCGTAAGAAAAGTTATGTAATTGTGCGCCAGAAAACGGCGAACTTTCGGCAGAAACAAAATTTTAGGCAGACCCAGGTAATTAAAAAGTTGATAAATTGTGTTGCTTTATATAGTAAATTACTTCCTCTAACACGTGGTGTGTCCAGCATCCATGTGGGTTCTTGATAGCGAAAAGCCAATTGACGGCAAACGTCTCTCTGCCCATCTGTGATTAACGCTAGTGCCTACACCGTTCATCCTATTTACTCCAAAATTTACATTCCCCAATCTATCTGAAAGAACCTGCGGATTTTGGAGTTTTAAAAGGTTATTTAGATTTTTGAGAGTACTTCTCATGAAGTCTCATAAACATTATCAATATTGTCTCAAAAATGAGACAATATGTTTTTATTAAACTGTCCTAGGATAACGTCTTTACGCTATCCTAGGGCTTAAGAGTCGTCGCTTAATAGAATTGTTAAAGTTTTTTAGCGTCTCGCTACTTCTATAATATTGAAGATAGAAATGTTTTCCGTAAGGCAATCTGTTTGTAAGACATCTTTAAATAGCATCATGTTCAATTTTTCGGAAATATGAATGGTTCTCATGTACTTTAGGTGAAGTGTAAGCAATTAAATTTTTCGAAGCATTTTTTCTCAAAAACCCGCTCCAAATTGTACTTTACATTTTCTCATTATTAATCAATGAACGGTAAAACGTATGGTGCTCATCCCGTTTTCGGCAAACTCTCCGTAGTTTCGAAAATTTAAAGTTAACAATTGCAATCTTCCGGCACTTCTGTAACGTAGTGGTATGGCTGACAGCGAGTTAACGCGGTGGACTTGAATTCGAGTCTCAGTGCGGAAAAAAATATTTGTAGCTGATCAGTTAGAAATAATGCATGAAACTGTCGCAGCGTTAGTAGTTTTGACATTATTTGTATTATTTGAGGGTTTCTTCACTTCCATACAGACTTTTTGTAGTGCGTCATTTGTTCATGAAGTCTCCCGTTAATTACGATACAGATCTGGCATTTATTTGCAATATACCAATGAAAGAGTGAATGCTATTCTGAAAACAATTAAATTTTATTTGACAAAGAGATATAATCCACATTTTCCTAGTAATCTTATGCTCTTTAGCCAGCTCTTTTGTGTAGTTGTTTAGTTGAGAATGTACAGTTAATGGTGAAATTCTTCTTCTGTTCTGTTAGAATAGAAATTCTGAAAGGTGATTCTTAATCCTGTGTGCGGTAGTTAAAGTACATTTACATGATGCAGAAAATATATTAAACAATAAGACTCTTTAGTATCTTTTCTATTCTTCATACTCGTTATTGTGAACAATTATATGAAATATATCATTATATATTCGACAATTCACATGAGAGAGGGGGGGTCGGAGAGGTAAATGGATCACAAAATTCATTTACGTGTAGTTTACATGCAAAAATATGTTTTCGGAAATATAAGAATATCATGCATCATTTTAAGTAAACGCTTTTTAGGATGAATGTTCAAATGACCTTTTTGTGCGACAATTATATTTACGGCTTAAGTAAAACCTGGAGGTATATTTTCAGATTAACTCTTGGTGGCTCCTTTTTTCCAGCGCGAGCGCGAATCCATAAAGCCCAGAGCATTACCATTGTACGTGATTTTTTCCGGCCGCGCAGGGCGCGCGGAGACGAGCAGGGAGGGGGACGGAAGGGGGTAGGGGTAGGAGTGGGGGTGGGGGCGGGGGCGGCGTCCCAGCGGAGCGCACGTGGCGCCGCCCGTCGTAACAACCTCGTATTCGCGGCGGCCTTGGGACGGCAGCGCACGCCAGCCCACATTCCGCGAATTCCAGGCGAGCGCGGTCACGTGACGGCTCCGTCGCACTCGGACGTTATTGCGGGACCCCTGCGAGCGCGCCTCGTCCCATCTGACCCCCTCCCTCATTCGAGCCCTTTCGCAGTGCGTGCCATCCACGTTCTTATTCCGTTACTATTCCGCACTGCGCCTTGCCGTTTCTGTGCTTCATTTGCTCAGCCTTCATTTGCTCGTTGCCAGTCCCCGCGCCAGCCCCGTCACTGCCCCGCCTCTTCACTACCCCACCCGTACCCCACACAATCCTGCTCCATCACTACCCCGTCACGTCATTGTCCCGCGCATCACTGCCTTACTCCGTCCCCGCCTTGCTGCGCCATTGAGTTCCGCCCCGTGTCTTCCCTGTCACTCCCTCCCCCTGCCACTGCGTCGTCCCGTTACTGCTCACCCCACCCTGTCACTCACTCGCCCCGTCATTGCTCCCACTCATCACTGCATCGTCCCGTCACTGATTCGCTCCGTCTCTGCTTCGCCCCGTCATTTTCTCGCCGAGTCACCTCTACGCCTCATCACTCAGTTTCCCGCTCTATTCCGCTGGCTTCGTCGCTTTGACGCTCCGTTGTAGCTTTCTCGCTCTCTTCGCTGTCGTCTGTCCGCTCCCTAGTCGCTCTTTCACCTAATACATCATTATGTTCAGTCGTAAATTCACCCTTCCTCGGTCTGACGTCTTTCCCTCAGTCGCATCGCAATTGTGACCTCATGTCATTTTCCCTCCTTTGCCTGAGATGTAGCTCCGTCTCTCCAAAGAATATTTGAAATAAATATTTCTGAAGCGACACGAAGCTGTATACCTTTGAAGCCTCCGAGGCCTGAGTATTAAATGCGTGTCTGATTCCAAAGCTCTTGCGAAATGCTTATACGAATCTTAATTGTTACTGTCCTGTTGACCTTCATTCTTTCTCACTCTCACATACTTTGAAGCGCTAAAGAGAACGATTTTGATGTCCCTTCTAATCGGCTCCCAGTGAATGGTTTTAAACAAGTGAGGTGCGTACTAAAAAAGGAGAAAAAATAGGAGTGCAAGTCAGCAAATATTGAATAGATCGTAGCTTTATATTATTAATAAAAGACTACGATAATTACGTTGTTTGAAATACGCAGCTAGAATGGAACGGAAACTTGGCATCATGCGCAACTTAGGAAGTTCGCGGGAAATGGAAAAGTAGTTGGTCTTGATTAGAAAACAGCGTGTTGTGTAATGAATAAAACTATTGTTAGTGACTATCACTTGTAAGTGTTCAATCTACTTGCTTTTATATCATTCTTGTGATGTCTACGGACAACCGCCATAAGGAGGGAGTTCTAAGTATTATTTGAAAAAGCTGTATTTCATATTTTGGTTTTTGATGTCATTCATTTTATACATTTTGTTTTTAATGTATTAATTTAATGTAATTAAATAATTCAGTCATTACATAAGGTAAGGTTGATAGGAGATTTTACCGTTATAGGCCAAAACAATATCCCTGTATATGTGTGTAAATATATTGGTAAATATAAAACATATGCCTGGGCCAACTCATGGGTATACACTATTTTCTGCCGTAACTTTTCTACGTCTCTTCCTTCTGTGCGATGTAATCGCACGGGTTCAGCTAGCTTTAAACTAATCTATTCCCAACCACCAACTCTCATTCCTTCGGCACGTGTTCGTACCTCGCCCATTCGCGCTAGCGCTCGCGAATGTCATCTCCACTAGTTCTATTTCCGTAGCTATCGCTATTCGCTCCGCGGGCCGCCGTTTAATAATGCATTTAGCGGCTGTGCACGGCGCAGCGTCAAAACCGTTTCGTAGAAGAGCTGACCGTTCTCTTGAAACATTGACCGCGCCACAAATGGACTGCATTGCCGTCAACGCGCAAACGCGCTTTTCAGCATTACGTCAGTAATGAGATCTCGAATTTTTTTGACATTAAGTTTGATAAACAATTCAAGGATAATCTCATTAAACTCTATGCATGTCCTTCACACGTAGGCGTAGCAGTAGGCAACATTCATGAATATGGTATCAAATTATTCATTTACCTGTTATCAAATATTATCACGTTATTCTGCATTTCTATCAAATTCTAGTGATATTTCTCACAATATTAATCCACACTCGAATTCCCGTTGTAAGCTACTTAGCTGATTGTCTTTCTCTTTATTCCTGTTTATGCTATGTAAACTGATTATGCCTCTACGTATTACGAAAAACAAGCCTGCGATTGGTACGTAACAAACATTTCACTTTGAAAACAAAACAATAAAGCTCACGTTTTCCGCTGTGGCAACCGAAACATATTATCCTAGTTTATCCGGTAGGATTTTACTCGGTTTCGTTTTATCTCTTAATGATTGACTGATTGTTTGGTGTTTCCGGCTTGTCAATTGTAACACCCCCGGTCGTCTCGTTAGAGAATGCCCGGTTAGCGGTCCGGTTGTAGCTCAGTCGGTGATGGAAGGAATTGTTAAACAGATACAATGGCAGTACGAAACAAACACTTTGATCACTGGTAAAAATTACTTTTATTCCTGGGCAAGAAAAAGAATGCCCCAGGGAAGTTACATTTGTAAATTGAATAAAAAAATGAGAAAATTAGATGAAAAGAAAAGAAAATGAAAGGTCAGAATTCAGAGTAAAGCTTAAAAACTAGAAAGAATTATAACTAACATTACAATGGTGAAAAAAAATTACAAGTCAATGTGCCATAGCGCGGCACCGCATTACAAAGTTACACAGGGCGAATTCCCTTGAGTGATACTGCCTGGGAAAAGGTCTTTGTGCGCCCGAGAAGGGCAGGGCGCGGTCGAGGGGGGCGGCTGGCGTCCTTCAAAAGAATGCAGCGGAGGCCGATGGCCTCCCTTGTCGACAGCTGAGCGACCGCCTCGTGACGTCAGCAAGGGGCGGTGGCGTCTGGCGGCGTTGAACGACGTCTGGTAGTGTCTGGTAGAACTCGGTGCGGCCGGGATTCTCTCAATCTCAGGAGCGTAGTAATCAACCATGCGTCTCTTTGATTCTCATGATAATTGTCGAACACAACTTCGGAAAGTCTAGAACTCCTTCAGAGAAACATTCGCCTCTCTCCGCGACTGATTCCCGCTTCAGAGAAGTCTCTCTGCCCACACTACTCAGCCCTTTATGATAGCTCACGCAGAAATTTTATAAGTCCTTCAGAGGCACATACGCCTCTGACCGACGAATAGCTCCCCCCCAAAGAAGTTTCTCTCCCAACTGCCCTCAGCCTAATGAAAATTTGTAAATCGGAAACGTAGCAAGTAAACTTTTATCCCCACCCATTTTCTCGTGTGCTCCAGCTCCTTATAATAGGTCGCGTCGCTATTGGCCAAAGGTAATGGCGCAGTACACTATTTTCAACTAATCGTGACGGGAGGAGCGAAGGAAGTTTCCGCTCTCTGTGCCATCTGTGAGTGTACAGTGTTATTCTTATTCCTTCTAGAACATCGGCCATGCCTGCGCAAGGGGTGCGTTGTCCGGTGAAAGAATAATCGTTCTGGGTTTTCCCGAATGCGAGCGGGCGTTCTAGAGATTTCGCAGATGTTCTTGCGTCCGCGCGCCCCTCCGTTAATCTTTTGACACCAGCTCTCATAACAACTTCGTAATGGGCCGGGGGCGCAAGTGGCTGTCACGATAAGCGGGGTTGCGCGCGTGTCGCCATCTGTTTATTCTCCCAGTAGGACTCGGGGCGGCCGGGTTTATTTTATTTAATTTGTATGAGGGAATCGGTATCGCTACACAATAGTCTCGTAAGTGTACTGCATGTTTTTGTCGTGGGAGGAGGTGACGATGAACTTCTCCAGCTGGATGGCGAGATCCGGTGCCGGCCTTCACGTCGGCATGCAGGGGGCTTTCCCCAATCAGGTATCTCCTATCAGCGGTGTACCGCGCAAGCTATAAGCATCCGACATGTGTGGAACTGTAGTGCAAGTTAGTGTAAGTGTGTGTAAGTAAGGGGAGAGGATATGAGAAGGAAGAGGAAGGAAAGATAGCGCGGTCCGTAGCCCCTTTCTTAGGGAACTGCTCCGGCATTCGTCTGGTGTTGCCCGGAGAAACCACGGAAAACTAATAATCAGAAAAGTACTCAGCGGTCGCTAGAATTCTCCTCCAGGCAGCGAGCGGCTGAATTCTCTAGCTAGTATCGAAAATCCTGACATCGTTGGGACTCGAGCCATAAGACCTCCCGGTCAGAAGCACTACAGTGGCATGAAATGATGTCGTGAGCTGCCTAAGCCAGCTTTATCCATGTCGACTAAGCGATTATTTATTGCAAATATGAAAAATATAAATATATGTACATAATATTTTTTTCTCTCTGTCTGTCTGTCTCTCTCTGTCTCTCTCTCTGTCTCTCTCTGTCTCTTTCTCTGTCTCTCTCTGTCTCTTTCTCTGTCTCTTTCTCTGTCTCTCTCTGTCTCTTTCTCTGTCTCTCTGTCTCTTTCTCTGTCTCTCTGTCTCTGTCTCTCTCTGTCTCTCTCTGTCTCTGTCTCTCTCTGTCTCTGTCTCTCTCTGTCTCTCTCTGTCCCCCCCTCTCTCTCTCTCTCTCTCTCTCTCTCTCTCTCTCTCATAGTTTAATAAAGAATACTCGTATTAGGAAAAATTTGGGTAAATCCATACGACTCTACTCTCCAAAAGTGTTTGATTAATTAATCGGTAATTTTCAATGCTATAGTCGCAATAGCAGTGTTGAAACTTTCGCAAAGTTTGAGGGAGATATTTGCACGTTTTTCCTTTCTCTTTTTTTTGTGTTGTGATGAGAGTGTTACATTATGTATTCCATTATACTGAAATCGTCTAAAAGGATAATTAAATCGTTTAAAGCTTAAAACAAAATGCTTAATTTTTAAAGAGGTTTTTGGCGGTGTCATTTAAGACGTACATTCACACAAGCAAGTTGGTCATTTTTATCGAAATCGCAGAGGATGTGGATAGAAGGGAAAAACGGAAAAAGTACGAACAATATCACAAAGGTGCTATTTTCTCGACTCTCAATAGAAAAACGTTTTTACGAAAAAAATAATGCAGTATGTTAAACTTGTTATTTAATTTATTTCCTTTGATCCGGTTAATTACGTATTATACTACTCGTATTACATTTTTGTAAATATATAAATTGTAAATCTATGATCATGGATATATAGATTTCAAGGTTGGTACGACCTCTGCTTTTGTTAAATTATTTATGCAGATTTATTACCCTAACAATGTTGTTGAATTGTATAATAAATAGATATTCATTCCCTTTACTTAATCGAATATTTGAAAGTGTTGGACGTCTTTGAAAGTCCCATGGTTGGTAGACGTGAGGAAGATATTGTAACTGATGGTAGTTGATTTGGTTGCCTTTTTTCCGATGCGCTGATATTCATTCAAAGTACGTATTGTAATTGTTTGGTTAATAACTAGTGTAAGTTATTAAAACTTTGTGAGTTGTGTTGTGTGTTTGCCAAGAGTGAATATCAATATTTACGCTCAAAATTCTTGAACGCAAATAGAAAAAGTTTAACACTAATTTCCGTTCGAATAATTAGAGAAGACCGAGCACCAATAAAATGTGTTTTTTATTCTAAAGGGCTGGATCTAATATTTTTTTGAAGAAAGATCTTCACCTTTTACCATTTGGTTGAGTAGCGCTATTTGAGATGTCTATTTGTGCACGCAAAAATGTATTCTCTGAAACGTGTTGAATGGCGTGAACTTGGACTTGAGAATTGATACAAGGAGTAGCAGCAGCCTTTCGCGATACTTTTTATGCGTTGTTTCCAAACCAAATGAATGTTGTTTACGCACTGATTTGAAATGTACACGATGAACTAACATGAATATCCCTCTTGTCAGTAGAGAACATCTCAATACGTCTAAACCGAATGCCCGCTGAATCGGCGACCAGTATTAATTCTGGCAGCCCCACTGTCAATAATGATGTTGGAAAAACATTTAGTTCACTACACGCGAAATGATTTGAAATAATATTGAACGTACATAGATTGACAACAGGTGTATTTTAACTATTGAATGGTTCGTTTCTGTCGCAATCTTGCTTTCACATATAATATACCCTCTATTTTATTACCATTGTGAGGTATTTATCCCCCTCCCCAAATAAACAAACTTCTTATATTCAATTTGCGCAATGTCTGCAACACATTTGTCCTCAAATATTGAATTATACGAACTCTTACTCATTGTTGTCATCCCGCATTTGGTGGCAAACTCTTCAGCTTCCTGTCGCCTCTTTCCTGCCCCTTTCGTTTCACCAGGTGCTTGGTCAACCCCCGCTGTGCGTGCGTGTGTGTTATGTTGGCGTGTGTTAGTTTCTAACACAGGTCTCCAACTATCTTGTGGGATCTAGAAATGCCAGCTTCTTGGGAAATGAAACTGTTAGTTTTATTCACAATTACGTCTCGCATAAAGACGAAATGCGCGTGTTTGAAAAAGAATCAGAGCTTTCTTACGCTGCCGGAGTCAATGGTTATTCATTAGCAATAAGCGGGGTGAGGTACAAGACATTCATAGAAGATATGAGACGTGGTAACTGTGCCTTGTAGAGTTATCCATAAGTACGAAATAAAAGTAACGAAAACTATTTTTATGTTTCTCCTAAACGTCTTGTCTATACGAGACCGTTGTCCGCCTTGCGGCATTTGCTGCGTCACTGGTCCGTAGAACATGTTTGATACGAAATTGTACAAAAAAGTGATAAGGAAAGATAGACTACATTTGTGATCGTATTGGAGAATAACACTCTTTATAGATCTCACAGAAAATAATGTATGTAAATAGAATAGGAGCGTCTGTCTGATTTCGATACAACTGTCTTTATCCAATCTTATAAGTGTAATTAGATTATTCTTCTCCTTTTAATGCTATACATTGATTAGTGATCAGTGCGAAGATTAATCTTCAGAATCCCCTAACGCTTTCTTGTGAGACTTATCCTGTGCAAGTATACACCTAGGGTAGTTTTCTATTGCTTTCCCTAGGGGCCAATTTTGACGTATGATTTGAATACCAGATATCAGCAATCTTATCCAGTAATTCAAATCGAAATTCTGATTGGTGTTAAATTGCTAGAGGATTTAATTTTGTCAGGATCGGCCAAGAAACTTTCGTGGGATCTGTGTTACATGCTGGCAAGGCGTCCGCATGTATGCCGTCGATTTTTGGCACCTCAAAAAATCCCCCGACTTTGACCGGGTTTGCACTCGCGAACTTGGGATCAGCAGCACGACATGATAATAACTATACGAATTACTCGTACAACTTTTCTTGAACGAGGGATTGAATAAATGCGGGTAGAATGGGGCTATTAGTTACGAAACCGCCCACTAGATTTTATGGAGCAATGCCAATCTCTGGAGAATCTGTCATGCCTTCGCAATGTTCTCAATAATTGCGTTCCAACTTTCTCAGGAGTTCGAGATGATAGATCTGTGATCTTTACGTGCTTCGGTCATTACTTTAGATTTTTGGAGAAAATAACGGTTAGAAGTTCTCGTCTTTAAAAGAAAATTGTTTCTTTTTCGCGCCAGTGAAGATTTGTTTGGAATGTAGTCATCAGTGCTCGCTGCGAGCTTTTGAATTCATCTGATTATTGTGCCAGAGAGGGGGAAGCAAGGTCATCGTTCAAGAAAAGTTCCGCGAGTAATACCATCGAAGCAAGGTTGCCAGATGATTTGTACAACATCCGCCGTTAGATTGACGTAAAACCGCCCAATTCCGCCCATAAGAAAACTTCAATATTTCAAGCGGGAAATTTGAATTTGCATTAAAATATTTGTATTGGAACTTTTGTTTTGAGATGTAAAATTCTTGATTGGTTTTATTTTTTTGTTGGAGAACATTGTAATTAATAATAATGTGTATGTAAAAAAGTATTTTTTGTTATATCTTAATATTTAAAAATTAATAATGACTATTCTTACGACTACAGCAAATTGAAGAAATGCTTTAAGGGATAAAATATTTTATCCACTTTCCCAGTTTCACTTTCCTTGCTCCTCTTAAATATCCATGCATAAAAAGATTTTCATGAAATGCTTATATATGCATGCTTATTCCCTTTTGCTTAACGAAAATGCTGGCAGTGAAACTGAACTTTCAAAAGATGTCTAATTTTAAATCGCGTGTTCTAAAATTAACTCCAAGGAGTTCCAATGTGTGATATATTATATACTAATGTTGTGCACGACAAATGAGTATGACTTTTAGAAAACCTGTACTAGAGGTCTGAAAACCAACATTACTCACTTCTCAAAATAAATTTAAACGAACTATCACATAATGACGAATTATGAATAATGTAAAAAAACTGTAAAAAACTAACTGTCAACGTCCTATTGATTGTTTTATGGAAAATTTCGTCGTAATCTGAAATCCCGCCCAAAACCGCACATGTTTTGATGTGTTTCCGCCCGTTGGACGGTATTCCACGAAATCAATTTTTGTTCCGCGCGCGCGCGCGAGAGAGAGAGAGAGAGAGGGAGGGAGAGAGAGAGAGAGAGGGAGGGAGAGAGGGAGAGAGAGGGGGAGAGAGAGGGAGAGGGGGAGAGAGAGGGGGGGAGAGGGGGAGAGAGGGAGAGAGAGAGGGGGAGAGAGGGAGGGAGAGAGGGAGTTGTTTTCCAGCCCAAAAATCGGAATTCTCTCCAGTATGGCAACCCTACATCAAAGCTGGTTATTTAGATGATATAAAAAACGAATTCAATTGTTTTATGATTATTGTTTGTCTCTTGCAGATTGCTGTTCACAGTAATCTCTAGAACTGCAAAATCGATTTCGATGCCATTTTCGGTGAGATTCGATGCGATTCGATGTTTTTTCGGCCGTTAGAGTACTTTTTACAAATTTTTATATCTTACCTCTTCTCTTATGTAATGAAGGTTTGTTTATTATTTTTCGTACAAATATAGTTTTATTCGGATCTTACTGCCATTTTGAACTATGTCTTTCAAAACTAGAGTAAAAAAGATCCGTAGGGGATTTCGTAAAGCTTTCTCCTATCCTCCTTTCCTTTCCCATTCGTGCAGTTTTTGTGTGTGCACCCTTTTCGTTTTCCGCAAACACAGCGAAGGGAGAGTGAATTAACCGAGTAAATTAAACGTTTCTGGAAGCTCATAAAATGTCCTGCTGAATGTTTTTAGTTTCGTTCCTCAAGCGTAAATAGGGTCAGAGTAATTGAAGACTATAATTGTTAGTGAACGTCTGCCGGAAGTATGCAACAGTACATTTGTGTACAGCTGCCCTTTGCAACGATTGCGGTATCAACAGTGACCGTAGCAAACATGGCGGCGAGGGGCAGGGCGAGCTAGGATGTTTACGATTAATACCTTACAATGCGAGGTCCTTCAGCTAGATATCTTGTATAATGTAAGAAAGAATCTTTTTAAAACGCAGTTTTCTTTCGCCAGCGATTAGAAAATTATTAAAGGTTTTCCTATTTTAACTCGTCAATGTAAAAGTTGGCCGAATCGCTTGAAATTTATTCAATTGAGCCAATCACACGCCGTACCTTAAGCGAACTGACCACCTCCCCTCCCATCTCCTCTTCTCTGCTCTCCACCTACGAGCGCCGGCGCGGCGCGCTCGTTTGTTTTCGAGCCGTCACCCGCAGGTCGAGCTGGTGCCCGCGGCGGCAACATAGCGGCGCTGCGCGGTGCGGCTGCCGTCCGCTCGCCGGCGCTCGCCGGCGCTCGCCGGCGCTCGCCTCCTTCCGCTTCCGGCACGTGCTGCATCCGCGCCACCGCAGCGCGCTCGTGCGCCCCCCAGCCGCTCAGGTGCGTCCAGCCCCTCCCACGCAGGCGCAAGGTCGCGCAGCGCAGCGGCAGCGCCGCGCTGTGGGCCGCGCTGGGAGAAGAGCGGACAAAAGTACTTAGGCGCAATTCACTGATTAATGATTCTGGGCGCGTCCGCTGCTGTCATTAGTCCCGTAACTGTAGTGCATATTTTATTCGGGAGGTGGGGTGATCATTCCCCTCTAGACTGTGAGATCCGGCGCCGACCTATCGACGGCTAACGGGGTAGTCCCCAACTGGATATATTTTACCAGCGGAGCACCCTCCCAAACGGGACAAGCTCTAAATCCCTGACCGGTCTCCCAGCATGAGTGGTAGTGTAATGCATGTTAGTGTGTGTTTGTGTACGGAAGGGATTAAGCATAAGAGAAGAATGAGCAAGGAACGTTCGCGCGCGGTCCGGATCCGTTTGTTACGTTACTGCTCCGGCATTCGCCTGCTATTGATCGGACCACGGCAAACTACCGATCTGAGCAGCCAGCCGCTAGCAGTCTCTGCTGGCAGATTCAGGTTATGTCCATGCATTGAATTTGTCAATACTACCGTCTTTGCGTTCGTTTACAATTGACACATTTGTAAATGCCTTTGACACCACCTTTTGCAATGTCATCGCTCGACATGACATTTATTGGCTTCCCAACCTGTCATACTCGCCCCTTCTTAGAGTAACTTCTTCACAGAATTTTTCTTTCAATGTTTATTTGAAATTAATTTGCTTTTGAAGTGAATCAAAGTGTTGCAAAGTACATTCACCATGAGTGCCAGTGATGTTCGTAGCAGCGGAGGCAGTGACGAGCAGCGGCAACGGAGCGACGGCAACGCGGCAGTTGGGGCGGCCCCACGCCCCTCTTAGGGATTGAGTACTTAGGATGTACTGTTTAGTACTTGTGATTACTTATCTTGTGAAAGTGAATTTACTCATTTTTTACTCCATTGCAGGGTGCAAAGGGAGTAAGATGTTTAGATGTGTTTTTTCTTGAAAAATGGTCAAATACAGAACCTCTTGCAATGATGTGAAAACTGAAAAAAAAAAAAAGTGTCCACTTAAGTTTGTAGAAGTGATGTAGGCTACATATAATAATAATAATATACAAACTCATCAAAATTGTTTTGTATTAATTCATTTATTAAGAGTCTCAATAATTTGCTAAAAGAACTCAAAGAAACTCCCAGTACAATAATCCACTAGCAAATGGCAGAAGTGTGAATGCAAAATTTATATATTTTTGTATTATCATTCATTTCCACAAACCCACATAACTGCTTTAGAGGGTTTGTTTTCATATAAATAACAACTCAAGACACAAATATACAAAAGTAAATAACAAACAGCGAAATACCTTTCAATCAACCGTGGAACAAAGGGTAACATTCATTAAAAAACATTCTTTAGATACACAGAAATTAGGGAAGCCCAAAAGGTTCCTCATTACTCTTTGATACATTTTAATACAAGGTGAAAACATCAAACTCGTTTATCTCCAACTTGATTTTTTGAGTTGGGCGGGGACTGCATCGTTCGGGGACTGCAATAGAGGCCCAAGTGAATTATTTCCATGGTTCACTGCTCCCACTCTCCGTCAATAAATACTCACCAAAAGAGCCAGCGATAAGCTCCGGGGCCTTGGACGAAGTGCTGTCGCAGAATCCGATCCTCCGTTGCGTGAACGCAAACACCATTTCCGAATGTGAGTGAGGGCCGGCCCGTGCCGGGTTCACGCAGGAGGCCTAGGGGGTGGGGGAGCCGCGACCTCGCCCGGGCGCGGGGTCACGCCGGGGTCACGTGCACGACGCGTACGCGCGCTCCGTACGCACGGCTTTGGCGGCGGCGGCGGGGGCGGGGAGGGCGGCGCACGGGGTCGCAAGGTGAGTATTGATCGCCCGCCCTCTGCCCGCCGCGCCCCGCTCCCCCTGCTGACCTCCGCCCCTTGACCTCCCGCTGCCGCCGCCGCCAGACGGCCTTATTTATCGGCGGCGCCGGCTCTCTTGCGGTGGTGTTGGCCGGGGCGGCGGCGGAGCCGGAAGTGAGGCGGGGGCGAGGACAGGAGCGGCGGCAGGGCGGGGAAGGCGGAGACAAAGGCGATGACGCCGAAGAGGGCAGGCAGGGACGTGTGGGATCGCTAGTAAGCGGTGCACACTACTATAAAGGACTTACTCTAAGAAGGGACGACTTGACAGCCTGGGAAACAAATGAATGTCATGTAGAACGATGGCTTTGCAAGAGATGGTAATGAAAACTAATGAGCTAACTACACGAACGCATTGACGCATCGAATGCATGGACATAACCCGCAGTTACGTTATTAGCAGTAGTCGATCAGTAGCTATCAAAGCAATCCCTTCTTGTAAAAATCTCTCTATATCTTCTGTGGGATGTTCTGATCTTCAATGGATTTTAGTTCTTGGTACATAATTGTATTATTATAAATCATTTTTTCACCAGAGATTGGCAACTTCATGTTGCGTGTCTAGATTGTGTAAAGTGATATTATCTGGATCCCTTTGATGTGCGGCTTTCGCAACTGGCATGTCTACCATAAAAAGGGAGTTCGCAGAAATTGGATTGAGTTCTCTTCTGTACACAGTCGTTATGTTGATGTTTCGCGGTCCGAAATTCCAATTAAGGTTAAGACATCTGATGCATACTCTCGTACTCTCTCATAACTCACATTTTATTCCGTTTCCTTTATTTATTAACCATTTTTTCTGTTCAGTTTTACTTTGAATTTGTGGAATTCTCCCGAATTAGAACATTCAAAGAGGTCGCAAACGCAAATCGGAATATTAAAGCAAGAAAAGATGAACGAGTTTCCTTTAAAATTATTGAATCAACTTGAAAAAAAATAGAAACATATTATTGTCATTATTATGTTTCATTAGTAAATATCAATTTATGATTTGTGACAAAACACATTTTCTCTTAGGAATCATCAATTTTATGAATATTCATTTGATATTACATCGAGGCATATAAATATTTGTCTCCATTCTGAAACTGCATTTTTAAATTATGCATTTAAAATTACTAATGAAAAAAAATTTAAGAATTGAAGCATATGTTTCACATCACAAATTTTCTGAACTCGAATAATTTTTACACTCTCACCGTTACATCGTAAGAAGAGAAAGTATTGAAATCGTGTTCCGGAAAACGGCGACTTTTCGTCAGAAAAACTTGCATGCCTGGAAAAGATTGGTAGATCTTGTTTTCTTACAAAAAGCATAAAAATTTGCTATCCTTTTATTATAAAGACAGATAACGACTTTGGAGTAATCTTCGTGGGTTTGAGTTCTCGGGAACGCCCGTGGTTTGTCTAGCTATAGAATCTTCTGTGCATGTCCAAGAGGATTCTGTAGTCTCCCAAAGACACAATCCGCACTTAAGAGGGCGACGGAAGAATAACTTGAGATAGCGGAACTCTAGAATTACGACTCTTCTCGGAAATGCTTTTGTTTGAGAAAAGTATACTTGGAAGGAAGCGGATGCAACAAGAAGTTCCATAAAGACCCCCGTATTCTCACAGGAAACCTGCTTTAAAATCGGAGTATGTATTTCACGAGAGTTTATAAAGCGATATCCCAGCAAGACTTCTCTGCATGGGCAGTGCGGCTGTCGCTGAGATTCAATTGTTCTAAAGGGATTCGGCATTGCCAGCTTCAGTGCCACAAACGCTGCTAAGCAACTACGTCTCGAGGAGAGTTCGCTCTCTTGGTCGACGGACAAGCGATGTTAGTTCCTTAACCGACACTTCTTTCGCTTTTAAATGCTTTACCTTCATCGACATCTGTATGGCTGTTGTGTTGTCACGTTATCCTAAGCTGATAAACCAATTGCTTAGTGGGCCCAGGAGACGGAAATCATTATCTTTATTTCAAAATTAGAAGTTATACAAGACCGGCATGTAAGATTGTAATTGAGTACTACTATGGAGTGCTAGGAAACGGACTTCAAGAATCGTGACTCAAACATGAATTGATTTTTTTTGCGAATATTGATATATAACTGAAAGAAACGAAACGAATATTTCTCTTTTAATGTTTTTCATTGACATGTTCTTCATTGTAAATTAAAAAAAAAATTGCTTAATATGTAGTGAAGTGTCTTTAGACATTATCGTGCGACCTGGAATATACAATCTTACCTGACACATTTATCAAAATAAATTTTGTGAACAGTCATGAATATATAAATTTTCTATTTTCATCGCTTGCTCTAAAATAGTCACTTCGCTTTGATGATGTTACATGTTACCAACAAGGACGCTGGAAATAGACTAGTTACAGAGAAATGTATACTAAGTTCAAAGTTATCGGCTTTCATGACAGCGCATAGAGTTAATTCGCAAGGGTGCTTTTGATAACATAATGTGGTTGGAAAGTTGATGCAAGCAAGAGAAACTTCCCTCGAACTCCCACCCCTTCTGTGAAGCAAGTATACACTTTCTTGATTCGTACTTGTAGTGCAAAATAGTGAACAGTGACATTCCACTACTAGAACAATGTTCAGCTTGAGTTTCACCCTTCGTGCCATTATGGTTCGTAGTGCGGTGAAGTGGCGTAGCATTGTTTTCGTTCGGGCCTATTTATATCACGAGAATCACAGAAATGATTATCCAAGTATTAAATTTTCTGGTCATTAACGGGGTAGTAATTATTAATGTGGGGGTAGGTATTATCCAATAAAAAGGTGTCAACTATGGCTATTTGTCCTAGTTTAAAGACATACAGTGAGCAAACATTCATAAGTATTCGTACGAAGGGCGGAATAGAAAAGCGACTTTTGAAGGCAAAGAAGTTCGAGGGCGAGGATTTTGCTCAGCTTATTATTATGACGATCCTGGTACGTGCTTACTTGTGAGGGCGAATGAATTTCATCCTTGATTGTTTGATTACATAATATGAATAATGATTGAGCTAATGATGAATGTTCGGTAGGAGAAATAGAAAACTCCTGGTAATATCTGCCTCGAACTGGATTTGTATAAATTTCTCACAAACTGGCCGGTATTTGAACCCTGATAACTGTAGACGAGCTATTGGTTGCTACGGTACGAATCGTCCAGTTTAATTATACTATTATTCATTACGATTAATTTTACCATGTACGCCTTTATGACTGTATGCGTGTGAATAACTGTGTAACGCATAATTTTATGGAATAATTGTTATTTCGTTTTAAGAAGATTGTTACGGAGAAATGATGCAGAGGCGTAGGGAAACCGTAGGAGAACACCAAAAATATCTGCCACAAATCCACTTTTCTACCAAAAATTCCCCATGGCGATCGAGATTTGAACGCCCGAGAAGGAAAGCCAGCTCCGTGGCCTCTCAGCTAGCTCAGGTAACACAGCACAACCTCTTTGCGTCTCGTGCGCAAATTGTGCGCCAAGGCTTCCCAAAGCGCCTTGCACCTGCCTCGGCGCGGGTCGGCGGCCGCTTTGCGGGCTTGCGGGGTTCGAGGCGCGGCGCGGCGCGGCGCACGTGACCGCCCGCGATATTTACTGCGGGGCGGTAACGGCCCGTTAACGCGCTGCAGACAGCCGCCGCGGCGACTCGTAAAAGTTTAACGGCGCGGCATAATTTAACCGGCGGGGCACCCGCCCCGACCCGCCCGCGCCGACCTTCCCCGCTGCCGCCGCCGCCAGCGGGCTCGCCGCAGCGCCCGTGCCGCAGCGCGCACAAACCTCCCCTCCCCCTCCCCCACCCCCACACCGGAGTTGCCGCACCCGCCGCCTAGTACTCCAACTCATCGCTCTCTAACAGCAACGTATTCTAGCTTATCTTACAGGCTGGGATGGCTCAGTGACAACCGTTGCTTCTGCGGCGTCCCTACTCAGTGCCAACTACTATGATAATGAGTCCCAGAAATGTAATGATTGTTGTATCTGGGAAGGTCTTATGGGTTCGAGTTCTGACCATGACGAATTTTCTAAAAGAGCTAAAGAATAACTACTGTAAGTGGAATTCAAGCGCTTTCTGGAGCCCAACTCTACCCGACTGCTGCTCTGATCGGTATATTTACGTGATTCTCCTATCGATAACAGTCGAATGACGAAGCTGTACCCTTACAAACGGTCCTCAGAGAGCGCGACATTTCTTTCCTCATCCTTGCCCTCTCCTCTCCTTACCAGACCCTCGGATTTTAGGACTGTTGCCTATTTAGTTCCTTTAGGATGTTGTGGAAAATAATTACAGATGTTAACGTATCATGAAACAATAGATCTATTGAAAGCATTTAATAGTACCTATACGTATTTACATAAGACAAGTCATTTTCATAGTCACAGTCATTTCATTTCACAGTCATGATCACATTTTTATTTTGTTTTTGGAAACGCAAATACTTTTCCGAATTTCCTTTAACGCAAATATGTGATGGAATACGCAATCGACCATGCACCGGACACAAGGAGCCCTTGCAAGCCAACATAATAAGGATGTTTCACGCTCGTCTCCAATCAGCACGCACTTCTTAGGCAATTGTACTTCTTCCTACAGCTGCGCTGTTGACAAGTTCCAAAAAAAAATGACCATGAGACATGTGACTAAATTTGTTTGCTCCTATAACTACTTGCTGTAGAACATTGAAGCAAATATTGTTTATACTATACTGGTAATTATGAAAGTGAATAAAATGTGCTTGTAGTCTCTCTCATCAATTTAAAAATACGTGACTTTCCTGTCTAACAAAAAGTGCCTAATTTAATCCTTTCTGATCAGTATTAAATGCCAGAAATAAAACTTTTTCATGACTAATGTTTTTTTATTGCTTGGTTTAGTCATTTTGTAACCTATTTTAAGTGCCTAAGACGTCACTTTTCGTTCCTAATACTGCATAATTTCGTAATTTTGCTACCTATTTTAGGTGTCTCAATCATTTTTGTGCCTAAAATTCCAAGGTCTACTCATTACATACACACACATCCACTTCCACATCCTATCATACAAGTCGGGTGACCAGTCGGGACTTCGAGCTTGACCCAGGTGAAGAGGTGTCCGGCAGGGGAGATGCCTGGGGAGAGAAACCCCGCAAGCAACATGTAGGTCCGCGCCAGATAGCGCGACCCAACGGAGGATGAACGCCATCACCTTCCCGTGTACAACGTGCAGTACTCATGGAACAGATGATCATTGCAGTAGAGGGACTGGCAATACTAATTAGATAATCGATCATCGCCGACTTCTTGTTCCTGCGTCGTCTTGCCATCCGAAAGGCGAAAGACGTCTTTCTGTGCCATCTCTTCGTCTGGTGTTGCCTTGGGGGCCATCAATTGCCAAGCGACCAGCGCGTTTACTTTTCATAAATGGTTACTGGTTTTCCTCATCGATCCATACAATGGGCAAAATTCCTCTTCCACACCGACTTCCTCTGACGTCTTACTGTATCTCATACTCATTGCCCTCCACCGACCTATCCAACTCGCTATTCAATGCCTTGTCCGGCTTTTGGTTCCCGCGTCATCCACGTTCACGGCTCGGCGCATTCCTCATGGTTCTCAATGCCGTCCTATGTCGAGTCGTAGTTAAACAGCCAACGCGTTTCTTTCCACCTACGAATAAAGTGAATGAACCGATGATGCGTTAGGAAGTGAATAAATGAAAAAGTGGGCGAGTAATTGAATAAGTGAATGAATTAATAAGTGGGTGAGTGATTTAAGATGTCTGAGTATGACAGAATGAAAATGTATGAATATGAGGGAGTGAGTAAATAAATGCATCTTCACAGATGAAAATTCTTCACCGGCACCCTTCACCTATACTCCTCAGATAAGCAACTCACTACTTTTTGTCATCTTTTTGTCCTGCCCTTGCTGATACCAACTTTCCTATGTGCTTCTCGTTGTCAACGCCCCCCAGCGTAGATGACAACGCTCCAGCATTGCGCTTTTGAATACCGGGTTCAAATTCTGTATTCTCAATGTTAGTCATTCATCACCTTTCAGTATCATCAATATGTATCAGTGATAGAGTCCTACCTGCAAGATAATTAAATAGGTAACTTCTTACTATTTTCCTACGAAAGATAACCTACTCCTTTTTCTTATCTCCACGTCTTGTGGCATTCGCTCATCATCCCTCAGTTTCTTACCCCAATTACCATCAACTTGAATACTTCACTCCTCCACCATCTTGTTAACGCGCCCTCCCCTGAGCCTCCCGACTCAGTATTTAAGACGCATGCGTCTGCGCACTGCAGCGTTTAATTCGAAAGGCTTTTTTGCTTCACATCATTCTCTCTCCGTCGTTTACCGTGGTTTTGTTTGCTTAACGTCAACTGTCCAAATTTCACACTTTATTTCAGGCTTGAATCGTGCTTCATTTTTAAGCAAATTTTTGAACTCCACCCTACACCTCGTAGTTTTCTATTTCTATTATTTTATTGGTTCTTTATTCCAGTCGCTCTTAATCATTTATCATCTCGTACATATACATTATACAAAATTGAATGTCTATTGAAGCATTTAAATACAATTAATCAAACCTCACAATTGTGTCGTGTACTTATGCACGAACAAATTCCTATAAAATTGTCTACAAATATTTAGGATAAATATTCCCGCTAATTCAGTTTTAAATAATCGAAAGCCTTTACGTACACCTGTATAAAAAATATTGATTGTTCTTCAGAAACTGGAACAATATTGGAAACTGGAAAACTATTAATAATATCTGTTGAGAGAGAAGCATAGCCTGCCTAGCTTTGCGTAGCCTTAATTCAGGAATATGAAATCTATTGAATATTGGAAACGAAATAACTTGTAAAGAGAATATTATATTGATAAAAGAGAAATGGATAATTAATAATAACTTTCTCAAAAAAAATAGAGAGGAATTTTAAGTGAGGTACGTCCAATACAAAGAAATTTCAACAGAATCGATTTGATGGGAAAAAATACACTGAGAGTATACTTACAAGACCCTTTCCCTCAATGGAATAGTGTCTATTTCAAGCAACCGTTTCTTCAATTGCCCTTAACCTAGAACTTCAAGCGTCGTGTTTAGCTTCATCTCGTTCAAATTCACAGGTCCACGCGCGTTCTATGCTAATAGAATTAGCCGTTTGCTGATCGACAATGAAGTTTTCAGCACACTTTAGCAGCAACGTCGGGTACAGTGTTGAACTAAAATGTTTGTTTGTAGTGTTAGCTCATTACTTAACTTGCAAATACTTAAACAGGAAAGCTCACAGCGGACGTGTACCCTGCTTTTAACCCAAATAAGCCCATGTGAGCTGATTTACAAAAAATGTGTGCGCAGGGAACCGGGAAGCGACGCGGATTTCACGCGAGGTTTCTGGTAAGCGGAGATAGCGCACGCCGCAACGCACTTTTTTCGACGCGGGAGTAATGTTTATTTTTTGCGTGCAGTGGCGCCCTGGGGCATTCGCGGAGGGGCGCACGGCTCGCGCCCCAGCGGCCCGCCAGCCCCGCTGGCCCCGCTGGGAGTATCGATTGTGCCACAGTCTCGATTAATCGCGCGACCGCGGCCGGGGCATGTTTGCGGCGCCCCACAGCGCGCTGCTGCGCCCCTCCGCCCCGCACCCGCGCCCCTCAGGCCTCCCTTCGCTGCGCATCGCTCAACGCACACGGCGTTCCACTCGCCGCGCTCCCGGCTACGGGCACCCGGCACCCGGCACCCGGCACCCGGCACCCTCTGTGGTCCAAATTCATAATTCACTCGTAATAGCCCCCTTTCTCTCTCACTCTTTGACTCTCTTTGCCCTTCTCCCTCTCCCTCTGTCTCCCTCTCCCTCTGTCTCCCTCTCCCTCTGTCTCTCCCCCTCCCTCTGTCTCTCTCTCCCTCTGTCTCTCTCTCCCTCTGTCTCTCTCTCCCTCTGTCTCTCTCTCTCCCTCTGTCTCTCTCTCCCTCTGTCTCTCTCTCTCCCTCTGTCTCTCCCTCTCCCTCTGTCTCTCTCTCTCCCTCTGTCTCTCTCTCCCTCTGTCTCTCTATCCCCCTCTGTCTCTCACTCCCTCTGTCTCTCACTCCCTTTGTCTCCCTCTCTCCCTCCGTCTTCCTCTCTCCCTCTGTCTCTCCCCCTCTGCCTCCCTCTTTCCTTCTGTATCCCTCTCTCCCTCTGACTCTCTCCCTCTCCCCGTATGTCTCCCTCTCTCCCTGTCTTCCTCTCACCCTCTGTCTCCCTGTATTAATGTCTCCTTTTGTCTCAGTACCTATGTCTCTGAATTCACCTTTCTCTGTCTTTCGGCGGTTTTTTATTTGTCTCTGTCAATCTTTCTATCTCTCGCATAGTATCCATTAGCTCTAGCGTCTCTCTCTCGCTCTCTTTGAGAACTCGCGCGATAACGTCATCCCAAATGTTTGAAATAGGCTATTATGAAACAAATTAAATAGAACCTTCATTTTGTGGTTTTTATGATTTTTTATTATTTAATAAATAAAAATCGCTCTTTGTTCGTATTTAATATGCTCGGGTACCGTTCATACGAATGCGATAAAATTTTGTTTACTTACTGCTTGCACTTGCGCGAAGATTATAGGATGGAAGTGTGCGTATGTCTGTTGCTAATAAACGCAACTTGGGGTTGATGATTTATGTATTAATGCTAACTCGAGCGCCTCTGAACAGAAGTTCTACGCAACCCGTCGCACCCTCAAGTTTGAAGCGCATTTTCGTTGCATATTATGCCCTTGCGATTGTGAAAAATCGGCCAGAATTATTACTTGAACGTTATCTCGTATAAATAAAACCAATTTCTCCTAGATAGTATCATAGAGAATGTCAAAACTTGAGGGAGAATGTTTTAACAATAGAATACTTGACAACCACGTCCAAACCAGGACATACGAGTAGAACAAGCCCATGCCTGGGAGAAAGTCTTTCATCTATTAAAAGTTTTGCAGAGCATAGTGTAAAACGTAATTTACAAGCACGTGACCAATAGTGTGAAGTGAGCCAATCAATGACGAATCTAGAAAATAAGTGAACTTTAATCTTTAAGGTTCAGTGCCTGCAGTCGTTGTGGGTGAAATACACGGAGTTGACGTTCGTTCCAAAAGCGTCAATCCGTTGTGTACTTGGTGCCCTAAACGTGATATGCTTGAAGACTGTTTTTTGTCTTCCTCTTTTTCCAAAATAGGATGAGCGCAGTTAGTTATTGCAGAAAAACGTTAGTTATTGAGAAAGTTATTGTACGAAAAAAACAAAGAATTTTTGGCAGAAAAATATTTTTTTACAGGATCCTGGTAACGAAAAATGGGTAAATCCAAATACTAAATTTAGGAAAAAAATCCTCTAACACGCGGTGTATCCAGAATCCCTTTCTTGTGGGTCATTGATACCGAAAAATCGATGGACGGCAAAACCATCCGTCTGTCTGTGAACAACGCTAGTGGCTAAACCGTTCCGCCGATTTTCTTCAAAATTAATATTCGTATTCACCAATCGATCTGGCTGATGTCGCGGCTTTTTGAATTTGAAACCTATATTTTAATTTTGAGGGATACTTTATATGTAGCCTCTGGGACATTTTAAAAATTTTCCAAAAAATACGGCGCCATTGATTTTGATTAAATTTTCTTAATATATAGTCCAAATGACGTTCAAGAGAATGGCGGAGGTCTCATGTTGGTTAAAAACTCTGATTTTTCATAAATTCAAAAAAATTCAAAATACATTTCGGCTTCTTCCTACACCTAAAATATTAAAGATAGATATGATTTTCCTTAATGAAATCTGTTATTTAAAGATAAAATTTGAAATAAAGTCATGTACAAATTTTCGAAAATTTGAGAATTTTTGTATAATGTTGCGTAAAATACAGGCAATTTTTAGTTTTTGATTAAACAATTTTTTTTTCAAAAACGGCTCAATCTTTTTTTATCAAATTTTGTTTGTGGTTAGCCTGAAGAACATTTACAAAAATGGTGTAGGTCTCATGTTCGTTGAAAATCCTGATTTTTCGACAATTAAAGAAATCAAAATAGTTTCAGCGTCATCACACAACAACAAACTATGAAGATACTTTTTTTTCTCAACGATATGTATTCTTTCAAACATGAGTATTTTTGAAGTAATTGGGCGTCAAAGTCAGTCGCCAGCTCTGAAAATACTGAGCTTATTCTTGATTTTAGGTGTTTCGGAGCAGTTGGATATATGCTATAATTTTTTTTCTTAAAATGGAAATTGTTCTCCACAATTATGTCTTTAATCATTGTTGAGTAATTTTTTTGTTGAAAATATTCGCTTTTGCGCGAGATGTTTAGAGAAAATGGGGTAATTATAAAAACAAGATTTTCTTCACAACTCTAAATTATTTTTTAACGTTAATAATATAATAATATATGCTGAAGAACTTCAGAGGAAAATTTACAAAGATATAAGGAGAATTATGTTAAGTCATAAGAAGAACATAACATTGCCATGCTGACGAATTTGCGTTAAAATTTATATTAAAGATATATTTGATTGTTTAATATGTTTGTTAACACAGAATCCTCAAAGTATTTCTAACGATTTTGTTTCCAAAAATCCATAACTTTTTTGATTATGGAAACTAAAAAAGACTAATTTTTGAAAACATTAGAACCAAATTTTCTTATTATCTCCTTTCATTCTTCTCACTAAATCTCCATATTGGGGAAAGAGTTCAACTCTCTACTTTATTCCGAAAGCCTTATTTCGAGATAGATATTTGGGCCCAAAAATTGTACACAATGTTGGTGTTCTTTAATCAAATAATATAAAAATATCGATTACCGTATTAGAAACGACAAACATACCATCGTGTGAATTCAAATGTTATCTATCTTATAACATTTTGTAAACAGTTTGTAAACATTAAGGAACATAGGCATTTGTCGTTTTTGCAGTCTTACTAAATGGCAAGTGGTACCTAGATGTGAACACAATGGCAAGAGGTTTGGATAAACAATTTGTTTATTTTGTATATCAAATGAATATATGAACATGGCGGCCTCTAAAGAAAATGTTACAGAATAATCCAAGTCACTTCTTTTGCAGTGGTTATAGGGGTTGAGGTGTTGAATATTGAAACACAAATAGAATACGATATATTTGTCTCGGTATTTTAATTGAGTACTCATGCGTGACTATTTCAAGTTTATCAGTTGAATTGTTTTATAAATATAAAATAGGTTTTATGAGGGAATTGGGTACAGCTAAGAGGAAAGTGGTTTAGAAATTCATATCGTTACGGATGCAGAATAATAAAACTATATTTTGCATTTATCATTTTAAATGGTTAGTGGTTACACGTTTGTGATTAGTGCAAGTATTTTACCTGTCTGAAATGGAACGTTTGGGCTCCATTTCAAGGTAAGGATAAAATATCTCTTTTTTTTTCATACCACCCGAGTTATCAGCCTGTAAAACATAATAATATAAGAATATATCCTGAAGAACTTCAGAGGAAAATTTACATAGATATAAGGAGAATTGGATTAAGTCATAAGAAGAACATAACATTTCCATGTTGACAATTTTGCGTCAAGCATTAAATATGTAGTTGTAAACCCTTTTCCTTTTTTGCTATTTACGAAAGAAAACGATGTTGTTTCAATTAAATTATAAGATATTGGATACAGTTCCTTTAATATATATTATATTAATTTTAATGTTAACCGAAAGCTAAATGTGTGTTTTCTAAATATCTAAGACTGCCTTCAGAATTTGCTAGGTTGTCCGGGTGACGCCGCGTCCATGGCGAAGGTGCCGACGTTTCGCAGCATTACGCCCTGAGGAAGGTCGCAGAATGGCGATCGAAACGTCGGCACCTTCGTCATGGACGCGGCGTCACCCGGACAGACTAGTAAATACTGACTCCGGCCGCGGAAGCCTACACTCTCACTGTCTTCAGAAACAATTTCATGGAACTTTAAGTGCTAAGAAACAAGAGTACGAAATATGATAACTGAAACAACGGCGACTAAGCCTTCTTGCTTTCTTAATGCAATGTGTTCTAAAAAAATAGATCTTTAAATAAAGTCATGCTCAATATTTTGAAAATGAAGTAGATGTTAGAAGTAAAAGTTTTCTGTCCAAAAACATCTTCAGTTTTTTGATTTAAATTTTCTATGCGGATAGTACTAAAACACAGTAATTTGACATATGCGCCATTTTGATATATTCTTTTGATTTTCTTCAAATTTACACAAAAGTAATTTTTTTAACATCTCGTAATATTCATGTTACCGACTTTCGTTATACATTATTGTATGTATGTGTACAAAAGCTTGATATAATATTTTATGAACTTTTTCGAATACTCAAAAAGTGTTCGGTGAAAATGAGTTCATAATTGCACTTTCAGAAATGCTTTTTGAGAAAAAGACAATTTCTCAAAAGCTGCTTCAAAACTTTCAATGAACATTTGTGTATAAAACAGTTATCACTAATCTATTACATTTTACAAATCGTATTTCAATTCAACTGTTAGGGGAATGAAAAATTGATTACATGTGGCAAAAATACATTTTAGATATTTTAGGTGCTGACTGATAGCATCTGAGAAGAACGTGGGAAAAGCTGGTAGAGACTAAACATTAGGAAAGTGCCTACTGTTAGAGAGTCTGTGCCATTCTGTAGCTCCACTAGTTTAGTTAGTTTTTCAGATTATTTTCTGATTTATAATAATGTTCATTTACTTAATAAAATACTGTGGTAGGGAAATATGAAATAAAAAGTGTAATGTTAAAAATATGTGGAAATGTACTCAATTAAGACACGTTAACGCTATTTATAGATTATATATATTAACATACAACAAATCTATTCTATATCAATGACACTATAACAATAAATGTTCTCAGTATATTATTCTTGTGTAAAACGAGGTTTAGTAATTAAGATTCCACACACGATGATCATATCAGTTTTTAAAACTTTCCAAAGCAGCAAAATATTTTTAGATCAGTTCCTCTTGCTTCCTTATTTCTAACCAGAGACTTGTTCCCAAGTTCAAGTTGTCGTATAAAAGTAAGTAACCCTTTTGTGCCCTATTAGTATTCCCCTCCAAAAGTATTCACAAATTTCTTTCGGTCATGTCGACCAACTTTTATTTACGACTTGAGCTTTACTTGTGTAATGTGAAGTGCCCTATTCAGCTGCATAAGAGCAGCCGGGGTTGGGCAACTGGCCTACATCTGCGCAGAGAGGCGGCAGTGGCGACCCGGCCGTAATCAGGCGCCGTTTGTTCAGTGAAGGCGCGGCGCCGGGCGCAGCGCGGCAGGGCGGAACGGCGCCGGTGGGAAGGGAAGGGAAGGGAAGGGGAGGGGACGGGGGGGGGGCTGCGCGGCACGCGAGCTGCCCGCACGTGACCGGGTCAGATCTCGCGTCCTCGCCGCCCTTCTCTCTTCAACCAGGGCCCGGCGCCCGACTTCCAGACGCCCCGCGGCATCTCGCCCCGGGCCGCGCGCCTTCACGCTACGATGAGCGCCGGTTTCATCTACGTCGGGGGCGTTCTCCAACGCCCGAACTGACAGGGAGGTATTTCTTTTATGGAAAATGCTCTCTCCAAATGAACTCTCTTACAACGAAATTATTGCAATAGCAAGGTTGAATGGTCGTAAAATATTAATCAATTGTGGGGAGGAGGCTAGAAATAAGATAAGAAGGGCTAAAAGTTGATGGGTAATATATATATATATATATATATATATATATATATATATATATATAAGAGAAATGAAAGGGGATATGAAAATGGAGGTGATAATGGAATGGAGGGGATAGGGAGATGGAGGGGCGAGAGATTGAGAGGGAGAAGTAAATTGGGGGGGAGAGGGTGAATGGGGGAGAGGAATATTGAGAGGAGGGGAACAGGGAGATGGAGATGGAGTAATGTAAAGAGGCTGCATATCATGATTTCGATAGCTTACAGCAGTGTTTTTGAAATTTCTGATCCATGAGATCACAATATGTTTGATAATACTAGAAGGGGGTTTAAAAAGTAATACAAATCATTTACAAACATTTCGGAATAAATATGAGTGTACAGCCATAATAATAATAATGATTGCTTGATTAATTTTCTCGGTTCTAAAATGTGAAAATTTTTATAAGATTAGAATTGGATTATTTCTTATTCCTGTGAAAGAATTATCTAGCACTCAGACGAATATTTTACTATAATACCGCTTGTTATCTATTCTCAGTATGAATCGTTTACATTTATTCTTTCTTAAAGGACTGCGGAATGTAATTTAAACTTGTGGTTATTTGGGTTGATTGAGATTGTTATTAATTTTAAAGTAATTAATACTAACGAATTTTAAAGATAAAACGTATAAAAGTAGGTTTACAAATATTAGGGCAGACCAAATCTCTAACATCAATAGGAATAAAGTCTTAAAAATACATAATTTCTGTACTGAAGTATTCTCAGTGCATGGCGAGCATTTCTGAATATTCGAATTGAGGGTAATGCTTATCAGCGCAATCGTATGCGCGTTGTTTCTGAGGTGCCCCTCATCGCAATCGCGTGTGACCTCGCTGGAGCTCAAGCGGCGATGTTGGAAAGCCGACCGCTCTGGCGGCGGCGGCGGCGGCGGCGGCGGCGGCGGCGGCGGCGGCGGCGGCGCGGCGTCTGCGGGCGGTGGCGCGGGCGCGGGGGCGGCCGAGGAAGAACCGGGGTCTCATGCATATGCGCGCGCCGCCCCAGACACTCCAATTACCCGCGGTCGGGTGCCCCGGGGCGCCGCTGCCACCGCCGGCCCCGCCGGCCCTGCCGCCACCGCCCTTCGCCCTTGCCCCCCCCCCCGGGGCCACCGCTGGGGCTCGCCGCTCCCAGACCAGCAGCCGCCCCCACAATCTACATCCACGCCACCGCCACCGCTAACATCCACAGCACCCCAATCCCTATAACGATGCCACTGGCACTGCCGCCAGCAACATACACGCGCCACCGCCACCGCTAACATCCACAGCGCCCCAACCCCCACATCGACGTCACTGGCACTGCCACCACCAACATCCACGCACCATCGTCAACTTTGATGCAACCGTCAATGCCTACATCGACGCCATTGACACCGCCACTACAAATGTCGACGCCACTGACACCGCCATCAACACCAACATCGACGTGACTGAAGCCGCCACCACCAACACCAACATCGAGATCAATGACACCAACATCAACGTCACTGACTCAGTCACTGAGCCACTGCCAGCATCGACGCCTTCTACATTGTCGCCACTAACACCGCCACCGCCAACATCGATTCCAACGCCTTCTTCGATACCGCTGACAATGTCACACCCAATGTCGACGCCACTGACGCCAACACCACCACCCCACCACCACCACCACCACCACCACCACCACCACCACCACCACCAACAACAACAACAACAATAACAATAACAACAAAACAACTTCGAAGCCCCCGCCAACGCCTACATCGACGCCACTGCCGCCACCGCCGCTACCAACATCGAGGCCACCGCCTCAGCTAAAAATGCTGCCATCGCCACCTTCAACACCCACGCCTCCACAACCTACTCTGCCTTTCGCTTCGTTGCCCGTTGACCCCCCTTGTAGATTTCGCCATTCTGCTGCTCCCGCTCACAGCAGCATCACTCACCCCCTTTTCCAACTGTTTTGCATCCCTCGGTCTTGTTTGCCACCAGTTATATCCGCCTTTTGCGATCTCCCTTGTTCAGTTTCCATCTCATGTTGGCCTCCAATGCGCCGCCGTCAGCCCTCGTAACTTAGTGACCCCATCAGTTCTTAAAAAGCTCTCTGATTTACAACCTTATTTTGAGGAGCAGTTATACGTATTCAGGAAAAATAGTTTTCTGACAGATCTAAGATATTCACAGATATTGTGAAGCATACGCAATGAATACGATAACATATAAGTACAATTATTACGATATTTATTGAAGCATACGCAGGAAAATACGAATGTACGTTATGATGAGGTGCAATAGTTCTTGTTATGATATCTTGGTTGAAACCAAGAATATCTGGTTTCTAGATATTCTGGTTCAGTATAACTTACATTGTAGCTAAACCTGAAAAAAATATTTACGCTTCATTCTTCGCTTTCTGTTTAAAATATGAGAATTTGAAATGAAAAGTTCCTTGTCACCAAGTTTCGTTATGACCTTTAACCGCCTCACCAAAGGCACCGCTCAATAAGACATGTCGCGCAACCCTTTTGGGAATCCGCCCTTTGAATTAGGGTGAATTAGGGAGACATAAGTGCAGCATAATTCGCTCTGATCTTTTGTCGTTTTCCTTATCCTTTTATTCGCTCTCGTTTTGCGCTTGTGTTTGTCAATCATCAGGATCATTTCCCTTTTATACTTTCCAATCGCGTTCTCAACATACGAAAAAAGTTAGCTCTCTCTGAGAGACCCCTGTCGCATGCAATTGCTTGTAAAGGTCTTCACTGTTTCTTGTTGCTCTTCTATTTCGTTCCTCAGTCCACTCCACTAGATCTGATTCTGTTTTGGACATCCCTGAGTACTCAGCTAGCTCAGCTTCTCTTCGATGCAGCCGGTGGATACAAACTTTGCGCGGAGGGACTCCTCCCTACCGGGTCTCAGTGTGTACAGAAGCCGGATGATCTAGAATTTAGTTGCAGTCGGTCTGCTTAGTTGACTCCTCAGTTTTCCATGATGACAGAACGTCGTTATACAACTGTGTCAAGTAGGTGTCTATTAATGTCTCAGGCAATTCATATGGATATGGAGAACTCACCGTGCTTACAAGATTGGTAGGTCAGTCTCTTATTCTATATCTCAGTATTAGTAGCTGAATTTCAAATCCGAACACTGATATCAGACACTATATCAAACATAGTTAGAGTTACGAAGCAATATAAAATTTAACAACGAAAGAAATGTTTACTCTGTAAGTTTTGGTTTGATGCTAATGTTGAGTGACTGGTAACGTCTTAACAGTCATTGTAAATGTAAAAACTAGCAGTGCTTAAACTGCTCTTTTTTCAGCAATATTGTAAATGTTGCGTAATTTATAATACTAATTGAACCGGCAAAAGAGTTTCCAACCCGCGAAAATGTTTCCCCAGGCTAGGATTCAATCTCAGGTTCTAAGGTTTAGCAAGTAGAGCCGGACAAAACGCATTCCATTATCGATCGTACTCGCTGGCTTGCTTTCTCGGACTCGCAGGGCGCGCGCGCTCCTTCTGTGCTTGTGAAATCTACAAGTATACGTAAGTCTCTGGCAAGACTCGGAGCTGTGGGATATGAGATAAGACGACCCCGAAACGTAACGTATTATACATACTCTAACCGTCTTACCTATCGTACACACCTGTACCTTCTTCAGCACACTCAGCATGCACTGTAAGCAAGTCGTTAAGATATTATGCTCGTGAAGCGAGCTTAGAATCTCAGGAAGCAGGATCTTTGGGGTACGAGAAAGGTCTGAACCCTTGACACAATAAAAGTCACACAAATCACACATAAACGAGCATATAATTCACTCAAAATTCTGTGGCATGAATTGATAACAACGAAAAACAAATCAAACATAAAATTACACTTCCAAAAATGATCAGATAAACACAAATAAGCAACTTTCACTGCCTATTCAACAAATGAACACTTAATTTTGTTCAGAACTAATTTTCTGAAGTAATTTCTCTGACCAGTACTGGGAATTCCCTTTGAAAATTCACTACGTCTAAATTTAAATTATTCTAATTACAATTGCACGTGAAACTAAACCTAATTTACAATCTCTTGCCTTTTTAAAATATTACATACAATAATTAACATGTGGGCAAGCGCACTACTCTCAATTTATCTTTAAATTATAAGTGCTGGTAACAGAATAATGACTGCTACAATAGAATGGTTAAAGGCAAGCAATAACGCATTAAATCTCCCACTCCCAAGTTACAAATTATTAACATCCGTGTCCTCAATTTTCAACACTTCTGAAACTATTCTTTCCCTGCCGACGTGAACTTGACCTAATTTCAGTTCTACAGGTTACCTCGAAACTGTCCGTCTTTCAACCTTGAAACAGCGTGCTGCGTTCCGCACCGCGTTGCTCGATTCCGAAGTTCTGCGTTGCCTTCGATGTCCTCTTGCGTCCTTTCCTCGGTCGTCGTCTTCTCCCGGTCGACCCGCGTATTTTTCCGTCTCCACTAATCGGTTTCTTCTCCTCCCACGGCTGCTACCGCCTTCGATTACGCCCAATTTGCAGAAAATGTCCCTTGCACTTCCCTAACTGCCAGTGCAAGTACTTCGCTCGTTCCTAACTTTATTCTGTTAATCAAGAACTTTCAGAGCTTTCCTGACAACGGGCACACTTTTACTTCCCGCATTAGTTAATAGAAGAATATTTCTCTAATTCCTGACTACTGCGCGGATGACTAGCTAGACGCTTTTGCAACGCCGTACACTCCTATCTAAACAGTCGTTGCGGCAATTTCTAACTAATCTGACGCTCTGATAACATCTGCTCATTTGTCGAGCGGTACCTTACAAGAAGAACTGCTGACCGACGCGTGCTAGCAGAAGAGAGATGTTGATTCCAGGCGAGGTGGCGACAAAAGAGAACTCCCGCTTCCGCGTTTGCGTATTTATTGGCGTTCGCCTGGGGAAATTCGGCGTAGTTGGGATAATTTCTCCTACTTGTGCCTTCCACCAGCAAAAACGTGGCTTGATAGTTCGCGGCGACTAGTGCGAGCAACGGATACCAGGCTGCGCGTTTTGCTACTCTGGTTTTCGGCCGCTCTTCTCGCTGCCTGTGAACGTTTATGCCGGCGAAACTGTGGTGTTATGGGGTTGTATAATCCCATTTCGCCACAATACATATAAGAAATCTTTCATTTTTGAAGTGAATAGGTTAAGTAAACGCAACACATCGCTTTGCAAATCCATGTTAGTACCGTGATTTCATTAAATGCAATCCACGAAACTATCTCCTTTCCCATATACATACATATATGTGGAGTAATATACGTAGTATAGGGAAAGTTATGTAAGGCGCGAAAAAACGGCGGATTTTCGGCAGAAAAATTCATTGAAAGGCCATAATAACGAAAAAGCGGATAAATACAGTTTCTTAATTTTAAAAAAATTATCTAACACGTGGTGTAGCCATAATCTCTGTTTTGTTGGTACCGAAAAAACAATTGACGGCAAATGTCCGTTTGTCTGTCTGTCAGTCTGTGAACACTACCAGTGTCTAAACCATACGTGCGATGTTTTCCAAAATGAATATTCTCCGGTCAATCTGCTTCCACGGAAGGAGCCTTTTTTAAAAAACTCTTTCTTCAAAATTGAGGGTACTTTACATAGAGCCCTCGGACATTTTCAAAATTTTCTCAAAAACGGCTCCAATTTTTTTCTTAAAATTTCTTGTAAGAACATAGAGAAATACACTTATAAAGATGGCATATGTCATATTTTCACGGTTAGCTCTAAATTTTCGAAAATTACAAAATTTTAAATTTTTGGCGACGTCTTCCTACAACTACAAAATTGAAGATAGAGATTTTCCCTTCGAATAAAATTTCCTGTCTAGTGTCAGTTGTTTCAATAAGGTCTGAAACATTTTTCTGAAAATATTCGCGCAATATTGCGTGCAATATGAGCAATTTAAAAAATAATGAAAATAAGATTTTCTCAAATACTGCTCCATTTTTTGAATGTTTGATATGGAGAGTGGTAAATGAACTCTATGATATGACATAAACGATATAAATATTTTCGTTTTACTATTTGGAGACCGAAAAATGAAGGAAATTTCAAAGAAGTGTATTTAGACAGCGATAGATCGCAGCTAGCAAGAGTATGTGGCAAGTCGGAATAGCTAGGTGATATCAAAAGAAATTGAAACCTAATATGGGAAAGTCTGTGCCATTCAGTAGCACCACTAGTTCACAATGCAAAGTAGAATAACGATTAAGTTGCGTTGTTTCCTAATTATGTACTTAGGCTTTGAAAGTCGTAATTATGTTATAACATCTTTGCTTAATTTTTTTAATTCTATTGAAAAACGTCTCAAAGAGCATTTTAAAGACTTGGCCGACGACACGTAGAGTTAAGCGCATTGAGTGCTCTATCGTGATTGCACTGATATGTGACTATCAACTGCCGAAGAGATTTCACTCACCAAAGACGACGCTGCTGACAAACCTCCAGACCTCCTCCTCCCTCAGGTGGATTGATTGATTGATTGCAAGTGATTTCAAGCGCACCAACTGCTAAGGTCTGTAGTCCGGTGCGTCTCGTACATGTTTTCTCTCGGAGGTGGCGGTGACCTTGCCCCTCCGGATGGCGAGATCCGACGCCGACCCTCCGCCCCCTAGCGGGAGTGGTGCCCAACTGAGTTTCTCCCACCGGCCCGGCACCGCTCTAGCCGGGACAAGCTCTATGCTCCCCACCGGTCTCCCGGCGTTTGTAGTAATGCAGTGCATGTGGGTGCAATTGGTGTGTGAGGCGGACAAAGAATGAGATGGAAAGATCGCGTGCGGTCCGTAGCCCGTTTGGTTGGGTACTGCTCCGGCATTCGCCTGGTGTTGATCGGAGAAACTATGGAAAACTATCGATTCGAGCCGCCAGTCGCTAGAATTCTCAACCAGACAGCGAATGAATTCGAACTAGCACCTAGTGTTTAAAATGCTGTCGGTCGATGCTCTAAGCCACCTCGCCAGGTCCCTCTGGTTGAGAGGTTCGGCGCGGAGCCGGGCAGAGTGTTCGGTGCCTGGCGAGACGCGGGCGTGGAGTTCTTCTCGCCGGCACGGCGGGGCATCGCCCATCGCCGTTCGCCCAATCCCCGAGGGCCGCGCCAAGAGCCGACTTTGCGCTTTGCATAACAAACGCATGCCCGCCCCCCCCCCCGCCCGACGGCCTGTGAGTGCGGAGGAGCCTGCGAGAGGACTTTTCCAGCGCCCCTTTCTCCGCGCCGGCGCTGCGCCGGGCGCCCGATGCGCTCCTCGTCCGACTCCCGCTTTATTTGTCGATTCCTTTGATGGTGAGCGGTGCGCTTTTGTGCACACCGCCTCAGCCTGCATTGTCATGCGTGCGTTCGGGTCGGGCCAGGATGCGCTCACGAGCAATGAATGGCAGGGATGCGAAGCAAATGTACTTAATGTTTGTGAAAGTGCAGCACTACATGCTTAACGGGTACATTTTATGCTGGGTCGAATGGAATATACGCCTCTAAAATATTTTACTACATGCGCTATTCAAATATTCTTACGTCTTTATAAATAATAATTAAGTTTCTTCGGTTAATAATTATAGGTCCCGTTAATATGCGCCAGTTGCTTGCCTTTTTAATCCACCAAATTCTTAATTGTTTTTTATACGAAAGTATTGACCAAGTAAGGTTTTGTTTTTAAACGGGTAAGGAAATGTTTCAAATGTTGAATATCATTTTCACATGAATATGCGTCAAAATCTTTATTTAATGCGTATGAATCAGTAATATATATTTTTAAATTTCGGTTAAAAGTAATGAACACAGTCTATTTTGCATTCAATTCTTGATAATTGTAAAATCATTCCATGGAGTTAGTTGAATACAAAATCGATTGTATGCCTCCAAATATTACGAGACAGCGCATTTCAACAAACAACTATTCTCTTGCATGTATTATAAACTCTTTAAAAAATGTTACTATCTTGTGAGAAAGTTGTTACTACAACGTCATGTTTTATGATTTGGTATTCTTACATTATTATTTTATCTACTACATTTTAGATGACAACCTTTTCATCAACGCGTAAATTGTTTTCGCCATCATTCCCGAATCAGCAAGCTTTAGAGTTTTAATATGGGTCCACACCCAAAATAAAATTCTGACACTTTTTTCAGAAACATATCAAACATGTAAGTTACTTTGACTACTTCAATTCTTTTGGAATATGAGTAAAAAGTAAAAAAAAGTGTTTTTTTTAAATATTCAATGATTCTTGACCAATATAATTATGTCTAATGGTTTTTGAGTTTGGGAAAAAAATAATATAATACAACACACTTTACATTGCCGAAATGTCGACTGTATATTTGTTCTTCATCAGTGCTACAGATTACATTATTTATATTCAAGAATATCAATAAAAAACATTTCATTATAGATAAAATACAATTTTAATTAACCATATATTACTTTACTTGTAGAGTTATCAATGGTGTACGTCGTACATTCCATAAATCACTATTGTTTATGTAATGCATCTCACATAAATTGTATTGAGTTGAAATCTAATATGTTTTGCCATAAATATACGCGTAATATAAATTTGTTATTGGCTGTTCTAAGGCATTAAATGGATGCGAACTAAATTTACCAGTTCTGACAGCAACAATACGGGCCCAGAGTGATTTAAGCGCGTTTAACGAGTGTGTTATAAAAATCAAGCCAAAAGGATACCAAAACTTACAAGGTAACCATTTTCCCCACTCTGAAAGCAGAATGATCCGAGCGGGCGCGGCCTGTATTCGCAGCTGCTGCCGACATAACACGTGTGGTTTGGAACCGAGGACGACGCTTCGGTGCGTGTGCGGAGGGAGTGGGTCATGGGTCGGGCGGTAGTAATCCTGACGGCTGGATGGGCGCGGGTTTTAGGCCCGTGAAGGGCTGCGACGGCGCGGGATATGGCGATAATATGAGGAAGAGGAGGGGACGCCAGCGCGACGATCTGGGAAGAGGACGCTGACGCGTGGAGATTTCAGAGAACGGTTGTAAGCACGCGGTCGCGATGAGACTGTGGAAGGCGCGGGAATGGCCTCATTGTTGAAGGAATTTTCGGCGAGAAAGAAGCTGCGAATGTGAATGCGTGGGAGTGGATGTCAGAAAACGCAAAAATAGTCTAATCCAACACTGAATGTTCGTAAAAAGAGTAGTCGAAAGGATGATGATAGGAGAAATTAATAGAATAAATAAGAATGAGGGGTTATTTCTGGATTATGTGGCGTTGCTAGGTTTTGAAACAATTTAACCCAGTTGAGTGTAACAAAGATAGTTGTTGATTCTGTATAAAACTCAAGAAGCTCATCAGTTCTTAATTTTTGTAAATGCGATTGTGGTGCTGACGAAACATGTAAATTGAGTCTCTCCTTTCTAAACCACAAATGAAGACGTCAAATGAACGACGTACGTCAAATGTTTACGAAACGTAGTCGTCAGGAACTCCAAGTGACAAACATGAGAGTTGTTTGCAGCGGAAGAACGAGCCATACAGGAACAACATTCTCCAGTTGACGATTTCCTAGCCGTACCGATGTAAACCGACTGTAAGCGAAGCAGCTGCGAGTACTGACAGCGGGCAGTGGCGAGCAGGCCGGCGCCGAAATGGGTTCCGGGAATTGGCTGCGGATATCTTGCGCGGTCGGCACGAAGTCAGGTGGCGCGCGCAGGGGACGACGCGGCCCCTTCCATTAGGGCGCGCAGTGAGGCGCGGGGCGATGCGCGATGGGCGAAGGGCGAAGGGCGAAGGGCGAAGGGCGAAGGGCGAAGGGCGAGCGGATCGGTGCCCTGCGCAATCAACGTGCCGACGCCGGGCGAGGCGCGCGACGTGACGGCGGTGGCGGCGGCAGCGACAGCAGCAGCGGCAGCGACGACGCTCACACTCTGCGTTCCGACGCCTCCGCTACTACGAGAGAGCTTCCAACTCCGCCACCTCCAATGCCGCCACCACCGTCACCACCACCACCACCACCACCACCACCATCACGGCCGCCGCCGTCATCACCGTTTTCACCGCCTCCACCTCTACCACCACCACCTCCACGTCACCGCCTCTACTGCTAGCTCTGCCGCTACCGCCTCCCCCACCACAGATTCCACCGCTACCTCCACTGTCACCACCGCCACCGCCTCTGTCGCTTCCACCGTCAACACTTTCGTCGCTACCTCCTCTTCCGCCGCTACCACCTCCACCATCGCCACCGCCTCCACTGCCTCCGCTATCACCACCGTCAACTCCGAAGCTACCTCCACCATCGTCTCCGTCACTGTTTCCGATACCACCGCCTTTACCCTCTCCGCCGCCACTACGTCCGCCGTTGCTTCCGCAGCCACCACTGGTGCCACCTCCGCTATCACATTCGTCACAACTTCCGAACGATCTCTGCCATCGCCATCGGTCGCCGCTTTCACCATCGCTGAACATCTCGCATCACAGGCATCGTGACGCTATAACCCTTAACCCTTCACCACCACTTCAACAGTCCACCGCTTCATCCACTCTCACTACTTCAGGCAGCACCACCTCTATAAACACTGTTACCGCGTTCTGCTGAAGCCAGCGCTTCAGCGATTGCCTTCGTCAGCCATTGCCGCATCTTGAGCAATTTACAGAACTACAGCCATTACCACTACCATTACCGAAAACACCACCACCAACACCACCACTACCATTGTCACGATCACTCTTATTACCACCACCACCACTTCCAAAATCACTACGCCGACTCTCACCACCGCCGCCATCGCCGCTGTCGTGAGCACCACCGCCACTGACGCTATCGCCATCGTTTTTGTTGCGGAGTACATAGCAGTAAGCCACACCTGCGCACTCTCCGATTGCCACTCGCGCGAAAGAGCGGAAAGCGCTGCACTCGCGTGTGGAGGCCGCCCGAGAGCTGTTAGAGCTTCGTTAAAGCTGAAGGTATCATTGCAACGGAGATGGAGATCATGTGGAAAGCTTTGCAAATTTTCAAGTTATTATGATTTCAAGAGTGCAAGTTCTCTGTAAAGGGAATGTATATAACACTTGTTGTGCACGTATTTCCGACCTGTCTCCTCATGCACCATGAGATACTGCCAAAATCTAATTATTGTGAAAATATACTTTTTGATTGTTAAGTTTGTTTCTAAGAAAAAATATATTTAATTAAGAATTATTCATTAATGAAGGAAGAACCTGACTGTCCCTAATGTAGTTTATCTCTGAAAAAGCGATGCGACTTTGATTGCCGAAATCATACATATGGGTTTTAAGGTTTATTTTAATGTTGACTCTTTGAGGATCCGTAAAGCATCCCTAATTGCTTTTACAACATGATGAAAAATTCAGCTTTGTTGGTATCGAGGACAATCATTTTAAGAAATGTCAATTTTAAATGAATGTCATAAACTGAACTTAAATATGCCAAGTTATATAATTTTTCCTTTTGTCTTTGGTGTGTCAAACATTTTTAAGTAGGTACACTGGAACAATCTATCAACTAGACGTGTCACAAGATCTCGATTAGTGGAGGGGAAATACCCGCTGTGCTTTGGTGTGCGGCGGGTTGCAGATCTGAAATGTCACGCAGTGCTCTCCCAATAAGCTGCTGCGGTCGGTAGCACGCCACTGGTGTCACGGCGGGCTCAGAAGGACGCGCGCACGCATGCACGCACGCGGCACACGCAGCTGCGGCGGCGCGATGCCCCAGCACGCATGTCTCTCGGGAGCCGTGCGGCGCCGACGGGCGCCGCGCGCGGCAATTGTTTACGTCCCGCGCCGCCGCGGTATTCCCCGGCGACTCGTCTCCCGCCGCAGCCGTCGGCAGATTTACGCGCGCCCCGCGGATGAGGCGCGCTGTCGCCGGCAGTGCCTGCGGCGCCATCGGCGCCGCCGCTGATTTATCGCCGTCGCGCCGCCGCACCTGCCCCCGCCGCCCCCGCGAACTGCTTGCCTCGGCTCACTTGCACACGCCTCGCCATCTCCGTTGCCACTGTTGCTTTTGCCTGTGGAGTTGCTACCACTCTGACACGACCAAAACCAATATCGTCACGTCTGTACTTGCCGATACCAATGTCCATCCCATCACTACCGCCCATCCCCCCACTACTTCCCTTTCCCGACTACCACCCAACCCCTTACTCACTTACTTCGACACCGTCACCCTCTCGGATACCGTCACCCTCTCGGGCACCGTCACCCTCTCGGGTACCGTCACCCTCTCCGGCACCGGCACCGGCATCGACTCCATCAACTCTCCTCCAGCGTTACCATACACTATACCCTCTCCAACTACTAAGTTCACACCACATCTACATTCACTAAATCATGACCACATCTCCGTCGCTAATTCTAACGCTATCTTCACCCCTGCTATTTTCCCTAACAGCCCTTTCACATCCACCGTCGCAGGCTTTGCCATATTCACCGGGATACCCCACTCCATCTCTTCCTTCTCTGCCGTTCCGAAGCCGCCTCCGTCCCGTCCTCCATGTTGCCGTCGCGCAAAGGGCGCGGCCATCTGGCGCGTGGGCGGGGAGCCCCTCGACCTTGGCCTACATCCACCTTGGCCTCCGGCTACCGCCCTTCTCGTCTTATCTCTTGGTTTATGTTGCAGATAAAGATCGAACTTTTGTTGTTAGGGCTCCCCAGTTATATCGCTATGGTTTCTGTTGGAATGCTCGGTATAACGTTACGCATTTTTTTAAAAAATTGTAGTAGTTTTCGTACAATTTAAGTGAAATATGTATTATGTCCAAAGTTAAAAAACAGGATATTCTCAAAAAATAGCTCCAATTATTTCTTTAAACTGTTTGTAAGGATAGTGCTTATTTCATTTAACAAGTCACAACAACGTCAATTTGCAGTATTCTTTTGTTTTTAAAAATACACAAGTGTTGGTTTTTGATATCTCTGCCTCGTTGTTACTGACTATATACATTATTTCATCTGTGAGTATAAGTGCTTCAAATTATTCTTATAAAGTTTCTCGAAAACTTAAAGTTTTGTCTGAAAATGATCCGAAATTTTGCATTATCAGAAATGCTCAGACGCCACTTCCTCGTAAACGACTACAATTTGGTTGTACAATTTTTCGCTCCGATAGTGCTATATGGTGTTAATAATTTGACATCAGAGCTATTTTGAAGTAAGCTATAGATTTTTAAAAATTAAACGAAAGCAATTATTTTAAATCTTTCATTTCAGTATTTACTTTAGTAGAATTTCGTATTACTAATATTTAAAGAACAATCGAATCTGTAAGCGTATACGGTAAATTAAATTCCTCTGAATACCCTAGAGCGTTCAGGAGAAAATTTTACTAAAAATGAGGCCATGAAGCTAAAATTAAAATTATTCATTTAGTATTTAGAACCGTTGAATATAGAACATTCTTAAGATAAAATGTTAATTTATTATCAAAACATGATTTTTTCTAAATAAGTAATTAAATCTTGTACGCTATTAAAGAAGTAAAATATATTAGTACTAATCAACCCAAACTCCATTGATAAAAACAAATTAATATAATTTTCGACGTTCATGAATGTAGTCTACAATTTATTAACTTATCGCCATCGCGGAAACAACCCTTTCACAATTGAGTCTCTCTTTTTGATTGAATATGCATTTTTGAACTGAAAAATCCGTGGAATATTAAGCACACGTTTCTCCTGCTGCTTTTACTTCTACTTTCGTTTCTCTGCAGCTACACAATTTTGCGACCTTTCTAGCCAACATGTGAGGTTCTTCTGTCTTCTCCTGAGATTTAAGTATGTTATGCATAGCAAATTTGCAAGATGAGATTTCATGTATGTGAATGTTTTTATGAATCTTATTCAGGTTATAAAATCGTTCTAAAACTGTCGAAGAATGAGAGTTCTACCTATAACGCATTTAGTTCTAATATTATTTTTACTATTGTTTCCTCGTTTTGCATTTTTTACATTATCAACAACAATACTGATAATGTATTCACTACTTCCAATTGTTCTCGCAAATTATAAAACTTTTCATTTTTTGAAATAAATTTAGGACCAAGAATATATTTCTTTTTAAGTATATTTCATTTTAATAATCACATTCATGTTACTACGTTAAGAATTGTTTAATTCATATAAACTAATGTAATTAGAATATTAACATTGAAAAAATTTCACTTATTACAAGAAAAAATTTCCGTGTAACAATTTGAGAGTGACCTTGTTTACAGATAGTAGCTGTAGTGTTTAGAACTAACAATGTTATTTATATTTACATTTCTGTATGATGACACGAACACAATTTTTGAAATGATTTTAAATAGTATCCATCAGCCCCAGTTTTTGTACAGCGATTTAAAACTTTTTCATCATCGACAGTTTTAACAAGGCTCTTATCTTACAAAATCAGCTATTATTCACGAGTGTTCATTGTATACTGTAAAGAAGCAAATGCTTCCCGCCAGCATTACCATCACATGTTGTAAGCGCGCAAGCGAATCGACATTCACGACCTTCTGGACTTCTGCGAGCTGCAGGCAGCGAAAGGCAGCGCGGAGAGAGGAGGTGCCGGGTGAGTGGAAAGGCGCTCTTGCCTTTCTCCTTTCCCTTCTCCTGATCCGGACCCCGCACCCCAGCTCTCTCGCCCGGATCCTGCGCCCCCCTTCTTGTCCCTCGCCATCGGTCCCCGCCCTTGAACCCACCTCCTCGCCCCTTTATCCCCTCGTCCCATCGCCTGTTCACGAACCTCACTCCACTCGACCCCTTGGCCCTCGCTCCTTCGGCCCCACGCCCTCTCGACCCCCCATCTTCCTACCACCTCACTCCTCGGCCCCTCGCTCTCTCGGTCATTCGCCCCCTCGGCCCCTCGTCACATCGCTTTCACCACCTCACTCCTCGGCCCCTCGGTCTCTCAGTCATTCGCCCCCTCGCCCCCCGCCCTTCGCTCCTCGCCACCTAGCTCCCACGGCTCCTCCACCCCTCGTCACATCGCTTTCCCCACCTCAGTTCTCGGCCTGACCCCATCGCTTACTTCCATCCTCCGAGCTTTCGACTACTCGCACCTACGACGCTTCTGCCTCTCGACCAGTCGCTCCCCCTTTCTTCTATCCCATCATCGCCACACCTAATCACCTTCTCCCTCTCCTCCGTATCTTCTCGCCTCCCTTTGCCTTCGCCTCTCCATGCCAACTCCTCTGCACTTAGTACTCTGGTCCTCTCTCTTTCTCTCCCCCACCACTCGCTCCGCCTCCCTCGCCCCGCCCATTCTCCCCCTCCGGCTCCCGCCCCCGCGATGGCTATCGGCCTGGGCGATGCTCCATTAAGCATGCGCTCGCCACCGGCCGGCGCAGGCCGCCCTTTGAACCCAGCACCGCCCTCGCCGCCGCTTCCTGCGAGTCGTAAACAAGCTAACGCTGCTATTACAGCCAGATGGAAATCTGGCGGCTGTAACACGGCGGTATGACTGGAAATACGTGGGTGTTTCACGGGTTCACTACAGTGGGGCGTCCTTTGCTTGATCGGAAATGCAAGTGGTGCGGGAGTGGCTATTTGCAGAGGTTGTTAAACAGAGTTGTTACTAGAATGACCATTTGTGTAGAAAGAAAGCTTCACGTCATACGTAGTATAAGGGAAAAGTGTTGAAATCAGTCCCAAAACTGGGGTCGACATTTCGGTGTAAAATCCGTTGCAAATATTCCTTAAATAAAAAATTATTTTTACAATGAAGCCTGTACGCATGGGTAAGTCGATTGAATAGATGTGTGTGCGTATGTGTGCACATTTATCACACAAATCTCAAGAAGATTAACACCCGTTAACGACGAACTTGATTCACACGTCATTAATACGATTTTTAATTTAAAGATGATTAATATTGGTACAGTTGAACAGAAAGTACTCGCTATTTTCTACCGAAAAACAGAACCAAACTCGTTTCCAAAAATTTTAAAAAGTACGGGAGTTCGATCAGTGAGATATAGCGTTATGCCTGCGTCCCTGTTCCCAGCGAGTATATCGCATAGTCCAAAGAACGTATATCCATTGCTGAATGATTGATTGATTGTTAGTGATTTCGAGCGCGTCAGCTACTAGGGTTATTAGTCCCGTAAGTGTAGTGCACAATTTTGCTCGGAAGGTGGCTGTGGTGTTCCCCCACTGTATGACGAGATCCGGCGCCGATCTACCTTCGGCTAGAGGGGTGTTCCCCTACCAGGTATCTCCCACCAGCGAGGCACCGCCCCAGCCGGCACAAGCTCTAAGCTCCCGGCCGGTCTGTCGGCATGTGTGGTCGTGTAGTGCATTTTAGTGTACGTGTGTGTAGGGCGTGAGGATATGACAAGGAAGAGGGAGGAAATATCGTGCGCGGTCCGTAGCCCTTTTGTTAGGGTACTGCTCCGGCAATCGCCTGGTGTTAATCAGAGAAACCACGGAAAACTATTGATAAGAGCAGCCGTACGCTAGAATTCTTCTCCAGACAGCGACTGAATTCGACCTAGCCGACAAGCTAGTGTCGAAAATCCTCCCATCGTCGGGATTCGAAACTAGGACCTCCCGGTCAGAGGAACTGCAGTGACATCAGTTGGTGCCCTGAGCCATTTCTCCCTGTCTGAATTTGTGAAGAAATGTCATCTATGTTATCAATGAAAATTTTCCCAAATCATACAATCTTTTAATTGAACCTGACCTACGGTAGCAGGGACAGTCGGTTTGATCGGCAGGCAAGTATGCAATACTATCTTACTAATACACTTTCAAAATTTCTCCATTAAAATTTATAAATTCAGTATTTTACAAGACTAGGGCGAGGAAATATTTCGGTAAGCAACGCTTCCCCATTTTATTTGATATTAATTAAGAAAAATTCGATGCCTACAATTTATTTTTTTTATTAAATATTAACAATTCCTTTCTTTTAAAAACATCTATAGCATATAATGGATTGCGATTTCTTTTTGTTATCGTTGAATTTTACTTCGTAGTTGTAAATAGACATTAATGTTTTATGTGATGGTGTGACATTCAATATGTCTTGTTTTTTATTGTCTAAAAATATTGCGTATATAACTAGTATATAAATAAGAAATTAAATTAAAAACCGTGAAATATTTTGTTTAGCAAAAAAATAATTAAGTTAAATATTATTCTTTTTTCATGCGTGTTAATATGACTGAAAAATTATATTTTTTAAACTAATGATGAATGTGTTACAAGCTCCTAGCTAATAGTTTCGTACCGTAATTAATAATCAATTTTGTGAAAACAGTTTACAGAAGTTCTTTCAAATTTGTGTATCTTGTTCTGTTTTGTTTTGAGTTACACTAGTAATCCAAAGCTACATTGTTTTTCTAATGTTGAATCATTCTTCTGAATTGAACGGTGCACAACTTAATATTTGAAATAAAGGCAAAACAAAACAGTCGTACAAATTGTAATGTCAATGTTTTTATCAATCTATTCAATGTTTTTATCAATCTATTGAATTCAATTATTGGCAGTCTAATTAAAATAAAGTGTAATAATTCTAACAACGATATTTTTTCTTTAAATACTACAGAAAATAATAATTCACAAAGAACCATGGAAATATTACTGATTCGCTGTAAATATAAATTTTGCCTGTTAAGCTCTTATGCAAGCTTATCTATATGATTGACTTGAAATAATCTAAACGCGTAAATCGGCTTATAATAATTCAGTGTGCTATATTGAGAGAGGGATCAGTCCCTTCCATAGAGGTGGATTTACTGTAGAAACCACCCACATGATAATATTTGAATGTCATTGATTTCACAATCCCGTGCAAATAGCGTTACCTTAAACGTCATCGAAACAACCTATACAGCTATTCAAATAAAATAATAAACTAGTGATTCTGAAATAGAAAGCTGTGCATTCTGTTACAGGAAAAAAGTACACGCGTTTGAATTTTTAATTTTCCTTCCATTTCATTATAGTATAGAAAAGAAAAGAATTGGAGTCAGTGAACAGTACGGTCTCGAATTTTTGGCCATAAAATCCGTATTAAAACTTTTTTGGATAGGAACTTCACACACACGTCAGAAGTAAAGTTCTTAGACGCTCCAAAGATAGGTAAGGTTGATGGAGATTGCGAGGAAATACATTCAGTTTTGTACCCAAACATCAGGATTAAACATCAGGGCCATTTACAAATGAGCTAACTGTAAATGAACGCTCGACAAAATGAGTGCATGGACGTATCTTGCAGTTATATTGCCAGCAGTGTCCAAGCAGTAGGTGTCAAAGCGGTTTCTTCTTGTAGTAATCTCTCTGCAGACAAATGGGATTGGATTAATTTTGAATAAATTCGTTCTTACCATTGGACCCTCGTCTCAAGGGAGAGGTAGTGGCTGTTATATCCAGCCGTGCGGTGAAGTGCTGGGTGGCTTGCGGGGGGGGGGGGGGGGGGGGGGGGGCACGAGAGGCGAGCTGCCCGGGCCAGTGCGCGTTGGCGCGTGGCCGGCAGTCGCGAGCAGGGCGACCTTGACACGCCCCCCCCCTCTCCCGCCACAGCCAACTTGGTGCAACTTCCGCGCCCGCGTCCTTCGCCTCCCCGCACAAACAGCGACGCTGCTGGTGGCGGCGACTCCGGTTACGGCCGGCGGTAATCGCCCCGCAAACTTCCCACAAACGACGCGGCCCCGCCCCCGCCCCTCTCCCCCATCCCACCCCCGCCTGCGCGGCTCGTCGCGCTTAATTCGCCTTTGCGCGCGGGAAAATTTCCGACTTCTTTATGAGCGGAGTCGGCCTGTGCAGTCAGCCGTTGCGACTGCCTCCGTTCTGGAACCACATTGCCTATCTCCCTTCCTTCCGCGCGCCCGCCCGTCGCTTATTGTTCTTCTCCGCGGTGGCAGTCTTCTTATTTGGGAGTAATGGGCCCGTGGAAACGACTGACGCAGTGTCTTGACATTGGGCAAATGGCTGTCACAAAGAGACGTTGTATTTTGGACCCGCGAATAAAATGTCTCTAATTAAGTTGAAAATGTGCAAGAATACGACTGTTAGAAAAAATATTTCTTTGAGTGCTATAACATGGAAATGACTTGTTTGGAGTTTCATTTCTGATGGATTTTAATGGAAGGGTGAAGTGCTAAGTACCGGTTTACAGGAGATAGTTTGGCGAGAAAATGAATTAATCGGAAGTCTCGTAAAGAAAGAATGTGGGTATATATATATATATATATATATATATATATATATATATATATATATAATGTGTGTGTGTGTGTGTGTGTGTGAGAGAGAGAGAGAGAGAGAGAGAGAGAGAAACAGAGAGAGAAACAGAGAGAGATTGTAAAAACAGTATAAACCGCTTCATTCAGAATGTACGTAAATGATTTCTGTTGAGAAACATAACATGCTTCCCTGAACTCTGCACTGGCGAAGATCACGATGTTTACGTAAATTGTGCGGATTGCCTATGAATTACGGCAAAGACCGTGCAAAGACACTATTTGCATTTTCTAGTGCTTTCAGGTGTAGCAGTTAAACGCGATTGCGTGTGCCGTTTCTATTCATGCTTAATTCACCCTGGAAGGAATATTGCGCCCTTGTTTCGTGGCCAAAGCTAATCATTTCGATATGATTAAAGTGCACGTGCAAAGCCAAGTGGCCCTCGTCTCCTCGCTTGCTGTCGATAATTGGAAACTGCAATCATCTACTTGCGGCTTACAGAGTGCTTTTTGCAATCTGGCATTCTGGGTGGTATGAAAATGGGACATTTTAATAGCATATAATTTTCTTCATGTGATGCAAAACATATATGTGCACGAATACCTATACACCCAGATTTATATTTTCCATAGATATATTCCTTTTAAGTTGTATTTGAGTTAATTTCATAAAGATTACGAATACAACTACTAAATTATTCCCCGTAGTTTCTCTGCGGATTTAACAATCACAGTTTCCTCTGATTGTTTTTCGTCTCGTTCTTTTTAACGTATCCATAAATTTTGGTTTGAAGGACACAAATGTCATAACAGTGTGGCTTATTTTGAACAGTCAAAAGTATTTAATCAATGTTTTATCGCACATACAATATAGTAGCCGTTACATGTTATTATCTTACTCAACTTTTAATTATATCTTTCTATTAGAACATTGTTTTTTGCCACTTTTACAGTATTTTGTCTCTTTAACTCATTATAAACCAAGTGTATGTTACCTCTTATACTTTTCTTACAAACTTATGATCACATACACATCTCGCAGTCATCATCTAATTGTTGTTATTTATTTCGTTTCTGTACCCACACTTATTTCAAGGACAGTCTACCCTCTAATTGGAGGCGGCTCTTGCCTCTTCCACTTGCCGTGTTTAAAAAATTGAGATGAAACTGCATCAAAACTCATCTAAGAGCGTCTGAACTGCCTCTCCTCGACGTGCGCTAGAAACTACGAGAAACATGAGAACTACAGCGCACACATTGTTAATTGCGGCAATTAGTAGCCACGCTGGCACTAAGTGCGATTGTCTCGTAGATGAATTGCCTTCGGTAGTATAGCAACTCCCACAAGCTTTATGCAAAAATGTGGTTGGGCTCGCGATTAACGACAGCGGTTAGCGGATAATTATCTTTAATTTTTCATGTACGAGATGCGGCAAAAACTATGTAATTTAATACCAAAATTGTCATTAAGATATTCTTAGAATGATATTAAGATTTTTGAATCAGGTATTTTTTTTAAAATACAAAAGTACTTCTTGCCACAATATACTTTTCAATTAACGTGAACGTCTTTTCTCAACCGATATGCTCCTATTTTCGATTTTCTCTCTCTCTCTCTCCTTCTCTCTCTCTCTCTCTCAAATAATACAATTCTCTTATCACGGCCGTATTACGTTTCGACATAAAGTTAATTCCACTAAAATGAGGTGTTTTACTAAGAAATAACCTTTCAATCAGGACATTTAGTGGTAAATAATTTCCATTATCTACCTTTTATGTATTTTGCACTTTCCTTCTCTCGCTTTGTCTCTTTTTCCTTCCTTCTCTTTTCTCTCGCCCATTGTTGATATTGCGCCTTCCTTTACTCAAACAAATCGTTTATTGGAAGAAACATATGTTAATAATGTTAATTATACCATATGCGGATCATCTCACAAGGTTAATTTGACTGTTGCAGTATTACTTAACTGTCAGATCAGCAATAACTTTCTGTAGGAATGTATTAAATTACAAGATATTGATCGAAGCTTTCAGAGCACTTTGTGACTTCATTTTCACTGCGTTCTGGTCTTGATTATTTTCCGAAAACAATTTTAATCGTGAAAAGTTCTCCAAGAAAATCTTAAATATGTATGAGGCCTTACAATCTCACAAGAGACATCAGTATGCACGTTCAGTCCCCTGCGGCTCCTTGAAAAACATGGCAACGATACTCGGGGTGCTGACGGCGGGCAATGCAGGAAGCTGCGACGACACGGTGCCACGGCGGCGCCCGGCCGGCCCTGCGACGGCCGTCACCGACGCCATGATTGATCGTCGCTGCCCGCCCCGCCCCGCCCCGCCCCGCCCCGCCCCGCCCGGCCGCGCCGCGCCCCTTCACCACCTTCGCCCCGGCGCCCTGGCGGACCCGCCCATGAATAATGCAGGCTTTACATTGCGCTTTCGACGCGCGAACACATTCATTGGAATCGTTGATTGGGCGCTCCTGCGGGAAAACGCACGGCGTCCCCAGTCCCCCCTCCCCCGCCGCCATCGCTCACGTCCTCACCCGCTTGCCCCCGTTTTTCCCCCGCCCTCACCCCTCGCTGGCTGCGCTCGGACCGCGCGGAAACGGAGCGGCCGGGCCCCTGCTCCGCCGTTGTATGAACGCCCCGAGTAAATAGATTTATTTCTGCAGTCGGCGCGTCGCACGCCTCTGCCTCTAGGGAGCGTGGCAATACGCCATTTGCCAGCTGCCATTGGATGCGAAATGGAACAATTTGCCAGGTTACGATGGACAAGTACTAAATTTATATGTATGACTAATGCGCCATGTCTATTCATGGGTAAAAACGTAACGTAAGATCAGAACCAATAGGTCTTTAATAAAAATCATCTTCCTTTTGTCTCGGTTTTCGTAGTACATCCTATCTATAAGTATGTCCTATTAGAAAAGTAACAAACAAAATAATAGATTGGAGCAACAGATATAAAGGATAGTTGAGATGTTGGTCAGAAGAAATGATAAATGTTTTCTAACCTAGCCCAATAATGTAGTGCGAGTAATCTAGAAGGCTTAAGAAATGAGCGTGACATTGTCTCAATTACTGACTTTTCCCTTTAGAGATAGGCACGTGAATCCCATTGTTGTTTATTCAGAGTATCAATCTTCGAAGATTTTTCTAAGTTTAATCTTGAAAATCAACTGTAAAATGTCTCTAAAGAAAATTGAATTTTTAATTGGATTTCCACTTGCACAACTTTAAATCCAAATTATTTGAATCTAATTAATTGACTCTGTGACGAGTAACAAATATAATATTATACTTACCTAGATTTAAAAAAATATTAAGCGAATGGCGAAATAAAAATCGACGCAATATATTTCAATATTGTGACTCCCATGCTACGTCAAATTTTTGTTGAAGCTTGTTATGCAAAACCGACACATGCACAAATCGAAGTTCTATTCAAAATGTGTGATAGAATGAATTACTAGCTATTAAATGTACTTACCCGACAGGATTTTAATTATAGATTTTCGCAGCATTATAGATTTTTTAATGCACGTAGTGACCAAATTGTATTAATTACACACGAAACTGTGGTAGCCGCATTTTTACTAATGCTTTTGTTCGTGCGAATTTGTCGAAAGTGATCCTCTCTGTTGAAAAGTAGTCGTGATATAAATATGTTTCTGATCAAATCAAATTTAAAAAAGTTGCGTTTAAATTAGCCACAATTGTTTCTTGATAAATATTGTCGATATTTATCGTCAATAGCTGCGTGTTCAAGCGGCGGTCATCGGTTGCTCACCCGTGAGCTGTGAACGCCAGAGTGCCTTGGAATGTAAATCCATTCTGTGCATGATTGAATGCTTAGATAAATCTTATGACGAATAATGCATATTACATGCCTTGCCGTTAACGTACTTTCGCTAATCGCTTGACAAGTAGAACTTGGCACCGTTTTGCACCAGATAACATATGGTTAGGTAACGTTGTATAAAACTTTTTAACGAATGTTGGTATTGTTCTATCCATACATTATTTTTCTTCGTCTTTTTCTTTTCAAACTAATTGAACAGTGTCTGTGAAAATTCGTATAATGGCATATCAAAGAAGAAAGTTTACACCAGCTATAATCCTTCTATACGACAATTCGGGAAACGAATGAACGTCATGCAGGGCGAAGACATTGCAGTATATAGTGATGAGGCCATTTAGAAATGAGTTAATTGTAAAGGATCGCACTGACAAAGTGAGTGTATGAACACGACTTGGTTATGTTGGCATTAGTGGCCAAGGAGAAGCTATCAAAGTGGTCCCTTCTTAGAGTAATCTCTCTCTATCATCGAGAGCACCGGTGGTTGAAAGATTTCCGATTTAATCACGAGTAGATGCCGAAAATGTTTCATAAGTGCAGCTTCAGCCTGCTTTTGGTTCCTGGAGTGTTTCCTGGCCTGGTTTGATTCCTGGCGTTCATAGTTTTGCCTACTGGGACCAATTTTGTAGCTCGAAGTATCTAACGAAAGGTTTGTGATATTTCCTGGAACCCCTCCAGGTGAAGGCAGAAACAGCGCTCAATACGATAGTTAACGAACGCGTGTGATCCTTTCTGGTCCCTGCCGTACTCCCATTCTCATTGTTATGGTTGTGCGAAGGGAGCATCACGCTCTTTATGTAGCCCATTCTCCATTGATGTAGAAGAACGAATTGTAGATCTAGAGATACACCTATCAATTACTGGATCCCGTGGTTCTATGCTTCAAGGAAGTTTACTCGAAATTAATAAATAACACATAAGTAAATACGTTAATTAAGCACGTAATAGTTTTATCAAAATATGTATACATACAGTGTTCTGTAATTACCAACACCATCCAACTGTAATCCAACAACATTTAATGTGGACTATCATCATTGTTTGAGAAAGTTTCATGAAATGAGTTTCCCGCGTAAAGTTTTCGTTTTTGAGAACCCCAGTCTTTGCTGCTTCCGGGAACGCAATCCCTATATTGAGCAGGGCGCCGTGCAGAGCAGGCGTGCAGAGCAGCCGTGCAGAGCAGCCGTGCTCCGTTGAGTGGCTGAGGAGGAGCGGTCGCGTGGTCGGCGCGATTTTCCTGCTTCGAGTCGCGCGGTTCGCCCGCTCCGTCGGTGTCGGGCCCGTCGCATCGAATCTTCTCGCTGTCGCTCTCTTCTCCTTCTCAAAGCGGCGCAGTTATAGGGCGGGCCTAGTTACTGCGTGCTGTTCTGGATTACGCGCGCGGAAGCGGCAATGAAGCGTGGTTTTCTTCCAAACGGAAATATTCGACACATTGCACGACACAATTGATTGTAAACGATAAGAGTCTTGGTTTTGTGTCATGGCCCTTGAATAGAAATGGAGGATTTGCATGTAGTGTGCAACATTATCCTATAAAAATATTTTTTCCATGTCCGACCAGCCCCCCGCAGCCCCACGATACGACCCCTTAGATCACATCTAACTGAGCAACCTGCTGTCGAACGCGTCGCCTTGGCATAGGGCATGTGCAGATGATGTTCTAGAGACACAAGACGACACCTCAACGATTGTCTCGACCTTTGGTGTTCTCTTCATTATGGACCCAAAGTTTAACTGACCACTCCTGGCCTCTGAGTGCGCGCCGATCGTAAACTATATATCATTGACTTAGCTGATGGTGTGTAATATACATGCTACTGTCATGTCCTTTTAGATGCATTGCGTTTTGGGTATGTGATCGGTAGTGGTCGTAGGTAAATTATTGTAAACTCATTAGAAACAAAGCAGTTCGCAAAATGGTTTCTACGGCCATTACCAAGTACAACTTGTTGCCATGTTGTCTTACAAGGTGATTCTGTATCTGTTCTCTACCACCGGTGAAGATATGTCCAAATGTGGAACAAAGTATTTTTCTTTAAAAAACTCTTAAAAGTAAAATATTATATTATCCGCTTTATTATGAAAAACTCTCTACGAACGTTGACAAAATAAGCATACATTTGAACATATACCTCAAAGAACGAATAATGAAATAATATGAACAATGTCTTAACAAATCTTCGGTTATGTCATTCTGAAACTTAGAAAGATATACTAAACATCTGTAATTTGGGTATACGTTACCAACGTGTCTCATCTTTGTCATCCAAATGCCACCATTCTGGACACTACAGGACCGAATGTCAATATGCAGCTCTGCTGAAATTTCAGACTGTCAGTGGAATTACGGGCCGTCTGGTCCCCTTTACGTGTTTTGTGCCCTCATTTTTAATGACATGCATTATTCATATTATTATAAGAAGCTTCTTTCCACTTGCACATTGACTACTCTTCGCTTACATTTGACCCATGAATGTAACATTTGAATGTTGTTTCCACAACTTGATTGTTCGTGGCTCTTGGTCATATGGTACTATAGCCTCCATTATTTTTTGGTAATTTTCTTTCCAATGTTGGAGAAAGTTAAAGAAGAAACGCGAGTTTGCAAAAAGATTCACGAAAATACTGTCAGTTTTATTTGACAGATTACGCAGTGTAGAGACGTTCCCACGCGAAGTGCATATTATAACGTCACCTTTCGAGACAAAGACGTATTGGGTATTCTTGGCGCAGTTAAATTGAGAATACTAAAAATAGCGAAATGTGTAAGATCTTCAACACGCCATTCTTAATGCGCAACTTTATCTCTTAAGCATACTTGAAGGTGGCGTGTGTGTCACGTACCTATTAAAGATTTTGAGCAAGTTAATAACAAAGTCACATATCAAATATAGAATAAGATATAAACGCCAAGAAATAAAAAAGAGCTCTTTATTTCCTCTGATGGTGCACGTTCATTATTTGAGCTAAGGCTCGATATTTTATTTATAAATAAAAATGAACGTGTAAAGACATTCAGAACGTTTTAAACATACGTTCTCTTGATGAATGTAATCTTATGGAAGTGAAAGGGGTTAGCAATGAAAGGTAAGAGAATTAGGAGCCAAAACCTGAATTTGCAAGATACTTTTTAATGCATTTATATAATTTCCAAACCAAATATATTTATGATTTTAAACAAGCTAATGCGCGTCTAAAGCCTCAACGGATATTTTTTAGTTATAATGTATTAAATAATTTTACCTCCATTTAATGGGTGACAAAACATTTACATCTAAACATGAAGCGTTAGTGAATGTATTGCTTTTAGTTGATCTCGCATAAAACTGTGAACACGCGCAAATACATTGAATAGGCTGTGGAACGGGCGTTGCGGTGGCCGAAGCCTGCGGGCTTACGCGGCTGGCCTGGCAATGTGCGATGGAATCCGCGCGTTCGCTCGGCCGGCGCTGTCCGCGATTTCGGCGATGGGCGCATGCGAGGCTGCGCTGCGGGCCGCTGAGCCGAGTCGAACCGAGCCGAGCCGAGCTGAGCTGAGCCAGTGTGTTGTGTGCGCAGGAGGAATGCGGGCGGAGTGAGCCGGCTGCCTAGCATGGTCCGCGCCCCTGCTCACCGCTGTTGACACTGAGTAAGTCAACGCGCCCGCAGGCGCGCAGCTACGCTCCCCCTCTACCTTCTCAACGCTCTGTTGGCGCTCCGCCCTTTATCCTTGGCAATCCACTCCACCCTAATTCAGTCCCATCCTATCCACATCGAGATCTGCACTCATCCAAATTCAATCCGAGCCTAATACACCATACCCTGATCCTCTCCATCTTCGTCTTCCCTATCCTAATACTCGTCTCTTTCCTTATCCCAAACCGATTATTTCTTTTCGTTCAACTTGTTCATGAATTCTGTCACTTTCTTTCTGTCTCCGTTTTCATCCTCTTCCATTGCTACCTCCACCTCTTCTCCACCTCTCCTCGACTTCTCTGTATTCCTTCCCTTCCTTCCAGTTTCTCCGAGATCATGCATTTAACACACTCCCTTCAATATAATTGCGCTTTTCGTTACACGACTCTAATCCTACTAAAATTCAGTTTCCTGATCCTCGTGTCTGCTTCATCGTCCTTTGATGTCCCTCAAGGTATTGGCAAAATAGTGAATCAAAATTACTTTGTTTATGAACAAATAACTTGAAGTACGTAATTTCAGAGAAACCTATGCTCTCAGAATATTAGCACCCTTTGAAACCCATCTGAGTTTCGTTCCTTTTCCTTTACCCTCTTCAATTTTCAGTAAATATTCCTTAAAAAGCACTGAATTTGTTCTATAAATGTTCCAACAATTTGTGAATCCTCAAAATGATATTTTTGTGTGATTCGCTCAGTCGTAAATAAAAAATATTTGGGGCAAATAAATGTTATTTAATTATTAAATTCCACGTTTGAGATACCTATTTATTCTACAAATTCTTTACATTTTTTTTTCTTTTTATCACTAAACATACTCGAGCCCTGAATCAGTTATGTCTGCTTATGCACCGTAGCATACCTTCCGCCTGTAGCTCTTTTTCCTCAACATGTGCTCCAGAGTAGTAGAAGTCGGCGGCGGCGGCGGAGGGTCTCTACGGCCAGGTGCGATCGTCGCCATCGCCGCCGCCGTCGTCGACGTGGCCAAGTTGGGCCATTAGGGCGCCACCGGGCGAGTTATCGGCGCTAGATTACGGCGTCCTTCCCGCCGCCTTCCTGTCTGCCTCCTCCTCTTCCCCGGCTTCCGTTCCCACTCCTCGGCGTTTGGCCGACGACTCCCTACTCTGTGTCCAATTCACCTCGCCCGCCCCGCCGTCCACCACGTCTGCACTTCCCTGTGCAGCGTCCCGATGCTCCGTTGGGTCTCTGTGCTTGATTCGCGCATGTTTTCATGAGCTCTCTTTTCACTATCTATGAGCGGAGAGGAGTTTTGTTACTTCAACATCAGTACTGTCAAATAAAACCTGTAACTCTCCTCTTACACACACACACACACACACACACACATACACACACACTGCACTATCACTCGTGCCTGTAGATCACTCGGGAGCTTAGAGTTTGCCTCGGTTGTGGTGGAGATTCCTGGAAGTGGGAAACCAGAAACCGACGTGTAGATCGGCCTCGGATGTTACGTCGCACCGCGGAGGGCTACCGCTAACGCCCGGAAGATAACATGCACTACGCCTACGAAATGAATGTCCACAGTATTTGAAGCGATCGGAAGCGCAAAATAATTATTCAGACGGGAGATGTGGGGGCCACTACTCTAATCCTTGTGTCGTGGCGCCAGCGAACCGACGCAGCCCCTCCACCCCCCAGTGTCCACAACGCTCGCCGCGCGTGAGGCGTGAAAGGGCGCGCTGAGGGGGGGGCGGGGGCGAGGGCGGGCGCTGCTCGAGTTGGCGCGCTATCGAAAAACAATCGCCTCTAGGAGAGACCAACTTCCTGTGCCCGCGGCGCGGCGGCGGAGGGAGAGGGTGGAACGGAGGGTCCGCAAAGCGCGCCAACTTCCCCCCCCCCCGCCGCTCGGCGCCGCCCCCCTCCGCGCCCGGCCAGGCAGCCCGCGGGCCGATATGGGCCAAAAGTCGTGTGCAGTGGGCGAAACAACCAATGCCTAAGACAACCAAAGATCATTAGCGACAATTTAACAACAAACAAACATTACTATAATATACACAAATTTTAACGTTTTTAAATGTAATGTTTACATACATCTTATAATATTTTTGCTAGTGGTTTTTTTAGAAACGTGTACAATTGGCTTTAACATTGGTTACTTTACATAAAACATTAGTTACTTTATAGAATTAGAGAACGCTTCTTTGGAATGCTACGGTATTGACTATTCTCATACTCCTAGCCTTGCAGTAACGTAAAACATTCCTGTCTTAAGTTGGGGCTTATGGTAATGATAGTGTGACGTCATGGATACTCACAGCGAACGCAGACACGAGCTTTCATATAACAAATATTAATTTACAAGGAAAACTCAACAAATATTTACAATGAATTTACACTTTACCCCTTAATCCCACTTAATCCCTTACCCTAGCTCTGATAGACCTGCTATCCCCTGATCGCGGGAGCGATCCCAACCCGATTGATGATCGCTTTCAATTGTGGCACTCGCCACTCCTACATCTGAAGCGCGCACAAAGCCAAGCTTTCGTGACCGGAGGTCACCCTGGGACACAAAGTCCGTACCAGCGTACCAACTGATGGTTTGCCTCGATCGCAGGAACGATCTTACCCGATTGATAATCGGCGTGAGTCGTGGCAATCATCCACTCCCCACCTCGGAGCACGCACACAGCATCGCTCCCACGTGACCGCAGTCACCCAAGGACACAAAGTCCTCCGAAAGCTCGTCAACACGTGATTTCCCTCGCGAGCCCTGCTCGCCGCTGCACCGTCTTGGCGCCAAGTTTTTGTGCAACTGCACGAGGTTCTCCCTCTGTCTCCAGAACCCAGAACCCACCCACTGGCTCTGTGCACTCCCTTATATACTCGAGGCTCACGTGATCTACTACGTCACGCCGCCTCCCCAGCGCCCTTTTGCTTGCCATGAGGTTTGGGTCTCCGTTCCTTAAGACTGGAGGACTCCAAAGCCTCGTGTCTCCCTTTGCCGCGCTGCTGGCTATTAGGAAAACCCCTTCTCTCTCTCTCCTGTGGCGAGGCGATTTCCTGTTACCAATCCCTTACCACGCCTCCCCAAATAGCTGCCACGAGATTCGCTCGCTAGTACGTTACAATATGGTGCACGTACTAGCGTACGTTTATTTGAGTTTTGCTTTCCTGTCAGATAGATGGAGAATAATTTTCGAATAGACAGATATTACTTAGTTTACTGTAATTTGATGTAATTCTTGTAATGACTACTAGTGCCCTGGGGGAACAGGGAGCATACGAAGTAGAGAGATATAGAAGACAAAACTATCAAGAATGGCATATATCGTGAATGTTAATGGGAGGCTATGTTTTAATTCGCCTTTTTCGCACAGTTTCCATCGGGATGTAAAGAATTGGAAAATCAAGAAACATTATGGAGATTTTTCATTTTCTTTTTAGGACAGTTATGTCTTATATGAAAACTATTTTTATTTTAACTATGACAAGTTGTGGTAAAATCGAGAAATCTATTAAAACTTTTTTCCCGTAAAGTGGTTTACTTAAAGTTCAGTTCATCCTAGAGTTCCAAAATCGGATATCAGTTTACTAATTATATTGAATATTAAAATGATTTTAAAACTGCCTTTGTATACTAAATGTTTTGGTATGCCCTATTAATTATTGAAAAATATTTTGAATGTTTCCTGTTGGGGGGTCAACAGTTTTAGAAAATTACACAGACCTTTTGAAGCTCACAACCTGTATTTATGAGCTAAGGTTTTTGTGAACGTTAAGTTCAAAGTTATTGCGAAAGTTTTGAAAAAAACGACGTTCTATGTGAACCTGGTTCCACTTCGATGGTAAGATAAGCCTGATATTTCATGTATAACCTCAATCCAGAAATAAATTGGTATAAATAACACCGAAACGACTTTTTGTAAATTCATTAACAAAACATCGTAATCTAAACGTTCCTAAACTTACGAGTCCCGATATTTTTAAGGTGCGGATTAAACAGTTAAGTTTTAAACAAAAAGAAAAGTGAAAAAATATTTTAGGAAAGAAAACGTTGCTTTCGGGAAAGAAATTGAGATGCGAAACTTACTGTAAGCTTATCCATATCAGTGCATACCCATAACAGTGGATAGACGAATAAAAATCGACGTTAAATTTGACGTTAATTGATAAATTAGCTAGACTTGGAAATTCTGCAATCACTTGAATTTGTTTAGACGTAAAGCTTTTTTAGGCTTAATGGGTATCGTTTTCCGTTCTGAAGTTAAGAAAGTGTAGGTAAATGATTTCATTTACAATCGTATTTTATGTTTTTTTAAATTTGGGTTTTATGTATTACGTTTATTATTTAAAATTTTGTATATATATATATATATATATATATATATATATATATATATATATATATATATATATATGTAAAGAAAGTATATTTTCTTTATTCTAAACATGTCGTGATTCCCAACCTTGGCGCGTGGTTAAGAGTGGTTACGCGTAGTTGAAACTAAGGACCGCCAGAGGGAATGAGTGGGACGATTGTTGAAAAATATTGAAATTTAAGTTATTAAAGTAAGTGTAAACAGAGAAGCGGTTAGTCAGCTTTAATTGTCGTTTCTCTGTTTACAGGTAAGTTTACAATTTGTTTAGGTCAAATAGTCTTTGTTAATAATGTTAATGTTATAATATTATATTAAATAATGTTAATAGACTTTGTAAATGATTGTTCATAAAAAGGAATAAAACTCTGTTTACAGGGAAACAAATTTTACATATATATAAAATTTAAAAAATTAACATTAAAAATGTTCAATATAGCAGGTTCATTTTATTTCTTTAATTGGTATCGACATTTTAATGTTTTTAGTGTTAAAATGCTTGCTTTGAAATTGCAGGGAGTTTTTTATGAGCTTTTTCGATCTAATTTCGAACCACTGCAATTGGGAGATTGGGATGTGCTCGCGCCGCCGTGGTGCACCTGGCCACATTTCACGCCCCCACCCCACCCCTCCAGCCCCGACTCTTTACTTCCTTCCTTATCCCAACTCACTCCCTGTGGCTCCTCCCCTTCTGCGAGCCCCGCCTCCGTCGCCACTGCCGCCGAGTTGGCAAACTCGTGGCCCTCAGTCAACAGCAGAGGAGAACAATGCGTCCCCGCCCCCGTCGCTGCCTCTACGGGCACCTCCACCATCGCCGACTCCACTGCCGCCGCCATCTCTTCCTCTGCCACCCACGCCCCCGCCGCCACCTCTGCCTCCTCCATCTCTGCCAGCATCGCCTTCACGAGCGCCGCCGCTGCCACCGCCTCCGCCTCCGCCGCCGCCGGCGCACGGCCCCACAGGAAGTATTTGCTCGATAAACAGCACGCGTAGGGGTGGCGCGGACGGGATGAAGAGGTAGGAGACGACGCGTGAGAAGGCAGGTGGACCCCGGGGCGCTGGAGGGGCGCTACACGCGGCACGTGGCGGCTACGCGTGGCCAGCGAAGCTCTGGAACAGCTTGTTGCCTTGTGCGCTCAGCGTTCGACGATTTATCGATCTAAACCTCTTGAATGCTCTTAAGGCCTTCATGTCTCTCCTGTTCTACATCGCTTTAGCTCCAGCTTCTTGCTGGTCTACTTAGGTCTAGTATTCGTTTAACATACACGTTTGCTTTTGCATTCAATAAGTTAAAATCAGTGTTTTCCAGACCAGGAACAACTTGCATGTTATTTTCCGCGACGGGACATATCGGACATTTTCAGAGATCAATCATTATTCGGTATACATTTTATTATAAAGAATATTATGCTACTTATAGTGCTTGGCTTTCATTCTCAATAAGAAATAACAAAAATGATTTGCAAAACTGGTTTTCGTGTTTTAACCGGTCTCTTGATGTGACATGACATTTGACGTAAATTTCTCATTGAAAGTGCTGATTATAAATACCATTCTTTAGGCAATTTACATTTAAAGGTGATGGTACTTAAAACGTAATTTCGTTTATCTTGAGCAATGCTGGCATCTCTTAATACTACACGGAAATGTACATCATACCAGCAATCTTCCGCTGACATCTTTGTTCTAACTTTGTTCTCTTCCTCGAGCGGCGAATCTTCGTCGGAATGAGCCTCGCTGATGTTTTTATCGCTGTGAATCCTTACAGCTGGATATCTGTCTTGACAGGAACGCTTTATTGGATTTAAAAAGAATTATAATATGTCAGTTGAAAGCTGAATTTGGAGCGATAATATTTCACAATATTTTCATAATTCTAAAACACGATTGTAAGAAATCTTATATTGTGCTACTCCTGTACTCAAACGTATGACGTCACGCCAGTCACTTGAGAAATATTTCTATCACATAACCATATGTTAAAATGTGTTCATTAAATTTCGAATATCGATATGCATCGAATTTTTTAAAAAGATATTTCGTGACTGATTATGAAGAACATCAGTTTTTTGGAAGAAATATATCATACCTGTTAGAACGCAGAAGTCTGGAGAGTTGTGAAACAGTTGCTATAGTTGGAGAGTCTGGCAAGGATATCTAACGCAGCTGTCGAGCAGTTTTTATTACATTTCTTGCATTTCGCTACAAGTTATTGTCGACGATTTGACTGTTTGGTCCCTTAAATTTAAGCTTTTGTACACTGTATATATGGCGTAGTAACTTGTGGTAACATTTTCATTCAGGTTTGACATACTCTTGCTTTCAAATACCATGCACTATTAATAATTATTCTGAGTTTAATACATTCATAATAGAAGTATTTTGAGAAGACTTGACGTGTATCAGACACAAGAAAACATTTTAAACACTTAGTTTGATCAGCAAAATTCAAATGACTTTTTAATTACATTGTTGTGATCTAAATGTTCCTACGATTCGCTGCTCTCTAGTTTCTCTGGGGTATTAAAAATAAATGGTAAAATCACTCTCTCCATTTATTAAAAGTTAATGTAAATAAGAGGTATTTTCAATGAACCTCTGTGTTCTGAAGAAATTCACTGATTCATCATCATTATTCATTAATTCAGCTCTCTTTATAAATACCCCTGATGCATATTTTCGTACAGAATTTCAAACGACGTATCTTTGTAAACTCCACCTCATGTCCATTTAAACTTAAATAATTGATAACTCCCCAAAACAATGAAGAACATTGAATCAGTTTGAAAGTTTTCGGTGATTTTCGAATTGTATTTTTGGAGCTGCATAATATTCTTTCCCATCTAATGTGGGTCCAGCACAGTGCAACTCTAATTCACTCGTAAACGTTTACCTGCCATGAGCAATATTTTTCTGCCGTTCTTGAATCGCATTACGTATTCACGCGGGGTGTGACGGACCACGGATGCGTGGCTCAGCGCCGCTCTGCCTGCCGCATTCGCTGGTCCCCGCTCCCGCTCCCGCTCCCGCTCCCGCTCCCGCTCTCGCGCCCGCCCCCGCGCCGCCGCCGCCCGCCGGCAGAGGCCGCTTATAAATCCAAATTTAGCGCCGGCCGGGGCTGCGCCCGGCTCCGTGTCCCGGGCGAGCAACACCTCCGCCCCGCCGCCCACCCGATCGCCTCTTGTTTTTTGGTCGCGTGCGTTCGCGGAAACCGCTGGGCACTGTGCTGGGAGCAGGGGCCGAAGGACGGTGGGAGAAGAGTCGGCAAAGAGGCTGAATTAATTCGGTCGAGATAGGTTGGGCGGTTGTAGTAATAGGCAGATATGGGCGGTATAACGTTTCAGATACAATTCAAAAGATAGAATTCGCTGTGAGTCGATGAGTTGTGAAAAATTGTGAATTGCTAAAATGCAGTAATAGAGAAAAAATGTTGTACCTCATGGTAAATGTATGAAGTGCTTATGATCAAAATAAACATTTTGAAAGAATCTTACTGATATTATATTGAACTTACTTCGAATGTTGAAGTACTGACCTGTGAAACGTTGCGACAGAAAGGTAAATGTGGAGAGAACTGATAAAAATGACTTAAGGAAAAATACGTTCGGAGCTGGTGGTCGGGAGAAGAAGTGACTGAGTCTGGAACATGGGTGGAGAGAACATGCATGAGAAAAAAGGGGAAGAATTTAATTTAGACAATGGCTATGTGCAAAAAAAAGAATATGGGCGCACTGGATTAGCATTACGAGATTGGAAGAATTCCAAAAAGGTCGAAATGAACGAGGAAAGAGGGCGTTGGAGATGAAAAAGAAAGAACCAGGAACCAGGGAAAAGATTGTAGGTTGCGTCCTGAGAGTTGGAGAAGAATCCGTGTGTGGGAGTGCGCATTGTCAGAAAACATAGTTATCGGGCCAAAGGCTGGGAAGAGGGAAGAGAGAAGAGAGTTGGAAGGAGGACTGGAGAGGAGAGGCAACCGGGAACGCGGGGGAGCGGCAGGTGTACAGGCAGGCGATGAGGCGATCGGCCGGGCGTGCGAGAGTTCTCCCCAGCGCACGAGACCACGCTGCTTTTTTGCTGCGCGACACGGCACAGACGGCGCGGCGCAGGCACGACGAGCGTTCAAATCCCAGCCGGCGGCTGCCAGCGCAAAAACAGGCGCCGCTGGCTGAAACGGCGCGGCGAGGCGAGGGGGCGGGGGAGGCCGTGGGCAGCGCAGCGTGGGCGTGGAGGGCCGCAGGTGCACAGCTGGAGGCCACCTGTCGGGCATCGCGGGCGGATATCGAGCGAGGGACAGGACAGCGCGACCCGGTGTGGGGAGGTTGGGGAGGCGGGAAGGCGGGGACGGAACGGGGTGAGGGCGTGGACGAAGCGGGGCTTAGCGGGGCGGGGCGGGCGGGACGGAGTCGGACGGGGCGGAGCGGGGTGGTGCGGGTCGGAGCGGGGCGGATCGAGTCGGTGCGGGACAGCGTCATCTGATCGAGCACTGACCGGGGGCTGAGCAGCGACGTCGCTGGCATGAAGCGGGGACGGAGCGGTGTGTTTGGAGAGGGACAGAAGGTGAGGGAGGGGTGGAGATTCGCACAGTGCTCCTTCCCACGCCGCCCCGACGTGCCCCGCGCGCGCCGCCGGCTGCAGACCTGCCGGCGCTTCCATGTGATGAAATGACGGAGAGCTGCATGCACAGCTATTCCCTGTTTAATTTACCCCTCCTCTTTTTTGCCTCGTGGCCGATAGCAAGCGGTGCTTTAAGTGAGAAAAATATAACATCAAATCACATTGACTGCTTCCAGTCAATTTCACAAATTTGACACGTGCAATAGGAAGGAAGAAGGAAACTAATGTGCCATCGTCCGTGTGGTAGCAGATTAAACATGTCATTTAGTATTCGCTCTCAGATTAAGCTTTGCTTTAAAACAACAGTGGCGTACGTTTGTTGTGAAAGTGACAAGATAATAGTAAACCGCAATTATTTTTACTTTCTCGCTACCGCTTACGCCTTAGAGAGAAATTTGTGTAATGCTGCGGAGAAGAGCGACGACATTTTGGCAGAAAAACTCATTGCCGGGCCCTACTAAACGAAAAACTGGATAAATTCAGTTGCCAAATGCAGCAAAAAATCCTAACACGTGGTGTAGCAAGAATCCATATTTTGTGGTTCCTCGATATCGCAATATAATTAACGGCAAAACATATGTCCGTCTGTCTGTCTGTGAACTGCTAGTTAAATCCAGGGCCTTTGGGTGCCTTGCCTTTTTCTGACACCCGCCCCGGACACCCGCCCCGGACACCCGCCCCGGACACCCGCCCCGGACACCCGCCCCGGACACCCGCCCCGGACACCCGCCCCGGACACCCGCCCCGGACATCCGCCCCGGACACCCGCCCGGACACCCGCCCCGGACACCCGCCCCGGACACCCGCCCCGGACACCCGCCCCGGACACCCGCCCCGGACACCCGCCCCGGACAGTCGCCGCCTCTATTATAGGAGACTATCATCCACCATTTACATATTACTGTTGTGAACACTACCACTGTTCGGCGTGTGAAAAAAATTAAACTTGGTTTTATTTTTCCGATTGTATATTTAGCTCTTTAATGCCATTTTGCCTTTTACACTCATTTTTACTTCTGCTATTTGGTGATGTTTGTTTAGAATAACCAAACACTGAAAAAAAAATATAGCTTTTTCTTGTCCCTCGCAGCGGTAACGGTAGACGCCTTCGGCGTCCAGTTTTCTATCTTAAGAATTCAATAAACTATTCATATCCTAAATTTTAAATTCATTTGAATTTTGAAACGAAATCTTTTAACCTTCTTAGTGCAATAAATTGGTTACTGGATTTTGCATTCGTGTTCTCTACTGAAATTGCCACTTAAAAATCTTTTGTACACGTTTTACAATTCCACACTATTTCAAATAATTTTAATTTTCTCTTCAGCGTATTTTCATACGGAAACGACGTATAAATATCAGTGAAACGTACTTCGTTCACGAGGTTCCTGATATATTAGTAATAACCAACTACATAAACAAGTTGGAATAAATTCACTCATACAAATTACTAAACAGTCATCGTCCTATTTCTTGTACTGTTCCAGTCAAAATAGCTCCTCACTCTTCCTTGGGAACTGACAATATTGATCACGGAAGGATCGCTTTCCCCTTCATCGCTTTTTGATCCACATCCCGTATTCTTCATAACAGTGATTGTTACTATCCTTAATCACCCACCTTTGCCAATTTATGTTTTATTGGTAATGTAATATTATTTCCAACTACAAAATTTGCTTTTTTATCTGCAGGCGAGAGCTCTTGATACTTCCTCTCCACGAGCGTCTTTACATTTCCCGCTTTTCTTGTGTTTTTACTTTGTTTAGTGTGTTTCTGTATTCTTGTATTCGCTGCTACTTGATATTTTTTTTTAATCAGAACACTTGGTAAATTCGTGGTTTTTAATTATCCTAACCCTTTATTGTATTTGGTCACTTTAATAAGGAAACACAGGTCATTTCATGTTCCAAAACAGTTTCTATGGTCTAAAGTCAAGGTTTGACAGCTCGGGCAAGTTCAAATACGCGCCTTTTAAACAACCCTCTCATTCTTTGCTAACACACTTCCGTGACGTACATCAACTGCTCTAACACAGACGCCTCAGCCAAGACTAAGGTTTCTACAGACGTCACTCCTGCTAACTAGGGTCGAATTCATAGGCGTTTCTTGTAATGAGTATTCCTTAAGTAAGAGATGCCTATTCATAAAGAGTCCTTATTTTGAAATGAGTGACGAATGAGGAACCACTCATTCGTATAAGGAAAGTCGCCTATAACCTTCAGTAATCCTCATTGGCCACAGAGTTAACAAGCTTTGGTTATGTGAAGTCTACGAACACAAAAGTTCACGCGACATGCTAACACGATGATTCCTGGAGTATTTTGAGTGTTACACTCAAAATATCGTCCGCGTAATGAAGAAGCATGCCAGAGATGCTGATAATCCATTGGAAATATACAACGAAGAACAATTTACATGGTTTCGTTTTCGTTTTCGATACTGATATAGCATTAAGATTTAATTAATAATAATAGCGTAATAATAATATTATTAATATTTTACCCAACTTCATTCTTGCAGGGTCGTTCTAGAGGATTACAGAAGATATTTCATATCGTGGGCAATCTTACGAAAGAAATGAAATATCTTTATATATTCCAGATAATTTTATTGTAGATATGATAAATGTATATGAATTAAATTACATATATTTTTAGATCGTCTCCGCTGATGTCTATAAAGTAAGTCAAGCACCAATGTGACGAATAATTTCTGAACATTTAGAAGTGTTGGTACGTAACATCAACGAATTTTGTACAGTTTCGATTAGATCGAGAGATTTCACATTTTCAACTGATAAAAAGTCAAAATGCTCACGAGCTTCGTAAAATTGCGTTTAATGTCAATTTGACTACAAAACACGCAAGTCACAACGAAAATGCACGGTTACCAGTGTTAAACAGTTCTCGTTCAGACGACGGAAATGTAACGTTGCAACATTTCCGATAGCTTAAGGAACACTTATTTCTGCTCACATAAGGGACGTAAAAGAAACACAAGCTTATTATTACTTAAGCATTTCCTTATTCCTCAAGGGTCGACTATGAATTCGACCTGTCTCCCAATCAGTTTTATTCCCTAGTGATACATTTGATAGTGTCTGTTCCTCAGATCACTATAAAAATATGTTTTTATTGTTTTCGCTACGTCTGTTTTGCTGATTCAAAAACATTCAGTGTACAAATGCTTAACTAGTTCCTAGTAAGTCTTTGTATCTCCTGTGGTGATTTTTTTCCTCTCCCCTTAATAAATGAATTCCACCCTTCCTCGCACGCTGCCTAATCCACCCTCCCTCAACTCTGCAGATTCTGTGTGACCTGTCAGATACCGTTTCTGCCCCCCCCCCCCTCGCCCGTTTCCTCGCCGTCGCACACACACCGCCGCCGTTCCTCGCCTTCTCTCCGCCGCATCACCCACCACACCGGCCGTCCCCACCAGCGCTACCTCCGCCGACGCCGAGCACTGCTAATGCAAATACCGGCGCCCGCGCATTTTTGCGCGCCGCACCGCCCAGATGTTTTGCCACACTAGCAAGTCGCACGCTTTCCAGCTCGCCAGCTCGCCCGTTAGCCTGCTCGCACTCTCGCTCGCTAGCCCGCTCGCTCACTCGCCCACTCGCCCATTCACCCACTCGCCCACTCGCCCACTCACCCATTCGCCCACTCGCCCACTCGCCCACTCGCGCACTCGCGCACTCGCCCACTCGCCCGCCCGCCCACTCGCCCACTCGCCCGCCCGCCCACTCGCCCGCCCGCCCACTCGCCCACTCACCCATTCGCCCACTCGCCCACTCGCCCATTCGCGCACTCGCCCACTCGCCCACCCGCCCACTCGCCCGCCCACTCGCCCACTCGCCCGCCCGCCCACTCGCCCGCTCGCCCACTCGCCCGCCTGCCCACTCGCCCGCCCACAGGCCCACTCGCCCACAGGCCCACTCGCCCGCTCGCCCGCCCGCCCGCCAGCCCGCCCGCCCGCCCGCCCGCCCGCCCGCCCGCCCGTTCGCCCGCCCGTTCGCCCGCCCGCCCGCTCGCCCGCCCGCTCGCCCGCCCGCTCGCTCGCCCGCCCGCCCGCTCGCCCGCCCGCCCGCCCGCCCGCCCGCCCGCCCGCCCGCCCGCCCGCCCGCTCGCCCGCCCGCTCGCCCGCCCGTTCGCTCGCTCGCCCGCCCGTTCGCCCGCTCGCTCGCCCGCCCGCCCGCCCGCTCGCCCGCTCGCTCGCTCGCTCGCTCGCCCGCCCGCCCGCCCGCCCGCCCGCCCGCCCGCCCGCCCGCCCGCCCGCCCGCCCGCCCGCCCGCCCGCCCGCTCGCCCGCCCGCCCGCCCGCTCGCTCGCCCACCCGTCCGCCCGCTCGCCCCCCCGCTCGCCCGCCCGCTGGCCCGCCCGCTGGCCCGCCCGCTGGCCCGCCCGCCCGCCCGCCCGCTCGCTCGCCCGCCCGCTCGCCCGCCCGCTCGCTCGCTCGCTCGCCCGCCCGCCCGCCCGCCCGCCCGCCCGCCCGCCCGCCCGCCCGCCCGCCCGCCCGCCCGCCCGCCCGCTCGCCCGCCCGCTCCCCCGCCCGCCCGCCCGCGGGGAACCGATCTGCGATCGGCGCACACCCAAAGAACATACAAGACATTTTTTATTACGGCTCGCGCAGGCGTTAGCCGTGTTGCAAACGTTCGTGTCTGTGAAATTTATGAAGCTCCGCTGCGTTCATTTACCTGCGACATGTGAAGTTTTTGCAGCAGAATATAGGAAGGCATGGTAGTAAATAAACTGTGTTAAATGTTTAGTGGAAAATGAACTTGACGTCTTTAAGCGTCTTTTGTCACGCTTGACATTTTATTTTGATGTCAATGTCAATTATGTGAATGTTGAAATTTTGATACCGCTTATTCAAAAGTAGGGTAATAGTAGAGTGAAGTGAGTTAACGTATTATAATAATAATATTAATAATAATAATTAATAATGATGATGATGATGATGATGCTTATATTCACATGGCTTGAAGAGACAGGAAGCAATAGCCAAGGCCATGTCAATATGACAATTGTGAAGCAACATTGCAGTAGAAATTAATAATTATATTCTACAAACGTGATTTTAATTTATATTTTTCATGCTGGATATTTGTGTATATTTCTAGTATATTTATATAAGATGTCATTATATAACATTTTATTTGTGAGAAGTTACTAAGTAAACTGAACTAGTTAGTGAACGTATTAGAAAATGCCGGGTGACAATAAAGTGATAAAAATAATATAAGGAGAAACGTCATTTACATCTTGTCAAAAAAAGGAAATGCTGTATCAATAATTGGGAATTTCTCCAACTCAATCAAATGCGTATTTTGGTGCGCACAAAACATCGACATTTTAGTTATTATTTTTAACATGTCAATGTATTGTAGTTTCAATCAAGAGGATAAATGATTTCAATCGCAATGGTTTAATTTATCAAATGTATCAAAGCATATACCCATTATCCTATATTCTTTGCAATACACCGGTGGTGCTACATCAACACATACTCTTGCGTTATAGGAAACGATTATGTAATATTGAACTTCCTACCCTACTAACCCTTTAGTCATCATCAAAGTTCAAATTCAAGCGTAGTGCCTGCTGTGTATATCCCCAATTATTTCGACAGCAGGAGAAGTATTCATTTCTTTCTTCTGCATAATAAAGAACATGAATAAATTACAAATATAGCCCGCTTTACATGGTCGGGAGAAAACGGAAAGGAGTTACGAGAAAACGGAAAAATAAAAATTTAAGCAGTTTTTAAGAAAATTTTGAAACTGTATTTGAAGCTTCATGAAAAATAACCTCCAAAAATCAAAATATCAGTCTGTCTGTCTGTTTGTCCGTCCGTCCAAAACTTCAACCAGAACAATCTATGTATATCAATTTTGGAGAAAATGGGCTGAACAGTTAAGGCGCAAGCGTTATTCACAGACCGACAGACGGACATACTGACGGACGGACGCACACACTGACAGTCGCACAGACGCACATATTCACAGACACACGGACAGTAGCACAGACTCACGGACAGATGCACAGATACACAGACAGTCGCACAGACTTGCGGACAGATGCACAGACATTCTGACAGACTCACAGACGCACGGACGCACGGACGCACGGACACACGGACACACGGACGCACGGACGGACGGACACATGGACGGTCGGACGCATGGACGGACACATGGACGGACGGACACATGGATGGTCGGACACACGAACGGACGGACATATGGACGGACGCACGGACACATGGACACACGGACACACGGACGGACGAACACACGAACGGACGGACGCACGGACGGACCTTCTACAGTCAATCAGTTTTTCGGTATCAAGGAGCCAAAAAGAGGTGGTTCTGACTACACAAAGAGTTAGAGAAAGTAGTTTACTACATATTAGTACAAAATATTTATCCACTTTTTCGACTCCGGGGCCCTCCAAAACGCGGGTTTGGTAGTATAACGGTTTGAATATTGAGTTGCTATACCCAAGGTTGCGGGTTCAAACCCAATTTAAAGGCGAAAAAATCCTTCGTAGGCTTTCCTTCGGAGGGGAGTAGAGCCGGTTGTAAGGGATAGAAAGAAACATAAATAGATATTTTTATGAATGTGTTGGGGAGATTGGAATAATGGTTTCGTACATTTTTTAGCATTCTGCAATGTGAAGAACCACTGGAAGAATGCAGCAATTACACTCATAATATGAGGGTTCAGGAGGAGTAGAGATAACTAAATTATTGTTGATAGCATATCTGAGTAATGAATTTGCGTGTTGGGTACAAGATCTGCATCCCTATACAGTATGTTTGGCGTTCAAATCACCTACGGCCATCCTCGTAGTCGGGTTTGAGAACAGTGTTAAGGTGAGTTTGTTTCATGGGAACGGTATAACGCTTACATACTGCGATTAATGTGATTGGAGTACCGTGTGACTGATGCTGCCCTATTACTACATTTGCAAGTCCAGAAGTGATATACAGTGACAGAGGATCGTGTCGAAACCGTTTTTTCATGAAAATGTCTACTTCTGCCGCGGTTCGAGGACTGTAAGTCAAGAACCCCAAAACATTAATGTTATCTTTGGATGTAGTGTTTTCTGGGATAAAAGTAATATCTATATCATAATTATTTAAAATATATTTTATAAAATTGATTTTTGAGATGAATCCGTTCATCTTAAAGTTTAGAAGAATGAGAGAAGTTAATTTATTGTGGGACGTGTGGATTGTTTTGAATATTACTTATATCAAATACATATGGATGTGACGTAAGAGCTATTTAGAATTGGTTGTTGATTATGGAAATGAAGGCATTGATTACTTGATTTATTATTTCTGAGATTATATCAGAATGAAAGAAGTTGCTTGGGGGGAGGGGGTGAGTGGTAGTTAGTTAATGGGTGTTGTGGATATTTTGGAATAATACATTGTTGAGGAGCAAGAGGAGAGCGATAGTTTCGATGGAGCGGGGGGGGGGTGATTCTAGACTGAAAAGTAGACGAGGAATTAGCTTGGCATTAGCGAGAAGTGTGGTAAAGGAAGATGGTGGCGGGAAAGGTGTATTCTTCACTGCCTGTAAATGAAGATAGGTGAACTTCTTTGCATGAATTTTTCTTTTTTGGAAATATTTTCTATTATTTTTATTAAATATATTTATCAAACCTTCGAAGGCGAGTTTCTTTAATATCTTGAATGTTCGTTTCGTGCATCTGCTACTTCAGCTTCGACGTAATCTCCTCGACTCTCCTCGAATGACTGCTCGTTATTGGCTGCTGGGTGACGGCACGTATGATATTGCCGCTTGTTTTGGTCTTGAAAGTGAATTGTTTTTCTAAACGTTTGGATTGAGTTTAGAATAGTTTTCACATATTTACCTTTCACTTGAGTTGAAAAGTTGTCTTCTATCTCTGAGTTTAACATATTAACAGGTGTTCTATAGTTTGTCATTTCGTTGATGAAAATCAGCTTCGTGTTCGAGTTCGTCAAATCTGTTCTGGTTAGTTGCACTCATTCCGCTGGCAGGAGATGTAGCCTTTCGCGTGGCGCCGTTTGCCTAGTATTGCGTAGATGAGAGTCCGATTTCTTGGGACTGACCCTATTGCCTGATTGCTGTTGCCGCCTAGAATTACAGATGTTGTGCTGAGTAGGCATCTGAACTGGAGTGTCCCCCTAAGGGATTGAAGATCTGGTTACTATGTTGCACAATGAACTCAGATGGTCGCGAGTTGAAGTTTATCACTAAGTTTTTCTGCCTCAGAACGTGGCACTAATTCGCTTCTCATCACAGATGAGAACCATCCATGGCACATGATTTTTATTTTTAATAATAAACTAATTACGAAAATAATTTGAATAGCCTAAACTCTTGAATATGGTTGAAATATATTGTTGAATACGAATTCAAGAGAAGGTTCGCTCTCGTGTTCTATGTTACGTATTTTTCTGAGATAGCAATATTTTTTTACCCCACCTTCTCAGAAAACATTTAATTAGAAATCCTGAGGTTCATCCTGATTGATTCTTTTCTGGTAATTTTTCTACAACGCAGAAACGAAAATGACTATTTTTCAAATATTGCTAATCATGCGATTTTTAAAATTTATTTTTAACACTTATTTTTATTTATTTATGTTAAACTTTTACTCATCTTTCAACTATTTATAGTTAAAATGACGGGAAGGGATTCTGAAACTCAACAAAAAGTGCGCCGATAATGTTTTCCTCCCTACGTCACATACAGTGTTTACTGTTTTTGACTAAATAAATCTAAATCTAAATCTTGGTGCATTGCAGAAAGTAGTGCGTAGTAGTGGTAGAAGGGAGAAACATTCGGATTCATTATTTAAAGGGGGTATTATAAACCGACAAAGAAAAGTCTTTTGAAGAATGAATGAATAAATGAAAAAAATAATTAATGAGGAATAAAGCATTATGAATAACGTATAAAAAACTCGATTGATTTTCCTAAATTCGAATGACCATTTTTTTCTGAAGTGTGCTTACTCTCCAGAACGCCAACCTACTCTTGGCGCTGCTTGATTTTCAACGTGCGGATATTGGAAATGACCTACGAGAGGCACTACCTATTGTAATCACGGCCCGAAGCATAGCTTCATCCACAGTAAAACAAACGGAATAATTAATCCCAAATTGGAGTCTTGGAGACATTACAATGGGGCGTTGTGTGCGCGAGGAAGGCTGGGCGCGGGGCAACTGGGTGACGGTGGCGGCGGCGTGAGTCGGCAACGCTGCCGCTATTCACTGCCACCCGCTCATTCGCTCGTTAATCCGTTATTCCGGCGCAGTCAATTACTCGGTCATACAGACAAATGGGTAGTCACGCGCACCGCCAGCGGAAGTGGCAAAATCGATAGGCCCGCGAACCCCCTCCCGTCCCCACCCACCCAACCGCCCGGCCTGCCCGCCATCGCCGCTGCGCCGCGCCGTCCACGCCTCCGAGGGAATTGAATGCCGAGACGCCCCCTCCCCCCCCGGCCATTCGGGCGCGAGCGGAATCTTTCAATCACGCACCCATACATTTCTCATTACGGGATTATTCGCGGATTCGAAGATGCCCAAGAATACGATTATGGAATTGGTATCCGGGCTGCGTTTGGGGCACAAGCTAATGACAATGGAAATAAATGTACTAAACTTGAGGAAAATTAACACTTTCATTAACACTTGGAAAAATAGAAAACGAAATTGTTTTTTTTATAAAAAATAATTGTAAATTTTCTGTATTAAGTTAGAACTTAATAAAGGAGATTCATTTTAATAATAATAATAATAATAATAATAATAATAATAATAATATACTTTATTATGTACATATGAAAGCAACATAGTCAAATGAACATCCATAGAACGAGTAGTACAACGTATATTAGCGAAAACGTGCAATACGTTAGAGCATGAATCATTCAATTCAGACCAAACCTGTTTTTACATTCAACTTTTTCGAAAACCATACCCAAAGATGTACAAGAAATAACGCAGATTTACTGTAATTTACTTATTTCTCTTGCACTATGCCTTACAGATAATGACAGAATCTAGAAATATTTTTAAACACAAATATTAAAAGCAAAGATTCATAAAAACATTATTAAACCGTAGTGCACTCCACATAAACCTTTTCATTGTTTCACACTAACATACAATAATTTCCTATTCCTCTATTAGGAATAAGAAAGGTATAGTAATTGTATCTCCCATTAGATAATCAACTAATTTTTCGTGTCGATCGATACAGCTTCAATGTATGTATAATCTCGAAATCCTAAACAAATACGTTATTTTGTTCCTGACACATTTCAATTACCGTGAATAAAAATAGCCATAAAGTTCTTATCATATTATATTAGTACTACGTGTATTGTATTTTTCATTATTTATATTCGTATTGTGAATTAGTGTCGAATTTGTGTTTAGTGGTGGCGGCGAGAACTACGTATAGTATACGCTTCAAACATATTTGTCGTAGACGACAAAACAGGGAGAATGATGGACCCGTCAATCGAAATCCCGTCATTTAATTCCGGCGCATGCACAATAGATTTATCTCTATTTGTCGTATTATTTCAAATTCACGACTTGCAAAAACTCTGTAGTGTCATTTACGTGAAATTGTGAAAGCTACTTGACCGAAAAATTGTGCTAAAGGAATACATAAATTATGTACTACATTCTGCAGAAACATCTTCGAATTTTAATTAATTAATTTTTAACTTTAATCGTTCTTAAGTGGATTCGATTATGAAGCGTTTAGCGCATGATCTGTTTCATCGGAGATGGCAGATTCAAAACCAAAGGAAGGTGTGTGTTTTAGGTCGTAAAAATTCTTCGTACGCCTTCGTTTGGAGCGGAAGTAAGTCTGTTCTGCCATGCCGCTTATTTATAAAGATAAAAGAACCTGAAGCCAAAAGAGCAAGCCCGCTTTGAGCAAAATTTTATGCCTTCATCGCTCTACTACGACTGCGTTCGCTACTACGTGGCATCGTGGTGATAGATCTGCCTTCTACCACACGAACTTATCATTTGTGTTACGAAACGAGAGTAACGAAATATTTAATTTTCTGTTTTGTAAGATATGTACTCTGTATTGTATTTTATAAAAACATGACTTTTTCACAATCATTAACTTTTCCTCAATAAATTAATTTATAATGACACTTTCAGAATTCGAACAAAAGCAAACCCTCTTTTCAAATAGATCTTTTTTTTTTTTTTTTTGAGAAAAAATCGTTTATGCGTTTCGTAAAATGCAACATTTTGAGATTTTTTGGAAGTCTTTTAAATTTAAAAAACTTCATAAGAGATCATTTGAAACGTTTGTGCCCCAAAATGTATCAAATTTCAAAATTTGCAAGCAGAATAAATTCAGAAGGAGAGAATGCTCCGGTCGATTGCGAAGAAAATGGGACCCTGAGAGAAGTTAATAAAATATTTGTATTTTTCAATCAAAATGAAAACTGACTCATTTTGTTTTTCCCGTCTTCTTCATTACCTAAAATAATCACTGAGAATACTAACATGACCGGAGTCTGCTTAGTTTGCCGTCATTTTAAGCGTATATTTGAAACTATTAATAGAATAAACATTAACGAATAGCTGGAATTTTCTATTCGCAGTTCTTGTCTCCTCATTTTTGTTCATATCATCTCTTTCTTTTTATTTCAAAATGTTTCCATATTTTTTACTGTCTTTTTACATATCTTTCCTGTTTTTCCCCAATTCTTTATTCGTAACCAACTCGTTACCTCTTGCCATCGACACTATCTTATTCATCCTTTTCTCCGAAACTCCTCTCTTCTCATATCTCGTCGTGTTGCAGTATTGTGACCGACCTTTCCTCCGCCCTCGTCACAATCCGCGGCTGCGCTTACGGGCGCCGAGTTTGGCAGGGAACGCGAAAAACAACAGCAGGCCGATGGCAGCGCGTGGCGGGGAGCGGGCGAGGTCGCTAAGCCCCGACCTGCGTGTGAATAATGCGCGGGGTTGTCCGGGCGCACCCAAAGCCTCGGAAATCCGCCGATGCCCCCCCCCCCTCCCCGCCATGCCGACGGCCCGCCTTCCCCTCCTCCCGTCGGGGGAGAGACCCGCCCCCTCCGGGCTCGCCATTCGCTTCGCCCGCTCGTCCACTGACTGAGAGACACACGCCGTCGCGGGCTTCTACTCTGTCATCGATGCACAAACGCGCTGTTGCGAGTCCGATTACCTGAATGTTAGGAAAATTTATATAATTAACAGAACCAGTGCAATCTTTTGGCACTTGCTATACTTAATTTTTAGGAATATCAAAATGAAGTCTGTAGTTTGGTGGTCGATGCAAACACGTTTTCTAGTACATTTCTAGGGAGCGAAATGATCCTGTTTTGAAATGCTCGTACCTATACTTACAATTGAACTGTCTATTGATATGAAAAAGTATTATGGAAAATGTGCGCTGATTAATCTTCTCTCCTCTACGTCACACATATTATTTTGACTTTTTTTAATGACACATTTTAAATGTGTCTTTCGTTAGGAAGATCCGGTAATATACTTATTAACATATGGATACTCCTAGACCTATGCGATCAAACCACACGATCAAAACATAAGTAGTGAACTTAATTATCTTCAGCAGTCGAAATTATGCCCGTGCCTGACCACTTCTGCTATGGATTGGGATAGTCGGCCAGTCTGTTTATCATCATGAGAACCAGAGACAATTTTTGGTTTAGATTCTTCTTGAACGCTTTGCGAGGGGGTGATTACTCTTTATTGTATAACTGTTGTTAAATATGGACTTTTCAATGTTGAGAGTTTCACTTGGATCACGTGGTGGAATTCCTTCTTCACGTCATTGCAAGATGCCTGACAACGAACTGGAATTCGATATGTAAGCGATATTTGTTCATAGAAATGATATTGACATATTTTAAAGGCCTTGAATTGTTCGACAAATTGAAGATTGTTATATTAATTAAAAAGACTTCCAAAAATCAATTTAATGAGCTTAGTTATATAACTTAATATCAAAGTCAAAAGTGGAATGTTATCTGAGTTGCCAATAAATATAAATATTCTATTGAAAAAGGTGATTTATTTGATAATTAGACCCGTAAATCAATCACTTATAGACGGAATAAATGTTCAGTGTACCCAATCTGTACTAGATGGTTTGTCATCTCACGTAAGTATTATTAAAGAGCATGGGTTTTAGCGAGTTCGGCATCAACAGGAATTATTGAACATTAATTGAACATTATTGAAGAAATCAAGTTTAGACGTCTTAAAAGCGAGCACACTCTGAACCTTGAATAAAATTTCGTAATGGAAAAACGTTCAAAAGGCGTGTCCTTCGAGGCGCAACATATCAATAAAGGAGGTGTAACGTTTGATTAAACACCTACACAAAGTTAATGTAAATATTGTTTTAAATAACGGTTCATATCGTTAGATAGTTTAGTAAGAAGCTTAATTGAAAGAAAAAATGTGAATGTGAAAATCTGATGTTGAAAACTTCCAATTTATCGCTATTATCCTATATAATTAAACACTTTTACAAATATAATTTACTACGTGAAATGGCCGTAATTGAACTATACCCTTTTCTTTAGATGAAATACTAAGTGTTCTTAAATACCTACTTGGCTCGCCAAGGGCATTCACATCAGCTTTCAATGACATTTGAAATAATTATTCAACATTTCCTTCCATTGAATGTAATTTCCTCATTCTCAAGAAGTGCCACTTGTTCTCATTCCCTATGTGAGAATTGAATATGAAGACGTGGTCTTTATTGAGACATTATGGGAACCTAATTGTTTGAACTGTTTTAAAAAAACAAAAGATTATTATTGCAATTCTAAAGAAACATGAGATTCAAAGTATTTTGTATATTTGCGTTTAGAATAATTAGTGCGTTAAAGGAAATGTAAAATATTCCAATCCTTCTTAATTGCATCTTAACAACCAAGATTATATTATGAAATATATATAACCACAAAATGTATTCTGTGGAGTTGGTGAATATCTTGAGTTTTGTCTAAAGTACCTTGAGTAAAAAACTTACGAAGGAAGTTGATGGCTCTGTGTTGTTCCTTGCCACAGCTTGTCCGAAAAATAAGAGAGCAACGCGTCCCTTATACTCCAGCTTTCTGCCCGCCGGCCATCCCCCCTCCCCCAGCCTCATCTGACCACTGAAGCTCTCCCCACGCCCCAGCCTCCTGCCCTGGCCACTCCTCCCCGACCCCACCCGCTTCAGTCCGCCCCCGCTCACTCGTGCCCAGCCCTCTGGCTACACTCGCCATACACTCGTGCCCGTCTCCCAGTCCTCTGGCTACCCCTACGGGCACCCACTCCTCGAGCCGTCTCGCCCGCCCATGCCCTTGCTCCTTCGCCAGCAGGCAGCCCCGCCTCCCCCGCCCCCTCGGGCGGACATCGCCGCGGCCAGTGAAAGGCGAGCCTCTGGCAGGAGGCGCGGTCAGCGGCTGGGGCGGCCAGGGAGGCGCCGGGCGCCCTAGCACTCTGCAAGGCTCGAGAGCCAAATCAGGGGCAGAGGGCGAGGGGTGCGGGAGTGGGCGTGGGAGTAGGAGCGGAGGGGTCCTCCTGTGGAGGGCTCTCGCGACTCGTGTGCGGGGAGGAGCGAGGGCGAGGGCGACGCGGCGAAGAGGCGCCTGTGAAAGCACCTGACGGCCGGGAGCGCCCCAAATCTAATAAAGCCCGGAACACATCTTTTCAGATTAAAATTTCCCGCAGGAGAGGCGCCGCCGCCGTCTAGGCTCCCGCTGGTCCCCTCCACGCGTTGGCTTGCGGCGGCGGTGGGAGGAGAGCCATTCCTTTCCTCCGCCCCTCCCTCTCTCGCTCGTAATTCTGCTCCGAGCATCTCTTCCTGTTTTCCCCTTCTATATGTTGTCTCCGCCTCCCCTGCGCGTCTTCCCATTTGCCTTTCCTCTATCTAATCTGCGTACGCTTTTCGCCTTCATTCTCTTACAGCGCCGTATTTCGTGACGAGCATCGTCTCTTACTCCTGTTTAAATGTATCTCTCTTCCTAGTTTTTGAATGACTAGCCGCCGGAGACTTTGACATCACAAGTTCTGTGTTTGTTTTCTCTTTGTCATCCTTTTCTCCCTGGTCGTCATGACTTGCATCGGCTTTTCCCTTTATAGTAGTGGCGTAGAGGAAAAATACACTCTTCCCTCCAATATGGTGATTAACTTCTTAACGGGTTGTTTCTATTGATTTTGTTTGATTACTAAGTTTGGGCGCGTCAACTGCTAAAGTCATTAATGACGTAAGTGGAGTGCTTACTCTCTCTCGGGAGGTGACGGTGATCTTCTCCCGTTAGATGGTGAGCCGACCTACCGTTGGCCAGCGGGGTTTTCCCCAACCAGATATCTCCCACCAGCGGGGCAACGCCCCAGCCGCAACTATCTCTAAACTCCCGACCGGTCTACTGGCATGTGTGGTAGTAATGTGAGTGCAAGTGTGTGTAAGTAAGGGCTGAGGATAGAACAAGGAAGATGAAGGGAAAAGTGCGCGTTGTCCGTTGCCTGTTTGTTAAGGTTCTGCTCCGGCATTCGCGTGGTATTGGCCGGAAAAAAAGAAAACTACTGATCAGAGAAGCCGGCCGCTAGAATTCTCCTCCATACAGCGACTGCACTCGATCTAACTATCTAGCCAGTGTCCAAAAGTCTGGCACCATCGGGATTCGAAACCTAGAACCATCTTGTCAGAGGCACGGCAGTGACATCAGTTGATGCCCTGCGCCACCTCTCCCGGATTAGTTGTTTCTTCTTTGCTTCTTTTTCGCATTGCATCGCCTCGCCTTCACTTCAATTTCACCGTGCAACGCCACTCCCATTTCGCTACACGCCCTCCGTATCCTCCATTCTGTCCCTCAACTTGCGCCCCCGCGGCCTTTTTCCGTTCTCCCCGAGGCGCGGCTGTCCCATCGCCTTGGCGGAAGTGACAGGCGTCTCAACTACATCCACGTGCCATGCGGCGAGTCTCTCGCTTCGCCCCAGCGGCGCGTCCCGGCGCCGGCGCTCAATGTTGCACGATGCATTTGTTTCTCCGGATGCCCGTGGTTTCTCGCTCTTTAGATGTGGGTAGACTCACGTCTCTACGTCGCTCGGATTTCGCTTTTTATTCAGCGGAGCGAAAATTCGTTATGCTCGGATGCTTCAGAAACACATCACTCTCGAAACTTGAGACTCGTTTTACGATTCCTTTTTAAATTCGACGTGCCATTTTTTCATATTCATCTCTCTCTCTCTCTCTCTCTCTCTATATATATATATATATATATATATATATATAGAGAGAGAGAGAGAGAGAGAGAGAGAGAGACATATATTATATATGCAATTAATATATTACATATGAAATATTTTGTATTCACAGATAGTTCTCGATCATAGATATTCACTTTGTAAATAGTCAATAATCAAGGATCTGGAGTTTTGTAACTCTTGTTTTGCACATTCTCTGAGAATTATTAAAAAATCTTAAAATGGAATCCCTTGATAATTGGAAGCCATTTCAATCCTATAAAACTACGGTGGTAGTGGGGGAGATGATTCCTGACGGTGAGCTAACACTCTGTATTGATTATTTTTCGGAATGCATAGAACCGTATATTAGCAAAAATTTATACACATCACCCCACCATCTCTTCATTTCCCGGGCACCAATAGAAACATACAAGGTGTCATTCGACGTGTCTCGGTCTTCTGATGGGGAGCTGATAATTGTTTCTTCGGATCCGGCCATTAGAGTCAAAGAAATTTCCAAAAATGTATTTTGGTGCTGCGATATTAGTGGATCCTAAATCGATCTATGTATGAGACGTTGATTAAACTCCATTGCCCAAAGGCAATGGGAAATCGATCCATACGCCATATTTTTTTTGTCGACATTAGCAACGTGGCTATTGCACTGGCTTTAAGAGAACAATATCTTTAAGAGAGCAATTGAATTACCAAACGAATCATATTTTTTAAAATAAATATGTAAAAACCTACCTACATAATTGACTTGGAACCAAATTAAATTTGCATAACTTCAAATGAATACGAAGAAAACAAAACTGTGAGTAATGCTAGAGAATGAATAAACGTTCACTTCTCATTTACATTTTTGAGTGTGCAAATACCGATTTTCAAATAAATTTGATCCATAACCTATTCTTATTAAACTTCACTAACTTGTTCACATAAACATTCAAAACAGTCGCCTTTTAATGTTTATAAAGATTCGCTTACAACACTATTAATAGAGCAATTACGTAAGTAGAGGTGAACCCAATTTGGACATAGGTTGTGGAGTTTTAATCTCTTTAAAACGAAGGGGAGGAAAATATGTTGGTGTTAAGCCAATTTGGGGAAGAATCAAATGTAGTTGTAAAAGATGTTGCTACAGAATTTTCGGAATCAATTGAGAATGCTCTTTTTTGAGTATTAGTAAATAACGCAGAACAACAGCTTACAAATGCTAATTAATGTTCATATTAGCAAAAAAGGGTAAAAAATATTGCTATACCAAATTCTTAATATTCGCATCGGCGACTTTCCTATTCGAATTAATATTCAATCTAGTTGAATGTAAAGTGTCACTTGAATTGAGAGAGAGGTAGTTAACCGTTCGTGATGCAACAATGTATTGTCTCAAAATAGCAATTTTTCCTGTCCGTTTGTCCTCGAACAGACGCTGTACTCACGTTCGAATTAATCCGCACATTAAGAGCTGACGGAGAGATATCTATTGTTCTTCGTGCAACGACAGTATTCACAATTTGTTTTAAAAGGAATGATCTATCGTACGCTTGCTTGTCACGATAAATGATGTTTATCATTCAATTAGATAGCAATTGATTCTGACATTTCAAAAAGTTTATTAGTGTATCAGCTGTTTGACACGCACAACATCGTCGAAAAAAAAGTCACATCCTATCACCAACGGGTTATTTGAAGTAAGCAGAAAACCACATGTCCGTAGATTGTATTAGCGAAAAAAAGGATGTGCGCGTTTTAAACGTAACAAATCTAAATTGGTGCACATTCTGAATCAAAAGGTGTACATAAATCATTTTCGAAACTACTAGTGATATGAACATTTTCAAATAACTCATTCAATTGCCAGGTTTCTGCTCTCAAAGTGTGCACCATGAAGCCGTTAACTACGTACTCCATGTTTACTTCTGTGGAGAACCGCGGCCAATCCCTCGGGCCGCGTCAAGCTCCGATGAAGGAGCAGGCGGGCGATCGCCGGTCGATGGAGCGAAGGGAGGGGGCAGAGGGGGGCGCCCCGAGCGGCTGGGCGGACTCCCGCCCGCGGCGCCCTAGCGATCGATCAAGGCGGAGGTGCCTCTCTCAGGTCTGCCAACCCGCGTCCTCGCCCTTGCGACCCTGCCCGTCCTTCAAACAGCTCTCCCATGCACCTTCCCTACCGCCAGCATGCCCTCCAGCAAGCGCGCCCTCGAGCCAGCACGCCGTCCAGCCAACACGCCCTCCAACCAGCACGCCCTCCACACTGCACGCCCTCCACCCAGCAGATCCTCCACCCAGCACGCCCTTCAGCCAGCACGCCCTCCAGTCAGAACGCCCTGCCGCCAGCACACCCTCCAGCCAGCACGCTTTCCAGCCAGCACGCTTTCCAACCAGCACGCCCTCCAGCCAGCACGCTCTCCCGCCAGCACGCTCTCCAACCAACACGCCCTCTAACCAGCACGCTCTCCCGCCAGCACGCTCTCCAACCAACACGCCCTCCAACCAGCACCCCCTGCAACCAGCACGCCTTCCAGCCAGCATGTCTCCAACCAGCACGCCCTCCAGCCGACACGCCCGCCAACCACCACACCCTCCAGCATGTATGCCCTTCAGCGAACATGCCTCATACTTACCTTGCCCTCCAGCCAGTCTGGCCGGACGTTCAGCCCGCCGTCGAGCCCGCCCTCCCCCCGCCCTTCTCATCTGCCCGCCCTACCTCCTCCCTTCTTGCTCGCCACCCTTCACGCTCTCCTGTACGCTCTCCCATTCTGTCCACTCTTCACCGTCGAGCTCGTCTACCCGTCACCTTTTTGTCCCTTGCGCCTCTCTTTTGCCTGCCCGTCACCCTTCACCCAACACCGCTGCCGCTGCTGTGGCTGCCTCCGCCGACGAAAGAAGAATAAAAGAAAATATTTTCTCTAGAGCACATCCCGCCGCCGTCTCCGCGTCCCCCATCCATATGCATGCGCCGACGGCGGCTTTGCGATGTGGGCCAGGGGCGTTCGCCTCTGCCTCCCTGGCCCCACCCCCGCCCACACACCGCCGCCGAAGCTCACCTGATCCATATCCCGCGCGCTGAGGTGTTCCCTTCCGCAGACGGAGCGGAGCCGAGCCGAGCCGTCGCGACGGCTGCCTGTAGCAGATATGTTCTGTGCCCCGATTCATGCTATTTTGCAGTTCTCAGGTTCAGACGGCTGAATTTGATGCTTCACGACCTTGTTGTAATTATAATTGTAAATAAGAGTCTACCTGATTATTTATTTGTAACCTGTGAAAAAACGTAACGCCATAGAAAATGTAATACTTTGTAAAGAAGAAACTAACGAATAATAATATTAATAATAATAATAATAATAATAATAATAATAATATTAATTTCACAAAAGTAGTCGAAGACTTACAGTTGTTTCAGACTTGACTTCATATCTTTTTATTGTCTCCTCGATATTCTTTTTTTCTGCTACTGACTACATTTTTTTGAATTGCCTACGAATATTTGTAAGCAGAAATTATAGTTACAACCGTTGTTGATGCGGATTCTATTCGTTCATAATCGAAGATTACAAAGATTGATAGTGGAGGGTTGAAAAGTTAATGAATAAAGTTGTTGAACTCTGCAAAATGGATGTACCTATTTACGATACTCTCCCCCATTGAGTTTCGTGTGATAGCGAAGAATAATGTCATTTTCTGCAGCTCTTGTCTACCTTTGTGAACATTGTGATTACCAAGGAGATGAATGTCATTTGTCGAAAATGAATGGATATTGCATAGTTCATAAAATTATAGTTGGTAAAGGACTACAATTTGACTGTTTTCGGAGTCGCCTATTTTTGCTCTAAAAGCTAAGCCATTTGTGGCTTCTGAAATAGTCGATTGCTTCCAAATATTGCTCTCAGGCCGTCACGCGATTTATAAACAACTTCGAAGCACGACTTCTTGTGAGGAGATTGATTTCTAGAAACTGTGCCTCGAGCTGTTTTCTTATAGTAGACACTCGACTGAATATGTAGGTTACTGTGATTTATTAGGCAAACACTGTATTTAAATGTAAATATTTCGGTTTTCCTACTTTGACTTTTATCTTTCATGTTGCTGTTAAAGTACTTTCCGCATCATGAATGCATTAATTTGTACATAATAATAATAAAGATAATAAAGATAATAATGGTAATAATAATAATGACCTAATATTGCGCTTTAGTAATGTGTATCTCTTGCTATTTTGGACAATAAAAATAATACAGAGATAAAGAAAATATGTTTAAATGTATTTGATTGATACAAAATACAGAAGAGGAAAGACATATAAAATTCAGTGCTCATTTTTTTAAAAAAAAGTTTCTCTTCAGTACTGTTAGTTCTGTTCAGTTGAATTTGGGACAAATTTTCTGATCGCCGGGGCGCAAACAAGTGATGCTCTCCCCTGTTCCTATAACAATTTTATCACGAATTTACTTTTCCAGGAGTTGTCCATTCATCGTAAGGTGTTACCAGCGATGCGATTCATTATATTTCTCTCAACATGTATAATTTTGATTATGTGTGAGTGCCTGTAATTCGTAGGAGACAAAGCACTGAAATATCATTTTAGTGAGCATTTGCTGAGAGCACTTCCAAAAATCACCCATGAATTTTCTTAAGTTACAAAAAGAATTAACTCTTTAAAGTCCAATTGTCTATAATCTTGAAATTTCGCCACAAATCACAAACTCGCTGCATTTATTGGAATTAAAAATTTGCTTTTTCTCTCTTTGTATTTAATTTCCTTAAATCTTTACCCTCTTAAAAATATTTCACCGCGGCAACAAATTTCCGTTTTATCAGTAATGTTGCGATAAAAACAAGTTTACGTTTGGTGACTCTCGCAGCATTACTATATCTTATCCACACACGAGCTTTGTCAGATGTATGTTTCCTAACTACAATTATGTAAATTGTTGCAGCAAGCGAAAAGAGTGAAAAGGTAGTAGGTTTTCTTCGCGAATGGCTGCTACGGTACAATCTCCCTCGCTTTACTTCTCCTCACCTCACATAGCTTCACCTCATCTAGCCTAGCAAGAGCTTGTTTTGTATGACTCGACTCGTTTTGACTCGCCTCATCTCACATCAATTCGTTCTTCTCCGCGCTCGTTAACCACGTCCCCCATCGCTTTGCACTTGAACCACGCCCGTTCACCGTTCGCGGCGTGTAACTTTCTGTCCTTTCTGCGTTGCTCGCGCAATGCCGCCCCCTCCACGCGGCGAGAGGGGGCCGGGAGGGGACGGCGGCGAAACGAAATGTTCCGAGGGGGAGGCAGCGCGCGTCCGGAAGCGACGGTGCGCGGCGCCGCAAGAGGCAGAACAAACGCCGCGCGCGCCCCTCCGCCCTTCCTCTCTGCCGCCGACCGCCTTCCGCAGCTCTGCGCTTCGGCGGAGCACTTTGCGAGCAGGAACTTCCCCCTCCACCTCCACTCCCCGCCCACGCGCCAGCGCAAATCGGTTTGACGATTCGACGGCGCGGGCAGCGGTAGGAGTGACTGCGCGGGCTCAGACGCAGGCGGGGGAGGGAGGGGGGAGAAGGCGGCATCAGAGAGAGTGGTTGCGGGACGAAGCGAGTTGGGTCGGGGCAAGTGAGATCCGTGCATGGCGCGTGTGATCGTCGGGTACAGAATGGGAATCGTCGAAATCAATTCAAATATAATTTTAAAGATTAAATATGTCTATAACGAGTAATGTAATTCACATTCCTGGTCAATGACCCCCATCTCGATCAGGGTTTTTGACCAATTTCCCTGAATCAATGAACAAATGCTGATATGGCACCATGCTTTGCTTCTGGGTAAAAATATAGATTCGCGTGTATACTCACGTGTTGGGCTCTCCTTTTGCATTAATGGACTAGTACCAAAGGTATGGTCTGTTCATTTGTTAGCAATACTATAAAAGCAAATCATTCATTCGTATACAGAAGAAAATAAGTTTTCCATAACTCGGAAGCAAAACTATATCAAATTTTGCTTACCTTTCTTGGTAATACTTTCATTCATCATTCACTTGTGTATAGGAAAAGATAAGGGAATGGAATCCGGAGCTCAAGAAAACGTGCCAACATGTTCTCAAACTTCAGAATTTATTTCATCATCACATTGCGAGAGTCGGGCCAGCGAGTCGGGTCGTCCGCTGCGCGAGTCGGGTCGTCCGCTGCGCGAGTCGGGTCGTCCGCTGCGCGAGTCGGGTCGTCCGCTGCGCGAGTCGGGTCGACCGCTGCGCGAGTCGGGTCGACCGCTGCGCGAGTCGGGTCGTCCGCTGCGCGAGTCGGGTCGTCCGCTGCGCGAGTCGGGTCGTCCGCTGCGCGAGTCGGGTCGTCCGCTGCGCGAGTCGGGTCGTCCGCTGCGCGAGTCGGGTCGTCCGCTGCGCGAGTCGGGTCGTCCGCTGCGCGAGTCGGGTCGTCCGCTGCGCGAGTCGGGTCGTCCGCTGCGCGAGTCGGGTCGTCCGCTGCGCGAGTCGGGTCGTCCGCTGCGCGAGTCGGGTCGTCCGCTGCGCGAGTCGGGTCGTCCGCTGCGCGAGTCGGGTCGTCCGCTGCGCGAGTCGGGTCGTCCGCTGCGCGAGTCGGGTCGTCCGCTGCGCGAGTCGGGTCGTCCGCTGCGCGAGTCGGGTCGTCCGACCGCTAAGCCTGCTGGGTGACCGCAGGGCAGCACCGTGGGACGTTGCGGGGCGACGCGGGTGGGCGTGGTGGTTGAGGGGCGTGGCGCAGGCAGAGGGGATGGCGAGGAATGCTGCGGGGGCGGCGCGCAGGCGGAGCGGAACGGCGGCGGTTGAAAGGTCGCCGCGAGAGGCTGTTTGATGGCGGCGCTCCCATCCTCCGCGCCGCCGACGCCTGCCGCCCTGGGACTCGGGCGCGCGTCCATTCACTGGGCATGAAATCACGCGCTGCCTTCTAACGGTTCGTGTTCCCTTCTGCATCCCCCGAGTTTCTCGTCATTCACACAAATGTGAATCCTTGTTTTCGTAACCATTCCCGTTCGTCACCCACTTTTGGACTGGGTTGTTGGTTGGGTTGTCATTTCGTAGAATTTTGGAAAGTGTTATGAGATATAAAGAAGATAAATTTTTTGTGTTTGCAAATATTTTTTACAACTGTTTAAAACTAAATTAAATTCCTTTAAATTACCATTTTATTATCTTGAAAGTACGATTTTTAAAGCTCGTTTTACAATTCCTATATAAAATCTTTGAATATTTTTTTTTGTAAATGTACAAATACTTTTTATTATGTTATTAACCTTGTATATTTGGGTTTTGTAATCTCATTGTGATATTCTGTGACGCAAATATTTGTGTGGGTCACCAGTGTATCTTAAATAAAAAGAAATTTAGCAGAAAAACAAATTGATCATTTCTAGTGCATTACAAGCATTTTCCCATCTTTTCTTATTTTACGAAATAACGTTTGTTGTGTGGAAATTATTAATTTCCAATTATCAAACATTTTATAAGAGCTACTAGCAGAACTTTAAACATCTGTTGCTTTCAAGTGGCAGTTCATTCCTGTGCAACGATACTTTTTGCACTGCGTAATTTCTTTCTCTTAGAGTTTTGTATATGAAGAGAAGAAATAACCGCAAACTTTAATTAAAAAATAATAAAAATAAATAAATATTAATAAAAATAAATAAATAAATTTTTCTTCTTTCCTCTAGAATCCTACCCAATTATTCTAAATGTAATCAATTTTCTCCAAATAACTTTTCTTCTTTTTCAATATTTTTCTGAAATTTGTAGCGTAGTTTATTAACGACTTACAACTGCTTTATAACGTAGTTATAAAGAAGATCGTTAGAGAGTTAACTCTGTTTCACTGTAAAAAGTTGGTAACGATCTCTCCCCTCTGCCTACCGTTACCTTTACTCTCTCATCCGTTCACTACCGTTATCATTTTCGACTTGAAACGTCTCTTCGTTCGTTTGTCGGTCACACATCAAATCAGTAAGGAAACGTGTGGATTTCTTCCACCGTAGGCTCTGGACCGATCTACGCGATCGGCAGTCCATCATCGGCATCCAGTGCTTCAGCGATACTTCGCTACCGAAGAGGTATTCTGTTGATTTCTTCGGCTTGTTTCGTTTGGTAGGAACTGGTGGAAGTGATCAGGCTATTACTTCCTGCCTTTGAACGTGGACGGCATTATCTAAAATACCCAATTTTTAATGATGTTCAAATTTTATTTTGGCAAAATCGTTTACTTTACTCTTTACTCTTATAAATGTTTTAGATTATCTAAATTTTAAAAAAGCCCTTTTAGATCTATACAATGACGTACAGGTCACTTGTCTAACCCTTTCCTTTGCGGACTTATGATTGATTTATTTGCTGTTCCAAGTGAATTGTGATACCTTTTAACCGGACGCATACTATTCAACGCATAAATATGCAAGTTACGAATATCAGTGGACGAGAGTATTTTCAGGTTATATTCGATTAACTGCGCCCCAATCCTTGGGCCATGAAATATCATATATTTGGGAACAACAAAATAATTTTATCAATGAGACGGATGGGATCCGTTCGTTTTCACTTCAAAACATTGCTGATAGCATCAAAACAATACTGTTATTTAAATGTGTTACTAAATCCAGTAGTTACTCTTATATGAATGGTACTATGTTCGATTAGATAGTGATTACACTTCATATTCAGCATTAAACTAGAAATTGAGATTCTTAAGAAGAAAATGCACTGTGTATTTAATAACACATTAAACTTCTCACGTACACTCTTCCTCCTATTAGTTTGTAATCATTAATTATCATTGATATTTTGAGATCGTTTTGTTAGTAAAATTTTAGGTTCGCTGTTGATCGGTCATTGAAGTCTCCTAGTATTTTATCGCACAAAACCATGGAATTTTCAATTGATATCCTGCAAAACATTGATATATCACGATATCCCTCTGAGGGACACTGAAAAACAGATCCCTCGCGTTCACTTTTATGCCAAAAAAATAACGCTTACGTTTCTGATAAGAGTATGTATTTTATATAACCATAATTTAAATGTTCTGTGCGAATATATATTCGATTTTATATTAATTAGTCAGAAAGACTTAAATGAAGTGAATATTCATTGAATTTCATGCATAAATCCTATACGTTTGAGAAGATTTGGTATCCAATGAGTATTTTAGAATAATAAAATCCAGCCGCGTAAAAAAATGTTTTGCGAAGATACAAATTCTTTTTGACATTTACTATTTGGTTCACCGTTTACATCCCACTCCTCATTAATGTTGTCCAGGTGCCCAAGTGAGAGTAGTGTGGCACTAGTAAATAAATAACTTAAAACGTATGTTGTGTAAGTAGTATGTGTGTGTGTGTGTGTTGTACGCAGCGATGCAGGCGGCGGTGCTGCTGCTGGCCGCGCTGGCGGCCTGGGCGCCCGGCCCCGCCCCCGCCCCCGCCGGCGCGTCACCGCACCACGGCCGCCGCCATGTCGCCATGGCGCTGCTCGCCGCCGCCGACTCGGCCGCCGCCGCCGCGCTCGACCTCGACATGAAGGGGGCGGGCGCGCCGCCGCCGCCCGCGCCGCCGCCCGCACCGCAGCAGCCCCCGCCCCCGCCGCCGCCGCCGCCGCCGCGCCGCCAGCCGGCCTCCTCCTCGCAGGAGGACTCGCTAGTGGTGCAGACGACGCGCGGCCGCGTGCGGGGCGCCACCATCACCGCGCCCTCGGGCAAGCTCATGGACGCGTGGCTCGGCATCCCCTACGCGCAGAAGCCCGTCGGTGAGTGCCCTTCCACACGTTTACGAAGAATCACTCAAATGTCCACTCAAATATTTCGAAATAAGGGAAAGTTATCGCAAAGTTTTGATATTGGACTCCTTGAAGGTTTTAGGCTCAATGAACACGAATATCAGATTTGCGAACTAGAGTTTTGCACGTTTTTAAGCAAAAGTCGCCTTTTTTATTTTGTTCACAATAACTCAAAAGCTATTTTTGTGGATAACACAGCCACACAAAAAAAGTATCCGACTATGTGTTCTGTATGTTTTGGGGAATTCGAATTTAGTGATCTCAAAAATTTGTCTGATCCTCAGACACGAAGGCATTTTTTGTGTGGCTGTGCAACGATTCTGTATGAAACAAAAGAAGATATATATACCTTCATTTAAAGTCAATAAGCTTCCTTCCTCCATTTAACGGTTTAGCTGTGAGAGCACGACGAAATTTGATAATGTAAGAAAAACCTGAAAAAATCGTAATTATTCTACTTTATCTCAATGTAACGTAAAAGCTATCAATTTTTCGTGAATATTAACCTGTCATGAAATGAAAGAGAATTCAGTTGCCATCATTTTAGTTTTTTTTCTATGATCAACGATATCGCCGTTAATGTGCAAAGAATGCTTGGTGTTACTGTACAAATGGCACTTCACTTAATCTTCCTCACTCACTAACTTTTATATATGTAATTTTTATCCGGTTAAAGTTTTCCACAAATGCATGTGGTGACTTCTGAATCAGTGTAAGTTTAAATTGGAAAATAGCAAGTAATTAATAATGTGAAAAAAATTAATATTTTGGAGGACGATGGACTGCAACTTCACTGATGTTACGATAGTCTGGTTTTCATGGACATCTGCTTCATCCAAGTATCATTTTTATTTGCATGTATGCATACGTATATACGGAGTAATGTACGTAGTGAAGGGAAAGTTATCTAATGCTGCGCGAAAAGCGTCTGATTTTTGGCAGAAAAAAATTCATTGTCGAACCCTGAACAAAAAGTGAATAAATTCAGTTGCTAAATTAAAAAAAAAATTCTCTAACATATGCTGTAGCCAGCATCCTTGTTTTGTGGGTCGTTGATACCGAAAAATCAATTGACAGAAAAACGGCTGGCTGTCCTTCCGTCAGGTGCCTGTGAACACTACTAGCGCCTAACCCATGCCTAGGTTTTTCCAAATTGAAGAAAGCCCTGTTGTCCCTTTGGCTCGAGTGGAAACTTTTAGATTTTGAAAAATATTCTTCAAAATTTGTGGGTAGTTTATATGAAGCCCTGAGACCATTTTCAAAATTTTCTCAAACACGGCTCTAACTTTTTTCTTTAAATTTCTTGTAAGAATAGAGTAACGTGCATTCATAAAAGTGGCAAAGGTCCGTTTTTCACGGTAAACTCTGAATTTTCAAAAATTGCAAAAGTATGAATTTTTTCAGCGTTTTCCTGCAATAACAAAATTCCGTCAAATGAAACTTTTCCATAACTAAGTCTTTAAGATCATGTAAATTTTTTGAAAATTTTAGTAGTTTTCGTGCAATATTGCGAGCAATATGTGCGATTTTTAAAAAAATACAAAAACGAGATTTTCTCAAAAGCAGCTCCGTTTTTTCTTTAAACTTTTCGTGGGAATAGAGATAAATGTCCTCCATAAGATTAGGTATACACTGCTCCATATTGCTCCATTCTTTTGATTTTTTATTACAAAAATGTAATTTTTTGTCTTGTGTCTAACGTCATTATTATTTACACTATCAGCAATTTTTTACATTATTATATTGATGAGTACATGTGCTTTAAATAATGTCAGATTAAGTTTCTCGAAAACCGTTTTCTGAGAAAACTAGCTCAAAATTCCGCATTTTCAGAAACGCCCAAACGCCATTTTCTCAAAAACTACTACAATTTTTTTTCTTACTTATCGAAGGGATGGTGTATTTGCACTTTTTAATATGACGTTAAGTTCATTTCGGTTTTATTCTTGTTTTATCTAAAATTACACTAATAATATTTTTTGAAAGGTCTCTCACGTCGTTAATATGCATATTTCCAGCGATTTGTAAAAACTATCGCATTTGTGACTGGAAGTGCTTGAAATGACTTCATGTGAAGTTTTACGGAAACTCAATAGTTTTCTTTGAAAAGAGGTTCAAATTTCGATTTTACGGTAACGCTTAAATGCCATGTTTTTAAAAGCGACTCCAATTTTTTCATAGAAAATTGCCATTTAGGAGGAGGTTTTACTGTTCTTTCACATTCTTAAAATAATATTTCCGATCAACTATTAGGAACCCGAAAAATGAAGAAAATTTAAAAAAAAATACTTCGTCTGGCAATAGACTGAACCTGGCAGGAGTATGTGGCAAGTCCGAGTAGCTAGCCGAGACCAAAGAAAATAGGAAACTAATGCGGGAAAGCTTTTGCCATTATTTAGTACAACTACTATAAATTTGGAGGTACGTTACATGAAACCCTCCGGACATTTTCAAAATTTTCTCAAAAACGGTTTAACAATTTTTCTTTAAATTTCTTGTGAGAATAGAGTAACATTTCTTGTATAGAGTAACATTTCTTTATTTCACACGATTTCTTGTATGAGTAGAGCGGCCTAGATCCGATTTTCACGGTTAACTCTGATTTTTCGAAAATTCAACAAATTGCCGCTAATATAAATATTACCGATGTGAGAGAAGTCAAAAAATAACATTTTTGAATAGAGCCTTTTCATTTTTGAATGACATTTACATCGCATTAGAGCATGCATTTACCGACAGTATAAAGTAATACAATTGGAGCCGTTTTTGAGAAAATTTTATTTTTGTAATTTTTTTTCTGTCTGGTGTATATGAACAACACTAGCACACAAACTATGAGTACGACTTTTTCCAAACTGAATACGTCCATGCCGATCTGGCCTGCGTCAAAGCTTTGCGATTTTGAGAAAAAAAATCATTAATTTTTTTGGGTACTTTGCATGAATTCTTCCGGAAATTTTTATAATTTTCTCAAAAACGGCTCCAATTTTTTTCTTTAAAATTATCTTTAGAATATAATAAAATATACTTATAAATGTGGCTTATGTCTAATTTTCAAGGTTAACTCTGATATCGAAAATTTCGAAATTTTGAAAGCGTTTTCCTACAACAACAAAATAGAAGATAGAGATTTTTCATTCAATGAAATTTGTTCTGTATAGTGAGCTCTTTGATTATGGTCTTTCACATTTTTGTGAAAATTGTAGTCGTTTTTACGTAATATTGCGTGCAATATGTGCAATTTTAAAACAACACATACAAGATTTTCTCGAGATCGGCACCTTTTTTATTACACCAAATTTTTTTATTACACTTGGTAAGAGTAGTGCTAAATGTGCTCTATGTGGTGACATAAACGCAACATTGCTTTATTCTTTTGTTTTTTTCAAAAATTACAAACAAATAATTTTTTACTTGTCTCCCAAATCATAATTTTTTATCATCGGCAATCTGTTCACATTATTGTATTTATGCGTACATGTAATTAAAATAATGTCATATAAAGTTCATCGAAAACCCAACCATTTTCTGAGGAAACTAGCTCAAAATACAGTGTTTTCTGAAAAGCACATACGCCATTTTCACATAAGCGGCTACTATATTTTTTTCTTCAACCTTTTGGAACGACTAGTGCAAATTGCACTCTTTAATATGCTGTAAAGTTCATTTTGAGATATTTTTTTATTGTTTTTTCAAAATTACACGAGTGTAATGTTTTAAAGGTCTCTCTCGCTGTCTATATGCATATTTCCAGAAATTATAAATACTATTGTATTTGTGAGTTAATGTGCTTCAAATGACTTCACATGTAGTTTTTCAAAAAATTTGTTTCTAGGCAAAATTGTTGTTGGGAAATCCTACATTGGTGTTCAGACGCCCAAAAACGTACAGAAACCTACTATCAAAACTACACTAAAGTTTTGCGCTCTTTGCCCTTTTTGAGTACCACATTACTGTACCATTAGACTAAATATTATAAACATTTTTTAGGGGCATAAAAAGAGATTGATCGCTTTCTCACTTTCTGAGCATGCGATGAGAAATTTCATAAAACGAAGTTACACATGACATTTACTTCTTAATTTAAAGCAACTCCTTAGGCACGTATGTTGTTCAGGTCACATTCTGAAGTGGTCATAATAGATAAATGTGTCAAAAGCACCTTCTATTTTTCACAAATGACTTCTATTTTTGCACCTCTAATCTCAGCTCGTGTCGCGGCGCTTGCGAACCAAAGTGTAGCCTCTTTGACTCGTATTGGCGCGTGCGCGTGCGCGTGTGCGTGCGAGCAGGGCAGCTGCGCTTCCGGCACCCGCGCCCCGTGGAGCGCTGGGAAGGCGTGCTCAACGCCACGCGCCCGCCCAACTCGTGCGTGCAGATCATCGACACCTTCTTCGGCGACTTCAGCGGCGCCGCCGTCTGGAACCCCAACACGCCGCTCTCTGAGGACTGCCTCTACATCAACGTGGTGCGTACGCGCGGACTGGGGTGGGGCTTCCCGCACTATTAGTATTAGTGTCGATGCCGTCCAAATAGTAATTACAGCGTCATAATGAAATTGCAATAACCATTTCGAATCAAATAAATCTTTTGAAAACATCGTGTTTTTTGCTGTAGCACTATCATAGAGGAGAATTATTCCTTTAATTATTCTTGTCTTTATTTTTCTTTATTTATTTTAAATTAATTATTAAATGTTACTGCCACACGTTTATATTGCAACATCTTGTATTTCACACCTGCTGTGTAATTTCTAATTTTAGATGCATAATCCGTAAATCTTTTGAAGTAAGAATAGCTCTCAAATCAGGAAACAGTGGATAGAAACCAAACAACTTCATCATTCATTATTTATTTAAACTTTTGAGTGAAGAAAAAAATTTATGAGGTTGGCTATTCGAGAAGTAGCATGTGAGATAGGATACGGTTTTGGATAAGTACATAGTACAGCAGTGTGCAACCATGTTTTACGTGGGTGCGTGGGGACGAGTATGAGGAGAACGGTGCTTTGAGCCCAGGGGAGCAATTCCTGGAAAGAATGAATGGGGAAGAGTGGTTGTGGGGAATAGTTGTCTTCGAGTGTGTGGTGCATGAGGGTGGGTCTTGTAGCGGGGCCTACAACACTCTCTTAGCAGTGCGGTGTGAGGATTAGGCTCTTGCAGAGGGGCGTGGGTTAGGGAAGTGGGGAATGAAGGTGCTCTTGTAGTGATGCGCATGTGAAAGGGGTTCATGGGGTGGAGCGCGGGTGTGCGTCTTGTCAGAGAGGCTCTTGTAGCGGTGCGCGGGAGTGGAGACCATGCTCTGGCCTGAACGGAGCGCGAAGCAGCCCCTGAGTAGTGCGGTGGGTGGGCATGATCTGATCATAGCACTGGGCGGGGGAGGGTCTGAGCAGATTGGTGCACGGGGAACGTTCTTGGCGTGTGCGTGGGCCAGGCCCTGAGCAGTGCGGTGCGCAGGTGGCGCCGCGCCCGCGGCCTCGGAACGCCGCCGTCATGGTGTGGATCTTCGGCGGCGGCTTCTACTCGGGCTCGGCCACGCTCGACGTGTACGACCACCGCATGCTGGTGTCGGAGGAGAACGTGCTGCTCGTGTCCATGCAATACCGCGTGGCGTCGCTGGGCTTCCTCTTCATGGACACGGAGGACGTGCCGGGCAACGCGGGCCTCTACGACCAGCTGATGGCGCTGCAGTGGGTGCACGACAACATCGCCGCCTTCGGAGGCAACCCGCACAACGTGACGCTGTTCGGGGAGAGCGCGGGCGCCGTGAGCGTCTCCATCCACCTGCTGTCGCCGCTGTCGAGGAACCTTTTCTCGCAGGTACGGTGGCGCCGCTCCCTCCAGCACAGGCGAGGACGGGCAGACGGGTGCGTTGCGCTATGTTGGCTTTCTACCCTTGCCCACCGGGTTTTCGTTGCCCAACACTTGAAGTATATAGTGTGCATGTTCATACAATGCACAATACACCAGGTACCACCGATAACCTAAAATAAACAAAACAGCTGTAGCAGTGCGCACAGCCCCCATGTTGCTTATTTGTTGAATCCATAAGCATTTGTAGACACTTTTCAGAACCTATAAGTTATAGAAATCCTTAGAGGTAATTCTAGAAACACGTTTTGCCGCTATGGACTATTTTATAGAACCAATAAGATTATGGATTCCATATCGAACGTTTATGCAACCAGTTTGTAAATACGTGAAAATGTAATAAATTTATTTTGTATTTCTCGGCGATGTATTATGTAACCAGACAATCTGCAATAGCGAATAAGCTGAGACTGACCTCTTGATTTGTCGTTATATGAAACAATAAAGTATAACTACTATATCGGCCGTTTCTTCTCTAATTTGGGTCCAGTGTTAGTGACGTCGATTCAAGAATCGGTTTGAACCCCGAGAATTTTAAATTCACATAAATGTTCTATCTCAAAACAATGGTCCCTTATATATTGAAAATTAATCTAGGAGTGTCCTAAAAAGTATTACGTCTTAATTTCTGCCAGAAAAATTCAGTAATTATCTAAAAAGGCTCTAAATTTTCATTAATATCTTTTTGAATTATGAGGACTGAGACGTTGAGGATCTTCAGCAAATGAAAGTAGTTGTAACTGAATTTATTTGTCCTATCCCTTTAAATTCATTTCCATTTACTATCATTTTTTATTGGATTTTTCTCTCCATTTACTGCAATGAATACTTCTTTTGTTTTCTCTTTTTCATCTGTCTTGTTTTCATCTGTCTTTTTTCAGTGAATCCATTTTTTTATCGATGCATGTATAAGTTTCCCAGCTTTGAAACTTGAATATTTTTCTTCTGTCTTTCTAGGGACTGTTCACAAAAAATGTTTTCTAAGAGTTACTAGAAATTCATTCATCATCACTACCTTTACGTTCTTTAAAGTACAGCTATGTTAACTTGCTGATCAAAGTATTGAAAACAGTATTTACTAATTGGTACATATATAGTTTCTTGCCAAATATATTCTTAACGAATAAGAGATAATAATTCAAATTAACTTAGATTCAGAACAGTGGAACATTGATCTTTAAAATATGATTCAGTAAACAATGCTGTTGCTAAAGCTTTCCTTCGAAAATGAGCAAACCTTCAGTCCAAGAGACCTCTGTTCAGATTTGAGTAATTTGCAGTAATAATAATAATAATAATAATAATAATAATAATAATGCCGATCCGGATAACCGAGACCACTAAGGCAGTAGTACCGTGACTATCACGGACGGAAAGATCGCGGGTTTGAGTTCCGCCTCAGGCATGGGTGTGTTTGTGTATGTCTGTATGTGTGTGTCGTCCATTCATTATCATCATTCCATCTTCAATTCCCAAGGACTAGCAACACTGGGGGATAAAAATTCGATTCAGCATAATGCTGATCTCCCCAAAAGGAATTAGATACACTTGCCACGGGATAAATGTTACTGAGCCTCGGTAAGTCGGTAATATCTCTTATTCTTTAAGAGTATATTTGGCAAGATACTATATATGTACTCATTAGTAAATATTGATGTCAATACTTTGATCTGTAAGTTAACATAGCTGTACTTTAAAGAACGTAAAGATGTGTGTCCGCGTGGTCCTAGACGGTCACTTCGCGACCAAATAATAATAATAATAATAATAATAATAATAATAATAATAATAATAATCATAATAATAATAATCATAATAATAATGATGATCATAATAATAGTAATAATAATAATAATAATAATAATAATAATAATAATAATAATTTTGATTTGGAGAAAAGTGTTGTGTCGCAAGTTAAAAGCACGAGACGGCGGCGTGGCCGTGCCGGGCCGTGCGGTGCGAGTGGCGAGAGCGGCGGGGCGGGCGGGCGGTGCGCAGGCCATCATGCAGTCGGGCGCGGCGACGGCGCCGTGGGCGGTCATCACGCGCGAGGAGTCGGTGCTGCGCGGCCTGCGCCTGGCCGAGGCGGTGGGCTGCCCGCACCAGCGCTCGCAGCTGCGCGAGGTGGTGGACTGCCTGCGCAGCAAGGAGGCCACCGAGCTCGTCAACAACGAGTGGGGCACGCTGGGCATCTGCGAGTTCCCCTTCGTGCCCATCGTGGACGGCGCGCTGCTCGACGACCACCCCACGCGCTCGCTCGCCTCCAAGAACTTCAAGAAGACCAACATCCTCATGGGCTCCAACACGGAGGAGGGCTACTACTTCATCATCTACTACCTAACGAACCTTTTCAAGAAGGAGGAGAACGTGTATGTGTCGCGCGCCGAGTACCTCAAGGCCGTGCACGAGCTGAACCCGTACGTGAACGCCGTGGGCCGGCAGGCCATCGTGTTCGAGTACACGGACTGGGCCAACCCCGACGACCCCATCGGCAACCGCGACGCGCTCGACAAGATGGTGGGCGACTACCACTTCACGTGCAACGTGAACGAGTTCGCGCACCGCTACGCGGAGACGGGCAACAACGTGTACATGTACTACTTCCGGCACCGCTCGCAGAGCAACCCGTGGCCCAGCTGGACGGGCGTGATGCACGGCGACGAGATCAACTACATTTTCGGAGAGCCGCTCAACCCCGAGCACCCCTACAGCCCCCAGGAGGTGGAGCTGGCGCGGCGCATGATGCGCTACTGGGCCAACTTCGCCAAGACCGGGTGAGTACGTGCGGAGGAAAGGGCTTTTCATGCATGCCAACCAAATGCGTAACACCATTATCCTAAAGTAATTCTTAAGTTACGAGAATGGTCTGTATTCACAGTAATGCTGTGTATTTCTGCGTTATATTGTACTAAATTGATTATTTGGAATGTTTGTTCCCTAACGCAACTTGTAGTACAATGAGCATAAGGAGTGTAGTATATTGAGCTTGTTATTTCTTAAGTGAAAGATAAACGTTCAAATAACTTTTCTACTCTAAATTCTCTTAATATGTGGATTTTAACATGTGTTTTTATGTAAGTTATGTTGTAATTTGTTTTATTAATAACTCCTTAGATTTTATTACTCAAACGCTAGGAAAACAGTACTACAAATCGAGATACGTCCAAGGTCTTTTTTCGCATTCAGGAGATTCGTATGTTTGTCGTACGTTCCGATTCCATAGCTGTTTTCGATTGCAAATGCGCTGTTTAGGGGATCCCTAATATGGTAATTTGCTTGCAGAGCTTGGATAGATTATGCTGTGCTAATTGACTTTGAATTTGATCAGGTTCAACATCACATACCTAAGGCGACGATTTCACCTATAACCTTGAACACATTTGCATAGAACACTTCAGTGTCCAGTGTATCGCAGTAGAATATGATAATTTTCATACGAATAAATAGGGGAGTTCAATTTTTAAACTATGTATTCAATACCGTACGTTTGAGCATTGTGTGAATTCAATGAAATAAGCATCTCGGATATTGTGAAAAAATGATTGAAGATGAAGGTAATCTAGTCATGGAATGAATGAATAAATCATCTCATTTGGTGAAGAATTCGATGAAACACTGTTCCTAAATTTTAGAAAATATCTCTCACAAGGGTTTGTATGTTCATAGTTATTGTATGGCCGAGAATCACTACAAATTGTAAAATTCATGTCACATAAAATGATCATTCATATTAATAACAAGGTGTCAGAACAGTCATGTTGTACTTTTACTAACGACGTTACGCCACAGTACAAGCTAAAGAATATATGTTATATTCGTGACCGTTTGTCTAAATTTTATAGGTTACAGTGTCTATTATTTACAGACAGTTTGTGCCTTGTAATAAAAAATATTACGAATGTACTGTCTATAATTAATAAATACTGTAATCCATAAAAGATATGTCTTGAACAATTTGTTTTCACAAAACTCTCATCATTACATTACTTGCCCCCAATACTTCGTTGTATTTAATTTTAAACGTGTAATAGTTTATGCGAAGTAAACGCGTCCCGATCATCCGCCATATAAACCTCCTCTGCCGCTGCACGCGGTCCAAACGCCCGGCACCGCGGGCGGCGCAGATGCGCCAGTCGGCACAACCACCACCGCTGCAGAGCTTTTTCCACCGCTGCCCTTGACCGCGTTCTCGGACGCGACATCCCTGCCTTTCCCCTACCACGCCCTTCTGGGATACGACCTTGACCCTCGCACCCACCTCCCCTGCCCGCCACCGCCGACGCCGTCCCTGCCTCGTCGCGCTTTTTCCACTACGAAGAGACTCCCTCGCCTCGCCCGCGCCATCTCTGTCGCCTCTCCCCGCCGCCGCCAGGGCGAGCTCCAGCGCGGTCGTGCACCGCTCGTGCATATTCATTGGATTAACACGGAGTAGTGTCGCCGTAACTGCATTACCTGGCGGCGCGGAGAGGGGGCGTGGCGTGTCGGGGAGGGGCGCGGCGCGGCGGGGCGGGGCTGTCGATTCAGCAGCGGAGGCGACCCTGCCGATAGCCGGCTGGAATTCGATAATTAATCCGTAGGCGCGAGGGGGAGGGGCCCGCCGTCGGGAGGAGGGGGCGGAGGACAGTGTCGGAGCGGGGCGGGGCGGGGCGAGGCGGGCGGAGGTCCGACAGGTCCCGCGCGCGTCACGCCGCCGGCCGTTAATTAAATACAGGCGCCCGGGGCGCCGCAGCGAACGCAGCGGTGAGGCGTCGGAGGCGAGCGGCGGCGGGGAGCAGCCGTGCCTTGTCGCGGATCGCTCCGACGATCGATGCTGCCGCCCCGGGCGTCCGCTCAATTTGGTCCGCGCTCCGCTCCGCTCGGCCCGCGCCCGCCCCTCGCTGCCTTCTGCTTCTCTTCATTACGGGGTGGGGCTGCAGAGGGATAAAACTCGTCGACCTTTGGGCCTTAGATCCTTTCCCATCACCTTCGCCAAGTTTATGGTCGCCGCTGATAGAAAACTGGAGGTAGCCGCACCACTAGTCTAGAGAGTCCATTTGCTCGACAGTCTTCGGAGTGCACCCAACTCTACATTCAGAATAGTTTGATGACTTAGGTTGTGATTCAGAAAGCGGTCACTCACAACTCACATTGAGTTGAAATATTCTTTACCGTGAACCCTAATAAACGAATCATCTTTCAATAACTTTGACGTATAAAGACGCACTCTTTTCAGTAAAAGATTATGTAAGCTGCGGTATTGACAATTTTCTGCGAATGAGATTTGTTATTACTTTCAAACATTTTGACGAACTCAAGTACTCATATATAACTCAGCTTTTGGGGGTACGAATTGGTTCTATATTCACGATTATTCATAATATTCCTTTTAATTTGTTAATGCAATTTGGTAACTGTACCTTATTATTTATGTGCAAATCAAACAAGCCAGTTTCCTTAAATTTGGGAAGATGTGCAAAATGTTCAGTCACTTTTGCTAAAAACATTGAGTTTACAATCGTTGATTTTGTTCTTGTTTTTTAAATGTTTTAGTTTTCCTTATTTAAATTTTAATAGTTTGCGATATGGTACTATCACTGTGAGTTGTTCATCGCTTATTTTGAATCATTGTAACGCAGGTTACAATTATTTCACTTTAAAGTGAGAGTTTCCCTTGACGAATTCACAAATCCAGGAGTCGTGTAGGCAACCCGTTGTACGTTTACGAAATGGAGCGCGTACTTCGAATTCACCCTCTAGGGCATGCTGCCGTTTTTCAATACCCATTCGCAGCTGTAATATTCCTATATTAATATGTTGATTGATGACTGTTTTTATGCTCTCACGGAGTAAATGAGTTGAAAAGTTGTTTTTATGATGTGCTGTTGAACGACGACTCAGCCGGTTCCCATTCGACCCATGGCGGAGGTTTTTTTCGGAGCCGTTCCGCTCGAAAACACAGTCCCCATTCTCCTACATCTTCGTTAGCCGTGAAGGAAACAGGGCTGGAGGCGAAGGCAGTGGCAGAAGAGCGTGGAAGCGGCCGTGTTTGTTTTCCAGTAGAGGGCGACCTCTCGCTTCTCCTTTCACCTCGCATCCTCCGCGTGGCCGTCTTGTGCTGTTTGCTTGCGCCGAGTAAATGAAAGTGGAGATCACCCAGGCAGTTTCAGCATTGGTCATAATACAGAAAATCAAATTTTCTTAAAGAAACTTATTTCTGCAAAATTTATTATGATTATTGTTGTTTTCTTTCCCCAGTTCTTTTAAATTCAATGTACTGTTTTTGACATAATGTTAACTTCAAAAAAATTAGTCCTTATTAGGTAGTCTTTGCAAAAGTATATACATTTACGAATGTGATGCTTTCATTTTCCTATATACGAAGATATTTCGTGTGATATTTTCTTTGTGCGACCTACTGGTATTGAAGACTATGACATCGGTTACAGTAATGTCATAATGCACTATTGATTGCTTACTTGAAATGAATGTTCAACTGCGTACGTTCCACCGAATATGTATGTATAATTAAGATTGTTTTCTAGACTTCAACGTCGATTGATATGTGGATGTAAAATGATAACATAAAAATGCATCATACTTTTTCCGTTGATGTATCGAGGTTTTCTAGAGTATTTTGAACATCCATAAATATTGTCACCATATTTTAGATTATTTCATGAATTCAAGCATGTTTACTATATTCTAGCAAGATTTATTTTGTAAAAACAGTTCAGAAATAAGTTAATATTAATTAAGATACGATTTTACAAGTTCAGTAATATTATTAGAAATAATACAGTTTGGTGGAAAATAATGAGTTGAGTCCAGCGTCTCACGCTGTTCGAAATGATACTTTTAATGTAATAAGGTAGGTTGCTAACTGTAAATTGTTAGTTACTTGCAAATCAACATAATTCGACGTTGAAAATGAACAAGAGACAATTTTGAGTGCATGATTAAAAATAATGTTAACCACTATCACGTACGATGGTATCTACGAAATCCTTGCTATTATTTTATTTCACAGAACTCGCGTTGTCTTCGAAACTAAGGAAATCCGTTACGTCTGCCTTTAAGTTGAGTGACTATCGGTGTTTACAGAAAGGAGAGAGTTCACAGAGGCTCTCACTTTCTCCGATTGACAACCGATTATATTTCCGGGAGGGTCTCACAGACCTATCACGCCAGTTGCGTTAGTGTTCTCGCTCTCGGTGATTCGTGAACTATACACGTTTCTATGATGCTTTAGATACTAATTTGTCTTCTGAGTCTGTGTGAATTCGAAGCTTAATATGAAATATAATTTTGACAGAATTCGAGCACTGATAGATGTGGTCGTTTTGTGATGAATCCGATCTGTCAAAGCCATTGTTAGAGGAAATGAGAAGAATTTCGAGAATTTTAATGGTCCTGTAAATGATGTATTACATTAGAGTGACAAATGAAGGAGATATTGAGCCACAAACTAAACAAATAATAGTTATATTATCTAATAGTCGTTGATTTTTATGCTTGAACAATGTTTTTCTCTTAATAAGAAAAGATAATTGTTTGATTGAATTTTCTTCGTACGGTGTGTTTTAAAATGGTAAGTTACTGAAACATCATCACAAGATGAGAACTGCTCATATAATATATCGTAGGTTCATCTTATTGAAAAAATCAGTAACCATGAGTTTGGAATAGCATCAGAGTTTATTATTCTTGCCACTCATAAACATTTGATTGGGCATTATACTGCGTAATAGTCATTCGGAATAGCCTTTAAAGGTAAGTTATACGAAAAATTTACCTTCAGTGCGGTAATGCAGAAGACATTGACAAAGATATCGCGGGGTCGCACAAATCCCATCGTACCAGTTACGGGTTAAGAAAACATAGAAAATAAATCTCTGAAACAATGGACTTGGATAGGTACTATATTAATACTAGAAACATTTTATCGTAATACCTACCTTGCAATTGCAATGCTTGCAATTGCGGATTTGCTGCCACTCCTTCCGTTTCGCGAATTACTTTGCTAGAAAAGGAATGTTGAAAACTAGATCATGGAGACAGAAGACATCCCTTATTCTCGTCCTGATGTCTTCCTTTTATAATGCAGCTGGGATTAAAACTTTGACGGCGACGAAAAGAGATTGCAGCTCCAGCGATGTCCTTATTCCGTCATTCCCATCCTAGTGACATTCACCTTCCATTTCTCGCTTGTCTCCTCCCTCACCCCATACCTTACCTCCTGCACCTGTTCTTGTCTCCTTCTCCCGTTCTTCGTGCCCTGAAACTGCGTGCTCACCGCAGACCCCCTTCCCATCCCCCGTTTCATCCGGTCCCCTCGTCTGTCCCATCGTCGACCGTCTGTTAATATTCCAAGGGCGGCTGACGCGCTCGGCAGCGGCGGTGGCGGAAGCTGCTCGGCGTCGAGGGGGGGAGCAAGCGCTCATATCGAGAATTAATTGCCGCCGTGCGGCCCCGTTTTTCTCAGCTGCGATTTATGGCTTTCATTAGCACGGGCGGACGACGGCTGAGATGCTGCCGACGCCAGTGCCGTCTCCGTTCCCGCCCCGCCCCCGCCCCGCCCCCGCCCCCGCCCCCGCCCCCGTTCCCTCCCCCGCCCGTCGCGCAGGTAGTCTGCCTGCGCTCCTCATTTTTCGCGCCTCCTCGCCCTCCCCCTCGAGCCTGCGCCTCCGCCCCGCCCTGCTCTTCGTTGGCGCCCCTAATTAGGAGACGAGTTCTCGCGGCCTCGGCAGCGGCTCCGGCGCCTTAGCGGTGGCGAGCTCTGGCTTCACGCCTCGGGCGCGCCCTTCACGTATTTCGTGCCACCTGTGAATCCATGCGAATTGTTTTAGCAGATAGGTGTCACGGCTGATTTGAATTTAAAAACGGATCAAAACCTCCGATAGTGAGGTTGTCATTCTTTGATGGCCAAGCTGGTAAACCAGCATATAAAACAGTTTCGTGCCGTATTATGACGTTTCATCACAAATGCTTTTTTTCTTTCAACTTTTAAAAACATTATTTTAGACGCTTTATGAATTGTGATAAAAACGAAACAATTGTAATCCATATTAAAGTGTAGCGCCAAAATATTCTGTAATGTTTTCTATGTAGCATATTTCCTTTCTCAAGCTGTTTTCACTTATCATAAAGAGTTTTGTTACGAACAGTAGTTTTTATCGGTTTTTATAAATTCCTAGTTTATACTCTCTTGACACTTGGCATGCAATCCCATTTCACTAATTGATATTAAGTATCTCCTCCCTATGTCGAGCGCTTAATTGTAATTTTTGCTATTCTGAAATTAATGAGTTAATTCTGAGTAATGTTCCAAATTAATTTTGTTTTTGATATCTTATGCAGAAGCACTTGCTCGTGATCTTGTTAGAGAGGGTTGAGGACCATTTGCTCTGCAACGCTGCTGGCGGTGTGTGCAGGAACCCGAGCCTGTCAGCGGACGGCACGTGGACCCCCACCTACTGGCCCGTGCACACGGCCTACGGGCGCGAGTACCTCACGCTCGACGTCAACACGTCGGAGACAGGCCGCGGGCCGCGCCTCAAGCAGTGCGCCTTCTGGAAGAAGTACCTCCCGCAGCTGCTGGCCGCCACCTGTGAGTACGCGCCCGCGCCTCGGGCAGCGCCGCGCTGTCGACGCTGCAACGCCTCTAGCCGGGAGCTCCTAGGGTTCTGAGGATTTTTCATATTAGCTACGTAGCTAGGCCGAACTCCGTTCTGGAAGAGGATTTTAGCGACCGACTGCCCTCGTCGGGTTTTTTTTGCGTGCTTTGTGTAATCAACGCCAGGTGAATGCAGGAGGTGGACCTTAACAGGCGGGCCACGGACCGCGCGCCATCTTTTCTTCTTTGAATTTTTCTACCTTTCTCCTTACTCACACATTCAGACTTATATGCACTTCTCTACCACACATATCGGGAGAGCTGTCCGAACTTGGAACTTGGCCGGCTACGACCTAACTCTTTGAAACCTCTTAGATATTTCCACGCTCAGTGATCTCGGACTGAAAAACCTTTTTTCTTAAGTTGCGAGATACAAACGCCGTCCGTGCGAGATACAAACGTCACTTTTTATGCAATACGTTTCTAGAATATATTAGTAAAGGGATGGATATGAATATTTTATTCTTTGAATTTTTTATGATAATGTAAATTTTTGGAAGATGTCCGAAATGTATGATCTACTTCAATGTTGCTGTCAGTGGTTTATGAAAAAGTTACCTTTTATTTTTCCGGAAAACATTAATATTTATGAAATTAAACGCAGCAAAGGCCGGCTTGCATGACCGAAATAGTAAGAATGCTTATGGATACACCACTTCGGTTCATTGAGTCCGACATACACTGAGGGCAATGATGTCCATCCATCCCATACCCAGTTCTGCTCGTACTCGTATTTGCAACTGTGTTGAGTTGTAAGTATTTATAACGAAATCGTAACCCACAGATCCGGCTCTACTCCTACCACAACTAGGAAAAGGAAAGTAGGAAAAAACTTGCGCATAGTGAAGACTATTGGCTTTTATGCTTTGTTTGAAAACGAATTCATTCGGTTCAAACTATACATAACTAAAGTATAAATGGTTAATACTTGTAAATTTACATTAAGTTAAAAAACGCAACAGAAATTGGACTATTACTTGTTATGTAACATATTTTTAACGTCGAACCAAGAGCATGTCATTTCAGTTATAAGGTTGTTGATGTTCTAATTACATTCCTCTGTAAAAAATATTGCCCTCCGAGCATTATGGGAAGGTCAATATACTAATGACACGAAATAATTTAGGCACAAATAACTGCAGGGGAATGATCTTTTAGGTTGCTGTCTTTGCATGGGAATTTGAATTTGGGGAGAGTGTTATCTCTGTAGAACAAAGAACTTCCTTCCCGGGGGATTATGCGTTTCAAATTCGGGAAGCTTGCTCTGCCTTCTACTTAAGCCGAGTCGGACATATTGTGAAACTCTGAGACCGTAAATCCCTTCTCACTTCATTACGCAGACGGCACAAAAATATCGCCCGCATCTCCAACGGCGTCAAGTACGCATTTTCCACCCCACAAAACCCCTCTCACTCCCTCTGTCACAACACTGGAAAGCAAACGCAACTTTTTTGCGAAACAAGTCGCGTCATCAAAATGTGCGTCCAAAGCAAATAAACGCGGAGAATTGGTGTCGGGCGGAGCTGCGGCGGGAAGATGGCGACGGCAGACGGCGGCGCGCGTCGCGGGCGGCGAAGGGAACGCAGGCACCTGTTGTGTGCGTCGGCAGGGGAGGGGGCGGTGTTTAGCTTCCATCCGAGTCCGCCCCTACGGAGGCGGCGGTGGCGGCGGCGGCGGCGGCGGTGGCGGTTTTAATAAGGAAGCCCCATCCCGCCCCGCCCTGCCCCGCCCCGCTCCGCCACCCCTCCTCACCCACCGCGCAAAATTTAATTTCTCCGCCGCAAGGCGCGCCGTTGCCTCAACCCTCAGCCCCTCCGCCCCTCTCGTCTCGCCCCGCCCCGTCCCCGCCTCGCTTTGCTTCTCCCTTCCGCACCTCCACGCACCATTCCGCCCCCACATGACCCCCCGTCCCACCCTGCTCCTACCCTTCTCATCCCACTCCGCCGCGTTTCACCTAGATCCTTCCCGTCTCGCGCCGCGGCGAGAATTCAGTTTCTCTCCGCCACGCCTCGATCCTTCACGATCCAATCTTCCACATCCCGAGCTTCCACATCCCGCTCTTCCAGGACCCGATCCTCCACGTCCTGCTCCTCCACGTCCCGATTCTCCCCGTCCCGACCCTCTACACCCCGATCCTCTACACCCCGATTCTCTACACCCCAATCCTCTACACCCCGATCCTCTACACCCCGATCCTCTACACCCCGATCCTCTACACCCCGATCCTCTACACCCCGATCCTCTACACCCCGATCCTCTACGCCCCGATCCTCTACACCCCGATCCTCTACACCCCGATCCTCTACACCCCGATCCTCTACACCCCGATCCTCTACACCCCGATCCTCTACACCCCGATCCTCTACACCCCGATCCTCTACATTCCGATCCACTACGCCCCGATCCACTACACCCCGATCCTCCACGTCTTGTTCCTCCATTTACCGATCACCCTCAATCCGATCCTTCACGTCCCGATCTCGCTCGTCCCGATCCTCCGCGCCTCGACTCTCCACGCCCCGATCCTCCACGCCTGTATTTTCCATGCCCCGATGCCTCACGTTTGAATATTCTTTACCCTGATCCTTCTTGTTCTGTCAGGTCATCCACAATCCGGCAGTCCTCGTTCCGATCCTCCTCGCCCTGATCATCCACGCCTCGATCCTCCACGTCCCGATCTTGTACGCCCCGAACATTCATGCTCCATTGTACTCTGTTTTCTCCCCGCCCTTCAGCCTGCACAGCTGCTTCTCTGTCATAGCTCTCGGCCCTCCCCCTCCGCCATCCCCAGTCCGTCCACTCCCATCTCTGCCGCTCTCCTTCCGAGACGGCACTTCGTCCTTCTTGCTCACGTAAACAGAAGCCTTTAAAGAAGTTCCGAGCTGTTATCTCCCAGACCGCGTGCCCCACGTGCTGCAGACAGAGCCTCCGCGACCGCTGTGCAGTTGGCAGTCCTGTATAATTAGTGCCTTAATGAGGCGCGGCCACGGGAGGGAGCGGGTGAGGTGGGAAGGGCGAGGAGGAGAGGAAATGGCGCAAACAGATGAACAAGCGGGCGTTCTCACAGTATTGTTTATAGGAGTATTTGCTCGTCTATGCCTCTGATATCGAATGAGTGATGTTACAGTGACACACGGACACATAAAAACCTGATAAAACAAATTAAATAGCCTATGGACGTTCCATATTATGTGATTATTGTGATAAAAAACAAACTTATTGTTTGCTGCCTCATTCCTAGATATCAAAGAACCTGCAATAAATTACCCAAAAAGCTGAACCTCCTAAACTGCATCTACCATGTCACCTCCACAACGTTATTTTACAGCAGCACGTACTTTCTTGCATTATTTTTTACTGCTTCATAATATTATAATATATCACGAACATACATGTGATTAATTTGTAAATAATTGAAATGCTATATAAAAATTAAGTTTTTTTAGACAACCACTAGAAAAAGCTGTTCTTTTGGGGCAAGTCTTCTGCCCTAAGAGTTCAGTTTTTAACTCTAGTGCTAAACGTGAGACGATGCTCAAGTGTTCAGAATGAACAAAGAAAACAAAATACTTTCGTGCGTGCGCATCAGCTGCTACTGACCTTAATGTATCTTTAAATAACTTGCAGATTTTAATAAAAATAAAATGACAGTAAGGCTGACTAAAATGTGGGTTTAATACACGTAGTAAAAGTGATTTGGTTTTGGTTGTAGGTCTCGTGTCGCAACAACTTCTAATTGCAAAAGAAAATGTCGCTATAACTACTCGTATCATACGCAACTATTATTCAGTGAATTAATTTCAAAGTTATAAAAAGTTTAAAGAAACATTTTTAGAAAAAGCCGTTTTTTAGGAAACGTATCTTTTTCTTATTGCCTTTGTTTCATGATAAATTACACTAAAAATACACATATTTTGAAAAAATATATTTATTTAAAAATATAGTTTTGAAAAAGAGATTTCATAAAGAAAAAAGTATATCTATATTCAATATTATGGTTGTAGGAAGTCGCCAGAAACACGGAAACATTGTGCAATGTGGAAAAATCCAGATTATTCGAGGAATATAAAACCTGCGCCATTTTTATTCTTAAAGTGATTACAATGTTTAATCTTCGCAATTAATTTTTTCACTTTGATGTAATTAATCTAGTTACGTAAAGTCGTAATAATTGCAAACAATAAATGATGGTTATAAAAAATATGCTGGTACGTTTTTTATTGAATGAAACAGAACTGACTGTCAGAAAGATTTGTTCTATTTTGTCTACAAGGTCTACTACATTATATTCGAGTTTAATGTTCCCAGCAATTTTTTTTTACTTTTCAATGAGCAATTGGCAGGTTATGAGTTTTTCTTTAAAAAAATATATCTTGATCAAATGAAGGTTACTCAAAACCGATAAGTTTTCATTATATCCTCATTGGATGAAACGTTTACACTGACAGATCTACACTCGTTCTCGAATATAGTCTTAGTTCTGCATTCTTTGTTCTTCCAAGTTTCTTCAATTGTACGAAACATGGCCGAAAAGTGAGTGATGACTTAGTATTTCAATCTGTTTCATATCTACTCATGGGGCGATGCAGTCTTCGATTATAATAATTATTATTCGTTATCCAGAAGCTCTACGAAAGTAATACAATAAAACGTTAGGCGAAAAAATGGTACATGGGTACAATAATCATTGCCTGAGCCAAATTCTCAACTCAGATCATACATTAATCGTAATCACTCCCACATATCTACTCATGTGGCGGCGCAGTCGTCAGTTAATCAAAGGGCGTTTAAGCGCCCTCCATAATAATAAACGTTTGATCAAAAGTAAGTAAAATTATACAAGTATTGTGACAATCGTACGAGGATTCTGAACACCGGTCAAATACTGCTTTATGACTACTCATGGAGCTGTCTAGCCCTGCGTTATTCTCTATCCTTCCGCCCTCTTGGTGATTTACGTGGCCTCAGATTCAAATCGACGCGGGCGATATGGGGTGTAGCGAGTCAGTGCAAGGCAGGACAGGGCGGGGCGGGGAGGCAAGGATGTGTGAAGCCAAGCGGAGCAGGTGGAACGGGAGGTTAGGGCGGAGCGTGGCATATGAGCAGCGTGGATTGTGCGGTCTGATCAGAGGAGGTAAGGCCGAAGCAGGGAGCGTATGGGTGGAGCATGGCGCGTACGGACGGGAGCTAGAGAGGGCAGGCATGTACACGCAGCAGGCGCCTTAAGGGGAAGGAGGGGGCGCGTGAGTGGGGCAGGGGCGGGCGTGGTCGGGTTAGTGAGCATGTGGGCGGGGCGAGGCGGGGCGACGCGTGCGGTGGGGTAGCTCCGCTGCTGCAGCTGCTGCGGCTCCGGTGGCCGGCGGCACGGCGACCGCGCGGAGGGCCGCGCGCCGACCGCCAGCGCCGTTACGTATTCATGGGCCGGGAGCCGCGGGGCGGGGCCGCCGGGGACGCCTCTCCCCCATCCCCCTCACCTTCCTCGCCCCCTCCCGCCCGCGCAGATCCATAATTCAGGCGGCTGAGCGCGAGCTGCGCGATGGGCTGCGCCCCGCCCCGTTTTCTCGTTTCATTCTTCCCTTCCCCGCGCATTCCCACCCCGTGTCTCTTCCATCCCCTGTCTTTCCTCGCCGGCGGAGGCAGCGCCTCCGGGCGCATTCTTGAGAAGGTGAAAGGTCACGCGGTAGCTGCCTTCCTCTGTTAATTTCATTTGGGGGATGTCCGGCCGATAGAATTTTCCAGGAACTCGTCCTCGGGCTCCAACCGGAAGTTTGCGGCGCCGTCGAGGGACACTGCCCCCCCTTCCCCCACTCTCTTTGCCCAAGCAGCGCGCCGCCAACAGCTGCGCAACAGCCCCGCGTCGTACGCCTCGCCTTGGTATCAGAGGTCGGGTGGGAGGAGACGTGTGTAAACCCAAAGCACCGATATTACGTCACTCGTGTTTTTGTTTCTCCCATGGAATTAAACACTCTTAGAAACTACAGATATTTATTCATTTCCTTAATCTAGTTTTCTCTATATCGCTTCTTCGCTAAACGTTCTGTTTACTAATTTAATGCGTGTTTTGTTTATTTGGGATTACGAATAACAGAGAAGGATAATAATGTGCTTCCGAACTGTGACCTTAATATCACTTCAATACTTCAGTCAACTAATTAAAGCATAACGGAAGTTATGTCATGGAAACACTAAGCGTCAATATATCTGTTTCCTGACTGCACCTTTCGTGGCCTGACGACGTGACCTCCCCGGGTCAGGCTTGTTACTTCCGGGTCTGCCACCGTAGCACATACTTGGCTCCCCATCCACCGCGCCGATTTGGCTCCTTAGTCCACATCGGAGATTACTGAGAAGTATTGAATGTCATTGATTATTAAATGATCAATATAATATTTCAATAGCAATGAATGACCCGAAGTACTTTTTGAAAACATAATCTTATCTAATAATTTAATTTTAAATTACAATGATTCGACGTATTAGATATTTCCGCATTTCATTTCCTTGTGAATGGTACAGAAGTAAAATCTGGAACCACCTAACTTGTCAAAGGCAATTATCTTTTATATTATCAGGACTGACAATTATTCCACTAACAATTACTATGCCGTTGTCCAAGTACTTTTTCTCTTTACATAATTCAACCCAATAATTGTGGGGGTACATTAAGAAATATATTTCCCTTCTAGTATTGTAATTTAGTATTTACGATAAACATTACACTATTCTATTCGTTACACACGTTATATATGAATTGTAGTATTTTGCAGAAACCGAGCAAAAGTATAAACGGTTCTCAAATACTTGTGTACGAGTAAAATGTAATCTCATTTCCCGTGGAGGTGACTGAACTGAAAACGTTTTACAAAACTAAAAATGAGATATCTTACAAAACGATCTTTTCAGATTTTTTCTTCAATTTCATCACAGTGCTGCAGCTCAATACATTTCAGCTCATCGTCGTTAGTAATTAAACCAGCTCAACCCACGAGTATTCTCTCAGCGAACATCTGCGAATCCTTTCCCTTGACGAAATATGATGATAATTGGTACCATCGCGATCAGAAGCAAGAGCTATCAACTCTCATCCGAGTAACAGCAACGCGTGGGCGATTCAATCCATCAATCTCCGTAATCGAAGCAGAGCTCGCGTGTATTGTAAACGGGTTCTACCACCCATGTCTCTAAAGTTCTCTTCTTCGCCTCTTCCCATAGCCCGCCGCTCTTGCCTCGTTATCGTTCTCATCCAGTCTCTGCCTCGCCTCTTTCCTGCCTACCCTCTGCCTCGTCGGCGCCCCGCCTGCTTCTTCACACCATTCCGCTGCTTCCCCGCTTCGCCTTCACAGCGCCAGCGCCTCTCGGCTTTACCTCTTACCTTCGCTGTTCAACCTCTCTCACCCCGCTTCCTCTCGCTCTCTCTCCGCTCGCCCCCGTTCACCCCTGCACCAGGAGAGGTGGCTCAGCTCATCAACTCATATCACTGCAGACAGCTGACTGCATGGTCCTAGGTTCGAATCCTGGCAGGACTAGCTAGATAGCTACGTCGAATTCAGTCGCTGCCTGAAGGAAAATTCTAGCGGCCGGATTATCTGATCGATACTTTTCCGTGGTTTCTCCGATCACACCAGGCGTACGCCGGGGTAGTACCCTAATAAACGGGACACGGACCGCGCGCGATCGTTCCTACCTCTTCCCTGTCCTATCCTTACTCCTTACTTACACACACACACACACACACACACACTTACATGTATACACTATCACACAGGGCGGGACACCGGTCTGGAGCTTAGAGCATTTCCCGGCTGATGGGAGACATCTGGTTGGGGAAAACCTTGCTAGCCGAGGGTAGGTCGGCGCTGGATCTCACCATCCAGCCGTGGAAGATCACCGACACCTCACGAGCAAAAACATGTTCTACAGTTAAGGGACTAATAGCATTGGCAGAATCACTGAGCAATCAAAAAAAACCGCTCACGCCCGCTCACCCTACTTCCGGCCTCCGAATCATCCCCTGGCCCCATACACCCCCCGCTCACTTCCACTAGCCCCCTTACCCTCCTCACACCTCCTCGCCCCCGCTCATTCCATCAGGCATCAGTGTTCACTCTCGCTCACCCGCGCCCAGCCCGCTCCGCACACGCCCCGCCCGCGGGCTCCAATCCGGAGCAGCGTTCCGTGCCAGCGCGGCGCGGGGCGGCGCGGTGGGCGCTACTCGTTATCATCTCGAGGGCGGGGGCGCGCCGAGTCGCAGGTCGCTAATGGAATTAGACGACGGGGGCGGGGCGGGGCGCGGGCGACGGAAGCGCGACGGAGGCGGCGCGGGCCGAGGGCGAAAGGGCGAATCGACCGCCCGCGGCCGATACGTCAGCTCTAGATACCGCCCCCTCCGCGTCTCACGGTCCGACTTGGTGAAAGAATCCGCCCGCTTGTTTAGTTGCGAGGACTACACAGGGCTACACAAATCATCACACTTCGACCATCTTGCATTGTTCTCAGCATGTATTTGTAAGACATCGACTTACTATAACTCCCGATTTAAACAAGTACTACTGAATGATTTTCTTACCTTACATTGACTTTGATATATTCAGCAAGCATGATTTTAAACAGTTCAAGACATTCCTTTTACTCGTTTAAATAAGTAATATTATGTAGTATGTAATAGTATGATAAGAAAGTTATATATTGAAAGAAAATGTAGTCTATTCACTGAATAATCACATCCCTGTATCCCATTTCTAAAGGCAGTTCAGGGAGATGTCTAGAAGAATTTTGCAAAAAAGAAAATAAATCTACCAAAGATTTAAAATACCCTCTTTCATGATCTGCGTTTTATACTGAGCGGCCTTCAGCGTTCATATGTGGTGTGCAGTGGTGATTTAGTTCTACTCGTTCCCGAACACCTTCACATCAAAATCACAACTGTCGCATTTACTAGTTGTTTGTTTGTTTGTTTTCTCTTACATCATTAACTTCATTTAAAGGCCGAAAGTCGTCTTCAAATCAGCCTTTGTAAGTAGTTCCCTCATTTTGTGAGCCGAAACGAGACATTGCTTTTCCTTTTGTCATTGATGAATGAAATTCAGAAAGATCTTACTAATATTCTTCGAAGGACAAACAAATAATTATACATTTAATATAAATCGAGATTATTTTGAAATTATTTTTTGTAGTTTATTTTTTTTTTGTTTTTTACAGTATTTAGAAAACACTTTCTTTAATGAAAACTAATGTGAAACGGCAACTTTATTGACTTTCAAGAGCGCTCGATTTAATTTTGCCGCTTCGCTTCGTGAATTTCTTTCAGAGACTAATGCGATTTGCAGAAAGACCTAGAATTCGAAAGGATTTTCATAGCCAGAGGGGATGGGCTCTAATCAACAGTCAGCGTTTGTGTGCGGATCGGATCTTCCTCCTCCTCCTTCCCAGCAACTTGGCTTCGGAGTGAAAGGCGTAATAAGACATTATTAAAAGCGATTTTGATCAAGGAATAATGGATGATCCAGAATGAACAAAACGCCATCATCTAAATTGGAATGTGAGAAAGTGATTTTAGCAATTAGTTCTTTTCATTATCTAAACGAGAAGTGCTTCTTTCTCTTTCAACATTTTCGCAATTAATTTGCTGGTTAAACAATATAATGTCTGTTTTAATTAATATTCTAACCATTTTCTGAGATATTATTTTCGAGAAATGTTATACAACTTCGTTAATTTAATTATTAAAGTATAAGGAGAGCAATTCAGAAAAAATGACATAGATATTTATTATAAAATCTATACTTGATTTTCATGGTTTGAAGCGACGTTCACAAAAATGTATTGAAAGTAATGTATTACTTTATAAGACACCAATAACTAGAATTTGTAAAGAATTTCTAACTCTTTAACTCATGTTCATAAAATTCTTTAAAGAAGATAATAAATGTCTATATACGTTTGCCATGACATCCAATGTAATTAATTTTATGTTCTGTCATTAAAGGAAAAGAGCATTCAGACAACACTTAATGGCATGTAAATTTATAAATGTACGAAATACAGGCCTATAATAAGTTCTTAATATTGTTCGTATTTTGATAAAGAACTTCGGAAGGGTGTATTTGCATTTATTATTCCTGAAGTCTTTCTCTTTACCAGGAAGAGTAAAGTTATGAAAACCCCCATGAGGATGAAGATTACTTCGTTCTTATGTCTAAAAAGCTTGTTATTTTTGTCTCCAGGATCATTACAATATATTTATTGGAAATTTTTCCATATTTAATAAAGGCATGCTAATGAGTCTTAAACCTACCTCGGTTTGAATATACAGGGTGGTCGTTTTAACTTGAGACAAGTGAATATCTCGAGAAATATGCATCCTACGAAAAAAGTGTTCGAGATAAAAAGTTAATATTATCGTGGGGGACATCAGTCAGTGCTAAAAGTAGCCACCCCCCGCCCCCCCTTTGGGGGGGTCGGGGGGGTCACTTTCATATCTTAAATGGGAACCCCCATTTTTTATTGCAGATTTAGATTCCTCATAAAAAAAGAAGTAACTTTTATTTGGGACATTTTTTCCAAATTATTGATAGATGGCGCTGTAATCGCAGCAAATGCCATGAGTTACCGATTCTGTTGGAAGATGTACCACTTGCAATACGACAGAACATGTGGTTTCAACATGATGGTTGTCCGGCACATTACGCCGCAATAGCCCGAGAAGTATTAAATCGCGAATTCAGTGGTCGTTGGATCGGTAGAGGGGGTCCAGTAAATTGGCCTCCTAGATCACCAGATCTTACGTCGCCGGATTTTTTTCTGTGGGGTTACCTTAAAGACAAAGTGTATGCAGAAGTACCTACAACTCGACAAAACATGATAGAACGTATCAGAAATGCTTGCTTAAAAATTACACCGGATATGCTTTCGAGTTGTGTAGCTGCATTTGAAGCTCGAATTAATAAATGTATCGAAATGGAAGGCGGACATTTTGAGCATTTGTTGTGAACTACAAAAGAGGCAAGGGGCTTCCCGAAGTTAAGCACCCCAATGGTGAGAGGCAAGGGGACTCACCTTAAACCAGCACCCCGATGGTGAGAGGCAAGGGGACTCACCTAAAACAAGCACCCCGATGGTGAGAGGCAAGGGGACTCACCTAAAACAAGCACCCCGATGGGAACAGTAACTACTACGTCCACGTCGTTGTTCCTGGGTAACGCTAAAAGTAGTTAAGAGCTTTGAATAACATAACAGGTTATTATTTGTTTGTTTTGCAAAAGCGAAATCTAATAATTTCCAATTTTTCGTATTCCAGTCTATTTTTTGTTATTACAACGCCATCTATCAACAATTCGAGAAAATATCCTTAATAAAAGTTACTTCTTTTTTCATGAGGAATACAAGTCTGCATTAAAAAATGGGGGTTCCCATTTAAGATTCCAAAGTTGCCCGCCGCTCCACCCCCAGGGAGTGGAGGTGGGGGGTCATGTTTTGAGTCATACGATAAGTTTTTGAAAAATATTAAACACATGTTTTGCAGTTTTTCGATCCAATGTGAATTTCGCAAGATATGAGACCGTTTCCTTCATTTTTCTAGGGAATCGGGATAAATAGTTTTTTCCGATTTTAGCGCCATCTATTAATAATTTGGAAAAAATGTCCCAAATTAAAGTTACTTCTTTTTTTATGAGGAATCTAAATCCGCAATAAAAAATGGGGGTTCCCATTTAAGATATGAAAGTGACCCCCCCGACCCCCCCAAAGGGGGGGCGGGGGGTGGCTACTTTTAGCACTGACTGATGTCCCCCACGATAATATTAACTTTTTATCTCGAACACTTTTTTCGTAGGATGCATATTTCTCGAGATATTCACTTGTCTCAAGTTAAAACGACCACCCTGTATATATATATATATATATATATATATATATATATATATATATATATATATATATATATATATGATATATATATATATATCATATATATATATATATGATATGATATATATATATATATATATATATATATATATATATATATATATATATATATATGATTCACATTAGGCGAAAATATGATATTCCTCTTAATATTATATAGAGGTAAATACTTTACGATTAATTCGGGGCGCCATTTGCCTATAGTTGCAAAGACGGCCTGCGATAATGAATTAGGTCACAAGAGTTACAGCCAGAACTTCATCGCGCTCCAATTCACTACAACGCTGTCGAGATTAGTTCTCCAATTCCTTAAATTCACATATTTGCGTATTTCGTCCATTGTAAACAAAGAGGATTCTCTCCTCGGTGATATTTGTCAATAAGTTTACCTATTCTACCCGGCTCACCTTCAGTTATGAGACCCATTACTCAAGTATTCCATTTATTAGTGTGCTTTAACCGTTCACTCGCGTGCCAATTAGAGCATACATAAGGTTCAGCAACCTTTGCGCCACTCAATAAACCATTTGCGATGTTTATGAAGTGAACTTCAAAATTCATTTCATGTACTCGTAGATACAAAGTAAGACATTGCAAACGTCATAATAAAAAGACTGAAGCAAAATAAAACTAGTGGTGCTGCTGAATTCCATAAAATTTCTCGAACTAGCAAGTTTTCTAATATTTTTAGAACGCGCTAGCTTTTCAGTATTACCCCATCTTTATCCCAGCTGCTACTGATTGACGTCAAATCCCTTCCACCCCACCCTCCATATTTTCATAATGTTTCGGTCCTCTGATAGTAGAAATAAAATGTGACTTTGATAATATTTTACAACAGTAGAACAACCCTGTAGACAATTTTTTACTAAAACATCGGAGCCTTTCTTGAGCAAATATTGTTTGAGTGCTTCTGAAACTTCTGAAATTTTATGATACTTTATAACGAATCATTTGAAACAATTGTACTCACAAATGAAATGTATTTTCAATGTGTAAATTTTGTCCCCCTTTTAAAACCCTTGTAATATTAAGAGATATTTCAAAACATTCACATTTATGTAATTAATTAGATCGCTGGTGAGGTATATACCTTCTAATAACTAAGTATGCTAAATAAAAGATGTCTGGTATCAACAATTTATTTTGCAAATGATCGTTTCGATCGCGTAGCGACCATCCTCAGAGTTATGCTCTTTTATTAAACGTACTTAAATTTGCGTAATTCTTGAAAAAATCTTCAAAATGGTTTTAATGACATGTTCAAAGTATGTACTATTGTCACAAAAGTTTAAAGAAAAAAACTGGAGCGGTTCCTGATAAAATCTTGTATTTGAAATTGTCTTTATATCACGCAAAATTACGCGAAAGCTTTTCATAATTCGAAAAAACTGTACCTTAATTTTATATATATATATATATATATATATATAGAGAGAGAGAGAGAGAGAGAGAGAGAGAGAGAGAGACAGAGACAGAGATATAGATATAGATATATAGATATATTTGAAGAACAGATTTAATTCAGAAGAAAACAAATTTCTTCAATAATTTAGTTGTATGAAAACCTCGACAAAATTTAGAATTCGAAAATTCAGAAACTTCAAGGAAAATAGAATCTGTACCCGATACAAAAAATGTGGAGCCAATTTTTAGGAAAATATGAAAATGTCGTAGAGGCTTCATTTAAAGTACCCCCTCCCCCAATTCAAATATAAATTTCAGATTCTCAGATTGACGAACACACTTGTTCACAGACTGACGAATGAACAGACGGTCAGTCTTACAGACGAAGAGTCGTTTTGCCGTTTACCAATTATTTGGTATCAGGGATCCAGAAAATTTGGAATTGGACTATTCAAGGTCTTGCAATTGGTCTACCCAAAGACTGTATACAGGAATAAGAACTAACCAGTTTTGCGGTATCCAGAACCTCAAATAGCATCGTCGTTTTCCATGCGGCATTACATACTTTTGCCTACACTACGTATGTAGTATGTGACGAAGTAACGCGCACACTGCATACGCGACATGCAGTATCGAGTTTGTGTTACGTGACATTAATCACGTAACGTGAAAAGTGATGACATGTTACACATTCGGAGTAAGGGCAAATTGAGAGAGCATTGAAAGCGAATTAATTACGTATAATAAAAATTTAACAACTATTATAGATGTTATAACTTTTATAACCGTTATTATAACAATTCTACAATAGTTACGAAATAATACTACTAATTTTTGTTCAAAAGAATCCTTCCTTTTTTGTATCTTCCCTTTTATTTGACTACAGAGTGAAGGTGGTTTTCTCTCTCTAGAACACTAATATGAAAATAAAAAGCTTAAGATTTCCAAGTTTTCGTGTAAGCGACTGATGGTAGTCATATTAAAATTAATGAAAAAGATTGTGAATGATCCATTTATACCTAATACTCTTTTAAAAGGGAAGAAGTAAAAAAAATAGTTCGAAACAAGAGGTGGGTTGATTTCACTATCGCTTTCTTTTGTAATAAGTTTAGGTCTGAAATCTCTGGAATTATTCAGATCCTAAATGAATTTGTTTTACCAAAAGAAATAGATTTTCAACCGAAAACTGGCTGAACATACGCTGTATTCATTTTGTACTTTTACTCTTTTGACTGACTAATAGATTGATTGCTACCAGTCTCATCCATTGCTATGGTTCATACTCTCGTTGGTGTATTGAAGATTTTGCCCTAGAAGGTGGTGGCAGCTAGATGATGAGAACCGTCGCCGATACACGTCAGCTTGGGGTTTTCCCGTCTAGGAACCTCCCCCCAGCGGGATACCGCCTCAGCCGAGACAAGTTCGAAGTTCTCGACTGGTCTTCCGACATGTGTGGTCGTGTGGTGCATGTAAGTTAAGTGTGAGAGGGTGTTAGAGGAAAGAATAGTGCAGCGAAAAGAAAGAAAAGTTGGCGCACGGTCTGTACCACGTTTGCTGAGATTCCAGTCCAGCATTCGCGTAATATTGATCGGAGGAACTACAAAAAACTACCAATCAAAGCAGAACAGCATTCTCCTCCAGACAGCGGTTTAATTCCTCAAAGCTTACAAGATACTATCGAAAATTCTTTTCTGTGAAGACCCGGATACTAGGAGTTCCACACGAAGTGATTGCAGACATAGCGGCTATGCTGTTTCTGAGCGAATCTCAGCCTGTTTATTATCTTTTAACCTACCATTTTAGAAATAACCTAAGTTCCACCTTTGATGTTGTCTTTTCCTTTTATTGTTGATTCAGTAAAAATGGGATTTGGTCACGGATTTGGTCGAAGTAAATTAAAACATTACAACAGTCAGTTTTCCGACGTTTTATAATATTTTATTCATTTTCAGGGGCGTATGGTATCAATATAAAAACCACACTATACATAATCATATACTTATTGATACACAATGAGTTATATATATATATATATATATATATATATATATATATATATATATATATATATATATGTGTGTGTGTGTGTGTGTGTGTGTGTGTGTGTGTGTGTGTGTGTGTGTGTGTGTGTGTGTATAGTTTTGGTTTTGGTTTTACCACCAGCTCTGAGGATGAAATTAAAATATTCCTAAACGTCGTAAAATAGAAATCTTCATATTTTGATTTCTTCCGACGAAACCTCGTGATGTGCATTTCTTCTATAATGTTTGTGTGCGTTTGCGCGCGCTCTGCCGCAGCCACTCCGCCGCCGTCCGAGGCGCTGCACTGCAACTGCACGTCGGCGGCGCCGCCCGCGCGCCCGCCGCCCGCGCCGCTGCTGCTGTTGCTGCTGCTGGCGCCGCTGGCCGCCGCCGCCTACGCCGCCGCCTACGCAGCCACCGCGGCCGCCGGCGCCACCTCTCTCCTGTAGCGCCCCCGCACGCCTCTCCCTCGCTCGCCTCCTGCCCCTGCCCCCGACCCCGCCCCGCTCCTCCACGCTCCCTTCCATCCGTCCCGCCCCCTCCCGCCGCCCGCCGCCGGCGCCATACGCCACTCACAACATATCACGGCCGGCGGCGACGTCTGCACCTCAGCGCTCTCGCCGCTTGTAGCCCTAGGACGTTTTTATGAGGACAAAGTGTACATATGACTACTACTACTAAAAGTACTACAAGATGAGTACCTAGGACGCATCAACTTTATATACTATACATATACATAATATATAAACTTATACATATGATACATACATAATATAATATACATATACGTACCAGAGTCTAGCCGGCCTGGGCAGCAGCCCGCAGCGCACAAACCCGCGCGGCGCCCGCCAGTCCGCGCCTGCGCCTGCGCCCGCGCCACTTGCCTTATCTCTTAGCCTCACGCGAGAGTCTGTCTGCAACAATAATAGCTAGTGCCTCGACGGTCTGTCTCGGAACCCGCGGCGGGGCGGGCCGCCCGCGCCCAGCGCCCACCTACGTGCCCCCCTCCCTGCTCCCTTCCCCTTCCCTTCCCGCTTCCGCCCCCGCCCCATCCCCGCCCCCGCCCCCGCGAGCCGCCCCGCCGCCCCATCTTTTTACTCAGAACATTTCGTGCTTTCGCTTGGTAACACAGAGTTACACGTAGAGTTTCTGATACCGCGTTCCGTAGTGGCGATCTTCCAGCCGCCGGGCCAGGAGCGCGGCCTGTTTGTCTGCTCCCCCTTCCTTACCCCCCCCCCCCCGCCCACCTCTCCCGCGCCGACGACCGCTGCCTCGCGAACGCGCGTCTCGGCGGTGCGCCGGGCCGGGCCGGGCCGCTCTTTGCGAATGTGCGATCCGATCGGAAATGGAGCGCCGGGGCTGCGAGTGCGCCAGAAGCTAAGCAGTCGAGGGCCTGGGGTTGTGACGGCTCTGCTACGAGGGCTGAGGCGCGGTGCCCCGCGCGCGTCCTCTGCAGCACGCGATGCGGCGGCGGCGGCGGGGTCGGGCGGGGGTCGTAACCCCGGCCTGACCCGCGCAGCGCGGCACCCGCAGCGCCTCCGCAGTGCTCTGCCGCCGCCGTTCATCATCCCCTCCCCGCCGGAGCTCATTATGCCGACCGTCGCCCCGCGCCTCATCCCGCCCCGCCCCTCGCCGCCGCCGATGCCCTCGCTGCCCCCGCTCGCCCACCCGCGCAAGACGCGCCGCGCCGCCCACTGCAGGTATGTCAGCCGGGGCGCCACACGTACGGTGGGACGACGTGACGCCCTGCCCTCCAGTACATTTCCGTTTACCTTTCAAAATGTTTTCATTTGAGGAAATTCGATACAATTCAGAAAATCTAATCAAATCCGTTTTAGCTACGATTATTCGTATAAATATTGTACTAGAGGACAATTCTTGTATTCAACTCCAGATTATGCTGCTTCGTCGAGCGATACGAGATATGCAATGCGTATCAGCTCTATGCGGTACCCATCCCCCCCTTCAGGCATCTATGGCCAATAATGAAAGAAAGGAAAACCGAAAGGTCATTCCAAGCCATTGCTATTTGGCTTTATTGCGAAAGGCGGTCCGTGTTCGGTGTCGCTTAACACAGAAACACAATTCTACCGAACCACCTACTTCCATCTGGCCCCGCGGCGCGGCTCCCCGCCTCGCCACGCCTCGCCTCGCCCCGGCCCCGCCTCGTCCCGCGCCGGGCGCCGCGTCGCCCCGTGCCACGACGCCCCGCCCCGCGGCGTCGCCCGCCGCCCCGCCCGCGGCCGCCGGCCGGCCGCCCGGGCGTCGCATACATATCATGTTTACGTGTTCATGCATAGTCAGCTCTCTTCTAAGGTTACAAACAAATTCTCCATATCGAGCGGGCGACCGCCGCCTGGCCCCAGCGCCGCGCCCGGCGCTCCCTCCCCTCTCTTTCCCCTATCGCCCCCACCACGGTCCTCCTCTTCCTTCCGCTGACTCGTAAAGGGCCTAATTCCTCCTCCACGCCCCGTCCCGCTCCGCCCTGCCCCGCACCGAAGCATATCTGAGACATATCACTTCCACTCTTCCACTGCCTCGTCCGCCGTCGTGCTCCGCGGCCCGGCTGCACATCGTAAGTCTTCTATACACATACATATATACATGAGCCCCGCGGGCCGCCCGCGCCCCCCAGCGCCGCCCCGCCCCGCCTCGCTTCACCCCTGTGTTCCCCTCCCTCGCCAGCATCGCCCCCCGACCGCCCCCGACTGCCCCCGACCGCCCCCGACCGCCCCTCGACCGCCCAGGAGCGGCGCCCCGCGGTGGGAGCTGCTTGCAGGTGAGTTGTTCGTTTTCTAGTATTTCGACGTCCTTGTTCTTTTTCTAGTATTTCGTACTGCAGTGTTTTTCTCTACACGTGTTTCTTTTTTTCAGTTATTATTTTTTTTGTTGAAGATCTTCGCCAACAGGCTTCCTTATCACAAAGGTACTTTTTCCCCTTTTTACTTTCATTTTCATATCTAAACCTTTTTTTCTTATTTTTTCTCGGGTGGCTTTATTCAGGTGGATCTCCCTCTTCCCATTTGCCAAGTTTATTTGCTTGAATTGGAGAAATCAGGAGAAAAAGTGTTAACCCTCATTTTATGAATTCAAAGTAAACATCTAGGAATATATCTTGAAAACAAACATGATGATCGAAACGGTGTAGTGTTCGCACGCGGAATCTGTATATTCAACCACCATTAATGCGCGAGACACAAAGCCCACAAATTAAGTGTCGTTTAGCGCACAGATATCTTGTACGAACACTGCAAACATATTAACAGTATGTGTGTAGAATGCAGCAAGAAGTGTATTGAGGAACTATACCACGTCGAATGTACAAATTTTGTTATTCCTCTGGCTCGAAAAAATGCTAGAAGCGTGCATTAGCAGTATCCTCTCCTGAACCCTACATTTCATCTAGAGTTACCCATCATTTTGTATATGTAATCTAATGTCTCCTATTAAATTCTTAGAAAAATCATTTAGCAATAAGAAGAATGTAATCCAAATTATGGACGACTACATGTTTCATTGAAGAAATGAGCTTTCTTTAAAAAAAATTGAATAATACCGAAGCTGGACATCATTACGAATAATTTTAAACCGGTTGAAAAATTCTTAAAACCTCAGGCAGTTTTACAATGAAATTCGAGTTATTAAGAGAAACACTCAAGTTGGAAGTTGTAAACGAACGAATCCACAGGAATGATCTATCCGATCTTGGATAAGATGAAAAAGAAACTTAAAGGTGATATGCTTTCAAAGTGTTCAAACTTTATAGGTGTTGTGGTGCGTTATCGTTGGCATTTTTCATGAAATAATTATAAACGTTGTCATTGCCAACAATAGTATTTAATATAAAAGCAGCTTTCGATGGCTTAGCCATCATCATCAGTTGTCTGCTCAATGGAAGCCACAAAACGACTACCTCAAAGCTGCTTTTATATTAAATACTATTGTTGGCAATGACAACGTTTATAATTATTTCGTGTTTAAACTTGCCAGTGCATGTGAATAGCATGGAGTATGCAGAAAATTTAAGAGTAAGAGTATTTCGAAGATGATACTCTCAACTCGACTATAACATGCCAATTAGATCAAGGAGTTTACGTTAATCGTGAGCTCGATATATGTTACATCTTAAAAGTTAAGGATTCTTTGCTGGAGATAATTCGTTTAAGCGAAAGATTACAACAGGTGAGCATCAACATTACTAGTGATATCCTGAATGCACTACGCGGATTTAATTGTTCACGCACGTTTAGAAATTGCGTGTGTTCATCTAAAATAAGCATGAGCGAGAGAAACTTGAATGTTCGGTCGTAGGAGGCATGCGGGTAGCGTTAAATGACGTTACAATGCGGGAATTTGAATGAATAAGCGGGCATATAGACAACAAAGGAACAATGAAGAAAGAGATCAGGGCGTTCACATTTGAGATATGTTGAAGGGGACGTAAATTGGATGATTATAATAGTAGGCACACAAAGAATACGAGACAACAGGGAAGAATAGAAATGAAGAAAAGTAAATAAAGGAAAGACTCAATAGGAGAGAGAGGAATGAGAAGATTGTGAGACGTAAGTACGTTTAAAACAAAATGATGTGAGATGAAAGTAGATGAGGTCGGTATCAATTGATAAGATATGTGAACGACTAATAATTGCAGAAGTTAATTGTTAAAAAAAAAGATTTACTGAGAGAAAAAAAGAAGTTTTGTGAAACGTGATGACAGATTGTTTCCGAGGTCAGTGGAGTAACTTGTCGAAAAGTAACCTAATGACATACAAGTAATTCAATTATTAGGAAAGTTACTGCTTGGAATCATAGGATGTATAGAATCTGATATCAAAACTTTTCTTTACTCAATACATAAGTTGCTAATATAATTTTTACAATTGACACGACTAAAAAACTTCTAAGACGTTTTAGAAGTGTTTAATCGATATGTTTCACTTCAGATATATTTAAGTAAATAAAGTAAGGAATAAATAAATTTACAAAATAATAAAATAAATAAATTTCCAGGGAACTAAGGGAATGAAACCTGAGCTTCCGGTTATTTATTTCAAATCATTTGTATGTTATTTATTTCAAATCATTGATCACAAAACAACACATAGAATAAAAGACGGATAGATACAATTTTACTATCGTTTGTTAACCTATAAACTTACATATCGACCCATATTTTTAACTAGAAAATTGGTAATTTACATGTTTATATAAAAAAGTATTAAGAAATACGTACGAATCATTCTTATACAATCTTATATTCTTATTAAGACTCATAAAAGGTTTTATACAATGAAGTAAATCAGTGTCCCCATCAAATCTTTTACTTTGGGGAAGCTACCCAGAAAGAAGTACCCAAATTAAAATTATTTTCAGTTATGAAAATAATTTCTTTAGTATAATATAATATAAAATAAAATAATTTCTTTAGTATTCGTTTTCAATAAATGTAGTAGAATTATTAAAATTGCTCCAGGTAGGCACTAGATTTAACATTTGCCTAGTTTTGGGTGCGTAGCGCCCACTGCCAGTCGTCGCAGCAGAGCAGGGCGGAGCGGGGCGGGGCAGAGCGGGGAAAGAAGAAAGCGGGGGAGAGTGAGACGAGGGGAATTGGGGCGGGGTGGGTTGGGATGTAGAGGCAGCGGGGAAGCGCGGGAGTCGCAGATGAGGGTGGGGCGAGGCGGTGGGGGAGTGGGAGGGGCGGCGCGACGGTTCGTGCCGGGGCGTCGCCGGGCGCCTCGCGTGACCCGGGCGCTTCTTCGTTATCGCCGCCTCCTCGGGCGCGCGGGGCGGAGTGGACCTGTGTGCTTCGCTCCACTTCGGTCAGCGAAAGGTCGCTCGTTACGGGGCCCGCGCCGCAGCATTCAGTCACAGGCGCGGCAGCGCCGTCATGCGCCAGGCGCCCTGCTTTCTTTTGCCTTCCTTCATAGTAAAGCCTATTCTTCTTTCCCTTTCGTTCTTATTCATCACATTTTCTTTTCCTCTTCATCTTTGATCCCTCTTCTTCTCCTACTCATTTTCTTTTCCTATGCTCCCTTCTCTTCTCCTCCTCTTCCTCTTTCAATGTTCTTCCCTCTCTAATTCTTCTCCTCCTCCTCCTCCTCCTCCTCCTCCTCCTCCTCCTCTTTTTCAGCCCACCTTACTTTTCTCTTCTTACTCTCCTTCTTGCACTTTTTCCTGCTTCTCCTCGCCTCATAATCTCTTTGACGTTCCCTAATTTTTCTCCTCTTCTTGTTTTCCTTTTCCTAGTTTCCAATTTCTTCTGCCACTTTTCTTTTCCTATTTTCTTATTTCATTTTCCTTCTTTTCTTGTTGCACTTTTTCTTCAAATGCATTTCTTGTCGCACTTTATGTCATCTCTTTACCTCACGCGCTTTTGTATGTGTAAAGAATATTTCCCTCACAGTATTCCTGAATAATGTACTTCGTTAAGGGCAAAATTGCTAATGGGATCTTTTTAAAGATTAGACTGCAAACGAAGTAGGGTAAAAGCCTCGCACACTATTCTTAGGTGTTTGAAGAAGAGCTCTTAAATTACCAAGTATGAATCTATCAAGCAAACAACTAAACACAAAAATTGGATTGAATAAGCAATCAGCAGTTTGCTTTGTTCAGCTCAACTACGTATCCAGATTCCAGAACTTGTCGTTACCTCCGGTACTGACAAAACCTTAGTCCAATTGAGCTTAGATTGAGATTCACTTAAGGAAAGATTACAAAGTTTGGTTAGCAAACACTTATAGTTCTGATTCAATTTTAATAACGCATACAACAGTAAGGTTTCTATTACTTTTTGTACCACATAATAATTAAAATTGCCTCGTTACCTTTAAAATTAAAAGAAAAATCATAAATTTCGATTTAAATAGTGGACACAGTAGTCATCTTAATTTTTTTTCAATATTTTTGAAGCAACGCCCCACTTTCTATATCGTAGCTAATTACCAATTCAATGTTTTGAATCGGATCGTAAGACATGATTAAATGACGCTCTAAAATGTTCTTGTATTGTAAGGCCCAATCCCGCCCATCTACTAGCCAATCCAATAGTGGACTACGTAAGAGCGGGCGAGGCGAGGTAGGGCGAGTGGGTAGGCTGTGTGCTGTGAGGGCCGGCTCGTTCAGGCAGCGTGATCCCGTGGGATCACGGCAGAAATTGGGAACCCCGACCTCCACCGCCATGGCCGTCCTCGTCTCCACCACCGCCAACGCCACCTACATCGCCTCCGTCGCCAACACACGTCACATCACCCGCACAAATACGCTTGAGGTGAAATCAACTAACACACCCTCCTCCTTCGCGCCGCCGTGCTCTCCGCAATCATATCTTTGGCCTCACCATTTCGCTCTCACTGCCAAGACATACCACCCCAGCCTTCACCACATCGCCTCCTTCGCCCATCACCACCGCGCCATCACTACCCCGCTTTTAACACCCCGCCTTATCCTCCCCACCTTAACCACCCCGCCTTAACCGCCCCGCCATAACCGCCCTTCCTTTACCGCCTCACCTTTACCACCCCTCCTTAACTTCCGCCTTCGGTCGGATCTGCAACAGTAGAGTGGCAAACCTGTTCTTCTTTGCCAGCCACAACCAACTCTTTTGAACGAATGCTTCGTCGTCGCTTCAGTTCCTCCCACCTCTCCCTCCCCTCCGCCGCCGCCCCGGTCCATCTCGAGGAGGTTGCTCGGCGCCCCCTCTGCACGAGCGAAGCGCGCGCCCTCCACGAAAAATTGAATCTTGCTGGCCGTTGCCGCTCTGACCTCGTTGGGCTCCCGCTCTCAAGCCCCCCCCCCCCCCCCCTCGCCACGCTTCGGAGGCAGCGCCTGCGCTGCGCCGCTGAGAAGATGTAGGCTCCGAGTGAAACTACTGGCTTTCCTCGTGCTCTTATTCCTTTCCAGCAAAACCGCACTGATTGCTGCTAACCCACGACTTCATTGAAAAGATTGATTTACATTTTCGACGTCAACGACAGCAGAAGAAATGAAAAGAATCGATGGACTGTATACGCGAAGAATTAATGCAAACTATGCTAGTATTACAAAAAAGGAAGTTCTTACATCATAGATATTGTTGTAGGTTCATTTACGCGAGAAATATACAGTTCGTCTAACGTAGTTTTTACTTGGTACGAACTTTTTTGTCCATCAAAAAATAACGAAGGAATCAGTAAATACTTAACAGGTCTGTAATGTTCTACAAATTAAATAGAGAAGGATCATAATTATAAATCACAGACATATAACTAATTTAAATCAAGATATGCTCATTACAAAAGATGTAAAAAATGCTTTGAAGCGTCTGTTTCTTTTAATATTAAATGAATTAAAATTTAAATTATTTCTTTAGTTAAAAAAATAAAGCATTCCATAACTTTTTACTTTTCATCAGGTAAAACAAAATGTCATGATTGTATTGTAATTGTATTGTACTTACTGTATTGAAATACCAAAACCGATATTAATTTTTCATTGTAAGGTAACTAACAAAAAAGGAAATTCTGATAATTTACAGTTAACTATTAAATAATAAACTAATTGTTCTACAGAATGGCACTTAATTTTCCGTATTAGTTTTTATTTCCATTGGTCTCAGCTAGCTATTCGGATACTCTTGCTAACTGCCATCTATCGCCGTCCAAAGTACGTTTTTTTTTAATCCTCATTTTTCGACTTCTTAATAGTATATTCAAATAATTACATTAAAATAACAGTAAACCCTCGTTCTAAGTGGCAATTTTCATTAAAAAATGTGGAGCGTTATTAAGAAAATTGCATTATGCTACTGTAAATTCGAAATTTTTCATGCAAACTATAGAGTTTTAGAAAAACTTCTTTGACGTCATTTCAAGCATTCACAAGCGCAAGCAGTCACAAATGCAATAGTGTTTACAAATTGCTGGATATGTTCATATTAAATGCATGAGAGATCTTTCAAATGAGTTACATTTGTATAATTTAAAAAAAATGAAAACAGCAATATGAATTCTATATCATCTTAAACAGTGCAATTAGCACTATCTGTTTGAAGAAAAATTTTCAAGAAAAAATTTGGAGCCGTATTTGAGAAAATTTTGTTTCGGTATTTTTTTAAATTGTACCTTAATGAAAGAGCTCACTATGGAGAATAAATTTTATTCGAAGGAAAAATATTTATCTTTAATTTCGTAGTTGTAAAAACCGCGCGAAAAAGTTTGAAATTTTCAACAATTCAGAGTTTAATCTGAAAATATGACCTATGGCACCTTTATAGTTATTATATTTTACTCTATTCTCGCAAGAAATTTAAATAAAAAATTTGGAGCCGTTCTCGAGAAAATTTTGAAAGTGTCCGGAGGGATTCGTGTAAAGTACCCCCAAGCGTGTCGACAAACATAGAGAAAAATGTGTCAAGTCTTTGGTCTGGCAACGTTTTTTATTTTGTGTGCATGTGTAATTCATGTTTACAAATAGATTTCTGGGAGAGGTCTCGTGGGAGAATTTAGACTCCAGGCTTGATTATTTCATTTGCAGTTTTATTTGAGAATAAATATAAATCCTCGTGGTTTTTAGTACCTTTTCCATAAACTATCTACAAAATCCTTTTCTCATTTCATAATTGCAGGCTATCTGTAAATTCTTAGAAATTATTTTCAACTCGCGGATTTCTTTGGGTTACAAATCTGTGTAATGCCTCTGTAGGTTTAAAGTTTTAACATACTGCAGTTCTTTTGAACGCACTAAAGACTTCACCATTGTTACAGTATCCACAAAAAGAAATATTTCTTCCGAAATCGAAAGAAAATTAACGGGCGTAGATGGTCTCTCATCTTGCCTGAAACACCGCCAAAGGCCCACTGCAAAGGTTATCAACACCGTCGACTGCCGGCTACCATTCTCTCCCTCCCACCTTTGCTCACGCTGCTTCTCGTTTCGCCTGCACGCGGAGCGGAATTGAGCTCCGACGCCATTTTTTCCGCCAGTTGGCAAACGCTGATTTGGATCCAATTATCAGATCCAACACGTCCTCCCATGCTCTACTACTCCCAAATGTCTTAAGGCCGTTTCCCCCTCTCAAATCCCACGAAGTGCTACCTTCAGCCAGTCTCGTTCTCTTACGACACGAAAAGTGCAGTGTTCATCTGTGTTATCTTTCTTTAAACACCAATTACGTTCCTTGTCCTGTGTTTTCAAAGTAAGTAATGGATTTTGTGAAAAAAAAACATGTTGAGGAATCTGAATTACAGACCTCACAAGATTGACATCAAAATCGACACCTCTGAAGAGCTATTAAGGAAACTTTTGTATGATCAATAAAATTTATAAAGTGAAATTAGAAAATTCGTATCTATTTTTATTAATATACTCCAAGAAATTCAAACATTAATCTATAATAATAAAAATAATATAATGGTGTGATTTTAAAGAAATATTCATTAATTCTTCTAATTATAAATAATTGCATGGTTACGTGATCGCATTTCATGCAAATAAGGAGATATATTGTACTATCACAATAGAAACCTTCTAGGGGTTCAACTAGGAGAAGAGTCGCTGAGGCGAGCAATGTCCTAGAAGAGACACCAAAGAAAAAACATTCATCCTGTAAAGTGTTAAGACCGGGCCTTTTATTATGACTTGTCCGTTGTAGTTTATCATTAGTTTTCCTTGCCAGGTGTAAAATTTGCTTTTTAAAGAAAGGAGGCGATGTGTTCCTTAAAGGTGTTGTGGATGAGCAACTTGGTGCGACGGAGCGCCCCTCCACTCGACCGCTTCCTCATAGAGGCGTAACAAGGCGCGACGCGCGCCTCGAGGAGCCGTAAGCCAGCGCAGCGCGCCATTTTTCACGCCCCCCCCCTCCCCGCGCGGCACTGCTTCAGCTGTGGCGCCTCCGTCGCGGCACCACGGCTCAGCGTCTCACATCCACACCTCCGCCTCAACGTCTCTCTCCATCACGCACCCTCACCACCTCACCGCCTCACCGTCGCCTTTCCGTCTCACAGCCTCACCGTACACCGCCTTACGGTCTTACAGCCTCAGCGTCGCACCTCCGCTTCACCACACAGCCTCAACGCTTCTCGATCTTACCGTTTCTCTGTCTCACCGACGCACCATCTCACCGTCTCACAGCCTCACCGCGCCACCGCCGCACGGTCTCACCACCTAATCGAATCACCACTTCGCCGTCTCATTGGACTTGTGTGCATTCCCATTCTCCCATTTGACTTCAGATTAGGCGCGTTTAAAAGCTTCCTTCCCTAGTTACTTTCACAGGCTCGGTGGTCCTCGCTACCTAATTTTTATCGCTCTCGTCGCTCGCTCTCGCTGCTCATGTGCCGCCCTCATCTTCTCACTTCACTTCCCAGACTTTCGTCGCCCTCGTGTCAGCTTCGCCAACGTAACCAACGGTAACCGTCTCCTTGGCCAGTTCGCTTCGTCGTGGGTCACCTACGCTTAATCTCGACTCCATCATCTTCGCATTAGACCACTCTTTATTCCCTTCACATTCGCCCTGTTTAAAATAACAGCAGTTCCAAAGTACCGTCGCCAATTGCCGTGACATCATCTTGCTTTCTTTCATCGCAACTCCATCCTCACGCTTCCTCGTGTCCCTTATTCGCCTCTGCTACTTCCTTTGCTCCAATGTCCTCGCAACAAGCGCCGCTGCCGCAGCCCTGACTATCCCAGAGGTGGCTGCGTTTAAAACTTCGTGCTTGGACTCCGTCGCATTAAATCACAATTTGCGCCATTTAATCGCCTAGCGCATGCAGAGGACGTGGCCGCTGGGAGGATTAGCTACCCTTCCCTGCTCGTCCTTCTCCTCTTTCTCGTTGCTGGAAAAAGATTTACAATTTCCTTCATCACAATATTTACTGCGTGGAAAAGAGGAAAATTGTGAGGAAGTTGAATGAATAATCTTTTACTGTTTTGCTGAATTAAAAACGTATTTTTTCATTTTGCCAAGCTTATAAGCTAGAACCATTTCAATAAATTTTCTTTTTTACCTGTTTCATTTATTATATTTACATAAAAATATGTGGAATCTACTTGTTATTTGTTTTTTACAATTTCGATGTTTCTATTTTTTATTTATAGAGGGGTCAAATATTTAGAAGTGGGCATACTATGGAGTCATATCGTCTGGGAGCCAGTAAGAGCTTTTTAACTCGTGTTCTCTATTGATGTACCTCATGTTCCAGATTTTACGTAGTTCCGAAAAAAGCTATCAGGGAAGTACCTTTGCAATACAAAATAAAATTGAATGTTGAATGGAATAGAATGTAAAGGTCATCGCCACCCCGCCACGCCATTGTTGTGAAAATCAAATATTTTGACAGCTCTAGGCATTTTCTTTTAAGATTGTCCTTCCCCAAAGCCCTATCCGTTTCGTTGAGTTATGCTCTCCCTTCAATCGTTTCAGTTCTACTAAAACACACTATTGTAATTTTTCCTTTCACTTATCACTTAACTGTTTCCCTTGCCCTTACCCGTCCCTCTCCTCAGACTAGCGCTCAGAAACTCCCATCTCGCCACTCCCTTATTGGAAACATCTTTCCCTACTTGTGCCAGTGATCCCTTCTCTCGCCTCATCAATCCCCTCGTGTCATAGACGCGCACCTTCTCCTTCCTCCTCGTCCCCTCTTTCCCCTGCCTCCTAGCCACCCCACTCCCTGCCCTCCTTTCTTGCCCCGCCATGAAAGTCCCCGTATTCTCATCTCCTAATCCCATATCCACATAGTTCCCATCGTCCATTCCTCCTCATCACTCCTCACTTCTACCCAATTAAATATTTAGGTTCACAAGTAGATAAAAAAATATGATGCAAACGGTTCATTTCTTCAAAATCGAATAGTGCTCATACCACTGTCTTTAAATTATACCTGTTCATAAATAGAAAATCAAAACTGTCGACTGATTGAGGAATTTTAAATTACAAATATATCGTTCGTCCCACAATAACATATGATTGTCCTATATGAGGTGACATTGCAAAGACACATAAACGCAAGTTAGAAGTTATTCAAAATAAATTTTTACGTCAAATATTAAAAGCTTATTGTTTTATTCGTAATGGCCAAGTTTTAAAAAATGTCTAGAGATCCAATACGTACATGGATTTTAAAATTATCAAATCGTTTTTATTCCCTTCCATTTTTTCAGCAACTAATACATTTAAATTAGGCAAATCATATAATAATTCTTCCCGTATTAAGACTTAATTTTCAGTATACATATCACACTAAAACAAAATATTAAATTAATTATTAATAAGTTTTTATGTAGGACCCTTCCCGAGTAACCTTAGAAATTAAAAACAACAACGATATTTGTATGTCAAACAAGAACAATAAATAAAATTACAAAAACGCCCTGCATCGAATGTCTCCTTCCCTTTCGTCGGTCCATGGCCACCAACGCAACCCTCGCTCCCCTCCCGGCCCCCTGCAGCCCGAAGCCTTCCCGCTCGGCGCGTCCCCTAACGCCGCGCGATGCCAGCCGCCGGGCAGAACTTGCGGCCCTTCATCCGAGAGCCGGGGAAAAAGTAATTCGTAGAAATTTCTTCGAGTTGGCAAACTCACTTAAACTCCAAACCGAGGCGGCGCGGCAGTGGCGCCTACGCGTCGGCGCGGGCGCTCCCGCAAACTTGAGCTCTAATTGACTGCGCGACAGCGGCCGCCGCGGCACTGCCACCCCCTTCCCCCTCCCCCTCCCTCCCCACCCCCTCCCCCGCCTTTGGCGTCGCGACGCGCGCGTGCGCCCGCGATGAAGACGCGTCTGGGCCGTTAGCTCTCGTCCCCGGGGCTCGCGCGGCTCCCCGCCCCACGGCCCCGCCCGCATTTAAAGTTCCCCGCACCCCCGCCCCCGCCCCGCCCCACCCTCCTTTCCAGAAATGTTTGTGGCGGTCGAGAGTGTCGATCGGAGCGCGCAGCGATGTTGGTAAAAACGACGTCGTAAATTCTTCCACGGAGGAAATAATTGTTTTTGTCTTTGTGGGAGTGGGTGATCGGTATTCTTCTGCAGTAGTAATTTACTCTTGGCTCTATTTATTGCATGTGTTTTCTTTTTATATTTTAAGTACTAGCAATTTAACGTTGACTTTTTTTGTAAAACCCTTTTTAATACTTTATTTTCTTCATTGCGAACACGTTTATACGTATATTAACAACGCATATCACGAAGTTTACAGAATAAACAAACTCGGTTCGTTACTAGCAAAATATTTTATTTTTGATATTGTTTTAAATATCTGCCAATATATTTTTGCTGTACTTTTGAATAATGAAGAAAGTTCCTCTCTGTGGTATTGTAGTGTAAGCAGAAACTGTGGAGACTTGACTTCTTATTCGAAGTAATTCCCTTATGTAATTCGTATTTGTATAACCTTGAATAACCGAATTCGCTTATGCACGCTCTTTTGGAAGACGTTGAATCTAAAAAGAGGTTCCAATAGAAAAAAGTCACAAATCAATAATTATCCACAAAATCCCAAAATTAAATTAAGTTTTTTCAAGATTGAACATTACAGCAATGAATTCATAATTAAATATAAACCAGTTAATTTCTTTGTTCAAATATTGATGTTGAACTATTTCAACAAGCTTTCAGATAGTTAAACAAAATTACAGAAAAAATAATTTCTTGCGTTGAAAAACCAAGACGATTGGTGGATATACGAGAGTCTATGTTGTTAACCTCATATCTCGTCAGTATATAGTATTTTCAGCAGCGTAAACAATTGTCCTATAAAACTCATATTAGCCTTGTGAGTGCATGGTAACACCGGGAAATGATAAAATTCATTAACCTGCTTGAAAAGTGAGTTCTAGCGCTGAATATAAGTTGGCTAGAAGAGTTTAACCCTCGAGATATCTCGTAAGTGGAGCACAGTGTTGGCCGGTATAGCCTATAAGCTCCCAACTGGTCTCCCCATATGTGTGTTAGTACATGTAGGAGTGCATGTAAGAGTAAATGTGTGAGGGAGAGGAGGACGAGAGAAGGGTAAAGTCAGGAAGATCGTGCGCTGTCCGTGGCCCGTTAGATAGTGAAAATGAACTATGGTGTTTCTAAGGGTTTAGACTTAGAAACTAATTGATAATTTCCAACCATCAAATTTCGTGTATATTTTAAGACAATAGTTAACAATGTCTTGTTCTTTACAACTCACATTCTCCTTGTGAGTGTGAGCATGTTATCGTCAGAAGATGGTGAAATTAGTTATTCATCTGCTTGAAACGTGAACACCCTTACTCAACAAACTTCCATTTTAACATGCACGTACTTACGTAAGATTGTTAACAAATCTGGGAGCATCCACAACACAGTGTTTCCCTAAAACAGGTTCGACATGCAGACAAAGTCGTAGGCTTCCGCGGCCAGAGTCATGTGGCTGATCTGGGCTGTCAGGGTGACGCCGCGTCGAGGGCTGTGTTGCCGAAGTTTCGACCATGGTCTTCCTCATGGCTGGTATTATGGCAGGGATGATACCAGCCCTGAGGAAGACCACGACAGGATGGTCGAAACGTCGGCAACACAGCCCTCGACGCGGCGTCACCCGGACAGCCCAGATCAGCCACTCTTCATGCAGACGTAATCAATTGGCCCATTCCTTCACACCGTCTCTGTTGCAGGTCCCGCACTCCCCCGCGGCCGGAGGCCCCGCCTGCGCCGGTCCCGCCGCCTTCGACGACGACGAAGACGTCGCCGCCCCTTTGCGCCAGGTGCCCCCTCCGCGCCGCGCCGGCGCAAGCGGAGATCTGCGGCCCCTCTCCTCCCACCGGACGCGACGCCCCGCGCCCCGCGCCACGCGCCTCGCCCCACGTTGGGCGCCAATGCTCCAACGGACAACGAGGCCTCGGTGGGACTGCAGCCTCAGCCGCAGCCGCCAGGTGTCGGGGCAGTTCCCTCGGTGATGGCGGTGGCGGGGTATCTGGTTGCCTGGTGACTGGTGTGCACTGCCATGTACTCTTGAATGTATTTGGTGTATTCCTAATCACACAGTGTATTTATTTGCCAGACATGACGAGTCGCTGTGCGACGACTTGGAGATATTTTTATCGTCTCAAGAAAGAAAGGGAGAGAGAGAAAGAGAGAGATTTCCGACTTCCTTTTTTTGGATAATTTTCAATCTTCCGCGTACGTTGTGTATGTACGGACGTTTTCGGCCACGATCGCGAGTTCTTGGGTACGCTCGGCTACCGCCGCGAGCGACCGAGGACACCCCCACGGCGATCGGCGACGAGAGCGGCCGCCCGCCCTCCACGCCCTTGCCGGCCCTTCGCCCCTCTCTGCTGCGCCTCCCGGTCATTGCGACCGGACTCGTGTCCTTCCCGCCGCCCCCGCGCAGGCTGCCTGCGCATGCGCCGGGGCGCGAACACACTCAACCTCTTCGCTCCTTCCCGCGCTTTTGCGCCTCTCTGTACCACGCCCGTGCGAGTTTGGAGACTGCCCTATAGAGAATTAATTGTTCACACGAGATTTTGGTCGTGTCGTATTTTTTAGAAGGTTATATTGCCTTCGTATGATCGCAATTGGTTTGTTTATCAATTACCAACTTTTGGACATCATCATGATCATTAATATCTCATCTAATAAAAAAATTACTTCAAAATTTGAGAGCTCAGCGCACGATTAAAACACCATAAAATCATTATTTGTGAACGGTGAAACAATTTAGAATTTAATGGATATTTTATTGGTTTCTTTCATTGGAATCTTGAAATTATAGTCATACACATACAACCCTCAAAAAATGTGTTGTTTTATATTCTGTAGATATTTCACTCCTTAGGAGTCTAGCGTCTAAAAAACCATCAAATATCAAAATCTACGTCCACAAAATCGTTGTAATTTAATAAACAGTCTAGAACTCTTTTGGTAATATAAAACATATTTGTATTTAGTAATTAATCTTTCAAAGGTTTATTACTCAGATTTTTGACAATATATCTAAATTCAAAAATTGACATGTGTAACGATTCAATACACGAATTATTTTTTATCAGTGGTTAAAGTTTGAGGCCGTTATTTAACATTCGAAAAGTTTGTAAAGAAAGAAGAAATCGATTTGCATCAAATATATCAACAAAAATACACAATTTTATAGAATTAAATGAGTACTGACATTTCTCCAAGAAATAAAAAGTCCAGACGAATATTATGGGCGCGATAATGTGCATAAAAGTTCATATTGAAGCAACGGTTAGGGTTGCTGTACGTCGTTGCATGGCGAGGCGTGGCGACCCGGCCACGCCCCCGTCGCAGAAAGGCAGCCGCGGCGCGGGCGTGGGACCGGCTGTCGCCATCGCTGCAGTTAGGCGGTTCCATTAAGGGCTTTGGAGACGCTCACCTCAATAAGGAATATTGTAGGCGCCTAGACTATCGCGTCTCGAGTAGTCTCTAATAATAAAAGAAGGTCGAAAAGAACTGTCAGTGCGGGTCTCAATATATCGGACATGTACGTTGGTACACAAGCGCGATTTTTTATAAATTCACATTTTCCGCGAAAGGCGTATGAGGATGAGTGGAATCTTCAACTTCATTGGGTCATCATATGTTATGATGTCAGATGTTTATTCGGGTAACTAGTTCTTTTCGAAGCCTGAGAGTTACAATCTCTGATTTCGATCCTGCTTCGATGACCCTCAAGTGTTAAGGCGTAGTGTGAATTTTTAAGCTGATTACTACGTTCACTAATTATTATCTTTATCTCATAAGCTGCTGCAAGCACAAACAATATTTCTCTATAGTCAAATGGTCAGTGCATTTGCACTGTAACATTTGCCTAGTTTTCTATGACGTTGAGGACGTCAGTTAATTGCTATTACGAGTTTGTCTTTGAAGCGCCTATCAAATTCTTGCCTGTTGTAATCCAGAACGTTCATGCAGTGCAAATAATATATTTGCCACATGTTATATCGCTTCCAAGAAGTTTATTGACGCTGAGTTATAGGTTCTTTCGTAAAAAGGCAATTCCGACCAACGTGGCTTTACTACAAAATTATCATTCTTTACTTAAACAGCAAATCAACAAATCCCCCCTGCGCGTCTTTTCTCTATAGGGAAGTTTGTTGTTTCTTACGCGACCAAGAAACGCGTGGAATGCCCCATGAATAGCAGAGTACGATAAAAACAATATTTAGAAACTTGCGAAGAAAGAAACATTATGTAGAAAGAAAATTCCTTTATGCATACTGAGAACGGCAAGGTGTGGTACTTCTAGCAACCTCTCTCTTCAAACCTCCTCGTATACTTATGCCGCTTTTTTTATACCACGCGATTTCTTCCCAAACCTCCTTTTTCATTTTCGAATCCCATTTTCCTCAATTACCGGCGTTTGCAGTGGCCCACCACTTCTTCCCAGCTCCCCTCTTCCGCCCCTCCTTCCAAATTACGTCTTCAACCTTCTTTTTCTTCGCGCCTCCTGCTCCCTCTTCGTCGTCCTTTGGCCCGCGCTTGGAGGTCCTGGGCACCCGCGCCCCCTGTACATACCCCCGTAGCATGTACATACGTGCGAGTGGGAGCCCGCTCTCTCTTTTCGCTACGCTGTAACAAGAATAATAAAAATAATACTAACATTAATAACACATTGATAAGTTAAAAAATAAAGAGGAAAAAACTCGTGAACTCCAAGAGTTTAAAAGCTATATAAGAAAAGGGAAATTTTATATCGCTCATAGATTTCATAAGTTTATTATTCTGATTACATCTCTGGCTTAGTTGTGCGTTTTCGCCGCCGGCGGCGCCACCGCCGGCCGCGCGGCGCGGGGCGGCGCGGGGGCGGGGCGGGTCGCGCGGAGCGCCCCTTGGCTGAAGCCGGCCCCGCCCCGCCCCCGCAGCAGCAGCCGCCGCCGCCCCCGCTGCCGGCGGCGCCGCCCGGGGCCACTGTACATTTGTTGTTGTTTGTCCTATTCAGAATAAAAGGGAACTATTGAAACTAACGTGCTTGGTGGCTGGCTTTTCTCTTTTCCAGTGAAACTGTTGCTACCCTTGCGTTCCCACTGGTTCCGTTTCCATGTAAAGTTGAAAAAAAATACTAGCTTTTTCTGTTCTCTTAGAAAAAATCCTTTTCCTTTATCCTATTCCGTAGGCACTTTCCAACTGTCTATATTTCACGAATGAATTTTCAGTATATTTGTACTCCGCAAAGGAATTTGTAGCTCATTAGTACATCAAAACTCGACTGCTCAAGCATGAAATGGGAAATAGTTATTTTTCTTTACTTTATTTTACGTCTTCCACATTATCTTTCAGAGCTGAAAATAGTTTTTCCATGAATGGCAAATACTGATTTTGTAAATGTTCAATAATTTTCAAAAGTCAGATGATGAATGAAAACGCTGATAGAGAAAGTGAATCAATGAAAAACATTTTGGTGACTTTTCTATATTGTGATTAAAATGCTTGGTATGATTCTGATGGCGGAAATAAATATTTCTGTTGATACCTCTTCTACTTGTATTCTGATAATCAAATTTTGATGGAATGTCATTAATACAAATCGTAACGTCTTTCGTTGGGGGAACTCATTCTCTGTCTCTTGATATATACTATTTTTGTGTTGAGAATTAACTGTTACAATTTTAGCCACGAAATTTTCAGAAACCGTGGGCGTGATTTATTTTGAATGTCGAATATGAAAGGTACGAAGGTAAGTTTTTCTTTCTCTTTAACATTTGTAGCATAATCTCAAATTTCAGGAGCCTGATACGTTATCAGTTTTTTTATCAACATTTTGAAATTTTATCACATTTGTGTTTTATAATTTCGTCCACCAGAGTATACGAATTTTTTCAGTTGAAATAAATTACCAATTTCCACATTCTTTTGTTTTATGATTATTATGTTTTTAAACACCCATGCAAATTAATTACATGAAGAGGGGAATTTCCTATTGTTATGATATCCCCGAAGGAAGATACAACAGAAGTCATATAGTAATTTTCCTAACAGATAATATTGTACTTCGTTTTGCAGCAATTAAGGCTGCGTTAAGAAAGAAATTATAATTTGTGCAGCTTTATTATTGTAAACGGAAGGAATAGAAACATAATTCAAGTTCTTGTTGAACTTCTCCCCGGCCATATTGTTGGTGATCAATAATTATATAAAAATGAAAATAAGTATCGATGCAAAGTTTCAAATTACGGAGTACACCAGGGACTAATGGAAATATATCGTAATAGTTCTTAATGAGTCGTACGTATCTAACATCTTGATGAACACTTTCTCAAAATGACCTCAGTGTCTCTGGACACGGATTGAACGAGCAAATACAATACGTCGATGCATATAAATATTGTATGCAAGGTTGTGGCAAGTATTGAATTACATCTAAAAAAAGTTAATGAAAATGTAACGGGAAAATAATTTCGAACAAACTTTTGAAAACATTACATATGTATGCATAAAAAACACAGTAAGAAACGTACTTGTATGTCCTCTGCGGTACAGACCGACCTTTTAACACTTGCAATTGTCGTGATACTTGGTACCTATATCACGTTGAGGGGCGGGGAGGATAGAAGTTTGAAATATTTTCCGCACGCTTTTGGGTCATTGGCCAGATTCAGTGAGGGGAAATGCAGTGGTCGAAGTCAAAGAATGATGAGTACTCTTTATGATAGAGAAAGTAGAGAAACAAAACAGCAATATATGGAAAGTACCGGAAGTCTAGGGAAACCCCCCTCAAACCACGCCTGTCCTTCAAGCACACACTTAGGTAAAAGGGATGCAAACGGAGGAACACAAACGAGGAAAGCGAGCGGTGCCGCCTCCAGCCTTTACGCTAGAGATCATTTGAACCCGCCAGTGACAAGACGGAGAGAGATAGCGATGGGGGAACAGAATTCCAAGAGTAAGTTGATTGAGGAAGGCCAGCGAGCCGACTGCAGAGCGGGTCAACGGGGAATGCTTCTGTGGCGCGCGGACGCCGCCTCGGGCGGACGCCAGCCATTCCGGCCCCGCGGGCGACCGCTCTGCTGCCCCCCCCCCCCCCCCCCCGCCCGGCCCTCACCCGATCTAACCTGCCAGCCCGCCCACACGACCGCCCACTGTCCGTTCGTCCGTCCGCCCGCCCCATATCTCGCACGTTCGTCCATCCGACCGCGATCTCATCGATTTTTCGATTAGCGGCCACTGCGCGCGGCAGATGTTTCGCAGGCCGCAAGGGCTGCCCTGCGCCGGCTGCAGCTCCTGTCTCCGGATTCTCCCCCTCCCCCTTCCCCTCCCCCTGCCCCTGTCGCCTCACGCTCATCAAATGCACTGCTCTCCGGCAACCCCTGTCTCTTTAGCGCTTGCTCTGCGTGTCTTCAGTTTTATACGGAATTCGTAGTGTTTGCGTCCTGGCACATTCGATTGCTCATGGATAGTTTTAAACAAGCCCACCAAATGTTCTGTTAATATTCAAATGCCGGATAAGACCTAAAAGATGGGTGTTATAGTCAGATACCTATCTGAATGTCATATGACTTCGACATTAAGCAACACCACTTTACACCAATATTTGTGATTTAGTGCATAGAAACAGCATTGTAGCACATCAGTGTAACAAATGCATTAAATGAATACTGCCAATTAAAATCTAATTAATACGTGTGTGCGTATGTTTTTTCTCTTATTCCTCCTTGATTATCTGCTCATACTTAGTGAAAAGTATGATTAAATCTAGGCTCTTTTTAACCAATTTTGTGTACAAACGTATCTGCAATTGCTTGCTGCGTACTTCAAAAATATTCTTCTCCAAATCCTCCACTGCCAACTTCCTGAATATGTAAATTTACATCGTTTCGTTTTCTCCAGTCATCGATACTCACTGAGGCCCATTGTTTGTGAAAGGAATTTTGCCTTAATACAATATTTCACTATTTTACATCAAACTTATTCAGAATTGTTTAGCAGCCTAATTGTAATGTATTCATATTGTTGTGGGCTATTGATTTCTGGCATTCCTCTATCTTCTATTTAGACAAGAATGGCTCCCTTAAAAGTTATTTTGCACAAAAACGATTTTCAAATGAACTGATAAGTTTATTTGTTTACCAAATAAGAGTAATTTCCTAAATTGATTCACTATCTTGTTAAATTTCTTCATCACATTTTTAGTATTTAATTTTTTAAATTAATTTTAATTAATTAATTTTAATTAATTTTTAGCATTTATTTAATATGTACTATTTTCTGCATTTCATCAGTGAACTCAAAAATGTCGGTTTTCAAATGCCATTTTTCTTGTAAATCGGCATTGCAGTAGTACGCTAATTCGAATTGCAATGTCGAATAATATGAACCATTGCCTCACAAGCATAGTACATATCATTGATAAAGTGTGAGTGTAGCTCAATAGATATCTACACGCAATTTTTACAATTGCCAACAGTAGAAAATTAACAGTGAGACCATTTTTCAAGATAGTCGCTATATTTTCAGTGTACTTTGTCCATCGTAGTATCAGCCCCCCCTCAGAAAATACGAATTTTCGATTGAACAGTAAGACAAGCCATTGCTTCCTTTCATTTACGTGGGAGACAAATATTTGTCCTCTTAAAACCACTTTAAGTGGTAACTAGGCGTTACAAAATAGGAACTGCATCAGAGATGCTCTGACTCCTCGAAATTCAGATTTTAAAGAGCTTGAGAGGCGGAATATGGATGCGCGTTGTTTTGCAACGAAAGAATGTCTTCGACAATCCTTCTCGGCGTTCTTTATATTATAATTTTCCTTCTACCTCAGGTACAAATAAGGGGTATGAGTTATATTCAAATTTATAAACAGGGACGTGGTACCTCTCTTTACAACAAATAACATAGTAATAGCTTGATAAAATGTTTTATAATATTGACTGTAAAACAAAAATGTGCAAAATTGCATACACAATTACCTGTCGCCCAAAAAGTAACTATACGCTCACAAAATACGCTTGAAACTCCTTTAAGTTATCTAAAACTTCTGTAGCCTTGTAAAACACACAGCCATAACAGAAACAAAAAAACAGAAATGTACAGTTTTCTTTTTCCACTGTCTTCACTAAATTAGGAATTCACAATTTTTCACATTTCAGTAATTATGAGGGATTTCTTAGATAATATTTGAAACAGTTTGTCTTGCAATTTATACTGTACATTTGCACTACAAATCTTACATGCATTTCTCTTCACAAACAAGGAGAATAGTTACAGAATCTAAGAATACATCTCTGAGAATTCTCTTGAACTATACTCAGTCCACACATCTTCTGCTATTTACTCATCAAATCTAATCTTAACTTTGCTCAACGATTAACAATTTAAAAAATGTTCGGTTACTATGTTTCTCAACAAAGAATGACTGATTAAACTTCAAATAAATTTAAAAAGTAATTCTTATGTAAATAATTCCCTTGAAGTTTCAAGACCAGTAGGTGTGTAAGAAAAATGTTTAACTGTATTACGGAATAACAGAAGAAATGTCTAATATAAATGTGGTCCATAGGTATCTTAAGTCTAATGATTAAACGTCCGCAACTAAAATGTCTACCAATAAAAATGTCTACTAACTACAAAGTCTATCAGCTAAATGTCTACTAGCTGAAAGCCTAAAAGAAATGTCTAACGAATATTCTGTTAAAATATTCTGTCAATATGGAACAAGTTGAAATAATGGTGTAGTACTATAAAGATTATAGGCAGCGAAATGAAATACTCTCCTACTTGAAAGGATTAAGTTATCGCCTGAAATTGCAAGCAAATGAAGTAGAATAATCTGAAGAAATGATTTTAATGAAACACTATTCATGTACTGCATATACGTTATAAATATATTTTTCAAGTTAAACATGCATTTATATTTACACTTACAGCAAGTCTAAAAATTTTTCATACGTAGATTCGTTTTATATGTAAACATATTTTCAATATTCATTTTTGCATGTAGACACCTTCGCCTGTAGGCATTTAGGCAATAGACATTTCTGCATGTAGACATACTTGCATTAGACTTTTTTCATATAAACTAGCGCGATGTGTAGGCATTTATTAAGTAGACCTTTTAGAGTAGACCAAGTGTCGTTAGACCTCAAATATTATACATTATTTACATAGACCTAGTGATACGCTACCTCCCTGAATAGCCGTCCCTTTTTTAAATTTCGGCTTTCTTTGAACAAGTTTCCCCTTTGTCAGGGCATCCAGGTTTACAACGCAGAACAATAATTTCGCACTTACAATTCTGAGAACAGTGGAAAGTTAATTAAGTTTGAAATGAAGACTTCCATAATATCTATTCTCCCTTTGGGGAGAGTTGTTTTTTGTTTGATCTGAACTTCTCTGTTTATTGTTTCCCGTGAATTTAGAATTGGGTAAAAAAATATGGTCTTCTATTAATTATTTTGAAGCCCTTAACTGTTCATCTCTGTAATATCGGGGATTGTCGGCTACTTTATCTCTCCCAAATCCTAGGAAGTAGTTCCGTTTTATTCTGGAAAATTGGGAACTATTGCAAGCCAGTTACCACTACATTCCATTACAATACGCGAACATCATATATTTTTTCCTTCTACAATTTTTCTAAATTTCTCTAATTTCCTTCCACAATTAAATATTATGAAACGCTAAAATTGGGCGATATCAACAAAAAATATTTTCAATTCATCGTTTATAACTATTAATAGTATATAGTTTATTACTATTTGTATAAACAAGTATTTTATTAAAATTGAAATCAATTAACAATATACCGAGCTAAATTTGACAAATACCTTTTTCAAAATAACATGTGAAAGCAACTTTATGTCACGCCTCATTTTTGGATTTAGTAAAATGCTGTTCCAGTGCCTTTCCCTGGTAGATGTGTTTTTCTACTTTATCAATAGTCACTCGTTGATTATTCAGAAGCATGGCATGGATTTGCTCAAAATCGGTGTCATTAGTGGATGAGGCTGTATATCTTGATCTTTTCTCATCTTGCAGCTTTTTTTTCCGATTTTGAAAATGGTTTTGTTCAATCCATTGGTAAATTCTTCGCCACGGAAAAACATTACACCCACATTGTGCTGAAGGTATTCCAAGCCTTTGATACGCATTTTGGTCACAAAACTCAGATTACGAAAGCTAGTTATTGTGCAAACATGTAAGGTGCAGCCACATTTACAACTCAACCCTTACTTATAAACACTGAAACTTACCATAAGTAAAATGAACGATATCATCTTAAGTGGTTGTGAACTTTGGTAAGTGCACAAAGTTGTACAGTCAACCTACTGGCGATTACTTATTCGTATGCATTATAACTTAAGTCCAAAATACGGTAATGTTGGAGATAATTCATAATGTAAATTCATACAACCGAAAGTTCTGGATAGAGCTATATGACTATGAATCGTTTTTGTATTCAGCCGACAAATGATGGCATTTGCTAAAGTGGGATAGTTGTTCGAGTCAGGCGTCTTGTGTGTTCACAGGAATTATTTCGGCATGAAAATGCTATGGAAATTATACGATGCCACTACCCTCACCTACCCTAACCACCTCGTGTTGGAAAATGTTCACTTCATGAAGCTCAAGTCCTTCACAGCCGCCCAAACTTTGGACTACATTTATTTTGGCTACTTTGAACATTATTCGGCTACTTCAAGAATTAGCCAGCTAGACAAATACACGACGTTGCGAAGGTATACCCAAATTCTCACTCTTTTACTGAATTCGACATCTGCCACAAAAATATCTTGTGATAGCTGCCAAGAGCAAGCATATTGCACTGCTAAGTAAGAGATTTCAAAGAAAAACATCCGTCTTGGAGGTAATAATTAACAAAGGGAACACTCAATTATCTTTTTCAGTTTTTTCCTCAGCCATTCCAGTCAGTGGTCATTCTTCGCGACTGAACGAAATGTGCGAAATATGGCCGACGCGAAAATGCTATATCAGGCAAGAGCACATCAAAAGTGTTTTATTTTTTACCTAATTTTATTGATCAGATTTACTTATTTACTAATTAACTAGATGTTAACTTGACTTGGTTTGTCTTTTCATATTTTCCTCCCATCTTTCCCTTTCGTAATTCCCTCCATCAGGGATCATGTAGCATCATTCAACTGTTTCTATATTTCCCTCGTAACCACGGTACCCTGCCAAACGGGCCACGGACCGCGCGAGAACTTTCCTACCTCTTCCTTGCCCTATCCTCTCTCCTTACACACACACTTACACGCACTACATAAGCACACATGCCGGGAGACCGGTCGGAAGCTTAGAGCTTGTCCCGGCCGGGGCGGTGCCGCGCTGGTGGAAGATACCTGGTTGGGGTAAATCTCTTGACGTAGGTCGGCGGCAAATATCGCCATCCAGCGGGGGAAAAACCACAGCCACCTCCCGATCAAAAACATGCACTACACTTAAAGGACTCATGACTTCTTTTTTTTAAAAAAAAAAAATTCGTTTCTTCGATCCAAGTAAGTTATACTGAGTTAATAGAACTCCGTATTGAAGGCAATACCAATGCCTCAGTGTATTAGCATAAAAATAGGTAAATCCCTCGTCAAAATGAAACTAATTAAAAATTATTCATGGATAATGCAGTTGGCGCGAGATATCGGGTCTATAAAAGATTTATTACCAGACATTTCTCGTTTGGATGTGAGAAAGTTCGATTTTCAATGGTGTGGACATTATGAATTAACAGGTTTAAGCTAATGTGTATTTTTTATGTTTATATGTCCGTTCGTCCACTCATCTCTGTCAGACGAAAATAGCGCCTGAACCATTCGCAGAATTTTCTCCGAAATGTATATTAGATTGAATGGATCTCTTCCAAAAAGGCTCCAACGTTTTTTTGTTTCAATTGCCTTCTCGTAGAAGAATGTTCACTCATCAAAATCTCGGAGGTCCAGTAATCAGTTCAGTTTCAAAAAGTGCAAAAATTTAATTTTTTTAAATTCCGATGCACACTTTCCTTAATAAATTTCTTAATAATTTCTTTAATTATCCTCGCAATACTGTAGTACATGGAGGAAAAGTAGTGAAATCACTCCAACAACACGATCTCGCATTTTTGGACGAAAAATCCACGTTTAAAATTATGCGGGTGGATAACATTTACACGGATGCTGCAAATCGAGACATCTGTGTGGATGTCCGGCTAGATGGTTGTGTGACCGTCCCGTCGTGACTCCTCTTCATTACAATTATTTATTTACATCTATTATGTATTTACTTGATACCCAAACACTCTGTTTATAAAAATTTTAAAATAATAATCTTTCCTGCACGAGCGCCGTTGTCACTGGAAAATTTATATTGGGTCGTGGAATTGAATATCCCCCTGCACAGGATAGGCAGAAATGATATTTCTGATCATCTCATTGGTAATGGGATGGGAAATTATCTTTCTTTATCTACAAACCAAGAAGAGACTTAGACATTCAATTGTATATTCAGTACCGTGCTGAGTGGTACTGTTTGTTTATTCGGCGGCGTTAATCTGCGCCGTCGCTTCATTCCTCTGTTACGTTGCCGATAAAATCACTGCACAAAAACAAGAACCCTTTAATACATTAACAAAAAATCTAAACTCAACATTCACACTTCATAACAAAATATATACATCATTCTCATTCATACCGTGCGCATCATACTTTCGATAGCCATTTGCGTTGTCTCAAGGTATACTAAATTTACTATAATACTTGGCCTTCTTAGAAATGTATTCCGTTCGCGCGTAATATCTATAAGAATTTTCACTTCCGTGAATGTGATAGCGTTGCCTTAGGCTCGCGAATCCGTTCCATCTACCATTACACCATAAAGCTCCATAAGCTGGGCTCACCGTTTCCATGATTCCAGACATCCTTTGCGTTTCTACGCAACCTACTACATGCCATACGTCTGGCTCCCAACTAATTATTACAGTCAGTGCATGCTCCCAATACACCTCCTCTCTGATAAAAATTCACTCTCCCAAAAACACGAAAACTTGCCAGTACACGTAGTCGGCTCGGAATCTATCATCCCTCTGTATTCTCAATCAGTCTAGTTTTTCGATTGTTTTTTCAACATAACAACAACGCTCGCTTTCCTGTCACCTAGGGTTTTTTAATTATTTTATATTTTTGTCAAATTTATTCTGATTTGGCACTTTTTCGAGGTTCTGAAACTTTATTTTTATGTCACCGCGTTTCCCAAAGTTCATTACTCTCTGGATCACCTGCTTTTCCGAAATTCCAATTGTTTAGAAAGCTACTTACATCAGTTGCCTGTATTCAATTGTTCTTCCGTGTATCATTCTGTCTCTCTAAGTTTTTCTTCTAAATTTATGATCACCTCTTTCGATGATTCTTAAAATTGTTTATTTTTCTTATGTTTGTTTTCTAATTCGAAAATTCCCCTGTTATTCAACGACAATATAAAATTCGGTTCGGCGTTTACGTTGTCACATGTTTCTTCTTCTTCTACCGACATATTTACTAAAACCATTATTTTTCTAAACAAAAATGTTTATTTGTGAAAGTTTATTGGACTGGGGTCTTGCGTACGGTTATAAATGGATCGTCAGCATGATGTGCCAGATTAGAAGAATATGATTTGAAATTAGGCGAATATGTTAGAATTAAGATCTTGTAGTGCGATATGGAGATAATTAAGATATTTTAATTGTTGGGGGTTTTAAATGAAGTTCTTTCAACCTTTTCTGTGACTTTTCAAAATTTCAGGACCGCCTCTGCAATAAGTTTGCATTTCACTGACATCTCCCTTGTTAAAAATATGCACTGCACTGACGGGATTAATATAATTAGTAGTTGAACGCTGGGATCACTAGTAAATCAATAAAAAAACAGTTTTCTCATGATTTTGTGTAAATAGTGCATACGCATTATTTCTGTGTGCTCTTTGATTTTAAGATACTCATGATTTAAAGACGTGGCGAAAAGCGAAAAACTGCTCAGATTTAATGTAATGTCCAATATCAAGTATTTTTTTCTTTATTACTCTTCTTAAAAATAAGAAATATAACTTTCCTCAAATTACTCCCCAAACTAACATAGATTGGACTAATTTTGCTTGTTAGGATATCGACTAGCCAATTCTTTTTCGGCTTCCTTCACCTAAAGGAAAGGAAATAATTTCCTTATCTGCTGAGTATTTTAAAGTGTTCTTGTGAGGAGCGAATATTTTTATGTATGCATAGTCCTATGTGTAAAAACACCGAAAGCACGAAGAGTATACATGAATATATGATATGTAACAATCAGAACTATTCACGCAAAAAACATTACTGAGAACTTTTAGTGGTGTCACGTAGAGGTTGTATGTTAATAATAGAAACGGTAATGTATGCAAATACATGTCTAGTATGCAACGCTCCCACATGCTTGGGGAGGATTACGCTAGACAGTTTTTAGCCCGTGTTTTCCCCACGCCACGTAGCGTGCACGATATGTCAGGAAGCACTGTGCACTCTCCTATCTCCGTCTCCTCCCGTATCGCCCTTGCAATCTCTCTTTTGTTTTATCGCTTCTCTCTCGTCCTCACTATTCCTGGACTCCCAAGCCGCAACACTTGCACTTATCAGCATCGGCCTCTCATCTCCCCTTCGTGGTCCCCGCCTTGTCCTCTGCGGGCATTGCAATCACCTTGCGTTCTTTATCTCCCCTCCCACTCTCTCTCTCTCTCTCTCTCTCTCTCTCTCTCTCTCTCTCTCTCTCTCGATTGCCCTCACCTCTTGTCTTTTCACCTCGCACCCGCTCACCTCCGTCGCATTGGCGAAACAAAAGGGCTTTGCATATTCGGCCGCCAGCGCCGCACCGCAGCCTGGCACGGGCCACATCGACCGCGCACGCCGCCCCCGCCGCCCTCGCCGCCGCCGCCGCCGCCGCCGCCGGTCGGGCACGGGGCACGATCGCTGCTCGCCCGCAGCGCCCCTCCCTTCGCTGGCCACAGGTCAGTCGGTCAGCGCAGCGACTCCTCCAGTCCGCGAAACGCGGCCAGCTGCCCCGCGCCTGGCGGCAACACCGTCCCTACACCGGAGGTTCCCCCGGGACGTCTTGGATTCGCTCGAGGGAAGGCGAACTCAATTTCTCACCTCTCAGATCGTGCTATATGTGAACTCCAAAATATCTTAGATTCGGTGTAAAACGTGGATACTAATCTGCAACTAAGCACACGTTATTTTAAGAGATAGTGAAACGAGTATTGAGGCTTTGTCCTACACCAGATGTGTGAACCCGTGACCGCACAAGCTACTTGCACGCCTGGGATCTCCGGCGTTCCCGAGTGCAGGGTTGCCAGATGCTTTGTACAAACATCCACATTAGATGGCTGTAAATACTCCCAATTGCACTCAATAAGAAAAATTCAATATTCCAAGCGGGAAATTTTAATTTGCATTAAAGGTAATATGTATTAAAGATATTTTTGGAGGTAGCAACCCTACACAATGCTTGCTTTGTTTTATTTTTTACTTGTGAACATTTAATTAATAATTTATGTGAAAACATACTTTTTGTAATAGTAAGTTATATCTCAATATTTAAAAATTAGTTAAGGATATTATGGCTACAGCAGATGGGAGAACTTTACGAAATAAAATAATTATTTTGATATGAGATCATTTTATTTCTCACTTTGTCATATTACATTGAAATGGGTTTTGGACGATTGTAGCTAAATTAAACGCAAGGTTCATTGGTAGGGTCTACATCCGCAAGTATTCTGACAACTTTCACAAGATTTTTGTCGGCAGCCTCATCCAAGTCCTGTGTTTCTGCTTTCCATTTTGATGTTCGCAAATACACCTGGTAAATGATTGTTAAAGCACAATCACGCGTTTTGTTGGTTTGAAATCAATGTAACAATATTGCAACCAGTGCAACAATATGAAGGCAGTGACACCGTACTTCCAAAAGATGACTTATTATATTCTTAAATGGTGTGTTGTAAAATTAACTGCAAGTACTGCCAATGTAATGTAGAAGCTATGACTTTTAGGTATACACACCGTATACTAGTCGTCTACAAAACTAACATTACTCACATCTTGAAGTAAATTTGAATGAATTAACAAATGGTTACAGAAAAATCATGAATAAAGTAAAAATACTAGAAAATCAAACTCATGGTCAACATCGGTTGTTATTTAGAAAATTGCATCGTAATATGAAAAACCGCCCAAAACCGCACATGTTTTGGTGCATTTTCGCCCATTGGGCGGTATACGGCGAAGTCAATTTTTGTCCCGCGCGAGAGAGCCGTTTTCCAGCCCAAAAAGCGGCATACCGCCCAATCTGGCAACCCTGCCTGCGAGCATGGACAACTTCCCCTAACTGAGCTCTCATTTTCCCTCCAAATCCAAGTTGAAAAGCTCACTTCAACGATTGACTTATTACTAGAAGTATTAAAAATAATAATCACGTTGCAGTTTTGCTGAGGAGAGCTAACAGGTTAATTTCTGTTATTTGTTCCTTGGCTCGTATCCCTCCCTCTGAAGCAATCGCATCGCTGCGACATTGAGAAAGACAACAGGAACATAAGGAAGGAATGGTGTCTTATATCCATTCATTTAGACCTGTGTCACACGAGCGTGGAGGTGACGTGCGTTTGACGCGCGTCGGAGATTAACTCTGTATCTTTTGCGGAGCGGCCGGATCTCTCGTGTGTCGTTTTGCATAAGATTCAATGTTACTTAACGCGCGTCAACAAAACGCTTGTGTGCAGGAGCCGTTAGGGCTCAGTTGGCTTATTCTCACGTGCAAGTTGTTATCAAGTCTATGGCCGTCGGACTGTGTGATTAACATGAAACAATCTTGATTCTTCTAAATGCATACTTGCCTATGCATTTTATGCGAAAATACAGCCGAACATTTGTTAAAAAACTACTTGACAGAACCAAAAGTAGAAATTTATGTTATAATAAAGTTAGCGATAAAACATGTCGCGAGTAGTTCCTTCTAAAAGGTTGAAAATAATATTTTGTCTTGAAAATCGAAAATCACTGCAATTTCTTCACAATCAAACTAATATTCAGTCACTGAATTCGTAAAATCAGGTGAATAATTCATCTGTGATACATTGACTCTGAGAAAAATGTTGAAGCTTAATTAGTTATTGAGAAATTGCCTTCTGAAAACCGTTTGAAATAGTTTAGCTTCTCCCTTCTGGTATGCTGACACATTGCCCCGGCGGCAACAAACTTTTGTGCCTACGTGGCATCCGTAAATTTATTGCTTCGTCTTTCGAAACATTAGGAATGGGGCGAGGTAAGAAAGTATTGATACTAAACTTTGCAAGGGACCCCTTAGCCTTAGTCGCTGCCGCTGCCACTGCCACTGCCACTGCCACTGCCACTGCCACTGCCATTGCCATTGCCACTGCCACTGCCACTGTCACTGCCACTGCTACCGCCCCGTCAACACCGTTGCTCTCACTGAAATCTCACCGCCACCAATGTCATTATCACCGCCCACCTCCACAGTCCCCTCATCGGATCTGGCATCGCCATTGCGTCATCTGCTGTCTCCACCGCTGCTACCCCCACCTCCATCGCAATCGCCTCTCTCTCTCTCTCTCTCTCTCTCTCTGCCACTACCACAGTCGCCCTCATCGGATCTTCCACCGCCATTGCGTCCTCTGCTGTCTCGCCCTTGCTACCCCCACCTGCATCGCAACCGCTTCTATTACTGCCATCGCGTCCTCTCCCCCCGTGGTGTTCGCTGCTCGATGCGGCGGAGGTCGCCGTGCGGAGGAAGTTTATTGCGCGTCAGCATGTAGTTAAGTGTTTCCGATAATAATTCACGTTACGGCGCACGCTACCGGTCGGCACGGGCTGGGTCCTCGAGCCCCGCCGGGGGCTACTCGGCCCTCTGAAGGCGTGAAACGATATCTAGAAACATTGCGCGCTCTGTAGATATCGTGGATTGCGCCTATACGTTCAGTTGCCACAGCAGGTACTTTTACGATCAGCTGCCATTAATAGTTATTTATGCACCAAGGACGTTATAAGGGTTCTAATGATCTCGGGCGACAAAAAGCCCGTGGGTCTTTGGCTTTTGCCCCCGGGCTTTTTGTCGCCGAAGATCATTTGTACCAGTTAATGCCCATACATGATTTTATTTTACCTTATTTTAATCATTAATATTTACTTATTTACTAACTAGTAGTTACTTAATTATTTTTTAACTTGACTTAGTTTGTCATATTATATCACATTTTCTTCCCAGAATTCTCTCTCATAATTCGATACGTAAGAGAACATACAGCAGTACTCAACTGTTTTCATATTTCCTTCGTCAGAACTATCCTCCGGATAAAGGTGAGTTATGCTGATAATATTGAGCTCCCTATCGAAGGCCATAACAAGCAATAATATATCAGTAAAAAGTAATTTAAAAAAACTTTCACAAGTGAACCCTAAAATCATGTTTCCTTTCAATTGTAAATGTTTCATGCATCTTTCGTTTTGGTTAGTCCGTGAGTCAAAATGCTCAATTGTTTCTCTTGGGTTCATTGAAAATTTTGAATGACATTCTTAAGAAAATCGAATACATCAAACACATTTTTCGTACGTTCTTAACAGTTCTCTGAATAAATATTTACTAAAATTGAGAGCTAATGACTCGGGTGACAGAGAGCAGGACAAAATAATGAGAAATAGGGGAATCTTAAGAGAGTCAGCAACAAAAGAACATAGTTTATTCCACTTGCTGGAATAATTTAACGTTTATAAAAAAGAAGAGCCCAGCGAGTTTAGAAATATTAATAGTTTTGGAAAATATTCTACTATGTACCACATTTGTTATTCGAATGAAAAAGATTTTCGAAGAGATGGCACAATGGTGATACTTCCGAAGCCAGAAATCATGACATGGCTATCAATTGGTCTCGGTAAGATATTCGTATTTATTTTCAAAACATCACTCAGTTATACATCCATAATTTGCCTCCAGTCATGCAAGTTTCACTAGGTAAATTAAGAGCCATAAAGACGTCCTATGAGAAATTGAAAATATGGTTATTGTTGTTAAGGAAATGTATCAAGCAATTTTTGGAGTGTCAATTCGTGTAGTAGAAGTACTCAAAATTTTATTTTACTTAAAATTCAAATGGTATTTATTACTTAATATTTTTTACAATATCTTTTTTGTAAATTAAAAATAACTTTTTAAAAGAACGTTTCGTGTAATAATACAACAGCCTGTTGTTTCGTCATTTTGCACATACTGACACATATGCAAATACTGACATGTTAACGGAAAATTCAGAGACGTTAAAACATAAATTTTGTTATATTGATCTTCGTAATCTTTGGATTAAGTATTCATATTCAAATATGTAAGTATTATATGTTGAGTCTTTCTCGAAATTGACCCGTTCACGCTATAGCATACGTAATTAATTCAAAATTTTGTCGATAGACCTGACCCACATGGTCTCCCCAGGTGTTAGTTCCATGAAGAATATGGGGAAGAGATATTGTTATGGCAGTTGGTTCCATGGTCATTCTTCCAGAATTTACTAACACACAAAAGCTGTCGCTCCATATTTTCCTCAGTGTCCCTGAAATAGGATAATCTACAATATGCTTTCCTTTATTATTTCAGTAGTACAGATGCGTTTTGTGGCTCACTTATATTTATAAATAACGTATCTGAAGAAAGAGAGTTTCATGGAGATGTGACGAATTCCACTTTAACGTAAGAAAAGACGTATTTGTTCAAAAAGAACACATCAAATTATGCCTACAAATACAACCTATAACACATTGACAGCGTCGATGAAATGTAAATAATTATATAACTGCAAACCAAGCGTTCTTGGGCCTTATCATCTGGAACTTTCAGACTAGAGGTCTCAAAGAAACGTTTCTCATACTGTAATGAACAAGATGAGGTCTTCTTGGACATTGTATAACATTTTTGTTGGATCGGCGTATCATGATTCTATCCCACCAGTTAGACACGTGCATAATCTGCACCTGTATGTGAAATGAATATAAATACACTGTATTCTATGCTACTGAATTGCATGCGGGTACCTTTCTGTTTGATAATAAAGTTAAATAATAATAGTTTACATTGACAAGTGTGTATTGTTTTGATATGTTAAGATACGTTCAGTTAGTATAATTACAAGAAGACACATAAAACAAGTCACGCGGGTTTTGAAGAAAATATACTGTACTAGGGGCTTAATACAGAAATGGAAGAATAGGGAAAAGGGTAAGTTAACATGAAAGTGTTTTCGCACAGGTACTCTAGTTGTGACTTAAAAGGATTACCTGGGAAATAAAATGAAAAACTTTGCTATTTCAGTTCGATTGGATTTTGATTAGGTAACAATTTATCTTTTCCCACTTTCTCTTCTACTGGTAGCTACATCCGAGGTTTCGAAAAAATACGTTTTTTGTTGTCAATATTTTTCTCCGTATTTAATAATAAAATGTCAAGAATTAAAGTAACGATAATTAATTTTATACAATATTAACTAAATACACTCTTACATTTTTGTAGTTTTTCTTTCTCTGATTGTTGTTTTGAAGCTAAATTATAAGAGAAGACTACGACTTCATGTATCCCTCGAAACATCCCATTCCGGCGCATTGATTTCACGTGGAAAGATTCCAAGGAAAGATATGAAGGAAGCTCCATTCCACCAACCGAAGGAGGCGACTCAAGGCGGTGGCCGTGGCCGATCACGTTTCAATTATGAAAAAGGATTTTTCCTGGCTTCGCTTGCGCTGAGCCTCAGGTACAGCTTCACCTCCAGGGGTTCCTCCCTCTCCTCCTCCCGCGCCCTTTCCACCCCCCTCCCCCTCCACGCGCCTCTGTTTCCTGTGACACGAACCAACAGGACGAAATACAAGATGGAAGTTGTAATCCCAGGCACGTTCGAAAGAATTTTGGTGGGGTGAAAGATATTATTTTTCTTAAGGCCGGATCCGGAGAAGTGGCTCAGAGCTACAACTAACGTTACTGCAGTGCCTCTGGCCTAGAAGTCCTATGTGCGAGTATCAACAATGACAGAAATGTAGACGCTGGCTAGATAGCTTGGTCGAGTGTCAGGAAGAGAATTCCAGCGGCCGGCTGTTCTGATCGCTAGTTTTCCGTGGTTTCTCAGATCAATACTAAGCGCATGCCGGAGCAGTACCCTAACAAACGGGCCACGGACTGCGCGCGATCTATCCTTTCCCTATGCCCACACCTTATACACACTTACACACACTACTCTATCATACGTGGAGCTTAGAGCGTGTCCCAGCCGGCGCGGTGCCCCGCTGGTGGGAGATACCTGGTTGATAGAAACTCCGTTTGTCGACTGTAGGTGGACGACGGATCTGACCATCGAGCGAGAAAAGATCACGTCCTCTCGAGGAAAACACATGCACTACACTTACGGGAATAATGACCTTAATCGTTCACTCGCCCGAAAGTGTTATTCAACCAATCTTAAGGCTGGAATAAACTAACTAATTAACTATATATATAGTTTATCTAAGCTGTTTTGTGGTACATACATTCTCTCACATCGCAAACACATTGTCATTCTTAAAATGAATGTCAAATAACTATCGAATTTACTATCGTGTAACTTGAGATAATAATTACATCAATAACAATTAACATGTCTAAATTTTCATTTTAAAATTCACATTTCTTAATATGCAATATACTACGGATGAAATATATTAATCTTTATACAAATTATAAATAATTATATTTATACAAAATAATTATGCATTTATACAAATACATTGTATACATGTAATCTTAAGTTCTGTCAATGTGGAAGTTTAATTTGTAATTTTAAAAAATTCACTCTGACTTAATTATTCATTTCAGCTAATTAAATTGATCATAAATTAACAAATTGTGTGTGTTTATATTAATTGTTAAGTACTTATGTAATATATGAGATTATGTCGGTCCGTTTGCGACAAATCAATGAAACGAAATTATTGAAACACAATAATTATATATTTTTGTGTATTCTGCCTCCCAAGAATATGTTTTAGTTTGAGAATGTGAACAAACGATAGAGAAGGTTTTAGGTGAATTCTTGTCTTGTCCTGTGATTTCCAATTAACTGTGTCACGCTCGCCGGATGGTTGCTTGTGAAATCTATTTAATTTGCTCATAAAATTATCGTCAGTGTTTCATAGTTCGCGTGCTCTCACCACCCATAGTAATGATTCATGTAGTACAATACGAAAAGGGTGAGAATAATGTATGTTATCATCTCTCGGATTTGTCATTGCAGTTGCGTCTCTTGGTACCGCATCGCGTCAATGCACTAGTTTCGAAAATATCAAGGCACCGCACATTGCGTACAAATACATTATGAAATGTGAATTGAGATTCGAGTCCGATGAGGATACCAGTTCTTTCTCTTCGTGGATCCAACCCCTTATTGGATATAATCTTTTAGTAGTATTCTCAATGTCATTTTCCTCTTTATTTTACTCTCCAACACTCTTTTATCGGTATGTCCGTTCCACTTCTCATTTCCGACTGCGTGACTTTACCTGATCTTATATCTATTTTTTTCCTTTTCCTTCCCTTTTTGCCAATCCGTTTCTTGAATCCTTTCTATTTTCTTCTGTTCATATCTCCACACGTATCTCTTTCCCATCTCTCTTCCCAGATGCCTCGTCGGAAATCATTCGCGAGCGTTCACCACGAGTGTTTCTCTTTATCAAACGCCCCTCTCCTGTACTCCCCCACCCTCCGTTCCCCCAACGGTCGACTCCTCCCATGCCTCCATCGGCCGCTCTCTGCCTCCACCTCCCTTTCACAGCCGCCGCCGCCGCCGCCGCCGCTGCCGCTGCTGCTGCTGCATTCTTCGCGGCGCGGCGAGTTCGCGGAAATAATGGCGCCCGGAATTGCGGCGATCGAACCACGCCGGGGGCGGCGTCGGCGGCCCCGCCCCTCCTACTCCACCTCATCCTCTCAGCCATTCCTCCCCCTCCTCAGCCTCCGGCCCACCCCTGCCCTTCCCCTCCCTTCCCTTCGCTGCAACACGCGCTCAACCCCCACAGCCGCGCCGCCGCGAAAACGCGTAATTTGAAATCTGATCGCTGTTCTGACGGCGCGTTGCCTATGTCGGCTTCGCCGCCACCACCACCACCGCCACCGCAGCAGCAGCAGCAGCGGCAGCCCTTGGCCCGCGCGAAATCGCGTTTGAGGGCGTTTCGCCCTTTTAGGTTCTTGCGAGCGCCGCGCTCGCTGTCGCGAAATGGGAAAACTTTGTCGCGAGATGAGGCGCGAGCCCCCGCGCGGAAAAGGATGAATGCTGACACGGTCGTTCAACGGATGTATTTTCGAAAGCGGCTAACGCTGGAGACTGGCGGCCAGAAATCATGTCGATGTGCATCAGTATTCGTTTCGTATAACCGCGGCATCATTGAATTTGGTGAATTGATGATGTGCGAAGTATCATCAGTTACGGTTACGTTGCGGAATAATTACATAAATTTAATTAGTATTCGTGAAATGGAATTATCTGGGAAGTGTAGTGTGGAACTCGCTGAGTGTCCACACGCCATGTAGTCAAGGAGTTCGAACCAAGAGCCTACCAAGGGATTCTGGATAACTTGTGTAATACAAAGTTGAGTCGTTAGTGCAATAAGCCTTTAATTGTCTGATTTATTATTATATATGTATTAATAAATTATATTCGGTTAAATGGAGTTTTTGAAAGTTATTTATACAATGCATGTTGTTTACATTTATACGTAATATTTCGGGCAGTAAAAATACCTACACTGGATAAAATAATGAGAGAAATTTTGGAAATTGAAAATAACATAGACAATGTTAATTTTCACAAACGCGATGTGCTTTGCCCAATTTCGACTCATCTACTCGTGAACTATGTAGCATGGTGTTCAGACCCAAACATTTCATTCTCAACCTCACATGGTGAGTATCTACTCGTGTATTTTCGAGAGAAAATAGCTTTTAGGCCCACCTTCCAACTTTACCACTTCTATTGTAAGTTGTAGAGAAGAATTATGAAATCTAAAATGATGATTATGCAAGATATATTATTAATCACAGAAGCTTTCGAGAACTTAATGAGAATTAAAGATTCAAAATACATAATGTGAATTAATGTTTATTCACGCATTACGAGATACCACTTCTTGCTTTTTTTTTACTTTAAAAAGATTTAGAAGGTTAGAATGTATATCGACACTCCCGTCTCTTGGGGACAGAGATTTTGCCCCTTCGGTATTTTTTACTCCGACGTTCCATATTCTCATATTCTCACTTATCCGAAAGTTCTAAGGAAGGTGAATGCAAATCGTCGAAAAGTAGACTGGATGTTTGTAGTTACATAAAGGCATTTGTTTCATCTATAAATGCTTTTGTATTAAGTAATCTACTAAATAAATAAAATAAAAGGATCATCGTCGTCATCAACTATTGATGCATTAGACACAGCAACAAAATTTATGATATTTTATGGGGGGGGGCAAATTTGGGGCAAGTTTTTTTATAAAAAATTAAAATTACAGTTATATAAACAATAATTTAAATTATGTCATGTCGTTAATATTTTATCACATTATTGTATTTCTGAGTACATGTGGTTTAAATAATGTCATATAAAGTTTCTGGAAAAGTCAACAGTTTTCTGTGAAAACTATTTCAAAACTCCGCATTTTGAGAAACGCTCAAACGCCATTTTCTAGAAAACAACTTCAAATTATTTATTACATTATTTTTATATTTAAGTACATTCGGAGCATCAATCAATCACATTTTGAGAAGGACGCAAAGAAGGATATCAAAATTTAATAGAGGCATAATTACACAAATAATCAATTTTCAGGCATATAAAACACGCGTGTCTTTTTTATTGCCCAGATTTAATTTACAAAATGATGTCAAAAGAACGTCAATTCTTGCGCGATTTGACATGGAATGGTTCACCATGAATCATATGTGTATAATAAATGGGAAATACTCTTTCTTTTTGGGAGTTAACTCGAGAGTTACGACTCATCATTTTAGACATAAAAATGTTCAATTTCTAAGTAAATAATGTTTAAAAGTAAAATATAATTGAAAGATGATATATTCATAAGGCACACATTAACTCTGAATATCATCCGGCGCGTTTTATAATATTGAACTAAAGTTCACCAATGTATTAATTTACGTTATTAGTGCAGCTTAATAAAATTACTGTTCGCTTAATTATAATTTAATTTCTTCTCAAAATACAGAAAAATTAAATATTTTATAATATAAATGTGAAGATCGGCGAAATGAAATGTCTAAAAGTATGTTTTTTTAAAATTCTTTCCAACATTGGTGGTGGGGGGGGCAGTTGCTGTCCCCCCAATCCCACCTCTGATTAGACGTGTTGCATGTTCCTGTTAGATCAATAGACTTGGTTATTCTTCCACACGTATTGAACTAAAAAACTAAATAAAAGTAATTAACATAAAATTCAGTAGTGGCATGTATTAATTATCTGTGTACCGTAGCTTAGTAAATAAGGCTACTCTAACTCCCGCAAGAAATATTCAAGCCATTTACGACTAAATTACCCGGAGGAGTATGCGCGTCCATGTAGGCGTAGGCTTGTACAGGGCCTGGAGTGTGAGTCTGCATACGCATGCCCGCCCTTCCATACATAATTCAGAAACCGCGTTCGCAAGAGAGCAATGTACATTGCGTTACAAATGTATACACTGCATGTATCACATACATACATGCGGACATGTGAACTCTGCTCTCTTGACTCAATAAACAAGCATTTCCCTCGAAATTCGCGTGTATCAGGAAACGCAACATACGCTACTCGTCACAGTTGCTTTCTCGTTTCCGCAAAGATCGATCTGTCACCACTACTTAATTGCTTCATGAAGACATTGAATTACTGCAGTTGCAATCTGTTATAGCGGGTTGCGATTTCGGAGGGGCGACATGTGCGTCAGAACAATCTTGCATTTTCTCTCTTCAAAATGTTTTCTGAGTAAGGACAAACTATAGCATGTATTGTGCGGTTGATTTGTTATCAATGTGATATTAATCCTTGTCTAAGACAACTTGTATGTTAATATCGTATGATACATTTGTGCTCTTAAAGAAAGATTTTTTAAAAATATTTGCATGAAAAACCGGAAATTTTTGAAGTCAGATAAAAGGGTCTGTATTTTTATATTATAAAAAAGACGGACTCTGCCGAACGAAATCCTAATAGCATTACGTTCCCCTTACCCAACACTCAATATCCCCGCTTTTCCCCATGCTTTAATTACCTAGTATGCTGCGGTCGGCGTTGCGATAGCCCGCAAAGCGACTGATTCTAAAAACGTTGACCAATCTCTTAAACGGGCACACGGGTTTAATTTCTTCTAAACTTACTGTCATTCCACCAATATACTACCATTCATCATTTCATCATAAAAATCTCCCGATCTAATCTATCCCAGGGTAGGCCAAAAATGTTGATACAGGAAGCAATTAAAGTGGCATTGTGATTGTGGTTTACGGTGATTTTTTTGCTTCCCCACAAAAAAATGATGACTCATTCTGAGCCAGTCGCGATCAAGCTATGGCGAAATAAGTCTTGGTTAATCCCCCTATGGCCCCATACCGACATGAGTGTACTAAAAATCCTACAATAATATTTCAGATTGAAGGTGATATCTCGTTCGCTGATTAATTCTATTGCATTTAATTATATTGATTAAACTTGGATACTCTGCGGTGTATAGTTTGCTCATACTTTCATAACAAACGCAATGCCTATAACATTTAATACTTCACTTTTTAAAAATACATGTATAAACTACCACCTCAATAGGGATTATTGACTCGTGTATCATTTTCACTCTCATATTACATTGGCCTACCATCGTTCCTGCGTCATTCTTTCCTATCCCTTGTGTTACTGTTCACCCCGTCACGACCAACTACACCAGACCCATCGCTTATGGTGCTGTTCCGCCATCCGCCTGGTTGAGAACGAAGGAAAAACACGGAAATGACTCGTCAGTGTAGGCTGCTACTAGAAGTATTTTCATTGAGGCAGATGCATCCGGACTCTTATTCGATGATTTTTTTATTTATCCACAGATGCTGTACATAGGGTAGAAATAAATAATTATAGTTAACATTATTGTTGCGCGAGGATTTGCTTCTGTTTCCACGTCCACTTATTAACAAAAATTTCTAATAGATCACATAAATGTATTATTTCATGTTGAGAAAAAACCAAAGAGAAAACATATTTTTAAATAAAGTAAGACTTAAAAATAACACAAACTATGTAATGCAAGATATAAACTGCTATAATATTATTATTTTCTAATTGTTTTAACAGACTAATAATGAAAAGTATTTGTAATTTTCATGAGAGACCGTTCATAAATTATGTTACGTAAATTTGGAGAATTTTAAATACCCTCTTTCCCCCAGTGGTGTTTCCGTAACACGGCATTGAATCCCCCTAAAAAAAATACGTAACACTTGCGACAACTCCACTTCTAAAGGCAAGAAGTGAAAATAAATTATGGCACAGTAAAAAAATGTATTTATTTTACTTGAGTTATGATAATTGAAGTCGGAATTAGTTGTCGCTGCAGACTGCACCTAACAAGAATATTGGGGGCAAATGTTTGAATTAAGAAAGGACGCACAGAAGAGAAAATGTCTGATCACAATCCGCCATCATTTTGGATGGTGCATGAGCGATAATTTAATTGTATTCTACAAAGTATTAGTACAAATCAGCTTTGAATATTTTCTTTGTACCTAATCTTACAGATTCAATACAAAATTGATGAAAAAAATTTCTATATTTTGTGACAACTTCTAATAACTTTAAATTATTAATGTTTTAAAAAAATAATTAGATAACATTTAAATGTTTTATTGACTCAAAAAATGTTTCAAAAATGCAAATGTTAAAAAATGCAAAAAATATCGTTACGTAAAAAATGTTACGTAACATTAATCGAAAATCACCCTATCCCTATGTAACGCTACATCCCCCCTTTAGCGTTATTTAATTTATGGACGACCCCTTAGTACAAAGTACATCTTTAAAATGTTTATGATAGTCACATTACTCTTTACCAAAAACAAAACGTCTAGCATCACATTCAACCTTACACTTGAGATTAATTTTGGCACGATTATTTCATCATTTTGTATGTACTCTTTATTTCATATGGATGTACAATAAGAAAGAGATATATCACGTAGTAAAATGTTTAACTCTACATTATAAAAATTTGTTTAATAAAGTGATAAAAAATGAGTTACACAAGACAGGAATTATTTCTAATCTGCAATTCTCTATCAAATAACATAGTAAAACATTGTAAATCAAAATTGTATTACTAAGTTGTATAATTTTGACTATATTGTATAACACGTTTTCCATTACCAACCTGTAAAGACATCAATGACAAAAACGTCGATGCGACTGTAAATATTTGTTTTAACATTTCTTTCGGTCTTTGCCACTGAGTGACAATATTAGTGCTCCGGTCCAAGTACTCAGTAATTGCCATTTACAGTAAAAAACTTCTTTGTTTATTAAAAATTAATAATTATGAGTAAATTACATAAAAATCAAAATAAATTTCCTATCAAAAACTCAATTTATATTTGAATTTCACTCATATCACTCGATTATGTGCAAAGACGCAATATTCCTATTTCCATCACGTGTGTCAAGGGCGCAACCGAAAGAACTAGTAACCAGCCAAACGTCTCGTTTGCATGCTATGCTTCCTGTCACCCGGTCAAAAGGAAGCAATTGCAGTTGCAGTAAGGCTAGCGTGCCCTTGCTATCTGAACAGGCACTTTTTGTTGTCATCATAACATTTGCGCTTTAATATTACCAATCTGTTATGAATTTTATCATACAAGATCAAAAGTTGATAAAATAATCGTGGTGACCATGTTGTTTTGTAGCGTTCGTGGATTTTTCTTTGATGGATTTTCATTCACAATAATGTTCGTCACCTTGCAAACACGGCAATCGCGTTTCAGCGAGTATCAAGTAATTACGGCACACGCTTTTTCAACTTGACAAAAACGTAACATGAGTCTCACACACACCGTTCCTCTAAAGAAGCTGCACGCCACACTCCAATGCCTGTAATGACGTATAGGTCACGTATGTAATATATTGAAGGGTTGCGGCGCTAACAAGATAAGCTACATGGATAAGTCATTCTATCGCCAAAATCGAGCTGTTACCATTACGAATAGGGGAATAATTCCTATGGCTGGATTGTCTTGTGTTGTTCCTGCCCGAAGCCCTTCTCGTGTACTATAAAATACAAAAATACTTGTATGTATATAAAGTATAAAATATGTAACAAAATATTATCAGAATAACCATTCTGTTTTAATGAAATAGTTGTTTCTAAAACAATTGCTAAACAAACATGCAAAAACGTATCGCAAGAATTCACTGGCGCTGTATGGATAGATTGAATAGAAATAATACGACATTAATTGTCTAGAATGGTGATCTTGTCGAACAAGACCTTTTCAAAGACGTACGTCTTTATGTTGTATGTATTGTGCGCATTGCATTGGCTTTACGAACGAGAGAGAGAGAAGGATACTGGGCTCAAGAGTACATTTGCAAGAAAGCAGTAGGTCAATGCATGCAAATTAACAATGAGAAAATATTGGTAAAGGAATGTATATTACTAAATTCCAATGTGCGCAGAAATTGAAAGAAAACTAAGCAGCCACTGACCATATTTATTGTATTCTTCGGCTATTCTCAATGCGCTTGCAAACTGAAGTCTCGTAGAGAGTGCATTATTGCATAAGAGTGCGTTATTGCATATTCTTGGTATGAAAAGAATGTTTGTGCTGTATGTATACTATGTCACCACATTATTGTACACAATACTGTTATACTGAATTTCTTCGATATTCGACAAATCGGTAAAACAATATTGAAGCAATAAAGTGTAAAAAATTCATTAGATGAGTTATACTCATGTTATTTTATGTAGTAAAACTGTAATAATTGATAATGTTAATTCAAGTACAAATATTTTGTTTACATGATTTATCTTCAACCCTTAAGGGTTCTCTGCATTCAGATAATCTCAATTTCGCTTAGCAAACATCATGGTCAACACTCAACTACAGAGTATTCTCGCATCTTACTACCAGCCTTTACATTTTCGTCACCCTCTCACCACAGTCGCGTCTAAACTCCCAAGTTTTATCTAGTGAAGATTATATTTGTTCATGTTCCTTCTGAAATTGTACAGAGAACAAACAAGCATCTAATCCGGCGAAATGGGTTTTCGCCTGGCGCAACGGCTCATTAGGCCACTGTGGCGGCGCGGCGCGGCGCCGGCACCACGCGAGTGGGATGGGGAGGGGTGGAGGAGGGGGGGGGGTCGGGAAATTACACGTCGCGACAGCGGCGGCGGAGCGAGGAAACTCTAAGGCGCTTGTGCTGTTTGTCACGGAACCGCCGCTGTTTGCTCTGGCGCCGCCTTCGTGCCCGCGCCGCCCCCGCGCCGCCCCCGCGCCGCCCCCGCGCCGCCCCCGCGCCGCCCCCGCGCCGCCCCCGCGCCGCCCCCGCGCCGCCCCCGCGCCGCCCCCGCGCCGCCCCCGCGCCGCCCCCGCGCCGCCCCCGCTCCGCCCCCGCGCCGCCCCCGCGCCGCCCCCCGCGCCGCCCTCCGCGCCGCCCCCGCCTCCGCCTCTGCTCCCGGCCCCCGCTGCATTTCTCCGGGCGATATCGCTCCTGTCCCGCCCGCCACGCGGCTGCCCGTCGGCGCGTTTTCTCGCTTCGCACTCCAGCGCTCTGCCGGCACTAGACCGGCACTAGAAGGTTGCTTTGGGCATCAAGTGATGTACCTGCAGTGCCTCTGACCGGGAAGTCCTGCGGTTCCAGTCCCGACGGTGGCAGGAGTTTTGACGCTAGCTACATAGGTAGGTCGAGTTCAGTCGCTGTCTTGAGGATTCTGGCGACTGGCTGCTCTGGTCTATAGATTTCCTTCGTTTCTCCGATCAGCACAAAGCGAATGTCGGAGCAGTACCCTAACAAACGGGCAGCGGACCGCGCGCTATCTTTCCTTCCTCTTCCATGTGCTATCCTCATCCCTTACCTACACACACAAATTTGATCTACAATTCTACAAATGAGCATCTTCTGACCCTGTTACTCTGAGGGTTGATTTTATTGTGAATGGTTTTTATTATCCATGCTTCAGAGAGATGAGAAGTATTTAGTGATTACCACAACACGGTACATTCTCTCTGTTGCTAATAACGATAGTTTGTGCACTACGTTTGTCATTTCTTCGAGTTTCATGTGACAAAGATTTACATTTAGATAATAATGCCAATTAAACAAATAATAGTGCCAACAAAAGACTCAGTAAAACCACTTGAAGTGTAATAACATTTGTTATGAGAAATTGTTTTCATCTCGATTTATTCTGCTAGTTGAAGTTGTATGCGTAATTTCACCGTTTAAGACCGCTTTTTGGGCACCTCAATGTTTTAAAAGGAAGTTGTAGATCCTAAAAATCCCAAGTCTAATCACTTCGGAGTTGATGTTGCTCTCTTTGTAGTTTCTGTACCTCTCTAGTAGTCCCTGCAGAGGTCGGGGCATCAATTCCACATGTGAAACCCCTGACCAATGGATAAGAACCGCCCGCTCCGGACACCAAGTTTATCGTCGATACCCACGCGGCTAGAGCCAAAGGGTTGCAGTAGAGAATCCAGGCCCTCTCCTTCGTGTGGGTGGTCCCGAGGGGAGCCTCGATTTTCCAGTGGGAGTGACTCCTCTCTCAGGGGAACTGAGGAGGCGCTTATTTCGATCCAGAGAGACACGATCGACCTTGGAATTGGTTGCCCCTAGCCGAAGAGCGCCGTACGTTCGTTATTGATGCAATTCTTTTGTCCTTTTCAACTTCTTGTTTCTTTGTTATGTAAGTATATTTTAGTAGCAACACAAACACAATGTTTAGCCTCTAGTAATAATGATCTTGTGTCGACACTAATTCTGTTCCGTGAGACATGGATTTTGGAGAGTTTGTCATTTTTGCTCCTCTTTTGTCAAAGTTTTCAACTCGAGTACACAATACAAACACCTGCACATTATTCAGACTTCCGTCATAACCTACACCTGCATTCACGTACAAGTGATGTTACTGCAGTGACCGTGAAGTTCAAGAGTTCGAGGCCCGCCGGAGGCAGGATTTTCGACTCTAGGTAGACTGCTAGATCGAATTCATCCACTGCCTGGATGAGAATTCTAGCGGCGGTGTTCTTTGGTTTCTCCGATCAGCACCAGACGAATGCCGGAGCAGTACATCCGAATTCAAAGACATCTACATAATACGCATGCTTGCCCCACTATACATCCACACGAGTAAGTCGAATAAAATCCTCTATTTCTTCGATTTTGCTTCTTTTCTTCATCGCTCTCTTTCCATTCTGTTGACTATTCCGTCGTCTATCCTCATGTACAATGCCTACATATAACGGCTGCCGTTCCTACGACATTTTACCTTGCTCCTACCACTACCCCTCACTAATCTCCGCCTTGCGTGTAATTTGTAGACTTTGTAATTACCACGGCGAGTTCTCAACTCTGTTTCGCACTTTCGGTGCGATCTTGCAGCTGGTAGGCTACTCTCCTCCCTCTTTCCACACGACCGGAAGTCACGCGCTTGTTTTCTTTCACTTTCGAAGAAGTTTTCATGTTTTCACTATACATAGTTCTCCTTCACAATGTTATGTCGAGTTTCTCTTCTGCATTTGGTTTTTATAAGTGGTGAACAATCAAGATAATCGTTGGTAATTTTGTTCTCCGAAAAAATGTTATATTAGAATATATTGCTGGAATATCGATAGCTCTAGTTGACTTTTAGCAATACTGCGTATATTCATTTTGGTTCATCGAAAATTTCGCTACGCGTTGAGTAATATTTGAACGTGAAATCAAATATGTACTTTAATGAAGGTTTTTGCGTTAACCTTTACAGCTTCGTGACTTTTTTTCAAAATATGAGAGAACGTAATAAAGTGAAATTTGTTTCTTGGGTTCTTTCATCCAGCTCAGAAGGGAACATCGGTTTTATTACATTTTTTCGCTTCTCTGTATTATTCTCTAATCTGCATAGTGATCGAAGTTTTCATTTTGAGGAAACCGGAGGTCTAGGGTGGTTATCGTATATCCATTAGGAGCACGAATCAGGCACGCTGCCCGGCTCATCTCGCTGCCTTTTCATTGCTTAATACACTTCACAGATGGAGCCAGCAAATTACCCCATAATTTACATTCCCCCATCGAGGAGACATTTATGATCGCATGCACTCGGTGATCGAGGAATTAACCACCGCACCGGCTGGGACCACCGTGCCCGCCTCTCTCCCCCGTCCCTGCCGCCCACGTTACAGCCACAACGACGCAGGTGGAACGAAGTTAGATGCTGAAACGGCTATCGAGAGTCTAGGTTCCAGCAGTGGTCGCGTCGGTGTCACTAGCGAAAGCGTTTCTGAATGCGTCAAGGTAGTCGAAGTCGGTAGACGTGGTTACTTGATAGCTCATACTAGGCAGATTACTAGATTTTTGTTAGAGTTATTTAGAACAGAAACGATAATTGTGAAGAAAACAGAGATAGGGCTATTAATACCAAACTTGAAGGATAAACCTGTTTGAACTGTCGATTTGAATCTGAGGAAAAAAAGATAGGGGAAGAAGGGAAAGTTAGGTGAAAAGTAACTCGATGACAGTCAAGCTTTAGCTTTAGTTGGCCACAACTTTTCCGTAATATAATATAGAACTTGTTTCAATCCCAAATAGGACCGATGTTCTTCAACATTTCTAGGTTGTTCACATCCTCATACTCCCATTGATATTTTTAATAAGCTACAATATTTTATCAAAAGAGAGAAAAAAGTTTCACTTTACTTACAGTTCTGTGACGTACTTACTGTAGAGTGAAATATGAAGAAAATCATATTTAACAATCTATCGAATTGCTTCTGGTGACCAATCCATTGTGTTGATGACTGTAGCAAGACATGTATTTTTTGCTCAGGGCTGGAGCTAAAAGTTGGACAGTTTCGAACTAATAAAGGTTTGGATCGTAGTCAAAAGTTACTACAATCACGAACTCAATCCCAATGACACGTACTAAAGGAAGATTCCCGAAGGTTTCAATGATTAGATAAGAACACCGACTCTTTCTGAAAATAAGACCTGAACGCTATTTGAATGTGATCTGAAAATGTATATAATTCATATTTCTTTTCTGTACTTCGAAGGTTAATTGGATGCTTCTATCATACCTTAATTTAATATAACTACACCCAAAAAAACTTATCTCCGTGCGACAAGAGTATAAATTTGAGCCAGTAGCTGTAAATGTTTGATAATCTGAAAATAATCAAAACAATATATACATATATATATATATATATATATATATATATATATATATATATATATATATATATACAAAAAGTTGGCAGAAAAATCGTACACTATTGCAATAAAAACGTTTCTGTTGTATCGTTACAGCCGTGAAACATGTGCTGACTGTGAAATAATAGCAGTGAGGCAAGAAAAACTGTTAGAACCATAGAAAGCTGTGTGAGCGGCGAAGGAATTCAGGCGAAAAGGTCGATGATACAGTAGAGGGATGACCAGGATGAGGCAACTTTTAAGGGGTTATGACTGCCGAAGCATAATACAGTGGCTGTTGAGTAGAAACCCGTTCGAAGCGCGATGTAAGCGTTTGGAAATGATGAATAAACAAGGAGCCTCGTCCTATTATACTGCAATGTAAGTGCCGTGCTGAAATATAGGCAACACCGCACCGTACGCAACACTGATATAGCGCCCCGCATACGAGTAGCAAACTGCAACGCAGCTATCGGAACGGAGCTGCGCACTAGTGGAATAATCATGTCCTCAAGAAGCTACGCATTTATTTGAATTCGTGCGTCTCGTCTCTCTAAATACGTTGCTAGGGCAATACAATGAGTATTAATTTTGACATCCTGTTTCCGTCACATCTTCTGCGGCTTTGATCTTTAGACCTGAAATAAGGTGCGAATATGCTAATTCGAATTGGCTGATGCTGCCGTTTATATCTTTCTTGACGCTTCCGATTTGTCTGAGGATTTGTTTGGATGTAATTTCCAGTGGGAACAGCAGCATACCTCGGCCTTGGATCATCGTGGCCAAATTTGCGCGTGCAAATTAGGAGACTCTCCCTAGAATGTGAGGTTAGGCGGTACGTGCAATCAACGAGATTGGCTGGTAAATGATGTAGCTGAAGGACGTACGAAATAGCGAACTAACTGGTCGAACTAATTGAGCCGTTATATCGGTACTCGGCGTCCGAAACGAGGATGGAAGGCTAGCCATAACGAAGAGCAATCAAACACAAATTCACAAATTGTGCCACGTTGAAGATAGCAGCACTTTTTTACAAAATGATTCTGATAATCATACTGAAAAATTTCAAAAATTTAAAAATACATCAGTAAACATCTGCTATAGCTTCTTCGGTACGCGTGTAAGGTAATTTATTGAAGGGACGGAAATAAGTCACAAATACTGTCACGTTAACGTAGGTCATGAAGTTACTTACGCAAGTTATGATTCAGTACAAAATGTATAAAAATTACCTACAATTTTAATAATACGAAAATACTACGAAAATTACTTGAATTTTATTGATTAATTTTGCTGTATAAATTATAGATTTAGATCTAAAGTATAATTGCTATACCTGCTTAATAATGATATATTTTCTTTTATTACCAATTTCTATAACTATTAAATAACCTAACGATTTCTACAACTGCTTTTGACATAAAGTGTAATGATATTCATTGGAGTTTACTCAACCAGAAAATACTGCATTTCATTATTCGGCAAAACCACAGAAGATAAAAAATAGGATTATCTAATAATACCTCATATTTTGGCCTGACATTTGAAGTCGAACTTCTGTTTCAGAAGTGAAGCAAACCTCATTTGTATTAGGCACTGCTCATTTCTAATTTAACTCTATCCCATTATGTAGACATTGTAATCATAGAATGCAAATAGGTATCGTCGAGATCCAAGCTTCCACAATATGTATATTTACCGAAGCCGAAACACACGGATGCAGATACAATTAAACGACTGGAACAGACGCAGAGCATTGAAACAGTGCGCTTGTCGCACGCGAGATCAACGTAGTTCTCGAAACTTCACACTCTATTCCGGAAAGCGGGGGCTTTTAGCGGTTCTCAGAGAAGGGATAAATTTGCATTCACCACAGAGAGCGAATCCTCAGCGCAGCATAAGCGAACAGCGTCTCGGAAGCAATTGACAAACATTCACCTCCGTCACAGACGCTGCCGCTGTCTTCGTCGCAATGCTTTTGCCCACATCCGTTGAATTGAATTGTATTATTTTACTTGTATTATTTTACGTGACGAGACTCGGGCCATAAGGCCCGCTCTTCCATCTGACCACGCAAATGTCGCTACGCTTCTTTCAACAACTAGCGGAGAAAGGTAGTACATACTGGATGACGAAACAGGCGATTTGAATAGCTCAGAGGCGTTATTTAGGCTTGAGGATGTTTTACATGCAAGTAAATCTACTAACATGGGACAGCCGGCTCTACTTCCCCTCCGAAGGAAAGAGTACGAAGGATTTTTTCGCCCCCAAGATCCACGGCTTCGATCGGGTTTGAACCCACCAACTTAGGTATAACAGTCCGAAACGCTAACTGATACTCACCCCCGCCGCTTGACGCCACGAAACATCCTCTCCCAAACATCACTCAAATTACCTCACTTTTCTTTGTCCCCTCTCCTTACTAATGTCCAATGCGCGCATAAATTGAAAGAAAATTCTGCAGCCTCTGGCTGGTGAGAGGTGTGTATGGTTTCGTTAGATATCTAGGAACTTCATACATTCCAAAAATAATGAAAGTTTACATTTTGACTGCAAATGCTGATATTTGATTGCGTTTCTCCGTATTTCGCATACTGTACGTACCGACTGAATTATCAAATTCATTGCTCACGACACAGCTGAAGTCATACCACAGTAAGGCTTTCGAAGAAGAGACCGCCCGCCATTAAGTAATTGGCGATATTGAATTGCAACTCTTTTCGTATTCTTGATATGTAAACAACAGTTGAACTGTGTATCCGCATATTATACTACCCAACTATGTTATTGCGTTATATGAGAAGATTGCTTTTGGAAAAAAAAATATTTTTGCAATGTTATGTGGGAGTATTTTATTTGTTGATCTTGAGGAGTGTGCATGCTACGTTTTGGAAAACCATTTGGTGTGGTTTCATTCAGAACCATTATTGCTGGTGCAGGCTACAGTTTCTATTTATTTATATATTTGTTTACATTTACCTACAAGCCCTCGCGTGGCTTATGGGCATCGTAGTAGCTTCCGAGGTACCATCTTGGGTTAGATTCCCGGTCGAGGAAAAAATAGGGCTGACGATTTCAATTACAGTCTTCTCAGTTTCTATAGCTGTGAGGTGAAAGAAAAGCTTAGGCAGGCCAAGTATGTTAGAAGGGAAGGGATTACATCACGCTTACTACATTACTACTCTACCTTTAGGCTTGGATAACAAATGAAAATAGAACCGAATAGTCCGATTAATCTTACCCTAAGATACCAAATTCTCGTACATATGTACGCTTTTTTCTTCATCGTTGCCTTTTTTCCCTTCTACGGGGTCGGCGCAAATGGGGGCGGGCTCATTTTTCATTCATTTTCCTCATTTTTTACTACTGATTTGGCGATGATGTTTCGTCTGGATGCCTTTCCTGACTCCAACATGCACACGCATAATACGTATTTATATCAGCCGGAAGCGTTAATCCAACACTCATGTGAGATTAGAAGGTATGCGGTGGCTATTACGACCTTTACTTTATAGTATGCCCATCTCAACACACTGATCAACGAAACACTGATTTCCTTCAACATTACCACCCGCTATTACGTCCGTTTTGATCTCTTTAGCCTGTGATCAAAATCCGAACATGATTTAAACTTCCATAGCGGATGTTTGCACAACAACGCTTACGATTCCGAGCTCCGTTATGAAGACATTCGGGTAGTGGTAAACCTCGAGCAACAAAAAACTACAGTTTTCCCAGTTGTATCCCTTTAAAGCGATAGTCCATCCTGCATAATAACCAATGAAGTGTTTGCTGTGACTTCTGAAAGCGATAAAACTTATTAATTAGGTCATCAAAACGAGTAGTAAATCGCAAATACATTCGAAGTTCATTACTAGCACCTAATTTATCATAAACCTACATTAAGCATTGTCCAAGAATACATGCTTCGGACTTCCGGAATTTTCGACGTATTAAATAGATAACAAACTTTCACATTATCTGATTACATGAAGTAGCAAAATTCTGTATTTGCGCAACCCTTCCCCCGCCATTTCCACTTCGGCAGCCGTCATTTCCGCGGCCTCCCGCAGGCAGCGCTGCCAGCGCCGCCTCCTCTCGGCCCTGAACGCGCTGCCAGCATTGCTATCTCCGATCCGCCGCGCCGCGCCGCGCCGCCTAGTCTTCATGCATTAACGATGCGAGGGCGCGGTCCGAGGCGCGAGACGATCGGCGCGACGCGACCCGACGCGCGGGGCGGAGCGGAGTGGAGCGGAGCAACGGCGCGGGCCTCAGGCGCGGAAATTGCAGCCCGACGCGGCGCGGCGCGACGCGGCCGTCACGCGCAGTGGGCCCGTGCCGCAAAGGTCGTTCCGAGTTTATCGCAGTAGAAATCCCATGATGATGTTTTGGTTGGATCTATTTTGTGCAAGTTGCGAGAATCACGTATCAACAAGTATCAAAATAAAGGTATTACTTGGAATATGTTTGAAATTAATTCTCAAAAAGGAAAGTGTCTTGTTTATAAGTTATTATTGTTTGCAGATAACGTTAATAAATACGGACGGACGGAGAAAGGTGAATTAGAAACAGACTTTTTTGCGATAAATCTCTTCAAAACTTTTATCAACAATTGAAACAGTCTTAAGTAGCTCAGGGCATCCATTAATGTCACTGCAGTGCCTCTGTTCGGGAGGTTCTAGGGTTCGCGTCCCGACGGTGGTAGGGATTTCGGGACTGGATAGACAGCTAGGGCGAGTTCAGCTGCAGTCAGGAAGAGGAGTTTAGCGGCCGGTTGCTCTGATCGTAAGTTTTCCGTGGTTTCTCCAATGAATACTAGGCGAAAGCCAGAGTAGTACACTAAAAAACGGGTCACGGACCACGCGCGATCTTTCCTTCCTCTTCCTTGCCCTAACATTCTCATGAACTACACTAACACATTGATCGGAAAGACTAGTTGCGAGCTTTCATCTTGTCCCGGACGGGACGGTGCCCCGTCGGTGAGAGATACGATGTGGGAAGAAAGCCCACAAGCCGACTTGTAGGTCGGTGCTGGATCTCGGCGGGGAAGATTACCGCTCGCGATACAACATGCACTCCACTTACCGAACTAATGACCTTAGCAGTTGACGCGCTCGAAACCACTCAATCTACCTCGTGTGCGTAACGGGCGAAGCGACCCATCCTGTTTATACCTCGGGACGCGTGCGTGACTTCGTTTGGGCCCAGTGGGCTTCGCAGGCGGAGCGACGATGTCACTTCTTTCGCAATATATACTTAATTTTAATTTCGACCCGTTTCGAGCCAGTGTGCCCGGCGGGCGTGGCGACCGCGGCTGATTACAACGCGGCACGCGTGTTCGGAGTCGTTCGGGCCCAGTGTGCGGGCGGCGCGGCGCGGCGCTGGGCGGCGCGGGGCGGCGCGAGGCGGCGCGGGGCGACGCAATGCGGTGGCGCGCGCAGGGAGCGCGGAAACGCAAACGCGCGCCGCGGCTTCCCAAACATCAATCAAGTGCCGCTCTGCTGTCGACGCGCGGCCGCCACCGCCCCGCCCCGCGCCTCCACGCCGCGGCGCGCCATGCCGCGCGGCGCCGCGCTCGCACCGCGCGCTGCGGCCGATGCGGGAAAACAAGCGGCGCAGATTGCGGAAGCCGCTGACGCCGGCATGCGAGGCGAGGGTGCACTGCACGCGGAGGCGAGACGAAGAGGTGACGCTAGGATGTTGGTGGAAGATGTAGGGGTGGATGAGCCGGCGGGTGAAAACGTAAAAATAGAACATAGTACCGATGGTAAGAGGTTGGTAAAACAGGGGCTTAGTGAGTGGCAGGTAGAGAGAGAGAGGGAGAGGGAGAGAGAAAGAGAGAAAGAAAGAGATTGTTGCAGATATTATTGTCTCATTGCCATATTGACTCTCTGCCAGAAAACAGAGGAAGGCATAAACAAGCGCGGCGGATGGGGAAGTAGAGCGTGGCGCAGCTGAGGGTGCACTGGGAGTAGGGTTCACATAAGAACAACAATATAATTCAGAACACCGAAAAATGTTTCACAGCAAATTGTTTATTTTTATACAACTACATAGTACATCAAGTAAATTGAATGGCGCCGGTTCTCCCCATCCAGTGGTGAAATATCACCGCCACCACCCGAAGGGAGCGTTGCACTTCACTTACGGGATAAATGATCTTAGCAGTTGATTCACTCGGAATCACTAGTCAATCAATAGATGTAAATAGTGAGAAGAGAAGTCAATTTGTAGAGTGCTCTTTGGATTCATAAATCTATAGAAGAAAGAAAATTATAAAATAATTTTCTTTCTTTTATAGATTTATGAATCCAAAGAGCACTCTACAAAACTGTTGTCTCAAATTACCTACAAGTAAACAAAAATGTACATGGTTCCTAACTTTCCTGACTACGTCTTATGTTTAATTTAATTCATCGCCAAAAATCAGTAAAAACTGTACGTGTCGTGAGGGAGAGAAGTATTCCCTGCACGCGTGTTCCTCAGCTACAGAAACCAAACCACTTTCAGTTATTATACGTATGAAGTTGAACGAAAATACCAACAAGCATGGTTGGTAACAATTGAAAACTTACTATTTACACTCCGTAGTAATAGATAACACGTTTGCATCGGGGCAAAAATGAACTACGGATACCATTGTATCCGTTACGGATGCAATTGTACTGCTATATATTTTCATTACAACCAAAAAGAGTTCTCAACAAAGTGAAGCCACATTGCGATCTCAGCAATGTTTCAATAGATCACAGGAACTGAAAATGGAGCGAAAAATATAATCAAGATGGGTTGGGAGAAATTGATTCAGAAGCTTACAGTATTTGTACTTGTACTTGTTACGACATACTTAGAATTCCAGAATTGTACAGAAAATATTCTCACTAATTCACTACATGAGACGCCAATCGAGCGGCGATCGTACAGAGAGGTTGTGTCGCCGGGAATTGTGGTAACCGTGGCGGAAGTATGCGGAGGAGGTTATGTTTACGAAAGTGCAATTCGAATGCCAGAATTAGTGCTTTTTTAGTGTCATGATTTTTTATGGTGTAGTGAAGAAACGATGTGAATGAATACTACTTTTTGGACAAGCAGTGGATACGGACTGGCGGAAAAGTGGGATACGACAGCATCAATATGTGAAAGTAAGTTATAAAACCCAAGTAAGTGACAGTATGTAATCTACATGTTGAATGCGGGATGTGTGGATAATAATGACATTGTTTTGAAGGAAAGCCTGTAATAGCCAATAAATTCAATAATAATTCAATTTAATAAATATACACAGTTGTATTTAGACATATAGTAATATGATTCATGATATTGATTTTAAAAGAAATACATAAAGTTAATGAGGAAAGATAGATAAACTTAAGAATAAGAATAATGAAATTTAGGATAAGATAAGGCCTAGTTAATAATCCAACCAATAGACAACAATATACTTATTCTCTATACACTAGATGTAAAGTTGTCAGTGGATTGATATGATGATAGATGGAATTATGAGAGGAGAAACTGGTCATGGGCAGTCATACATGTGAAGTTATGTACATAACACATGTAAACATGTAGGAAGTGGGATTGGTGAAAGAAACAACAGTGCATTTGACCACAGTGAAGTGAATGTGGTGAAAGTAGTAAACTAGTTATGAATTGAGATGAGAGTTTAATAAGTAAATGTTATTAAAATGGACTATTTAAACAGATAACTGAAATGCTTTACTTATTGTGAGTGCTAATAAAGTGCTATTTATGGTAATGATCCGAACACTTATTCTGAAGCGTGGAGGAAATATTAAAATATGAAATGTTGGAAAGTGGTAAAAAAGGAGCTCATTGATGACCCTACCATTGACTATGTGAGGGAATACGGTAAATAGAGAAGAACAGACTATGGTCATTATTTGTTGAGATAAAAAGTAGGAAAGTTTATCAATAGATACAATTCATAATTTTTCTTGTTCTTGTTCTTATTTCTTTCTTTCCTGTTACTTTGTTGAATATTCCCCACCTAGTGTAGAGAGATTTATGTAACTCAGAAACGAAAAAACACGACTTTTGGAAGAAAAATTACATACATAATCGTGTTCCTAATTGTTGTAAAATACTACTTTTATCACCTTGTCAAGACAATCAAAGTTTTGGTGGTTCTTGATACCGAAAAATTGGTGTACACCAAGAAATATATGTACCTGTCTGCCTGTGTGTCTCTGCCTTTGTTCAATTTAATGCAAAATATGGGCAATCCTAAAAACGGCACCAAGTTTTTCGCTTTAACTTCATTTATGGATAATGTTATGACCACTGAATAAGAGGACGTAAACGTCAATTTGATGTACTTTTTCACACAAATGTAAATTTTTGAAACATCTCTCACGTCGTTTAAATTTTTATTAAAGATGTTTTTCATTGTTTAACATGTTTGTTAACACAGAAACGTCAAAGTATCTCTAATGATGGACTTTGAGAAATTCATAAATTGTGAACATACTAGCTCTAAAAATGACGCCGATTTGCGAAAACGTTCAAACCAAATTTTCTCAAAAACCGTCTGCATTGTTTTTCATTTCTCCATATTGCGAAATTATTCAATTATCTATGCCATATCATAGATATCATATATTATATGATATTCCAAGGGCCTGATTTGGATCAACAAATTGTCTCCAAAAGAAACTAGTGGAAATGAGCAGCATTTCAAAACATTTCCTCCTCTCAGTGCTATTACTCAACAATTACTCGTTTTTTAAAAAAGTGCATTGATACATTTATAAATCTATTATTGATGAAGTTATTCAGAAAATATATAAACATGGAATAATATGGTTGAAATTGACTTTAAAAGGAACTACTTATCTTAAAATTTCGAGCAGTAAGGATGCACGCCAAAAATTGGAAATGTTTGAGATGTGGCTGTAGAAAAGTTAGAAGAGCTGTATACATTCACTACTCGGAAAATACATAACCCCGAAAACATTAATTCATGTCGTTCGTTATTAAGTCTAGAATATTAATAAAGTGTTGAAGTTTTAGAAATTCAGAAGCACACAGAGTTGAACATTTTTCTTTTTCCTTTTGTTGGGACGATTCATTTATATTTACTCCATATACAATACTTTAGAAAGAATGAATGTGTCTAATAGGTTATCATTATGAAATAACATAAAGTCGCTTGTTTGGGGATTTTTTTAAAATCAGACTAAGTGCTACGGTATAGTTGTAAAAGGTCTCTCCATTTCTCGGGTTTTCCTCGTTACTCATAGTTCTGTGCAACTCAACTACTACTTTATATAATATAGTAAAAATTACTATTTTATGTCAAATGCATTTGATATCGCGACTAAATAGGGCCTCCCAACTAATAATGTCAGATTATTTGCTCTTACCTGAACACAACTCGTCGCCCGTCTTCTCGCTTCTGCAATGACGCACTTCATGCTTCCTACCTGTCAACGAGTGGGTCGAAACACGTTGAAGCACAAAGGTAAGGGTAAATTTCTGTTGTTCCTTACTGTGTTCGGAATGGGCATGAACAGGAGTAGAGCTGCTCAAATGCGTGATTTGAGGCGCGATGCAGTTGCCCATGTGCCACTCGTCTTTCACTAGACCAGAACCGATCGCGCCTAAGCGTTTCCGCTCCCCAGTCGTCGGACGAGACAAAAGACTGGCTGATAAGCACTGAGACAAAGCTCGCCAAAAAAAACATCCACATGGGCAGCCCTGCGCTAGAGAACTTGGCATTAAGTATTTAAATTTTTTAAAAGTTAGATGAAGGAAATGTTGCTTATATCACTTTTTATCGCTTTTTTCCCATTTTCTAACCAACGTTTCTTTATTCTCAATGCTGATGTTGTGTCTTTCTTCGCTCTGAAGTCCCTAATCCTCAAACTATGTTTCTACGCGCCTCTAGGAATTCCCTCAATTGACGAAGTTCGTTTCAGAAATGCTGATGGTTCGCGAAAATTACAAACTGTAACAGTAACATAGACTATTTAATTAAAAAATGCAAATTTGTCTGTCCCCATTAAATAAAGATTCAGGATTCGAGCGAACAAATTTCTTTCTTCACATTTTCTTTGCGTTTCAGTTTCACTAATCTGGGCATCAGATTTTTTCTAGCAAATCTCATTTATTCGCACACTTTGCATTCTGATAACACATCTTCCAAGAGAGCACTGCCTCTCCTCTTGATGCCGCATTCCAACATTAACTTTCAATAAAATGTAGTACCACCACTAGAACATAATATCTCCATGTGGGAGGTCCACGCTTGTAGCTAATTCACAAGAATGAAAGCGATATCCGATACGCGTCTGCTATCGATTGGCGCTTCCGTCATAAGAAGACGCGGGTCCTTTTTGTTTGTGGGCGGAGCGGCGATGCTTCTTCCGGCAGCCGCTCATTGGAAATCAATCCCTGCGCCCAGCGCCCGGGCCGGGGATGCGCTGGAGTGCGTGCCTTTAGAAGAAACGTTCTAGCACCCGATGGAGAGTGCGGCGGTGATGTGTGTGGAGGGGACAGTTATACTAGCGGCGAAGATGGTGGTTGTGACTGTGATTGTGATTGCGAGCGTCCTGACTGCTCCCTCCTCGTGCGACGATGATGTGTGTGGAGGTGACAGTTGTGGTGGCGGTAATGAAGATTGTGGTTGCAGAAGTGTGTGCGTGCGATTGTTTAGTCTGCCCTTCAGTGAGTGCGATTGTTCAGTATGCTCTCTTGGTGATGTTGTTTTGTGATGGTTTTATTCGCAAAGGCTTTGCTGGGGGCGGCACCACTGGCAATAAATTTGCTGTTGGTAGCTTTCTTTGTAATGGATTTGCTGGTGATCACTATATTGATGATAGCTCTGTTGGAGTTAGCACTGTTGGAGATGGCACTGTTGGAGATGGCTCTGTTGGAGATGGCTCTGTTGGAGATGGCTCTGTTGGAGATGGATCTGTTGAAGGTGACTCTGTTGGAGATGGCTCTGTTGGAGTTAGCACTGTTGGAGATGGCTCTGTTGGAGATGGCCCTGTTGGAGATGGCTCTGTTGGAGATGGCTCTGTTGGAGATGGCTCTGTTGGAGATGGCTCTGTTGGAGATGGCTCTGTTGGAGATGGCTCTGTTGGAGATGGCTCTGTTGGAGATGGCTCTGTTGGAGATGGCTCTGTTGGAGATGGCTCTGTTGGAGATGGCTCTGTTGGAGATGGCTCTGTTGAAGATGGCTCTGTTGGAGATGGCTCTGTTGGAGATGACTCTGTTGGAGTTAGCACTGTTGGAGATGGCTCTGTTGAAGATGGCCCTGTTGGAGATGGCTCTGTTGGAGATGGCCCTGTTCGAGATGGCCCTGTTCGAGATGGCTCTGTTGGAGATAGCACTGTTGGAGATAGCACTGTTGGAGATGGCTCTGTTGAAGATGGCTCTGTTGGAGATGGATCTGTTGGAGATGACTCTGTTGGAGATGGCTCTGTTGGAGTTAGCACTGTTGGAGATGGCTCTGTTGGAGATGGCCCTGTTCGAGATGGCTCTGTTGGAAATGGCTCTGTTGGAGATGGCTTTCTTGGAGTTAGCACTGTTGGAGATGGCTCTGTTGGAGATGGCCCTGTTCGAGATGGCCCTGTTCGAGATGGCTCTGTTGGAGATAGCACTGTTGGAGATAGCACTGTTGGAGATGGCTCTGTTGAAGATGGCTCTGTTGGAGATAGATCTGTTGGAGATGACTCTGTTGGAGATGGCTCTGTTGGAGTTAGCACTGTTGGAGATGGCTCTGTTGGAGATGGCCCTGTTCGAGATGGCTCTGTTGGAGATGGATCTGTTGGAGATGACTCTGTTGAAGATGGCTCTGTTGGAGATGGCCCTGTTCGAGATGGCCCTGTTGGAGATGGCTCTGTTGGAGATGGCTCTGTTGGAGATGGCTCTGTTGGAGATGGCTCTGTTGGAGATCGCTCTGTTGGAGTTAGCACTGTTGGAGATGGCTCTGTTGGAGATGGCCCTGTTCGAGATGGCTCTGTTGGAGATGGCTCTGTTGGAGATGGATGTTGGAGATGGATCTGTTTGAGATGACTCTGTTGGAGATGGCTCTGTTGGAGATGGCTCTGTTGGTGTTGGATCTTTTGGTATTGGATCTGTTGGTGTTGGCTCTCCTGCAGATGGCGTTATTGATGACGGCCCTCTTAATGGTCGCCTTGTTGGGGAAGATCCAATGTAGGGCGACGTTGGTGATGACTGCAAAAGCTGAGGATGCTGATGCACAATGCGAGGGTGATTTAAAACTGGTGGGTAAGATGATGGTAGTGCTAATGGTCAAGCTAGTTTTCAAGGTAATTAGATTTAGAGATGGCTTTCTGTGTGAACGACACGGCCCTCTTCGTAGCTAACAAAGATATTAATATGACTTATGATTGCCTACAAATCGATTTAAAAAACCATAAATGGGACAAACGCCTGGAATATAAACTTTTAAAAATCTCAATGAAATGATGTTTTATACTTCGTAGACCGCCTACACCTCCAGGATTAAAAAAACAAAATTGCAATGTTCCGGAACAGCAGTAAAATATCTCGGCGTCCTATGAAATAAAATATTTAAAATTATCCCATTTACTAAATCTCTCAAATATAGCGCTTGCAAAAATGAGCAAACTTAACCCTCTAATCAACTATTAATCACAACTCAATGTCAAAAATAGTCTATTATTATTATTTAAATCTATAATTCGTCCTACTCTAACACATGCCCGCTCTATAGGGCACAATTCCGCACCGAGTTACATCAAATTATTATAACAAACGTTTCAAAACAAATGTTTACGAAAGATCTTTAAATCACCTTGGTTCATTAGCAACAGTCAAATACATCGAGAATTATCAATTGCTCTAATCACTGAAGTCAAAAGTAATTGATTTATTTTATTCCAGTTACTACCTTGCTGCAGTTTCTATGTTGCACCCGCATTTTCAACATTGGCAAATACACAAATTCAAGAATCAGAATCCGTTACAGATTCCCTAAAGATGAGTTTTGATCTCTATAGACATTTTTACTCAGGTCTATGGACAAAAAATCTAATATGCATATATTTAAAGTCTTTTATGGCAAAATCGGGTCAAAATAACATGTAAAATAATTAAAAAATAAGTGTAATCACCATCAGGCCAAGGTCACAGTTACCTAAAAGAAAAATAGCAAAAATTAGAATAAAAATCCTAAATGTTCATATCATGAACCAGTTCAACTCCTTGAAAAGCATGATCTTCTAAAGTTAGTTAGTATAACATCAAAGATCAGTGCTCCTAGTAACGAAACAAGAATCGATGCTACTAGTGATGGTCCTAGTATTGTTCCTTCGCTTCTTCTTGGAAGTGGTGAGGACAGTATAAGGCGAGTATGGTTAATGGATAGGTTAATTAGAGGAAAAATTTGATTGAAAGGCAACACAAGAACGTATTGTCGGAGGTGACAGTAGCGGGAAATTTCACATAGAGATTCAGTAGTGGAGATGTTGGATACATAAACTACGACCTTCATACTGAAGATGGTGTATTTTACATGGAAATGTTGATAGAAGTGTCTCTAAAAATAAGTGCAATATTGTGAAACAATTTTCATTAATTGGAGATGGAAAATACGAAGAAAGCAGCACAGCCGTAAGTCTTAGTAGCAAATACCATTCCCGAGGGGATGAAAAGCTTTGGGGCATTGGGCCGACGCGTCGTACGCAGCCGAAGTAATGAAATTGTTGGTGGAGAGACAAACAAGTATCTCGGGCGGACGAAATTTCGAAGAGCCGGGAGCGGCCCGAAGCCCCCGAGCGGCGGTGGTTTCGGCAGTCGGATCGACAGGACCGGAGCTTGCGGGGAGGGGGGTGCAGCGGCCTTTAGCGAGCAATCTCGAACGCTAATTCTGCTGCTCGTCCATAATGCATGGCCGGTCGATGGCGCACGCAGGCACGTCTGTTTGTCGAGCCCGCGCGCGGACACGGCAAGACGGCACGTGATGGGCCGCTGCCTATCCCCGCCACCGCCTCCCCGCTCGCCGCTACCGCCTCAGCACCATTCCTTCTTCATCCGGGCCCGTCTCGTTCCTTCGTCCCCCGACCCTTGTCCCCGACCCTCGTCCCCTTCTCCTCTTCTCCCGGCCCTCATCATCTCGACCATCGCCCCCGACCTTCCTTCCTCGCCCATCATCCTGCCACCATTGTCGCGTGCCATCCTACGCCGTACTTCGTCCCCCGTCCCTCGTCCCCCGACTCTCGTACCCCGACCACCGTTCCATTCCTCATCATCTCCCGTCCCCCGCTTTTCATCCCTCGTCATCATTCATAGTTCTCCGTTTCTCGTCCCCATCCTTCGTCCCTCATTCCTCATCATCTCTTGTCGCATCCTTCAACCCCGATCCCTCGTCCCCCATTCCTCGTCCCCACCCGTCTACGCCCATCCAACCCCATGCCATGCCCCTCTCATACCCTTCTGCCCGCTCTTGGAAATTTTATGACCGCGGCCACTTGCTTCCCCGTCGCAAACAATTTCGTTGCACGAGCTGCTATGACCAATCGCGATTGCACGTCTATTTGTGTCATTCCGTTGTGTCTCACCGCTGCCCTGTGGTCATTCGCCTCTTGACAGGTACATCTGCTCAACGCATATGATAACGTATTTCCAGATAACAGAAAAGTGTCTTTTAAATCCGTCCGCCCGCCCGCCCGCCCGCCCGCCCGCCCGCAACAACACTAGCGCCTAAATTATTCATGGGATAAATATTCCTCAATCTATATGGCCCGACTCGATTACCTGCGATTTTCGAAAGAAATTTTTGAATTGTGGAGGTATTACTTTATATGAACCTTCAGAAACATTTTCAATTTTTTTTCAAAAATAGCTCTCAATTTTTTCTTTTAATTTATTGTAAGAAATTAGCTTTAAAAATTGAAAATTATATTTTCATTGTGAACTTTGAATGTACAAAAATTTCATATGGAATTTGTTGTCCACATTAGTTGTTTAATTGCCATGTACAAGTTTACTTTCTCGTCTCTCGAAGTACTTCGTATTTTCAGTATTAATAGTTTTTATATAACTGAGTGGCAATGAGTGACTATGGGCAATTTTAAAAACAAGGTCTTTTCAAAAATGCTTCCAATGTTTTTCTTTAAACATTTGAACTTGTAATTCTAAAATCACCCAAATTAAACGTTATTTTATGAATTACATTATATTACATTAAATTATATTATATATTTTTATCTCTCTAAAACACGTTCTTCATACTTATATTTTTGGGTTTTATATAGTATTGCATCAGTGAATTCGGGTGCTGTAAATGATTTCATAAGATATTTCTCGAAAACTCAACAATTTTCAATGAAAATGTACTCAAATAGGCGCATTTTCCAAAACGATCAAACGACGTTTTCTCAAAGACGGTTACACGTTTGTCAATGAAAATTTAATATTGTCCTGTTTTTTATAGTATTCTGAAAGTCATATATTCGTTCTACAACTTGCCCAAAAAAATTGAGATAATGTGAAAATATTCTTTTTGGTGCAGAACAGGTGAGAAGAGGGTGGGACATTACCAAAATCTAGTCCAGACTAAAGAGATTAGAAAACTGACTAGTACGAGAAAGTCTGTGCCATTCTGTAGTAACAATAGTTAAACATTTTATTCATTGGTCTTGATTTTGACCTAGTCTGTTAATAATACATTGTATTTTAAGTAGATAAATCTACAATATTTCCTTATTCCCAGTTTCTTTAATTAAACGAAGACGCAAATGACCGGCTTAGTTAATAAATCCTTAAGAACCAAATTAATCACCCGACATGTGATTATCAGGGCGATTTATTTATGTTTATTTAACACCCCATACCCCAACGCGTGGAGTTGTCAATTAACTCACAAAGGTTCTTGACAATAGCTATAAAGACGTTATAACCGACAGCCATGTATGTGGTACGGCGAGGGCATGCCGGGGACATAGCAGTTTCTTTTATGCTAATGGCTATTTTAAGCAGTATAAAGGGGCGCCGAGCGATCGTATCTCCGCCAGCGTATATAACGATAATCGGCGGCCTCCGCAGGCGGCGTGCAAAAATGCGGCGCCTAACGAGCCCGAGGCACAGCAGGGCGGACGGAAGGAGGGGGCGGAAAGGGGCGGGGCTCGCGGGCGCAGCCGAGGAGGCGGAAAGGGAAGGAATCAAAGAGAAAAATACTGCAGAGAGCTATAGCTCTGCTGTTGGTATTTATGTTTAAGAACCCTTCAATTAAGAAGGGCATTCAGACCCAAGAATGAACATCTGACGAGTAAATGATAGCAATAGTAATGACTTCGTAAATGGTAGACAAAAAGGAGAATGATAGGCAGGGAATAATCTTGAGGAAACCTCACTTTTTCCACATGTCCAACACGTCCACTTTTTCCAACACGATACCCTCCCACTACAGAGAATGTATCGAAGGGAAAACGTGATGTGCAAGAGGGCAGGGGAGTTGGTGGGAGGCACAGGTGGGAGAGCAGAAGTGAAGCAACTTGACTTGGATGAAAACTCGAGCATCGTCCGAAGCAGGCGATGAACGCCGAAGTACCGGGGCTCCTTCTTTAGCGTACGCTAAGGGACTTTTGGTTGAGAGTTAATACGTTAGTAGTGAGTTTAATGTCCCCTCTCACTATTGATGCCTCATGCCAGGTGCTGATGTCCAGGACATGGTTTAGTGCCAATTACATACGGGTTATCGTTTTCGGGCACAGAATAGCCTACCTGGACAGGCGCGACAGGTCAACACGGGCAGTGATTGACAGTGGTGGTCATGGTAGTGGTTAAAGTAATGGTGTGTGAGCGAAGGTAGTTTTGTTAGTGATGGCATTGTTGTCAATGGTGGTGAGGGGGTGATAGCAATGGATGAAGTGGCAGTGCCGGACACGTTCTACTTTGGTCCCGCGACTTATATTATACCTTATATTATACTCCGGGTTCTGGCGGTGTTCCTCCCCCGCTAGAACGTGAGATCCAACGCTGACCAACACGTCGGTTTGCTGTTCGTTCCCTCCTCCATAAATCTAATCCTGCGCGTAACCGCCCCACCCGGGATAAGCTCTAATCCATCTACTGTTCTCACCAGATTTGCGATAGTGTAGTGCACGGAAGTGTGTGTATGTATGTGCCAAACGGAAGAACAGATTGAGATTGAGGAAGAGATAATCGCGCTCAGTCCATGGTCCGTTTATTAGAGAACTACTTCTGCATTCGCCTTATATTGATGGAGGAAACCACGGAAAAGGGGTGAACGAACGAAACGAACGAAGCACAGAATGTCTTGTTCTACCAGAGAGAATTCCCCCCGGGATGGACACATACGATTTCGCCTTCACCCGCACCCCTCGCCGGCGCACAAGTACGTCGACGGGCTGGGATCTGGATTCGCCAAGGCGCAGCTCTCCCTCGCGGTAACCTTACCAGTCAATGCCTGCGTCGGACAGCCATGCCGGCTACAGCTACCGTCTTTCCAGGCCGGTACCGGTGTCGAATCAATGAGCCACTTACATGCGCCGGGACAAGTCTCTCCTCTGTTCCTAGAATATCGGGTCACTGCAACGACGAAGACAAGTGCCCAATTCCGGGCCCGCGGGCCGAAGCCCACGGGAATCGGGGTCCCCAACCAGTCTTCCTATTCCCTCCACCTTGTAGCTATCGACGTGAGTACCGCCTGCTCCCCGTCTGGAGTTTTGTATGTGGGTTTGAGGCAGTTTGAAGCTAACGACGTGAGTGTCGCCGTGAAACTCAGGGTCCGGGTGGTCGTTGGTAAGTCTCTACCAGCTAACACGCCTACCTACGCAATCGTGATGTGGGTGTTGAATGAGTGATTTAACCAATAGAGACTCAGGTTTCGGAGTCCTAGGGATACGTTGCCACCTTCAAACGAGTCGGATTCCGAAGCCTCGAAACACTTCACTTCAATTTTTTGCTCGGCAGGCGAGAAAGGTGCCAGAACAAGGCTTTCACAACGTTTTCGACAAAACTTTCAACAACGTATCAATTCAAGTTTGAGTCATTGGAAGCGAAACAGACTCATGATGCTCCAGAGTTACAAGATACACGGTAGATGTTCAAAGCAACTTAAAAGTGTAAGAGCAATATGTACGTCAATAAACCAAAGTAGCCAGATTCCATTGCCCTTTTGTTATCACCACCAGTTAGGAAAACCCTCCCCCAGAGGTCTTGTGATGTTCGTACCGCACAGGGGGTGCTGTCGGCGGCGGGGTCGGTGGCGCCGGCCAGCGCAGCGTCGCAAGCGATTGGGGAGGTACGGCGGGGGGGGGGGGCTGAGGTGGCAACAGCGATGGCGTGGTGCGGCGCGCGTGCGGGCGGGGGAAGGGGGAGCGGCGCGTGCCGCCCGGGACCCTGGCACGCCGTGCGCGTGCTGCCGTGCGAGCGCAACGGCCTTTTCGGCCCCGCCGGCGGCGGAGGCGGCGGCAGCGGGGAAGGCGTCGCGTGCGGCCAAACGTTCGCCAAAACAATGAGAAGACTCCGCCACTGCAGTGGCGCTTGCGCGGGGCTAATCCTCTGCAGGGGAGGCCAACGGAGGCCGCCGGGGGGAATTCAATGTCTGCAGCGCTTAGGCCGTGGAAGAGGTTCGTGAGATTAAAATTCTGCCTTTGGAATTTGGAGCAACACGTAACGTTTATTAAGTGGGACGCGGGCTTAGGTGGCTCAAGGCATCAAGTGGTGTCACTGCAGTGTCTCTGAATGGGCGGTCCTGGAGTTCGAGTCCCGATGGTTCGACATTAGTTAGAGAGCGAGGTCGAATTCAGCAGTTGTCTGGAGGCGAATTCAAGCGGTCGGCTACTCTGATCGGTAATTTTTCGTGTTTTCTCTTATCAATACGAGGTGAGTACTCGACCAGTACCCTAAGAAACTTTGCCCAACTAACCCGCCCTACTACCTTACCCCCTCATCTACACGCGTTTACACTTACATGCATTACACTAACACTCACTCAGGGAGTCCAGTCGAGAGCGTAGAGCTTGTTGTGGCTGGAGCGGTGCCCGGCAGGTGGGAGATTCTTGATTTGGGAATAGCCCACTCTCCGACGAGTCCGTTGGTACCAGATGTCGCCATCGAGCGGAAGACGGACATCACCTCCTTCCACGATTAAAAACATGCACTACGGGACGATAGTAGTTGACGCGCCCGGTGACACAAATCAATCAGTCAAGTAAGTGGGGCAATAAAGAGAAAAAAGTGATTAGGCAACACAATAAAAGCACCAGATTTACATGAGGGGAGATTGGAATGAGTGTGTGGAAGTTGCTGTGTCAAAGTGTATCTGCTGTACGCTTGTTACAATTACTCTTAGCGAACTATGATGAGGTGATGACAAATGTGGCAAGGCCAATCGCATTCCATCTCACCGACCCTGGCTGTGTTATGAAGCTGAGAGGTCGTGAACTCGAATCAAAATGCAACAAATTCGTGTTGAAATTTAATATGGTTTTCGGTTTGCACGTAACCGCTTCGAGGAACAAAACAGGCGATTGTGACAATTTTTGAAAGAAATGTGATAGATCAAGTCCGGTTGATTTTAAAATTTCCTTTAATGTATTGGAAAATTCACAGTTTAAACATTTTTCTAGTTCTGAATGTGATACAATTGTTGTACCTTATATGATTGATGAATTAGGCATATTTTTGCGAAACGATCGTTGCTTAATTTGCTGTCGTTAAATTAGCGAATGCTTTGATATTTCGTCTATCAGAATTTTTTTAAATATTCTTTAGTCAAATATTGTAAAAGGCGTTGATGGTTTAACGGTTAGGTATCGGACTGTTATACCCAAGTTCGCGGGTTCAAACCCGATCGAAGCCCTAAATTTTTAAGGGCGAAAAATTCCTTCGTACGCCTTCCTTCGGAGAGGGAAGTAAAGCCGACTGTTTCATATTAGTAGATTTACGACATGTAAAAGATCTTCAAGCCTAAATGAAGCCTCTGAGCTAAATTCAAATCATCTCCTTTCTCCGCTAGTGGGCGAAAGGAGCGTAACGAAATTTGCGTGCTTAGATGGAAAAGCGGGCCTGATGGCCCGAGTCTCGCCACGTAAAATAAGGCATCAATTCAATTCAATATTTAATTCAATTCAACTGATGTTCAAGTGCAGTTATTTGTTTTTAAAAAGGTAGCAAACAAAATTATTATCATCTTACATTCGCATATTTTGTGAATACTAAATTCTGTCAATGCAGGTGAGATATTAAATGCCACTGCGTAATAGAATACTATGTATTTGAGATGGTAAATGACTCAGTGGAAGTACAAATAACCCTCACACATACACACACACACACATTACAATCACTACGACTACCATCACCATCACTTCCACCACCATTTTAAAATTCCCTTCAAATACTATATTTCCGCCAGTATGATTCGAATGATTTTCAGGTCGTAGAACGATGAGACTACGTTACACTCACAACGTGGGAGTCCTTAACCGGCCGGAGGCAGGAGAAGGCAATTTCTGAACGCGGTCCCGAGAGCATGTCTCCCCTCGCGCTTGCGCCACGCTCCACATGTAAGAATCATGTATGTCAAGGCGGCGAGCGATACGCGGCACGCGACTGGCGGCCTCGCGCGGAGAAAGAGCGAAGCACGCTCGAGCGCTCCGCTGCCTTCTGCTTGCCTCGGCATTCCCTCGCCGACGCCATGCCCCGCTGCACCTGCAACTAACCTGGTGGCAAGGGGAGTTTTGAAATGTACATTGTGAGTGAGTGAGAGGGAATTTTCTATTGCATTCTTGGCTATCCGGGATGAGCCGCGTCTCGGTCAATTGTACTGACGTTTCGGCCATCTTGCTGTGACCTTTTCAAAGCAATAGCTATGAAGAACGTCACAGCAAGATGACCGAAACGTCAGTACAATTGACCGAGACGCGACTCATCCCGGATAGGCAAGAATGCATTGACTCAAACCGCGGAAGCCTACGAACGCATATAAGGAATTTTGTATTTCCAAACGCCTCAACTACTTTGGTCATTAGTCTCGTGAGTGTAGTGCATGTTAGAACCGGGAGGCGTTTTGTTTCTTCCTCCCTGAAAACAGAGATCCGGCCCCCGACCTACACATCGGCTTATAGATAGTTACTCCCAATGACGCGCCGCCGCTGCCAGGAAACGGTCTAAGCTCTCGACTGATATCCCCAGGCCAGTGCATTACATGCAAGTATATATATATATATATATATATATATACTTGCATGTAATGCACTGGCCTGGGGATATCAGTCGAGAGCTTAGACCGTTTCCTGGCAGCGGCGGCGCGTCATTGGGAGTAACTATATATATATATATATATATATATATATATATATATATATATATATATATATATATATATATATATATATATTATAGATAGATGTCTAAGGGAAGAGAATGGGACAAGACTGAGGAAGGAAGTTCACGCGTTGTTCATTGTCTGTTTGTTAATTTACTCCCCCCCCCCACCTCCGTATTTGATCAGATAAACATGGAAAACTACCGATTAGAGCAGCTAGCCGACATATTTTCTTCTCCTGGCATCTGTTGAATTTGTGTTAGTTATATAGGTAGTGTCGCAAATTTGCTGAAGTCGGTAATCAAACCCTAAGACCTCTCAGTCAGAGACGCTATAATGTACGTTGTGTCTGATAGTAATGAACTACTGCCAATGTTTCATTGCTCTTAAAGGGGGCCCACTCCGCGTCCGCCACCAACGCATTTACCTCACCCCCACCTACGGCATCCACAGAATTCCGGAGGTAGAACAGCATTTTTTCTTACGTTGAGTTCTCGGGACTTGTGACAGAGCCACAGCTAGAATATCTAACGTTGCTATTGCTGCGTAGTAATGGGCGAAGTCAAGCGAGTAATCGGGAGATCTGAATTTCCTATGTCTAGCATTAAAGTTTAGTCTTGCATGTATCTAGTGTCTTATCACTGACTGACCCTAAATTACATTGGATTCTCTGAACAAGCCATTAATTTTCATTATACTTCCGATGATTCTCCTGGTGGAAGTTTCTCGATTCAGGTTTGCCTGTTGGGGCTGTTCATCAAGTCAGGGTGTTTCTCAACAACCAATGGAGTCGGTAACGAGTAATATCTGGCATATTATGATATTCTGAATGTCGCCGCTATAGCGGTAAAACTATTCCAGTTGCCTTCAATAAACCACAATAATTCAAAGTATGTATTGCTTTGATTACTGTGGCGTCGCGAGATACGTATAGAACTAATATCTTTCTCTTTATCCCGGATCCTCCACCCCCCCTTCATACCACCCTTACATTCCGACACCCATACAACTCATATGCCTTTGTACACATTGTGCACTTTCTCGTTCGCATACTTCACCGGTTTAGGTTTCTCAAGGCGTTAATTGATGTCACTACAATGCCTCTAACGTGGAGGTACTAGGGTTTGACTTCCGACTGTGGAAGAATTTTCGACCCTAGCTACATAACTAGGTCAAATTCAGCCGCTATCTGGAGGAAACTTCTAGCGGCCGGCTGCTCTGTTCGGTAGTTTTTCTCCGATCAACACCAGACGAATGCCGGAGTAGTAACCTAACAATCGGGTCACGGACCGCGAGCGATCTTTCCTTCCTCTTCTTTGTCCTATTCTCCCCCGTTTCTTACACACACACATACATACACTCACATGCACAACATTACCACACATGACTGGAGACCATTCAGGGGTTTAGAGCTTGTTCCTGCTGGATCGGTGCCCCATTAGTGTGAGATACCTGCTAGAGGAAAACCCGCCGGCCGACGGGTGGTTCGGCGCAGGATCTCACTATCCAGTGGGAGAAGACCACTGCCACCTCCTGCGGTAAAGTATGCACTACACTCATGGAAATAAAGACCTTAGCAGTTGACGCACCCGGAATAACAAGTCGAACACAATTTCTCACATCCCTCTTCCATCTCTGAGTGGTCCGACATCCCCGATTCCTCCGGCATATCGACTCCCTAGGCGCCCCCAGCACTCTGCGCCCCATCTTTCTTCCTCCTACCATCCAGTCCCCAAGCAGCGCGCTATCTTTAGTCCCCAGACCCCCGTCAAGGTGACTGCCTTGACACCTCGCCGTTTCGCTTTCCCTGGCGTCCTCAATGGCCTTGCTGCTCTGTCGCCTCGTATCACTGTCCGATCACACTTATCTCTGTGACAAATTAACGTCTGCCTTTCCAAAAGGGCGGGTAGTAATTTTCAGCTATCTCACCTTACGTCCTTCATCTCAGAACAAGCAACGGCTGGAAGAATGCCTAATGTCGTTTTAAGAGAACCAGGACTTGGTAACAGGTAACTTGATAACATATAACTGTGAATTGTGATATCAGTGAAGCTTACGTGACATTGTTTAGAGTCTCTTTCGTCATATTAATATGATTTTCAAATTATAACCCAAACCCGTTTTTCTATTTCTGGATTCCGATTACTTTAGCTGCTTTAAAAGTTAAAAATAATAATCTTTGAAATTTTCAATAAAGAACTGTAATCCCTATTCTATTATTCCTATATCGACTTAATTTAATAGTATCACCTTTTATTTTTAAAAGTAGTATATTATTCCATTCTCATAAATCCCTTTTTCATCTTTGGAATCTGAAGGAATCAATAATTGTCGTAAAGTTGCTATCCTGCCATTTTTCCAACTCTGCCCCAGGCACGTATTAGCTGTTGACAGTTTCATCCAACCGGGAGCTTGAACGTCACTGTATTATATGCTAATAAAATTACTTCAGAATATTTTTTTATTCTTTATGTGTAATAAATAGAAATAAGGCAAAACAGAGACATATGTCTCTTTTTTCGTGTCATATTTTATTCAATTGTACGTTAACGTCATTGGAGAAAATCCTCAATCAGAGTTCGTCAATACACACTACCGCGTTTAATTCACAACACCCACTTGCAGGGGATGGGTACAATTTTCACCGAACGGGAATCCAAGGAAGTGAAATGCAAAAACGGATTCTCAGAAGCTCTCCTTTTCCTGGCCCTCGGAGAGAGGTAGAGCTCACGCAGCCGCTGAAGTTTGCGTGAGGGTGACTACGTTAAGGAAATGATAAATGTGCAGGCAACAACTTCTGAGAAGCTGGCCAGAAGCGTAGCGGAGAAGGCTTCAGAGCAATTGAAAAAGCATGTCCAAGTTGCTTTGGCGAAGGCAGATCTGATGACGGAAGCGTCTGTCAAATGACTGTTTATATCAGCGTATTAGGTACAAATAAATGTAAATGTAATTGGTTAATATGAAAGAATATGAAGTAAGTGTCATCAGGAAATGCTAGTCAGAGTGATGTGGGTTTATCCGCAGGTGAAAGAAATACCTATTCCTGTACGTACTTGTGTGATATTGCTATCTCACGTAATTACGATTGAAAGCAAAATCGCGGTCCTACAATGAGCGAGGACAGAAACGGGCGGCAGAGCAACATAGCGAAGGGACTAAAGAAGAACACGGAGAGGTCTACTCGATTACCAGCGTTAGCAGTTAGGTTTGACGATCTGCGGAAAAGCACTGCAGCTGAATCAATGAACATGAGAGAGTTTCCATTTATTATGATTCTCCTCTCCTTGTCTTATGTTTACGACAAGGAGACATAATTACGACATAATTACTTCATTGATAAATAGTGATCATGAGCGATCTTGAAATGATAAAAAGGTAACAGGAGAGAACCGCGAGGGAATGCCCGTTATCACAGATTGCGAGGAATTTGAGGGTCGGCGCCCAGAGAAGCGAGTGCGCTTACACTAAGTGAAAGAAGCTGACTGCCGCTTGGGATTCTACCACCGGCGTAGGTGGCTCAAGGTATTATCTGATGTGACTGCCGTGCCTCTGACCGGGAGATCCTAGGGAATCGTGTCCCGACACTGGCAGAATTTCCGACACCAGCTACATAGTTCGATTTCTGCCGCTGTCTGAAGGAGACTTCTAGCGGCCGGCTGATCCGATCGGTAGTTTGCCGTGGTTTCTCCGATGCAAACCAGGCGAATGTTAGAGCAGAACCCTAGTAAATGGACCACGGCACGCGCGTGATCTTTCCTTCCCATTCCTTGTCCTATCCTCACACTCACACCCATTATAATGCAGCACTTGCCGGGGGCCCAGTCGGGAGCTTAGAGCTTGACCAAGCATGGGTTGTGCCACGCGACCCGGCGAGCGCTCGTAGTAAGACCGGGAAGGCACGCGTTGTTGCGGAGACCGCGTGAGGGCCGTTGCTGTACTCCTCGGAGCGATTGTGCCCCTGCGCGCCCTGCCCTCGTCCGTCGATTGCCGTCGGTCACGTGGCGCCCAGCCCCGACGCTGAGCTAGGGTCCTCGCTCGTAGCATTTTCATTTTCGGAAGTACTTCAAGCCCTCTAAACTACCCTCTCCAGCTTGATGTACGACGTTCACGATAACCAAGGTATCGTATTGCAGCGAAAATCGCTGAAACCATGGTGCACGAAAAGAAATTACAATGGATGAGAAGAGCGCTTGAACATGAGGACGCTCCGAACACCTTTATAACTAATCAAAAGAAAATTTTAGAAATTTTACCTTCAAAATTCTTAATTTATTCTGAAAATACGAATTGGAATGTACTTTGAAAAGCTCATAACATTAACAAATAATATAAAATCGTTGGTTACAGCTGAGATCTTGTGGAAATTCATTTTGGAGAAGGGTTATTTTTCTTCTCTAAAATATAACCATATATTTAAGAACATTAATGATTGGTGTAGTTCCGCGTAACTACTTTGGTTTTAATATGTATTTACTAATGAACTAAACTAATACAAGAAACAAAACTCATCCTAGAGTAACCACTGAAACTCACATCTTCCCCCAGGGGAAATGGAATTTATATATAGTTATATTTAATGATCGCTACCAAAAGCGCTTTCTCCCAATGTTAAGGTTGCAGAATTTGTGAAAGAAAGCGTTGATTCAGACAAAGGAAGTTGTCCCAAGGAAGGAACTTTGAACACGCTAGCGCGCATTGAAAGGAGTAAATACGAAGGCGAACTCCGCAGCTGACCAAGCAACTGGTTGCTGAATGCGCTCGGGCGCATTCTGCCGGGCCACGATCGGTCAAGGCCGGTTGTTTTTCCACCGAATACAGAGCGCTAGTGTAGCACACAGACTTTTTGGCTTCGGGTCGCCTCATAGCAGTCAGGCGAAGGCGAGTGCGTGTGGACCACATGAGTCCGGGCGCTGGGGGTTTTGTCGACAAGATCGTAAAGGTTGTATGGAATCCCAGTTCAAGTGGATGGCGGAAGCTGAGGCCGTGAAGGTGGAGGCCAAAGCGGGCGAAACGTCGGGTGCCGAGGTGGTGGTGGACGCGATGCTGTTGGCAGGGTCTGGGGCTGAGGAGGCGGCGATGACCTCGGGACATGAACAAGGGGTTGAAGGCGAGGCGGCAGCAGGCGGAGGCGGGAGAGGTAGCAGTGGAGGTGGCGCTAGATGTGATGAAGGCCCAAGGACGTTCTGGCGGAGGCAGTGGTCGAGTGAGAGTAGTGGAGGAGACGGCGCCAGAGGAAGAGGAGATGGCGGGGGCGGAGGAAGATGAGGATGAGGAGGCGAAGTCAGGTTTGGGAGAGGACGAGACAGCGATGGAGGAAGAGAAGGAGGAGGACAATTATGCGGGGAAAAGGAATTGCAGAGGCGGCAATGGCGGAGGAGGAGTCGGAGATCCAGGAGGAGGCGGCGAAGGAGAAGACGGGAGAGGAGGAGGAACAGGAAAAAGAGGAGGTAGATCAGGAAGAGGAGGAGAAAGGGGAAAAGTAAGTGGCAGGGAAAGGAATTTGGAAGATTGAAGCGAGGGACAAGGAGGCGGCGGCGCCGGCGGAGAAGGGAAGAAGAAGATGGAGGAGGGGTAGTCGGGCGAGGAGGCAAAGCAACGCAGACGAAGGCACAGATGGAGGACACCATGATGGAGGAGCTGTTCTACACCGATGGCAGTGGTGGCGAAGTGCGTCGCCGCGGCGAAGGTGACGGCAGTCGAGAGAGCGTAGGAGATGGGGTGGCCGTGGCAGCATAGGCGGAGGCGGGGTCGGAGTCGATAGAGGCGGTGCCGACGGCGGCAGGGGCGGGGGCGGGGGCGGGGGCGGCGGAGGTGAGGTTGGAAGCGGCGGCGCGAGCGCTGTCAGCTCCGAGGATTGATTTCGTCCTCTCGCGCGCTGAATAGCGGCGCTTTGGCGAAAAATCGCTTCTTTTATGTATATTCAGACAGCTGCAACGGCAGCAGATGGTGAACGCCCCGGACCGTCTCTGCTTCACCACTTTTCTTTCTTTCTACCTAGGCTTTCTCCTGGTTCTCCTCTTCTGTTCTCTATGGTATTTACCTTCACACCGCCGTTTCTGGCTTCTCAATTATCAATAAATATATTTGTATTACTTCATTCTATCACACAACCACAATTGGTTTTGATCTCGTTTTTCCTGCTGTTTATTAATGCACTTTGGAGTTGTTATTACATCAAAGGGGTCATTTTTGCCCCATACGATTCTTACTTTTCTGATGTTACGTCAAATTTTCGCTGATGGGTGACTTTTTCACTGGATGAATGATAGGAAAAATTATCCATGGAAGGGAAGGAGGAAAATATTGATGGTGAATGCGTCCTTCAACCATTAATCCATCGTTAATTAATATTTACTACATGTGCTTATTCCGGCTCCCATAACAATACCTACTTCTTCTGATGTCACAGAGAACCTGTATTTATACGTTAATTTCTCTAGATTCTTCTCTAGAGTTCGTGCTCTCTCCACAATTCATTCTGCGTTGTCCTCTGTCTCTAAGTATCGTAATGCAGTCTTGACAACCTTAAATGCCGCTTGCACTGTTGAAACCGTCTCACTCTCCGCAGGCCCTTTTACTCGCGTAATAATGTACGAGATGCTTTTGGTAGCGGGATGGCGCATGCGACTAATGAAACTGATAGTTTTTCGCGCGGCACGGCGGATATCGCCAACCCGTGGCAGTCGCATTCTTTCAGCCACCTGCGTAACACGCAGCGCGCTTTGACCCGCGGAATATCAAGTAACACCAAGATTGATTTTGAAACAAGCATTCGCACGCGCCACCGCCAGTGGTAGCCCACGCATTACACGCCCTTCGTTCCTCCCTCCTCCCTCCTCCCTCCTCCCTCCTCCCTCCTCCCTCATCCCTCCTCCCTCCTCCCTCCTCCTTCCTCCCTCCTTCCTCCCTCCTCCCTCCTCCCTCCTCCCTCCTCCCTCCTCCCTCCTCCCTCCTCCCTCCTCCCTCCTCCCTCCTCCCTCCTCCCTCCTCCCTCCTCCCTCCTCCCTCCTCCCTCTTCCCTCTTCCCTCTTCCCTCTTCCCTCTTCCCTCTTCCCTCTTCCCTCTTCCCTCTTCCCTCTTCCCTGCTCCTCTTCCTCTTCGGAGACACCCGTGATCCTGTTGCGGCCAAGTCGGGCGAGGTAGCGAGGCGAGGGTTAGGGCGGGGGGGAGGGGCGTGAGATGGGCCGGGGCTGAGGTGGTGCGGAGGCGGAGATGGGAGTGGCGAGGGGAAGTGCGGGAGGGAGGAGGTGCGGCGGGACCGAGCGGGGCGTTTGGGAGCAGGGTGGGCCAGGCGGGGCGGGGTGGGCGGAGTCCTCTTTTTGGTCGTGCGCATTCAGTCAAACACAATCGTTAAGCCGGCGCCCTCCGCGGCCGCGCAAACAAGCACGGGCCAACCGCACCCGCCGCCAGGGAGCACTGCGCGCTCTGCGCTCGCTGCGCTGCGCTGCGCTGCGGCTGTGCACTGCGTGCGGCTGCGAAGCCGGATTTTTCCAAACTGCTGAAGCGCAATTAATGGGTTGGGTTAACGAAATTAATCATGTTTGGAGCACGGTGCGTGGATGATGATGCTTCAAAAGGTTATATTGCGGAACTGCTATGTAGGTTCCAGTTTCGTTCGGTATTTTCAAAAATTGTGAAAGTTTCAAAAATGTTTGCAAGCTTACAACAACTACAATATTGGAGATAGTGACACTATTTGAATGGAATTTGTTTTCAAATTAGAGCAGAAATAATGACACGAAAAAGGTCTTAATTTTTGAAATTGGCAAATGTAAATGTACAAGCATCGGGCAGGTTATTTTATTCCTGCGTACGTACCAATCAAGTTTTGCGTAAAGCTTTTAGGTGGAGGTCAGTCTACAAATATTTAATTGCACACTGCAATTGTTATAAGACTTTTAGAATGTCTCCAGAAAAACGATTTGAAAGAATAACAGTATCACTATCTATGGTCTCATAAATCATTATACCTCTTGTATTGCTTTCAAACTCTGTTATCGCCGTCTTCCGTATTAGCACACACTGTCCCCTACGAAAGATATTTCACGTTTCTCCTGTTCCTTCTACTCTGAGTTTTGGGCCATTTTCCCTTTCATCCATTTGAGACGAACCCCTTATTTTGATATCTAGACAGTAATTGTAACTTCACTCTTTGCATAAATTTTCGTGGACACTCTCTTCCTAGATGCGAGACGATGGAGTGTTAATGAATTGTTAGCAGTGTGTTCAAAATCAAGTCTGAATATCGCTTGCAGGTTTGTCAAATAGAGGTGTTTTATTTCTGCCTTCTATCTTGAATCAGTTTGTAATGAGAGAAAGTAGGAAATCTGGAAATAAGGAAGACATGTGCACCCGCATATATGATATGCGACTCGTCATACACAATTGAAAGTGTGAACGTCACTTTATAATAGTAATTATTATTATTATTATTATTATATTATTATTATTATTTATTTCTAAAATGGAACTTCAGTATAACGGTGAATATCTGGAAGATTCTTCCTGTTTCATAAAAATGGAAAAGATGTGCATGAATCCCGTCGAATTATTCCTAAAAAGACTGTTACAATAATTTAAATTGAATTTTGTAATGTTTATCTATTTGTATATTTCTTTCCGCCAAGTCTGCACCATGTCACTAGTTTCTCAATGTTATTAAGTAACATATTGTTAAGTTGCTATTTATTGCCAATCAAAATAGTTCATAAGAAACCATGTGGTTGGTCACAGAAGTTTATTTATTTAACTTCATCAAATTGTTAAAGAAAATCCTTCTCTAACGTCTTTTTAGCCGAAAAAGTTACACAGGAAAATGAATGTATTTTCTTGTTCATTTTGAAATACCGTACCGATTATGAAAAGATGCCCTGAAATTCCTTTTTAAATGAGTTTGATTGTAGAGACTTCAAAGGAGAAGAAAAAAAGAAAAACAATTGGTGCATTAACTGACACAAATTAATGCAACAATAGTGGTTTTCAATTAATAAACATAATTGTTATCAACTCACAATATACCGACTAAATATATCATTAAAACACATTTCATTTTCATTTGTAAAATTAACATTTCTTTCATCAGTTCTTTCTTTGCGTCGTGAAGTTTCACCGAAAACATTTCACATTCAATTACCATTACGTATAATAAATTTACTTAAAGCTTTCTTCATCCAACAATAAAACGATTCTTAGAGATCAATCTCTCAATTATCATCCTACATATTAATTAAAAACTTTTGCAAATGAGTCTCTTTGCCAGCAAAATTTGCATTTTATCTGCAGACTTTCAGCAAGGATCCTATTCGGCACCAGCTCCTATTTGCATATTCTGAAAGATTATGCAAACCCTCCTGATCAAATGTTGCTGGCTGCTGATATCAAAATCTTTCTGCCTTTATTCTCTCCTATCGTTTCGGAAAACGTTAACCCAGAATCTGTTTTCCCTTAAAGATGATAGATTTCTTTAGTTAAATATATAATAATTACATCTGTTCGTAGATATTGCAGTCATCCTTTATGTGTTGTTTGCAAAGTCATGTTTCGTTCAAGCTATTGTAAAAAATTAAATCTGATTATATTTCCTTAATTAATTCATCAATGCATTTTGTAGAACAAAATAACTTATATTCTGTCTTGAAATGTATATGTATTTACTCTTAGTTAAAAAAGTTATTAAGAGGCAAAACAGAAGAAGACTAACAGCATGAAAATAAGCGATCTTCTATCAATACCCTCAAAGAAAACTTTTCATTTTTTCTTCAATATCATAAATGTACTCTTTATTAATTTACCTAACACTGGTTTCGTTCATAATTTTGTTGCAAATAATCAGTTAATTCTTTTCCCGAGTACAATGAAAGTAAATTTTTTAAAGAAACGTAGTTTAAATATTTTTCACTGAGTATTTTAAAATTACTTTTAGCGTACATGATGAAAAAAGGTTCAAAAACAGGATTTTTTTCACTTACGAGAAACGAGAAACTTTTTGCTGGTTAGTATTAATCTGCTGGTAAGGTGTCCTATATGGAAGGAGTATAATCTATGCATGATTTATGAGCTCCATAATTTCATCCCCACCCTTTTACTATATGTAGTACCATTGAATATAATTACCATAAAAGTGATGTTAGCAGGATTTAAAAATTAGACATTTCACTCCCGAGTCATAGGAAATTTATTTACGTCGGTAAAAGAACTACAGATTTGCTTTTATAGTAGTGCTAACCAAATAGCAACTTACACGCCTGTTTCTTCTTCTACCACAACTAGCAAAACGTGAGCTCAACAAAGCATGTGCATAGTGAAGCTACGTTTATGTCCAGAAGCAAAACAGCATTTACTCAATGTATCAGAGAAACAACGATAAACCTGATCAAAATGGAAACCCCCAAGAAAAAACTATTGAAAAGGTTTTGTAATAACGAAGATATTCTAATTGATGCTTCTTTTTGATCCAATGATGAAATGACATTAGAAGTATATAATTATACCGTCCGTAGTCGAATTCTGACTCGCTGAAAACAAAAATATATGTATATCAAATGTATGCCAACTTACATTAATCTTATTGTTTTAAATTTCCCATAGAAGTTCAAATCGAAGAAAAAGAGTGCTACCTTTTCTATACCTTCGATACCACTTTGGTGCACAGACATCCTCATTAGCTGAGAGGTTTTAAGAGCATTTAAACTAGCAATTTCATTACCATTTTTATGAAATAAATATTTCATTGTTATTTGTATGAAAGAACTATCAAAATAAAAAATATTGTTGAATTTTTGGATAAACATTATTATCCGTATTGGAATTCTCCGAAGTTCAAAGAAATATGATTTTTTTCAATATTTTAAAATATCTATTTAAATTATTACATTTCTTTCATTAGGTTATTCGAGTTTTGGTATTAAGAGGTCAAGAAAAGGAATTGTGTTAAAAAAAGAACATTATGTAAACGTGCTTATTGTACTGATTGTGCATACACCTATAATATGCTTTATATTCTTATCACATATCAAAACGCGTTCATAAATTTTTCTATTGCTTCCTTTTGTAACTTAATGGATCGCGCGCGAGAGAGAGAGGAGTCTGGAGGCGTGGGGAGCAGCCCAATTGAATGTTCTGGCCACAGGCGTCGCCCCACGGGCACTGCCAGAGGTCGCCATTTGTCTTCGACACCAGCGCCCTGCGCCAGGTTGCCGCATGCGCCGCCAGGAGCGTGCGGGACGGTGTCCTGCGGGGACCGCTCTTCGAGATTTTCTGAGCTTCAAGAAAAGGAGTCTAACAAAACAAAGTCTGATAGGAAAGAGGACATGAAATGAATGAATTCTAGATTCTAATATTGAATATTAAATTTACACGTAATAAAAAAAAGTAATGTTCTTCACCCCTGACACACGTAGATACTGCCAAATGTGTCACTCTTCATTGTATAGAACTATGGCCGTCACGACGAAAAGCGAGTTAGGAACAGTTCGTTCCACTCTTAATAATTCTCTAAATTAATAATCAAAATTTCGCTTTGCACGTGCACACGAATATTACCTGCCTCGTAAAAGTGGCCGAAACATGCACGTGTACGAGTTGGCAATCCAAACGTGCAATGTGCGTGCGGGGCGGAGGAGGCCCGACTTGCATGCACTTGCGTGCCACGCGCGGCGCCCCTGGCGGGCTGGGCCGGGCCGGGTCGGGACAGGCAGGGCTCGAGCGCGGCAACAGCAGCGCAGCGCCGCCCGAAAGGAGGTCGCACTAAAAAACGAGGCGGCGGCGCCGGCTGGGGGCGGGGTGATGGGGAGGGGGGAGGCTGGGCGTTGCAGTGGGCTGGGGAAGCCGATTTGACAAATCGCGCGGCGTGTTCTGACGAATCAGCGCTTCGCCGCCACGCGAAGTGCGCGCCGACCTCAGCGCCCGTCGCCTCCCTCGCAGCCCCACCCTCCGCCTCCCCCTCAGCCCCACGCCCTTCGCCCCCGGCGCCCACCACGCTGCCTGAGCACCCGCCCACCAGAACCTTCCCCCCTCTCCCCGAACCAACGCCCGGCCCAGCCCGCACCACGCGCGCTTCTAGCTACCTCTGTTCACCTCGTCTCTTTCCATCTGTCTACCGCGTTCTCAACCACGACCCGGCTACCTCACGACCTACTACGCCAGCGCCCACAACTACCCGCAATCCTTCAGCAAATCAGTCTTGGCTCATACCAACGTACACCCCCCAGTTCCCCCTCGCCTTCCCTCCACACCGGCCCTCCCACACCGCCACTGCCCTCCCACACCGCCACTGCCCTCCCACACCGCCACTGCCCTCCCACACCGCCACTGCCCTCCCACACCGCCACTGCCCTCCCACACCGCCACTGCCCTCCCACACCGCCACTGCCCTCCCACACCGGTTTAGGTGTCTCAGAGCGTTAACTTATGTCACTGTAGACCATCTGATTAGTACGTCCCGGGGTGTCGAGATTCCATGGTAGCAGAAAGACTTGCTTTTCACATAACCTTTTACTTTTACTTATATATATATATATTATATATATATTATATATATTTGCTCCCACTCACGGTCACCCATATGAATGTCATTCACTGATTCCCTTTAGAACACTTATAATTCTTCCACGAATCTTCGCTCACAATCATATTTAACGGAGCATTAAATAATATCAGAAATCAAAATCAATAATTCTTTGAAAGATATTTTTTTCGTCGTCCCCTCCCCAAATCATTATTTTATTTTAACCTTCGATTTCATACTTATGGAAAGACGCTTGGAATTTTTTTCACCATGATATTCCTTCCATTTTCTATAATCTTACATTATTTTGGTTCCTTTTTACTTTCCCGTATACGTACGTATATACGGAGTAATATACGTAATATAGGCAATGTTATGTAATACTGGGGGAAGTCAATTTCAAGATTTCAACGGAAATACACGTTTTGGGGTTGCCTAATACCGAAAAGAAGGTTTTTCTTTTTCAAAACGTCCGTCCGTCTGTCCGTCCGTCTGGTGTATGTAAACAACACTAGCGCCTATACCATGCGAATATTTTTTTCCAAATTGAAGAAACCACTGTCCACTTGACTTATAAGAATAGAGTAAAATGTACTTATAATAGTGGCATTCGTCCGATTTTCACTATTAACTCTGAATTTTCGACAATTTCAAAAGTTTGCATTTTTTCGGGGTCTGCCCACAACAAAATAAAAGATAGAGATTTTATCACCAAATAAAATTTGTTGTCAATAATTTGATCTTTCATTAAGGTCTTGAACATTTTTTTTCATTTTAGTACTTTTCACGCAATATTGCGTGCAATTTGTGCAATTTTAAAAAAATTACAAGAAAGTCATCAAAAACCGCTCCAAATTTTTTCTTTAAGCTTTTGGTAGGGATTGTGCAAAATGCACTGTACAAGGTGACAAAAACGCAATTTCCTCTATTCTTTTGTGTTTTCGGACATAACAAAAATGTAATTTTTTTGTCTTATTTCTCCAATCGTTAATATGTACGTTAGCATATTATACGTACATTATTATATTTATGAGTACATGTACTTTAAATAATCTCATATAAATCTTCTCGAAAACTCAACCATTTTCTGTCAAAACTAGCTTAAAATTTCTCAATTTCAAAAACACCATTTTCCCATACGGGACTCCAATTTTTGCTTCAAACTTTTCAAACGGATAGTGCACATTGATCTCTTTGATAGGGCGTTATTGTTCATTTCGAGATCTTTTTTAATTATATAAATGTATTTTTAAATATATCTCACGCCGGTAATATACACATTTCCAGCAATTTGTAAACTATTGTATTTGTGAGTTAATGTGCTTCAAATGACTTTGACTAATGAATGACTAATGAAGTTTTTCGAAAGCTTAAAACTTTTCTGTGAAAAATTGCTTCAAATTTGGGCGATTTTACTGCTCCTTAATATTTTTACAATAATATTTCCGTTTTATTATTAGTAAATCGAAAATTTAAGAAAATGTTTAAAAAATGTATTTTGGGTGGCAATAGTTGGCAGCAGGCAAGAGTATCTGGCAAGTTCCAATAGCTAGCCGAGACTGAAGGAAATAGAAAATTAATACGTGAAAGCCAGTGCGTTTCTGTAGCACAACTATTTCACTAATCTCTCTTTATTTTCTCATTTTAAACTTTAAAACTTATGTATTCTCTTGAATCCGAATTTTTTGCACTCAGATTTATTTTATGAAGCGTACATCATATTCTTGTACGAGTAACATTGCCTCTGAATTGTTCAGATGATGTAGAATAAAAAACTGAAGAGCCAAAAAAACTGGTACACCTGCCTAATATCGTGTAGGGCCCCCACGAGCACGCAGAAGTACCGCAACACGACATGGCATGGACTAGATTAATGTCTAAAGTAGTGCTGGAGGTTATTGACACCATTAATCCTGTAGGGCTGTCCATAAACTCGTATGAGTACGAGGGTGCGGAGATCTCTTCTGAACAGCACGTTGCAAGACATTTCAAATATGCTCAAGAATATTAATGTATGTGGATTTTGGTGGACAATTGAAGTGTTTAAATTCAGAAGAGTGTTCTTGGTGTCAGTCTAAAGCAATTCTGGACGTGTGGGCTATCGCAATGTCTTGCTGGAATTGCCCAAGTCCGACAGGATGCAGAATGAATAGGCGTAGGTGGTCAGACAGGATGCTCACGTACATGCCTCCTGTCAGAGACGTATCAGGGGTCCCATATCACTCCAACTGCACATGGCCCAAACATGTTCCTTAATATACTCACATAGCCTCCACCAGCTTGAACTGTCCCTGTGGACACGCAGACTCCATGGATTCATGAGGTTGTGACTCCTACACGTCCATCCACTCGAAACTATGTGAAACGAGACTCGTCAGATCAGGCAACGTTATTCTAGTCATCAACAGTTCCCCAAAACTAATAAACGATTTTCCAAATAGCAGAGCTTCAACTCAGGCCAAGGGGACAGGGCTTTCTTCAATTTGTGTTGACGGGTCCAGGCGAGGCGTAAACCTTTGTGTCGTGCAGTCATCAAGGGTACACGAGTGAGCCTTCGGCTCTGAAACCCCATTTCGATAATAACTCGAATGGTTCACACGCTGACACTTGTTGATGGCCCAGCATTGAAATCTGCAATAATTTGCGGAAGGGTTGCACTTCTGTCACGTGTAATGATTCTCCTGAGTCGTCGTAGTTCCCGTCGTCGTTCTTTTGGCGGCCGTAACGATGCCGGAGGTTTGATGTTTTACCGGATTCCCAATATTCATAGTACAATCGTGAAATGGTCGTATAGAAAAATCCAAATTTCTTCGCGACCTCGGAGATGCTATGCCCCATCTCTCTTCGGCCGAGTATAACACCACGTTTAAACTCACTTAAATCGTGATACCTGCCATTGTAGCATCAGTAACCGATCTCAAAACTGTACCAGATTCTGGAACAACCTTGTCTTATATAATCGTTGCCAACTGGAGTGCCATATTCTGATTAGTTCCAGATCTCTTTATTTCAATACACATGGCTGTACCAGTTTTTTTGGCTCCCAACTTACAACTAATCCTAATTGGTTACTTAAATTCTTCTATAATTATACTCGTAAATAAGGCTATTACCATTTTTTACCGTTCTTTGATACACGCGAGGAGTAAATGTAAAGAAACATTTGGAGCCGTTTTTCGGAAAATAATTATTTACAAATTGTCTATACACCACGCATTTTATGATCTGACTTTAAAGAACATTTAAGAAGATTTAATTTGGAGAAAAAATATCTATCTTCAATATTGGTATTGTATTGTTTATTTATCTTCAATATTGTAGTTGTAGGAATTGTAAGAAGACATCGAAAAGTGAAAGTTTTGCAATATTCGAAAATTAACGAATTTCAACTAAAATGAGATTTGCACCATTCTCTGAGAGGTTCTTTATGCTATCCAAGGACAAAGTTTAATAAAAAACTTGGAGCCATTTTTGAGAATAATTTTGAAAATATTGAGTCTTCATGTAAAGTATTCTCAGAATGTCAAAATGACGTTTCAAATTCAGAGAGCCTCGAGTTCGTTCAGATCGATTGGGGAATATCAATTTTGAAGAAAATCAATTCAATAATTTAGGCGCTTGCTTTGACCACAGACTGACGTTTTGTTATCAACTGATTTTTCAGTATTAAGAATCCACAAAACATTGATTCTGAATATACATGTTAAAGGAAGCAACTTTACTGTATTTAGAGAAGAATTGTCTAATTGTTCGTTACCAGGGTCCAGCAATAACAGTTTTTGTCGAAAATTCGCCCTTTTCCAGCACACAATTCTTTGGAAGTAAGGGCGAGGAAGTAAAAAAAGTGTTTTCGGGAAAGGTTGGTCCTTTAATGGTCGTTTAATCCCTCCTCGTGGTGCGTCACTGGCTTCAGCAAAAACTTTGTGTACTGCGTACGTATTTTATATTAAATATGAAACTAATTTTGTCTAGTGCAATGACTTGCGTAGATGCAGAATGTTCGTTCATCCGTTACGGATTCATTTTAATGCTTGATCAATGTTTAGTTATACAAAATTTCATAAACTTTGTATCAAGCACTTTTAAACATAATCATGACTGCGTATTTTAAATTCTGTTTACATTTCATTTTTAATTTCTTAAAAGGTTCGAAAGAAATAAAAGCATGTTTACTTTGTACATATTTTTATTACAATATGTTATGTCCTCCAGGAATCATTATAAACTGTTTCTCCCGCTTCCTCCGTGCCACCACTACGATGAATTCTCGTGGATTAAATTGGGGAGGCTATTGGATAATAACGAGCAATTTGCCAGGTGCTCACATCGACCGTTTGATAGTCATTATAATCATTATAAATTTCTGCTTTCCCCCCTTCCTCCGTGTGATCACTATGATGAATTCACCATTAGATTAAACTGAGACTGTTGGGTAATAAACATTTGGCCAGATGCTCCTCATCGACCAGTTTGATAATGATGCAATAAATGTTCCTTTTTCTTAAACCGCATTCCCCGTGTTCACTAAAGTGTTAGAGAGTAAATACTGAGACGTTTGCTGCACAATTAGTATTTTTTTGTCCAGTTGAAGCTCATTTCTCTTTTGAATATCCGTGTCGTTTTACACTTTTTTTTCTTTCTTTTTCCATTGCCTTACATCAGCCGCCGTCTGAAAGAGAATTCTAGCGACCAGCTGCTGTGATCAGTAGTTTTCCATGGTTTCTCCGATCCATACCAGGCGAATGTAGGAGCAGTACCTTCCCAAATGGGACACAGAGCTTTCCTATCTCTCCCTTCTCGTATCACTTCCGCTTCCCTATACACACGTGCCCTACACTACCACACGTGTCGGGAGAGTGGTCGGAATCTTCGAGCCATGTCCCGGGTGGAGGGGGTAATTCCCTCGCAAGCCGAGGTGTAGGGCGGCGCAGGATCCCCCATCCGGAGGAACACCGCCACCTTTAGGCATAAAAAGCAGTCCCTACACTGACGCGACGAATGCCTATGTGCAAGGAAACATTAATTAATTAATCAATCATTGCTCTACCCTGGACGAATTCTGTTTTCCATCTTCTAATACACTATGTTTCCATGTTCTGTGTATTTTCGTTTTATTGAAAGAAACGGAGGTAACTTACCTTCAACACAAATGTATTTGCGTCTCCTATCAAATATATTCTCCAAATGAATGGAAGACTACTAGTTCAAAATTGGTCACTTTCGTTTGTTTGTTTTTTGTTGTTGTTTTTTTTTTACAGAAATTATTCCAGAACGCATGGAACTCTAAAGAGGAACTCATTGAGACTGAAAACAGTTCAATACGAGATCATTTGCCTTCAAATCTGGAAGTTTCTTCTCTTTGGTGAGTGAAGAAACAGTATCTGTCCTGAACATTACCTGTTCTTCCACTCAGGATTTCTTACTTCTGGCGACTCGGGGTGCTCGCAAGCAATTAATTTTGTTATTTGCCAGCGTATTGGGCTGATGTAATTTTGTAGTGCTTTGTTACTGATCGAAAGTGTGCATATAATGAACGAAGAGCGAGGGGTGAGGGAAACAGTAAGTTAAGAGTGGGTAATATCCGTTATTTTGTGTTGAAATAATGTGTTTATAGTCAAATTTGTAACAAACATTCAAGAGATTAAATGAGATACCCCACATTCAGGTTCAATCACTGACAGGAATCTATTTTTCAGATCTATCTCCTGAAGATGGGAGGAAAAATTGTAAAAGCAGACCACGCACTATCAAGTACAAAAGTCGTGTTAAGATAAAAGAATACATAGACTTCTTTCCAACAAAAATTGCACACTACTCTTATTCTGTAACGTTTATGCCAAGTGAATTGAACGTCAAAACACAGTATGTTCACAAAAAATGTCTTGGAAAGAAACTAGTTATAATATAAGAGCTCTACGTAATGTTTCTACTTGAACTTTGGACGACTCCAAGTTCTATTATTATGTGTACTCTCACAACAAACAAATGTGGTATTTTTGTGATGCATTGTTGTTTTGTACGAAAATTGGTTGGTAAACCTTCGTTGAGATGAAAAAGACAACAAGTCCACAGTTTTCGTTTAAATTATAACACATTATGTAAAAGTTGTATTGCAATTATTCCTCATAACACATTCGTATCGTTGATTACCATTATCATTCGTATTCGTCATCAATTCGTCATCGTATTCGTCATCGCGCGCACGCGCGGCGGCATCGGCACACAGGCACCGAGGAGAGCGCGCACCCGCCACGACAAACACGTCGCTCGGCCCCCCCGCTCGGCCCCCCCGCTCGGCCCCCGCTCGGCCCCCGCTCGGACCCCCCGCTCGGCCCCCGCTCAGCTCGGCCCCCGCTCAGCTCGGCCCCCGCTCGGCCCCCGCTCGGCCCCCGCTCGGCCCCCGCTCGGCCCCCGCTCGGCCCCGCCCAATATTGTCTCGAAACTCATTAAACTTGAAGAATTTTAAGAGAATATGGAGAAAACAAAACTGAGTAATGCTAGAGATGAATGAACGTTCTTATGTTCGACATCGCACTTTCCCGTTCTTACATACGTACCGATACGCCAAATACCGATTTTCAAATGAATATCTTTCACCACATAATGTGGAATTAAATAATTTAATACTACATATATTAAATATCGCAAAGGTCAATTTAATAATTTAGCAATTGAAAGAAGGTAAATTGACGTACAGTTCTATTGTTAAATGAGAGATCTATTCACTTATTGTTTACAAATATTAGAAAAATCGTTCTCTTAATTGAACACAATTGAAATAATATTCGTGGTACATTCAATATGGAGGTACGAAACAATAGTGTGCTTATCATTATGTAAGACTTAAAATAAGTAAAGTAATTATAGATATAGATCAGGCGATCCAGACGGCGAAAATTATCACGGTCGTTAATGTAAGAGAAGTCTTACCACCACGGAACCGTCATCCTTCGTTGCGTATTGCTTATCAGAGAAATTCAATTCCTAAATTCTTTAATGTTAAATTACATGACATATTTTACCTTCTACATTTTATTTAAAAATCATTGACACTGATCTTTGGAAAATATTTTTATTTTTTTAACGTGTACATTTTTCTACTACTGAGGAAAATAATTCATAAGGGTGAACTAATAAATATTTTGCTTCCTGTGTTGGCGTTGTTGCAGTGTTGGCGTTGTTGTGGTCTTGATTAGTGGGGGACGACAATGACACGAGCGGGTGCTCCAGTACCTCCCTGGACCTTCACAGGCATCGAGAACACCTTGAACCCTTTAGCTGCAAAACAAAATCTCTGCTCATAATCCTCCGTTTGGAGTTTTCAATGTCATACTTTAATTTTCTGCGGAGAAAGTGAGATTTGAGAGCATTCAATTTATCATGGTTAAAATAGCTTTTGAAAGTATTATAATGAATTAAGACAACGCAATGCGCAAATGAGAAAAAAGGGCAGAGAACTATAAACGAATTTGACAAGTTCTCAACTTATTTTCAATTAAGCAACACAGAAGACTCCAAGTAATTGTCGGATTTCAGCGAATGTAGGTTATTTTTAACAGCAAATGAGACGGGACCAAAAACAGTAAACAGGATATTAAAAATTAAATATTTATAATAACAATTCCTTACGGAATTTAGGAAATTGAAGTAAGATATTGAAAAGGTGGTTGAAGAAATGAATTGAATTTTAATTTCATATCGTGGAGATGTACTCTGGAAGCTTCGGCAAAAGTCAGCTTTAAGAGAGTTATGGCTCTCTTGGTGTAGGCTGTTTGTTTGTTTTTTTTTAATTCAGAATGTAAACATATTTAAATAAGAGTGTGTGAGTATTTATTGTTTCCTGTTGCACCGAGGTACATAGTCCTGATGTGTAGTCCATATATCCCGGTAGGTGGCGGTGTTCCCCTTTCGAGAGAAAGTCATTTGAACGTTTCTTTATGCAAAATTAAAGTATTATGATAAAATCTCGCCTGATATTTCCTTTTCATATCACAATAATACCTTGAACCCCGCACCGCTTCCTACTCTTAGATCTAGGATTTTCGTTGTTACGAAGAAAATAAATTTTGCAAAATTTTGTTCAGTTTATAACCGCCTGGACTGGTTTCCGCAAAACGTGCTGTTGGACTAATTCCCAATAATTAATTTTTAGTTTGCGCGTGTCCCCTAGCTTTGTTAAACACTCGAGACGTTCTACTCAGCATAAAAAAAGCAAACCTCAATCCTGCGAACGCGGGAGCAAGAATTTGCTAGGCTGTCCGGGTGACGCCGCGTCCATGGCGACCGAAACGTCGGCACCTTCGCCATGGACGCGGCGTCACCCGGACAGCCTAGCAAATACTGACTCCGGCTGCGGAAGCCTAAGCTCTCGCGGGAGCAAGAGCTGTGCCTAGAAAAAACAGGGTTGGTGTTGTCGCAGATGCTCAAATCTGCTGAACATTAGAAGATAACATTTCTAAATTAATAAGTAGGGAATTAATTAATGATTAGCTGAGTGAATGAGCATTGGAATCATTCCTGCAACTCACCATTCATCAATTTATTTTCAGTAATCTATAATTTTATTGTACAAAAGAAACAATCTCTCTGCAGGTTTTTAATTTTATGGCGGGATTCGTTCTACAATGGAGTGTTTTACTTTCAAAAAAAAAATGTGTAACAAGAATACAGCGGCTCTGGGCAAACTATTAGTCAGAAAACCAGCTTCATTCTGCTACCAAAGAACAGCAGGATTGCGGTATGTCCACTGCGAGAACGCCACTGTGTCCGCGAAGCACTACTTTGTAACTCCGTTTCTAATCTTGTAAGAAATGTACAATTCATAAAGACTGACTAAACCGTGCTATTCAAGTGCAATATATGTTTACAAATGTGCTGAACTCGATGAGAATTATTCGCTTGGGAACAGTTAGTGTAATAAAACTGAATACGTATTCATGCGAACTGTTTTAGTGTACCTGGCAAACACGGCTGGTCCAAGTCCACGTGCTCCAAGTTGTACATATTCTTTGCAGCTAGAATCACATGCACATCTCCACTTCCCGGTGCGTCAACTGACGCTGTGTCAACGCCAACTCCTACAAGTTGATCGATGTTGGCCAATCTTCTTGCCGCCTCCACTGAAATTCCTGAAAATTAGCACAAAAACACCACGTTTTTTTACTTGATCATGAATATTGATTAACACTGCGTTGACAGTGATTTGCCTATAATTAGTCATGTTATATACTTATACTTTCTTCACAATGCTATGCATGCTCGATGTATTTCGGATTGCAATTATAGTAATAATACCATTATTTTGAAGAGAACTTCGCTTTCCATATTCATGTATAGCTGTTGCCAGTACAATGAGTTTCTTAAAGGAACTAAGACTGAAATAACAATAATCTCGTCCCCTATTTCCTCCTTTTTTAACCTCACTTTGGTTTCCATACGGTCTGACTGGCAAAAACCTTTGAGTCGCGCTGCCACCTTAACCGCTAACCTTAACGTTATTACAGTCTAACAATATTTCGAATCTCTGTTGATTGGTTTTTGAAATGTGAGGCATCATGCTTGTATTATGGGTGAATCTCCAATACCTTATTGGTTTCATTCATTAAAGTTCGAAAGGTTTGTGTTACATGAGTGATTTTCATAAAATAAATTTAATTATATTAATTGTAACGTTTCGACAATGTACTAATATTATCACATAAGATAACTATATCTCCATTATCAATTCCAATGTTTTATGCCGATATATTTAGTATTCAACTAGTAGCTGCCTGATGATGGGGCTAAACGTGCCTTGAAACGAAATAATTAATCTTAATTATAATTGTCAATAGCAAAAGAAACCTTGCAACTGTACCAGTAACATGAATATCTTACATAAACTCGAACTGATTAGATCGAACACATGGCAATGGTTCCATTAGTTATTTTATATTTTAACTTTGACAAAATTTTGATGATGGGAATTTTCTTATTCACAAAACATCGATGGTAAAAACCATCGCCTTTCATACATCGATGTTTAAAACGATGCTTCTCACCTGGTTGGCGGAATTCGGTGAAGTTGGTGGAGGCGGTGCCGAGGTAGAGCGTGCGGTTGGCGAAGCGCTGCGCCCAGCCGAAGCTGACGAGGAGGACGGCGTTGTCGGGGAAGGGCCCGTGGCGCTCCACCCACGCGTCGATGTGCGACGGCTGCAGGCGGAAGGACGCGTTGCCCGCCGCCTGCTCCGTCACGTTCAGGAACACGCCTGCGCACGACGCGCGCCCCCTTCGCACTCACGCCTACCTACTTCCCTCGCGCAAGTTATTCATATTATCTAATTATGCTTTTGCCACAATGCTAGAAAACCAAATGAATTAGTTAAAATGCTTTATTAATAGAAATGCAGTAGAACATCGATAATCCTGATTAACTGGTACTGGAGCTCTGAGACTGCCCCGATATCCAAAATGAACCGTAATGGAGATGGATATATTCAACGTAAAATAATTCATAATTAATTCATAATCATAAATTCATAATTATCTCTAATGGCTACAGAAGTGTAGTGGATAAGTTAAAGTACAATAATTTAATAAATAGTTTAAAAATGAAGTTGTTTGGATGCTTTTAAACAACAACAATTGTACTTACGTACAGTATACACTATAAGCATCGTTTTTCGTCAGAATTGAACCCGGTTTATCGACTAATTTTTCATGTCCGAATTATTGACGCTCTTCTCCATCTTAAACAATGTCAAATTTAAACTCACAATAAAGAACCTTATCCAAATAACATTTTGTTCCCGACTTTTACGAGAAATATATAATCTTTTATGAAGTTTGATATGATCATCTGAAGGGGAGTAACCCCCAGATAAAATATAACTCTAAATTCTAGTTGATATTTTTGGTGAAAGGTGTACTTCATACCATTCGCAATGAGTCTATTTAGTGGTATCTGATCCGTTGACCATCCATTTTCGCTGAAATGAAATGGTGAATCCAAATGCGTGCCAGTGTGCTCACCAACACAGAAGTCGTTAATGCGATACCTAGGAAACAAACACAGGCGTCTTCATAAACAGCGTTGCTTTTAAGTAGTAGTAGTAGTAGTAGTAGTAGTAGTAGTAGTAGTAGTAGTAGTAGTAGTAGTAGTAGTAGTAGTAGTAGTAGTAGTAGTAGTAATAGTAGTAGTAGTAGTAGTAGTAGTAGTCGTATCCTTTGCATGCGTTATTATTTAACGAATATATATATATATATATATATATATATATATATATATATATATATATATATATATATATATATATAATTTCAGTAAATCAACAAAATAGTATTGCTACAAAATCACGTACTTTCACAAGTTATTTGTGAGTGTTAAGTACTGTTATAATACTAGTTGAGTTATATTATAATATTATGATCTATAATAAACTAGTATAATACTAGTATTATAATACAAGTTGAAAGTGTTCCCTACTAGCACACGTAATTTTCAGAGATGGGGGCGCAAATATAAGTTCTTAAGTCCACACACGACGTCTTCTGTGATAACATCTCTGAAGCCAGACGTTTGGTGTATTTGGAACAGGTATAATCTGTTCACGTGCTTTCGAGCTCAAGAATGCCGACACCACATTTTTACTGCATACGAAGGGAGACCCAAAGGAAACAGGATTATCGTTACAAAAATTATTTATAACATTTTTTACATAATTTTTTCAGTCACTTTCAAAGTATTCTCCATTAGATACAATGTACTTGTCAGTTTTTTTCCCACTATTCGATGCAACTCTGGAACTCTTCCCCTGTGATATCGTCCAGTGCCCTTTGAGAAGCTCTTTTTATTGCCTCCATATCATCAAAACTCTTCGCTTTTAGATTTTTCTTCATTTTAGGGAACAGAAAAAACTCACACGGCGCTAGAACGGGAGAATATGGGGGATGGGGAACGACAGACCACCCGTTTTTTAAGTCCTGGTGCAAACGCAATCGAATGATTTTTTGACGCTCTGTGAGAATGCAAGGAACAAAATTAGCGGCAACACGCCTCATTTGCAAATACTCACTCAAAATCCACTGGCATGAACTCCAACTCATTCCTACTTCAGAAATTTCGTCGATAGTGAAATGACGATCCTCGGTGATTTTTTTTTGTATGTTTTCTCAATGTTTACATCGTTTCGAGATGTTAATAGAGATGAGAGTACGTTTCTAGATGAGAGTATGGTCGTCAACACTCATCTCACCCCGTTTAAAGATCCCAAACCACTCAAAAACTTGTGTGCAACTCATAGCATCCTCCTTAAAAGCATGTTGAAGCATTTAGTAAGCTTCTGTTGCCAATTTTTGAAACAGAAAACAAAATTATCAAACACACTCTTAGTTCTTTTAAATTTGCCATAACGCTTTCACAGGCGGAACGTCACAACAGTAAGAGAAAAACTACACTACGATCAATCGGTAACACAACTGACGCCATCTGGCCATTTTAGCTTTTACTCAGTGAATCAGGGGCGCAGTTGTGCACCGCACCGGGCCCCCTAAAAATCAGTGCATCCGGAAAAGAACTTCCGCCAACGCCCAATAAAGATGCAGTTTCTGTCTAATATATTGAAGGTATCTCATGGTAAACGAACTATGTAACAAATTACTCATCAGCAGAATATTTAATTAAGGTTATTCCTTATTTTGTATTTGTATTTAGTCACACGTTCAGCAAAGGGCAAGTGGCCTCGGCGCCATTAGATCCCGGGCATCTTAGACGATCACCACACCAGGAACCCGCACTGTCTCCAATTCGCTTAACCTTCGTGTCTTCACTTAGTTGATTAGTGACGCACAGCGAGTCAACTGCTAAGGTCATTAGACCTGTAAGTGTGGTGCATGTTTTATCGCGGGAGGTGGCAGTGATGTCGAGAACCGGCGCCGATCCAGCGTCGGCTACCGGGATTTTCTCCCACCAGCACGTCACCACCCCAGTCGGGACAAGCTCTAAACTTTCCGCTCTCTTGGCATATGTGGTACTGTAGTGCAGGTTAGTGTGTGTATGAGAAAGGGGTGAAGATAGGATAAGGAATGGGAATGGTAGGTCGCGCCCGGTCCATGTTGTAGCGAAACCGATTTCGTCATACTTTTTGAAACGAAATTCATGCCTAGAAAAATTAAATATAACGAACTCGGACCACCCAGAATTCTACCGAGAGTTTAAACAGATTGCAATGCACGCGTAGTCTCACTTGTCGCGACAGGCTATTACCGCCTCCTCCCCATTAAGCAGGCCGTTTGGAGGACTGCCGTTGACAGACACTGTGCAAGTGTTCACAGCCGGCTGCAGATTTCGAGACCACCCACTTTCGGGGGAGCCCCGAGCGATACTTCCGTCATCGAACGCGCCCCTACTACGCAAGCAAGGGCCAGAGTTCTAGAAGGTTCGAGAACAACCCTGCATGCTCGCAGCCCACACAAAGAGTGGAAGTTTCCTTCGCTTCTCACGCTGCGATTGGGTTAAAATATTTCACTACGCGACAACTCTTGACCAATAGCGACACTGCTATCAAAGGGAACTAGGACACATAAGAAATTGGGGTGGGGAGAAGAGTTAACCTGGTGCGATTTCGACGGAGAGAACGGCAGAAGGGATTTGAATTTTAGACGGAACAGTCGGGGCAGAAGTTTCTCTTGGGGGGAATATTTTTCGGTTAGAGGCAAGTTCACCTCTACCGGACTTAGAATTTTTTCGACGCAGAAATTATCAGATTTGATTTGAGTTTTGGGCTGACAGGAGTCGGGAGAGAATTACTTCACCGGGAGGAAATTATTCGTCGAGGAGAGGCCAGTTTGTCTCTGAAAAGTTTAGAAAGATTTCGGAAGGAGCGAGAGCTACTAGCTGACAACAATTGAGAAAATTAATTCTCTGGGGTGGGATTTATTCGTCGGGGAGAGGCAAGTAGACCTCTGTGGCGTTTAAAAAAGGGGTAGAGAAAAAATATTTCTCTGGGGTGGGAATTATCTGTCGCTAGACTTTCCGAAGTTACGTTATAAAAATTAAAGAGACATTAGGCTGATTACTACGTTCCGAAGACAGAGATCGCCCGACTTCTACCAGTATCAACCAGTATCAACCAGTTCTGCCAGAATCTCCAAGAACTTCTAGTCGCCTAGACATCGCTGCTAGATCGCCCAGCCATCGCTGCCAGTGGTAACGGCCTCGCCAGAGGGTCGTCCAGCTGACGCACGCGCCGAGAGGGTGTGTGTGGGACCGCTGCGGTCGCGTCCTTGCCCCAAGGCCGCCGCCCTCCTTCCAGACGCCGAGGGTCCGCCCGGGCTCACAAAGAACTCTACAGGGTTGAACAACCCGAGGGTCATTCAACTCCAAGACTTATGTAACGCAGTGTCGCGCTCAGGCACGTTAAATTGTCATCCTGTAACTCATGTAAATATTAGTTATAACAAGTTGATTTTCTTCCTAGTCATAAGCTTTACTGATTACTAACGCCTAATGTTCTTTCCTTTCCTTTTTTAATCGATCTTTTCAATTTTTTTTTCCATTGTTAGTTTATAATTTAAATTTCTCTGGTGCATTTTTTTATTATCATTCATGCCCAGAAATAAATTGAATCATTTTACCAGTGAACAAGTGTTTATTTAATTTGTGTTCCTATTGTACTGCATAACTGTTCCTTCCATCACCGATCTGAGCTAGTGGCAGGGCGGCCAACCGATTCCACAGGTAATCGGTTCGGTTACAATGTACCGTTTGTTAGGCTCCGGCATTCACCTGGTATTGATCGGAGAAACCACAGAAAACTACCAATCGGAGCAGCCGGTCGCTAGAATTCTCCTCCAGACAACGAGAGACCGCGACCCTACCTACCTAGCAATTGTCGAAAATCCTTCCACCGCCGGGACCGAACCTAGGATCTGCCGGTCGTGACTTCGCCTAGCTAACGACTTCGGCTAGTGACGCCGGTTTCGCGATCGTGTCCTTTCAGTAGATCTATCCCAGCATTTGACTGGATGCCCAAGGAAACCCATGACAACCCCGGTGAGGATGACCGGTATTTGGATTGAACACGGGCCTTCCAAATTCGCTCCATGCCCGGACCCACTTTGCTCAGTTATTCTCGATTATACAAGTAAATTATTAAATAAAGTCTAATAATTCCTTATTATTGCTACAACTGATATTGGAAGATTATTTCAAGAAACAGCAAAACAAATCACAAAATTAATTCGTAAAATTTTCGTTTGTAAATCTTGCGAAGTAAAATTGTCAGCACTTTATAACGAATTCACGAACATATTAGATTTTTGTGATTCACAAGATGCACTCCATCTGCGTTGTTGCGTGTTCTACTTTACGCAGATTAGGTACGAAAATTTTACAAATTCTTATTCAGAATAGGGTCAACGAATGACTATCTCGGTGGCCTAAAATAGAGAATGGTTGCTACGCTGGTTGAATCTAATTTATATTGTAATGTGAACCTAGCGTATACAAAGTAGTTCTAAAGCTCCTGATTTCGCGTTAGTCAATCGCACTTCGGAGCCACAGTTGCACCTGCTGTTCCGCAACCAAAAATCTATGTACTCCACGGCAGTGGATTAAGGTAAACTTGTTGAAAAACCTGACAGAGATGGGGAATTCATCAGAAGCTGAAGTGTAATTCTGGTTAGAGACATATTCACCTTCAAACCCAAACCAGTGATACTGCTACAGCACGTACTTTTTCACATTACTTTTCGGACCTGCCTCATTTTTATAAGCTAATTTCCTCTACCCAAGAAAAATGATAAAGAAAAAACTGGAGTTCGTTTTGAGAAAATCTTGTTTTCAAAATTGCCTTTGTTATGCAAAATTAAGACCAAAAATTGGGAACGAAGACAGTCAGACAGATAGATGGGAGGACAGGACAGAAAAACAAACATATATTTGTTAGTAAACTGATTTTTTGGCATAAAGAACCCACAAGGCGTGGATTCCGACTAAACAAAGTGTTCAAAGAAGAAGTTACTGCAAAATAGTAACAAGATTTGACCATGTTTTAAATCAGGGACTCACAAAACTGATTTTAAGTTAAAAAATTGCCGAATTTTGTTGCAGCATTACAATACTTTCTCCATACTTCGTAAGTAATATACAAGAAAGTAAAACGAGTTATGCGTCCTTGGTAGGACGGCTACATTATTGAAACGTAAGCTATTATAGTTAATAAAGTCACCAAAGCGATAAACAGCAAATAGCTGCGATAGCCGTGTTTATAACCAATCTAGTTTGTTATTCGTATTATCGGCAACTCGTTCAATTTTTTTCGTAATACTATCGTCTTACTAGAAAATGTAAACAAGAAATACCAGTTCTTGGAATGACTGACAAAAAGGTCATAATCTTAAGTTGCCTTTATATGAGCAGTGTTTTTTTTTTTTTTTCAGTTATCTAACGACAGTATTCTCAGTGATGAGTAAACACTTTCGATGAGTCAGTGATAGAGTATAAGCAATTGTCAGTTCAGTTGTCTTTGCCATCAGTGATGTAGAAAACACTTGTGAGTTGACACCTTCCGAGTAAACTGGCAAAAGTTTGCGCATCATTGTCGATTCATTTGTCCGAAAACTGACAAGAAGCACTGCTCATGTAGAGGCACCTTTACATTTATTTCCAACATAAAATATAAAATAATTTCTAAAATGAAAGGAAATTACGAATCTTCGGATTCTTAAATTAACGCGTTCACCATATGAATCTTCACTTCTTAAGTGGCGAATTAAGAAAATGTTTGAAGGGGCGATGATATTTTTTAAAATAAGTACTACATTGTAGAAAGCACATGTGAAGTAGTACATAAGTTCACTTTTATAATGTTTGCACAATTAGAGGGAGATGGAAACATATATTGGTGAATAAATTGATAGGAAACGTGTATAGTTGTAATGAAGTTTTTTTTCTCAAAGAAGGAAAAGGCTGGGAATCAATTTATGCATTTTTGATGCAATATTTGTACAACCCTACTTATACCTCGCGTAAACGTCCGTTCTCACGCAGAAAGACACGCGAACTCTCCTGCGACCTTGAAGTTATGCAAGGACCACAGACGCCAAAATCCGCAAATATTTCTAAAACTCTATTTCTCGGTAGAAAAGCGAAAGTCTCATAAGTGAGAAATTTCATACGGTTTTCGCATGAGCTATGAATTTTTTGTGGGTATGCGAAAGAAAGGAGTATTATGTATGCTTTAGCCTTCAATACTCTAACAAAAAAAACGAAAAGTTGAACATGATCTGTTTTCATCTCGTCTGGTACGCAATTTCCACTTAAAATGTATCGCGTAAACGAAGTCAGAAACATTTTAAAAGTTTCTTATTTAAAGTTTCAATCGAAATTTATCCAATCAAAGTGTAACTAATTTAAAAAAAATTACTAACAGTAACTAGACCCTAGGCACCAATGATTGTCATTATTGATTTTCCTTAACTATTTTAATTTTAATCGAACCTTTGGCGGAATGCCACCTATGTTCTAATCCTTAATTGTACAGCACATTCTTCTCTAAAGATTGTGATGTCTAAATATTTGTGAACGCATTCCATTAAGAATGTGAATTTAAGGGGGAAGGATACGGAAAATTTTGAAGATTTTTTTAAAGGTATAATTTTTGATGAAATGAGGTCTTTAGGTTATGTGTTTGGTTCATTCGCCTTAATTGTTATTGAAACAAAAGTAAAAACAAATTGCTCATAAGGAGGAAATTGTTTGGTTCACCCAGAGTTTGTAAATATCAGCATTTTAAACATAAAATTTGTAGTCATTATGATGTATGTAATGACCATTTCCGTGAGAAATCGACGTGAACCGTGTTTGTAGGCTACGTAAAGTGAACATATTTCTTCCATGAAAAATATAGTCTTCAGAAAACAATATGTAAATGTTATTTTTCTAGATCTCAAATAGCTAATGGAATTTATTACAGATTAAAATATCAAAGAAGAGAGACGTGCACGAGGAACTAAATGGCCCAAGTTATTTAGTAATAATAAACTGAATGGCGACCGCATATAAAATTTGTCAGCTCAACTTCAAAGCCATTTTACTCTAACTTAATATATTTTTTCGTGTGAGGTATATTAATAATTGTATTAATAATTTTCTTGTGAGGTTAATTCATAATAGTACATGTCTATTTTTTAATAAATAGTTCCCGTATATATGACATCGTAATAATTAGTAAAATCATTGGACAGATATACCACTTCTCAATTTTAAAATCATTTTTATAAAATTTATTTAAAACTTACAATAATTTCCTGGTTAAAAATAAATAAGTTTGTAACGGTTTTCTGTGCTATTACAGGTAATTTAAAGTTCGAATATTGAATACAATAAAACTACCTGAGTGGAAGAGTTTCTAAGGTACTAGGTGATCCCAAACATAATAAAATTAATATATTTAAGATTGAGATGTACTTCTCTCCTTGGAGTGTTTTAACAGGAAAATAGTAGTACTTCAAGAAAAGAAGTTTTCTCAAAATATTTTGTACTTTCTACACGAACCAATTTTGTATCAAACGGAATATGAAAAGTAATTTGGGTAATGTATTGACGTTATATTTTCAGTTAACATTGTATTCTTCATACTTTTGAATAGCTGCTGTCTTGGAGCATAATATCCCATGCAGAAATGTTCTGAAAATATTTCACAGAAATTTCTTTCAATTTCGTATTTACCAAAAAAATGCCAGTTTCGCTTTAAAAGGACATTATCATAGAAGCTGACAAAAAAGTGCTTGAATTCTGAGCGTCAACAATGCAAATTGTTAAGAAAACACGAAGTAGATTCAATTATAATTGATCATTTTACCATTAATACAAAAAAATCACGCCTGTAATCATGATCTAAAGAAAATAACCAATGTTCCTTTTGTCCTTTCCGAAGTGACAGCAACAACACATTCCCCGAAATATTGACCAAAATATTACCCAATGGCTGCACTTGTCTTTCCCACGAGTCCTTTACTATGTATTATTCAAGGAAATAAAACAATATGGAAGCACTCACCTTGTATTTTTGAATGGATTATCTTGAAGTGTTCCAGGAGTGAAGGGCACGGTCACGTAAGGAGAGTTGGTGGAGAGCGTTCTAGAAAGTTCCAGAGGTCCATTCAATCGGCATTCGTCCGCCTTCCCTACCGCCGCAAGCAGCGTCAACACCAGCCAGCGCGACGCCATGTTCGAAAGTGACTGAGGACTGCGGCGTCGCTGGATCTTTCCGCAGCAGGCGGCCTCGACCTTAAACGGCTCTTAAACGAGAGCGCCGGAGACGGTGCGTGTGGACAGTCCGTGCAGCTAGAGAACCCGAGCCACCGGTTCGGACGCTGGCGAATGAAGGTAGGCACGAACGTCAGGGAGATCTAGAGCCCTTTCCGAAATAATAATAGATATAACGTGATTGGAACGATAAACAACAAATAACAGACGAGACTGAAGTTCGTAAACCGTGGTGAAAGTCGAGATTTATAACCTCCTAGAGTGTTATGTGTATTACCGGCCTTGTGGTACTATACTTTTCGTAAGACCATCTTCTTATAAGAAAATAAATCATATTCCAAAAATGGTCTTTCTTTTTTATAAGTGTACTCTTACACAATACTTAGTTACATGTTATTTGTTTCGATTATTTTTAACGAACGCCGTTGGATAAATCTTTAACGAGCGCCGGTCATTAAGAGCGAGTTTTTGTTCTTCTGTTTGGTGGTGTTAAGTCAAAATAATAACAATGCAGTATTATGAAAAAAAAATAAATTTGCTTAATTTTGTGTGATTATTTCCTTGTAATTTTGTTTCACTGTCACAAATTTTAACTGAACTTTTTTTCACATTTACAACCTAAAAAATAAATATGTCTCTTATACTATCTCTCTGAAATGAAAATATTTCTAAACTTGGTAACCCGATCGCGCGTAATATTTCCTAAATAGTCACCGTGAGTATAGTCATCGGGGTTCTCACGGCGAATGTCTACTTTCTCCTTCCAACAGACAGTTCTAGCTTAGGTACTGTGTCAAAGGAAAGACAACTAAAACATTATTTCTATTTCGTTCAGTAACGTGCGCAACTATATTTCTCATCCCATACATTGCATACAGTGTTTAATGTTCGTTTTTTTTTGCAATAAATAAAACGAATCGAATTAATAGAATCGAAAACGATATTACAACCGCATCGGAATTCCTTTTATCATAAAAATAGTGTAAAAGAGAACCAGATGCCTTTATCAATCGCGTGAGTTTAGCTTAGAGCCAGCATTGTCGCTGCCTGTGCAACGATGATTTTCGAACTTGCTAGATACGAGATATTATTGCTTGAACTTAGTTGCGGTGTGAAGGAGAACTCTGTCGGTCGGTTGCTCTGCGCGGTAGGTTTATCCGGTCAGCATCAGGTGAATGCGGGAGCAATGTCCTAAGAAACGGGCCAATGACCGCGCTCTTTCCGCCCTCTATCTCGTCCCCTTCTCTCTTCAAACACACTTGCACTGCCCTACCACACACGATCACCGATCGGGAGATTGTCCCAGCTGGAGCGGTGCCCTACTGTGCGAGATACCTGGAGAGAGAAGCGGCGGCGATGGTGTATGGCGGCGGTAACGTTTAGCGTACCGGACTGTTGTACCCAAGTTCGCGGGTTCAAACCCAATCGAAGCCGTGGATTTTTAAGGGCGAAAAAAATCCTTCGTACGCCTTCCTTCGGAGGGGAAGTAAAGCCGGCTGTCCCATGTTACTAGATTTACTTGCATGTAAAAGATCCTCAAGCCTAAATGACGCCTCTGAGCTAAATTCAAACCGCCTGTTTCTCGCCCAAGAAATACCTCCTTCCTCTGCTAGTTGGTGAAAGGAGCGTAGCGAAATTTGCGTGGTAAGACGGAAGAGCGGGCCTGATGGCCCGAGTCTCGCCACGCAAAATAAGGCAAATTCAATTCAATTCAAAAAAATTCCCCGGAAGCTGGTGTGGTCAACGCCGGATCTCACGCCCCCACCTCCCGGGTTACTCCAAAAGGGACTGAAGACCACATCAACTGACGTGCCCGGAAATACCAATAACAATATCTATCAGAACGAAACTGTCGAGAAGCATCCTTAACTTCAAATGTTCGACGAAAACATATTAGGACTGTGCTCGACACGAAAACAATGTACCGAATCTCTTCCATTGAAACATTGTAACTTTCCTCTAGGGTTACGAGATGTGTCTTTAGAAAATATTGAACAAACATTAATATTAATAAATCAATATCCAGCATTGCAATAATTATCTTTGGATACATTCATTTAATTAGTTTTTTAACTATTTGTAAGTATATAGTTTTTATCCTCTAGTTTGTTACTCAGTAAGCACGAATTGTGGTTGATACCAGCCATAATAAACGTAATAATTCACTATAAATTTTCTCATACAAATTACATAATTTTGTCGGTTAAGAAAGATCTACTTGTTCACTCTTTTTATTTTTGAAATAGCGAACTATTTTAAAAATAGTCTATTAGGTTAATCAACTATTGAACATTTTACTTTCCTTTTTCACTTTTAGTACCATTAAATGGGGACATGTCGTACTCACACCTGTTCTGGAAAGAATTCTAGTTGCTTGAATGGAATAGTTACCGTACGAGTGCATCTCTTAATGTCTTTGGTTGTGGTTTCTTTGTGATGCGATTTAATTTTATCAATGCTGTCAACGTATTAGAGGAGAATTTTCGACGTTCGGCGTATGGAAACGAAATTGGAGTCGGAGATGTAGAATAAACTAATTTGAAATACTGTACAATCATTCAAAAATAGAATTGGGTAGGCATAGAAATACCTGACGCTCCGCTGTATAGACACACTGATTTAGAAGAACCGCGTACATCTGAAAGAAGCCGTTCAATCAGTCAAAACATTCATCCCCTGAGCAACTGAACATCTCCTGAGTCAAGGAAAGTGAGTACGAACCATCTCTACCAAAACATCAAACTCCCAAAATCTTTGTTACGAGATTTCGATTGCAGAATACCAAAACATCATTTATGATTATTATGGTGTTGCAATCACGACTTTCCATCGTGTAACGAACTTGATCATTTAAAGAAGTAATTTGAGTTGCAAGTTTCTCTCTCCCAGCTCCCAGGTTCCCTCTCCTCCTCCCCCCAAGCTCCGCGTCACGTGCCACTGGCAGCTTCCACCTTGACCTACACTCCACGCCACGTTGCCGCCTTTCAATCTCCTGGCGCTGGTTCGCGGCCTGCGTGAGTCCCACATTCAGGAATTGCATAACCTCTACGTATCCGTTCATCGCTTTCTTCAATTTGCGGTGAGTGTGGGGTCATTCGACTTGCTTTTCTGTCTACTAGTGGGAAACTGAGAGCGTAGTTTTCCGCGGCCGGGGTCAGTATTTTCTAGGCTGTCCGGGTGACGCCGCGTCCATGGCGAAGGTGGCGACGTTTCGGTCGCCATTCTGCGACCTTCCTCATTATCAGGCATTACGCCCTGAGGAAGGTCGCAGAATGGCCGAAACGTCGGCACCTTCGCCATGGACGCGGCGTCACCCGGACAGCCTAGTAAATATAGTGGGAAACTGATCGCTTTTCGTCGAATCCTTCAGCATCATATATAGCGATTTTTCTAAAAACAACATTTGTGTACTTTTAGCGTCAAAAACGCTTTTTTCGGAGAGTTAGAGGCATCTAGAAAAGTGATGATTAGGGAGGGAATTTTCTTCAAAAACAATAGTGAAATTATATATTCATTCATACTGAAACGCTCTCTCGGATGGTCAGTTGGTTAGCGTGCTTGCTTTCCACTGCGCAACCCCAGATTCGATATCCGGCCCAGGCAAATTATAGTTGATATGTTCACTCGTTTCACAAAATGTTATAATTCATATTCTAAAATATCCAATTCAACGAAAAATATACAAAAAAAGTGTTTAAATGGAAAAGTGTATTTTACAAATTTTTAAAATTTTTTTCTATCGCTACCTTTTCCAAGTAATTATGCCCGAGCATACGCCAGAGAATAGCCAAGCAACTGTTTTTAAAATTTATTTTTATTATGAACTTGCATGGCACAAATAAGCATTTTAACACTATCGGACACGCCACATTTAATCCTGTTATTAACAAGAAGAAATGGCTAACAGGTATTAATGACTTATACTGACGACGCCGGCCGTACGTTCATTAACAGCGAGCCAGCAAATTCAGCAAATATCACGTCTGCTGAGAACACGCATAGAAAAATATGCACGCAATTGACTGAGAACAGCCTGCGACTTGTTACGTCGAACACATTGCTCCCTTAAGTGGACTTCACATTTTTACGATTTTAAATTCCTACAAGTGCATTTATGCACTAAAATAATCTTCAGCCCTGAAGCAGGCCTAATAAATTACCTCTGCAGCAACAAAAAAAATGAATTAAGTGAGCCAGAGTATTTACCCTCAATTTGTCAAGGAATGCCAAACCCAAAAAAAAGTCAGAAAGAAATGTAAAACCAAAATGTTTTTTTAAATGTAGCAACAAAAGGTAACTTTATTGGTGTATTCTCACGGTCCACAATGTCATTATTATTTGAAGAGCTCGGCTCATTTTTGTTGTTGCTCAAAGTTGATTGTACCGACGGAGCCCATCCAATGATACCAAACTCGATCCCCCTCCCCCCTCGGAGGTGAGGATAAGATAAAATAAAAAAGTTAAATGGGAACCCCCGAATTTTATTGCAGATTCGAATTCTCCGGGAACAAGTACGTAACTTTTGTATTTAATCTTTTTATTGTTGTTTTTTTTTCGTTTGTGGGGAGTCGAGTTTGGTATCATTGAATGGGCTCTGTCAATACAAACAGCTTTCATTATTCACTCGTCTTTATACAATGCGATATTTTTCGAGAAATATCCAAAGAAAATTTTAAAAGGAAAACCCTTTTTATTGAGTACCTCGGGCATAATGAACTCACATTGAGAAAGGTTCAACAATAGCGTCATATACAGAATGCCTATTTGAAAAGTGCGACAGGCCGAAACGCTGTTGAGGTTGCTCTCTCAAAACCCTTGCGGGACTAACACTGTCCCAGAAAACATGTTCCTTCAGGATTGGCGTAAAGCCAAAGGCTGCGTCATCGAGATGTGGCAAAGCAGCTCGCGGCTTTTGTTGTGGGGTTTCTTCGTTATGCTGTTTGTTCGCATCTGGAGAGCCGAATTCACGGTTAAACTAAGGCTATCTAGCCTTATCACCAACCTGTCTGGCGAATGCTCTGAAAAGTCCGTACAAAATTGTTGAAATCGAAATATTTAAGTCACCTGTTTTCTTTAACTTTCAGAAAACGTTGAAAGTACTCCGTAGACACAATTTGCTCGTGATCAATCACCACTCATCTTCATCCTATTCTGCTATTAGAGAAATTGTTAACTTCATATTGTCATCCAATAAGTATTTACAGCAACTATCATCTTCTCGTTTCATTTCATTTCAACTCAGACAATTAAATGTTCACTTTTTTGAAAATGGCCGTTAGAAATATAAATGAACTGGAGAGAGACGTCGTTCTGCAATTGGATGAAATCTATGCTAATACTCATCTTCATTACAAGTGGACAAATAATTGGGTATGTTGAAAATAATGTGAGCGTTCAAGCAATAGTTTTTCGGGCATTTTTTTAAATATCGTTTGCATTTGGGAGTTTTAAAGTTGCCAGTCGTCATCCTGTGAAAAGTCCCAGTGCTTCTCAGAATTACTATGATGTGACTCAGAAAGTCATCAGTCTAGTTGAGTCACCAGGGGTTTAAGATATTAGTTGTTATATCTCATTACAATAAAATCAATGAGGCTCTGTTTTCCGAACTACAATCGAATAGAAAATATGTTGTAAATATTTTCCTCTTCTCATTCCACGTTTCTGACATTTGATAGTGGGCACGTGTTCAAATGAGTTAGAAATGATTGGCTGAACTCTGAAGATTCAGAAAAAAACTTTTTCACGTAATGTGATAATGAGTATGTTGAAGTCAGTTTGAGCTAATGAAGTAAGATGTCAGTTACAGTAATGAGCTAATGAAGTAAGATGTCATTGGTGGACAATAATGAAATATTAAAACAAAGTAACCTGGAAACAACACGAAGAATTGTTTTGCAGAACATTTCTTTTCCGCAATACATTTTAGCTGGAATTTCTAGATCAATGTCTTCTTTGGTTAGATAAAATGAACCCTATCGAAAGTGGTAGACTTACTCCTAACACTTTTGCTTCCATCCATCAATGCACTTCGGTGATGCTGTGCTTCATTAAATAGTCTGAATAATTTCTCTTTAGGTAAGTGCTTCTTGGTAAACTGCAGGCTAACTTTAAGAAAGAAAGTTCAGCATGTACTGGTAATTTTGAGAAGGAAATTTTAATGTACCTGTTACTAGTATTTTGGAATTTAGAAGTTGAGTGAGAAGCTTACTTAGGCTAAAATCTGCAAAGTTCGGTGTTTTACCTCTCTCAAGAACTAAGTTACTAAATTCATTATACCTGAACAGCGATGCTGACATAAGTGATTTGTAGAGGTGTTACAGGAACCATATTCGAATGTAGAAAGAGATGAATATTTCCTAATTTTCATTGCAGGGTATGTTACATTTAAGGTTGCTGCAAAGATGAGATGCCAGTTGTGCATCTCATTTTTGAACTGTGACTTCAATACATTTAAATTTTGAAGTGTATAGGTATTAAGGAGACTCAGTAGCCAAAATGTTTTTTAAAAACTAATTTTTTGCTGACTTATTAATCTTCAATATTTGCCCTTTTCAATAATTTCATCGGTAGTTGATTCTAAGTATTTTTTAACTAAAAAAATATGCTGCTCGTCGACATTGCTACGCTAATGTGCCAATGTGAAATTATCTCCAACGTTTTTAACTTTACAATGAGGGAAATAGGGAGGAAACTAGAATATTATGAGAAGCAAGTGAGACACACTAAGGCATTAGGGGAAAAGGAAACTAAAAGAGGAATGGACTTGCAATGTACTAGAAATTCATGACAAACTTTGAAGCCTGATTCCCTTTTTGTGTTTTTTGTTTTGTTTGTTTTGTTTTGTAATATGAGAACCATTATTTCCTAAACTATTAGAGCTACAAACTTCAAACGTTTAAGCATTCTACATCAAGTTAAAGTATAACTTCTATTCTAGCCTTTTTAATATATTATTTTTAACAAATATTGTACACGATAATAATAAAAAATGTGGGTGTAAATATTATATTACAATGTAACCAAGAAACTACATTAAAAAATGAATATTCTAATGTTTATAGTTTGAAAAATAATGTTTTTGTTAGATATAAAGTTCATTTTGGGGTATTATGGTTTTTCAAAAACTACACAAATGTATTTTTTTTAATATCTCTCACACCGTTAACATACACATTATTTGCAATTTGTAAACCCTGTTGGATTTGTGACTGGAAGTGCTTGAAATGACCTCATATGACGATTTTCGAAAACTCAATAGTTTTCTGTAAAAAGAGGTTCAATTTTCGCATTTACAGTAACGATTAAACGCCATTTTCTCAAAAACGGACCCAAATTTTTCAATGACAATTGCCATTTAGGACGAGGTTTTACTCTTATTTAATATTCTTGAAGTAATAAATCAGTTCTGCTCAGAAACAGAAAAATTGAGAATTTTTTTAAAGTACTTTGGGCGACGATAGGTGTCAGATGGCAAGAATATGTGGCAAACTACCGTCTGACTGCTACCGCAAGTCTGTGCCATTTTTAGCACCACTAGTTTGAAACTTTTATTCATCATTCTAGTATATTTAGTTAAAATGCTGAGAACATTCTGGAGCTCAAGAATACATGCACAAACTCCGCAGCAGCAACATTCCAGCGCTGTCTCGAACAAATCACTGCATCTTTGGATGGATGTTGCAACTACCTGAATGATATCATCGTAACTGGTAGCAGCGGGGAAGAACATAAACAGAACTTGAGAAAACTGTTTGCTGTGTTGCAAGAGAGCGGGCTCAAAGTAAACAAGGACAAGTGCGAGTTTTTCAAAGAGCGTGTAGTTTTTCTAGGGCATGTTTTAGATCGCACCGGAGTAGTATATTCGTATTAAACTCGGGAAAACCCACAATCAGTGATAGAGTTTGGATTAAATTGTACAATAATACCTAGTTGTCTGCAGCATGTTTACTACTACATGCAACTAGTTATTATTGTAGGATTTTACCTGCTACAAATAATGCGAGAAAGCCTGCGCAATGAGATCTCACCACAAGTTGAACGTTTCGTTTTTCGCCTCCTGTTTTCGCAAACGCAGGCCGCCGAGTGCTGCGGCACCTGACTCCCCGAATTTCATATACCGCGACCCACCCCCAGAGCTCTCACGCCCCGCCTACTGCCCCTCCCCTTCCACCCCCCTTACGCAGCCAGCGTTCGATCCGCCGCACCGCTCCGCCGGCAAGTATTAATAACACGAAACAAATGGCCAACAGGTATTAATCACTCGGCGGACGGCGCCGTCCGTTCATTAACAGATTGGCAGCGGCTTCTAGAAAATCGCCGCCGCGAGAACGAGCGGCAGAATCCACACTGTTTTTGTTTTGTAGTTAGTGATTCCAGACGCGCCAACGCCAAGGTTCTTTAGTCCCTTAAGTGTAGTGCATGTTATTTTCTCGTGAGGCGGCGGTGATCTTGCCCCGCTGGATGGCGCGATGCGGCGCCGACTTGCCGTCGGTTAGCGGCAGTTTCCTTAACCAGCGGGGCACGATCAGGCGAGACAACCTCTAAGCTCCCATCTGGTCTCCCAGCATGGTAGTGTGGTAAAAGTTAGTGTAAGTGTGTGTAAGTAAGGGGTGGGGATATGACAAGGAAGAGGAAGGACAAAGCGCGCGCGGTCCGTGGCCCGTTTGTTAGGGTACTGCTCGGGCACTCACCTGGTGTCGATCGGAGATTCCACGGAAAACTACCGATCAGAGAGCCGCTAGAATTCTCCACCTTACAGCGACTGAACTCGACCTAGCTATCTAGCTAGTGTCGAAAACCCTGCTACTGTTGCGACTCGGTCCTAGGTCCGCCCGGTCAGAGGCACTGCAGTGACATCAGTTGATGCCCCTAGACACCTCTCCCGGTATCCACATTGCCTTTGCAGAATAAATATTTGTTAAAACGTTTCTTGCCTCTGCGACCTCTCAGTATCACAGTTTCGCCAGAGTGAGTAGATGTTCTTACATATCAAGGAAAATATTGTGTAAATTATTCACAGAATAAGTATATTTGAATCATAATAATTATGTTCATATGGTTTCTTTCAGCCATCATGGTGTGATTATATCACTATATCATATCATAACAATCATGGCACTTAAGTGGGAATCGGAGTTAGTGCAATTATGGTTGAGTTGTTTTCTGTCAATTATTTCAAACTTTCTTCTCTTTCGGTGTGGGTAATTTAACTTCTCTCTTTTTCTCTCGTTTTAATGAAACTCCTTATGATCTTCATTCCCTGGCAAATCCGTAGCTTTAAGGTTAGGGTGAACCAGGTAAACGAGTGTTTTGCTTCTGTAGCGCCTTTCCGGAATGCTGAGTTTCTGGGCAGGCTTATCCACGGACATGTTGTATGTTGTATGTAGCAGAAAGATTTTACTTCGATCTTAAATTTGTGTATCGATTTTAAATGTAGTGGAATGTGGAAATGTGTTGTAAAACAATGTATATGTATTGTATATGTGATATTTTGTTGTGAGTTGTTGATATTGACACCTGAAGAATATGATTACTACGTCGAGTATTAGCTGAAAATGCATTTGTATCATTAAATAAATCATTTTTGACAAAAAAACACTGATTTATAAATCAAGAGGCAAGACAATGGTAGAATTTCTAGATGAATACAGAGGCTTACAATAATCACATGGGTGGGATTTTCTTACTATTCGTACATTTTTTCTGAAATCTTATAGACAGGGAACTATATAACGTCTCCCCCAGAATATTACTTATTTTCTGGATGTGAAATTCTCGAAATATACCCTTAGAACAATATGAAGGCTGACTGAATTTCAAAGACCTAAAATTAAAGACACGTCGGTAAATATTAACTCTCGAAACTTTTCCGCACAACTCAAGCCCAGAAACATAATTCTAATAATTAACTTAAGGCAGGAACGAATATATACTTACAAGAAATAAACAATTCTAGTAATATTCTTAAGTTCCTGGAGGCAAACAGTGTGCTTCCACAGGCCAGGCTTTGCACTTCATTCGAATCTGATTTTGGTCTACCACGCGTGCGGTGAAATTCACAACCTAACTACGATGAAATGAGGTATTCCAGAGTTGGTAATGATACGAGATATTCTACAGCTTTGTAACTAAGAGAGAAAATAATTCTCATAAAATCGCTAAATGAAAAAAATATCATTACAAAATAGTAAATCCTAAACCTGATAACAAATGAATGGGACATCTTATCTCCACAGTTGTGAAAACTATCCTAGCACTGCACAACTACCTAGATATAAACAAACCCCAAGACATTTTAAATTATCTCTAAGACAATATATAATTACTGTTGCGAATGAAAAATAAATGTAAAGAAGAGCAAAGGTAGTGCAGGGCTGTAAGGCATAGTACTGAGTGTTTTATTGTGTGAAAAGAGGTGAGGTGGTTAGCCTAAGTGAACTTGCATCAAAAGTGATGTCCTACGGTACGAATGCCGACAGTGACTTATTTTCAACACTAGCATTAATTAGCAACAATAGCATTAATCCGCTGACAGGAGAAAAATTCTCGCGGACGGCTATTCTGATCGGTAGCTTTCCGTGGTTTCTCACATCAACATTAGATGCTGGGGCATTAGCTTAACAATGTGTATGCAATATTTTCATCATATTGGACGTCTCCCGTTTACACAAACACAAGTACGAGCACTACACCACCAAACTTGTGGAAAGACAAAACGAGAGCTTAGAGCCTGTCGCTAGAGCTTAGAGCCGATAGCCAAGATACTTGGAGAGGGAAAACCCGCAAACCATCGTGTAGTTTGGCGCCGGATCTCACTTTCCAGCTGAGGAGGAATATATCTACGGGACTAAGGAATGGCCCTAACAAACGGGCCACGGACCGCATGCGATCTTTCCTTCCTCTACCTTTTCCTATCCTCGCCCCTTACAATAATACTACATACTTATACTAGCATGCACTACACTACCACCCATTCCGGGAGATCGGTTGGGAGTTTAGAGCTTATGCTGGCTGGGCGGCTCCCCGCTGGTGGAAGATATCTGGTTGGGAAAACCCCCGCTAGCCGATGGCAAATCACCGCCGGATCTCGCCATCCAGCGGGGCAATATCCCCGCCACCTCCCAATGGAAAAGCATGCACTACACATACGGGACCCGTGACCTCAGTAGTTGTCGCGCCCAGAATCAATAGCAACCAACCAACGAGTGACGCACCTGTAAACTCAAAATAATCATCAATTGTCCTGCCCGCTCCACCGTGCGCCGTGTATCCAACTCTCTGTGGTATTCCCGCCCCGCCCCGCCCCGCCCCGCCCCGTCACCGCTCGCTCGCTCACCCCCAGCGCTCTCTCGCCCCGCCCACTGCCCACCCCTTCCAACACACCCCCACTTACTCAGCCAGCGTTCGATCCGCCGCTCCGCCGGCAAGTATTAATAATACGAAACAAATGGCCAACAGGTATTAATCACTCGGCGGACGGCGCCGTCCGTTCATTAACAGATTGGCAGCGGCTTCCGCGGAAATCGCCGCCAAAACGCACGCCCTGCGCATCTGCACACAGGCGCCGAGGAGGCGGCGCACCCCCGCCACGACAAACACGTCCCCGCTCGTCCCCGCTCGTCTCCGCTCGTTCCCCTCTAGCCTCCGCTCGGCCTCGTGTGCCGCCGACAAACAGAGCGCAGCGCCAAGTGGGGCGCAACTTTGGCTGGACGCGCGGCTCCACCCGACATTCTTCGAGGCGAAAGTACGCTACGAAACTTCTGAAGGGGAGAAGACAACTCCACACCCGGTGAAAGTGAATGCTGTGGTGTAATTCAACACCCGGTGAAAGTTAATGCAAGTGAATGGAACTTCATTATCTGTGTATGTCTTCTAGAGTTGCGTGGGTAATATAGTTATTGAAATTATCGTTCTTCATGTTGGCGAAGTAGGAAATATACTCCTTCAGGAAGGACATGATGAGGGACAAGACCTGAAATCTATAGCTGATTTGCCCTTGAATGTTGATTGTATTACATAGGAGCGATTATTTTGATAACAATTCTTGCTAAAAACGCTTAATTCTTTCTGAATTCAGAATTCAACTTGTAAATGGCTTAGGGTAGAGATTTCAAAACATAGAAAACATGCACAAAAACACTTCTCGTAGTACTTTACACACAGTTTCTAAGTGTTTGACGTAAAAGTAAGTAAATAAAAATAACTATATGGGGTATTTTCATTTTCGTTGAGTATTATATACAAATCTATATTACATTTTACTTACTCGCCATACTACTCAACAAGAGAAATTATTATAATCGTGCGCAGGAATTCGGCGATTTTTCGTCAGCAAAACTCTTATTACCCGGTCCTGGTAAGAAAAAGTGTGTAAAGCTTGTTCTTGTATGCAGTAAATTACTTTCTCTAACACGTTGTGTAGTCAAAATCCCCAATTTGTGGATCTTTGATACTGAAAAATCTATTCACGACAAAACGTCTATCTGTCCATCCATCCTCACGTGTGTGGCCAACCCTAGCGCCTAAAGCATTCGGCCAATTATCTCCGAAACTGATATTCAACCATCGATATCGATATAAACGAGCTCGAATCCCTGCCAGTTTGAAATGAATATTTATTTTCGAGGGTATTTACCCGGAAACCCATGGAGTTCCTTACAAGAAACATTTTCAATTTTTTTTCAAAAATGACGCCAAATGTTGATTAACCTTTTTCCTCGGATAGACAAATAGAAGAATGATGCACGTTTCAATTTCATTCAAATCCTCGATATTTAAAAAAATGGATAATTTAAATATTTTAATTACAATTAATTAATTTTTACAATGAATTCATCTTCATTCAATTTGTTTTGAAGCGCGTTTTTATAGTATATTTTATACTCATCAATTGCCTTACTCGTGCAGGAAAACCGAATTGAAAACAGCTTTTTGCAGTTCTTAATGGCATTAGCTCTGCAAAATTGCTTATGAAATTCAGTGAAACCCTCATTGGACATTCCGTTTACGACAAATTTAAAGCGTATGCGCATCCGTATCTGTCAGAATGTGATGTTGGTAAGTTATACCGCTATCATATAAAATTTGAAATATGCAATATATTAAAATGTCACTCTTTTCAGGTGATTGCGAAAATGTAGTCCAAGTTCATTGCAGACATATCTACCGCATAACATATGTCAATAAAGAGATATATGACTACAAAAGAGAGTGTATTGGATTTACTATAATAAAAACAAGCAAAAAACACCTTTTTTAAAAAATAGTAATGTCTCACTAAATCTCATTAAAGCACAAAACTTTCACTTTTATTATATCTATTGATTTACACATTTCTAATTCTACATCTTCAAATATCCAAGACAAACATTTACAAGAAACTTCTCGGAGGTTCAGTCGTTGGGAACGACGGTGATCCGAGCGGGTGCTCCTGTGCCTTGGTTGATCTTCATAGGCATTGAGTACACCTTGAATCCTTTTGCTACAACAGAATTCAACAGCGTACGAATGAATGGTAAAATTATGTTTTAAGATGTCCATTGTTATCGACAAATTGAAACTGGAACATTTATTTTATCAAGAATTCTTCATCAAGGTATTCCAGTTGTGGTTTACGTGGAATTTAAGAAAATGACCATATTAATACCTAAAAATGCTGTTTCTAGTATGAAAAGAACAGTACGATTAAAATATCGATCACGAATAAATGATGCTATGAGAGGCGAAGTGGTCCAACCCACATTGAAGGAAATGGAAGAAAAATGGGTTTCAATATTTCATGATACTTGTGTTACGTAGAATTATTTTATTTGAGGATATTGCTATCTCAACTCACTGTGACATGCTAGAAGGTGATTGCATGTATATTAAAGTGTCAACACGTAACATATAATAACTAAAATGTACTTTTCAATGTGGCTTAGTCCATTCTTCCGTTCATAGCCTCAAAAGTGCTATCGTTACTTATTTCGGCATCTAAGGTAATGTAAATATTTTAATTTTGCTTCTCAAAAATTGGAAACCTTATGTAGGCAATTACACGTAATGTTGGAGATCTCCAAAGATAATACTCTATTGAATTTATCTTTATGTAACATTTTAATTTGAAAGTTGAGAAGAAGGTATGACAATAATGCGTATACAAACTGTAGAGATCTCTACCTGGCAAACATGGCTGATCCAGATTAACTTGCTCCAAGTTGTAGATGTTCTTGGCAGCGAGAATCACGTGAGCTTGTGAACTTGCAGGCTCATCCACTGAACCTGTGTCCACTCCCACACCAACGATTTTATTGTTGCCGGCCAATTTTCGAGCCGTTTCCGGTGTCATTGCTAGATAAAAACAAATAATGTCTTATCCATCGTACACTGGATTCTTAATATTAAAGTATTATTATCAAAATGCACTGTCACGCATTTTTAATAAACTGAATGTTGTTAACTATTTTTTGTTCATTTATAGATTGTTATCGACAGCGTAATTTTCAAATTAATATTTTAATTTCCAGCTCCTTCCATTTTCATTTCCTGATGACAGCATGAATTTTCAAATAATATATGATATTTTAATATGAAACAATAAATACTGTGGACATAAATGTCAATACACGAATCTCCACTGACATTCACAGGCAAATGAAAATACTATCCACAAATACATTGTATTTAAAAGTGTTCAACAACTGACTTTCATAATTTGTTGATACATGGTTCGATGTAGAATGTAAATTCCTGTGTCGAAAAGAAATATCGCGTGTCTACCCGTCCTTCGATAAAGTTTCTAAGTGAGAACATCCTCTCTCTTTGCTTTCTCGCATGATTACATTTTGACGTACTAACGAGTAAGTATTTGAATGCCGCGACAAAAATCGGCGGCTTTCTAAAGAAAATCTTGTATTTATGAGCCCTGGTGTGGAAAAAGTGGATCAATCTTGTTATGATATGTAGCGCTTCCTCTAGCATGTTGGATAGTCAGAATCCTGTTTTGTGGGTTCTTGATAAAGAAATATCGATTGACGGCCAGACGTCGCACCGTCAGACTGTTCGTACGTACTGTTCAGATGATTGAGTGATATATTCTCTGATCGATCTGGACGAACTCATTTTTCTTCAAAAAGGAAGTAGTTTTCGCGTCAATTTGGACGATTTTAGTGCAGTTTATTAAATATATTTGTGATAAATAGCACCATTTTTTTTAATATTTCGTCAGAGCAAACGATGCTTAAAAATGACACACGTTCCATTCTTGACAAATTATGTATTTGCAAAAACTGCAATGAATTAATATTGCAATGGCACAATATTGATGATAGAGATACTTTTACATAATGATACATGTTCTTTAAAAGTAGACCCTGAACCGAAGTAAATGAAAACCTTTGCATTTTTGAAAATTGGAAGTAAAAAGGTTCAACTTTTTTAAAGATCGAGAAGGATGAGTATAGCTTTGTGGCTGGTGTTATAGAGATTACGTACTGGCATGTTCACTGTAAGGACCGAGGTCGAATTCCAGCGCGGAGTGAAAATGTTTGCTAGTTGGCAGGCTCAAGTAGTATTATAATAAGTAGCATTAAAAAATAATGTGTGACAGTATGTGCTGCTGATGTACCTTAAGTTTTCACTGAATCCACAAAAGAGATATCTCTGTGCTACCTAAACAAATTTTGTGTGTCTCATTGATAGTCAACGATTTTCTTGCCTTGTTCTTTGTCTACTAGTGAATACAGGCATAAGGACAGAAATAAATAATTGGGTCTTGGTTACCGTGAGTATACTTTCCGTAAATGTACCACATTATTTAGATACAACTGAAATGTTTCGACATGCTATTTGTCTTATCCTAGCACGCGACCACAGAATGCCAACACCCGTTAGTTACGCGGAACTCGAACCGACAAATCGAGCACGGGAAAGTAGCTGTCCCCACCTCGGAGTTATTTATGTTGTCTCCACCCTCTTGAATAAGTAATACTTTTCAAACACTTATCCTGGCTTAGATGACTCGGGGCAGAGTGCTCAGGGCATCATCAGATGACACTACAGTGCATCTGATTGGGAGGTCCTAGTGTTGAAGCTGCGAAATACTCCTAAGATAAGTTGGGAGAGCAATTGGTAAAATCTGCAAAGAAATATCGTCTCTTTTATCGGTAGTGTTTCATCAGACAAGAATGTTCTGGAGAAGAAACGACACACAATTGACAAAGATTTTTATTTGGAAAAAGAATCAACGAGTATTGAAGTAGATTATCACGGTTACCTCTGTCCAGACGAAATCACTTTTCTTTACGAATTTCGTCGTTTTACTTCACGTTACGACTGCATACAGTGTCTCTAATGACAATGCGAGCTGTTTACGCGTCGTGGCGTCTACAGTGCAAATCACTGGGTTCTGCGAAATTTTGACAATGCTATATTTTGAGCGGGGCTGCCCAGAAGCTGATGCGATCTTTCGGTGACGCTCCCAACAGGAAACAGTTGACAATCTACGTTAAGGAACTTGTACGAAAGGAATGAGTATTTGGTCAACCGGGAAGAAATTCGCGCGGCTTTTTTTATTAAATAAGGCTATCTTCTACGCGAGATGTTTGAAATGTATGATCCTTTCCTCTGAAACGCCTTCAAAGAACATCAAAAGTGCTTTATTCGAAACGAGGCGCCAAATTTGAAACAATTTGGCGGTCAATATACCTACACCTATGGTTCCATTCCCTTCAATGGTAGTATTTTTGACATTAGCTACATATAGTTCGCATTCTGATGCAGTCTGGAGGATAATCCTAGTTGCGGCTGCTCTGTTCGGTACTTTTCAGTGGTTTCTTCTATCAACACAGGCGATTACCAGAGCAGTAGGGTAACAAAACAGGTCGCGGCCCGCGCGCAATTACACACACACACTCTCATGCATTACACTACCCCTCATGTCGAGAGACCAGTCGGGAGCTTAGTTTGTCCCGGCTGGTGCGATGTCCCGCTGCTGGGAGGTACCTAGTTGGGGAAAAGCCCGCTAGCCGACGCGTAAGTCGACGCCAGATCTCACCATTCTGCGGGGGAAGATCTCCGCTACCTAACGCGATAAAACATGCACTACATTTACGGGACCAATGACCTTATCCGTTGACACGCCCGGAAACACGAAATAATCAGTCAATCAATTCGAATACTTACGCAAGACTCGCGTCCATACTTTTCCTTACCGCCTTTCATTATCTCACCTGGGTATTGAAAGTCCGAAGGGTCTGCGGAGGCGGTGCCGAGGTAGAGCGTGCGGTTGGCGAAGCGCTGCGCCCAGCCGAAGCTGACGAGGAGGACGGCGTTGTCGGGGAAGGGCCCGTGGCGCTCCACCCACGCGTCGATGTGCGACGGCTGCAGGCGGAAGGACGCGTTGCCCGCCGCCTGCTCCGTCACGTTCAGGAACACGCCTGCGCACGACGCGCGCGCCCTTCGCACCAAGGCGCCCCATGCCGGGAAGAAGTGTCACGCGTGTTTAACTAGTGAGGATAAAACACTCCACACTTTCTCGCATTATTTTAAACTTGGAAATTTCGAAAATTCACTGAGTTCAATGGAACTTTTATAAACGTACGTCCAACTATCCGACAAAAAATTAAAGAAAAAAATTTGAAACCATTTTTGACAAATTATAATTTTTAAAATTGCTTTTATTGTACGCGAAATAACGTGAAAACTACTCACATTTTTTTAAACATGTTCTTTTAAAACATCTATTTTTGAAGAACTGATTTTTTGCGAAACAAATCTCCATCTTTAATATTGTAGTTGTAGAAAGACTCTACCAAAGATGAATTCGATAAAAAATGCTTTCTACGACTTAGCCGCTAGCGTTCACATACTCGAATGGACGGAAGTAGGGACAGACGTTTGCTGTAAACCAAATTTTCAGTATTATGGACTCACAAATAGATTCTGAAAACAAAATGTGTTACGGGAAGTCATTTCCTACATATACGGCCAAGAATTGTTCACTTTTTCGGTATCAGATACCTACAATCCGAATTTTTCTGCTAAAAAGTTGTTGTTTCTCGCTGCAGCATTACAATACACAACGCCCGTTGCTATCTTTTGTTCATAATTCAACAAATGTAGTTAAAGGAGTGAAGGTATTGGTTCTAGTACTCAGGTATACATGCGCGTGTAATATTTAAGGTTAGTCTCATAATTTTTAAGATCGTATAATTACTAGAACCCTCACTGGTGACAATCTCTGAATTCACTACCTGTGTTGAAAGTAGGTTTCTACCTTACCATTTGCAATCAGCCTATCCAAAGGTATCTTGTCCACCGTCCAACCAAATTCATTGAAGTGAAAAGGTGCATCCAGGTGTGTCCCTGTGTGCTCGCCCACACAGAAGTCGCTGATGTGATAGCTGTAAAGAAATCTTCATTAGACACCTTTGCAGATAACAGAAATATCTCTCTAGAAATCTGTATACACAACTACTGGTGTTACAGAATGGCACAGACTTTCTTGTAGGAGTTTTCTAATTTCTTTGGTCTGGACTAGCTTTTGTGACTTGTCACATACTATTACTAGCTGCCATTTTTGCCGTCGCCACTCAAAGAACATTTTTTGACATTTTCTCAATTTTTTGGTTTTCTAGTAGTAGAACCGAAACTTCTCTTACGGCGGTAATCTTGTGAAAAAACAACAACATTTAAATGATCTATCACAGTAAGCTTAACAATCCTGTACGATAAGATTACACTTACGAATAAGAAAAACAATTCATTGTCGAAATTCCGACTCACTTTCATTAATGGCACTATATAATACTAAATAATTCGTTGCTGTTAGAAACAGTAGGCGATAACCTTCTTTTAATACATTTGGAATTCACACATACGAACGATTCATCTCTTAAATCACTGTCTGAAAAGGTATCGTTTCTTCATATCTGTCATTAACTATCATTTCTAGAAAGCTGTAATGACCGACTTGTAAAAGGTTTTGAAAACGGAATACTCAAAAACTTGATATGAAACATCATTAAAAAGATAAGAGAGAACTTCGACTTATTTCCATACCTTATACCCAAATGTAAGCTTTCGACGAGGGTCCTCGGTGTTAAGGGATCGGTCGGGGAAATCCTTTGGTTGTAAAGGGAGCGTCCCAGATCAAGGGGGACGGGCAGGCGACAATCTTCCGCGTTTGCAACCACAATGAGCATCGCCCAGGGAACCCAAAACGACGCCATCTTCAAATATGACTACGAACCCCAACGGCTGCATTGACACTTCTTACTGATGCAGGAGGCATTGACTTTTACCCGTGTTCCGAGAGCAGTGCCAATACCTACTAGTAATAGTAGGTATTGGCAATGTTGTGGCAAAGACGACGTAATTGATCTTCAGCTTTTCCTGTTGTGTTTCAGAAATCAACTTTAATAGTAGGGTTACAGAATGGAACTGACTTTTTCGTACTAGTTTATTTATTTTTCCTTTAGACTAGCTTTTTAGTTTGTTACTCCCTCTTCCAAGCTCCTACCTATTGGTACCTAAAATATATTTTTCTCGTTTACAGTTTTCTGGTTTTCAGTAGAATTCAAATTTGACTTTAAGAATATTATTATAGAGAAGTAAAACATGGCACATCGGAAAATAATATTGATAAAATATTCTTTGAGCTTTTCTGAAAATGCTAAATTTTGAGCTCATTTTTACAGAACACTTTTGAGTGTTTGAGAAACTTAATAAGAAATAATTTGACTTTTAAATGCTATAATGTTTAAAGTAGAGATGCTTCAAAATGGCATAGACTTTCTCTTACAATGTTTCCTGATGTCTTGAATCGGGGATAGCTTTGTGCTCTAATCCCTGTTAAGGCTTCGAATGTACCAAAATTGTGGGAGAGCTGTCAAACGTACAAATTTTGCCAAAATTAATATTCCCTAACATTTCTTTACTGGTTCGAGGTCCTACCTGTTTGAATTGAATTCTTTTTAATATTAGAGGTAGCTCTGAAGCTCCTGGGACAGTTTCAAAATTTTCTCAAAAGTGGCTTCATTTTTTTCATTAAATATCTGATATCAATAGAATAAATACACTTATAGAAATGTCACAGGTCTGATTTTTTCGTGAAAAAAATTTCGGCGTCTTCCTACAACAACAATAATGAAAATGGATATGTTTTCGTCATATAATTTTTATTTTTCACCCCTCTTCTATATTCCTGAAGTTTTATTTCAATTTAACTGTGAGGAAATAAAAATTGAGAAAAAGTAAAAAAAAATTAAAACGTATTTTGGGCACCAATGTGTAGCAGCTGGAAAGAAAGTGGGGAAAAATAGAAAGTTGGCCCAGACTAAGTAGATTAAGAAACTAAATATTACGAGAAAGCCTTTGCCATTCTGTATCATCACTAGAAGTTTAGTGAATACATGATACTTTTCTGTTGTAGCTTTTCTACAACTCTTCCTGTTGTGTGATGTAATTGCAAAGGTTATGTTAGTATTTTAGATTACAAGTAGTAAAAACGTTATTAAAAACAAATGAATTGAATACAACAATTAATATTAAATCAAGCAGAACCATTTGATAATTTAATGTTCCTTGGCACTATAATTTCCAAAGTATCCAATTTTGGAATCTAGTCGGTGTATTGATAATAAGAATGAAGGAGTGTGATTTCATATCTATTTATTGCTTTTTAAGAAAATCCTAAACTTCAATGACCTACGTCAACAGCAATTTATTTGGTGTGGAAAGAGTAGTAAACAAAGAGCATTCGAAGCACCTCAGGCCTTCTGCTTAATTCATCACCTCAATATTTTATAAATTCACATATTTCTGTCAACAAACGCAATTGTTATTTGCGCTTTGTTCTGTGATTTCATTTCCCCAAATATCAAATAGAATTTCATCTACGCTTTACACATTTGCAATGTGTTGGTGGCTTTTCGTTGGCATTTTTAATAAACCTCGTGGCGAGTTGCGCAACGCACAAGCCGAAATCACGTTCTCGAAAACACGCTCTCATCCCCATGGGGCCTGCCAACTACAATTTTTCGGTTATAAAATTTTGCGCTGACCTGCGCCGGGGAACCTTTCCGGCCGATCTGTTCTGCGCCGCCAGCGCGCTCACTCGGTCGATCTGCTCCCCCACCCTCCTGCCACCCCGCCCCCTCTAGCGCCCTCAACCACCACTGCCGTTCCCCCGGCTAGCCTTTTCCCTCCGCATCTTCCCGCTTTTCTCTACGTCCGTCCCGTTCTCGCCAATCCCTGGTACCGCTCCCCCGCCACCCCTTCCCCGTACCAGGAGAGGTGGCTCGGGGCATTAATGGACTTACTGCAGTGACTCTGACCGAGAGGCACTAGGGTTCCACTCCCAAAAGAGACAGGATTTTCCACAATAGATTAATAGCTAGTTCGAATTCAGTCTCAGGCTGGAGGGGAATTCTAACGGCCGGCTGCGGTAGTTTTCCGTGGTTTCTCCGAGCATCACCAAGCGAATGCCACAGCAGAACCCTTACAAACGGGCCATGGACCGCCTGCGATCTTTCCTTCCCTTTCCTTGTTCTATCCTCACACTTGCATGCACTACACTGCCACACATGCGAAGTCAGGAGAACAGTCAGGAGCTTAGAGCTTGTCCCGGCTGGAGTGGTGCTCCGGTGGTGGGAGATACCTGGTTGGGAAATATCCCGCTACCCGACAGGTCGGCGTTGGATCTTACCATCCAAGCGGAGGAAATCATCACTACCTCCCGAGAAAAACATGCACTACACTTTAGGTACCAATCTTATCAGTTGACGTAGCCGGAATCACCAATCAATCAATTCTCCTGCCACACACTTCCCCTTTCCAGAGCTTCCGTCCCATTGACTACTACTATTCCCTGCTATCGCTCACCCGCCGCCCCTTCCCGCTCCCTTCCCCGCTCCCTTCCACGCTTCCTCCTTTCCCCGCTCCCTTCCCCGCTCCCTTCCACGCTTCCTCCTTTCCCCGCTCCTTTGCCCGCTCCCTTCCACGCTTCCTCCTTTCCCCGCTCCCTTTTCCGTTTTCCCTAGTCCCTTCTCTGTTTTCAACCCCTACCCCACCACCCCACTTCCGTTCTTCCTTTTCCGCTCTCCATCACTGCGGCCCCTTCCCCGCCCTCCCACAAAACCCCGTCCCCTTTCACGCTATCCCGTCTCTGCCTTCTATTCCCAACTCCAAATTTTCCTTTAGTTCTCGCTATTCCGCGCTTCAACTTCCCTATTATGTATTCAGCTGCTCTCGCAATCTCTCTCTCTCTCTCTCGCTCTCTCTCGCTCTCTTTCGCCCTCTCTCTCTCGCTCTCCCTCGCTCTCCCTCGCTCTCCCTCGCTCTCTCTCACTCTCTCTCACTCTCACTCTCTCACTCTCACTCACACTCTTTGATTTCTTCCCTACCATCGCGCGCCAGTTCATTGTAGTCATCCCTTTATGAAGGGAGGTGGGAAAGGTAAGAGTTGTGTGTGTGTGTGTGTGTGTGTGTGTGTGTGTGTGTGTGTTGCGCTTGGAGGTCATGTTGACACGTTCAGCTTCTCGTCAGTGAAATCGCTCTAGGCATTTAGCTAACGGTTGTTTTTATGTCCCGATTTGCTATAATGATTGTTTCACGCTCCCGAACTTTCACCGTGAACAATCTTTCCAATCTTCTACCAGTAAGTTGTAGGCACTGCCTTTCCCGCTTTCCAGATATTGCTACCTTCCCACGTTCCTGTTTCTCAGAATGGATTTGTTTCTGTTTTCTCTGAACCAGAATCCTAATATCTTCCTTCACACGACATTCGTTTAAATATCTCTTTCTTTGAAATATTACCTTATTAATGTTTTCTTCGATCTTTGAATTTGATGTTATGATCGTTTCAATTTGCATGATCGGATCTACGCGCAACCTACCCGCGTAACTGAAACTTGCTTTTCTCATTATTTTGAATTCCCCGCCGTTTCATTTCATTCCACGCACATTTACCACACGCTATTGGTGAATGAACCACTCAATATCGCACATTATTTGGCAAAAGTTGTTTAACTTTCATCTTTGTCACTAAAATAAAAAAGGTTCGAATCTGGATAAATGAATGTACTTGTGAGTTGAATACTTTTTGAACCGAGTTAGTGAGGAATTGGATTTATGAAACACCACACTAAGTATTTAAAATATTATTATTATTATTATTATTATTATTATTATTATTATTATTATTATTATTACGTTTTTTTGAGAAAAATGACATCCGTTTGCGTTGACTTCTTTTCTCCCATTATTATTTCTTTAATTTTGAGTGCAGTTTTTCCCTTTGTATCTAATGTCTAGATTTTCTTTTGTTTACCACATTTTGTCTGACATTCTTTGTCTCTTCCTCTGCTTGTCATCGTTCCTTTCCAACATTTTCCCCCCGTTTCCGTGTCTCCTCTGAATCTATGTATGAACATCCTCTGAATCGCCCGATGCGACGAACTGTCAGCACTCCCATTTCCTCATTACACAATTCCCCTGCCACTTCTCTCTTTCCCTCTCCCTCTCCTCATCTCCTGCCAACTTCCTTCCCCGTCCACCTCCTCCTCCTCCTCCTCCTCCTCCTCGCCCTTCCTTCTCATTCCCCCGGCCGCCCCGTCTCCCTGCGGATCCACGGGCCCCGGCGGCGCCGCGCGGCGCGGCCGCCAATTATCGTGATGGGTCCTTGTTTGCCGGCGCACGGGCGCGCGGAGCCCGCAGCGGCTGATGTTACAGGCGCCCGACACGGCCGCCTGGCCGCCCGGCCGCCTCGGCTCCCCCCACCCGCGCCGCGGAGCTACGCGCTGCATTACGACAGCCGGCCCCGACTGCCGCTAATGCACCGCATGCGATGGATGTCAGCCAGCGAACGACTTCCGAAAAACGTTCGTCCTATTCACTGACATGCCTCAGTGTCGATTGGAAACTGATGTTGCCCATTTATCTGATACCTACCCTTATGCTTGATGACAGTGAGGTCGCATAGTGAGGGCTCACAGATGCTGTTTATTTCTATTATTATTTTACATGAATGTCTTAGTTCAGTCAGAAATGTTACATTGCGCATACATACACATTACACATACCTATCAGTACCTGTGAATATGGTACATATGATAGGTATGCCGATGTGCATGGCCGAGTTGGCTAGAGCATGTGCAGTATCAGGGCCTCGGTCTGAACGGTAGCGAGTTCGAGTCGTTCAATGTTTGTCCCGCCTAGATGGGCATAGTTGTTTGTCCCTTGTCTTCCATGTTGTCTTCCATGTTGTCTTGCATGTTGTCTTCCATGTTGTCTTCCATGTTGTCGTGGAAGGGCTTGTGAGTCTGCTGACCACAGGTCGAAGAGTCCGGAAGTATTTCTACAGTAAATTCGAAATTTAAGGCTCGCTTTCACAGAAAAGTTTTGAGTTTTCGGAAAATATTATTAGAAGTCATTTAATCCACATTAACTGACAAATACAATAATGTTTACAAATTGGTGAAAATGTACTTATTTCGGGCGTTAGAGATCTTCCAAAAAAAATTACATTTTTAATTTTAGAAAACAAATCCCAAAAAACTTAACGTCACATTATACAGTGCAACTAGCACTTACCCTTCGAAAAGTTTAAAGACAAAATTAGGAGCCGTTGATGAGAAAATGTTGTTTGAGCGTTTCTGAAAATGCGAAATACAGTGTTCACAGAAAATGGTAGTTTTCGAAAAACTTTATATGACATTATTTAAAGCACATACAGTAATCATAAATGTAATAAAGTTAACAAATCGCCACTAATATAAATATTAACGACGTGAGAGACACGTCACAAAATTACATATTTATAATTTTTGAAAACATTATAGAATAGAGCAATATTGCATTTATGTCATCTCCTAGAGTACACTTAGGAATATCCCTACCAAAAGTTTAAAGAAAAAATTGAAACCGTTTTTGAGAAAATCTGGTTTTGGTAATTATTTTAAAATTGCAAATATAAATTCCGTGATGGTAGCAGAAGTTTGTAGTTGACATTTTGTTTTGTAGTAGACATTTTGCAGTGACACTCACTTACTCAATTTGCAACAAATCGTCTCATTCGACCTTATTCCTCTAGTTTCTCCCCTTACGGTCAGCTTCGAAGTGCAATCGGGCTATTTAGATCTTCCTAGAGATCGTGAATAGGCAGGCCAGGATACGAAAGTTGATTCCAATTGGTGCCGGCAGAATTACTCGCAGTGGTAGTGGTTGCAGTGCCGTGTTAACGCTCGGGCCCCAAGAGCTTAGGCCAGTGTTATGGAGATAGTTCTTAATAAATATATTTAATTCTAACTTAACGTAAAGAAACGTATGAAAAAGTGATGTATGAATAAACTTTAAGTAAAAATTGGCGAAACGAAGCGAGGTCTCGCGCATCATTGAATAATATTTAAAATACGGAATGTTGCTGGTTCATATGAAAATGTCATTCAGTCTTGAGAAGTTTAATTCATTTGAAAAAAATGTCTTCAAATATTTTAATTAAATTTCAGTATTTAATTATTTTATATAATTTAAATTCATCATATGCATGAAGATTTCAACATTGGAGAATGTTAAATTCAAACACAATGAAATACCTTCAAACTTTAAAATAACAATTACAAAATACAATGTAAATTGTTAGTATTTTTTATATTTCAGAATCGAATTTGGGGGAGGGGAGATCGGTGAAAGTAAGAATAGGGGTCTTCCAAATTAATCTTGGCCCAAGAGTCCCCAATGTTGTTAAAATGGCCATGAATGGTTGCATTCAAGAGGAAATAAAATAATAAACAGGTTCTGATTTTTGCTAACCATTACATGTGTAGGGCACAGGTAAATAGTGAATATTTCTTAAATAATATCATTCATTCTTCTAAATCAAAACATTATTATTCTTATAAGTTGAGCGCTTAAGTGACCCGAAAAGCCCTGTACCTACAATATTAAATTCAAGAAACATTATGTTCCAAACTATAAACACTAGAAAATTGTTTTTTTTACTTTAGTTTCTTGACTATAATTTTAATGTTTTATTACAGGAATTTTAATTTTTGTTGTAGATATGAATTTTTAAAAGGTTAGAATATTTACACTCACATTTATTATTGTTATTATTATTATGTAAATAATTTCTTTGAATAATTAGATATAATAAAAAGACTATGATAAAAGTTGTAGTTTGAGTTGGTGAAATATGCCTAAAAGTTTGAAGTCAGTAGCTGTAATAGTTTAGGAAACAACGTTCATTAAATAACAAAACTCAAACAGGAATCAGGCTTCAAAGTTCGCCATGTATTTCTTGTACATTCCAGTTCCATATGGTGAATTTTCAGAATCATTCGACATTTACTCTTCTAGAGTCCTTTTTACAGATGTCGTAGTGCGTCTGGCTTGCTTCTCTGTTTCACTCTCCTAGTTTTGTCCCCTACTTTTGTTATTTCTCTCATTGTGAAGTTAAAGAAACGGAGATAATACCACATAGGCTACCATGTATAGCAAGGACACGCGCAGCATATTATTTAATTAAAAAAATATTTAGAAACAACAGACATAAAATTAATATATCATTAAAAAGGGAAAATATTGAAGATTAATTGTTCACAAGAAGGTGAAAATCGATATTTGAAAAATATTTAGCCTTCCGGGTCCCCTTAAAGACATGTATCTAGGATTTTATGTACAAAGTGTAAGTGCTTGTCTACGCGTAAATAAGGAATACTTATTAGCTTTACTCGCTAAACTCTATTTAACACTCCCAAATCATACTCCAGATCATTATTCTTCTACGCTACGACTTATTTAGATGAGATTTCAACAGGTTTTTTTCCAACATTAATGACTATTTCAAAATATGAATAAATAGCAGTGTTTTTTAATAAGTATAGGATATAATCAGTGTGTTTGAGATTTTAATTATTAAATTTCTCACTGATCCCTAATTGACAAAGACTAAAAGTCACTACACTACTGTTATCATTTATTAGCGTACTTCTACTTTATCACTGATGCAATGGTCACAATTCTATTTTCTCTAACACTACGGTCTTCATCGGTAGGAGGACGTTAATGTTTCACGAACCAGCAGTGACGGTAAGGGGGTTATTCGGAAAGAGAGAAAAAGTTAAATTGGCCTCACAAACGCGATTTACTGTTTGCAAAAAACCTGAAACGCGTGTCAAACTTGACGACGAATTTGGATGATGAATTAATAACACAAAACTCCTCAAAGTGATTTTTTCTTGGCAATTCGATTCTTTTTTGTAACGAAGTTTGGGTTATATTCACACTTTATGAACTTATTCATCAAAATGTTTTGAATTTCTGTTCCCTCAAAAACTTACCTTGTTTTTCACTTAAAGTTTTAAAGTAATTGCAGGTCTTCATTATACAGGTTCTTTACAATAAAATTTGAATTGAAATTTAGAGATTCCAAACTAATTCAAAAGCATTGAAAAACAGACATTCAAATCGATGAATACAAATATGTTCTACCAAAAAGTAACAAATTCGAACACATAAATAATTTACTTGAAATTTTTCTAAGGGATTTTAAGACTCACAATAATAAATCAAGAGCGCCGGTCCGGGTGGCCGAGATCGCTAAGGCAGTAGTGCCGTAGCGATCTCGGACCGAAGGGTCGCGGGTTCGAGTCCCGCCTCGGGCATGGTTGTATTGTGTTCGTCCTTTCACCTCTTATCATCATCATATATCATATCATCCCCACGTGGGTTGGCGTCAGGAAGGGCATCCGGCCGTAAAACTTTCGCCAAAACCAGAAAAACAGCGACCCCTTAAAGGGAAAAAGCTGAAGAAGAAAAAAAAAAAAAAATAATAAATCAAGAGCCCTTTCACATTCACGAGGCTGAAATTCTTAAACTAAAAAATTTTAATTAATAAATAAATAGTTAATCTAATTAGGAACAGAGAATGCTTTTTCAGCACTTTCTTCGAAATTATAGATGCCAACCTGCAAAACACTAGAAAATACCTATCATGATGTTTACTACGAAAAACACTATCCTCCATTGCTTAATTGTTGCAATTTCCGAATTCGTTTTCCAATTTCTTCCTTCAAAAACATAAATAATAGGTCTTATTTTACACAATTCAGTGATGTGCATACAATTAAATTGATGTAATATATAAGACATAACTATCTTCATTGGAGTAGATATAACTAAAATATGAACTTCTACATATTAAAGACCAACTTAAAATGTATAGCATGCATGACCAATGGGAACAAATTAACCGCGTATTTTATTTCAATGTATAACTCTCAATGTGACAGTAGAGAAAATAAATTATAAAAATATATGTTCTAAACTATTTTAAATTTATTTTCTGTCAATAAACATTCACAAAATGTATTTTGTAAACATATTTCCACTTAGAGTACGTGCTATTATTTTTGGTGTTATTGGCTTAGAAAAAATGAGTCCTTTAATTTAGTGATCTTTTAGTCTTACTGTCTCTTATTAAAATTAGATATACTTTTTATAACTAACCACTCAGAGGAACGTATAAAAAGGACCCTGATTGACTATTACATGAAACTACACGAAATTTTGATTACACGGAACGTATATATTAAGAAAATTAGGTACCACTGGTATTGTACTTCATTTGCCACCATTGATCTTTCTATGGTTAACATCAAAATAATGGAATTGTTTGTTTTTAAGAATTTTTTCTTTCGTAAATATTGTTATCCTTGCAAAGAAAGAGTACATAATATGATATTAAAGTATGGTCGAAGGCACTAATTGTGGAAAAAAATATATACAATCGCAATTACAGTTTACGAAAACATTTTTTGTATTTCTAAGAAAATCCATAAAAATTTAATATATTTGTCCTTCCAACCCCTTCATATGGATTCGAGCAAAAGAAAACTACGACTATAGCAGAAAAACGTCAGGTGTGCCATTAATCGCAAACTATTAGGTACCTATTATAATTATCATTAATAGCATTATTGAGAATTTTCACTGAAAATGCTCAATAATGCAATTATCTTTTTTTGTTTTTGTTTTCCGTTTTCAAAATACATTGCGTTATTGCTTAAAGAAATAAAAATTTATATAATTAGTTTTTAAAATTTATTTATGAACGTTAATATTCAAAAAATATTAGAAATTCGAGTTGGAGCATGCAGTTAATAAGGTAGACGTAGATAAATGTAGGACACTGCAGACCAGTTTAGGTTAGTAGAGAGTCAGAATTCCGGTTGGTTTTCTAATTAATTTACACCTGTGCTAAGTTCATATTAGTAAAAACATTGCTTTTATTTTATTAACTGCTACCTTTATCTAACTACAATTGAAATAAATTTCAAACGAAGGCAAACGATTCGGCCGTGGAAATCTAACGAAAAGCCAGCTTGCAGATCGCCATTTGTTTAAAAGAGAATTCAGCTCGCAGAATACCAAGTATGCAGGCCACGTTACATCATCCTCTCAAAACCAGGCTAGCGGTTTCTCGGAATCGAGGCGCGGTTTTATTACCACTACACTCCGACGTCACACGCCGCCTTCGTATATTAAATTTCGATCCCAAATATCTGCAATATCTTTGTTGTCCGGTCTCATATTTCTCTCCCGAGCTGGACTCCGACTTCCATCTCGCGCGGTCTTTTCCATCTTCTCTCCGCGAAGGGAAATGGAGGCGGGAACCCGCAGCGCGACCGAGAGCCCCAACACGTTCCTCCGAGACAGCGAGGGATGTAACAGGAGCGCTGTGGGGCGGCGCGGGGCGGGGCGGGGCGGTCGGGGCGGGGAGATGCGGAGAAGGGCGGGACGGGGACGGGCGGGGCTGGGCTGGGCCGGGCCGGGCCGGGCGGGGCGGAACGGAGCGGAGCGGGGCGGGGCGGAGCGGAGCGGGGCGGGGCGGGGCGGGGCGGGGCGGGGGGGGCAAGGCGAGGTGGAGAGTGGTATGGTGTCCACGTAGCAACACGGACGCGTATTTTCTTTATGGTGATGCCTTAGACCTTGTCTTATGACCGCATCTGAAATGAAAGAACGTTTTTATGGATTTATTGATTGTTTAGTGATATCGGGCGCATCAACTGCTAAGACAATTAGTCTTGTGAGAGTTGTGCATTTTTTTTATCGTGGGAGACGGCGGAGATTTTCCCCCACTGAATGGCGAGATCCGGCAGCTTAAGGATTTTCCCCAACCAGGTATCTCCCACCAGCAGTGCGCCGCCTCAGCAAAACAAGCTCTAAGTTCCCGACCGGTCTTCGGCATGTGGGTAGTGTAGCGCATGTAAGTCAGGGGTGAGGACAGGAAATGGAAGAGGAAGGCAGGAAGGAAGCGTCGTGCGCAGTCCGTGGCCCGTTTGTTAGAGCGCTGCTTCAGCAATCACCTGATATGGATCGGAAAAACTGCGGAAAACTACCGATCAGAGCTGCCGACTGCTAGAATTCTCCACCAGACAGCGACTGAATTGGAGCTAGCATCTAGTGTCAAAAATCCTGCTACCGTTGGGATTCGGAACTAGGACCTGTCGGTCAGGTGCACAGCAGTGGCATTAGTTGATGTCCTGAGCCACCTTTCCCAATTTATGGAGAAGTGATTATGAAGATGTATGTATGATTATGGAGCAATGGGAAGCAGGAGAACCCAATAAAACCGTTAAAATCCTGAACTGAATGTCATCACACGTGGACGTTAGAATCTGATTCTCTACACTAAGTAATATTTCAAGAAGATATTATGTGTTACGTGTTCGGGCGTGATTTTCTTCCACATCTTTGCGTGCATTGCATGCATCCACTAGTATCTCGCGGAAACCTGCTCACGGAGTAAAATATTGACGTCGCCGCCAAGGAATTTTTATAAAGCACTGAGCGTCAACAACAGCGTCGAGTTACGTGAAAATCTCTTCGGCAACATGTGCGACGCCATCGGCCATCAGATCATCCGGCTGTCAGTGTTGCCAGGTGGTCTTAAGCATTCCTCACTAGATAGCGCTGCGAAAACCAAAACTTAAAAGCACCAAACTAGAAAAACGACTTTAATACTTAAAAATATGTGAGAAGATACGGAAATTAAAGAAATTCAATAATTTTATTAATTGTGTAGGATGATATTTGTATTTTACAGTAAACATCTTCATATTAATATATAAAAATATATTTAACAACTATATAATAATGTACATGTATACACTCATTGTATAAGTTTTGATTTAAAAAGTTTCACAGTTTGTGTACGAGTTACGAAACGTGAGAGGTATCATTGTTTCTCTCTTTGTACTGTATGATAAAGAGATAATGATATCACTTTGTAAAGTTTCCTTCAATCGAAATCATTGTTTCTATTACTTATTTGTGCGTTCCTTTTCATCAAATGTATTGCCGTCTTCTACTAGTCCTTGGTTGTGACAATTAACCGCTCAATTTTAAACTAGGAAATTCATTCAAATATGATCTTACACCCCTAAAAGTGTTTTTTACTACGCATAGTTATATCTAAATAAATATCCCTGCAAGAATCATAGGTAATTTTTTGGGGGCTGTGTGATACACAATATATATTTAAAAAAAATAACATTTAAAAAACTCAACAAAAAATAAATAAATTTGCTCCCTATAACATCTACTAAAGACAAAAAAACTCCTAAATTTAGGGGGAACCCCCCCCCCACCTGGCAACATTGGTGGCTGATGATTTAAACAATCCAGCTAACGACAACTTCATCAGAGAGTATTATAAGGTCTTCATCGGAAGTAACTATTTTTCCGAGAATTTGACTACCGCGACGACCTGGACAGTGTTGCACCCTGTTAGCACGCTGCAAAGTAGTTTGAAATGTTAAACTTTCTTAGATGCATTGTTTTACTCTCTGTAACTAGGTTCCGAATTTTTGAAGAAAAATTATATAAATTTGTATCATTTACAATAAATAATTTTATATAATACCATATATAATAGCACTGTATGTTTGAAATGCATAATCTTAACTCTTAATTTATGCCAAGGAGCGTTTACATGGGGTTGGGCGCCAAGTTTGAATGAATTTCGGCCGGCGTTATGTGGTAATGGATCGATGGATATTTTTGAACCCTGGCTCAAGCGATGGAAGGCGATTAACTCACGCTCCAGTCTGGGATGGACTGACACAGTAATAGAGGAAAATGTTCAGTTGTCATGTTTGTGAGTTTATTTCTCTATTGCATTGCTGAACAAATTGCAAAAAAATTGGATATCTCACCTTTTAAACTGTAAATTAATCTCCACGTGCGTAGATTTTTCTACAGTTCACAATAACACAAGTTACCTTTCACTTGAATCACTAGACAACAGATATTCCTTATTTTGTAGTCCAAAAACTTTGCTAAGATGAGTTGTTACCGTTACAACTAAAATATAAAAGAATGCTTAATAATAAATATGAATTAAAACGTCTCCAATGTTTGTGTCATCGGAATTCGTAATTCGTCTCAAATACCCTAGAGTAAGAATCAGGATTCTAAAAAATGAGATAAACAAATGAAAGAATTGGAATGTAATAGTGAAATTTAGGGATGAATAGGATGCAACTCGTACAACCATAAAATATTTGTTTAATATCGATAATTATCTATGTCATTAACATCAGAATTTAGAAAATTGTGAGAAAATCAAGTGTTATTATGACATTATTTACTTAGTATTATTACTTATGAGTAAAAACATCTCAACCTTTAATACAAGAACGACAGCGTCTAAATGTTTGTGTCTATTGAAAAAATTAAAATGAAAGAATTACTTCAAAAAACGGCATGGCCTCCGCAGCTTGTGTTAATATTGGTTAGCCCTCCGGCACACGCAGTCGATCTCTCAGATGACTGAGATGTTCTTACGTTGATAAGAATAGAAAATTTTGAGAACGCCGCTGTCCTCAGAACCACTCTGTTAGTGTTTTTTATATCTCATAGCTGCCAGTGTCGATAGACTTGATACTGTCATCGCGAGAATAATCGCAATGCGTGCAGCGTGCAGTGCTGCATACCGCAGGCTGGAACGTGTAGTACAATTTACAACTGATACTACGTTTTAATCTATATCTTGTTCTTATTATTGGTAAACATTATATTTCAATAAAATATTAAATTTTCAATGCTTGTAAGTGTGTTTAAAGTTTATTTGTGACTTAAACACCCAAGAGTCTGTTTGTGAAGCAATGTAAGCTAAAGTTCAAATGATGCATCAGAGATCACCGTATGTGGTCGAATAACTTTTACTAGCGCGTACTAACACTTGTACCACTTGTTTCATACTTGTCACATTTTGAAAATAACGCTCGAGGAGAGGCAACAAATTTCAACTTTGCGAAAGTAACTACCGCCCCAAAGCGTACACTGCTCAGAAAATAATTGACACAGATCCATTTTGCTTAAGGCATTAGGTGGGATTTAGCAACCTTTGCTGCGCCTTGATTTTCCATTTGTATTACAGCTTGATTTTCAGTTTCAAATGTATTTGTTATAGAAAGAAACATGCCCATACAAATATCATGTCACCACTGCCACACTGCCGATTTAAACTTTCCTCAATGAGAATGATGCAGCTGCTAACTAGCAGCTGTCATTTCCCGTGAACGCGCACGAAGTGTCGATACTCCGACACATCGATGTCCTTTGCAGCGAGCAGATACCGCCCGCGGTATCGACTCGGCACCCAGCGCGATGCGTGTGTTTCTGGCACATATCGACGAGAGCTTTCGAGGCAGAGTGCACAAATAGTAGGGCTGTCTAGGGGCAGTGGGACCAAAAGGTGAATGTTTCCGCTAGAAAACACTCTGGGCCGAATATCTTCATCGAGATGAAAAATGAAGCAAATTTCATTAGAATATAATGATCATTGGATTATGAAGATCGGGAACAATTTATATTTTCTCTGTTATGAATTTATTCCTCAGCAGAAAAGCATAGGTTTGGTTGCGTAGGCTTCCACGGCCGGAGTTTGTATTAGTACACAGTACGCTCTGAAGAAGGCCACAATACGCTGGCCGAAACGTTAGCCACCATGTCAGTGACGCGGCTCACCCCGGATAGCCTAGACAACAGAAAGTATAGGTTTTTCTCTCGATTGATTAATGTAGTGTATTAACTTTATTAATGTTGTGAATTCTTAATCGAATAATTTCTGCAATTATTTAAGAATTTAATGATCAAGAAACAATAATTATTATTCATTGAGTAATTTGGTAAAAGTACAATTAGTCCAGTATTATTTTTTAAACTTTTCTTCATCATTTGACTATGTGTACTTAGTTACGTAGTTAAAATGTTGAGAAGAGATTCTGCAGCTCAAGAAAACGAGCGCAGATAGGGACTTCCCCCATACGTCGCATACAGCTTTTACTTTTCTTTGACAAAATAAATCAAACAAAACAAAATCACCTAGTTTTAAAGAGTTCGTTCCAGGTAAAAATTCAGAAAGATTTTTCGCAGTGATTCTGTATTCTATGTATTTGGGGTGATGAATTCGAATTTAATGTATGCCACTTCAGGAAAGATCTGCTTCACCGAAAATTTCAAAAAATCCTGAGCATTTCGAATTTTTTTTCTGCTTATATTTCCGAAACTATGCGTTTTATTGAAACAGTCATTATGTAAAACGGTTTAGGCGCTAGAACGCTCTGAAAATCCATGACTTTTGAGCCCTTTGGCCAAGAAGGAAGAAGAGACCCCCCCTTCCTCCTAACTCCCGGCGTCGCTCTATTTCCACTGCACACTCGTACCTCGCTTCGAACTAACCATTGTGAACGAATTAAATCGGCATTGTTAAATAGTTAACTCTCTGATACTCGTAGAATCAGTAGGGACGTGATTACTCTCACAAACTATCTATAAAACCCATCCTTAGATAACCATAACCTGACGAAAACGAAGAAAACCTTTCGACCGTTATGCTGCGACCTTTTTGAGGACTAAATGCTTCGCATGTTTCACGACAGTCGAAACTTTGGTAACTGTGCTTAGGACGCGGCATATTCCACACGGCTTAGAAAATAAAAAATAAAAGTTGCTGGTTCTTACTGACTTATTCTTACTTTTCTGATATATTGCAACTTTTCATGGGTTGTGCATTTGTTGTGTCCGATCACTTTCAAATATCACCCTGTTCGTTTCTGCCTGCCACTCCCATTAGATATTTATCTCGGAAATTAACATGACCTATTTTTTCTGTAGTGTAGTTATAATTATGTAACATAAGAACAAAGGATAACATATGATAAGATAAGGGATAAGACACAAAGATAATATAATTAGGACAACATGAATATTTCTAAAATAAATTAAACTCTCAAATTCTGTATCAGCTTTAAAATTAGAATGTAACTGCAATATTTGTTACTTGCAGTATCATTTTTCCATTTCGTTTCCACTCTAATTTATCAACAAACGTAAGTATTTCAATGCGAGTTTTGAAAATCTGTTCGGTGACAAATATCTACTCTCGAACTTCGTTCTTTTCACGTACCACGAGAAGGCAGAAGTATGGAAACGACGAATGACTTTCGTTAATTTCATTTTGCATCTCGAAGGTGCCTTAGATAACAAATTTTTAACCGCTTCCCACGTTCAATAAATCAACATTCACGGAATAATAATTTGATGTGAATCGTGTAAAATTGAAACAATTGTTTCAATTTTTCACAATTTCACATGAAAAGTTTTTTTATTGAATTATGTTATTATTTAATTTTTTCACATTATTCTAATGGATTAGGAAAATTTGAAGACTCCGTAATACGAATTCAGTTTAGACGCTGAATACTTCCGTAATTTGGCATTCAACTGCACCAATTACAGGTTTGCGCGTACAGATGTTAGGAATAAGTTTAATCATGAACCTGTATTTTGAAAAATGATGACCCGCCGGGTTTCGGCCGTGTCGGTTGTTTACCTGCCGGACTGTGGTGAGCATTGAGAAGTTGGAGATCTAAAAAAATAATATAAAACCTCTTTCAGTCCCCCATATAGATGGTGATAGGAAAGCAGAGGGAAAAAGGATGTGACGAGGACAGATGGTGTTTACTAAGGGTGTTTGTTTTTTGGTGGGATACTTTTTGAGGTGAAATATATAGGGGCTGTTTATTAATGCAAGGTGGGCTAATTTTCTTATTTGTTGTTCATTTTTTAATTTTATTTTCATTGAAGGAGTTTTTGTTGTTTTGTCTTAGTCTGGTCAGTATTTCAAGTCAGTTTTTGACAGTTTGTTTCAGCCTGGTAAGTATTACAAGTTAATTTTAAGTAAGTTTGGAGTAAGTATTTGGAAGTGGTTGTAAGTTAGTGGGTGGACGATTTTATTAAGTTCGAGGTGGTGGGAGCTGCATTATGTCGAGTGGGTGGTGTCGTTTTTTATGGATGGATGGGTATTGAAGATATGGGTGTGAGGAACAAGGAAAGGGATACACTTTGGATTGTTAAATGCATTTAGTCACACGAGTCTTTGCATTGTTGGGTATTTCAGTTTCAATTGGTGTCAGTCTTATTTTCGTCTTGATTGTGGCGTATCCTGTAAGGGGCTGAGGTCGAAAGGCGCGTCGGATGAAGCGATTGTCAACGTTTTTGAGACTGTCGTAGTTCGTAGGCGAAGTAGAGGCCCAGGTCTCGCATCCATAGAGTAAAGTCGGTAACGTTCGTATTATAGATGTATTTCTTTGTCTTGATGTCTAGAATTAGGGAAAGGATATGGGAGTTTGATTTCGGATACAGGAAGATGGTGAATTTGTATAGGGATCTGTTAATATGGAGATTGAAATGTTCTATGGACTTGTCTATATCGGAAGTGGTTTCTATATGGAGATTTGATTTTCTCGGATGTAAGGTGTTTGTAATGTTTCCAGTTTTTGGTGATTTCACGGGATTTAGGTATATGGTCATAGGAGAGGGCGTTGATGGTGAAGATGACAGGAAGGTGGTTGGATTCTAGTTCGTAATTTATATATGGTGCGGTTAAAGCTATGGAATTTGAGTGAATAACTATGTCAACGATATGATGGGGGAGGTCATTTAATAAGTGGATGGGTTCTGAAGAACCGGCTAAAGTCACGTTATTATGGTTTTGCATGTAATAGCGTAGGTCTCGTCTACCATTGTTAGTCCGTCTGCATCCCCAGGCAGTGTTTTTTGAATTTAATTCTCCGGCAATTATAGTTTAGACTGGCAATAGAGCGTCAAAGTCAGAGTGGAGTAAAGAAGCGCTTGGAGGCTTGTGGGGGGACATAATTGTTACGGAGCCGTGAGGGACTGACAGTTCAATGCGGGTGTTTTCTATGTGGGATGTGGGCGTGGGAGGAAGTTCGATATGTGGTATATTTTTGCGAATGCAGATACCGGTTCCTCCTCCTAGGGCGGGTCTGTCAGTCCGGCAGGTGAGGAAGTGAGGCATAGAAAAGGTTTGTGAGGATGTCAGTTTTGTCTCTTGTGTCAGTAATATTCGGATGGATTGTCGGATATCTGTCTTCTTCCGGAATAGACCTCCATTGGCGTTCCACGTCGTCATATTAGTAAGTCTTAGTTTAGTCGCCTTAGATTAGTTAAAATATGTCAGAAATTGTGGTCAGAACGGTCATAATTTTCATTGTCTCAGCAGGACCTTTGATGTTGGTAATAAGGTCTTTGATAGTTCTGATGATGTTTTGGTTGTTGCATCCTTTTAGCATGGTAAACAGTTCTTTTAGTTTTGAGAGAGTCGATGTTGATGATGATGATGATGATTGTGATTAATTTATCGATTCATTTATGACGTCAGGTGTTGGAGTTTTTCTGGGATTGATGAAGGGAGTTTCTGGGAACTCCAGGAAATAGAGTGGTTGAGTGTTGGTTTTGGTGCAGTCTGTTGTTGTATCTGAGTCTGAGTCCTTTCCTTTTGTGTTGTCAGTTCTTGTAGTCTATCTTGTCTAGCGTTCAGGATGACAGAGCAGGTGGCCCAGTATGCTCAATGATCGTCTAAGAGTTTGCTCATTTTATGGAAGTGCTATTGCAGGAGTTGGAGGGCTGATGGAGGGAAGATTTGACGCAGGCTGTTGGTCGGTGGCAGTAAGTCCTTGCATGATGAAAATTTCTAGAAATTTCAACACTGTGGTACACGGTCAGATGGGACATAGTCTTGAAGTCTGATGCTGTGGTACATGAGTTATGTCAGTCTGAGTTAGGTCGTCTACGTCGCATGTGTTTACTTCAATGATGTATAATTTGAGTCCTTGTAAAGTCAGGTCGTCAAGTCTTTTCTTCATCTCTGATATATGATGTACAGTGAATTGTTGGGCCATGATTTTATTCAGAATATCTTGAGGTGGGATATTGGATAATAGATAGGCCCCTTAATACCAGTTTTGTCCGTGGTTCAGTCGTTGATGTGGTAGTGGTAATAGATAATAAATTTGTTATTGAGGATGTGTTTAGTTCTTCAATACTTGTCAGTAGTTTCTAGTTGTATTTGTTAGTCTTTGGTTGAATAATAACTTCTTATTTCCTACTTTTTGCGTTAAAGTCTTCATGTGAGATAGTTCATAGGTGCTTTCAAAGTCCATTTGCGTCTTTTAGTTCTTTGTTTTCGTTGTGTAATGTCCCTATTAGTCGTTGTTGTACATTTGTTGCACTTGTTGCAAATTGGTTTGTCTGTCTGCTGCCTTCCATTCTTCCATTCCATGTTCATTGTCTTCATTATTGTCGTTTTTTGACAGAAGTTGAAATCGGATTTTAGTCAGAAGGGGACCATAGCCTTGGGAAATGAGGGTAGAACATGTAGGTTTTGTTACTTTGCTCTAGGTATCGTCCTGCCGTGTTGTTTATATATATTACGTTCTTCATTAAGTCCAGACCTGTCGGGAGGAGCTAAAAACTTGCCCCGGTTGCGCAGTGCCCCACTGGTGGGAGATTCTTGGTTAGGGTAAAACTTCGCCAGCCAACGGTAGTTCGACGCCGGATTTCACCATCCAGCAAGGGAAGATCACCGCCACCTCCAGAGCAAAAACACGGAATACACTTACGGGACAAGTAACTTTATCAGTTCACGTGCTCGGAATCCCTAATCAATCAATCAAACCGAACATGCTTGGCCATTTTTAGGATTTTCTTCTCCACTGTATAGCTCCGGGAAGCTCTAAGTTAGCAAGGGGGAAGGGCGCGGGAGTTCAGGAGTGGCTCCCTGATTAAATCACGATTCCTCGTTAAAAGTATTTGCTGCTTTCGACGCAGATTTTCTCTAACCCTTGGTCTTATGAGTTATGGACAAGGAGTCATGGGCGAGCTCAAACCTTTTTCTACGCGGGAACTTCATGGAATTTCCACTTTGGTATTATGGAGCGGAATTATGGAACTTTACAAATATTCAAGATTTTTTAGTGTTAAGATAAAAAATTATTCGTTACTTTCATTATAAACATTATGATTTTATTTCTAGATTTCTGATATGAAATGAGTAAACTTTGTGTTACGGTCAGATCACGGTACGGTATCAGATTGCATGAAATTCATTTACGTTGCTATTTGGTTCACAGAAAAAATCGAGAATTCTAACTAAACAAATGTATGCATGGGTGGTTTTCCACTATTAATGAGAAATGTTTTGTATTTGCGTAATCTTGTTTTTACGACTTTTATACTCTCGATGTTTGTAAAGTTTACAATGTAAACGCACGTGAAGTGAACAGAGTACAGGAGAAGTTTGACATTTTGCTGGTCGCTGGAACAATTCGTGTTTCAACGACGTTTGTAAACTCGTCTTACGCGTCAAATGCTCCTTACTAAATTACTCCCATTATAATTGGTTTTGGGTGATAAATAGTTAATATTTATTTTATATATTTAACTGCGCATTTATCAAGAACACTTCAAAGCAGAGAAATCCAGAATACCAAACGTTTTTATCTGTAATATACGTCCCAACTTATAAATTAGATTGAAATAATTGTAAAAAAATTACCATAATTGTAGTTTTGACAGAGAACGGGAATGTTAATAACTTTATTGTATTCGAAAAATCTTTAAAAAAGCTAGTAACTTACTGGTTATTATTCCATTATCAATAATATTTTTGATAAAATGCAAAGTCATCGTGCTCTAATACGTTTACACAACATCAGAGGGTTTCTATTTGTATAAACCTCCCCTTTCCTATACCTCCTCATTCTGAAGGTATAATAATGTACGATGTTCCCAAGCACTTTACATTGCATTTGATACTTGAAGAGTGAGTTTACATTGCCGTCCAGAATCAAACAGCTATTTCTGCATTTTCTTCCAGGATTGCCACAAAACTGGTTGAAAACAACCGCGTTAGATGATGCGTTAGCTGTATTCCTTTTTTTCTTTTTATTCTTCGTATATATTTTTTTATCTTCTGTATCCTTTCTTTGCTTTTCCACTTCTGGTTTTTCTTATTAGTTCTCTCCAACTACCAATCTTCTCTACCAATTCCCAAATATGTATTATTTTGTATCGCTACTTCTTACGCAGTAAAGAGAAAATATTGTTATGCTGTGGGGAAAAGTGGCATATTTTCGACTTATAATCTCTTTTGTTGGCAACGAAAGAGTGGATAAATCTTGTCCCTATGTATAGTAAATTATTTCCTCTAAGACGCTGTAGAGTCAGAATTTATGATTGGAGGGTCCTTGATACCGATAAATTGATTGTTGGCAAAACGTCTGTGAACTAGCGGCTAAACAGCGAGTAGGAATTTCTCGAAATTGACACTTCCTGGCCGATCCGTTTGATGTCACGGCCCCTTGAATTTGGAACGGATATTTCGATATTTTGGTGAACTTTACATAAAGCCTTAACATTTTCATTTTTTTTTCCAAAAATGGCTCCAATTTTTTTCTCTTTAAAGTTTTTCCCTTTTAAAACAATATTGTAGATCGCATTTTCGTTGCTCTTCTTGAATTTCCAAAATTTGTAAAAATTAAAATGTGTTCGGTGTCTTCCTACAACTACAATTATGAAGATCTCCCCGCTTAATGAAATATGTTAATCGAAAACAGAACTTCAAATAAAGTCAACCGCGGTATGAACGCGGGCGCGAACTCTTAGCGAAGAACTCGGTAAATCTCTACAAGATGAGCGAACGCAGAAGATCGAAGATTGCAGTCTTCGTGAAAGAAACCTCTGGGGAATATCCGAGGCGCTGGCCGCAAGAGTAAACCACTCCCTCCGTGCCACCACGGCACTGCAGGTCCCGGCCACTCCGCTGCGCAGCTGGAATTTCGGGTGGGCGAAAAGCGAACCCTCCGCGGAGGGTCGCTTGAACGGCAGTTCTGCCCATTTGAGTCTGGTTCGGGGGGCAGGACATAGTCGCAGCCTGCGAGACTGCCTCATTTAGATTTAGATTTATTCAGTCAAAAAAAAAAAGTAAAAACTGTATGTGACATAGGGGGGGAAAGATTATCTGCGCACGTTTTCTTGAGTTCCAGAATCCCTTCCCGTCGTTTTAACTATAAATAGTTGAAAGGTGAGTAAAAGTTAAAGATAAATAAATAAAAGAATGATTAATTGTTTAAAATCTTCAGATTAGCAATATTTGAAAAATAGTCATTTTCGTTTCTGAGTTATAGAAAACTTATTTGCATCAGTACACGAATTGCAAGTATGATTTTTCTGCATTGCTAACAAAATAGCAACACGCCCATACCTCTAATTTTACCATTACAAGCAAAAGGAGAGTTAAACAAAACGTGCGCATAGTGAAGCTACATTTACGTCCAGAAGCAAAACAAGGGGCCATCTCAGCATTTGCTCAATGTATCAGGGAAACTGGACAAAAACCTGATCGAGATGGGGGGTCATTGACCCGGAAGCTGAAGTACATTATATGTTACAATCATATTAAATCTTTTAAAAAAAATTATACAAAACAAATGTAAACTAATTCATTATATATCGTTATTTTTCTTTTTGATAATCAATATAGTCTCTCATTGTATAGAAACAGTTATGCAGCAGAAAATATTTTACTTTTAACTTAAATTTGTGAATCGACTTTAATTGTTTAATGTCATCTGGCAGTGCGTTGTAAAGTAACGTACATGTATGTGGATTTCTGATAGTGGTCTGTTGATACTGACACTTGATAATCGTAATTTTTACAACGTGTGTTGTAATTATAAATATCAGTATTGCTTGAAAATATGTTCCCACCGTTAAGTATGTCACTTTTGACAAATATTACAGATTCGTAAATATATAGGCAAGGCAGTGGTAATATTCCAATCTCAATGAAGAGAGGCTTGCAAGGGTAATGCGGATGGCATTTTTTCATTATTCGATTAATTTTCTTCCGCCTACTGCCGCCGCGCGGCGTGTGACGGGGAGGGCAGTGTTGCCAGGTGGTCTTAACAATAGTCTCCTAGATAAGGCTGCGAAAAACATTAAAACGTAACTAAACATCAAATTAAAAAAAAATACTTCATGTTTAAAATACTTGGGGAGGGTATGGAAATTGTCGAATGAAATGGCAAGTAATACTAAAAATATTATTAATTGTAAACGATGGCATTTATAATTTAAAGTAAGTACCTATATTTGTAATGTATAAAAATATGCATAACTATTTATATAATAATAAACATAAGTACGTTACACCCATTGTATACGTTTTATTCTAAGAAGTAACTGTGTCCAAGCTACGAAACGTAAGAGGTATCATTGTTTCTCTCTTTGTACTGTATGATAAAGAGATAATGATATCACTTTGTAAAAAGATTCCTTCTACTGAAATCGTTCCCATTTCTTACTTACTACTGTGAATCGTTACTTTTCATTAAATGTGTTGTGCTCTTCCACTAATCTTTGGTTGTTACAAATAACTGCCCAATTTTAAACGAGGGAATTCATTAATTCAATTGTCTCACACGCCTAAAACGCTTAGTTTTATTTGAATAAATATACTTACAATAACCATAAGGAAGTATTTTTGTTTTTTTTACACGTAATAGATTTTTTAAAATTAATATTTTAAAAACTCAACGAATTCCCCCACTAAAACCCCTAACACATCTACCAAAGACGAAAAACAAAACACGCACACAAATTCGAGGGGAAATTCCCAACCCGGCAAAACTAGGGAGCTCCGCCAAACGCTGCGACACGTCAAAAAGCACAGAGTGTGCCGTGCGAGAGTATAGTCGCCAACAGCACCGGCAGCGTACAAACGACTGGCAGTTATCTCGCCACGTGCTATGGTACGTCATGTAACCTGTCTATCTCTATCTGAATCAATCAGCGTGCAAGGATTTGTTTTCTTTCTTACAGCCAGGCTTCAGCGTTGCCGCTCAGCTGACTCAAACGAAGTCGCGGAGACGATAAGGTTCGGCTGTGACGAAAGTTATTAACACGATATCAAGATGTGTCATATACGTTTAGTAAGTGTTAATGTTTTGAGATTTAATTTAACTGTGATGTGGGTGGTGCCTTGTGCGAAGTAATGTGTGGCAATAGCGCACTGAACGGCCAGTATATGCTGCCGATACTGTAGGTCCGCACTCTCGGCGCCGACAGGACGGAGTTCTTGTGAGGGCCCCTAAACGCGTGCACAGCGCTAGAATATTTCCCAGGAGCGTGGGAAATCGCGGCCACATGCGTGATTCCCAACCGGGAGAGATGGTCAGGGCTTCAACTGATGTCACTGAAATCCTTCTGACCGGGAAGTTCTAGGTCCCGTCGGTGGCAGAATTGTAGACACTAGCTAGTCAGCTAGGTCGAATTCAGTCGCTGTCTGGAGGAGAATTCTAGCGGCCTGCTGATGAGTAGTTTTCCGTAGTTTCTACAATTAACACTAGGCGAATGCCTGAGCAGTACCCTAAGAAACGGGCCACGGACCGCGCGCGATCTCACCATCCTCTTCCTTGTCCTATCCTCACCCGTTACGCCGCCGTCTTTTCACCGCTTACAAGCGTTCATATTGGCCGTACGCTTGCGATAGTTTTGCGCTTCCCCCACCCTCTAAAAAAACACTCTGGCCCAGAAATACCATCAGGAAAAGTAGTTCAGGGCATCAACTGATATCCGTTCAGTGCCTCTGACCTATCTTCAAGATCCGACGGAGCCAGGATTTTCGACAATAGCCATATAAATGGGTCGAATTCAGTCGCTGTCTGGAGAATTCTAGCAAGCGGCTGCTTAGATCGGTTGTTTTCCGTGGCTTCTCCTCCGAACACCACGCGAATGCCGGAGAAGTACCGTAACAAACGGGCCATGGACCGCGCGCCTCCTTTCTTTCCTCTTCCTTGTCCTATCCTTACCCGTTTACTTACACGCACTTACCTGCACGACACTAAACACACACGCAGGGAGATCGGTCTGAGCTTAAAGCTTGTCCCGGCTGGGGCGGTGCCCCCGCGGATGCGAGATACCTAGTTGGGGAAAACCCCGCTAGTCGTTAGTCGGCTCCGCATCTCACCATCTACGGGGAAAGATCATCGCCACCTCTCGACGACAAAAACTCACTACACTTAGGGAACTAATGACCTTAGCAGTTGAATCACTAATCAATCAAACAAACCAGAAACTAGAAATACCAACGCGTTGGGAGTTGTGGGTGTAAAAATTCGTTCTTGTCGGAGCTCCCAAGTCGCTCGGCAACGGCGCTCGCCAGGGGCGTGGGGTCCGAACACCGCGAGTCCTGCCCGTCGCCGGCCGAGAGGCGAACAGCGACGCCCGTCGGTCCTATTTACGGATTGGGTCGAAAATCGTCGCCTTCATTTTTCGTACACTGCTCCATGATGCGCATGCTACCTTGTGTGTGGGAAGAATTGGCTTCGTGTGGCAGAGGGCCGGATATTTTTATTTTTTTTTGCCAAGTGGTTTAAGAATAAAATATTAACATATGTACATAATGTCACGTAAACATGACATTTTGTGGATTGATAAAAAAAAGGTTTCCAAATCTGAACCCGCCGCAAACATTTTAAGAAATTGATAAAACTAAATAAAAAAGTTTTAACTCAGTATAATAGTACAAAAAAACGTGTTAAATATATTTTACATTAGAAATTGTCTTATATGTCTCGCGTCCTATATGAGTCTATACATTCAAGTGCGACAAAAGTCACAAATATAAGCAACTTTTTCCGCCCCCGCACATTCTGTATGAGCCCTGAGTGAACGCATTAGGCACATCACCCATAGTTCTCATACAGCTCTCTGAAAATTTACAATGCAAAACACGCTCTCTGCGTCTCCTTCATCTGCGAGGGATGGTATTCCTGGTAGAACTTCCAATGCGGATGAGCCAGAGGACATGTCCTTCGATTCCTCGCGGAAGGTATAATCTTCTTTTTGCTTTTGTTTAACTTCCGAATTTTCTTAAATCTCTCTTTTCGACTTCTCTGGGATTAAGTTCTGAAGTTGTCTCGTGGCCTCTTTCTTCTTGCTGCTATCTCGAACTGATAGGCTTCAGAGTACTCTCTTGCTTTTTATTGACTCCTAAGGAATAACTCGCGCAACTTTTCTTGAACGATGGATTGAAGAAATGCGGGTAGAGTAGGAGTATTAGTTACGAAATAGGCCACTAGATTTTATGAAGCAATGCTAATCTCTAGAGAATCAGTCATGTCTTTGAAACTGTTTCAATAACTTGCGTTCGAACTTTCTAAGGAGTTCGAGATATCTCCTTTGATGAATCTTCACCTTCTACGGTCATTTCATAAGATTTTTGGGAGATAATCACGGACAGAAATTCTCGTCTTCAACAGAAAATAGTTTATTTTTCGCGCAATGAATATGTTTAGAATGTTGTCATCTGTGCACGCTGCGAGCTGTTGCCTTCAACTGTTTTTAGTGTCAGAGAGAGGGAAGCAAGGTCATCGTTCAAGAAAAGTTGCGTGATTAATATGAGAAGTGCGAAATACCTTTTTTTTTATTTTACAAGACGAAAAATTAAGAGCTCGCGTTAGGAACCTTTAGGGGGCTCGTATTAGGCACCAGCTTGTTTATATTTTCAAATGACAATAACATTTTTACAAGGTAAGTAAAATAAATTACATTGCTCTAAATCAATAGCTTCTAATGCCACCTTCAAAATAATGTAATGGTTGGATGACTTACCGATGCAGTGACAAAATCAGGAGCTGAGAATAGGCACTTGAAAAAACTTGCTTTTCACTGTTTGCACTAATGACCGATAGTTCGACAAGTGAAAATGATGTCACTACTGCTTGACTGGGCCTCGTCTTTGCAAAGAACTACTATTTTATTTCGTTTCCAATAGGAAATATCACTCTACAGAGTTGTAAATCAAGAAGCCCGCATTAGGAACCGAGCCCAGGTTTAGGTACTTTCCTCTATAACCCTAATTTTTCGAAAATTGCAAAAGTTATTTCCTGCAACTACAATACTGAAGTTAGAGATTCTTTACTGTATAAAATGTGTTTTTTAAAGACAGAGTTTGAAATAAGATCGGGATCAACTCTTATGAGTAATTTTTGTGTAATTTTGCATGAAATATAGGCAATTAAAAAAATGTTAAAACTTCTTTCTTACAAGCGGGTTAAGTTTTTTCTTTATATTTTCTTCTCGTGTGTATCAAATAACAGTAAAAAAATGGTGCTGGTCCCATTTCCAGTGAACTCTGTATTTTCGAAAATTGCAAAAAGTTAACATTTCAGAAGTACAAAGTATAGATTTTTGTCTCAAACAAAATCTGTTCTAAAAAGTTAACTCTTTAAAAAAGTTAAGAAATCAATCATTTTCTGGTAATTTCTGTTTGAAATTAATGGAATTTATAAAAACACATTTTCTCAGAAATCTCAATCTCAATTTCTCTTTAATTTTTTTTCTTTCTCCCCCCCCCTCAGATAAAACAAGGGACGCTTAAAAGAGTGGAGCAGAACTTTTGTTTCTTTGAACTCTCTGAATTTTCGAAGATTGCCAATTTACAAATAATACGAGAAAGTTTGTGCTGTTTTTGCATCTCTAGCTTTCTTTGTAGCTGTACCGATCGTTTTCTGTACCTTCAAGCATTTGCGCTTCATTGACTTGGTAAAAAAGTGGTTCTTTTGGATACTTTTTCTAAAGCCTTTTTCAATTGTCATTCACGATCCCGTGATAGCTTTCGTTTGCAATATTTTTCTCGTGAGCACTCAAAGAAAGGTAGGGTAGGTATCTGTTCCGAGAAATTTGATGAATTTGTAAATCAATACCGAAAGTTACCAAGCTTCATGCCCGGATATAAGATCAGTCAATTAGTCAATTGATCAGTAGGCGCGTCTTGACAAGTTCAGCGAAGATCGACAATCAGTATCATACGATTCGAATGGTGATATCTGGGAAGACCGGCCCCGAAGAAAAAGAGTACATACGAAGGAAACTTTCTATGAATATTAACTGCTTCAAGCAAGGGCTACTTTTTTCCAGAGTGTTGAAAAGGGGCTTTATGTGCACGTTCTCGATGCAAGGGATTTTCGTGGACAGCTGTCTCGTGCAGCGGTTCTCACATTCGAGATCAGGAATTTCGTGAATGTTCTTTCTCGCCAGGAATACGATATAATATTATGAGGAAGCATATCCTAAAGCTTCCAGACGTTTAGATAACTGAAAAGAAAAGTTAGTATAATAAGCAAATCCCACCCATGTGATTCTTATAAGCCTCTTTATTAAGCTAAGAATTTTATCATTACTTTGCCTCTTGATTTACAAATCATCGATTATCAAAAACGATTTACTCAAGGGTGGAAACATATTTTCGGCGAATACCGATGTCTATTACTATAACACCCGGCGCAGTAGTCATATTTATCAGACCATAAATATCAAAAGCTTACAGCAAACCAATTCACATATAAAACCTATATGAACTACATTATTTTACAAAACATTGCCAGATTACATTAAATTATTAAAATCGATACACAACTTTAAGTTCCAAGTAAAATCTTTTCTGCAGCGTAATTGTTTTTATACAATTAGATAGGAATATCTAAAGAAAAGGTAATTTTATTTTAACAATTATATTTAATGTATTTGTAGTTATTTGGCCTGAAAATAAGTAAATAAATAAATAAATAAATAAATGAAATAAATAAATAAATTAAATAAATTAAATAAATTAAATAAATTAAATAAATTAAATAAATTAAATAAATTAAATAAATTAAATAAATTAAATAAATTAAATAAATTAAATAAATTAAATAAATTAAATAAATAAATTAAATAAATAATAAAAACAGAATACGTGCAGCGTTTGACCCGTATTTCCATTACTTTTACCTATCTTTCTAGTTTTTCTCTCTCGTTTTTTGGCCTCCTTTGGGTTTTTCGGAAATTTGCAGCGGCGCCCTCTCAGTTCGCTCCGGGTCGGAGCCCGGACCGCCAGTCGATAGTATTATCGTGCAGACAGACCTAGCTGTGTAGCTAGCTTCGAAAATTTGCCACCGTCAGGTTTCAAACACCAGAAGCTCTCGGTAAGAGTCGCTGCAGAAAGAGTGACAATGTCGCAGTGCAGGCTCAGCCGGTAGCTTACTTGTACACAAACTGAAATCCTTAAATCGTGGTTGTTTTTTTTTTTTTTTTTTTTTTAACTCAGAGTGCGATATTAAAATACATTAAGGGTGTAATTTTTGAAAGAAAACCAAAAAAATCGATGTTTCAAAAATTTTGTTTAAGTAATATTGTATTCAATTAGACTCTGTTAAACCCTGATGATGGAGACCAATGATCTTCGAAACGTAGGTCTGAAAATTTTATAAATTTAATAAAAATATATTATGTGAATGTCGGCCTAAAAAATTAAAGGACCTGCAAACCAATTTCAAAAGAATACAACAAAATAGATTTTATGTCAGATGATATTGTGCATTTAACACTATTCTTAGAAACAATTAAAGTACAAATTTAGACGCATTTTGACAAAATCTTGTTTTTAATAGTTTTTTGGTTTTTAATAGTTTTTCACCTCTTTCACTCAACATTGCTCGCAATCTACTAAAATTTTCAAATAAACGTACAGGACGTTAATGAAAGCTCATTATGGAGAACAAATTTCATTGGAAGCAAAAAAAAAATATTATCTTCCAATTTGTATTTGTAGGAAGACACCGAAAAAATCCAGATTTTTATAAATTCCGAAAATTCAGTTATCAGTGAAAATCGTACTCATGTCATCAGTCTTAGTGGTTTTCTTACATCAATCCCCAACAATACGAGTTTTTCTGTTGAAAAACTTTTTTCTCCTTAGCATTACATAGCTTTCTCTACGATGTATATTACTCTATTTATACGGGCATATACTTAAATATAAAGTATAAGGTAAAAATTTACAGTATAAAGTATAAGTATTAAGTAAAAATTGATAGTATAATGTTATAAAATATCAATATGTATATAATATATCTCAAAATTGCTTTGTTCTTAGTAGGATTATAACTGCGTATTGTCAATGTTTAAATAAAACATTAATCACTTGTTTTAAATGAAATGTTTATACCAGGAAAGTCTCTTCGCACCGAAATAGGTTCTCATTTAAAAATTGCATTTACGTTAATAGCAACCAGATCATAGGGAAACATGTGAAGGAGACAACACTTCCAGGGTCTGTTTTGTTTGTTAACATAATACAATCAAGACAATATAACCCACATTTCGTTGCTACAGCACTCCATATAGCACTATATAGCTATATACAGCATTACCTTATATATAGCACTCTCACCGGCAAGATGCGAAGAGAATTTCTTGGCGCATCTACCATGTTCTTTCCTGATATACGAAAATATAAAATTTGTGGCAAAACAAGATATAATAGTACACTGATCTAGTCTGGCGAAAAACGACACAAAAAGTATAACGTATTGATTTTAAATAACTGAGCTAATTTGTAAATATTATTGAAATGTAAATTGTGTAATTTAATATTTTTCTTCAATATTATATATTTTACTATATAATGTGCAATTAAATTCAATATTATAAATGCATGTGAATGAAAAACTATATTAGGTTTATTTCCGTACAATACTAATACTGAATAGCTTTCTTTGAAATGTACTTCCAAGAATAAACAAAGTAATTATTTCCATATTTGCTGCCATTTTATCTCCCATGAAGAGGGGTTCTTCTTTAAAAAATATACGAATGTTGAAGGGAGTACGAAACATGCAAGTCGGAGTAAAACATAACACACATTTAGTTTCCATTGCAGTACTATTATTGTTCGCGATTCTGCAGTGCGCGGTTATGGTACAGCTCTGACCTCGTAAATATTACGTAATAAGAACTGTATCATTTATCATGTGGCGTACAGCCACGAGTAACATTCTAAAAAAAATATGCAATTCTCTCTAATGGAATGTCAGGTAGCTCAAAATATACAAGCGTGTTTGCCAGAATTATGAAAAAGAATACCAGTAAGGAATGTAAATTCATATGTAATAAAGGTTGGGAATGCAGATCCAACATGCGCAGAGTCATGCTCATTTGTAGCGGCATCTAGTATTTTATTTTCTTTAAAAAGATTATTAAAACGAAGCGCGACTGAAGTATGGAGAAGACAACCAGGTAGCAGCACGTTCTTGTACTTCACTACAGATGCGACCTAGTGGCCAGAATCCACACTACGTCGAAGGTGACTTAGTGTTTCTCGCTTTCTCTACCAGTTGTTTTGCAGCAATCTCTGTGCTTAATTGTGATGAATAAAATTGGACTTTGTTAGAGAGTGTTAATGTAACTTCATTCATTAAATAAATAGATTTCAATAAATAGTAATGGAAAAGAAAAATATCAGGGGTCATGTGGTTCATCCGAATAAATTAATGTTGAGTACAGTAATCGAAGGCAGTGATTCTGTTAATTTTTTCAGCTTCACACTTTCACTTTCAAATTCGGTTAACATTCACCGTGGGGAAAGGATTCTTGTGCTTATTTAACAATTTTGACATTTGAAGCTGGACGAAAACTTGCTTAATTCGAAACCAGTAGTACCGCAATCTTGCGGTATTCAGCGCCACTAGAGTAGTGGCACCAATTTTAAGTTTCTTGTTCAGGTTATGGCCGAGCACTAGAGCTGTAGTAGTTATGTATTATTAGCCAAGATAAAATATTCGTTTTCTTGGGGCATAAATTAATGAAAAAGTTTATCACAAAAATTGTTTAATAATATTTTTATATTTTTTGCAATAGTCATAAAACAAAAAAGGAAATGTAGTTTTGTTCTCAAAATTATGTAATTTGCTGTTAATGGGCCTTACTGATCAATTTTATTTTCATTTTTTAATCCATTATTATTAATTGGTGGATTGAGAAAATAACACAGGTAAGTTAAATTTAAAATGCTTGTCACCAAGAGTGATTCTTGCAGATAAAATAAAACATTTTCTTTAACAATTACTCTTTCCAGCCAATCCGCGACGCCAATCACTCATTATTTTTCCAAAATAGTGAACCAAATGTTCATATGTTGAATATGTGGGAAATACGGCCGCATGATTGATTTGAAGATGGAGCCGTGATTGATTCCTGCAAAACATACCAGATCTAAGCTCAGAAAAATCATGATATTACACTTTAATTAGTATTAAAACTTTTTAATGTCTGTAAAACATCCTTAATCAATTATTTATTTAAATTATAAGAGTTGCAAGTGAAGGAACTCTAACCTTCAATGACAACCGCAGTGTTCCGAGCGGCCGAAAGGAGGGGTGATGTTCAATACAAGTAACAGCAATGTAGCCTCGAGTTTTGATGTACATGGGTGTGTGAAGAGAGTGAAGTGTGCATTGTCGATATTTTTTGGAGTGCATCTGGGCGATTTATAACATCTAAATGCGTGTCAGATATGACAGTAAGTACCGTACTATTATTTTTAGTTCCGCACTTGGGTTTGCGGCCTTGAAGAATCATTATTTGCATTTGTTGCGTGGCCCCGGTTGTGGGCGGCCCGCCTTGTCGACGGAAAACGTGAAATGTGTTGCAATGCATGTCTTGTCTTGAGACTTTCTCAGAGGGTCAAGCGAAGTGCTAGACATTGAAGATGAAATTTACTGTGATGAATTTGTCAAAGGAATGTTTTTATCGGGCAGAAAACGCGTACACGATCTAGAAGCTAGTAAACATCATTCGTGTTCTTTGACAATTGACAAGGCCGGTTTTCACTATCGTTATTTTGATATTGTTGACTGAAACCGTTGTTACAAATTAATTTACCTTGATGAGTGTTTTAAAAATATGAATCATCGTCCCCTTGTTTCCTCTTACAAATCACCTTTCACTCAGTATTACATTATAAAGAATGCATTTGTCCCCTGATATAAATTAGGTTGTTAAATGTTATTTCACTGAATATTTTGAGATATTAATTGTATCATTACATGAAGAATATGTTCTGGCTGCCAAATTACCATTATTAATCTTTTGTGTTGAAATTTGTTTATTGTTTATTTTATTGTTTATTATTATAATACATAATCCTTAATTGCACCTAGGGAAGAAATGAAATCACTGAATTTTCAAAATAGAATCATGTGATTCTCATAACCTCAAACTATTTTCAGTTTTACTATCATGTATACTTTTGACACCTGTTGTTTTGTATTGGTTTCCTTAGATGTTTGGTATTTTTGTGAAAAATTTAATCCAATTTTAAATATTTCATTCCATTCCAAATTATTTGAGTAAGACAGTGAGCATGGGAGGTATTCTGACTAGAGGAGTGCTGCTGGGAGCATGTGGGTGTAGGCAGCTGAGTGAGATATTGATCCAGAGTGGTGGTGAAGTTTTTGCTGTCCAGCATCCGTGCTCCACATCTCTTCTTATCGCTCTTACTCCTCTCAAGCTTGGTCCTGATGTGCCCTGCTCTGAAAATGGGTTGCAACTGAGAAGTGTGCTGTGTGTCTGTCTGAATAAGAGTGTTGTAATTATTGTTCTTGTTTTTAATGAAGTGATATAGAAAGCTGGTGGAGTGTGGATGTTTTCATCGGTTGTTCAGACCTTGTTAGCATCTCGATTGAGGTTATGTAAAGTGATAGATTATGAAAATTTTTATTCTGAAAGAGTAATTTGTTTGCAGCATTTTGAAAAAAGTTTCTGTCTTGCAGTGTCTTTTTTGTGAATTAGTGTGTGATTTAAATAATAACATTTAACAAAAATAAAATCTTCTAAAAATAATTGTGACAACATCAAAATTATCATTTGAATAGTAGAGTTGTGCTGTCTTTTTGAATAGTCTAAAGCTGTTTGTTCTGCAGATGTTAGGTCAAACACACTATACCAATATCATTGTTTGTTTGTTTTCATGAGGACAATTGGTACAAAAGTAGTTTTCGTTGTTCTTGTCGTGCAAGGCATTGCTGTAGTAGTGTGCTTTTTGTTGTTTGTAAAATTTCTTCTTGAGCTTTTTGGGTCTCAATCTTAGAACTTTTGTCATTGAATTTCACTTAAGCAGTACATTTATTTACAATCCAATCCTGTTATCTGCTTAGTTGTTGCACGATTAAAGCCTGAAAATGCCAAAAGCAAAAGGTCGTGCTGAGGGACGTGAGGAGTTAATTGTCTATTCGGTAGAAGTAAATAACATGGGCAGTGGAATAGCATTAGACCCAAGCTTGTGCCCCCCAAAAATTGGGAAGGTCTGGGTAACAAATATGGGAAAGGCCTCTTCCCAAGATGTGTCAGATTCATTGAAAAGTTCTGGGGGTTGTAGATTTAGTTGGCCATTGTGCCTATTTTTAATGATTTTTGTGATGGGTTCTGCTACTCTTTACTTGCTGTTGGATTATTTGGAGGTGGTCCCAGATTATATTCCGTACAGTAAGCCAAAAAAGATTGAAATGACAACTATTCATTATTAGATGTGAAATATCACTAAATTCCCCCACACACCCTGAGTATTGTTAATTTTCTCAAAAATGAGAATGTATTCCCTGATTCTATGTTGTCAGTCTATATACTAAGCAGAAAAAGAAAAAAAAATATTTGTGACACCTTTAGTGAATTCTGTATTAACTGTCTTAATTGCTGTTTCTTCTCAGACCATGAGAAAATTCTTCTGAACCAAAAAAAAGCTCAAATAGGATAATCGTCTCTTAATCACGTAGATGAAAACTATTTTCAAATCCAAAAAAGAAGATATTTCTGTATGGAACGTCGATCTAGACGCATTCAATGTAATGGCCTAGGAAACTATGGCAATGGCGGGGCGGTTCGAGGATGGAGGGCAAGCGAGCTAGCGACCGGCCGACCCCGCCCTTGCGGCAGTGGGCGCCCCGCCCCTCCCCGCCCCGCCCCTCCCCGACTCACCCCGTGTGAGGTTCGGGAGCGGGAGAGCAATGGCTGGGACTTCGCGCCCACCCGGTTCACACCGTTTGGAAGGGAGAGAGGCCGGCCAGCCCGCTCGAGGCGACAACATAACCGGGCGACCCCTTCGCCTGAGGCCGGGCCCTTGCCGCGCCTCCCGAGTCGTCCCTGTAGCCCCTCGTGCTCGCCTCGGCAGCCTCGAACCCGGCCTCGCCCGGTCCGGCGCGGCGCGGCGGCGGTTGGAGAAGCAGGGTATATCGATTGATGCGACTCGACTCTCCGTGTCGCGCGCTCGCTCGCCCGCCCGCCCGCGAAAGGGGAGTGTCTTGTTTTGATGTGATCATTGTCGAGCGAGTCTGTCCTGTGTGAGTAGTGGCGCGTCTAGAGAAGGCGGTTCAGGAGCGATGTTCGCGCTCCTCCCATATCAATTGGCTGTCTCGCCCCCAAAATTTTATATTTATAGAAAATTTTACTATATGAGCTTCTATGAAGGAATATTTGCGATTTATATTTGAGGACTCTATATACGACTTGCGTGATAATCATCAATTTATGAAACTAAATTTTTGCTCACTTTTGCTCAACGTGATATCGCACTTCCCTCATCCCCATCCTTCTCCAAGAAACTTTTCTGGATCCGCCACACCAAAATTCATTCGATGTGTCTACTCATCAGAGTTATGTCAGTTGAAAACCGTAGCACTTAATGGAGATTTGTTGTAATTGTCCTGAACTTGTCAGTGCTGGATCGATGTTCTACTTCTCATTACGATGTGTATTCTCGTATGAAATCTAGCGTGAATGGAGTGTCGGTGTGTGTGAGTGGGAAGGTTCGCGTGAATGCGTGTCGCCAGGAGGATCTAGGCGCTGCATGCGTGCGTGCGAGATGCCTTTCACCTGCCCTGCCCTGCCCTGCCCTCCGCTCCACTCGCGCTCCGCCCCCCTCCCTTGGCACCGCCCCGCCCTGCCGCTCCGGCTTTGCTCCTCCTTTCACGGACCGCACGCTCGCGGCGCCCTAGGCTTCCTCGCCGCTCGCGACGGCGACGTCTGCTCCGCGGCGCAGCACGACGCAGGGGCGCCCCCACGCAGGTGCGTATCGCAGCGACACAGCGGTGCGCCCCCCTCTCCACCCTCCCCTGCCGCCCTGTCGCGACCCCGGGCGCCCCGCACGGGACACACCTCGCCGGCCCGCTCTCGCCGAGGGCGTTTCGGAGCGCCCCGCTGCGCGGAGGGTGGTCTGTTGGAGTGTCAAGGCGGTGCCCGTTTATCCGTTTGGTTCCTGAACCATTTGGGAGAAATGTATTGAAATAGCCGGGGATACGGGACTTCGGTGGGCTACACTTTCTTTCTGTTACGGTTTGTGAGATTGATCCGTTTTTTTCAGGTGTGTGGAGCCACTTTGGCGGACCACACACATTGTTTTCTGCTCGTGATGTATCTAACCCCATGAGATGTTTGACATCTCTTGACGATGAGTCCTTTATGATTTGAGAATTAATTCGAGTTTAGTTTCAATTTCTGTACGTAGTCATTTAGAAAAATAGATACCAGTTTCCGTGATGACAAATTGATGATGGTAACTATGAAAATAATAATAATAACAATAACAATAGTTATTACATTACGAGTTTCCCCCTAAGCACTTTTCTGTCAGTGGTTGATAATTTTTAGACCCTAGATATTATTTGTAGGGGTTAGGATGGTTGTTTGAACAATGCTTTTGTTCTCGAGTTGAATGCTAAGAAAACGTTGTTATCAAGTTCATATCTAAGAAAAGTGTTATCAAAAACCTATTTGAAATTCAAAAAACATCGGCGTGTGTGCGATAACTTTAACGCATGATCGTACATGCCTTTTTTATAGGTCTGAACGATTAATTCGTAACTATACAATAAATTTATTTTATTAAAGTTCAAGATTTTCCAAAAAAATTGTACTGTCTTTACGTTCCTTCTAAAACTTAACGTATATACACGCTACGTGCATACTCATTCGGTGACCGACAGAGAAAGTGGTTGGAACATAAGACCTGAAGGAATTTGGAATTGTTAGTACACGTTGGGGAATTGTAAGGGAATGTTTTCACGTTTGATATTATCTGTATACAGTAGAGTACTAATTCGCTGTGTTCATGATCATTTTGCATTTACGCAGCTTTGAACATCATGGAGAAAAATGACATTTTAATGGAATGAAACTGGCCTTCTCTAGATAATTTTGTATTACGCCTACGACTTTCTTGTATCTTCAAAAAATAAAAATATTTATTGAATTTCACTAAGGTTTACTCCATTCCACAACACTTATTACCTTTTAATTAACCAAGTAACCTTCTTGTAGGCGTTGCTGTTCTGAGGAAGTCGTGAATTTAGATTTGGAAAGTCATTAAAGTGACGGTGAAATAAAGGGAATTTCAATCTATGAATTTGTTGGCTACCTTGAAAATTGCTCTTAGAGTTGTCTGAGCCTGTATTATCTGCCAATGTGGGAATTTCCTGTACCACATAAAAAGGTATTATGGTATTGAATTGCCGGGAATTATATCGAAATTGGTTGCGGCCATGGGGCGTAATCGGAAGGTAGAGAGGAAGAAGCTTAATTTGTTTTGCCGTCGTTGCATATCACGAGCATGAAATAAATAATTGCATTTTGACATGCCATGCTCATGATGCAGTTATTTCGTGGACTCCCGGGAAGTGTTTCCTTCTGTGAAAATCGACTGAATATCCAAATATTTCTGACAAACATTATTCATGTTCCTCTGTTATAGCTTAGTTATCCTGTGATTGTAATTTGCTTTTGTCATGATTTCTCTACGTATAATATGTGTAGTTTCACTATGCGCACAATTAGTTGAGCTCTCGTTTTGCTAGTTGTGGTATTAGTTACTTTTTTCTGATAAATGCCCACTACTCAATTCTGTAGTTTATTTACCAATGCAAACAATTTTCTATAACTCGGAACTGAAAATATCTATTTTCAAATGTTACTAACTTTGCTTTGTTGTGCTTATATTCAGCATTCAACTATTTCTGGTTAAAATGTGGAAAAAAGATTGCAGCTCAAGAAAACGTTCGTGGATTGTACTTCTTGCCTGTAGTCACATACAGTTGTTACTGTTCATTGGCAAAATAAATCATATCGAATTTTTAAAAAAAACAAAAGACCTTAGCACACCAAACTATTTGCACAACTAATAATATTGATGTATTAAAATTACTTATGAAAGTAAGCTTGCTAACCGGACGTGAAGGCTTGCTGAAAACATCTGTGACCCGTGCCATTCGAGTCGTAACGATGGCGGATATCTGCTACTAACTACTAGGACGGCGCTAGGTCGAATTCATCCGCTGTGAGAAGGGGAATTCTATCGGCTGGCAGTTTTGATCGGTAATTTCCCGTGGTTTCTCCGATCTGCATTAGGTGAATGTCGAAACGACCTCGGGATCCGCGTGCGAGCTTTTCTTCCCCATCATTGCCTCTTATTTCTCCGTAGACGTACACCTACTTGCATTACATTGTCACACATGTAGGAGCCCAGTCGGGAGTTTAGAGTTTGTCTCGGCTGGAGCGGTGTCCCGCTGGGTCAGCTGAGCGGTGTCCCGAATGTCGGTGCCGCGTTTCTACGGCGAAGGAGGACCTCCATCTCTCGGGTTGTAGCATGCGAGGGGCGTTCAATCTACCTGAGCATGGATATGAAATTTTGTATTGAAAGTCACCTCATTACATTTCAATGCTGTCCCCATTAGCTTCAACCACTTAGTCTATTTTGCCTTAAGTGATCGAATACCCTCAGAAAAGAAGGAAACATTATGACTGGCCAGTTACCCCAATACAGTTTCCTAAACTGCTTCTTCAGGAAATCGTCGCCCAATGATAATTTTTTCATGTTTTGAAACAGAAAGTAGTGACTGAAAGCCAGATCTGGACTATAGGAGCATGATTAAGTTGTTCGAAACTAGTGTTAAAAATCTCTCTTTTGAGCCGCACGGCATTGACTTGCCACCTTCTCACATCGAGAGCCTACGGGAGAGCGATTTGTCACTGAGGCTGAACCATACCAAGACATGTCCCAACTTACCTGTGCACGGTCAGCTCTCCAACAATGCCGGAATATACCGAGGTAGAAAACTTAACGAACGTCCCTCGTACCCTACACGTTCGAGTTCAATGACCACAGTTGTCGACTCTCTGGGAAATACTAGATACTCGGTAAACATAACCACCTTTGTAATTAAATAAAATTACGAGAATATTTTAAACATTTAATAACTAATTAAAAATGTTTTAAAAAAACTACCGCGCCCCTAGGCACGTACTTAAGAGATAGTCGTGTGTGCTCCGCGCCCGAGGGATCAGTGCTGGCCGTAGCGTCGCGTTCGGGGGCCGGCTGCCTCGTCGCGTGGGCCGCGCCCGAGGGACGTTTAGTGGCCGGCGGCAGCCCTCTTCTTCGGCCAAGCGTAAATTATCCAGCGACACGAGCGTCGGGCCGCGCGCTGAGAGTGGGACGCGGGCGCGCGCGCGCGCGTGGGAGGGAGGTCCGCTCGCTGGACGCTGCAACGGACCGCGTGGCTGGGAGCGGAGCGGACGGGGCAGAGGCTTCGAGGATCACGCCCTAAAGCTAGTCGTTTTTTTTCATCATGGGCGAAATCATGATGGTTAAAAATGACCTGTGTGAGGCAGACTGAGACGGAAAGCAGCGGAGCGGAGTGGAGTGGAGTGGAGCAGGTTGTGTGACGGTGCGGGGAGGAACGGGGTGGGTCGGATTGGATCGGAGCTCAGTGCGTGGGAGTGGAGCGGGTTGTAACGGATGCGGGGAGCGACGGGGTGGGTCGGGGCTGAGCGGAGAAATTGAGTCGGAAGCGGGTGGGTCGGAGTGGAGCGGATTGAGGCGTGGAGCGGTTGCGGGGTGGGTCGGGACCGAATCGTGCGGACCGGTGCGTGGTGGATCGGGGGCGGAATGAGGGTGTTGCGAGGTTGGGCAGAACGGAGCGGGGCGAGACTGGTAGAGTGCGGAGCGGAACTTTCGGGAGAAACGAGAGGGACGGGGGTGGGGCGGCCCCGGGCGCGAGGTAGAGTAGAGAGCTCCGGAACGAGAGAGAAGTTTATTGAGGGAATAAGGAAGCAGAGATTAAATGAACATTTTATGAGAAGGCGCGCTTTACCTTGCTTCACTGTATTAAATTTGCAAGGAAACAAACGGTTTAAGTCGCAGCTGGCGCTCGAGTTCGTAAACGACTTAGATGTTTTACTTTCTTGCTTTTCGTATTTTTTTTTCTTCGGTTAAATTATCATTTAAATCTTCTTTCTTAAAGTAGGAATGGAGTTGAGGGTACGTTATATATATATATTTGCGATCAAACTGAAAAATGTTGAAATAAAAATGTTGCCCACAATCCTATCAATGATTTTCAAACGTTCATAAAGTGGCGGTCATTAGGCGCCGTAAAATAGATCGAGTTATGTTACTTCGAAATGCAATATAGAGCTTTGTTGTCTGAAAATTAATATTATTGTACCTTGCAATATTGTAAAGAACGTAAGAACCACATTGTTTTAATTGACTTTAATTTCCTGCGATGCGATTCTTTGTTCAAGGTCTTATTTTGATGTAATTATTTGTGTAGTGTAATTACGCCCTAAATGTATTTTGTATGTTCCTGATTCTATCGGTTTGTCCTCAGAGTCTACATCCTTGTAGAAGCTGATTTCAATAATTTTGCACTTTCGGCGTAGCCTGAATGTTACTAGAACTCCATGCATACTTTCAAGAGCGATTGGTGTAGACTCGGAATGCCATTAGCGTTATTTGTGCTCAGTGTGTGCGCCGCAGTTCTGATGCCTTAAGTCGGGCTCGATCGTAGAGACGTGCGCGATTCAGGACTGATGTAATTTGCACCCCAATTTCTTCAATTCACAAAATTTGCTGTTTTTTTCTTTTCTTTTCCTTCATTTGTATGCTAAAAAGTAGATTTTTGTGTTCGGTAATAGTTGAAATTATTTTCAGTCTCAATATAAATACAACATTGTTGACTTTACAGAGGAAGAGAAATAGTCGAGAAACTACTGTGCAGAAACAAGGCGTTTTTCGCAAAATTATATAGAAAGCATTTTTCTCATCTAACTGAGGAGAAGGCAATGTTGATTTTTTTCGTATGAAACGACTCGCTCTGAATATTATCGTGCTATTCACTCGTATTTACCCTAGCTGCTCCATGGGATGAGACACGTCATCCGGTTTTTAAACTACCGTTAGAAAGTTACGGAAACCACTCCATGGGGTGAGATTAGATTATAAAGAACTCTGTTGAGTGTTAAAACCATATGCTGTATTGTATTGTTCTGTCAAGTATTTTTCTATTCAGCTAAGAATATATGGTGTCGCTTTGTTTACATTTGAAATTTAAAATATTAGAAGAGACCATTATAAAAGCGACACACTGAAAAGAAGCCAATTTCCTAGTCATGCCGTATACTTAATGCAAATAAAAAAGTTCATAATAGACACATATTGTTCTATATAATTCTTTCATCTGAATCACACGAATATTATTCGCTTACATCTACTATCCCACAAATATTGTGATTTCATCCGTTTCTTTAATGTAATCATTTTTGATGTGTTGTATTGAAGTAGAACATGAAGGCCTAAAAATTGACCACATCCCTAAATTTCCTGCCCGCGTCACGTCCTGCGTAAAACAGTGATACGCTCAACTGCGGGAGTCCATTTTGAATGGTTCACTTTTGCCGGAAGTGCGTGAATGGCGATGCGCCATTACGCGCTAGGGTGCGCAAAAGGCGGGCGTGGCCGTAAACACAATCCCGCCCAGTTTCTGTCCGTCCACCACGCGTCCATCGGCGCTCGGCGGCCCCCGTCATTCGGCGAACGTGACGCGCAGCTAAAGCGCTCACTTAGCCCAGCGGGTTATGATATACTCCTTGGGACCGCTGTTCGCGGTGGGACGAGCAACACGCGAGCTATTGTTGGACGGAACGGCGGTGATCCAATTTAGCGGGTGACGCGCCAATGAAGAATCATTGCTTCACATGCGCGTTGCGAATCACGTTTCGTTTGATGTCCCACTGTCCGCCTAAGTAAAATATCTCTCCGGCGAATCGCCCACTCGCATAAATCTCTCTCTGTGCCACTGGAGGCCGGAGGACTGGGCACGGTAACGATATATTGTGTTTCTCTTAATTCTGTTTACCATTTCAATATATCGGTTTATTGCTGTATACCGAATAATTTGTGTTATTTTACTTAATTGGAAATCAATAAAATCGTTTCAATTTCGTAACACTTTTAATGTAATAGAATAGGAACTCCTCTAATTAATTGCGTTGTGAGGGGATTCATACGACCCCACAGCTTTTAAATGTGGAGATTCTGTGCCGTATTTATCTATGATTAAAACGAATATTTCAAACGGAGTCGAAACGTTTACCCATAATTCAACTTTTTTCTCTCTTTTTTTTTTCAACTCATTTATATAAGTACCACTCAATAAGTACAGTTTATCGCTAAATGGGTTTTGGCATGTTTATTACACTCGTAAATCGAAGTTGTACAATTGTTAAGAATCACTGCAATTAATTCCTTACTCGACTGTTGAAATACAGAACTATTCATCTGCGAATTGCTCTAGTAGTTAACATGCTCTAATGTGATCTCCATTGACATTATCGTTCGTTTCCATGAGAGAAGGATTTTGGAGAATGTAGTAAAATTTCCACAAAAGAGCAGTAATTGAAGATCAATGAGCGAATGCTTTTAGTCATTGGCAACTTTGAAGGTGAAAGTATCGGAAAATTTATCTTGTTTCTTCTTCTCCAATGTAAGTGACTGATGGTGGACCTGGGCCAACCCCGTCTTGCACCATCCGTTTTACAGAAAATGAAAATGCATTGCTCCAACCAGATGCTTAAAATGCTAGTGGACATAAACTAGTTTGTGCTTCATATTTAATGCAACACTACAAGGGAAATGAAAAGTATACCTAGTTTCATATCAATATACATAGTTTCGTATCAGTGATAATCTTAGCTCTATTTTTCTGTAATGCTCTAAAGAGATCTAATATTGTTCAATCGCGAAATATAAACATGGGAGGGTTTCCCTCCAGTTTCTCTTCTCTACTGTGGTATTTGTATCTTTTATTTCTGTCATATATTAAGATTTCTCGAACGGTGCATTATCACTTTCCATTACGTTTCTGTTGTTGTTGTTGTTATTATTATTATTATTATTATTATTTATAGCATGACTATTGTTGTGGGCATGTTAAGTAAAGGAAATGGCGAAGTGAATGATTGTGTGCTGTTCCTCTTCCCGATCATCAAACAGATCTGTGAAAGAATTTGCGATTCTGTTTTCGGCGATGCTCAAGTGCTTGTGAACCTGTCAAAAACATCGGTCGCTGGACGGAGAACCGCTGTTAGGGACCCGCATGATCAGACCTTGAGGGCGTCTAATAATACTCAAGAGAGGAGTTGAAGTAATCAATTTTGAATACAAAAAATAACTTGTAACCTTTGTCACTTAAAACCGGTAAAGGTGGCTCTGGGCATCAACTGATGTCACTGCAGTACCTCTGACCGGGAAGTTCTGGGGTTCCAATCTTGACGGTGAAAAAATTTCGGCACTGCCTAGATAACAATGTCGAATTTACTCGCTGTCTGGAGGAAAATTCTAGTGGTCGGATACACTGATAGGAAGTTTCTCGTGGTTTCTGCGATCATCATCAGGCAAATGCCGGGACCCTAGGAAACGGGCCACGGATTGCGCGCGATCTTTTCTTTCTCGTCCTTATCCGTTTCTCCCCCCTTATTTACACTCACATTCACATGCCCTACACTGTCACATATGCCAGGAGACCAGTGGTGAACTTGTCCCGGCTGTGGCGGTGTAACGCTGGTGGGAGATCCCGCCAGCCGACGTAGGTCGGCGCCGGATCTCGGGGAAGCTGAGGAGTATCAGCACCACCTTGCGTGATAAAACGTGTTCTACACTTACGGGACTAATGACTGTGGCAATTGACGAGACCGGAATCACTAATCAATCAGTTTGTGATTTAAAAAGTAATATTAAAATATTTTTGATGTAGGACGTAATTTAGAAAAATATCGGGGTCCGAAGTCTGCTTGTGTGTGACACAGCAGTGCAGGTGCCACTTCCTCCGGAGCGTTGTCGCCGCTGGCGTGGAGCACGGCGCGGGCGGCGCAGCGTAGCGGGCGGGCGGGGCGGCAGGGCGGGTGACCTTGCACGGTGCGCGGCGGCGAAAGCGAACGCGCCCGCTTGCTCACGAGCGCTCGCGCGTACCCCCCCCCCCCCCCCCCACACACACACACACAAACCTATACCTATTACCTCGCTGCCGGCGCGGCGCGGCGTGGCGTGGCGCTGGGAATTCCGCGCGAGGACGAGCAAGGCGAGGAGGAAGAGGAGGCACCGCTGTGGGGGGAACTTGAGGGCCTCTTGAGTGAAAACCGCGTACTACTTTGCCCCCAGGATAGTATCACCGCACTGAGTTAGGGCCTCCTATTAAAAATGGCAATGATGATGGTAGCAAACAGATAGCTGGGAAACAAGTGAAGGAAACAACACTTCCAGGATCTGGTATGATTGTGGTGTTGCGATATTTCTTCTGTTGCACGCTTCTACCTACATATTGTTTCTTGCAAGCAGCACGGTGCCACTGCGAAGAGACGATCCTAGCGCTGCATATTTAGTGTCTAAAAATGCCTACTTCAAATGCTGGTTTGGTGGGATTGAACCCATGGAGAATAAATTTGAAAGCGATCCTAGGCAGAAAATTAGTCTGAAGTAGAAAGCTTTATTAAAAACTCTCAGAATATTCTGGCTCTAATACCTTTCTCTAAGAATATTAAAATAAGCTAATAAGCTCAAGTGTCAAGGGGAAATTTATCTTCTTTTTTTTCTTCTTTTTTGGCATACAAAATGAATTCGGAATGTTTTTGGCATACTTCGTGCAGCAAATTTTTACCGTAGAGAAAACTACGAGAATCATTATTCTGTCGTGCACTGCGAAAAATATTGCAACATCAGGACACAAGTACAATGATTCCGAAGCAAATATGTCTCCCTGAAAGGAAGCTGTCGTACTTTCGAAACAACCGTTATTTTGCTCGTAAGTTTGATTGTTGGGTTGAATAGTTAAGTTGGGTGACTCGAATTATGTGACGTGCAAATACTTTGTAAGGACGGTGTAACGCGCAGTCGTGTGCAAAGTGCAGAGTGCTGCGCACCCGGATCAGTAAAGAGCTGGGCGAAAAAAGGTCACGACTCTCGGCCGCTCCCTCATCTCGTCTGTTGAAAACGGAAAGGAAAAAAAAAAACTGTGTCGAAATGAATTACGTTGAATGGTTCATGAAAACGACTGGTTCATTAGTGTTAAAAATATTCATTGGCAACGTGTGAAATGATGGTTAAAGACGGCCATAAAGCTGTAAAAGAAAAATTGTTTGCCATGACCATATAGTCAGTGCAAAAAGGGGTGATGCATTTGTTAACGTTCTTCACTATGTTCATAAATAAGTGATATTGCTGTAAGAGACATGGGATCATAGCTCGCCTCGAAAATAAACGTTGAAATTAGTAGTAGATTCTCTGAAAAATAAGTGATGTGAAGCGAACCTTATTTGTTTATTTACTAATAGTTCCGTAACCCACGCCCAATGAATTGTACTCCCATGATATCGAGTAAAATATTTCATCTCGTACTCCAGACGATTGACTAGCTGAAAACGTTTCCAGTTGCGCCGATGTTTTCGTAAACGGAAGATCACTCGCGGTCGTATCTGCGATGTTGGAAGCGCGAAGTTGGTCTTTTAGCAATTATTAGGATCGCATGTGAAGTGTCATTTTATCGGATGTCTGTGTTAACCAGCTACCATCCGTTTTCTCACAGTGGCACGAGCTATGGAGAGGTCAAGCAGCCAATCGACCGACCTTGGGGCAGGAGGGGAAAGGAAGGATTGTGATGACCCGTTGTTTAAGATACTACTCCGGCAGCCTCCTGAAAATGACCGGAGAAATCCATTTTCATTGATCCGCCTTGACCCATTTTCATTGGCCCACGTGCGTAGCTGCTGGCGTACATCGGTTACCGTCGTAATTAAGATGCTTGATTCTACAGGTCGTCGGTAACCCAGGTTCTTGTTGCCTGTCTCTATCGCGTCAGAAAATCACAAACCTGCTCCCAAAAATCGAAGAAATGCTTATTGGAAAGTACACAATGCTTCGTCAAATGAACAGAAATGCTTCGTGGGGAAAGCACACAAATGCCTCGTCAAAATAACAGAAATGCATCGTGAAAAGCACATTAATACCTCGTTAAAATATCAGAAATGCTTCGTTGGAAAGTTCATAAACGCCTCGTCAAAATAACAGAAATGCCTCGTCAAAATAACCGAAATTCTTTGTGAGGAAGGTACACAAATTCCTCGTCAAAATAACAAATGCTTCGTGTGGAAAAGCCCACAAATCCCTCGTCAATTATTACAGAAATCCTTCGTGAATATCTCCGCGACGGTGCTCTTTGCGCTTTTGGTGTGGTTTGTGAGCACTCTGCGCTTTCGCCGCCGCCACCACTGCAGAGTCGTTAGCGCGTCCGAAACGCGTGGCGCGCCGTCCCGCGCCGGTCGGACGTCGTGGGGGGCGGGCGGGGGTCGGCGGGTCGCCCTCCCCTCCCCACCCCTCCTTGGTCGCGCCTCGGACACAGCGACGCCTTGTTAAGTGCCCGCAACCCGCGCAGATCTTTTACGACGCCGCTCTCTGTACGTCTCCTCTTTCCACACGGCGTTGCTTGCTTGGGCAGCACCGTGTTCAGCGCTGGACGGAACGTGGACGATGCATTGAAAAGATCATTCCATCACCGAGGCATGAAGCTTAGAAGGGGTGGGAGGCGGGGCTGTGCAGAAAGTCGGAGGGGGGGGGGACGAAGGAACGCTGGCGAGTGGCACACTTTATAGGAACGTTTTTGTACTCCCGGTCCTCTAGGAGTGACGGGTAACCCAGTGGCCATTGCATAAGATTTCTGCTTCTGGCTACCCGGGCTCAAATCTCGGTCGATCCATGTGAAAATGGTGTTCGCGACAAGTTTTCTTCGTGTTCTCCAGTTTCCCCTACCTCTTACATTCTTCTCTACCTGCACCGTTGCCCTCATTATCAACTTCCATGATTTGGACAAAGGGGAGATGTACTTATAATAAATTATTAAAATGTCAATTAATAACAAATCATATAAAAATAAAACAAGGACGCAGTCTAGAATAAATTATGACCGTTGTACCTGCGTTGGGAGGTGGCACGAGAGAAGATACGTTTAGAAGTGGTGATATTAGAGAACTGAAGGTGAAAGGTCTCAATGAATGATAAATAGAGAATATGAATAAGGGGCGTGAAAGAGAACTCCAATTTATGAACGTTTGTCCTCTGATACCAAAATGTAACAGAGGCAAAGTAATACCGAGAAAGATGTGGATATTTCTGAGAAAAGGCAGACGTCCGAGCTTTGAAGTAAAGAAGAAAAAGAAAAATATTCCAGGATAGCCCACATAAGTTCAAGTTTCTGGAAACGTAAAGTAAGACTCCATATATAAAGATTTCTTATCGTCTAAACAAGTATGACTGTTTTTTCGTGTTTAATAATTTTCTAACTTTATTGATAGAATACATTGAGTTATTGATTTCCTGCTACTATTCGTCGCCCTTTTTAATCTACCGCGTGCACCTTTTTAACATCAATAAATCGATAACAAACGTGGCTTTAACTATAGCGCTGGTGGCGGAGAAAATGTTAAGAAAAGAATTGAAGCCTTTTTAATAATAAATTGTTTAAAAATACCTTAACCTTAGTTAACCTATATTTCACGCAAAATTACGGGAACTACTCGTGTTTTCGGAATCTTGTAATTGGCGTTATTTCAAGGTCTCTCTTTAAAGAACAGATTTCGTTTAGGAAACAAATCTCTAACGTCTTTTAATAGTTTTACGAACTTTTGCAATTTTTGTAAAATCAGAAACTTCAACGAAAATGAAACTTGCACTTTTCTTTTAAGCGCACTTTACGCTCTCTGAAGACATAAGTTAATTGAAAAATTGGAAGCCGATTTCGAAAAAAATTTGAAAATATTGAGACTTAATGTAAAGTACACCCCAAAATCAAAATACCCATTTCAAACTCAAAAGGCCTCTAGTTCTTTAAATCGATCAGGAATCATCAAGGAAAATAAAATATAACTACACAACTGTAAGAGGGAAAAACATCATTTATAGGAACAAGTGAGAAAGTAAAATGGAGCTCAAAAATGTGTGTGATATTGTAATTATCTAACTTGTTGGGGAAAAGTTTTCGCTATATGTTTGTCGTGGAGCAAATGACTTTATATTTTATATTGTACGAAGATATGTACTTTACATTAGCTTTGACACGATCTAAAACGATCGAAAATAATAGCGATTCTTGTCCTATTTTGACAGTCAACATTAGCATGTTGGGATGCTGGGAACCTGCAGCAGTTATCGCGTCACTCACTGTGAGATAACAAATTCGTGGATTTTAGCGTTGCGATAACCGGAGCTTTTTATCTAAAACATACCGGTGGTTTCAAACATCAAACATTCTGGTTATCATCGAATGGGCAGCCGACGCCCTGAAGGAATGAATCCCATCGAGATTCTGGTACGTAGAATACGAGAATATGAGAAATATTATTCCAATTGTGAAATATGAACTAAGGTTTAATAACGTTTCCTGTGCTAATCAGAGGTATAATATGTGCGTGGTTTTGTCGCTAGTTTTGTCGATTTCATTTTATCGCATGGGTGTACACTGGCAAATAATTTCCGTTGATATTGTGTAATATAGATAATGAAAGGAGTATTCATTTTTGATATTAATAATGCTTGTAATTGATGTGTTATTTCCACTCGAGCAATTACATTTCACATAAAATGAACATAACAGGCACAAACTAAGTTGGTGTCGGAGCTTCATTGGTAATTTCAAAAATCGTTGTATTTCTCTCTTCGAAAATGTCGGGTCGTTTTCGTGTGGCCTGAGTTGTGCAGCCGGCGAGTATTCGAACGAACGAGGCAAAGAGAGAATTCAAGCGGTTAAACTTCATCAAATTCCAGTTAAAAGAGTCGATAATAATTAATTCGATCCTAACTCACTAAAAAATCGGCCAACGTCTAAAATCAAATGACTATTCAAAGAAGACGAAATATGTTTATATAGCGAAGCTCAGTGTGAAGCAATGAAATAAATATTAGAACAGGGAAGCAAACGAATTAAGGTTAAGTGAACAAATTGAAGAAATATTAATTTTTGATGATAAAATGCTTTAACATTGTGTGTTATTTCAACTAGAGGAGTTACATTTTACACACTGTGCATTGCTCGTTTTGATTTCATTCATCCGAAGTTCAGTAGCTGCACACCTTGGCTGTGGGTCTTTCTCTGGATGGCGTCCTCCAGCGATGGCGTCCGTTCCCGCCGCGCCGCCGCGAGGCGCTCCCGTTGCGTTCGGAGAAGTGCGGGCGTCGGGTTGCGGCGACCTCGCCCGCCCCGCCCACACGGCTCCGCTCCTCCCGCCCCTCGCGGACCGCCCGGGCCCGCCCACTTCCGGCGCGCGGTCCACCTGCGCGGGCCCACGCGCCGCGCCGCGCCGCGCCGCCGCCACCGCCCACGCCCTGGGCCTACGCGCCCGCCACTCGCCACGCCCCGCTCAGCTCGCTGCTGTCCTCCGCCGCCCCGGCAGAGGTGGCTCAGGGCATCAGCTGCTCTCACTGCAGTGCCCCCGACTGAAAGGCTCGAAGTTCCTAGTTGCCGGTTCCGACGATCGCAGGATTTTTGACGCTGGCTAGATCGCTAGCTCGAGTTCAGTCGCTGTCTGGAGGAGAATTCTAGCGGCCGGCTGCTCTGATCGGTAGTTTTCCGTGCTTTCTCCGATCAACACTAGGTGAATGCCGGAGCAGAACCCTAACAAACGGGCGCGTGATCTTATCTTCCCCTTCCTTGCCCTATTCTATCCCTTACACACGCGCGCGCGCGCGCACACACACACACACACACGCACACACGCGCGCGTGCGCACACACACACACACACACACACACACACACACACACACACACACACACACTACAGGTCGGCTTAGAGCTTGGTCACACACACTACAGGTCCCAGCTTATACGTTGCCCTGCTGGTAGGAGATACTCGCAGGTAGGCGGCGGATCTCGCCATTCAGCGGGGGAAGATCGCCCCCACTTCGCAAGGCAAAACACGCAGCACATTTAAGGGGCGAATGGCTTTACTAATAATGCGCCCGGAATCACTAACAATCAATCAATGGACTCGACTCTACCCACTACCTGCCCGCCGTGAACTGAGCTGGGCATCAGCGGAGATGTGGAGCAAAGCGCGGGTTCCGGAACAGGCTCGTATGGCGCTCCCTTTGAGGGGTGAGCAGCCGTTCGGCTCGCCTCGTTCCGAACGCTGCTACCGCGCTCAGGTTGCGATTCGCAGAGCATCGAATTACGCGAACACGCGCTCGCGGGAGTTTCGTTATTCGGGGTTTAAGATCTTGTATGTAAGTCATAGCACCGTTCATACTCTCCGTCACAATGCGTCTCTTCATTCGTTGCCACTCCTTGGTTCGTCTCACTGCCCTGATCCTTCTCGCTCCGAACTTCTCACGACGTGCACCTCTGGCCTCGCTCGTTGTGTCCTCGTCACACTGCGCTCACCGGTCCTGTGTGCTGTAGTTCGTTGCTTCTCTCTCTGTTCGTTCCCCACTACCTCTCCAGACTCGCTAGTCTTCTCCCAGCCTCGACACGTCTCACCTCGTCCCGCTGGAAACTATCTTACGACGTATCCCACCTTGAATTGCGCTTCTCCCATTCCTCTTCGAGACCGCGCCCTCGCCTTATTTGACACGTTTTCCGTTACGGCTCAGTTATGTTCCCATTCATCATCTCATCGCTGCTCTTTTTTTGTTTTCGCCCCCTTTCGATTGTCACGTCACTCCCCGTCCCGTTCTGGCGCTCGTACCTTGCTTCTCTTGCTGTCCTCGCCACACTCCGTTCCGCTATTCTCGTGCTTCACATCTCTTTTTCTTCCCTCTCGTGCTTGCTTCCTCGCCGCGTTTCGGCTCACTGCATTTGGTCCCGACCCTTCCAGGCTTGCTTCGTCGCACCTCGCCTCGCCTCCATATCGTTCTGCTATATCTCGCTGCCCCGCTTCCCCTAGTCGCGATGCACGTTAACGCCACAGGCACGCCCATTTAACTGTCTTTCGGATTTATTTGGCACTATAATAGGTGCACAAGGCCTCCTACGCGTGTTTCCATTTTCGTCGCTGCGACTCCCATTCCGTTGGGAGGAAATCTTGCGCACCTCAGGAGAGACCGCTTTGCCCTCCTGTGTACGGTTGCAGTAAAATAAATCGTAGTATGTTGCTATGGAGAGTGAATGCATGGGTGGTGCTTTATAAAAAGCCTTACACAGGACGTGTCAGCTGAAAAGTTTGTTAAATGTTTACTGAGAAAGTATTATTGTTTATATTACTATTGAATTACTTTTTATATTTCGCCTTGTGAAATTTTACAATATCTTAATCTTTCAACTACATGATATCGTGATTTTTTAGTCGAAATATTTTTGATCCGTTTCCTTTTGTACGTTTGATTATTCACGACATAGGCAATAGACAAACTTAGTTTGCCCTTTGAGGTTGTTTGCCCTGTGAAGTTGGAATTATAAAGGATGTCGGATGTGAAAGACGAATGGAATTCAGAACCAGAACGCACCGCCTGTCTCCTTTGCCCCCTCTGGTGACGTTGGGGTCGCTGCCAACACCACTGTCGCCGCCTCCACAGCCATGCACCGCCGCCCGGTTGCCTTCGTCGTCCCCCACTGCCTCGACATCCATCACCACCATTGCCGCAATTCCCAACGCCACAACCGCTACAGCCCCCGCCGCCCTTCCGCTTATAAACAGGGGCCCAACCGCCTGCCTTCTCACGCCCGAATCCCGACCGCCGCTATGCGACGCCACGCGTCATCAGATCAAAGCCCTTCGCGCAGGCCCAGCGACGGTGAAGTGAATGGGGCGGAGAGGCTCTCGCGGCGGGGCGGGGTGCGGTGGCGCAGCGCATAAACAAGTCCCTCTCCGCCAGCGCCGATCTGTAAACAAGGCCTGGAATCCTTCGCCTCTCACTTTTTTTCGCTTCTCGGAAACTGCCGATGGTGGATAGTTCTTGATAATTCCAAACATTTCATTCGATCGAAAACGTAATCATGTTTCTGACCTTTCCGTGCTACAATTTTTGAAATGAATATGAGAGATTACCTCACAAACTTCAAAATAATCACGTTCATTTGTGACTTGCTGAAGTTCTGTCGGAGTGTTATTTCTAAGTGTTGTGGTTTTCGAAATGCGATGTCTCAAATGAACAACTTAACCTTAGCACACACATATGAAATCCAATTTCAATTTGGAAACTTGTTTGGTGCCCTTTCGTTGGTGTCTTGAACCAAAAGTTCTCCCAATAAAACCCCGAGCAACGTTTCCGGGCTTGCGTGTCAAGAGGCGAATTCCACGCCGCGGCCGCGGCCCGGAGTGACCCACGGTTGACTGATCCTTCAGAGCGCCGGCCGCGCCGCCCCGCGCCGCGCTGCGGTGGCCACACAAAGCGCCTTTCATTTTCATCCGCGCTCTCATTAGCAGCTGTGCGGGCGCGGTCTCGAATCTCGTGCCGCCGACGCCGCCCCGGACCAGTCGTTGCTGTGGGCGGGTAATGCATTCTCCGACCGCAGCGGGATCCTGGCGAGGTCCGGGCGGATCTCCGCTGGGAGAAGAGAGATGAAATGAAATAAACCGTTTGAAGCATTGTGTGAAGCTGGTAACTACGGTTGTTTCGGACAGAATACAAAATGGAAAAAAGGATGTTTTGCTGTCGACTTTTAATTTAGTTCTTTAGTTATATTGCGTACCGGTCGCGTCGGCGTCTGTCGGTGCAACTGAAGCTTTCAATGCGAGGAGGTCCCTGGTTGCAGACTCTACAGTTGCAGATTTTCTATACTTGCTTAGTGTCGGACGATGCCATTGCCTGGACTCCGACACCATCCCCCGTGATCTAGAAAGATTCTTGCGCTACCGCATATAGGCAGAAGTCAAGGCTCGAATAGGGCTATATTGCCAATGAAAGAAGAAAAATGATTGTGTATATGCATTATTTTGTGTAAAATGGTAACCCATTGGATGATGTGAATGTAAGATGTATTCGACGTCTGCTAGGTTAGGCCGTAGCCAGCTGAACAAAACGAGGGGCGCATAGCGAGCAATTGAGGTCACCATTATATTGTGAAGCAAGGACTCGTCCGCCGCGGCCATCTCACTTCTATGAAGTCGTTCATCCTATTAGCCGCGCAGTCGTCGCATGCCAACGCTTCTTTGGGAGGCTGCATGGCCGGAGACGGTTTCGAGCAATAATCCGGCGGCGCCTTCTTCCTTTTCGACCGACGCCGTCGCTTCCCCACATTGTTTCCCCTAAGCTTCGGTATCTACGCCGTAGCCCATCGACCTCTCGTTGCTTTTCCGGCTTCTCCTTGTTGCGCGTTCTGATGCCGCTTCTGTAAGGCGTGTGAGTGGAAACTGAATTCATTGGCGCCGTTTTTCGAAGGAGAATCAGTGGATACTTGTAATTTAACTTGAGGGGTTATTTTTCCTGAACCTGTTCAATATTCGACAATTAATGAATGGAAATAAAGAAAAATATTTTTGTGGATGGTCAGTTTTAACGAACGTGCCAACTTCATACAATAATTTTCAAACCTTAGAGGTAAAATTGAACTTCGCCGCGTAGAAATGCAGATCTCTAGGTCGAAAGCTTCCTTATCAATTAGGCTACTGGGACCGCACGTTTTTGTTTGTATTATTATTTAACTCTTTTAAGTAATGTTCGTGATTTACACAAAGTGTTTAGCTTGTACTTACATAAATGAAGCAGAATTTATGCATAAATTAACAAATGCTGTTTCTTTGAGGAGAACGCCCTAAATAAAGTGAAATTGAAATTATCATTTTTACGGAGCTTTAAAGCATTTCCATCTGTAAAAAGCCTGTGTTTAAAATGGGTCTGTTTTCTTTTCCAACATTCCTTGAATAGCAGTGATTGGCGAGCAGAATAACACGTCGATCTACGGAGTTTTATGCGTCGGCCCCTTCCGTTGTTGCGATGCTACCTCATCAACCTCCGCGTGCGCCATTCCAGCTTGCCTCTCTCACCTTCATCGCACCGGTGCGGCGACCGTCGCCGGCCTCCCCCTCCCCCTCCCCCTCCCCCCTCCTCTGACGTAACCTTTGTGACCCCGGTCGGGGGTGGGGTGGGCGGAAGAGATACGAGAGCGCGGCGCGTGGCCGGAACACGAACGCCATTTTCTCCTCCTCGCGAAGAAGGACGGAGGGAAGGATGAGCGCGGTCGAGACAATGCGAGTCGCTGGCGCGCAAATGAACTGCTGTTCCCTCCCTCCCTCGCAAGCCCTGTCCTTGCGGCCCGTAGGCCTGGCGGCGGCGGAGGCTGAAGCGAGAGCGGGGCGGGCGGTGCATTACGAGCGGGTATTGCGCCCCGAGGCGAGCGCTAGGGCCGCCCCCGCCCCCACGCTCCGCCTACCACTCCACTGCCGCCGCCGGCTCGGCTTTCGCTCTCGCTGGTGCGACTCCTGCCGCTGTTGGCGGTGCTCCGCGATAGGTTCTCGACTCCCTCTGGCCGCCGGCAAAGCCAGCCAGCCAGCCAGCCAGCCAGCCAGCCTGCTTGCTTGCTTGTAAGGGCACCAATTAAGGATGAATTAAATATAAATCGGAACAGAGATACTGATACGCCTGTAGATAGGGATGCGGAAAGCTGGCGTTTAGAGGAGACTAATGGTTCGTACTTGACAAACACCATCTGTTACGTGATATACTGAGATGCTAATAATAAATGAGACTTCATTGAATGATTTAGATAGATTATTCAGAGAAGAAAAAAAATGTGTGTCAAGCCTATGCACTTCTATATCTCCCTGTTAGTATTTCATGAGATTTACTCTTGTAATTAGCTCTGAAATAAATAAAAGATCTATAAATAAAACAAAAACAACATATATTTATGATAGCATTGGGATTCAGAAACAAAAATTGACTTCTTGAAAAAGGGAAAATCACCTTTCCGAAGTGTGCTTTTTTAGGGGGGTATGTATATGGCATTTTACACGATAGTTACCTGATATATAAATTATTCTTTTTCTGTTCAAACATTCCAGTCTAGTTGTAATATGTTCATTACTATGGTGTATTAAATAACACGTTCTTATCGGAACGCAATACCTGACTAATTGTAACGCGTGTGTACTTCTGATTAACATTCTCAGAGATACCTGTGTGGCTCCGTGGTCTTTTCATTATCGCACCATTAAAGATGTTAAACGAAGTGCTTATGCCTGCAATTTAAAAATTTTCTCCGGCAAGATTATTTCACTTTAACGGATTAGAAATACCGTTTTTTTAAAAAAAAAAAAAGTGTGCTTTCGTGTAATCTCACGCGTCCCCAATTGCTCGAGCCACCTGCAGCGACCGCCGCACCTCGCGCGGTTTGTAGCTCATAACGTATTCCGCGTCGCGAGGGAAAAATCCACGGTAATGTGAGAAAGTCGGGGGGGGGGGGGTCTGTGTTCCCTTTGAGATGAGCGCGCGCTGCTCGCGGATTGCGACCGCCCGGCGTGTGAGGGCAAGGGAGCGACGGCGAGACAGACGGGGTATCCCGTAATGGTTAATAGTGTGCTTCTGCGGCTCGTAAACGAAACATAAAGGCGGCGCGGCGTCACGTTCGCCGCGGAGGCGAGGCGAGGAGGCGTGTGTTCACGGCCGCGGCCCCTGGCGCCCGAGGCGGCCGACCGCCTGCTGGTTTCCGGCGTCGGAGCGGAGAGCACGCCAGGCACCGCGAGTGGACGGCACTTGCGCGTACAACTTAGCCCCCCCCCCCCCTCCCCCCCAATACTTAGACCATACATGAAGGCCGTTGACACTTCACGCTGTCACCCAAAGGGGACCTTGAACGTTACCGTAGCGATGTCACTACGGTAACGTTTAAACTCCGAATTGGATGACAGCGCCACAGCGGACATGTGTCAACGGACTTTTAAATTTTAATGGAAGTGTAACCGGCTGGCCCGGCCCAGCGCCTGCAACTTCGCTTGCGACTTCGCTTGCTTGCAATAAGGTTTGCAACCCAGCGCTTCTACTCGAACTGCTGCTAAGGGACGTGCGTATCTCACTTCTCAATTTCGGTATGCTTGATAAATCAAAATCAAAAGAAATTAGGAATATGAAAACTTTGACCAGTGGGGAAACAAACAAAAAAAGCCGATTTACGCGCTGTTTTACAATACCTTTTTTTTTACTACATAAGAGAAGTAGGAGGGCGAGATAGAAAAAGTTAGGCTAACACATATCCAAAAGGAAAGCTATTAGTAACACTTACGAGAAATTAAAACGGTGGCACTAATAATGAAGTTGTGGAGCCAATTACTTTGTCGCAAATCAACATAATGTTGCCAGCTTCACAACTAGTGCGCACCGTGTCCGACATGAACTTGATTATTAGGACAGAAATTATTTTGTTGTAATAATTTCCGGAGTACAAGTGTGATACCTTGGTTCCTTAGGTAAGAATTTCCCTCCTAGACCCACCCGCATCCCATCTCCGAAGGGATCCCTCGGAGCGCCTCCATCTTGGAAATTTCGGGCGCCCCGCTGCGGCCGCTGCCATATCGATCGCTCGCCAGCTCGTTGGCTCTCTCGGACGCGTTTGCGCCCGCTGGGCGTTTCGTAAACTATAATGGGCGCTAATCGGGGCCGAGCGGCTCGGTGCGGCGCGGCGGTGCGGTTGCGGCGGGCGCTTTCGCCGGCGGCGGCGGCCCCTGCGATAGCGCGCGCGACCCGACCCCTCACCTCCCCCATACACACACACTCTATGCGCTGATACACGCGTTCTTGCGTGGGGGAGGGTCTCTCTCTCCCCCTCTCTCTCCCCCCTCTCTCTCCCCCTCTCTCTGTCTCTCTCCCTCTCTTTCTCTCTCTCCCTGTCTCTCTCTGTCTCTATCTGCCCCGACCACCCCCGTCGGCGTCCGTGTAGCTCAGAGACCTCGCGAGAGGAGGGAGAAATGGGGCGGGAGGGAGGCTGAATTCCCTGTTGGTGCAGCCCAGTGACCGATTTTTTCTTCACAGATTCGAGAGTCGATTCAAAAAGTCGAGCGTAACTGAGGACCGCATTGCTGCTAAACTAAATCACTCGTGAGCACTTTCCCTTATCCTATGCTATAACTGAACAGAACTAATTAACGAGCTGGCTCTCCAGCCCAGCCCATGGGGTATACTCCGATTGAAACGTACCTCATTTCAAGGTTACGAGCTGTCAGGATAAGTGGACAGTCATCTAATCGAGAGTTTCAATAGCAAACGTCGTCCATCGTTCAATACCCAGTCATAACGATGTTCGTGATTCGATGACAGTGTCCCCTTCTCTTACTAGATCGTGGCTTTGAAAGGACTTCTTGTTTTAATCCGAGTTTGGCTGAGCTGGAGCGCCGCTCATGTTTCAGAAGTGTCGGTTCAGTTATAGGATAGGGTAGGGGGAAGTTTTTATGAAGTATCAGCACTTCTGAAAATTAGCATGCCGTGCCTTCTTTTTCGCATTTGTTTGTACATACGGAGGAATGTGCATTGTTTATAGAAAGTTACGCAATGCTGTGGAAAGTAGATTTCGTGTTATTAATGGAAATACACGTTTTGGGATCCCCTGATACCGAAAAAGTGTTGGTTTTTTTAACGTCCGTCAACAATGCCAGCATCCATACTATTCAAAGGACTTTGGCCAAAATGCATATTCCCCTTAAATTTGTCATCATTTCCAATTTTCGGCGTTTTCCTACAACTAAAATATTGAAGATAAGATTTTTTCTTTAAATAAAAAAATGATCTCAGCATCTAGTTCTTCAATTAATATCATCTACGTTTAAAAGAACATAAGCAGTTTTTGCCCAATTGTGAGTACAATATGGGCAGTATTATTTTTTTTTTGTTCAAAATGGCTTCAAATTTGTTCTCGACTTTTTTTGTTGGAATAGTGCTTTAGGAACTGAATAATATGACCTAAAGGCCATTTTGACGTGTTCTTTAGATTTTTCAAAAATTACCCGAGTGCATTTTTCTTAACATATCTCACATCGTTTTTACATTACGGGCGTTCTTTATACAATACTCCATTTGCGAGTACACGTTTTTTTTTTAATTCTAATGAATTTTTTTGAAACTTAAGGAGAGCAGATGAATTGAATTACCGCAGCCCAAATAGTTCGTAAAAGGCTGCGCTGTAAATATGATAAAATCTCAGAAGAGGACAATCAGCGAGACAAACCTGGAAACTTCATCCATGTGGTGTTTCATTTATTCTTAATTCAAACGAAATTGTGTTAACGCGCAAATCTACTAAAACCCTTTTTCCTGAATGAAAAGCGGGATCCCCTTCATTGTTCGAGCTTCGAGCACCATGCCGCTGCATTGTTTCTTCGAGCGGGACGCTGGGCGGGGCGGGCGGCGAGGGCGTCGGGGGCAGCGCTGTGGTTGGGGACCGGGTCACCAGCGACCCGTGCCGATAAGCGCACATTGTGCGGCCGCGTGCGCTCCGCTGTGGAAGAATCGAGATCGGCGCGGCGGAGAGGAGGTGGAGGGCTCCATTCAGGCGTTTACAGCGTTGCAGATGTTGGCCTGAGAAGCCATTATTGCAAAAAGAGGAGAATGGTTTTTATGCGTCGTTTGGGTGTGGAGCCGTGCTGGCGAGCTACGTACGTTAATTGTTTAAGCTTTCAATGGATCGATTGTTTGTGCGACTATTATCCCTACTCGGAACTGGTGTTCAGATATCGTCGTAACTTGGAACATGTCTAGTAGACCATCTGGCACTTTGTTGGATGTTTTGAGTACTTTATTTATCGTTCTATTTATTTGACGATTACGGTTTCTGGTGAGTCTGAGGAAATGTTGATCCTTGAATACTATTTTCAAGCAGAAGATTTTGCAATATTTTTCTTCAGCAAATTACTACGTAGTATATTCGTCGTTATTTCTCCTTACAATATTTCCTCAATATACTACATGCAACCGATATTGCTGAAAATTCATTAAGACATATTGCACGTTTGAGAACAATATTAAAAATAATTAATTGAAATTCATGAATGTGGAAATACCTTTGTGTGCAAATTTCCGATCAATGAATTATCTTCTTTGCAGCTACAGGAAAACCAGTGGAATCTTTGAAATATAATTTAGCATCGGTCGGTCTTGAAGTATATCCTTTTGCATTTATAGGTAAAGTGGATGGTTCGCCATAAATTAATAATAACGGGTGGTGCGTGCCTTACGACTCGCCCCCCCCCTCCCCGCAGGGTACGATAACATTCTCTTTTGACGTAGAATAACCATTATGCGCCCCCGATGTAAACAAACTACACAAACTCTGTCGGTTTGTGTACAGGAGGCAAACAAACCGCAGAGGCAATATTGAGAACTCAGACTCACTTCGGGAGTGGTAGACCCCCTTCCCTGTCACTTTTTTCGTGCTGGGAAGGGATGCGCGCTAGAGGACAGATGGAGGGGAACGGGAGGGGCTGCGTGCTCATATCGAACCGTGCGACACTTCATCCCTGCCACTCCTTCAGCCCTGGGCTGTGTTATGCAGCATTTCGCTCTAATTCCGTTATCGTCCTGGTCCCCGTCACCACTTAAATTTTTTTTTGCGTCTGGTTTGTTGGCATCCACTCGTTTCTTCTCAGTTCCGCTCGCACCTTTATTATTGTGTTACGATTTCGTTCATCTACTTTTTCAACCTGCATTCTTATTTCCTTCCTCTCTCCGTTCATTTCTCCGGTGAGTGATTTATTTTCCTTTCCTTTCCCGTATGCTTTCCGTGCTCTCAAAGTGCTAGCGAATATTCTTCTCTCGTTGGGTCTACTCCGGACATGTTTTGCCCCGCTTCGCTGACAATCTGTCTTGTCGACTGCCGGCCGTCCCTTCTCCAAGTCTTTAGGTCCTCATTACACTTTCTCGCGACCACGATATTTTATTTCCTCTTTTTACTGACATTTCACCGATCTTTTCTATTGCGGCATAAGGCATTTTGCCCCATTAGTCTAGTCTCCTTTCCTTCCCATATTCCATAAGTGAGCCTGCTGTCGACACATCATCGTTACCTAGGAGATGTCAGGGGTTGCTGCACATTTTTTTTTTCGGAGTTCTCGAACTCATATAAAGATTAGATAGTATTCTAACATTGTATACACATTGTCTCACTTGAAAAATTGTCCGTTACGTGTCATAAATGGTGGCTTGATACAAACAGGTGTACGGTGGATCGGTGGACAATGTCGTGAGTGAAACACTTCATGATGAAGCATTACGCTCCTACATAAAAACAACAAATATTAATAGAAACCCGTATTTAAAACGTCCGATACGTCGCAGGTTCGTCAAGTTGGCTTCGCTGGTGTAAGGTTTCTCAGGGCGCATGACGCGACGTATAGTTTGTGGGCTTTAACTCTGGCGTAACCCCCCCCCCCCCCCCCCAAAAAAAAAAAAAAAAAAAAAAAATAAGCGTTTTGAGTTAGGACCGGTTTGGTTAACATTTTATTATAATTATTAGTAACAACTGTTACATTAAGTTTCGGTCATGCTTAAACCATAATTCACACATTATTAAGCTTGTGGTACCTGTATCTCAATCGCCGCTACCGAAAATTAAAATGTGTCACAAAACATTTTTCAAGTTGTGCCAGTATTGCTGTGAACAAGGAGGTGGTTATTGTATGCAGCTCGGCGGAGAGATGCGCAATGGAATATTCTTTTCCTTGTTTTGCGCTTCAGCTAGAGGCCGTGTAGCCCTTCGACTCCACCCTCGGCGCATGAAGAAGCGTTGGCATTTTTTTCTTTATTTATGGAACGTTAGGGTCTGTGAGTATACAGATGACTGACGGCTATTTCTCCGATGTCCTCCACTGACGTGCGGAGCTTCCAGAATCTCTTTCCGACGCCCGGGTGAATGCAGAGTTCTTTCGGAAATACGCGTCAGCTAGTGGTTTCTCGTCCCTCTGGCCGCACAATCCGACGAGGCAGAAGTGACATGAGTGATGGTCGACGTGTTGTAACTTTCGTGTTTTGCCCTCTGTTGCGTAAAAATTCATTCGGTGTGTCGTGGCATGAATGGGTGGTGTTTTTAGGCGAACATTTCACGGCTGTGATTTCATACCTGTATTCAAGGATGTGATAAAGCTCTCGGACGAGTTCCCGTTTTTGTCTGTATATGGTGAGTGTGTGTCCTTTGTGCAAATTCCATGAGCTTCAAGAGAAATGTAACAACATATTCCTGCTTTAGCGAAGCTGCAGATGTTTTTCGAAGGTGCAAATTTATTCTTATATCTTCAACATTGCTTATTGAATAAAACTTCTCAGTTATCGCCTAGTCATTTACTTTTGAATTTATATTGGAATGCGCAAATGATTCTTACTTCGCCGGCCCCTTTAGAAAATAAATTGGAAGAGGGTGACACTGAACGGTAAAGGAGTGGTGAGGATTCTAACACTTTGGAAGCACTGAATGTGAGAATTTATCATTTAATTTTGTGTCATCATCTTTGTTCTTACACATATAATGTATACTTGTTTCTACATTGATCGAAATTCTTGTTCTGAAAAGTTTAATGAATAGAAAAGGAAACCATTTTTCTCGACCGCAAAAATGCAAAATAAAAATTAGTTAATAAAGAAAAAAGAAAAGAAAAAATAATGTGTTATATTGGAGTCGTATGTTGTTTGTCTTTAATGTGAAAAGAGTCGATCCGGATAGCCGGGGTCGCCAAAGCAATCGTGTCGTAACGATCTCGGATCGCGTGTTTGAATCTCGCTTCGGGCATGGATGTATTTGTGATGATCCCTTCACCCTTCATCAATATCATCTTATCACTTCATTAAAGAAGGATTAATAATTCCCTGCGCGAGCAGGAGGCCCTTGCCCTTAATGGGATGCGCAATTGGCTAATAATAAAAAATAATAAATAAATGGAAAAGAGGAAAACCAGAAGGAATTTTCTGTGAGGGGTTTGAAACATTAAAAATTGTGAAAGTCACATGCTCTACAAGAATCTCATTTCACTTCTACATATATCACAGGTTGTTGAACATGTCAGGGAGCCTCGCATGATGAAGAGGAGGCGGTTCGGTAAACATTGAAATTGAGATTACGCCCTGCGTCGGTGTGTCTCCCTCTCTCCACATTCGACGGAGGAATGCTGTTAGAACGTCCAAGAGGCGCCAAGAGGCATCGGGACCCAACCAGCCTGATAAAGCACACGAGGTGTGGAAGTCTCTCGTGAATGGGAGTGCGAGGTCAAGGCGTTTGATTTCCAGGCGCGGGACTCGCCTCCCCTCCCCATCCCTCCACGCCATGCCACGGCACGCTACTCCGCTGGCGGCAAGTGCATTATCTGACCACGCGAACTGCCAATAGTCGCGATAAGAAGTTATTCCATTACCGAGCGTCGAGTAGGCAGGGGCCCCTTCGTTGCGCTCCGCTCCTCTCCGCTCCGCTGTGCCGCGCCGCGCCGCGCGTGTGCCCTTGCTCCCGTTTGCGCCCGCGTGCGCTCGTACACAGAAAAAAGTTCTGCCGCGTTATCACGGGAGACCGATCGTCCCGCGCGGGGTCATGGTTTTGTTGTCAGCGTCGCTCGTGTGTGAGGAGCGACCGGCTTTTTTTCCCGGCAATTCCCTCCTTTTACCTTCCCCTTCCGCTGATGTCACTCCCACCCCTTCACCGACAAGTGTACCGGCATATCTGACCAGGAAAGGGGGCTCGTGTCACTGCAGGGCCTCTGACTGGGAAGTCCTGGGGGTCGAGTCGCGACGGTGGCAGAATTTTCGACATTAGCTGTATAGCTAGGTCGAATTCAGTCACTGTGAGGAGGAGAAATAGCGGCCGGCTGCTCTGATCGGTAGTTTTCCGCGGTTTCTCCAATCAACACAAGGCGAATGCCGGAGCAGTACCCTAACAAACGGGCCACCGACCACGCGCGATCTTTCCTACCTCTTCCCTGACCTACCCTTACACACACACACTTACACCAACACGCACGATACAAGCCACATGCTGGAAAATCGATCGGGATTTTAGCGCTTGACCCGGCTGGGGCGGTGCCCCGCTCGCGGGAGATACCTTGTTGGGGAAAACTCCGCTAGCCTATGAAAGGTCGGCGCTGGATCTCGCCGTCACCTCCTGAGAAAAAACATGCACTACACTTACGGACTGGTAACCTTATCACATGACACGCCTGGAATCTCTAGTAATCAATAAATCAATCGCAAGTATACCTGCCACTTGTTCGGTTCACATCGGCATCATTTTTACGAGATGGCTAAATGTCAAAGATCCAAGAAAAAAAATGGGTTTTTACAACGAGATTGCCTGCAATAGTCGATGTTTCCATTTTGGCGTTGCATGTCTGGATAAACCTTCAAAATTGGTAAAATATGGAAATTCATACGATGTACGCTTAAATATTTGCACATAAGGTTTGACCGATTGGAACTCCTGAGATCATGTGCAACTCCTGAGATCATGTACGTTAATTAATTACGGACTGTTGAAATTCAAAAGGAAGATGAAGATTCACCGATTCAGTTTTTTCTACATTCCATTCGTTCTACTTATTCAGAGGGAAAGACACACTTCACGTAAATAGTGCACATATTTATTGTGTTGTTTTCATCTTAAAAGTTACCCATCAGTGTAAGATGAGCAATTTCATATGTTAACACATAAGCGTGAGAAACTGTGTCACGAAAAAGTGATAAAATGACATGGATGTTTCTTGGAGGTGTCTGGAAAATGTTAGAGGGTTTCAGTCTTTACATTTATTGTCTACCCGGTTTGTAGTTCACGTTCTCTTTCCCACCCCCTTGTGTCTCGCTGCTCTTCTACTTCCGTCTCTTGTCTTTTGTGCTCATCTCCTATCCGTCGCTTTCACAGCTTCGGCTGCTTTTATTCTCCGTCGCCCTCATTCTGGTAGGCCCCTGGCATCGTCCCAGTTACTTTTTGTGCTGTTCCCGCTTCTATTCAGCCATTACCGTTTCCGCAGCCTCCGTCGTGTCTTGCCGCAACCCAGCGTATGGAAGAGGAAATCAGAGATTAAGCACAAAATAGACGGAGACACAAGATCTTATTTTTGTTTTTGAAGTCTGCTCTATAAAGCGCCTTTTCATATGCCAGTGTGGTAGTATGAAGGAGTCGTCATATTCGTCTGTGGTGTCTCGACCTATGTGGACATTCGTTGAAGCCACGTAGGAAATAATTTAAATGTAGGCGAAGACTGTAGCTAACGGATTGCTTGTGTATGTGTATATGCTGACATGGAAGTCATGCAGGAAGCACACACTGATAGCGGGAGACGAAATTTTGGCCTATTTGCCAATGATGTGGCCCTGCAGAAAAGCATAGACATACAAATGATTTAGATGTTCTGCACTAGATACGCTACAAGCCTTTTGGCACAAGATGTTTATTGCTGTGTATGAATATCCGTGTTTACGTTAATAAATCACATGTCCCATGCTATTTCGCGTCCGCGAGAATGGTACATCTAAATCGAATTTTACGTAAAGCTGTTTAATTTGAAGAACAGGTTTGTATTTGGATAGTATCAGGCCGGTCACCGCATCCACCCTGCACCGCAGCATCTCCCTCGCAGCCTCCGCTTCCGATGTCGCTCGCCGTGGGCCGGGCGGGGCGGGACCGCAAACCTGCCCACCCGCCGGCCGCGTGACGACTGTTATGTAAATAGCAGTGCGCGCTTCCGCTGCTTTCCGCCCGGAGGAGTTCTGCAGCGATTCGTTCCGTTGCGCAGGTGGACGCAAGGAGCGTGATTGGGCTTCGAATCGAGTTGGATACGGTGGTTTCCAACGCGAGAACGTCAGACAATTATTGGATTCTAGCAGACAAAGGATTCTATTGGTTTTTGTCGGTGCTTTGCCGTAGAGTGGCGCGAGCTTGCTTCTGTTCTCTTCTCCGTAGTTTTCTATTCTAACGTAGTCAGAAACGTTACCTCCTAAAATATCCTTTGAACGATATGCGGAAGATAAATAGCCTAGATATTCATTACTAGTGAAGTTTCGCATTACTTGTACGGAGAGTTGTTATGCATTCTTAATATTTATGGAGATGCGTAAGTAGAACCCGTGAGTATGGTCGAAGCTGTCACTCACTTTTAACATACTGTTCGTTGCGGATTACGTATTTTTTCGGAAAAAGATTCAGAAAGGTTATGATCTGCGGTGTATAAATGATAGCTTTCATTATCTACTAAAATACGTTTGTGTAAAAAAATCTTCAAAAACAGAAAATTGAAGAAATTTATGGAAATGGGTACGTTCGATGAAATACCAGATGGGGTGTGCAGTATTTTGTAGGTAACGTTTTGCTTTCTTCAGTTTGCTCGAGATACATTCCTCAAGAATTACACATTTTGAAACTATTCGGAAACAGCTCGGTTATGTAGCTGAGTCACTTTTACCGGGAGAAACCGCATCGCGAATTTCAGAGCGTCACGTGTAGGCGACAGTGCTCTCTGCGTTCGCCTGCTCGGCGCTTTCCGCGAAACCCCTGCGGGTATTGGTAGCAGCCACAGCGACGGCAGCCGCGGCGACGCGACACGACGCGGTGTCTACGCCGACCGACCGCTCGACGCACGCTGGCCGTCGCGAGGGGGGCGAGGTCGAGAGGACGCGGGCGCGGAGGCGGCGGCGGCGGCGACGCAGCACCGGTCCACCTTGGCGGACGCCGACTCAAAAACTGCCGTGGCGGCGGCGGCGGCGGCTTTCTCCGCTGTCAGCGTCCGGCGACGACGTCGCGGCGCAGCGGCTGGAGCGGCGAACTCCGCCGCGAGAGACGGGCCCCGCCTCGCCTCGCCCCGCCCCGCCCCGCCCCGCCCCGCCCCGCCCCGCCCTAGTCCCACCGTCCGTTCGTCCTGCCGTCGCTGCGAGCGGTGGCAAATCTCCTCAATCTTGACGGCCACCGCGTGGTCGCGACCCGCGAAAGCGGGTCTTACTGAAGAGAGGCGCTGGCGCCTGCAAAAAGGTTGTAGTCTGATTCGTACGAAGAGAGGGCCGACTCTGTGTAATATATATATATATATATATATATATATATATATATATATATATATATATATATATATATATATGATGTGATTTTTGTTTGCTTTCGGGATGTCGCCTGCCGACGGGCGAGGCCTTTTCTGATAATACAGTGTAATGTGAATGGTTGAACTCGTTGGTCTTCAGTGTGATGTCTGAGAGTAAATTTAATGTTTATATGCGTAAACAAAGCTTAATTTATCAATGTATTCCTATCTATATAATGTTATTGTAGGGAAACCGGACAGTTCAGTTTTTCGCATTGACGAGATGGAATTGTTCGATGGAAATTTTGAGCAATTATCGTTGTCGAGTCCCACGGCAACTTGCAATTCAAACAACCTCATTATTTTCGAGCGTGAATGACGCACGTTGAATAGTTAGTATGTTCATAGACGTATGGCGTAGTAAAAACGCAATTAATGAATGGCTGACTTTTGCAAATTTACCATCGGAAGCTGATGGAGGAGAACTAAGTGTCGCTCGAATTGCAAGTGACGTTTCAGTGCTGTTAGGAGCAGCGAGAGCAGAAAATGTGGTTTTCTCTTGAGTTGTAGGCCGCAGGTGGCTTCATGGGGATTGCCAGAGGACCTCGCATCGAACAGCCTTGTGCACCTGCGACAGTTTGACGACGAGATCGAGCTGGTGGGTGGTATCCGCGGAAACATTTCCGTACTTTTTTGCTTTACAGCATTACGCTACTTTCATGGCCTTCTTTTCTTCGACGTGAATTCTCTTGTACATTTTGGCTAACTGTGCTTTTTATGTACATTGCTCGAAGCTTCGCGTTATCTCGAAAAAAAATATTCCCTGGATAATAATTTCAAACCTAATGGCAAGTGTAAATTCGTCGTCTTACGCGAACTCTTACCACTGTGTATCTGCAATGTCTGACAAAGCTCTAGTTGTGAAGACGGAAAATGCTTGTGTGTAGTTTTTGTTTTGCTCGTACAACGTTTTTCCCCGTCGTTAGAGCTCAATTACGATTGAGCAATTTAGCTCTTGTTTGGCCTTGAACGAAGACGTTAAGTTTCCTTGCCCTTTTCCCCATTTATAATTCACTTCTGGCGCACGTGTTCCGACAGAATACGTATAACCGATTTGCCTACTGATCTTCACTCAGAAATAGTAATATTTTCGCTAAAAGGAAGATACTCCAGATGCTTTTCTACTTGTTACCCTGTGAAAGGTACGAAAAAGAGAAATTGTTGTTTGTCTTAAAAATGCCGCCTTCCTAGTTTCTTTGTGCCCGAGCACTCCAGACAACAAATAGTAAACCTCTAGTGACTTATAATACGTTATTTGCCTACTTAATAAAGTATATATAAAAATTCAAGGAAGTATGTTTGTAGGTCGTTCTATTTCTTGAAAAAGTTTTTTTGTGAAAAAAATGGGGATACACTATTCTAAAGTAGTTGGAGGTTGTTTGATATAGTTATGCTCATGATTGTGAATAGAATTCTAGGAGATATGAAAATAGTAAAAGCTTGTGAAATAGTGTCTAGCTGCAAGTCGTCTTGTGTGATGATACAAATGAATTCGACAGGAGCCTAACGATCAAGCAGCGAGCGTTGGTATACAGATTGTGGGCGGATGCCGCAATTCTTCAAGTCGACCTTACTGCACACGAAGTGTGTGTTGTGCGGCTTGCGAGTCTATTAAACTAAGGGCTTTAGATAAATAACTATAATTTCGTACGTTTCTTTACTCCGAGATAAAATGTCTTTCACGAACTTTAAAAAATAATACATTTTTAGAAACGTGGATCATAGGCATCCCCGTGCCTTACACACAGGAAGAATTTTAGTTTGTGTATTACCATTAGCAACATTGTATAAATGAAGAAGGTAATTCGATGTAATGAGCGTGCTAAATGTTAAATACATAACATTGACCTTCAATTATTTTGCAATTTATTTTCGGATCCACTTTTAAGACACGCACACGCACCTTCCTTCTGGTGAACTCCGAGTACTGGTATGGCGTTGGTACGCGAATGCTAACCACGTGGTGGACTCATTTTTCCCGAGACGTCTGTTGGGATCATCCCAGCGCCTGCAGATCGCATCTTTCTGCGAGCAACGTTGGTATGCCTTAAACGTGTAGCGACGTCGCCTCAAGTAAAAAGGCAAAGGAGCGGAGCAGACGAAGGGAAATGGTGCGTCGCCCCCAGGGCGAGAGGGACGTCACGGGCCCACCACCGTGCCTCTCTCTCTCTCCCCTTCATCGTCACAGGCCTCATTCACAATGCAAACTCAAACGAAAACCTAACGTAGCCGCAAAACCTAGAAGTGCGTTATTGAGCGGGAGCATTCACAACGCCCTGACGTAACCCGAGAGGTAAATCCGAAAACTTAAGAGAGTTCACAAGCGCCAATCAGAAAGCGGCATGAAGAAACAAATGCCCAACAAAATCCGCGAGAAGCAAATGAAAGGCCGATTTCAGATTGTGTTCGGGAAGTTTGTGGTTATGTCATTTCATTATTGCATTGTACAGAACTAGTTTGCGAACGGTTTTGATGCGTGTTGTGAATTCCAAGTAAGAATTTGGGCCGTTTTTTCTTGTGGCTTTAACTTGACTTGGCGAATTACTTGTGAATCCGGCACGAGAGAATTCATGTTTATAAAATAAAGGAAATGCGAGCACTAATACAACAGCTATCCGCAGATCGATAGGAAAATCGAAGAAAATTCTAGAAACCATGGTGAAAAGATCTTTCAACCATGCTAGAACGAATCGACCAAGCTTCAATACGTTGCAATCTGATTGGTTCAGGTAAAACTTAAGTTTGTCATTGTGAATGCTTGTTTTTACGTGTAAAGTTTACTACTAAGTTTACAACATTACGTTACGTTTAAGTTTGCATCGCGAGTGTTGCGTAAGCACTGCTACCATTGCACATTTGCAACCACTCCACATGTGCGTCACGTGTGTGTTGGCGGTGCCAATGTTTCGGCCACCTCCAGGGTAGCGTGAACCGTTTCCGTGGACTCGTAACGCCCATCGCTTAATCCCTTGGCTCCGCCCATCAGCCACGCGCCTCCATCCAGCTGCCTGCGTCTCCTGCTGTGGCGTCGCCTCGAGATAAATTACGCGGATTTAGAGTTCCCAGCGCCCGGTGCCCCCGGGCTTAGGCTGCTCCGCTGCAACGTGCGTCCTGTCTCGTTATGCCTCTTCCGTTTCCCCGCTTTTCGTGTCGTTTGCGTATCTTTTAGCTCGTTCAACATGCTCTGCGCCGCGCGCCTTCGAATTATTTGTCTGCTCCCCTCTTTTCCCGATCTTTCGCACCGCCTTCTCCTCGTAACTACACGTTTCGGAGCGCTTTCTTCTGCTGTTTTATCCTTCCCGTCTCACGTTCCGTTTCTACCTCTCCTCGTCCTGGATGTTTATTCAGTGCAGGTCACTCTTTTCGAGGTTGTCACCGTAGAGCCCTCCTTTCCCTGTCGCTTCCCTTCACTTCGTCTTTCTGTGCCTGCCAGATCTGCGCTGTCGCTCCATACCCTTCTGTGGCTCTTTTAACTCCGGTAATATTTTCCCGCCTCACTCCAGCCTCTCCCTGTGGTCGCACTGCGGTTCGATATTCCCGTTTGCCATCGTCGATTATAACTTCCGTATTGCTTCCCTTAAAACCTCCGGCGAATTGGCTATTGGTTTCCCCGAAGTTGAAGCACAAGTTTTCTTACATCGAAAATTATTGAAGGCTTTTTAGTATTTTCCACGGCGACTTCGTTAGGGGTGACAATGTTAACTCATTCAGTTTCTACAACGAATATCGCATAACATTAAGGATATCCTGAAGCCAATCAAAGATTTATTGGAAGGATTATTTCATCTAATGTTTATTATTTTAGTCACGAATCGATTAACTGGAGCTATTTAAAGTCAGGAAATGTTGAACGCATGACGGAGTTCGAATAATATTTTAAGTGTGCATCAATCTGTTCATGTTTTCTTTGTGACAATGTTTTTCGAATGGTATTCAGAATACTCACACAACATGTAGCTTCAATATAAATGTTAGTCTATTTTAATTACATAACGTACATTGTAATGAATCGCAATGAGGCCAATGTTACTCTTTGGTCGTAGACTTCACTGAACCGTTTATAATGGAAAGGAAGTGCATGCCAGTTTGAAGGTGTGCGTATTATGTTACACGTGTATGCTTGCAAAAAATGCTTCTATTGAACACGACCACTATATGAGATGGCGGCATGGTAAAAAAAAATAGCTAGGTGATGAGTGACGTATATTCTGATATGCGCGGCCGCCACCTCCGAGAGGGGGATGGGGGACGTGTTCCCCCAATATTATTACTAATTTTTTGAACGCTGGTTGAAAACAATGGCAACATGGAACGAATTTACCCAAACTTTAACTAACTACACATTTTAAAGCTGTTTGACAATAAGATAATGTTTTACTTGTATACTGCAAATGAAAAGAAACTTATTACCACTGAAAAAACAGTATTTATAGTTTTAATGACTGGTTTTAGTAAGTGTGAACGCACGGAGGAGCGCGTCCGGGTGGGCATGTGTGCGTCGGCTTGATTTACCTAGAAGTTTTAGGAGGAGTTGGGACTACTCTGTCAGTGTCTGACACGATAGTCACTGACATTCGGGTACGGTTAAATTTGTATTTGCCTTTGCCTACAAGTGTGCCAAGAGAGATTGTCGTGAAGAGGAATCAGGGCAATTCATCATTATTGTCTTCTAGGCACAAAAAAACAGAATATGTAATAGTAGGTATTTATTTACTATATCAATATTCTTAAAATTGGAAATAATTTGCCATGTCTTACCAAGTGAAAGTAACTTAAACACACGCTGTCGGAGGTATTCCCTATGCTTCAAAAAGTATTTAGGCCATTTATTTTCCAACATTTTCCTTTTAATCTTTACTTCATCTGTTGAGTCGCATCCTGTTTTTTAAATCGCAAATTATTAGGTGGAAGGGATGAGGCAATAATTTAGTGCTGGTGACGCAGTGTCTACGTGGAAACATGTACGTCTGTCCTATGCAGAGAAATGCAAATTGTCTCCGCTGACGTGCAACAGCGCCGGTGGTTTTGCCGAACGTAATCATAAAGTTGCCATGCGAACGAAGCAAAGCTCTAGTGTAGCCGTGAAACTGCTGTTTTCGGGTGCATTAAAGTTCATCGCGCAATTTTTTATCTTTCTTCTTCAGCATTCCGTATTTTGAATAGACTTGAACGTCGCAGTGACATTTGTGGTGACCTTTTGATTCTGTTGCTGAATTTACAAAGCTGTTTCAGGTAAGAAGCGAACTGGTTAAATTATTTCCGTTGCTCTGTAATCGGTTCGACTGTGGTCCGTTTTCGTAAATGAATTTTAATCAATTTTATGGTGGGCGACTGATAATAAATAGAACGCCCTACCTTTCTGCTGTTATTATTTCCTTTTTTATCCTTAGCGTTTTATAATTTTTTTGCTTCTCAAAAACAAAATTCATTATTTATGGAAGAATTTTGCATTTTTTCATAAAGTGATATGTAATCGACGTAAGTTTAGATCAAATTTCAGCTTTGTGCAACTAAGTACAAGGAATGAAAAAAAAATATATTGATTTTTAAGATAAATCTGATTTTGTAAGTCAGCATCGGCGTGAATTTGGAATTTGCACAAAAGCAGTTTGATGCATCTGGCTTTGAAGCTGCCCTGTATTTTTGATGGTTTCTCCCACAGCACCGCGGTCAGTGCGCTGTAGTCTATGGGCATCTTAATCTTTCGTCTTTTGAAACTGATTTCGTTTTTTTGATTTTACAATACCAAACCCCTACATAAAATAAATAAGTTGAATATTACAAATTTGCCAACGGAGATATTTGTATATGCCCAAGCAGAAAATAATATAACTGTAAGTCGAAAATTAAAAAACAACAACAAAAGAGTTTGGTACTGAAACCAGACGTCTCAATCGCGCCCCGTGTGTTTACCCATTATATGAACCGGCGCGCTGGAAGATAGAGACGTCGACATACCTCGGCGACTGGCACTTCAGAATCTCGACACATGCCGGCGTTAAGTGGAGGTTAGGTGGAAAACGAGAGCGGCCGTTATCTGCGGAGCCTTAAGTGCCGGTGCTGTCGTGGGTGGGTGAGACGCGGTGCGCGCCTGTTTGTCTGAGGGGGACGACGCCGATAACCTCGGCGCGACGGTCGCCGCTGGATTCGGCAGCGGGCTTCGACGCGATAGAACGAAAGCGTGGTGTCGCGTTAATGAGGCCCATGTCCATGCGCGGGTCGCACCACTCTCCATCCGAATCAGTCGCCTCCCGAGGGCCGCCCTCTGGCTTTTTCACGAGCGGCGTCTAAACTGCGTCTCTCTGCCCGCCGGCCAGTCGTTGGCCTACGGCGCCGCCACCCGCCACCCGATCGCACTGTGTACTTGCGCCACGTATACTTCCATTTATTTACAGTGTCCTTTGACAGATCATCTGCTGTTACGGTGTCATGCAATCCGGGAGCTTAAACGTCACTACAGTGACGTCACCATGGTGACGTAGCTCTTGATTGGATGACACCGTAACAGGTGATGAACTGCCAAAGGACACTAAGTAACTCGAAATATGCGCGCTGTTTCTGGTCCATGTTCTCTTCGCTTGCTCGCCACTTCCGTATCTGACATGCCCCTTACCTTGACCTGTTTATACCCATCATCGCCTGAACCGTCGACCCAAATTCCACGTGTTTGTTGTTTTTTTAAAATTATTTTTAAGCTCGCGTGATATGTTTGTGCATTGTATTACCTCAACAGATATAAACATTCTAAACAGAACATGAAAGCAAGTTTAAGAATTCCTGAGAGCTAGATGTTCGTTTAACGTTTCGTCATTTACTGTTGCATGCTTTAGAGATAGCAGTACGCTCCTAGTCAAGTCGAATTCATAGCGTGAGACAGTTCTTTTTTATCGTATTTAGCTGCTGTATGTGTATTGTGTAAACATAGTTATATCCGGTGGAAAGGTCGGACCGCAATATTCTGAAGTAGACTCCTCCTACGTTGTTTGTGATATCGTTTAGACTTTTCTACAAAACAAATTTTCAAATACTTTGGTAGATTTGTTTTCGTGAGGTGTTTTTTTTTGCGTGAGAAGTGATGGGCATTGGAATTGTAATAGTTTTCTGCACGTCATAGCGTGTCACACCGAAAAATACCTTTTCTCTCCCCTAATGAAAGAAGCTGATGTGTTGGAAAGAAAGGTCGGTTTTATGACGTGCATTTATCGCGAAGTGCCCGAGACCCTCTTACTAGTCGTTCATCTGCATGTAATATGCCAGCGCATCACAGGAGTGACAGTTTCCTCAAGTAGTGCAAAATTCCTATTTATGGAGAGAGATGCAACCCGCTTGCCTCAGCAGCCTCATGCAGCGCTGGCCGTATCACGAAATTTCATCGTATCGCAGTTCATGAAATAAAAACCGATGTCTCTACCCAATTCCCCTGTACCGTCTCTACCTAGTACCCCAAACAGATCCTCCGATGCCCATTAAACAGCCGATGTATTACCTAAAAAAAAGGAGTTGTTTGTAACTTCGTCTTAATCGTCATATTAAAATCTAAAAACGCGACGGATTTATATCCGAACCGCATTTGTAATAAATTATTTAATGAAAAACGTTGTTTTTTTTTTTTTGCTGGGTCCTGAAAGGAACAGAAAGATACGGTGTGGTGATACGGTGTGGTGTCTGTCATAAACTAAATTTCATTTAGGGGACGGAACCCACGTAAGTACTTCACAAGTGTGAGGAATGCCATTGGAACGCATCCACTAAGAGAGGACAGTTCTACGCTGAATGAAAGACATATTCGTTAAGTCGTAAAATGTAATCGATGTGGCTCGAATTATTACACCTATTAATGAAACTGCGGAACTAGCATAATCTGTTTATTGCATTTTAATGAAACTTCAAATTAACGTGTAGTGAAGAAAATGTTAGAGAATTTCAGTGTCCTGCGTTCATTTACCGTTCTTTTTTTTTTTTCGAACGTCCCTCCCTTGCTCTGCACCACATAGGGTTGCAGTGTATACTTATTTCTTTGGCCGACGCCTGCTCGCTTGCAGGCGCGCCTGCGGCGAGCTCTCTGAAAGGAGCGGAGGCGCCGGTCACCCATTGTAGGGCGCGGCGCGGCGCGGCGCGGCGTGGAGCCTTATCTCCTCGCGCGGCTACGGCTACGGCAGCGGCAGCGGCCTCTTTTGTGTGGGAGGGCGAACGCGTGGAGACTCGGGGTCCCCGGGGGAGGAGAGACCAGGCGGGAAGTGAAAAAGGACGCGAGCGTGAGGTAAACGGTCACCGCAGTGCCTCTGACCGAGAGGGCCTGGGGTTCGACTCCCGACGGTGGTAGGAGTGTCGAGACACCCGCTAGATGGCGAGGTCGAGTTCGGCCGCGGGCCGGCTGCTGTGATTGTAGTTTTCGGTGGTTTCTCCGACCACCACCAGGCGAATCCCAAAGAAGTGTCGTACCAAACGGGCTACGGACCGCGCGTGATCTGTCCTTTCTCTTCCTTGTATTATTTTCGCACGTAACTTGTATGCACTACTCTACGAATAATTCTTCTGTCTACGTGAGAGCTTCCGTCTGTGGGGAGAGAGGGGGTTCCGTTACCCAATCGCAGGCTTCAAATTGTGATGATTTACTGCAGTTGCCTTATTAGATACTTATTAAGGAAAAACTGAAATCTCATAGCACGAGGTAACTAAGTTTTAAGACCACCATCACTTCTTTGGTTACGCATCGTGTGTGAGATTCTGTATCGTCTATGTTGTGTCCTCTTATTGAGGTTTGTTTCTTGCTACTGTTGTGATCTGACGCAAGAACGACCACATGACTACGTATCTGCCGCCCAAGCATGTGGCAACATCGCTCTATCCCCACCCCAGCTGTCAAGTGGGCAGAAATATTATTCGGACAATGTACCACCACACATGTCTAGAAATTGGAACTTGTCCCGACTGGTGGAAAATACTTGGTTGGAGAAAACTGCGCTAGCGACGTGTAGGTAGGCGAAGGAACTCATCCAACGAGAATAGCACAGCTACCTTCCTAAAGCCATACACTACGCTTATGGGACTGGTGGCCATAGCAGTTGACGCGCCTGGAAAAAGGAAATAATCAATGAGTGTGAGGTAAAGGAACGGCCCACAAAAGTTACGTATGGGAACAGACGATCCGAGCAGAGGAGTAGACAGCTCGGACGTGGCGTTGAGTGATGGAATGGGCGGAGAGCTAGTAGATGTTCGTGGCCGACTGATCTGAGAGAATGAGTAATACGCGGAAATACCGCGGAGTGAGCGAGCGCGTGTCCGCAAGTACTACGGAGAGAGAATAAATGTGCGATGTAATGAGGAAACAAATCGACTGGAGTGCTCAATTCAACGAGTCAAGAGCTGTCAGACTGACTAACGAACGAATTACCAGCGCGCCGACGAACGTGGGTTCGAGTGAGTGAGGATGCAGAAAACAAACAGGCACTGCCCCTTTGAAGTCAACTAGTGATAATTTTAATTATTCAGTGATGATATACTTTCACTCATATGATAAGACGTACATTTTAAGGGAAATTTATTTATGCCATTCGTACAGCCGTTTCTTCTTTGTTATTAGATCAGGGGTTATATTAACAGGATAGACATCTTTCTGAGAGCTAATAATTGAGGCTTCCTCCAGCCTATTTGAGAATGGCTCTTAATTTCTTTACTGCCACGAGATTTCTTGGGCGTGCGCGACCCTTTTCTGTAAACGTCCTTAAAATAATTGCAGGATCGTCGACAAAAATACTGAAAAAAACAACAACAACATCTGAATGAAATACTAAATTAAGTCTAAAAACTCTTCTTCCTGACTTTTCGGAATCTTTTCGTCTAGTCACGCTAGTGCTTTCTAAAACAGCTCATTTCCAAGAAACATAATTTCATTGCATCGTGTTGTCGTTTTACACCTGAGAAGTAGATTATTTCAACTCCGTAATATCACCCTGTCATAAGAATCGCCGTCCTGTTACTCTTGAATCCAGCGGTCGTTATGCCTAGGGATGAAAAATAATGTGTTTTTAAAACATCGATACTGTCGAGCAAAATCGTCGTATTCGCATGAAATAAATAAAACTTCTAGTACCCAATTTTTTGGGGGAATGCTCGCAATCCATTGCCGTTCACAACTGTCAGTGTTGTCGATCCCAAGAAGGTCCGAAACCGTTTGCTATTCGCAACCTTTCGCCAGTATTATTGCATTTTTAATTATTTGTTTTTAGTCGGTAATATCGTTAATTCATTTTGAACCATGACTTCATAGAATATTGATTAGAAAATTAAGGTGGCAGACTAATTTAAGACAGGATATACATTAAACTAATATTGACGAGATGTGTATCGCATTAGAACCAGAACATTTTACCTCGATATGTTTCATCATATTTTTAAAAAAATCGATGTTTTCATCGACGTCGAAAACCTTTTGTTGATGAATTGATATTTTGGTAAAATTGTCCATACCACTAGTTAGGCCCCGCCCCCCGCGCGAGAAGGCCCACAGCCGCCGGGCGCCCGTTGCGCCGTTGCGCAACCGCCCGAACGTGCGCTCGCGCCTGACGCAACGACAGGTGCAGGACGGAGGTGGTGGTGGTGGCTGCAGAGAGGCGTTATCACGCGCACGATAGCGGCTCCCCCGCGCGTCTGCCGCCGCCGTCGCCCCCGCGTCCCTGCGCTGGGCGCCGCGCCGCGTCAGTGTGATCTGCGACCGGCAGCGCGGGCGCGCCAGTCTGACTCGCGCGCTGGGAGTGTGCGGAGGCGTGACGATGGGTGTGACGCAAGCCACCTGAGTGCGACGGTACGCGCGTGACAGTTGTGCTAAAGAAGCGGCGCATTTCGCTCCTCGACGTTCGACAGTCAAGAATGAAGATGACGCGCGTTTGAAGCGAGTTTGGTTTTCGTGACGAGGTACCGTTGTGCATGTGGGAGGTTTCTGCTGCTTTGTGTGATTGGAGCCCTGTGTGTTGTAATGGTTCTTACGAAATATAGGTGTTGTAATATCCGTTACGAATTGGGTGTTCCCAATAATAGGGAACGGCGAAATACTTCCTTAAATCAAAAATAAATACTTTTTCTTTCCAGCATTCAAACCAAATAATTCTTTTTTTAACTTATAAACGACTTTACCATCGATCGCAATAAGTGCCACTGGTAAGGAAAATTGGGTAGCTTATCCTCTGAATTTAATACTGACTCGTGTATTACCGTACCTACCGTTCCTTACTGCCGTGCTTACTGAGTCTTAATATAATGTAAGATTCGTGGTTTTCGGCCACAAAAGAAAAGGAAAACATTGTAAGTAGTACTTTTGGGCTAATACAAGTGTTACCAAGATGTAGTTATTATGTCTTGTATTGATTGAAGAAAACATGCAAACAACAGTGTTCACATGCAAACACGCTTCTTAAAAACTCATTGCCTTGCATCATCGATGCTTTCTTAAGCTCTGGTTCTGCTGTAATAGATAGCAAGTAGTTGCTATGGGTCGTTCGGTCAGATTACAGCATCGCGGTAATTCCGTCCTTATCAGAGACTTAACGACGCTGCTGCCTTCTTGTCTTCAATCCTGAATCACACACTAAATCGTTTGAAAGCTCTTGTGATTTCTGAGACTATTACATCATATACTGATGTACACTTGCTTCCGTGACGTAATTTTCAGGTTGATATATATTTTAGCCGTTCATAAATTAAATTTCAGCCGTGCTTTTAATGATAAATTAATTTCCAATGGCGTGAGAAGCAAGTGGTCTAGTAAAAAAGAATGTCGGTAAATATTCGCTAACGCGATCATTTGATGTCGTGTTACTGTCGTAAAATAGCAAGTTTTGGTGGAAATGGAATATTAAATTAAATGGTATCAGAAAAATAATTGTCGTCTGAGAATGAGTCATTTTTATTTGAATCATCATCTGGAAGCCTTAATGGTTAAAGCACAATACGGAGTAGCGAAACTCGAGCGCCTAGGGTGCAGCTTGGAATGCCGATTTCGTACATTAGCATGGTCAACAAACACCAAAGAAAAAGATGTGCATGAATTCTCCACGAGCGTGGATTACAGAAGAGGATAAAACTAATGGAATCGCAGGGTTCGCATTTTTCGAGCGGTGAAGTGGCTCGCGGGAGCGGGAGCGGGAGCGGGCGCTGAGCGATGTGCCGTAGCGATGGGCGGCCCGGCGTCGTCGCTCACCCTGGCGCAGACGGAGCGAGCGCCGTCCGCACCCGTTCCGGATTGGCTCAGTGCTTTGGCCAGGTGTCGGACACTCCTAAGTCTTAATGGTACTTTTCAACATCCGATTGCACTAATATTTATTACTCTTCAGTTTCCGCTTCCGTGCTCGTTGAGAGGCCAAGCGTAGTTAAAAGAATAAATCTGTGCATTAAATAAGTATTATTAATTTGGTTTTACGATGAACTCTTTTGTAGTTTATATTTGTGCAGTAATGAAGCTTTACTTTTATGTTCTTGTTGATAATTATTATTATTATTATTATTATTATTATTATTATTATTATTATTAAAAACCTCAGGCGACTCTTTGCCCCCTATCTCTCTTCTCTGAAGTGCATTCACTCTCATGATTGAAAATTTGGCACAGTTGCTTTGGAAATATCCTTGAAAGTTATTCAGTGGGCATGTTAATAAATAATGTTACTGAAGAGTAACGAGATGATTCGCGCACCTGCATGATTACAATTGTTTGCTTGCTTGCATTCTCCCACCCCGACCATCTCCAGATATTCCTTCATCGCTTTCTTCATCTACTTCTCCGTGTGCTGTCGCACGTCGACCTCGTCCGCCCACGCCCGGTCGACGACGTAACTGGGCCGGCGCGCCGCGCCGCACCATGCAGCGCAGCGATGGAGGCGGGCGGGGGAGGTCGGGGAGGAGGGGGCGGCGGCGGCCTTCGATCCGCTTCGACCGCGACGCGCGCCGGGTCGCGCCTTCACTCCCCTTCGTTCCCCCACCCCTTCCCTTCCCCCCCTCCACCCACCCACCAACCTCCCCGTAGTGCCACCCGCCGCTGCCGCCGCCGCCGTCCGGTCCCCGTGGACCGCGCGCGGTGGCGATGGTAGCGGCAGCCCCTTCGTCGCCACCGGCTCTGCTGCTGCTGCCGCTGCCACCACCGACGTTTTGGCACCCTGGAGACGCGGAGTCTGGATCTGAACGAGTGTGCTGCGTTTTTCATCTCGCGTGCGAACTCCGAGACTTGAATCCGTATTAGATTGGGCTGTTTTGCCCAAGGCGCGCGCGGTGTAATAGTATTTGTTTTAGTTGTGTTCGTGACGGATGATATTCGTTGGGAGAGGATATCGAAATATTACATCATTTGCCCACTAGGAATATTTAATTTTGTTTCTCGGTGAGTACACATGTAATTGATTGAAGTACAGTGACGTTCTAAATTGAATGTGAAATTGTTGAATTGTATTGAATATTGGATTTAATTATTATTCAGTATTTTTTGCAAATAGTTTTCCAAATTTCGTTTCAATTTTTTTTTATAATAAATAAGTAGCTTGTCATTAAAGTCATTCCATAACAGTTACACGTTACAGTCCTTCGAAAGGAGACTGTATGAAGTCTTCTATACGAGGGCAATGTTAAAATATTTGTAACAAATAAGTAATGAACTGACAGTCGTGAATCTGCATGTATCCATTTGTCAGTCTCATGAATATTGTTGTCAATTTATTGTTTGTGGGATATCCTGTGAGTTTTATCTTTCATTCTTTAAAATTCGGACTGCTTTGGAGGAGGACAGTTAAAGTGAGTTGACAAGTAAAGTATGTTGTACATTATAATGAAGGAATACTTGTGAGCATTAGTATAAGTTATTAAGAAAGGGATGATGACTGTAACACCCTTTGCGAGGTACTTTAGTATTTGAAGAACTTCATATCCTTGCGACGAGAGCGGATGATTGCAATAATACGAGACGATACTCAAAGCAAATTTGTTCAAAACATAAGTTTTAAAAACGTAAGAACTGACACCCAGTCTACTTATTTATTTAACGTCAAAGAACAGTTAAAAACTGCGTGTGATATGGGGAAGAAGTGTAATCTGTGAACATCTAGGGTGTTTGGGCTTGTTGACATCTTGTGAACAAATGTCTCTCTTCGTCATATTGTGATTTGCTTCTTCCACCGGCTGCGCCTACGAGGGCCCGGATAAAAATGTTGATGGGACCGCAGGTGGATAATAAATATATAAAAGTAACAGGTTATTGCAATCTCGTTTTGCTTGTTACAAGAGAGCGCGAGATCCCGAAATACGTTATCTTGGGCGTTTCCCCTGCAGCGCTCTGCACGGGGCACGGATCGGCCGCACTACGCGCCCCGCAAATAGAAGGCGGAAGCGAGCTGGGCGCGAATGCGTCTGTTTTGTACGTGTTGTGGACGCCTGAACTCTGTCGTTAGTGGTGTTATGGTGTCCTGAAAACATTGTATGCCCAAGGTGACATCCCCCGGAGTTGGTTGGCTGCTGTTTGTTGGACCGAGGATGTGGTAACATGTTCTACACTAAGGAAATATGACATATTTTTACAATTTATAAGATGGCATCGTCCCAAAACATCTCTTGCTAAATGTTTGGCGTCGTAGACTTTAACCAAATACAGCATCGAGTCTATATACGTCTTAACGTCGTTACATGCAACTCAAGAAAACTATCGTAGCCGATCGTACGTAACATCCGAGTTGCTTGAAGGTGTTTCTTTATTACTAGCTTGGAAAGTGCAAGTGATAAACAGTTTTCTTTCAGCGTGATTTTTTTGTATCTGTATGATTTGTAATTTACCAGTTCGTTCAAAATATACATGCCGTTATACGTGGAAAAATAAAAATATTTAAAAGAATATGTAGAAAACGTTGGGTTAATATTGCTAAATGCAAGTTTTATTAGTTCTGAAATACAATAAAAATCCTTCAATGATATTGCAATTTATTCTGGGTACCGCTTTAAGCCCCCTCCCCCTTGGTGTTCTCAGTGCCGGAATGTCTTCGGTACGCATCTGTGAAGATGTTGAACCTTGCGCGCGTGAATAGAAGGGTCAGTAGAACAAGGGGCAATCGCACATGACCTAGTTCTGAGATACTGAGGGTTTTACTAAAACTTCCATAAAATCAGTACACTCTTAAACAGAGTACACTTGCGTATAAGTCCATTCTGGATTTAAATAATGTAAATAATGTATTACTCTAAAATAATAATATTTGAATTTAAATTTAATGCTTCTAACTCATTTTCACAAAAAAAAATGTGGGGTAGCATGTTGTTCCACTGAGCCCTTCAATTCTGTGGCCGAGCTCTCTAGCGGCCGCCGCGGGTTGCGGCAGAGCCGGCGCGATGCAGCGCGCGTCGGCCGCACCGCAGCGCGCGCGCCTCTGGGGCCGCGGGGGGCGGGGCGGGGCGGGGCGGTCCGCCACTGCCCGCGGCAGCAGGCCGGGCGCCTCGCCGGAGAAAGCGGTGGCGAACGCCCGAATGGGCAGGGACCTGGCGGCCGCCCGGCCGGCCGGCCTGCCGGGCCGAGGTCTTCGGGCGAAGGCGGCGTGGAGGGGGGCGGCTCCGTTTGAACGCCGCGGGCGATAAGGCGTTCGCCCGCCGCCGCCGCCATGCGGGTCTGGGCGGTCGCCCTTCTTCCCGGCCCCACGCCCGCGGGCCGCTCTCGTTCTGTGCGGGGCAGCGCTGGATCGCCTCGCGCCCCGGGCTGGCGTTTTCCATCGCTCTGCGTGCGATGTGCCATCGGGAGTTGAACTTCGCTGGGTACGCGTTACCAGGGCGTTTCAAAAAAAATTTAAAGACAATACATTGGCAAGTGCGTGCATCATGCCACATTGTTTTGTGGGGTTTGTAATGTGAGGAGTTCTCATATTTTCTGGACTCGTTTGACAGTTATTTTCTTTGCGGATAGCGTTAACTACATATATTTGAATTATGTGACGACGGACCGGATTTGAAGCTCCTCGGCTTCATCTGTAGTAGGCCAGATTCACTTGCGGGCAGGTAGAGTGCATAAGTGTCGCACGATAGACAAAACCTGTACAGGACGAAATGATGATTCATTCGATCAGTGAATGACGCTCTCTTTTGCCAATTTGTTTACGCTGCAAATAGTAGAAGAGCCTATTTGTGGACGGACTGCATAAAAGATGGCGAACCATTCTGTAATAAATTCCAGAACAAATGTCTTCCGCTCCATCCACAATATTCTCCACTTCCATTAGATCATCTGTCTTTTGCTTTTCATCAAGATCGATCTAGTACTTCGTGTTCTCCAAGTGAACACGATGACTGTGATTGGGGTTGAGAAAGACTCTAGAGACCTCGTGTATCACGTTTCTTGAATGAAATCAGTGAGGAATCTCTTTGAATATCTACTATGCTGTATGTCAACAAATGTCTAAAGCAGTTTACAGCTACAACTGCTAGCAATCACCATTAAGACCGTCGTGGTACCGTTCACAGCAGTATTTACGTTAGCATGTATCTTCTCCGCGTACCATCACCTGTTGTAAATGAGGTAGTCTTAACTACCACTGCCAAGTCCACCACTGGTTTCATCCGCTCAGCACTACCACCCGCCGTGCTACTCAGCTCCCGGGACGTTGGGCTGGGACGTTGTTAACGTGCTTTTAGAAGTTTCGCCACTTTCTTAAGGCCGAGAAGTTGAGCGGTCGATATCACAGGACTGTGCAGTTGGCGAGATGAAGGCGCGGGCGGCCCTAACTTGGCTTCCGGAGGAGCCTTGTCTTCTTGGCTCGCCGGCTCTCCAGCGCGTCCGCCACCCGGGCCGGCTCGCTCTCTCTCCCGTATGGAAGCCGCGTATTTCGCTCGCGAGTCGTCGACGGCTTCTTGTTTAGAATTCTCCGCGTTTTCTCGGTCCGCACCGATCTTGAAGCGTTGGTAGACCGGAAATCCCGCAAGAAAAGTTTTCGTGAAGAAAATAAAGCGTGGTGTTATTGTGTTGTCCTATATCTGACGCAGACAAGCGAATGAGATTTTTTGGGACTGGGATAACATCGTCGGATGCTCTTTGCGAGATGAATCAATTTCAAGAGACTGTCTGACACTCGTCGTCCTTGATAAGTACTTATGTTTTCCAGGTGACTTGAACTTTGGTACCCCCGTTTCCGCAGTATAATACCCTATTTTATTGGATGGATCCCACTGTGTTGAATTGTTTCTATTACAAGACGAATGAACGAACAATGGTTACAGAAGTAATTGGTAAAGAAGGTGGAATGGAAGAAGGATGGAATGAGATAGAAAGAAACTTCGAGGAGAGAAGAATTAATCTCTTTCCGACAAGACTGATTTGCATTACTAATTCGGGTATTTTTTATTTCTTTGAGAAACTTCTAACTTAAACGTGTTAGGGATCAACTGTCAGACTGCGACAGTTCTTGACAACTGAGTTTGCAATACTAAAAATCGTGAGCCTTGTTTTAAATGATTTTTTTTTTATTTTTTTTTTTATTTTGAAGTCAAAACATTTGTTTCTGTGCCTGTGATCTTCGGTTCCAGGAGAGTGGTAATGCACTAAATTTTAATATTCGCATGTATGTAGAATTTCTTCTTGTGTCCTTGCATGAAGTTTGCAGTAAAGTGGCTTGATAATTGTATATGTGTCATATTCGCAGTTATATACTACGGCTGCTCTAGTCAGTAATTGAGGCGGCACAATAGAAACGTATGGTAAGCATGTTCCTGTGGATGTTAGTTTTGATTCACTTTAATTCGTATTTTGCTATCAGTGTCTCCGGACCTGTCTAATCTATCATAGAAATGGCTTCAACTTGTGATCTGTCCATTACGACTCCAATTTCCTGCAACCTGTCATCAAATGGCGCGTCGTTGCCCTTAATTGGCTTCAATTAGCCAGTGCTGCGCCTGCTCTCCCGCCCCCGTCGAGTTGACTGCCGCCGCCACCAACGCCCCCGCCCCCGCCCACGTTACCAACGTCCCCGCCAACGCCACAGCCACCGCCACCGCCACTGCCACCGCCAACTCCGCCGCCACATCCACCACTACTGCGCGCGAGCTTCGCGATGACTGCATCGGCGGCGGCGGCATCAGTAGCCATCCCCACATTCTTATGTGGTGATGGTGAAGGCCACGTCGGAGCCGAGTTGTTTGAACGGTGACGATGAACGCGATTGAGGCAGTCTGGGCGCTTGTGAGGATGCGAAATGGCCGCGCCTAGTCGAGGGGTTGAGCAGTCCAAGTGGGGTCGTGACCAAACGTACGTCATCCCTCTAACTAATTGTTCTCGTCCATGTGCTGAGTTAGAGGCAATGTATGTGCAATGTGGAACTCGTTTGTTTCTCTCGGTCTGAATGCTACTCTCGCCGCAACACTTGGGAACGATACCAATCACGGAAAACGAATTCTCACTCTTTCGGTGTGTAAATACGGCGGTTTAAAATGGGCTCGGCGGGTCTGACCAATGCCATTGGATTCATTTGAACCATTGGGAACGAATTATTTGTTTTTGTTTTCTCTTCAATTATTATTATATCATGAATTAGGCATCTAATATTAAGGTGGTATGTTCATGCCAGTTGCTAGTCAAACACTCGACCATTTATTGCATCTACAGATTAACAATAGCTGCTTGTAAACGTGAAAGGAGCATTTAAATAATTATTTGTAAATCGATGAAAGAGAAATATTGAATAGTTGTTTTAGAAAAACAATGTTTACTAATAAATTTTAACTCTCGCATGACTTTTTAGTTTCACAAGTTGGCGATATTTTATATGGGTTAGGTTGACTTCTGCGCTCGTACTTTTCTTTCTTTCTGCGTTTAATATTATTGACAAACAGTTTGTGTTGATGTGTGGTACAAAATTTTAAGTCAGCGTGGTTTTATCTCGTATCCAAAGAGAAACAGTGGTGACAATAGCATGACTTGTACAGCATGACTCCAAAAGCGAGGATGGCCGAGAGCCAATAGTTCCGGTTGCGATGAATTTTGCAGCTGTTTTTTATCAATTACTCCTCAGAATGCCCGATGAGATATGTTACATTTAATACCGTATCATTCCTAAAAAAATTTACTACCTATTGAATAAAAGAAAAGAGTACTTACACCGTATAAATTCTTTTATAACTTAAAAAAATCTATGCCTGCGAAAGTTCTTCCGTAAGTGCCTGTAGTAATATTCTTTTATTAAAAAATTGGTCCGTAAGGGCCAATTTTTTTCTTACCACCTTCAAGAACACAGTTTTTGCTTTCATTTAAAGTTCTTTATGGGGGTACTTCACCGTGGTCGATCTAACGAGCATATTACCTTAAAGACAAATAGGAGTTACTGCTTAGTTGTGCTGGAGATGAATATTTATAGCGGCTTCAGTTGAAGCTGAGGGTCCCAATGTTTTTGCCCACAGTTAATTTCGATAATGGACATCGTCAGGTATTGGGCGTCTAGAGAAAGTTAAGTGCAAGTATTTCGACTTGGCAATGGAATATATATGTTTTTATGCATGTTTGTATATCTGTGTAGATTCGTTAATGAAAACGTGAGTGTTGTCAATTTTATACCATTTGTTAATAATAATTATGAAAATGTTTGCATTGTGGAGAAATTTTCTCGAAGGAAATAAATTATAATGCCTATTACTGGAACTTAGCTTTAACATATTTTCAAATAGCAATATGAATTAAAAGGAATAAATTACAAAGTTTTTAACGTTTTCCTCTGTCTTTTGTGCGAGTAGTTTACAATGTATTGCTCGTCGATTTTTTGCTCGTTCTCTTCTTACGATCTCTGCATCTCTCTTTATGTCTCGTAATTTCATTCCCTTTCCACATGTCGTTGCGAGAATTGATGGGTGCTATCCCTTTTGGAGAACTGCCCGCTTATAAAATCATAGATATCGCGAATGCGATTCGTGAGTTGTTATGTGGAAGCAAATGGACAGCCTGAGAGGCAGCTGATAAACGTATTAGTGAATTGGCTTCCAACCCTGCAGATCTAGAGACGCAGTTGAAAGCAACACTCGAAATCAATACGTGAATGTTGGAAGGGGGGAAAGCTTGAAAGTTTCTATTTACAGCTTTTTGTGAATGTGGTATATCACATGCTATGAAATTATTTTACAGATTAAACGTGACATTTCTTGCCTGTCACAATGGCGTGACTTTTAACTGATGAACGAATTAAAAACATTTCCTATGACCTAGAATGTTAAATATTAATTAAGGTATACTATTGTTGCTGGTTCATCAGACACGACAAAGCTAGTGTTTCAGTATTATATCATTATCTCTCAGAGCTAAAGAAACGTCAGTTTGAAAATCGATCTGTGTGTGTGTGTGTGTGTGTTTCTGAAAACTGTTTTTGCCCGCCGTCTTCCGAAGAAAAGGACCATGGGCTTGCCCTCATACGGTCGTCGATATTTCACTCATTTTTTCTGCATTGTTGGAGAATGTCGAAGTCACATCGCTTGCAAGCACAGTCCCGGTATTTCACACGAACGAAAAATAACTTTTTGTTTTCTTTCTAAATATATCAGCGAACATTTATAGGAAATGTCGGCACTGAATCAAGGTCCTCGCAGTGCTCGGCAAGTGATAATGCAAGTTCTTGATCGTACTGCGTATACGGACACGTATCCCTCCGAACCGCGGGCGGCACCGCCTCCCTCGTCGCCGCCGCCGTCGCCGGGTGCTTCTCCTCTTAGCGCGCACGCGCCCCTCGGCGCACCCAGAAGCGCTGGCGGAGGGGGCGGGGCGGAGCGGAGGAAAGCGGAAGGCGGAAACAAAAGGGCGGGGAGGCGCATTGATCTTGCGTAGCGCAACCGCCCCCGACCCCCGTCTCTGTCCCCGCCCGTGCCTTCGCGCCCCGCCCCGCCTGCGCCCTCGCTCCACCCCCGCCTCCGCCCCCGCCTCCGTCCCCGCCCCCGCCGGCACCGCAATCCCGTCGGCGCTGCTGGCAGAGCCCCTCCGTCTCGTCGTCGCCTTCTCCTCTGTCTCTCTCTCTCTCTCTCTCTCTCTCTCTCTCTCTCTCTCTCTCTCTCTCTCCGTGTCATATCAGACATTTTTTTCCTCCACGCCCGTCTACACGGCGCGTGCCCTCTTTTTCCGCCCCGTTGCCCGTTTCCTCTTGTCTTCTGTCACTCGCGGAGGCTGTCCGTCCCCGAGACGTCCCGCAGCTCGTGCCTCGCTCTGCCATTGCCGGTGCCCTTCGCTCGCTTCCTCCACGCTTTCGCTCTCCCTCGCTGCTTTTCAGAGCTCTGCCTAAACAGATTTTTTGATTTGTAACGATGGCAACCTGCGGAGCGCCGCCGTCTGGGTGTAGTATTAAAATCCAATTCATGAAATTACTTTCGTTGCTTTGGGGGGACTCTTTCCCTTCAGTAACATCCCTAGCGAGCGTTAAGCTGTCAATACGAAAAGGATGGATGGAATGTATGGAAAAATATGTCACTGAATGCTGTCGTATATCTTGTGAGGCACGTCCTTGCTGTTCCGCTTCCTTACCCGCAGATCTGTTTGTACCCTTGCCACGTGTTTTCCACAAAACGTTCATGTTTTAGTCGTAGTACAAATGATAAGTAGTTAAAGATGCTTAGGCCTGATTTACTTTTAAAATTATCGTTAGTCATAGAAGTTAGCATCAGTGAGAAAAATAAGAATTGAATTATATTTGGAAAAGTACTCAGCATACAATCACATTTTGTTACGAACTTCTTCCATCACTTTTGATATGAAGAATGCAGTAGGAGGAGTGAACTTCGTTTGTCGAATTGTCATTTCATTCAAAATAAAAGTTTATTCATTAATGTCCACCGTTACGCCGTCTTTATATATCTGTCAGTTAGTTTTGTCTGTTCTTCCCTCTCCGGGTCTTTGTTCCACTGTTGCTCTCCATACCTCTCTCTCACTCACTCGCGCACACACACGCGCGCGCGCGCGCGTTTTCTTTTGCCCTCCCTTACCTGCGTTATTGCCGACGTGAGGAGCTTCTTTGTGCTTTCATCTTTTATGCTTCCGCGTGGCGCAACGCAGCGTATCCATAGTGCCTCGGCGGGAGGGGCAGAGCTGTCTCCGGGAGGCTGCGAGGGACTGCGCGGAGCCGCCCACCAATCTCCCGATTGGTTTTAATTTTTTATTTATTTGCGCGGTCCCGCAGTAGCTTTACGCCGCTGCCAACACCCGTGACCGCGGTGTGTTCCTTACCGAAGGGGGACCTATGCGTTTTTCCTACCTCACTCTGTTCGAGCTGCCTTGAGACCTGCACGTATCAGCAGTGTGTTTGCGCCTCGGGGTAGTTTACAGAAGACTTGTCTTAGTTTGAAGGTGCTGCAAGAGGTCTTGCTGTGACCTCCGATAGAATGGCGAATTATGTAGAGCAGGAAGTTACATAGTTTTCGCCCTTCCATCCTGTCTTCGGGCTTAAGGTTGAGTTGAAAGGAGTGTCATTAAAAATTGAATCTCTGTTCGAGTTGACTTGTGACTGACTTGCGCCGGTATTGCGTTTGCACCTGAGGCTACACTGAATGGAAGACGGCAACATACTTGAAGGTGTATACAGGCAAAACGTCTTGTGGAAACGTCACATAGATTTTCATGCCAGGATAAATGTGTAAATAGAAAATTGTGTAAAATAGCTAGTTGGTGGGCTTAGTTCGATCTTCATGCCGTCGTGATTGATATTGAATTGAAAAAAAAAATCGTTAAAAACGTATTATGGTTGATAATATAAATATGACATGAATTTACTCAGACATGAATAAACCTCATCCTTGTTCGAGACACTGTTGTGAATTATTGATTATAAGTTCTAAAAAAGATATCCTTTCGGATAGGGAGAAGACGCATTGAAAAAAATTGTATGCTCTTCTAGACTATGAAAATAAGTTTTAATACACATGCACCTAAAACATGTCAACATAATGAATGTGGCACGCATGTGACGGTCTCTTCTTGCTTTTTTTATGCATTCCTTCCATTGTTCTATGCAATCGTACCCGACAGTAGCCTGTATTAAAACTAGAGGCCATTGTATAACTGCGTGACTAGCTTTTCAGTGGCAGATGGAAATGAGTAACTTCCAGCAACAGTGATCCAGTGACGACCCGACGACGCGAGGTTAACAATTCATTAAATGCAAGTTGTCTTTCGTTGCAGACAATGAAAGAGGAATTTTTACTCTTCATTGGCAAATAAATCAAATCAGCAGACTAAGGCCCGAATCGAATTGTTGCGCCTCCAATTGTGTTGAAAAATAATTAATTCTGTCCGACGCAAGCGAGACCTCATTCACAATGGTTTTCCTTATGTCTGAGCTGAACGAAAACTTGCGAATCGTTGATTCTGAGAAGTAAAGTCGTCTGCAAACACACATGTGCTTGTGAGTGTGTTGACATCCGCGGAATGTTCACATTTCACGACTACGTGACTGTGAAACTGAGACTGATAAGTTCTGTTTGCAGTCATGTCTGCCCTCTATCAGTAAGATATGAACACATGCAATATTGTTTGCGAACTCCCTAATCAAAAACCATGGCACCCAATTTCACGTACAATAACGTAAACAAAGATTCGTTAAAGCGAAAGAAAAATGAGTATATGTTTATCTCCTTAAAATATCCCATACAATATTTATCTTCGCCGTTTCATATTCCAAAACAGAATAAAAAGCAACATGTCTTGTTTAGTATTGGATGTATACAAAATTAATCCGTTAATAGTGTGAAAGCAAAATTATTGTGCATGACAGTTCAAGTTCCAGAAACTATAACATAATAGAATTGAACGTATTTCGTATGCCGTTGCCAATTGAGTTTGTGTGGTAGTCGATTTGGGTGATTACGGAGGAGGAAAAATACACACCTCCCCAATATTTGAATGTGGGTTATCCAATCCATATCCACTTATCAATTACATCCCGACCGGAAAGCAATCAACTTAATCACACGTACGCATGAGTACATACCACACGCCGCACATACCACATACTGCACATTCAACTCTCGCTCACACGACGCACCACACACGCACAAACACACACACACACACTTGCACTCGCACCTTACACATACACAAACTCGCATCCTACGCGCACACATACACATGATACACACGATGCATTCTTCAGGACATCTCCTATTGCCATATCCAGAACAGAACGGGATTTTGGCGATCAAATGCAAAGATGCTTGGCTTTCGTAGGGAATAATGAAAAGAGTGATAGTTTAATGGATTGTGTATGAACGTGTGGTGGTGTGTCTTTACATTCCGTCGTCACAGTCACAGGAAAACTCTTCCGCCTTACAGGTCACATAACTCGCAACCCTAGCATAACCGTTTCCGCCGCAGTTGCGGTCTGTTCTTTCCGCACAGACAACATAAAATGCTCCAACGCGTTGTTTTGGTGAGCAAGGCAGTCGGTGGCAGGGTGTGTGGCGCTGACGCCGTCCGTCGCCCGCTTGAGTCAGCAGGCCCGCGGGCGCGGCCGGCGCGGCCGCCTTCGCAGCTGGCCGGATCGGCGCAATTAGCCCGTTGCGCCAATCAGCCCCGCGGCCGCGCCGCGTCGCGCCGCGCCGCCCTTCGCTGCGCCGCTGCCCACGCGGCCCGCGCAGCCGCCCAGTCGCGCAGCGCGGCTTACTGCTCCGCAGGGGGCTCAGCGTCACCGGCGCCGAATTATTAACGGGACGATCGGGGGAGGCTTAAGTAGATAAGGTGCAGATTACCGAAATGACCTCTCCAATTGAACTCGTGTACCGAAAAAATAGGGGAAGAGTCGCGTGTCCCCCACTATCCCGCTGGTGACACAGAGGCATAGGGTGTGCACTAGGGGGGGGGAGGCAATTTTGAATGGGCGTTAGCCTTTTGAATTTAAACGTTTTATTTCTGTAATTGTGCTCAAGCCCTCTTTCTCCCGCTTTTTGGAATTTGACAATTTGAGGAAGGGGCTTTCCAAGTCACGTGGCAATTCTGTAAATAGTTCAATGTAAATCAATTGTATTTATTGTGGCGTAAAAATTAAAATTTCTTTCTCGTATGTTTTATTTGTTTTGTAGTTAAAGAGGTCATATGTAAGTAAAAATGTTGAAAGGAGAAAGGGGTTAGAAAAGCAGTTGTCCCCTTCCCTTCTCTTTTTTGAGCTTGCGCTCTCCTTCGTTCAGTCCCTACCAGGCTTTGATTGTAGGCACAGAAGCAAAGTTACGGAGGAGAGGGAATAGGGCCAGTAATAAGCATTAGAATTTGTTATTAACAATCTCATGATTTGAAAGTTTTATTTAAAAAAATTGTTTTAATTTTAATTTTAGTTTTACGGAAACGCTAATGAAGGGTCATTACGTGCTTCTAAGCCTCAATACACACTTCTGGTACGGCAAGTAAGAGTTGGAATAATAGTGTTTGAGATACGCATAATTGTTTCTTTCTTGTTAAATATCGTTCGATAAGATGGGATCTGCAGTGAGAGTCCTAGGTGTCGTCAAACGTACAACCGGACGGCATCTGCAGGTTCGTAGCCTGAACGGGAGCGTGGGGGTAAAGGCAAGCGTCATCCTGCGGTTGGCCCTCGCGAATCGCCTGGCGCCGCCGCTTCCTGAGCCTCGTCGGCCTCGCTTCCTTCGCCAAGGAAAGCCTGCCATCGTGAATCATGAATTTTATCTGCTCTTAAGATGACGCGAATGCATTGAACCTTCCTCGCCGCTGCGCAGGATCGTTCTTGTCCTCGCTAAATGTCATTTTCGCGTTGCTGCGCTGGTCGCCCGGACGGAGTCAAGTAGGTCACGGGTGGCATCTGAGCGTAAGTTCTTTTTTAATTTTTTTTTAATTTCAAAATTATCAATTTGTGCTCTTGATAATGGTGTTTTTTTAGACTTTAGTATTATTCTGATAAGTGAGTTATATGCGTTTTGGGCAGACTGTGAACAACGTGTGTCCATCTCGAAATGTTTTATTAACAAAAATACAAGTGCTACAATATTTCCTTAAATTAATATTCCTTAATGTGAATTTTGTTAATCCGTTTGAAATTTGCATGTTTATTAGAAATAATTTAACCATTATGTTCTACAATGAGAAGTTTCAGAAACACTTTCACCTCGAGATAATTTGTTCTCTTTGACATCATGAGTGAACAGTGTCGTGTACGTATCTCCTTTTTTAAATTACGTCGGCTTTGTCTACGCCGTGCGTGTAGGCGTTTTCTAACGAACCATGATTCACGTCGCCATAGCCGCGATAGTACCCTCGTCTCGGGGATCCGCATACCCCTAAATTAAGCGATTGAAAGCGCCCGTGCTCACCCGCCGGGCCTCGCCTCGCCTGGCCTGGCCGGGCCGGACCCTGATGGGTCCCAATCGCAGTGGGTCAGGGCCGACGGCGACACGCGGCATGGCGTGGCGTGACACGGCGCGGCGGGAAGGGGGGGGGGATGGCCGAGGACCGGAAAATGTGTCGCTCCCATTAGTTTTTGTACAACGTGAAACACCGTATACAATTAGATAGGTACCCACTTTTGGGTCTGTGCGCAATCGCAAATTCTAAAGTAACGCTGGAGACGATGCCCCGCCATGTTACTTATATCGTATACACGGCACGTGATCAAGGTCATTGGAATGTGTTCTCAATCGAAGTGCTTATTTTCCATAGTGACGTATCCCAATTTCTGTTAATTTTCTCCATTATGCTGGGAGATTTTGTGTTCAAAATGACATTTCTCCTGTTAAATGGTATCTGAAAACCTCCGAAAAAGCCGAATCTTGTCTTGTGTAAAAACGGTATCAGAAAACCGTTTAATCCTGTATTGAACTATAAAGATGAATATGTACTTGTTATTTCTGAAAATTTGTTTTTCTTGGAGATAAGACGAAATTAGCTATTCATTGGTGACGCCTGAATGTGCTCCTAAATCTATATTCACATGATGCAAAGTTATTTCGGAGGACAGCTCTACTCGAACAAAGGTAATGGTATTATGGGAATTCAGTGTTAGCAGCACATCCATTATCTTAGAAAACGGGCAAAACGATTGTAGGACCTCAAACGATTCAGTTCACGAGGTACCCTCTAACGTACATACTGTTGTTGTACAATAGATAAGCGTGTAAAAACTCCCCAATCTCGCACGGAGTGTGAACTCAGCAGTGTAGTTACGTCGCGAAGGGACGCCTCGGCGCACCGGAGATTAGAACATTGGAGATTAAACTGGCGCGGCTCATAGCACACTATCGTTACTTATCTCTTGGTAAAATGCCACGAAGTTTTGACGTGTTTTCTTAACAATGAGGTGTCATGTAGTTCGTTTAGTTCATATCGTATCATATCGTCATGTTCATTTACGATATTTTTTAATTCGTATGTATAATTTTAAATTATGAATATTTGCAACTTACAATAAACCATCAACTAATCGCACTTTAAGCTTCTTTTTCTCCTAGAGCTAGTAATATTCGTGTTGTACGGGGAATTTGTGGTAAAAGAATATCGTGGCAGAATTGTTTGGAATTCTCTTACGCCCACTACTTTGTCCTCTGTCCTCAACCCCAATTTTCGTTAATCGGCATCTTCTTCTTGTGCTTTCTATCTATAATTCTATCCATTCTTAGGATATGCTCGGGATTCGATGAAGAGAATCATGGTAAATAAGGCTTACCTTTTTAAGTTTTTAAAATTCAATTTAAGGTTTTTAGTTTAGGCAAATTTACTATTATTTAAAATTTTTTATAAGAGTAGGTAATTTTATAATGTTGATGGTCACGCTCCGAATTGATACGTTGCGTACAACTACAGTTGTGTGAAAGAATGACTAAAAATGCTATTATTAAAACGTATGCTGTTCTGTCTGTACAAAAAGTAAAAGGCATTAAAATTCTACTAAATAAACGATGTTCTAAAGTACAATACCATACAAAGTGTACGAAAGTATTTGGATGACAAGGGAAATAACATAATAAGAAAACAATGGCGGCTTCTCTATTTACGACCCTACCGATGAAGTGTAATCTCGGCAGTATTTCTATTCCCTCGGTAGTGTTTATCATTAGCGGCTTCCAATGGTGACTCGTGTAAATCAAACTTGTAAGTGATATTGTGAAATTCAAGAGGTAACAGTTCACTACATGAAAGCAAGGAACACAACGGGAAAAAAATAAAAATCCGAGACCTAGCTACACATACGTAATGGCGTACGTAAGAGGAGTGGTCCGTCAGGATAGACATTTTAGGGAACAACATTCCTCTCACTCATTTTTTAAAATTGCGATTCCATGATGCCACTTTCATATTCTTGTGATATCTTTATCTCCATTTTTATAGCATACTCCTAACACAAACGTTACGTTTATTAATATCCGTTTAGTTATATTACTGCTTACTAGTTAATGTTACTATTGTAATTTGTTTTAATGAAATAACTGTTGGATGTAGTTCAACGTAATTTTGGCTTATCAAAGTAAAAGCTATTCAATTATTATTATTATTATTATTAATAATAATAATAATAATAATAATAATAATAATAATAATGTCTTTATTAATGGCGAGGCTCAGGCCATAGGGCCTGCTCTTCCGCCTAACCACTGAATTTACATACATTTAGAGTAGTATTGGTATACATTTAGAGATTATTGGTAAACTTGGTTCTTAGACATCATTTATTTACTCAAAAAAATACATTTAAAGCTATTTCTTACCTCCTTCATCATTAAGATTTAAGTCTGTCGTCTCAATCCCCTTTTGTAGGTCACTAATGCCGAAAATCTCTTTTGCAACAAAACTTTTGTCTGTCCTCAGTCTGTGATCAACACTTGCTAAAACGTTCATACTATTTACTCCAAAATGATATTTCTCGATCGATTTGGCCGATCTCGAGGTCCTACAAATATGAAATAAATACTTTGATTTTGGAGGTGCTTAACATAAAACCTCTAACATTTTCTAAAACGAGTTCAAATATTTGGATTATTTTTTTTCCTCGGATCGAGCTAAGGACGAAACGACGCTTTAAAATGCTGCAAGTTTTATTTTCTTCGAACTCAGACAACTACAATATTGAAGATAGATTTTTTAGTAAAATCTGTTCATCAAAGATCAAAAATATCTTTAAAGAAGGTCATGTATACTTTTCCAAAAATATTAAATTTTCGCGTAATTTTGCGTTACATGTAGTTTAATCTTTCAAAAACTATTCCATTTTTTCTTTAAATTTCTCTCTTAAGTAGGACAAATTGGGTTATAAGAATGACGTTATAAGAATATCTTAGGTAAACTCTTTGAATTTCAGAAAATTGAAAAAAAAATAAAAACAATGCCAAACTACAATATTGATTTAAATTTTTTCATAATGAAATCTGTCTAAAAAATAAAACTTTAAATAAGGTTGTGTGCAAACTTGTGAAATTATGCGAATTTTTTTGCTTGATGTGAAAGCATTTTATTTAAATCTCAGAAATTGCTCCAATTTTTTTTTGTTTTTATTTAATACAGAAAAACGTTTCTAAGAATGACGCTTGTTTCATTTTATTTTAACTCTATGAATTTTGGAAAGTCGTAATGTTATAAATAAGGCGAGAAAGTGCTTGGTGTTATAGCAGCACTAGTTTGTTCAGACTATTGTATTTAATGTCCGACAAGTCCCATGTGAGTGAAACACCTATCAAAACCCGTCAGCTAGCCACTGAATGCTATTCGTTATGTGACACTGCTGAGAAAATGATGACGTTACAAGAAGAGTATGACCTTCAAAGCCATGTAGAAAGTAAATAAGTATCTCAATTGTTAATGCGGAGGAAGATTTTGTGTAAATATAAGAACAGTAAATTGAAGCGTTATGGGGAGCATTTATGCGTATGAATTATGGATGCACCATTTCAGTCCCAAATCCATTGACGCAAGAATCATCTTGGTTTATCGTGAAAGATGGTAAGGGAAATCAGGGTATTTATGTGGGTGGTAAGGGGTATCAATTACTGCAAGCGACTGCTGAACGAAGATGTCAAAAGCAATGGAAACAAGCCCCCCTTTTTTTTCTCCAAAAATAAATCCTTCGTGGACGGTCTTGATCTGTATAAAGTTGCCAAGAGTAAAGAACGAGAGTTGCACTGCTCAAACACACATAGAAGAGACTCTCGTATGAAGCTAATCTAGATAATGTCACACTCCGTGTTTTCGTGTGTTGAAAATAGTGTCGCTGGAGGAGGATTATTATGTTTGGTATAAGAAAAAAACTTTCCGAATGAGTCTCACGTGAGCGTTTCTTTCTTTAAACAATTTCGATGTTCCCTTTTATGCTTTACCTGATGTCTTTTTTGGCGCCTTTCTGCCCTCCAGGTTTCTTATTTGCACTTGACGAACGCGCATGTCGTCCCCATCCCTTCTCATTCTCACTTTGTCCCCAGTGTTCCGCTCGGAGAGCTTCCAGTACTCCCCTCCCTTTCTGCCTACATATCACGCCACACCATCCCCCGCCGATCCGTCCTATATCTTCATCGTGTCTCCACGGAGCCTATTTCCCCCTCGGAGCTCCACCGTCTTTCCTCTTCGTCTTCCTCCCTCTTCTTCTTTCTCCCCGCTCTCCCCGCGCAGGCTCTGACCTCACCCTGTGGGCGCGCGCTGCAGCCCTGTCTGCCGTCTCGCTCTACAGAGGACGACCGCCGCCCGTTCCATCGCGAACGCTCCCCTCCCGCTCCTCCATCGGCATCCCCGCCCACAACCCTGGTTCGCCTCGTCCCGCCCCTCCACGTCGCACCACAGCCAGCCCTGATTCCTCGCCCCGTGGCGCCGCACCCCGCCCTCCGCCCCGCCACGTCCCGCCCCGCCACGTCCCGCCCCTCACCGCGGCGCTGCGCCGGGCTTGCCCCTCGCGCCAGTGCGGAGGCGGCGGCCGGCCGGCGCGCGCGCGCGAGAGGGAGAGCCACTCTGCCAGCCAGCGAGCGCGCGCGGGGCGGGTGGCCGGCGGCGGTGTCGACGCCGTGTCGTGTGTGCGTGCGCGCGCGCTCGCGGCCGGATGCGGGCGGGCGCCGTGCCCAGCTGCGGCCGCGCGCAGGTATTGTCCGTCGGCGGAGGCGGCGTGGCGCGTGTGGGGGTGGAGGGGGGTGCGTGGACCTTCCGGCGGAGGCGGAGGCAAGTGCATTCTGCGCGCGTCGCGTCGCGCTTTGGCGGGGAGGAGGAGACGGGCGTTGATGAGATGCGACTGCGAGATTCTGGCGGCGAGACGGCGCGGCTGTGGCTGTGAAAGGAAGCGGCGGCCCGCCGGCGCGCCCTGCGGGCATCGGCGGTAACGGGGCTGCGGAGTCTGCCTGGTTCTCAGGTATTATGGTGGTGATGTGACGAGGAGGTGGAGCTGAATTGGTCATGTTGATACCGTGTCATCGATCTTTCGTAGTAATTTAATTTTCCCGTGAAAGCGAATGTAATGGTTGCCTGTGAGGTGTACTCGAAGCATATTTTCTAGAAATGCATTTCTCGTTTTATACCGATGATGAGACTTGTGGATGAAAAAAAAACAGTTTTGTTCCCACAAAAATTATTGTTCATACAAAGACCAGAACAATTACCAGCGAGAGAGACTTATTTAGTCAGCCCATAGAAGTTCGTGTTCTTATATGACACACCTTCTCATGTGTCTTGATTGTGAGGGCAAACTACATTTGTAAAGGAAATTCAACGAACTTGTTTTTTTAACTAATATTCTTGAGTAAAAATAGCCGTGTATTTTCTTTCCAATTAAATATAAGAAAACTATACCAACGGTATTTATAGTATAATATGTACTTTTAGTGTAACAGACGGTCGTTTTTAAAAATGCCTAACTACTCGTATGAAATATTATTATAGTATTTGTTTAGAAAGGATATTTTACATAACCGTGTTTCACTAACACACATCTTCATAACGATATTAATTATTTTAATGAAGCTTTATCGTACACATTTTAAGAACTTCATGCGCCTCAATAAGCTTGGAAATCATTAATTTCATATATTTGCGAGTACTGAATAAAGTATTGTATGAATGTTGCTCAATAGCTTGGAACAGAAAATACAATTAAGTCAAATGACAGCTGAATAATCGACTGCTCCACTTTGCGCGTGTTGTATTTGTTACGAGCGCACGTGCGTGTGATAGGTCGACTGAAGCAAGTGGAAAACGCGGAGTACAAACGCGTGCGCGTGGGGTTGCGACTGCGCCTGAACATTCGCGCTTTCGACAGCTACCTCGTTTCGAATAGACTCCAGACGGTGGCGTGGTTTTCGACGTCACTATGCTGACGATCAAGCTCACGATTGGATGAAACCGTCAACAGCTGATACCTGCCAGGAACAGAGTTGGAAAAATCGCAGTTAGCTTATCAGCTAGGTCGAATTCGGTCGCTGTCTGCAAATGAATTTCTTACGTCCGGCTGCTCTGTTCGGTAGTTTTCTGTGGTTTCCCCGATCAACACCAGGCGATTGCCGGAGTAATAGCCTAGCAAATGGTCCACGGACCGAGTGCGATCTTTCTTTCCTCTTCCCTGTCCTCTCCACACCACTGCTTACACACACATTAACTTGCACTACACTACCCCACATTATGGGAGAGGGGTCGGGAGCTTAGAGCTTGCCCTGGCCGGGGCGATGCTCCGCTGGTGGGAGATACCTGGTTGTGGCAAACCCCGCTAGCCGACGATAGGTCGGCGCCGGATCTCGCCATCCAGTGGGGGGAAGATCACAGCCCCTGCCCGAAGGGGAGCCATGCGCTACACTTACGGAACTAATTACCTCGGTAATTGTGTTCCCTGAATCACTAACAGCCAACCAATAAATATTTTTGGAAGTGCTACCTCGTGGTTCAATGACTGCTGTTTGTGCGGTGATGGAACCAAAGCAATTCGTGTGCGTGGGTCAGTGCTAGGATAAAACCAGGTCGTTTCCTTTTTAGAACGTTCCTTGGTAATAAACGTTTTAATGTTTTTTTTTAGGAATGATGGTCGGAAGTGTTTTAGAAGATCTTAATTGTGTTACGGTTGTCGGAATGGAAACTTTTGTTTGGTCTTCATCGCATGATTTTTTGAAAATTGTATTCTCGTATTAAAAAAAGTGTAATAAAGTCTGTTAATTACGATTACATCGTATTAATCTTTACCGACCGCAATCTATACTTAATTCCTCAATTGCCTAAATTACTTTAAGTTAATATCATTCTAAGATTAATGAAATCATAACTGAAAATTTCATTCTGAATAATAATATTTTCGTGAAATCATTTTGAATTTATGTGATTCTTTGTAAATAGCCTACGTACGAGTAAAGAATATTGTTCATTCACGCATTGAAATAACATTCGATCCGTAGGTTCATGAATATGTATGATAAATGACACGCTAGAGTGATTTGGAGAGTACTGAAGTCTTCAGAATTGTGTCTTTCAATTTGGTGTTGAAAATTATTAATATTCTTGTTGTTTGGCTCCTAAATGTTGGCGCGTCTGTTATATACTTAGATAAAGTAAAACTCCAAACGTAATTCTAATACTCATGTTATGTACTCAATACAGCGATCGTTCATGATTATTCAGAGCACGCAAGTAAATATTGTAGACGATAATATTGCACACAAAATATAAAAGGAAGCAGTACAATAAATTAACCTTGGAAAAAGTATCCAGTGTGTTTTTTATTTATGGACGGTAGAAACAGAATAGCACGTGAATTACTTTTATTTACCTACAAATTGGGTACCCTGCGTGTGTCCTCTTCCGATTATTCAAGGGTAGTCCTCTTTCGATCCAACTTACGGGGCAAGTGAGGTGTCATTGGGAGCGTCTCGATAAGCTTTTGTAAAGAAACGTACATTTTTTTAAAACTATTTTAATCGATATTTTCATGTTACTCTAAGCGGGAGGAAGGACGAGTCTGACAATTACGTGTAAAATTTCTTATTATTTCGAATTCGCATATCCCAAATATTTTAATATGAAAATATTCCGCTGGATTGCGGCACGTCTAAAGTAGCTACAATACGTTTTTACGGCAATATTTTTTTTTATTCAATGAAATTACACGTTTCTTAGCATTAGAATAATGCTCGGAAACAAGAAGCTCAAGAAAACCTCATTGGAGAAAATTCTAACAGATCTCCACTCCCTGCAATATAAGCTTTCAACTATGCCCATATTCAAAGGGGCTGGTTGAGCAACTGATATTAACAGAAATATATTTACTATTGTTTATTTTGGTTTGGATGCTTTTTTTAATAAACCGTAAATGTTTGCTTTGTTGCAGCAAGTAATATTTCGGATATACATAGTTGAACATTGGTAAATTAATAGAAGCACGAAGTAAGTTAGTTTTAAAAGATGATATGCGTTTAAGTGGATATACAAAATTAGATGTTATTTATAATATTAAAATCGCATTAAAGAAAAATGTTATCAATAATCAATAATTGTGTGTTTTCGCTGGTGAAAAAAATGTTCTTTCTCCCGAATGTATAACTTTGAACAGTCTTTTAGAGATCAACCTTTAAAAAATATTTTTTTCTATTTTTTTAATCATTTAGAATTTGTATTTGTTAAAAACAATTGTCTCCCCCAAGTGTCTTAAATGTGCGGTGGGGTCTGGTTCAGACCAGTGTGCAACGCGCCGCGGCGGTCAGCGTGGATTTTCACATGCGCCAATCCTGGGACAATTTGCATGTATCATTTGCGGCGATCAATAGCTCTCTCTGGTAGGCGGCGGTCGGCGGCCAGGCCGTAACCCACCCAGGCGGCGCTTTTTCCGCTCTTTCGCCCACCCCGCCCGGCCCCTCCCCTCTCCGCCCGGCCCTTCCCCGCCCGCCCCCGCTCGTCCGCCCGCCCCCGCTCGTCCGCCCGCCCCCGCTCGTCCGCCCGCCCCCGCTCGTCCGCCCGCCCCCGCTCGTCCGCCCGCCCCCGCTCGTCCGCCCGCCCCCGCTCGTCCGCCCGCCCCGCTCGACCGCCCGTCCCCGCTCGACCGCCCGTCCCCGCTCGACCGCCAGTCCCCGCTCGACCGCCCGTCCCCGCTCGACCGCCCGTCCCCGCTCGACCGCCCGTCCCCGCTCGACCGCCCGTCCCCGCTCGACCGCCCGTCCCCGCTCGACCGCCCGCCCCCGCTCTTCCCGCTCACCCCACCCGGCCCGCCTGCCCCAACCGCTCTACCCGTCCCGCCCGCTCGACCGCTAGAAGGGATGGCCCCCGCTGCTGCCACTGACCCACTCTTAAGGCGGCTCCACACATTCGGCATTCGCCGAGCAGGGAGCTACTGTTCGCCCAATCCCGAACAGCTGATGTGTTGGGCGAATGTTCGCTTCCTTTAATGTATCCAATAGACCGCCACGCGGTGGGTAGGGCGAGCACCTAGTGTACGTCATGCGGCAAGTGGCAACCAACTCATCCACACTACTTGGGATTCGGCGCGCTCTTGTTGGTTCGCGACGGATAACGAATGTGTGGAGCTACTTTTGAGCTCGAGAGATCCCGAGCCCAAATTGTTTTGGATCCTTATCCAAATTAGCAAATGTTGGGTCACACGTGATGGATGTGCGTAAAGTAATTAATCACATAAATAAATGACCTTGGTAATAAATCATGCATAATTTATTTTAAATGTCAAAAAATATTTTCATGTTTTGAATGTTTCTGATAATGTTGTGCTGAAAAGTATTTATATTCTTGGGCCCAACTCGGGGCTCGGTGAAGTCATGTAAAAGAGGGCGTGCGAGTGAGACTGATGGGCCACAGGCAATGTCCTTTCGATAAGTGAACGTTTCCGGAAGAACTGGAAATTCCCTGCGTGTTCAATCGTATTTGACTTTGCCCAAGGAAAAATCTATTACTCATGTTGAAGAGACTTCAAAAAGACAATTCATTCATCACGATCTTTCAATTTATGTTATATCCTTGCATAGTAATCCACGTAACGTCTGTCCGTCACTCGCAGACCCGTCTCTCTCCATCGATTGAGACAAACGAGGGTTGTCACGCTGCGCGTCTTGATTTCCTGATTGGGAGCTGGTAATTTTTGCGGATCTATCCAGAAATGTCTCTAAAAGTGTTTTATTAAGAAACTAAACGAAACTAAAACTGTTTTGGGTGACTTACCGGCGCCAGTAGAGATAAAATGTTCAATAGCTCCTTCTGTTTCTCTCGACAAAAGAAATCAATTAGCCAAATACTTACCGGTTCCCTCTAGGATATTCAGGAAGAATTATAATATATCCATGTTTTTGGTGGCTTAAAAGCACCTACAAGCGCATTGGTAAAATGCTGACAATTACTATACTCTTTCCGACATTTTCGTAAGCATGAATACATTTATTTTATACTGATGCTTTATTGTTTTGTTATTGCCTTCGATACGGAGCTGGATATATTTTGAGAAAAAATAAATATTAATTTACTACATTCATTGTTTAATACTTGTTACTCTTATTGTTGAATATTTTATTTTGAAAGAATATTTTAAATCACTACTTTGTGTGAACAGAGGTCATAGTCAATATGTCGTTTTCGTAATAATATTGCTTAATGCGCATTTACTTTCTAAAACAATTACTCATTTAAATCGTGGTAATTCATCTTTTTCGAAGAAAAAAAAAGGATTCATCTGACAATTCTTTGCATACGTTTATTAAAAATGGACTTTTCATTCTCCTGATTACGCTAATGCCTCTTCTTCTTCCTTTTAGCGACATTCATTTATTCGGAAATTATTTATTTTTAATTTTATGGTAATTTGCATATTGTTCAATACGTTTGGAATGCAAATCCTTGAAGTAAGGGTCATTCACATTTGTAAATGTGTTCATGAGCTCACCAGTTGAAGTTTGCGTTGGGGTAATATTGACAGATAGAAGCTGAAACAAATGTAACTTCCAGTTTGCCCAGCACCCATGATTAATGTGAATGGATTTTCTATCAAGCTTTACTTTGCGTGATTTATGTGACATGTGTGATATTAATTAGCGCGCATAGATAACTCAGAAATTACGGGCTCGCTCGCTCTCTCGCTCTTCTCTCAGCGCCATTTGTATCCCTAGATATTCAACTGCAAGTGTTTCAATCTCACCAACTGGATGTCTCCCTTTCTGTGTCATATGTATGTACTGATATCGAAGTTACCGAATTTTGCGAATTTATTACACCGGATTGTTACAAGAGATTAAAAATAATTCTTGTGGTTTGCAAATTTTCAGGTAATTTACGGAAAAGCAATAGCTTCAACATTTTTAAAATGTTAGAAGTTTGAGGTTAATGTACATGAATGTGAAACTTAAATGCACGTCTTACATGAACGTGGTAGAGACAATGTATCTTCCGAAGAAAACTGTTCCCCATCATCTTGACGCCCTTGAGCAGCCGCTGCGCGTGCTCGTAGGGGCCCTTCTTGCCGGAGTAGTGGGGTAGGCGGGGCCGGCTCGTTCCTACGTCAGCTTATCGAGCCGGCGCGGGGCGCGTCGGGCCTTCCGCCTATCGAGGCGGCCAGCCTCTCTAGCCTCGGCGCTAGCGCTGCATTATTGTGCATCTCCACACCGCGTTGCACCGCCTGACACCACCGTGTCCTGCACTATTTTATGCACTATTGCACTATTTATGACATTTTTCAAATATTGCTAATCTTACCACTTTTAAAATTTATTTTTTAAATTTATTTAATTTATTTATTTATGTTAAACTTTGACTCACCTTTCAACTATTTATAGTTAAAATGACGGGAAGGGATTGTGGAACTCAAGAAAACGTGCGCAGATAATCTTTTCTCCCCTACGTCACATACAGTTTTTACTGCATTTTTGACTGTCTAAATCTAAATCACTATCGATCCCCATATACGAGCACGCAACACTCGGATCCTTCGGGACGTGCCGCGGCACCATGCAGCTCCATCCCGGCACCACACGGTGCTACTCAGCACCCCCCCCCCCCCCCACCTGACGGTACCTGGCGCCAGATGGAGCCAGCGCATACTGGACACATCCCGCACGACCCGTAATTACCTCTGCATCGGCTTTCATCACAGAAATATCACGGCACGCTGACCCCGTTTGACCCCGGCTGTATCCCTTTAATCTCCCATCATCGTAGCGTTATCGAGATTCCCAAGTAGTAATACCCCTGCATCGTCCCCGCGTCCCACCCTGCTATCTTGCGTCGCTCCACCGCTATCCCCAATCCCCACCCGCACCGCCGCTCCACGGGACACTACCATCATCTCCTTTGCCACTCCCCCGCAAGCTTCACATGCCCCCGCCCCGCGCTGCATTCGCTGGGAATAAGAGAATCGCCGACGCGGCCCCTTCGCTGGAGGATGCTTGCGACGTCGTCGTCAAGGAAAAGCTGCTCCTTTTCCTTAAATTGGGAAGCCTAGCAGCGGCACGCACGGGGTTCAGGGTTATTCGATTAGACGTTGCAAAACGAGCAATTGGAGAAGGGGGAAGTTGCCTCCTGCTCAAGTGGAAAACCGTCTTGGATTGGCCGAGCAATTTGTGCGGATCACTGGGACGTGACATGACACAACACCATTTAGCGAAACACGTAAGAGAATGGTGACTCTTTTTTTTGTGTGTAAAAGGATGGACTTTTTATTACAACAGATTACTTGTATATGTACTTGTACATATTTACTTGTACATTTGTTTATCCATATTCGTTATATTCGTGTATGTACAAGCTTTTGGTATAAAGCGTTACAAATAGAAGTTCATATAAAACAATTAAACTGAAAAAAGCACGGGACATTCCCTGTGGAAATGTTATAAAAAACATCCCCTACAATGGAACTCTTAAGATGCCAGGAAGGTACGTTGTCCTAGAAAGTTATGAGGGACTGTAGAATCAGAGACAATTTGAATGAGTTGCAGGAAAACAAGGTGAAATCTAATGGGACTAGCTAAGCCTAAAGCAATTTGTGGGTGCTGTATGCGCTCCAATTAAGAATGACTACCATAATCAAATAACACGATTTTTGTTGTTGGTGGTGGTGTTGTTATATGAAGTTGTTACTGAAGTGTGTATATTTTATGCCCATGAAGACAGACATGACAGACTGAAAACCATCAGAAATGAGATCCGATGAAAATGTGATTCGTCCATCGCTCCATTCGCTGTCACAAGAGCTCAAAGCGTTTGACCTTCATTGGTCAAGACAAAAATCTTTCCCATTAAGTCCTCCACAGACCCACTGAAGCGCTGTCACCACGAGTGCCCAAGACCGTCCATTTTCTTCCTTTCCCCGCCATTGGACTTGAATCAAATCGCCTGGCACGCCTTCTTTTAACTTCTTAATGAAAACTTTCCCGAAATCGCGGCACCATTACGGCATTTATTAAACCCTGCGGGAATTGGAAAACTAAGAGCGTTTCTTGAGCGCGACTTGTTCGAGAGGCATTGAAGTGTAAAAATGTCGCCTGAAAAGAAGAAATCTAAGAAAGAAAATATTCCATTCATTCATTGAAGTTCTGTTCTAGACGCTTACTTTCCGAGAAGCACACGTTTCTTAATTGCAAATGAGTGACCCGTTTGTGAAAAATGTTTACTTATTCGTTGCATTTTCCTTTATAAGATTCTCGCTGTTTTATCGTGTCAACGAGAAGTGTCAATAACAATATCAATGCGTATACGAATAAGTAGCTACGTAGTATGGGGCATCTCTCAATACTATGATTCGATATTTTATGGATTTTAGTTCCGTGCAAAGTATGGATGTTTTCGCCTTACGTTAGTTATAAGCAAAGACTAACCATCCCGCTGTAGCCCACAAAATAACCAACTCCATTGTTTCTTGATTTCGTAATTATCTAGAGAAGTGAAAGATCAGTTGACTATCTTAGGTCGCCAAATTTCCGTGTGGAATATGGCACTGAAGGATGATGTGTGTATATGTTTCTACTCCTTTGGTCCCAATGTCATCCATGGGTGTGTACTGTATACCACTTTTTCATACTTTTTATGCGAATGCATTGTTCTCTAGTAACTGTGTGTTTGTGATTGAAGTTGGCTACTAGTGCTCTCTGCTGACGGGCTAGTCATCTCGAGAGATTCTTTGCGAGTGCGCCGGACGGCATATTGACCCTTTCCCCCGTGTTGTTGCAGGCTCCTGACGGCTCGTGGCACGGCGGTGGAGGCGGCGACGGCGGCGGCAGCAGCTGCCGGGCAGCAACGGCGGCAGCGGCGGCGGCGACGGCGGCGGCGGCCACGCGGCTGCGGCGCCACTAGCGAGCGGCGGCGGCGGCGGCGCTGCTGCTGCTGAGCGCTCGCGTGCGTGTGCGTGCGCGTGTGCGTCCGCGGGCCCGGGATGCTGCACGACGCGCTGTCGGAGGGCGGCGGGGGCGGCGGCGGCGGGGGCGGGGGCTCCGCCATCGTGGCCGCCGCCAAGCTGCCGCACTCGCACTCGACGCCCGCGGGCGTGGACGGCACGGGCGGGGGCGCGCGCACGCCGCCCGCCACGCCCAAGAAGGGCGGCAAGATGCTGGCGGTGCGCGTGCAGATGCTCGACGACTCCGTCACCATGTTCCAAGTGCAGGTGGGTCAGCCTGCCGTAGCGGCCAGGCACTACGTAAGGGGTGACAGACCTGGGTCTCAGAGGCCCCTTCATCGACTTTGGGCGAACGTTTCGAATTAGCAAATAATAAATACAAATACCATGATTGTGACACAAGTCATGGCAACTAATCCTTTTTTTTTTCTTGTTTTGTGAGAATACGGGCGGGGGTGCAAAATCTTAAATAGGCAAAAGAAAGGACATGATGTGAACCAAGTGCAAAGACATTTACCGAGTCACTAAAATTGTGTTTCTCATATTTATTAAGGTATTTGAAATGTCAGTCTCTGGGTTCATGGTCCAGAGCATTATAGCATATACGAGTTCACAACATTTCAAAAGCATTACATACCCGTTCTATAGGCCCGATTAGGCAGATGGTCAATTACCTTACGTGCCACTTCGGTCCGCACTCTTACGTGCGTTGCTGATAAATGGTTTCTACGCGTTCTCGTAGAAACTCTCTTGCCCATCTTGCGACTGTCTGGTATGAAAGGGCATTGTTCCCAAGAGCTTCCACCAATTGTCTGTGACATTCTCAAGCATTTCTCCCGTAGAGAACGGCGATCTTGTTGTATGAGCTCTGCTCGAAACGGAGTACGTTATTCCCGCGCGGCACGTGTCAGGCAACTGATTTCACATCGCTCTGTGCGCCAGTAGAGACTCGCACAGGGGCATCTGTTGTTGTGAATACACATTAGTACAGCATTTCTTTTACGCGATAAATAAAATTGTGTGATCCGATAACATTTCTTTTAGAAGAAGAAAAAAAGATGTTTGCAACGACTTCTGCCCCAACCCTCCAATTCAATAAAAGCTATTTTTGAAAGTAAAAGTTACATATGCAGTTCAAACTCAATCGAGGAGTATTTTCTCTTACTTCTAAACAAATTTGAATTTAAATTTGACCTAAGCGTTTCGATAGATGTTACGTAAAGTTGTTGTTGATTTTTTGTTTCTTTTCCCTGTAACCTTGTTTATATTAATAACTGATATAAAAATACATTGTGAATCACATGTTTTAATATTTCCGTATTGGTAAAATGGGACAAGATATTATTCGTTTTCATTTCGTTTTTATAGTGAAGTCCATTCCTCTAGAGAGTACATGCCATATCTCTAGAAAGTATTTATTTTTTAAGAAAAAATTTCACGTTTTTTTAAAGTTTCCAGAAATAACACCTCAGTTTTACAAAATATTAAGAATGTTGACCTATTCTCAGGTAGTTTCTGGCTGATTGTGAAAATCGCATGGTAGCAAATACTAGTGTCAATGGCAATTTCCTTTCCTAAGAGTCTGTAGAACGTTGTCCCACGACCGACTTTTATTCAGTTAGAAATGGCACGTTGCAACTCCTACGCTTGGAACACTCGACGAGACTTCTACTATCTCACATGAAATTACCTGCACTAAACAAACATCTTTCTGCAGTAATTAAAAGATTCAGTAGCTTATAGTTTTATATTTTGATTTCACATTCAATTTAAATTTTATGACTTTATTCGTACTTGAAGATAAAATTAGAGTTCAATAAAATTTGAAATGAAAAGTGACAGGTGACAGGATAAGATCGACCGAGATCACCTTATCGTTGTGTTTAAAATTAGATATGCGTTGTATTATTTATAAAGTTATTCAATTCTGTGTTGAGATGCAATCTGAACATTTCTTGATCCTGAAATATGTGAGGATTTTTGATACCAGATTTTGCATTAACGGGTATCGTATAAACATTACATTTTAACGTCTTAAAATTAATAGAACGAATGCTTATCTCCCTTTATTTGTCGTTACGTCGTTGTCAAAACCAAACCACGTTGTGGAGTTGGAAATAACTAGTTGACCCACAATTTTTGTTGTGCATGTTGCAATTGATCTATCATAATCAGTCGTACTTTCACGAGGTTGTAGAAAAACCAAGATCTCTTTTTTAGTTCGGAGATCGTTTTTAAATGAAAAGATTAGTGAGAGTATATACACGTAATGTGCAGAATAGTTTGACAAATGTGTACCTTAACATAAAATGTCAATGTTTACATGTGGTGCATTACTTTTTAAGTTCAGGTGGATAGCAGATTTCCTTGATATAGTCCACTGCAACATACCGGTACAGGTTTATGTAAACATAAAACATTTCAAATACATTTTCAGAAACGTATTTAACTTTATGATTACAGTGAATAGAGATTTTATTGGCCCAAACTTTGTAAACCTCCCATATTTCATATATCTGGGAGATTACTTACTGAACGACATGAAACAATATTTTGCGGTTTTCGAGTTTCCTTTTAGTGTATGTGTTACAATTTTCTATAGTAATTTTTCTACTGTTTCATTTGTGCGACATAATCGCAGGGGTTCAGCTAGATTATGTTTATTATTTGTCGGTATTAGCTTGTATTCTTGGTGATTCATTAAAGCATTCGAAGTGAGGCTTTCCGCTCGACAGCCCGGGAGTTAATTTACGTTACTCTGTTAGTTGCGGAGACCAGCGTGATCTCTTTCGAATGCTCTTGGCTGTCCAGGTGACGCCGAGTCAAAGGCTGTGATACCGACGTTTCGACCATATCGTCGTGGCCTTCCTCAGGGCTGGTCTGCGCCGGAATGGCCGGCGCTCGGGTTTATGTTACTCGGCCCCAACCGCATATAAAACCGAGCGCCGGACATTCTGGCGTAGATCAGCCCTGAGGATAGGCACAACGAGATGGTCGAAACGACGGCATCACAGCCTTCGATGCAGCGTCACCCGGACAGCCAGAAGCACTCGCGAGACTGGCCGCGGAAGCCTACGACTTGACTGGTGCGAGGTGGCTGCCGCGTCCGTGCCCACGACGGCGCGCGGCGGCGGCGCGGATCGGCTGCTGGTGCGTTATTCATTAATGGCTTCATACGAGAGGCAGACGGCGGTGGCGGCGCGCTTTACCTTCGTAACGAGCGGCGAGAGCGGCAGCGGCCGGACGCTGGCGGAGCGTGGGATGCGGCAGGCGACGAGGTCACGCCTGCCAAATTACACGTGTTCCGCCGCCGAGACAGCTCAAACCGACGCGAGTGAAACAAAAGATTCGGGGAAATATTTTCCTGTGACGTGTCTGAAAGTGATATGAAGTATCATTCCGTTCTTTATAAAAATGTTCGCAATGTGTGGTTCTGACACAGTGCGACCGTGTGAGACGGACAGTGTGTTCGACAGCATCCGACCTGTGAAGAATTTTACAAAATGCACGTTTGGCACACCATCTAACTGCACTCGTCTTCTACTGTTTTCGTGTCTGTTCTCTCCACTCCTAACTATACACGACACATTGTGACCTTAAGGTAATTACATACAATTATCCTCCAAATTTACTATAACATTGGAAACAAAAAGCAAAACTTCTTGAGGGTTGTCTGCTGCTTCGTATTTTAGGATGATTGTAGTTATGAATTTTCTTATGTGGATCGCATTACAATGATGTACTGATCATAGTAATGTATCACATAAAATAAATTTATGTGAAGTGTGCAAACTCCCCTTTAACTTAAGGGAAGGGCATGAACATATTTTTCCCAGGGGTATTACATCATATCCATCTTGAAACGATAATACATTCATCTCGCCAAAAATAAATAAATTTGCTGCTACGATGCGCAATTCTTGACCTGCCCTTTTTTTTCGAAGTGTACTCGTCCCGTCGTAAAAAGAGTCTAAAATCGCTCGCCTTTGTATGTTGGGAAGATGTATATTTTATGTGCACTCTATGGCGCCCACGAATAGCCACTTCACGGGCTCTGCGGTACTCTGTGTTCTCGAGTCCTGTGTGCCCACCCTCCTTGTTCTCTGAGTCGCTTCTTTACGTAATATTTTGCATGCGCCGAGGCATTTGACTTGCTAGTACCACCCAGTTCTTTGCATCGTACTCTTTTAGTGAAATGAAGCTTAAAAAATTCTGCGACATAGTGGCAACGGTGATGAATAAGTAAGTAGATAAAACGCAAGCTCCGTACTCACATTTTATACGTATTTTGCATAGAAGTTGTAAAGAAAGGTTTCATAGTAAAGGTGGCGATAACTCGATTAGGGAATACTTTGTCACGTGTAAGAAATGAGGGGGGGGAAAAGTACAGGATGACCATTATTGAGAATTCTCTCTTGTGGGCTGGATTTTTGTAATGTTTCCATTTCTTCTGCCAGGCTAGAAAATAATATTGTAGTAATTAAGTTAAATTAAGTAACGAGGAAATTGTAGTAAGAAAATATATTTTCATTGGATTATTAGTCCGAAGGATGCGCTGTTCCAAAGTATGATTTCTTCATTCGTTTGGAAATATTATCTTACCGTGTCAAAACTTTTTCAAATTGTATTCTCCATTCTTTGCGTCTACTTCTATACGCGTACGCGTAAGAATATTGAATCGTTTACTTTTTTTGTTTTATTGTTTTTTGTTTGTTTTTTTGTCGCGTGATCGTTAAAACGAATAGACTGTTAGCCGTATGGTCACCCACGCTGTTCCCGGCAAGTATCGAAGTATTGTTCTCCTAGTTATTGAGATTGAAACATTGTTCCATTAAATACAATTTTAAAAATGAAATTAAGTAACTACTGGACTGACTACCAAACTGAAGACAACGGACGTTGACAGTCAAAAGTACAGGTTATTTAGTAATACGAGTATTTTGAAATTATAAGAGAGATCCTGTAGTTTTTTAGGGATTTTATTTTTGTATAGTATTTTTAGTAGTAGTATTTTATTTTTGATAGGGATAGTGCTAAATGTACTCTAAGAGATTAATAAACGCCATATTGCTCTATTCTTTTGTTTTTCAAAAATTACAAAATCGTATTTTTTTATTTGTCTCTCACGTCGTTATTATTTACATTACCAGCAATTTGTTCACATTAGTATATTTATGAGTACATGTGCTTTAAATAATGTATAAAGTTTCTCGAAAACACCGTTTTCTGTGAAAAACCGCTCAAATTTCTGCCTTTTCAGAAACGCTCAAACGACTTTTTCATAAAAACATCTCCAAATGGTTTCATCAAACTTTTCTAACGGATAGTGCTCATTGCACTTTTCAATGTGACCTAAAGATCATTTTGGGGATTTTTTTTCTTCAAAAATTACAGAAATGTAATGTTTTTGAAAGCCCTCTCACGCCGTTTATATGCACATTTCCAGCAATTTGTGAACACTATTGTATTTGTGAGTTAAAGTGCTTTAAATTACTTCTAATGAAAGTTCTTTAATATCCTTAAAATAATATTTCTGTTCTACTATTAGGAAACTGAATATTGAAAAAAAAAAAGTACTTTGGGAGGCGATAGCTGGCATTTAGCAAGAGTATGTAGCAAGTTCGAAACGTCAGGAATTAGAAAACTAATATGGGAAAGTCTGTGACATTCTGTAGCTTCACTAGTTAAAATTAACTTCGGCTATTTTACTTGGGAAACAGATCTACCATGTGAATTCTATCAAAGAGACAAAAGCCGTATTGAGATTAAAAATCGAGTCTTAGGATAAAAGATCGTGCGAAATCTCTACTCATTCTTTCCGGTTGAGGAATAATAACGGAATATTTTAGAAGTAAAATAGGTCTATATCTAAAATAAGATGTGAGGAACTGGAATATTGGTGATATTGACACAATTAGTTCAATTTAATTTTTGAAATCAGTTACCAAATCGAAATCGATATTTTGAGTAATGATTTAAATAATTATATGATGATATTCAAAGGAAGACGAAAATATATGAACAAGATAGTTTTATACTACTATTATAGATGATACTAGACCGTTTGCCTCTGTTACAGCATCACTAGTTTGATTTGTGGGAAAAATATATTGAGATGCAAAGTGATGAAAGCGTATACCGCCTGTCTGTCCGAAAGTTCGGCCGCCGGCCGCGTCGACGAATAAATTTCGCGTAAATTTCATCCCGGAACTATGAGAGCAGTTAGATTTTTTTTGACATATGTTTTGGTAAAAGGGCTAAAGTCAAATCCCGTTTACAGATTAAAAATCGGACAAATGGTTCAGACGATATCGGTAAAGTAAATTTTACTTATTTTGGTGCTGCCACGTGGTGGCGACAAATTAAACTAGTGACGGTACATTTAGCCTTGATACAATTCGCAACTTTCTAGATACATTTTAGACATTCACTAAAAATTACGAAAAGCCGTCCTTCGCAAGCACGTTGACAAAACGTGTACCTCGATTCACATGCCAACCACATGGAATTGTAACCTCATGAACGCTCTCCCTTTTTTCTGAACGGTGGAGATTTTTTCGTGCCGGATTTGTATCGCCGATTGATAGGGAACTGAGATCTGGGTGAAGGGGTCAAAGTAGGTGAAGTGTAGGAAAAAGGGTCAGTAGGGGAAGATGAGGAAGCGGGGGAGGATGAGGGGAGAAGCCCAACCTCCCCCCCCCCCGAGAATCGCTTCGCTCCCCGCCCCGCCCCTCCACGCCCCTATCTCGCCCGGCCATTCCCCGTTCTTCCTTCACGCTCTACCTGTCCCGCCGCGCTCCTTTCCACCCCATTCCACTTCTCCAGATTCCATCCCATCTTCACTCCACTCCTAGAGGCCCCGCCTCTCCTCTTAGCACTCGCCTTGCCTTGCTCATCTCTTCCCTGCCCTGTTCCGAACCGCTCCACCACGCCCCTCTCCGTTCCACTCCGCCTCTGTCCGCTCCACCCCATCACTCTCCGCTCCAACCCAATCACCCTCTCCGCTCCTTACCGGTCCGCTCCACTCAACCCCAACCCGCCATGCCAACACCACTCCTCTCGCCTTCTGCTCGCATGCTTCTTCCCTCCCTTTGCTGCTCCCTCCGCGCATCGCTTCCGCCCTCCCGGCTCCGTTTCGCCCCGTCACTCTTCCCTGTTCCCGCCCCCGCCCCCATCCCCGCCCTCGCGAACGCCTCAGGAGGCAGAGCGAAGAACGGCCGGCGAACAGACGCCGTGCGCTCTCCACCGGATATTGGGTTTTAATCTGTTGTCACGCCCATTGAGCGCGCACACGGCCGGAGATTTACAGGCGACGGTTGTTTTTATGTTATTTTTAATCTTGCGTGTCGCCGGTTGTGTCTGCAGTTGCGATGGCAGGATACAGCACAGCTCTGGGACACGTTGCCGAGGTACGCAAAGGGGAGGAGACACGGTCGCAGTTTTATGAAGCCTCTGGCGAGCATGCTATTGAACTTCGTTGTTACGGAATGAAATTGGTTTTGAGTAAGGGTCGATCTCATGAATACACGAGTACATCGAGCTTTTGCATTTTATCGGAAGGTATATTTACCTCTACAGTTTGTTTTGAATTGTTTGCATTGTATTGAAATCTTGAGTCTATATTTCTTTTTACTGTCTTTGCCTCTTTTCAACTATCCTTTCTGTGCGTGAATGTAAACTAAAATATTCATATCAAATAAAATTCTGCTGTATTTATTTCTGGAGTATTCATACAATATTTATATTCTAGTTTGTATTATTTCGTTCTTTGGTCACAATTTACAAAATCGAAAGTTGAGAATATCGGTTTAATTTGCAGAAATCACTTCTGTATACCATGTCATTCCTGCTGTCTCCATTAAGAGATCTAGTTGGCGTTTCAATGTCGCGTATTAAGCAGCAAGCTAATGTTGCGAGAATTTATTGGCCTTCCTTCCTTGTTCGGGTTATGATTCAATCGGTAGCTGTCCGTGTCGTGTAGAACGAATGCCTTTACGTGCGGATGGCGTGCGCGCTCCTTCGCGTGCGGTGGGGGTGGCGCGTTGCCAGGAGCAGCGCCGCATCCGCGCCCGGGCTTCCGGTCGGCCCCGACCCGCCCCTCCCCGCCTCGCCCCGCCCCGCGTGCGGCTGCTGACACGGGGTCAGCGCGGGTGGGCGAAGCGAGGTCGGGCCGGGCCGGGCGTGTGACCTGGCCTGTGGGGTGGGACGAAAAAAGGGCCGCCGCCCGGCCCCCGTCGCACAGCCGCCAGCCGCAGTGCAGGCGCGCGGGGGCGGGGCGGGGCGGGGCATGGCGGAACGGAGCGCGCGGCCCGTCGCGTCGGGCGGGAGAGGCCGGGCGGAGCGGGGCGCCCGGGTATCGACCCGCGCCGCAAGACGGGCGCGGCCGTGCGTGCGGCAGGTCGGGCCCGCTCCGCCCCGGCTTCGCTTCGCGCGCCGGCAGCTGCGACTGCTCTTCCGGGAGGTCACGCGGTGGAGCCCCGGCTGCGGCCGCGGCCCGACCCACGCCCACGCGCACGCCCAGAGGCGGCGGCCGCCCGGCGCGAGCTCTTCGCAGCCTCCGAGAGCGGTCATTACTTTTTTAGGGCCTCCGGCGGCTCCATTGTGCTGCTCGTTGCCGGCGCGACGGCGGCGGTGGCGTGCCCGCCAACGACGTCGTGAAGGCGCGCCCGAGTCGAGCCTAGCCGAGCCAAGCGATGCGATGCGATGTGATGCGAGGCGGGTGGGTGGGCGGGCGGAAGAGACGTAGGCACCGAGGGGCCCCGACCACCTCGTGGCTCCAGAACGGTCCCTGGCGCTGACTCAGGCCCCAAGCGCGATCTCGCGACGCCATCGATTTCCGATAGGGGCGCCTACGCCGGGCAGCGACGACGGCGGCGGCGGCGGCGGCGGCGGCGCGAGTATGGAAACCGAACCCGCGAAAGCGACAGCGACTTCGAGGCCGAGGGGCGAGGGGCGGGTCCGTGAGCAGCTTCGTGCCGCTGTCGCCCACCGGCGCGTGACTCGCTGCCGTCTGCCGCGCCGCCACGCTGCTCCGCCCCGCTCCTCTCTGACGGCGGCGCTTCCCGAAATGTCTCCTTCCTGGATGAATGCTGGCGCGATCCCGACTACCTAGCGCGCAGTCTGAGCCCAACGCGTTTGGGCCTCCGGGACAGTTTATTCAAGTTTACCGTAATGAACGAATTTCGATGTACATGACGGGAATTGGGTCGCAAATAACAGATGAACATCATCTTAGTGTAGCAGATTGATCACTGGGATTGTTCTGTATGTAGATGTGTGTGTAGGGGAGGGAGGTTACGGGTATAGTCTTCAACCGACTTGATGTTGACTTTTTTTTTCTTTTTCTTTTTTTTCTTTTTTCATTTTACTGAATATAAAATGTATTTTTATTTGATAACATATAATTCTTAATATTTATAACGTAAACTGTATTGATATATTGAATGACTTTTATTAATATACAAAAATAGTAAAAGCTATATTTTTGAATATGTATCATTTGTTTTGTGTGTGTGGGGGGGTGAAGCCCAATTAGCCCCCTTCCTCTCCCCCACTTGCTTTGCACTATTTTATAAACTCTTCCTGTGAACCTGCATTTTTCAGTGTGAATACACTTTAATTATCCTGCTTGTATTTTAGTACTGTAAAACTTGCTCATTGCGGAATCTCGAGGGACTAATATATTTTTGCTTATGGGACAAAATTCCCCATTATCCAATGTGCGGACTTTTCGTTTGCCGAGACCGCGATTTCTGTACACATTAGACAGATTTCCGTATTGTACACGTTCCGCTTTGAGCAAGTTTTACTGTATTACTTTTCCTGTTATTGGTGCTCCTCTCCCTCCTGCAGCGTTAATGTATGTGATACGTCTAATAATTGAATGTGGCTAAATTCTCGAATTAGCCGGTTCAAGTGCGTATTGCCCAAAATGGGTGGATAAAGCCAAAAATATTTCCGAACCATGGTTCGGACTTCAGCCGATTGACGTGCACATTAACCAATACGTTTGTAGGTGAAATAAGGTACGAAGTGGCTAGCCACTACGTCATGCCTAGAGTATATGAAATAAGTTACAGGTGACGGGAAATAGTAGATTTTAGAATGTGATAAACAGGAATCAGACTGCCTGTGGGAAGTTTATAGGACTAGTAAGAGATAAAGCGTGTAGTTTCGTGCTTCACTGTGTCAGTCGGATATTGGTATTTACGCAATACGGCCTAATGTAACCTAGCCCAACCTCACCTTACTAAACTTCAGTTGTCGCTTCTCCAAGTATTTCCGATATGGGGCAACGATGCTCCGGCCTTGAGACGTAGCGATTTACATATGCGATTACCTTGAGACGATGAAACGATTTTTTCTGCCAAAATACTTTTCACGATCACACAAGACACACTTACATTTGGACAATCGCATTATGTTTGCCACCGCCATGTAGCGAAAACCTACATTAGCCAGATGATATTCGAAATGATTCGTTTGTCATTCATACAGCCTTTTCAAAACCTCTGGATATTATGCGAATTAACTAATTCACGAATTCGATATATGTTGGACTTGGGCATAAACATATTTTTCGCAACTTGAGCATAAACATTGTCCAGAAATGTTTTCTTTGAAAATGCTCAAACATTTTCATTGTTTGAAATTGCGAATAGCGAGCGACGAGTTAGTTTAATGAAGAATAAGCAAGCAGAGATTTATGTGTAAGAGGGCCCAGGGTGCCGATGTTGAGGCGAGAGCAAAGGGCATCAAAAGAAGTTGGGTTCAAATCAACTTGATGGAAATTCGAAGAAAATGACAATGCGTCTGCTCGATTCAATCTAATGCACCGAATATTTAAACGGTAAATGCTTTTTCAATGGTTTTAGAATTATGATCCTACACTTTCTAACCAAGCGTGTCACGTGGGATTATCTTGTTTCATTCACAGAAGCGCGACCAAGATTTTTCAAGAGGGAGGGGGGCTATGAGTATAGTGTCCAGGCGACTCAATGTTTTCTTATGAAGAATGTTTTAATTATGTCGAATTTAAAAAGTAATTTTATTTGTAGATTTATAGCTAATATTTAATGATGATAATCGAGATGTTCAATAACTTTCGTTGAATAAAAAAATAATAGGAGTTACAATACTTTTGAATATGCATCAACGGCTTCTGCGGGGGTGGTTCTGCCTGGATGTGCCACTGTTTATTCGGACAATGTTAACACGTAAGTAGGTCGTTTAATTGTGTTCATGGGATCTTACTTCGTGTCGTTGAGAACAGGGACGTTAATCCACGTCTGCCTTAACACTCCGCGCGTTGCTCGTTGTTGTCATTCTAATAGAAAGGGGCGCGAGTTCACTGGGGCAGGGGAGCCTGATGCTTTTAATCCGCGCAAGTCGCCCAACAGTTGGTGCGTCATCTTCCTGCTTTCCGCTGCTGCCCTGAGGCAAGAGAACTTGCCTTACGGGGAGTAGCGAGCGGCCAGGGCGACGCCCCGGAAGCGCGGACGCACCCTCCCCTTCCCCTCACGGCACTGCTCTGCTCATTTTCCCCTGCTGCACACACGCCAGCGTGTGTAAGTCGCGTGAAGCCGAAAGGGAGAAACCAGTCTCATTGCTGAGGGGAGGGTTAAAGCTCCCTCCCCTTTTAAAATTAATAATTCTACTAAATTTTGTGCGATCCATTTGCCTGGTGCTAACGCTACTGCACTCAGCACAAACTACGCTCGCGAGCCTGGCTTGTGCCGGTTGTAAATCTGCTGTTGCCGCCTCCGCCGCTTTGTTTCCCGTTGTGCGTATAATAAAGCAGGTAGTAGCGGTGACAGATTTACAACCGGTTCGAGGCGGGACCGTCAATTGAGGCCTGACAGTGGCTGCGTAGCCTTATGTGAACATTGACAGACTGCTTATCAACGTACACACATGATAACAAGGTCTTTCAAACCTTCACGAGATGAAAATTAATCATAATTTTGTAAACGTAATTCGCGAAATAAAAAGTCTCCGGGGGTTCAGTTGTGAAAGTTCGTGTGTCAATTCATGCGTTGAGCTGCCTGTCCAGAAATAATACCGCATCAGTAGTTTTGAATGAAGAACACTCAAAGGTTGCAACAGAAGGGAGAGAATGTGTGACCGCCATTATTGACTGGGTTGCATTTCCCATAAAAATATTGTAGAAGTCCTTAGTTGTTTATTTTGTAACACATTCTATTTTGCATTCCATAGTATATACTCCATATTGAGGATGAAGATGTTCACTATATCCTATTGATCATACAGATCAAATTTTATAAAAATTCTTCCCAACATTATTTTCCATACCAACAGTTTTATGTCTCGGTGAGTGCATCCTTTGCTTCCTTGAAAACGTGAGCAGTAATTTTTGATAGATTATATGTAGTCATGATTCTAACTTCTGTTTCATTTTGTTTTGCTTCCATCAAATTCTTAGAGTTCTTAGTTGCAGCAGAATTCTGTAATTCTAACCCAAATCTTAACCATGCATTATGCAATACCCTGCAAAGACATTATTACAATAAAAGACATCTGTAAGCTACATAAGCAACTACTTATACTTCAATTATTTATTCTACATCAAAGACATATTCTTGATAAGATTAAATACAATTTACTTAACTACATTAATAATTCAATTTATTACTTTAGGTTAATAATATTATTCATTAAATTATCTACATTTCTAATGCATTCAGGAATTGAAAGGAAGCCTTAGGCCTTGTGAGAGGTGTCTATGTTTCATTAGATACTCTGAAACTTGGAAATATTCGAAAAACAATCAAACAGTTTCAATTTTTGTGTTTTATTTATTGTTCTTGAGCTATGTGTGTACCTCATTTTGGAAAACAATTTTGTGTGGCTGTTTTGCAGCTTTGTTCAGCAGCATTTTTGCTGCTGCAGACACATTGATATTATTAAATTGCTTTATTAATTATGTCATGATTTTTACCTTTATCTAAACGAAGACTTAGTAAATATTTTAAAATATCCCCAACACTCATTTTATTCAATAATGTGTATTTCATTTTTTAGTATCCTTTATTTTCTATTTTGTTTGTTTGTTATAGGCCAAAGCTCTGGGCCGAGTGCTTTTCGACCAGGTGTGCAAGCAACTTCACTTATTAGAAGCTGATTACTTTGGTTTGGAGTATCAGGATACCTGTGGCACAAAAGTAAGTTTTACTTCTTGACATTAAAACGGTATGAAGTACCCTCAAAATTACTGTAAATTAAGGTGTATTTTTGAGTTAATGTAATTTTTCTCAGTTTTAAATCCTTGTAATTGTATAATAGATAAGATAAACTCACTGCATCTTATTATCAATCAGTATTTCTAGAAGTAGTAGAGGTATTAAAAAAATATCAGACAGACTGAATTTGAGCAGTTCTCATCTCTGTTAAGAACTTTCCTTCATGAACTATCATCATCAATTTCAATAAAGTTATTAGATTACTAATTGCTTTCATTTTTTATGAATTAATGGAAACTAAAATGTAGTGTGATTGTATTCTTAAGGATGATTTATTGTGTATATTTTACCTTACATTCATTACATTGTGCTCTGACTGGTGACAAAATTAAATATTATGGCTGGACTTACTAAATTGTATCTCAGAATTATTTTTTTTACTTTAGTACTTGTAATCTTTGAAGAAAATTCTTCAACTTAGTAATAATCTTACCAATTGTTATTCTTTATCATAAATTATATGTACTCAAGTGCATTTTCTTGTAATGTGGGAAATTACAATTTATTTTGGTTATCAAATTTTCACATAAATATCACTTGTTTGTGTTTGCCATATTTTTTATGATTTATTTATTTTTTTTTATTTTTTATTTTTTTTCAGTACTGGTTGGATTTGGAGAAGCCCATGTCACGGCAAGTGGGGCTATCACTTGTGGACACCTTGCTACGCTTCTGTGTCAAGTTCTACACCCCTGACCCAGCACAACTGGAAGAGGAATTCACTCGCTACCTCTATTGCCTACAGATCAAGCGTGACCTCGCCCAAGGTCTCCTGCAGTGCAACGACAACACTGCTGCACTTATGGCCTCCTATATTGTTCAAGGTGAGTGTGCAAATCATGTAATCTCAAACAATGACATTGCTGAATTGCTGTAACCCTGTGTGTTTCCTTTTTGGCTTGGATCTGCCCTCTCTCTTACTTATTTTTGTAACCAATTTCTCAATAACTGGGTGTCCAATAATTAATTCAATTTGAGGGGTTTTTTTATTGCAGTTCTAAATTGTATGTTTTGAATTTAGTTGAATATAATGTTGATATTATTTAAATAATTTGTTTTCATGTACCGTTTTTTTTTTTTTTTTTTTACTTTCAAAATTAGCAATGTATGTATCTGTAATCTTGGAGGAAATGTTGTTGTTGATTGTGAGATGTGAAGAATCCTAAGTAGAACTGTTGCTTTTTCTGAATGTCTCATTATATTATGTTAACTGACAATTGATGTGTGTCTCCACAGAATATTAGGGAAAGAAATTTCTTGTTAATTTCCACGAAGTTAGTCCTTCAGTATCAATTTTTCCTCTTCCAGTGTTCAAATTCTGTCACAAAATAATTTGCAAAGCAAGCTAACTAGGAGTCTTGCCCATTAGCTAAAGAAAATGTTTAAAAACTTGAAAATTGAAGTCATAATAATAATAATAATAATAATAATAATAATAATAATAATAATAATAATAATAACAACAACAATAAAAAGAAATAGCCTTCTTTTGCTTTTCTTGTGAAGAAAAGTTTGGCTATTTGTTGTAATAACATAAAGATTATACACAAACTTCTGAAGGAATAAAAAATTTCTCTAGAAGATATTATTCTACAAGAATTGTGGGATAAAACTTATGATATGAAATGCTTATATTTAGTTGTTTTAGACTTTTGCAAGGCAAATGTAAGGTAAATAGCTTTGTTGACATATGATTTGATATTAATGAGAGATTACTGCACAAATTAGATCCAATCTGGCATTCAGTTTATAAACTAATTATAAAACTAGTTTATTACTACTCATTTCTGCTCATTTGGATAATTTGTTGAACTATTGTCGCTAATATTTTAAGGATGTTGGTACCAGTTTCACTTGTCTGTGGCAGATATTGCTAGTTCTAAAGATATTTGGTCACAAAAAGTTGCTTAGAATCTTACAGGTTAATTGCAACTATCTGGGACTATAAAAAGAAGAAAATAAGTCAAATGCCTAGAATAAGAAAGAGAGAAAAGAACCAAAGTTGAGTAAAACAAAATTTGGTCAAAGGATAAATTTTATGTCAATGTTGTCATTTATTATAATGTCAAAAAACTATCAGCATATAGACTTAATCGTAATATTCAAACATTCAGGAAATTATTTCTGAATCACATTTTAGGATCTTTTTCTCTCATGAATAATGCTGAAGTTATTTTTTATCCCAAAATCAATGTTTATGAAAAGCTGTAGTTATGAGTAGATTTAGTTACATACTAATATAAGAAATAAGGGCAGATGTTATTGGAAAATTTGTATTATTAAATATCGTTTGCGCTGATCATGGAATAATGTTTGAGTATGCTTTTTTGCAGCGGAATGTGGAGATTATGTTGTCGAAGATTATCCCGATCACACCTACCTCTCCACTTACAAGTTTGTGCCCAACCAAGACCCAGATTTGGAGCGCCGTATTATGGAAAACCATAAAAAGCATGCGTAAGTTTCTATTGGTGTTTCAGATAAACCAGATGTCTTGAATTTGTTCATTATCAATATTATTATCATTATATCATCATTATCATATATATCATTACTTATATAAATAATCAATTATTATGCCAAAAAAACATATTATGATTGTTGAAAAGTGCTATTTTAAATATATATTCTTCTTTTGTTTTGCAGAGGTCAGTCTCCTGCAGAAGCTGACCTCAACCTTCTTGAAACATCACGACGCTGTGAATTGTATGGCATGAAAATGCATCCTGCAAAGGTGAGTAAGGCTTCAGTAAAACAATAATATTCTATTTTTATTTATTTAAATAGGTGTTTATTTACATTTGTGTAAGAAAACACAGCAGAAATGAAAAAAAATCATTGTATTGTTTATTCAGCCTCATATTCTTTCAAAATACATGCTAAAAATATATATAAAGTGTACAAAAATACACTTCCTTATACAAACATGGATATTAAAAAAAAATAGAAAATTTTGCTTTGTGTAATTAGATAAGTAAATCTATGATTAGCTTTTAAGCATCAGTTCATACCAAATATTTCAGTGTCTGATAGTTGGTTTTGTATATTGACTTTTACTATAGGTAAGATTGAATCAAATAATAGCCAATCGGGTTTCAGATATGTACATCCAATAGATCATATACAGTCAGCGGATTTTTCGGCATCATCTGTTTTTTAAACTTCTGAGAAAACGTTTCAATGGATGATAAATCTGGTAATTTCATAGACAAAATGAAAACATGTAGGTTGTTTTCAAAAGGGAAAATGTGGAATGTTACTGCCAATGACTGTAGTCTGATATAGTCATTCTAAAATTAAGCTTTGATTTCCTGATTAATCACGGTTTTTAGAGAAAAGGGACATTCTTTATAAAAGTATTAAGTTACACAATGAGCGGCCAAAAGATTCTCTGATTTTTATAAATGAAAGTAATCACAAAAGGATATAGCTTTATAGTTTACTAGGTCACTTTGCTGGATTATACCAAACAGCCATGTGCTGGAGTGACCATAGTAGCCTAAAGATGGATTGTAAAACATATAGTTGAGACATGTACAAATTATCTACTGATGCATGAGCTAATGTGATATTATATGCCACTGCCAGTTCAATATGTTATAGTGTTGAATGATGCTCTGTGTATTAGATAGCGTCTTATTAGAAAGTGCTTTCATGTTGACAATGTGAGCTATCTTAGAATCACTCTTCACAAAATCATTCTTAAAGGAACTCTCACTGCCTTGTGACCAGACTGTGCAACTTAGTTTCATGATTGCTTTAACATAAATGATAATTGGTGATAACTCAAGATATGTTTTTTTTATTGTGCTAGACTTGATATACTTGAACTTGATATACTAATGTCCACATTTAGTAGAAATGAAAGTAATGGCTGAAATTCTTTTAGGTTCATGGAAAAGAGTATTTGTATCTGAAAAGATAAGAATTGTATTAATAACTTTATTATGATGAATTCCTTTGTAATGAAAAACTTGTAAAATAAAACTTAACTTAATTTATTAAAGTTTAAAACTTATAAACATTGTCTGCATTTGACAGGATCATGAAGGTGTTCCTCTCAACTTGGCCGTTGCTCACATGGGCATTGTGGTGTTTCAAAACTACACCAAAATCAACACATTCTCATGGGCCAAGATAAGAAAGATCAGCTTCAAGCGCAAACGTTTTCTGATCAAGCTGCACCCTGAAGGCTATGTAAGTGCGCTTTAGGTTCCTCTTGCTGTGAAGACTTTGTTCAGATTTTTATCAAAGTAAATTAAGTTCCCAGTCTTTCTTCTGTCGGCATCATAATTGTGACACAAATTCCCAAGATTTTGCTCTTAATCACATACCAAAGTATTTTTTCTGTTGTTATCTAGAATATTTATTTCAGTGTCATGATTTTGAATTTTCTCACTTGCAAAAACCTAGATGTCGGAGGCAATATCGCTTCTATGATTAGTCATTTACTGGCAGCATTGGTTCTCTACCAGTACTTTATCAAATGCGTTCCACCCTGCCACACTTGGTATATTTAATTGCTTATTTTTTGATGTACTTCACTCAAGGCAGTGCAAAGCGCTTCACGTATGCTGCAACTGTGCTAAGCTTTCTGCCTCGCTGGATGATTGGGGATATGGCATATTTTACAGTGTTGTAGCTTTGCCCCTTCAAAATCTCTTGTGTGCGAGTGTGTATGTATGTAAATCTGCCAACACATTTCAGCATTGGCTACTGCTGGTGTTTTGTTCTAATGGATATTTTTCTCCTTCCATTTTTCATGTGAATCCTCATGTGGGTGGTCTCACTCAGTCGGAGGTAAAGGTTTCACAAGCTCTTGCAACCGAGTGGTCTGAGTCGTATCCCTGCTAACCATCCACTCGCCTAACCTGCTGGTCTTTGCACTATGCTTAGCCTGGGATCTGCTCTCTTCTGTGTGCTCACATTTGCTCTTTGAAGCTCCACCAGTTAAAACTGAATTAATAATAACAAGACAAGACTAATAATGAACATTGCAAAAAGTTCATTTAGAGTAATAAGAAATCTCAAAAATTAGAAATAAGTAAATGACCTCATAATGCGCCAGCTTATTAATACATGTTTCAAAAAGTATCTCAAAAAGCAATAACTGGTTTAAATTTTTGGTGAAGTTTACTCTTTTGAGCAAAGAGCTTGCATTAGAAGACAGCTAACTGAGGCAGCTAATGTCTCTTCTCTGCATACTTCTGTAAGACAGGCCATGGCTTTTCCCTGCTAGTTCTGTTGTTGTATTTACAATAAAATAAATTTTTGTTGAAACTTTGGTAATTTTAAGACTGATGTGGAATAAATTTGTAACAGTAAATATAATTTTGAAACCAAATAAATTTTGTGAAAGGTTTTTTTTTAATTTTTTTTTTTTATACTATTCTGCAATTAAGTATTTTCTTGATATTGAAACTTCAATAATTAAGTCCACATAGTCCATAAGAGGTGGCTTTAATTGGAATCTGATTCTTTCTTGCAATTTTCAAATTAACTACCTTCCTAACAGTTGTTTTAAGATTACCCAGTGTTGCCACAACAGCACATGCTTTTTCATTTTTTGTAATTTTTTTGTAATTGCAAGAAATTCAGAGAGTTCAATGAAAATGGGATCAGCACCATTTTTATAAGCTACTTTGTTCTATTCAAGAGAAGAGCACAAAAATGTGAAGCTGTTTTTGAGAAACTGTGTGTTTAAAATTGCCTTATTTCACGTAAAATTATGCGAAAACTACTATCTTTTCAAAACATTGTACACAACTGTATTTAAAGATATGTTTTTAACGAATAGATTTGATTTTGACTTTAGGTTTGGCCAATTCCATTGCAAAATATTAATTTTGGACAAAATTGTTCATCACAAACAGACTAAGTTTTGCCATAAACTGACATTTTGATATCAAGAATCCACAATTGGTTGATTCTGACTACACAGCGTGTTAGAGGAAGTAATTTACTACATGTAGGAACTAGATTTATTCACTTTTTCCATATCAGAACTCTACAATACTAGTTTTTCTAATAAAAAATTGCCATTTTCACTTTACTATGTGAGTACATAGTATGCGGGAAAGTGAAAATGAGCGAGTAGCATCTTTAAAAAGTATTCTAATGGCGGGAGGTTAAAATTATACATTATTTGTATAATTTTGTTAAATTTTCAAGTTCTTCTGTAAAGATACTAGAATTCTCAACGCATATTGAGACTGTAAAACTTAACTGACAATATAAGACAGTTGGTTTAATCAGAAATTTAAAAAAAACTGTTCCAAAAAAGGCCTTGTTAATTTAGAATGTGTATTGTTCAGGGAGAAGCCTAAGTCTGGGCCCTAAAATGCTTTCTGTTTCCAGATGTAATGGTACTCCTAACAGTTGTCATGTCTTTCTCTCCCCTCCGAATCTAGCATTTGTCTGTTTTGTTTTGCATTTGTGTAACAAGTTGTTTTGGAATATTTTTCAACTAACAGTGTTTTTTTAAATCAGCTTTATAAAATTTGTAAGTGAGTTTTGCTGATGCTCGCAACATGCAAAAGGCAAAGCACTATAGATGCAATAAAGGCAAAGAGTACCAAGAACACAATTTTGATTTGGAAGTAGGATCTACATTCTTTTTCATTGTTACTTTTGTTTGAACAAGGCACTGGTCATTTTTAGCTACCCATATGCTATTGAAACAACCTTGGAAAACTTTCCCTAACTGAAATAGACAGGAGTTTGTTCTGGTGATAGTGTTGGCTAGATGAAAATAATTTGTGTAACTTAAGTCGGTTATGAGCTCTGCTTTGTAGTCCAAGAGCTTCTTGGTGCTGTGCCTTTTGTATGATGTGCACTCTCATAACCATATTGCCTAACCACAGACCTAATTTGAGTAACAGCCAGTGCTTGCTGTCTCATGTTGATCTGTGCTGTTCTCTGGTCCATTGTTTCTCCCTAGATCTGCTGTGCACCTGGCCCTGGGCCAAGTATTCTCAATTAGTTGCTTAGTGAGCCAGTTCTAGTTCTTAAGGAAGAAATTGCAGCTCTTTCAAAACATTATTCTTTTCTGATTTTAAATTACCAGTATGTTTCTGATTTCTTTTTTTCTTTTCATTTCTTCCTAAAATTGTGTTATTGTCACAATCCCAGGTAGTCATGTTCGAGGAATCTCTTCCAAAATACTCTTAATTGCACAAATTAAAAAACACAAAATTTTGCACAAATTAAGAAACTTCTTTCTTTTATAAGAAAATTCTACATTTCTGTATTTAAACTTCTAAATATGCATTTACATTGTAAATATCTCATAACTGAACTAATTGCTGTAATATTGTATCATCAATACTTCACAATATCATTACATTAATTGTTTGTGAATTTCAATGATTGAAGGGGCTGCAACTAGAGCCTTTTAAAGTTTTATTAATATTTTCTGTTTGCGTTGCTTCTTCCTCAAATACTGAGTGTATGATTAATTGAAACAGAATGTTTAAAATGTACATTCTGGTACTGGCTCACTCCAATATGACTTAACAATATTTGTGCTTGTTCTGAAAAGGAACTGTAAGCATGTATTGTAGTTCAATAACCAATGTATTCTGAACCTGTTCATTGGATGATTTTTGCTGCCTTTTTGTGGGTATAGCTTTGGTATGGGGCTTGTTTGAATTTTGCAATGCCCATGCCGAGCCCAGCTGCCCTGGCACTTAGCATGTCAGTGCAGGCAGCCCAAGTACCCAGGGTTCGTGCCGTAGTCCTATTGAGAGCTTGCTTGGGCACCATTGTAGCTGTTGGCCTGGTGTAGATCTGGGCATAGGACACCACTAAATTTGTCCTCTTTCAAAAGTTCTTTTTTTTTATTTTTGAATATAAATTCAACAAAATTTACATTTTCTCTACTTGCTATTGCTGATGTACCTCTTCATTGCAAACGTAGGAGTGTAGAATGAAATTTGCTTTAGAACTCTTGAAATTTTTTTACAAAAAGAATGAAAAAAATATCAGCTTTTCCATTTTTAATTAAAATATAATTTATATATTTTAAATATGAATTCTTACTGTATTATATCTAAATAATATTTATTAACCTTTTTCTCTCTTATGTTCATATTGCTTTTCTAATTGTTATGAAAATTGTGCATACAGATATGGTGAAGCTTAAGTCAAGCATACTTGTAATGTTGTATCAAATTATATGTAAACTATATTATTTATGCTTTTCTTGAAAGTCTTGTAATAGCAAAATGTTGGCGCCTTTTGTAGCACCAGGAACATATCTTTCCAGTAGACAATATTTTACTGAGATGATCCTTCAAGGCATGCATTTTAAACATAATTGAAACCAAGGAAGGCAGTGTTTTTTATTGTTTATCTATTCACTCTAGGGCTACTACAAGGATACAGTTGAGTTTTTCTTTGAGGGGCGAAATGAATGCAAGAATTTTTGGAAGAAATGTGTAGAGAACCATGGGTTCTTCCGGTGTTCGTCGGTGAAGCATGTTCCACGGCAGAAGACAAGGGTTCTAAGTCGTGGTTCCTCATTTAGGTAAGCAAAGAAGCTTGATCTTTATGTAATTATGAGTAATTAAAGAAATGTCATTTATTAAAAAAAATTTGTGGCTAGTATTCATTTAGAGTTGCAGAAGTGTTGCAACTACATCATCTGGTAGAAGGTAGGAAGTAGCTGTCAGTAATAGATATAAATGTTATGGTTTCACAGAATGCAATGGAAACTTCAAAGAAAGCTTTAAATATATTGAAATTGATTAGTATAAAATCAAATTTTGACGTTCATAAAATTAAGCATTGGACAAAATGTGGTACAGAAAATCTTTTGTTACATTTTACATCTTTTGACACATTTTACAGTTACTGCATGTTTACCATAATTTTGTGTAATATTAAGGGGAAAATGGGAATAATTTATTAAAACCAAATTTCAAATTGGTAAAATTTATAGTTGTAATGGTTCTTGGAACAGCTCATGAGTCGTCATAAAGAAGTGAATATCTTTTTAGCCTCAAAACAGTTGCCAACAGATGTGGATGTATTATTTCACTTGTACCACGTGTGTGACCAAAGGTAAGATTGAATTTCAGGGGAGGGGGCACAGGTTGTTGTGCTCAGTGTCTAACTCAAATGAAACAGAACTTCATATAGACCTATATTCCTAATCTGTCAAGATAATTTTTCCAGTAAGCGAGAACTTACGCATGGGCATCACAACACCATGAGCTCATAGTCCATAGGGCCTATGAAATAATGATTTCTCTAATATCAGATAACAACACAGCATGCTAACTGGTGAAGTTCATGGAACTGATTTGAGATGATTCTCTCTAGGATAGAGGTTTTGTCTTGCCAGTTGAGCTAGCAGCACATGTGTAAAAGTGCTTCAAATATGCCCAAGTGCTACAGAAGTATAGGTAGAAAATTAACTGAATGAGTCTCACTTTTCAACAAAAAGCACACAGTTTTCTCAACAGATGGAAAAGTGATACAAACATTTAGTTCTTGTGAATTTTATATTGCACATTTTAAAGATTGATTGTGCGTATTATACGACGTGCTTTGGGTATTTTTACTGCATCTGAGCTCTAGTCATGGCCATAAAAAAACTCTTCTAATTTCCATGCTGATTTATTTTAGATAAATAATTTGGTTTTCTTTTTGTTTTTGTTTCTTTATTATGAAGATATTTTAAATCTCTGCAGATTGTGAAAATAATTTAAAAGTTAGAGGAAACTATCCCTTAGTAAGAAGATTGCCTTCTGCATTCAGATTTTCATCACCCTTATTTGGTTGCAAGAATTTCACTTATGGGAAGATTTCAGGGCATTCTGTGGTTGTGAAAGAAAAGAAAAATTCTGGAAATGAGTTAATGTCACTTAAGGTTTTGATATTAATGTGTTTCTTTCTTCAGATCCTGGATTACATTCCAACCTTTCTCAGTTTTAAAGGTTTCACATTTATCTATTTTTCAACTACGTTTTCAGACAAACATACAAATGAAATTTTACTCTGTCACGTTATTATAACCAGAAAAAAACAGTTCTATGAGATAAATGCTGAATCGTATTTTTTCATTATTATATGTGTTAATTATTTATATTTTGTTATGTTTAGTAATGACCATTTTGTGAATTTGCAAATTGTAATTTTTAAGTACAGGTTTGTAAATTAATCAAGCAAAGTTGGAATCTTTTCATTGTCATTTTACTCAGTCAACATGTGAAAGACACTGGCTTATTTATTTCTTTAGGTATAGTGGCCGCACCCAAAAGCAGATTGTGGAGTTTGTTCGTGAGAATTATGTGAAGAGACAAACGTTCCAGAGGTATGTGGGCTTGCAGTTGCATGTTTTTTGTGGTGTTGCGTGGGTGGTGTTGCATGCTGGTGTTGCTGTGCCTGAATGCCTTGGGTCATGTCTGCCTTCTGCACACCTGTTACTTGTGTGTTTTTAATTTTTATCAGTGGAATTATATATGTACATAGTGACAGTTGATGTACATGAACAGAAACTGAGGGATGTAAATATCAGGTTCATAGATATTTATGTTTGTGCTGATCTGCTTGCACATATGTAGGAATGTGAGTCCCTGTGAATATTTTAACATTTTTAGTTTGTTGAAGAAAAAGTCAATTTGTGAAACATAACACTTTTGAAAACTGTCTCGTTTACTATTTATTTGATTTGATATGTGTTAAGGTGTTGGTACTGTACAGAAAATATAATGTAGGTACAAATTTGAGGTTAGTTTCAAAATTTTGAAGTGCACTTTGCCAATAAAAATAGCAATGTGCTGGAGGCAGACTGACTTCACCCCACCCTGTGTATTCCTCATGCCTTTGCGATGAGGAGGGGAGGAGGACGAGGAAGAGCAGCTCGCCTCAGGCGCCAATCCAAGAGCATTCTCTCTCATAAACCAGAATCATTAAAACTGCAATGCTTGCTGGGGGCTGTTCTGAACAGATTGTAGATTAAACGTAGACTATTCAATGAGGAAAAAAAACATAGAAAAATAAAGTGAAAATCTCTTTTGACAGTGCAAACGGTTTGGTCTATAGCATAGAGAAAATTTAACTTTTGTAGACACTATCTAGAAATCTAGTTAATAGCACAAGTAGTGCCTCTAGATAGTAACATAATAGCAAACGTCTTTCTCTTTCACGACTGTGAATAGTCTCCTTCCTGTTCAGAGCAGCGTTAATAAAAATGAAATAAACTTCTCCTGCATTACCTGACCCACAGCCTGGTTGGCTGGGGTTGCACGCATTCACGGCTGTCTCCATCCCTTTGCTCATGGCTTTCTCTACCTTCATGCCTCTGAACTAACTTGGTCTGTGCTGGGACATTCATCTGCTGTGAGGTTTTGGTGGACTATGTCAACATGTTACATCTGGGACAAAAAAGTTGGTGGGTTATCCCTTTAGCTTATGCATTTGATTGCAACTCATTCAAGCGATTAGGGTTTATTCTAAAATGTTTGACGGGGGTTTAAAATCACTGCAGCTGTATTAGAATGCTTCCATCAAATCTTGGTGTACGTTTTGCTTCTGATATTATTAATTTGTTGATGGATTTCATTGCTATTACACGAGATGATCTGCTTGTTATATACATTTTTAAGACTATTAGTGCTTGAAGACAATGTTTTTGCAACCTTGTTGTTCCCCATTCTGTTTTATTGCAGTTCAGGTTCGTATGAGAATTTTTCATGCACAGAAATTTCAAAAATTATTAATTAAGAAGGATGGGTGGAGAATGAACGGGGTCATATCGTTTTGACTAATTCAAGAACCTCTCTGCTGAAAACTAGGAGGAACGTGATGTGAAAACTCATATGGCAGTTGGCATTTAGTGCCTTTGTAATATCATCAGTTGCATCCTCTTTACACTAAGAAACTTCAATAAAGATCTTGCTACTTATTAGATTTCAGTGCATCCACATCTTTTTCATTAAGGTGTGAAATAGTTCTGGACTTCCATGGTACCAGAGAGGAGTAGATAAAATTAATAAGTTAATATTTTTTGCACAGCATTATATGTAGTCTGTACCGTAGATACTTAATCAAAATATTGTAGCCTTTATTGAGGCAAATAGTGTATGTAATAATGTCAGTTTTTAGCATGTCTCAATCTGGGTATTGAGAATTAAATTTCAGAAGAAATTCTGTTGAGACAAATATTTCATTGTGTTAAGAAACTAAAGAATCAATGTGTAAATAATTACTGTTTCTGTAATTTTTTCTAATGACTATGAGCACATTATAAACAGCATTTCAATGAACATTGACCTGTGCTAATGTGGAGAATTTTACTGGAAAAGCCTCTAAGTGTAATGTAGTTGGAATGAAGAAATAAAATAGAAATACAATTGTGGGTTTGTCTGCCTTTGTGAATATACACTAATAACAGTGTAATAACAATTTTTAAGTCATTGAGAGATTTACACTCTATGTGGCTAGGGGTGAGGTGGAAAGTGAAGAAAGGGAGAGAAATTGTCTTTCCAGAAGCAAACAATGTACGACTTCGTCTGTCACCCCAGGATTGCAGGAAAAATTAATATATTTTGGTATATCTTCACCATTTGCACTAAACCAAACATTAGGTTTGCTTAATAAGCTATGTAAATGTTGATATTCAAGGAGTAATCTATATCTATCCAAATAAATATCTATCCAAGGTTAATAAATTACATATAGTTAAAAAGGAATTGATAATGCAGGATTTACAAGCAGTAGCTTGGCATTGTACTCAAGGAGGCAGTTTTGCTCAGAAGTAATTGGACAATGATCTGAACATGAATAGTTCTTGGGCTGTGAGCACATTGTGCATGATAGTACGATTGTACATTGATACGAGTTCATTGGTTTGGATTTTGGTTATTTGCTATTGGCTGGTATTGGTGAAAGAAGAGAGAGATCAGCTTGGAATACAACAAGAAATCTAGTGTGGTCTTAAATGAGGGTTAATTTGTTTTCTAGAGCTTTCAAGGTGGCAGTTATCATTTTTTAAATTTCTCCGATATTGTGGTTGCAAGCACGCCATTAAACCAAATCTAATGTTTGTGAACCCATTCGAATCCAAGCTTACGAAACGAGTTCAAAACCGAAACGCGACGTCGAGGTAAGGATGCCTGTCCCCGAAGAATACGGCCCTAGTAGCGTAGTGCGTGCCGCAGCCGGGTCAGCATGAGCCAGCATGCAGCATGCGCTACGCCGCGACGCTTGGGACCGGCCGAGAGCTGACGCCGTAGTGTAGACCAGTGGCATTGACTGCTTGCCTGCCTGCCTCCTCTCGATTGGCGAGGTGTAGTGCAAACGTGACCCATGGTTCTCTTTTTCTCGTTTTTTTTTTTTTTTTTTTTCTTTTTCTTTTCTTCGTTCAGATGCCCACGAAGACGAAAATCTTAAAGTAATTTGTGGAGGTTCTGTGTTTGTATTGCGATGGTTGTAAAAGGGGAATTAAGATTTTACTTCCAACAATTCAGACGAATATTATTTTTATCTGCATAATGTCTTCAAGGAGTTTGCGTTTAATTCCAAAATATGGGAGTCCGCTAATAGCGCATTTATTTTTCAGAAGTTCCTCTGTCTTAAACACAGAGCAACTCTTTAAAATGTTTGTGGACGTGGAAGAAGGAATAAATTATCAAATGCAGAGCGATTTCAAGGATAATATCAGAGGAATGTTTGCGCAGAATTACCAGAGAAGAAATGCAAGCAGAATTCGTAATCTCTGAGAGGAAATGAGAGCAATATAAGCATTTGGGGAGAAGACGAACGCCTTGACTGCAGGATCGTAGACGCTGTTCGCATAGTGATGAGGGGGAGGATGTGAATGAGGACTCGCGAAGCGGTGGCTGGCGCGCCGAACCCTGCCCGCCTGCCCGCCCGCCCGCCTGCCTGCCCGCCCGTCCGCCCTCACCCCTCTGCCTGCCTGCCCGCCCACCCATCGCCGCCACCTCCGCCGCCGTCGCGCCGGGGGCCGCGCGTGCGCGTGCACTCTCGCTGGGCGTGCGTGCGCGCGCGTGCGCGTTGGTGTGGGTGGGCGCGCGGGCGGGGCGGGACGGGGCGGGCGCGCCTCTGGGAGGATGGAGAGGGAGGGCGGGCGGGCGGGGGCGCCGCCGGCGGGCTTTGGCTCTGACCGCGCGGCCTCTTTGGTTGCCAGGTCCCAGTCCTTCCGCCACACGCACTCTGCGCCCTCTAGCGTAGCGAGCGTGGGGGCCAGCCTGTCGGCGCACCCCCTTCTCCCGCTCGGGGAGAACGCCGTCGGTAAGCACCCGCGAGCGGCGGCCGGCCGGCCGGCTGGCTGGCAGGCGGGTCGGACGCGAGCGGCGGGCGCGGGGCCGCCCCGCCCCGCCCCCGCCTCCCGCGACGCCGCTGCCGCCCCAGCCTGTCCGTCCGCGCGCCCCGCGCCGTCCCGCGCCCCCGCGACGCCCGCCCCGCCACGCCCCACCGAACCCCTTCCGCCCCTCCCTTCGCCCTGTCCCTTGCCCACCTCGGCCAAAGGAGCCGATCTCGCTGCGCTGGAGTCAGGGGCGACTCAGGGTGCGGAATTTGAAGGAGCCAGCACGAGAGTACTTGCCCAAGGAAGGTGATTCCTGCTTTCTTATTCACATGTCTGGTCTCACTGGTCACACTGGTCTGATATCACTCATGTTATTTGATGTTTTTCTTCAGGGGTGTCTTGCACGAAACTGTCGTTCTCGGATAAATGTTTATGTGATGTTCTTAATTTTTCGTAAATGTATGACAATGGATCGAAAAAATTTCAGCGTACGCAAGTGACTGAATTCGCAACTAGTCGTTTGAACATTCGGTTCAGATTTACTATATGCATGTGGAATTTTGCAAATTTTATAAACTATCAAAATAAGTGACTAGAAGTTAGTTAAATTCTCTAAACGTTAATAGATGTGACAGAGCACTCACTTTTATGATTTCTCGGAAGTAGGGAAATGTCATTTTCATGTTTTCGGAGGCTAGTGAGGTTTAGTTTTCGCCGTCGCGATAGCAGACTCTCTAGCAAACCAAATCTATCATTCTGTTTATTTTCCTGTTGGTAAGGCACAGTAACAGAAAGCATCCCCCAATTTTTCTCCCAAAGCTTGATTTTTATTTATTTTGTTTGCTGTAGTAAAATCGTGAAGCATCGTGGTCGAGCAAGGCATTTTTACCGAAAGGCCTAAAAAGTGAAAGGAAAAATTGAAGGGTGACGGGGGTCTCAGTCGTGAGGGGTGAGACCTGATCGCATCCTGATCGTCTCCAGCGCGGCGGCCGGCCGCCTCCCTTCGTCCCCGCCCGTGCATGCGGCCTTGTCCCCGCCCCCCCCGCCCCGCCCGGCCCCGCGCCACCCGGGCCGTGGGTCTGTGTCTGGCGTTGCATTGCAGTTCGCGGCGCTCGCCTCCTCGCCTCCGCACCGGCGCTGTGTTGGATGTGCCCCGCCCCCTCTTTCCTTCCCAACCCCGACCCACACCCGCCCACGGTGTCTACCTCCCCTGACCGAACCTCATAGACACGCTGTAAGGAGAGTCCAGCCGATCGCAATCAACGTGAATTTGTTTGATTGCGCAGTTTCTCAATTAAGGCACGAGCTTTCAATACCTTTGGGATCTAATTTCGTCGAAACGAAATTTAAAACATGTTCTTTTGTGTTTTTGGTGCTATTTTATATATACTATGAATACTAGCAGCAATAAAGCCAAACTAATAAGATGCCCTTTAACTGTCCATTTAATTAAAATTGTATAACTAAATATGCTGTGGTATTAAATATTTATTTTCCAGCTAATGTTGAATTGATATTACTCTTTAAAAGTAACAAAGTGAATACCGGAGAAATAATTACAAATGTTTATATCGCGTAGTCACGTAATTCGACGTGCCGCGGGTAGGCATGGCGCCCGTTTGTGCGCGGGCGTCGGTCGCTCTCCCTCTCCTTGCAACGTGTCGCGCCGCGCCTCCCCGCGCGCCGGCAGTAGTGCCTGCGCCGGCCGGCGGGATGCCGAGTGTTTTGTGTGTGTTGGTGTTTGCCGTCGTCCACACGTCGCCTCGTCGCCGCCGTTTTTGGCTTTTGAACCGCCAGCCCTACATTTTGTATTTTGGAGCTACGTTTCATGTCTGCGAAGATTCTGAACGGTATCCTTGCAATTTCGAGTGTTGCGATGTAAAGGTAAGTTCGTGTCTCGACGTGTGCGCACGAGCCGAGGAGAGTTACGGTTTTTATGGCGTCAGAGTCGACGGAAAGAAACTTCGGTATTTTAATATAACTTGTACAGTTCAGTTAGTTTTCGCGGGAAAATTAAATGTTACTTAACATAAAGAACTACCTGATGGAAATAGGTAGGGAAACTCCCTTGGCAGATTTTCTACTGTAGGTTAGATTACGTAATCATATATTAATTGTTGCTTTTCAGTCTTGCAGAGAGAAGTGAAATACGAGATTCGAAAATTAATTATCAAATAAGCATTTGTTTATGAATGACTGGACTTAACTTTCCTTCGTTTACATTGCGTTTTTCTTGGGCCTTTATTGAAACACATTTGAACATTATCGTTCTCTTGTGTGTATAATTCTTACACAATTCATTCACATTTGCTCAAATGCTCAAATTATAGTGACTCACGTTTGCATAAATGATATAGTGACGAGATGGTGTTGGTAAATGAAACTGGTACAGAAATATTAAAATAATTCGAGACTCTTGTACGTGATTATTGCACAACCTGCAATTTCTAAGGTATTCGTTATCATTGTTCAAAAAACGAAAAATAATTTGATCTCAGCGGAATTTTCTATTGCAGTTTTTGGTCCCGTGAGAGATTGACGTTATCGCGTTTCAAGGCTTGAAATGATGGCCGTGCACTTTTCAAGCCATCCCCTTGCATTTTGAATGACCTCAGTTGGTGCACATAGTAACGTTCTATGTCGGACGTTTTCGTGTTAGCCACACCGGGAGGTAGGGCGAGGCGACGATGGCGACGGCGACGGGGACGAAGGATCGGGGTGGGGCGGGGCGAGGCGGGGTCGGGAGGGGAGGGGAGGCGGAGCGGCGGCATCCCCTGATCTGTTGCAGCCGGCACGCCAGCGTCTCTGTCCTGCGGCTCGATGACGCTGGCTTCTCTGACGGGGACCGCGGAGCGTCTCCGCAACAGGACACCGCCGACGACTGCGAAGACTCCAGCGAGGACGACAGCGACGGGGGCGGCGCTGGCGGACGTGCACGACTGGGACACGCGCCTGGACTATGCGGGGCAGGGCCCTGCGGGGGCGAGCCCCTCCCCGCCGCTCACCGGCTCCCAGTCGCCGGCCACCTCGGCTACGTCCAGCCCGCAGCACTTCTACCCGGGGGGCCGATCGACCCCGGCGGGGGCCCAGGGGGCGTCGTGTGCTGCGGGCGTTGCCGCGAGCGCCGCTGCTGCCCAGCCGGGTGCGCCGCCGCCGCGGCCGCCGCCGGGCCGCCCGCCGCCCTCGCCACCCCCGGACGACGCGGACCAGCGGGACACCTCGAGCCTGCGCCGCCGCCAACAGCAACAGCCCTCGACCACGCACAGCAGCAGCACCACCACAGGTCAGGCTCGTCCGCCACACACTACTACTTCTGCAATCCCAACTACAGCTACTACCCCGGCGCGTACAGCCCTTCCTCCCTCTAGCTGTAAGCCCGAGTGGCAGCGCAGCGCTAGCTGCCGCAGCCTCCGCCACGGGCGCGCGCACGCGCTGGGACACGGCGTCGGCCCGCCCGCCGCGCGACGCGTGCCGTCGCACGAGGACGAAGACGACGAGGAGGAGGACGAGGAGGAAGAGGACGACGACGAGGAGGACGCACCGCGCGGTTACTACGACGCGCTGTTCCGGCGGCCGCGACAGGACGCGCCGGTGACGCGTTACGACGAATCGCGGCGCGTCTGCTACAGCGCCGCCGGCAGCAAGGCGTCGTCGGTGGACCGCGGCGGCGGTGGCGCGGACTCGCTCGCGCCCACGTCGGGCGCGGCAGACACGCGCATCTACTCCAGCAGCTACCCGGGCACCACCAGCAGCCTGTCGACGGAGAGCGAGGGCGGAGGCCGCGGCAGCGAGTGCGTGCTGCTGGGCGCGGGCGCCGACGCCGACACCGGCTCGCAGGACGACCTCTCGCACGACTCGTACGAGCTGCTGGAGCGCGAGGACGACGACGACGATGACGAAGATGAGGAAGAGGAGGAGGACGCGCGCGCCGACGGGACGGAGTGGCGCGGCAGCCTCCCGCGCCCGGGCCCCGCCGCCGCAGCCGCCGCCGAGCGCGACGGCTTCGAGCGCGCCCGCGCGCGCCGCGCCAGCTACGTGCGCTCGTGCAGCCTGGACTCGAGCGGCGACGACGCGCTGCCGCTGGACGACGCCGTCGGCGCCACCAGCCCCGGCCTGCAGGAGGTGTTCCACATGGACGACGACGAGCCTTCCCCGCCCCCGGCGGTCGTCCACGTGCCCCCGGTCACGCCGCCGCCCATCATGCGCTCCGTCGCCACCAAGACCAGCATCGACGTGACGAGCCGCGGCGTGAGCCCCGTCGACTTTAGCCGGCCCGTGGCGGACGCGTCTACGCAACTCGAGCACTTCCCCAGCCGCGGCCCGTCGCTGGAAGTGCCGGGCGCCGGCACGGGCCCCACCCCTTCGCCGCCCGCGCCCGCCTCGCCCGCGCCGCACGCACCCGCGCCCGCCGTCTCGCGCCTGCCCGCCGCCCACTTCAACGAATACAACCCCAAGTGCGCGCCCGGCGTGGTGCTGGGTTGGGAGCCCGCGGCGGGCGCGCGCCGGCCGTCGGCGGCGCACGCGCCCGTCGAGAGGGCGCGCTCCGACCCGCACCAGTCGCCGGGCGGCGCGGCGGCGGCCGAGGCGGCGGCCCTGGCGGCCGCGGCGGCGGCGGAGGTGAGCAGCCGCAGGCGGCGCGCGGGCCTCACCCACCAGAAGTCCATCGACCTGGGCACGCCTGCCGACGGCGACCTCGGCATCCCGTACGTGTTGCACAAGCGCCACGCCATGAACGGCACCGCGTCGGCGACGGCGTCTGCGGCGGCGTCGGCGGCCGCCTCGGCGCTGGCGTTGGACGCGTGCGCCGGCGCGGCGGACGACGTGCTCCGCGCGCACCGCAAGCTGCTCGCGCGCAAGCTCTTCGAGGGCCGCTCCAGCGAGGACTTTGCGAGCCTCGAGGCCAAGGAGCCGCCCGGGCCCGGCCCCGCCCCCGGCCCCGCTCCCGCCCCCGCCCCCGCTCCCGGCCCCGCTCCCGCCTCCATCTCCGCCCCCGCCTCCGCCCCCGCCCCCGCGCCCGCCCCAGCGCTGCCCGTCGAGTTGCGCCTCGAAGAGCGCAGCCTGGAAGTGCTGGAGAGCATCGGGCGGCGGTTGGCGGCGAGCGGCGACCGCGATGCGGACGCCTCCCCGCGCATCTGGGACGTGGCCAAGCGCCAACAGCAGCAGCAGGAGGAGCGCGAGAAGGAGCGGGAGCGCACGGGGGAGCCGGGCGAGCCGCCCGAGCTGCGCGCGGGGCCAGTCCCCGCGTCGGCCCCCGCCCCCGCCGCCGTCCCCGCCCCTGTCCCTGCCCCTGTCCCTGCCCCTGCCCCTGCCCCAGCTCCCGCCGCCGCCGCGCCGGCCGCCGCACGCCCCGCCGTCCGCCCCGCCGCGCGCCCCGCCCCGCAGCCCGACCTGGGCACGCGGAAGCGCGACCGCTCGCCCGTGCTGTTCGCGCGCGCGCGCCTCGGGTTGAGCGAGGGCTCCGCCTTCTCGCCCGTGCACCGCGCCAGCGCCGAGGTCGCTGCCGGCCGCCGCGCCAAGTCCCTGGACGCCCCCGTCGTGGCGGTGCACGCCCTCCCGCCGGCCACCGCGTTCTCCTCCAAGGACGACACGCTCGACGACGAGCAGAGCCCGGCGCTGCCCCCGCCGGCGCACGCGCACGCGCCCGGCCCGCCGCCGCTGCGCCACATGCCCTCCGTCATCCAGGACGAGGAGGAGCCCGACGAGGAGGAGGAGCAGGTGGCCGTCGAGATCAGCGCGCCGGCCCCGCCGCCCAGGGAAGAGCCCAGGAAGGAGCCGCTCGCCAAGACGCTCTCCAGGGAGGAGCCCAAGAAGCCCACGTGGATAGAAGAGGCGGCGATAGAGGCTCCCAGGAAGATCGTCCCTCCGTCACAGGTTGCAAAAGATGAGCAGGCTGCGCCTCCTAGGGTTCCGCAAAAGGGAGAGGCCGAGAAAATTCCGAAAGTGCCATCCAAGGATGAGTCGATGAAAGACGTGCTCAGCGAACTCGCAGCGAAGCAAGAGACGAGAATGGATTCGTTCGATAAATTTCCCACTGCTGAAGAAGTCGCGAGAGATATGCTCAAGAAAGTTCCAACGCGAGAGGAGTCTGAGAGAGCGTTACTGAGGAAAACATCGTCAAAGGAAGACACCGAAAGAGCCGCTTTGAAGAAGACCTCGTCGAAGGAAGACACCGAAAGGGCCGCTTTGAAGAAGACCTCGTCGAAGGAAGACACGGAGAGGGCTGCGTTGAAGAAGACCTCGTCGAAGGAGGACACGGAGCGCGCCGCTCTGAAGAAAGTGCCGTCGAAAGAAAAGGACCCGAAGCGGGAGCTGGTGCGGCGCGACTCGTCCAAGGAAGAGCTGACCGTGGAGGAGCGCCAACGTCGCTTGATCGAGCAGCAGCGCCTGTACGAGGCCCAACTGCAGAAGCAGCGCTCGCTGGAGGAGGAGCGCAAGCGCACGCGGCGCCTGGGCGCGCGCCACCGGAGCGCGGGCTCGTCGCGGGACGGCTCTCGCGAGGGCTCCCGCGACGACGACGACCGGCCGCGCTCGCGGCAGCACTCGAAGGACGGCGACGACCGGCCGCGCTCGCGGCAGCACTCGAAAGACGGCGACGACCGGCCGCGCTCGCGACAGCACTCGAGGGACGGCGACGACCGGCCGCGCTCACGACAGCGCTCGAGGGACGGTGACGACCGGCCGCGCTCGCGGCACACGTCTCTCGACGGGGACGACCGGTCACGGTCGCGCCACTCTTCGCGAGACAGCGAAGGCCGCGACTCGCGCCCGGTGTCGTTCGACGCGACGGACGAGCCGCCCAAGGAGGAGGACGAACTGTTGGCGGAGGAGGTTCTCGACAGCGATAGCATGGACGAAAAGGGGAAGGAGAAAGAAGGGGTGGCGGCCAAGCCTCCCGTTGCGCCCGCGTCGTCCGCAGCCACGCCCCCCGTCGTCGCCACGATCACCCGCGCCCCGCGACTGGGCATGTCACACGAAGAACGTGAGAGGCGGGCAGGGAGCTCGAAAAAGCAGGAAGGCGAGTGGTTCACTCTGCTGGGGATCAAACAGCAGCCCCCGCCGGCGCCCGCGTCGGCAGGGGCGGGGCCGGGGGCGCAGCTCCCGTCCAGGCGCCCAGACGAGCGCGGGGAGCAGGTGGTGCCGCGCTCGCGCAGTGTTTCGCCGCGCGGCGCGAAGCCAGCCGTGCCCCCGCGCCCGCCCAGCCTGTCGCCGCCCGCACGCACCCCGGGCGCCAAGCCCGCCACCGCGCCCAAGCCGGCCACCGCGCCCAAGCCCGACGCCGCCAGCGCCGGCGCCACCACGCCCACCTCACCCGGCGCCGAGTCTCCGCGCTCGCCCCTGCAGCGCTCGCACCGGCCGCTAGCGCGCCTCAGCCCCGGGCCCGAGCTGCGCCGGAGCTCGGGCTCCTCGCCCGAGGGCGGGCCCCCGGAGCCTGCCGCGCGCTCGCGCTCGCCCAGCCCGCGCCTGCGCCGCAGCGCGCCCTCCTCGCCCGAGCGATGCCCGCCATCGCCCGTCCCGCGGCCGCGCCAGCTGTCGCCGCTCATGGCGTCGGTGGAGCGCGGCTCGTCGCTGCCCATCGCGGGCTCCCCCGTCTCGCCCACGTCGCGCCTCTCGAGCGCGCTGTCCGAGGGCGCGGAGCCCCCGCTCCTGCGGCCGGCGTCGCTGCCGCCGCCCGGCGCGACGCGCGCCCCGCCGCCCAAGCCCGCGCGCACCTCCCCCAAGAGCGAAACGAAGCGCGCCTCGCCCGGCGCCGGCCCCGCTCCCGCCCACGCCCACGCCCCCGCAGTGCCTTCTCCGCAGTCCGGCGCCGAGGCGACGCCGCTGCGGCGTAGCCCGCCCGTCGCGCCGCGCTCGCCACTCCTGCGCTCGCCCTCGCCCTCGGCCGGCCGACCCACCGCGCCCCCGCCCGCCGTCCCCCACGGAGGGCCGCGCCGCGCCCAGCTCGGCCTGCTGCGCCAGCCCACCGTCGACCGCCCGTCCCCGTCCCCCGAACCCGAGGCGCTCCCGCTCACGGGCGACGAACCCGTCATCCTGGTGACGGAGGAAGGCGGCGGCAGCGGAGGCGAAGAGGCCACCACCACCACCGAGTCCTCGGAGGCGGAAGTCGGCCGCTTGGGCATCTCGCGGCGCCTCCTGTCCAAGCTGATCTGGGCGGACGGTAGCGGGGAGAGCTGCGTGGACTCGCTGGAGGAAGAGTCGGGCCACAGCCCCGGCGAGGCGGCCGACGTGCCCGTGTACGTGCAGCAGCCGCCCAAGGAAGACTTGGTGCTGGAGTTCAAAGAGGCCTATCGGCTGGTGGAGAAGAGCCTCGAGAGCCCCGACGTGTGTAGCGACTACGACAATCTGACGCCACCTATCCTGCGCACGCTCGCCTCCACGTCGTTCGAGGACGACGTGACCGAAGACCGCTCCTCCCTGCAGCAGCCCACCCCCGTAGCGTCGACGTCGCCCGCCGCTGCGTCGCCCCTGCCGCCCGCGCACGTGCCTACGCCCCCGCCCGCGCACGCCCACGCCCACCCGGACGGGCCCCGGCGCCCGTTGCCGCCACCCCCGCCCCCGCCGACCGACAGCGAGGAGCGGCCCGACGACGACGAGGACGAGGCGCCGCCGCCGGTGCCGCCGCTGCCCGCGTCGGCGGTGGTGGCGGCGGCGGCCGCGGCGGCGGGGGCGGGGCCCTCGGGGCTGGGGCCGGCGAGGCCGCCGCCGCCCGCCGAGCGCGCGCGCTCCGAAGAGGAGGCGTCCTCCTCCACCAGCTGCCGGCCCTGCCCGCTCGAGAGCTCGGGCAGCTCGTCGCTCGACGACGCTTGCTTCCCGCCCGACGACGCGGCGCACCTGGCCGACGAAGAGGAGACGTCGAGCGCGTCCAACAACCACGGCGACGAGGCGGCCGGCTCCGTCGAGTTCCCGTCGGCCTTCGGCTACCCGGCGCTGGAGCTGGGCTACCCGCAGCCCGTGGGGCCGCCGCCGCCGCTGCCGCTGCCGCACGTGTTCGCGTTGTCGCGCACGCTGTCGCGCATCAGCGAGCGCAGCACCACCTCCGAGCAGGACCACTCCGACGAAGAGGAGGAGGCGGCGGAAGACCCCGCGGGGCGCGACGCCGACGACGACGATGACGACGACTCCACCAAGGCGTCGACGCGCTCGCCCTCCGCCGACGACGAGTCGCTGCTGTCCAGCGACCGGCAGCCCAGCCTCTCGTCCGACCCGCCGTCGGGCGCGGAGCCGGGCGCCGCGCCCCTCGTCGTCCTCGCCGGCCCCGCCTCGTCCGGCCACGGGCCGCCGCCCCCGCCGCCGCCGCTGCTGCTCTCCGACGACGACTGGCCCTCTCCGCCCACGTCGTCCTCCCTCTTCGAGACGCCCGTCGTCAGCCACGTGGAGACCTTCTTCATGGAGATCAGGCCCGAGGAGGCGCACAAGGTGACAGTGGTGTGCGGCGTGGACGACGACGACGAAGACGACGACCTGGAGGAGGCGGAAGAGGAGGAGGTGGACGACGAGGAAGACGACGACGGGCAGGCGGGCGTGGCGACGCTGGTGGCGCCGCCGGGCGGCGGCGTGTGCTCGGTGTTCTACGGCGGGGACCCGGGCGGCAGCTCGACGGACGACAACGAGACGCTGCATGACGAGGAGGACTCGTGCGGCGAGGACGGCACAGTGCGCGTGGCGGTGCGGCCGCAGCACTATAGCTCGCTGAGCGAGGACACGACGTCGCTGGGCACGCTGTCGCTGAGCGAGTGGTCGTCGGCGGGCAGCGGCCAGCTGACGGTGCGGCCGCGCGTGCCCTCGGCCGCCTTCTACTCCAGCTTCCCGGACGACACGAGCGCGTCCAGTCTGTCGGAGCGCCAGCTGTCGGCGGGCGCGGCGGGCGGCGGCGGCGGCAGGGACGGCGGCGACGGCGACGACTCGTCGTCCGACAGCGCGCCCGGCTCGGCCGGGGCGGCGGCCGCCGCGCCCCCGCGCCGCCGCCGCGCCGCCCCGCGCCGCCGCCACCGCGTCGCCGTCGAGCTGGAGGTGCGCGACGGGCAGATCGTGGCCGCGCCCGGCGGCAGCAGCAGCGGCGGTGGCGGCGGCGGCGCGCCCGCAGACAAGCACGCCACCATGTGAGCGCGGACTCCTCGTTCCTAAGGGCTGTAGCTGCCACTACTGTGTTACGTCGTTGTAGATTTGAAAGTTTTGAAGTATTTCAGAGAGTCTTATTACAATTATTATGATTATTATCATCTTGGATGTTTTATCTCTAAGCAAGCGTCTGGTTTGGATTTCGTTAGCGTTTTTCTGTCGTTGCCGTCGCGCCATGCGCGGGTGCCGGACGAGACTCGTTCTCCCCGCGACCAGCGTTTACGAATTGTTTTTCTTTCGTGCGCGCCGGGTGGTGATCCCCCGCGGCTTCGCCGTACATCAGGCCCGCCATCGCAAGAACTGACCGAGCTGGTCCGTCTCCTTGGCGGCGCGCCGTGCCGCAGTGCGTGGAGTGGCCGCGCGCGCGCGTTTTGCGTGTGCGTCTTTGCGCTGTGCGCGCGCGCGCTCGGCGCCGGCCGCCCTTCGGAGCGACGGCGTCGTCCGTTTTGGGACGTGACGGATCGTCCGGCGCCGCCCGCCGCGCGCCGCTGGTGCTTGTGATGTCCGTGCGCCGGCTCCCGCCCGCGCCCGCCCACGCCCTCCCGCCCGCCCGCCTTTGTTCTCGAAATCGTCTTCCGGTCTTTTCGAGCCACGCCCACCTTGCCCCGTGATGGAACGGGCGTGCCGCGTGGGCGCCGGGTTCGCGCTGGCGCACGGGCAGTGTGCGCGCGTGTCGCGCGGGTGTTTTCGCGCCGGGCGTCGAAGGGGCACCCCCGCCCCGCTCTCCCTCCCCCCCCCCGTCCGCATCTTTCCCTCTTTCTTCCCCATCATCGCTCGTTCAGCAACTGCGCGGCCGCGCTCTCGCCCGACGGCGACGGCGGCGGCGGCACGCGGCGTGAGACAGCCACAACGAAGACTGACCCGCGAACGTACGTCTCCCGATAAACACGCGTAGTTTGTTACCGCGCGCCGCCTGGGCGACCCCTTCGCGACAACGATCACCTGCCCCCGCGGGCAGGCACGTGCCCGGACGACTGTCGGAACCCCGTTTGTTTCAACCGGAAGTGTCACTTTGTATCGTTTCCGAATATTTTCTGGTTTTCTGAATAAACTACAACGCAAAGAAATATTTGACAATGTTGAATTTCTTGACCCAACAGCTTTTTTCATGATCAGTTTATAAATCGACTGAAGTTTATTGCTCAATGACAACCAAAATATTTTTTTGTTTACTGTTTTGAATTTCGTCTACGTGTTTTTGAAGGCGATGGTGAGTTTCAGACAAAACAGCACTACAAAATTCTACGCTGGACGCGTAATGAGCCTTCATTGAGTTCCCTTATCGTTGTGAGAAAAGCCTTGGTATTACCAGCTGTAAAAAAAAATGTGTAAACAAAACAAAATTGCTGTATGAATACATTTCATCCACATAGTCCATCACAGCGACAATTATATGCCGTTGTTTTGTACTAGGTTTGAAAGTCATAATGACGGTCGCACATTTATGTACGCGATTGTGATTTTGACCTCGGAGTTCCCCTAGCCTTGTTGGCACGTGCCTCCCTGCGTGGCTCGGCGTTCCACTCGTCGAAGTCTCTGCTGCGCCCGTGATGGCGTCCATGGCCCCCTCGCTCGTCGCTCAGCGCCCCTCCCCCTTTCAACCCCTCACGGGCGAGTCCTTTTTTGACAGACAACTGAAGCGTGTGGGTAAATGGAACGGTTTTTTTTATTAAGTAGAAATACTGTAGCCGTAATTACGCATTCGAGGCTAGTCAAGTTAACTGTTTTTTGGCATAAAATGCGTTCGAAATTCTGTTTTGGCTGAACTCCAGGATGTTTTGTGATAAAAACGGAGACCGAAGGCTGGAGCCTCGCCGTTGATTTGGAAATGCGCCAGAGACGGTACTAAAGGTGTTTTTTTTTTCATTCTCTAAATAGCTTGGTTAGCCCAACTACCTTTACACCTTCAACGTTTTTGAATCACCGCCATCTGTTCAGCGCAATCTTCATGTACTCCATTTATTCATAGTCATTTGTAAAAAGGCATTTCAGCGCATTCACTTGAGTCATTTGTTAAAAGGAAACTTCCTCGCTTCCCGCGCCCTACGATTCCTAAATCCCGTCAATCGCGCTAGCTCTCTTTGCGTAGACATCGCACGCCCGCCGCACCGTGTACATCGCTCGCGCCGTCTACTCGCTAACCGCTAAAGTTCTTTGGCAAATTAACTGCCGTTGAATTTTTTAAGGAGGGCACAGCCTGCGTTTGGAATATCAGTACTTCATCCTAGAGAGAATCGACGACTTCTGACAGCAGAGGAGGGACATCTCTTCGCAGTGCCACTTTCCCGTAGTGTGATGTCCGCGAACCGGCGCCACGTGTCTGGGTTTCATTAAGAGTAGGGATGGCAGCTGTTTCCCTGTTATCGATGAATGGATAGTTTTGTGGCATTGGATGTAGAGCACTGAAATCAATAAATCTTATTTCAAATCGTTTTAGCTCTTCAAAATTAAAGAATAAAATTGTTCTTAGTTTAGGTTCGTTGTCAAGTGCAATTGTTACCGATGTGTCGGCGGCTGTTAGACATGAGAAAATACTGTTCACTAGCTATACTGTCCAATGATCGGTGTTATTTAAGGTAATGAATTGAACGTTGTCATTCGCAGTTTTCATATAGGTACGTTTTAAATTTGTTTGCAATTGGAAAACAATTTCACAATTTCAATTTAAAGGAACATTTCAAACACTGGCGAAAACATTTTTATCAACTTTAAATGATTTGAGTGAGGCAAAGGACGAGAATCTAGGCCTTTAAAAGCTGGTTTTGAGATGTGAGTTATCGATCGGTGCCATCCCTAATCGCAACAGTGGCGATTGTCGCCCGTTTTCCATGAGTGTGGTGTGTGTGTCTGTCTGTGCACGTCGGCGCTCCCCGCCCCGCCCCGCCCCGCCTCGCCGTGGAAGACGCGCCGGTGGCGGAGGCGCATAGGGACTGGCGGGGGCGCCCCGGCGCGTAGCTGCATGCGCGGCCCGGCTCTGCGCCGCAGTGTTGTGTGTTTCCCCGCCGGGTCCTCCGCCCCCCTTGCGAAGTCTCGCGCTGCACCTCCTCCTCAATCGAGCTCGCGACGTCGCCGGATTTCTAGCAAGTAAGATTTATTTCGTGAAATTTAGAGCTAGTTTTGGAAGGTGTACGATCTTCTATAATTGTGCTAAATCACTACGCTTTATTCTCCTGAATGAATGTTCGGGAAATAATAAAATTCGTTGGGATCTTTTTATTGTGTCATGTAAGCATCTCCATGAGTAGCTTTTCTTTAACTTTAATGCTTTCAAGTTGATGGATATTTTGTTCCATTTTTTTTATTTGATAAGTAACCGCTTCTGCCGAGTTGTTTGCCTTCGAATGGCGAACGGTCGCCCCGTGTGGTGGCGAGCTACTTTGAGAGGGAGGTGCCGCCGCGACGCGCCTGCCCCTACCCCTCTGGGAGGGGCTGGCGCGTCTCCCTACCCACCGCTGTGCGTTGTCCTTTTCAGCCGCGGATGGCACGTCGTGGCAATTCCGTAACGGGCTGCCCAACTCCCTGGGCTAGCCCCGCGCCGCCCCCGTTGCCCGCCCCGGCCCCGGTCCCGCCGCGCGCGAGTGGTAAGACAAGGCGCCCGGCCGCCGGCCCCGCCCCCCGCGCCCGCACCGCCGCCCCCACGCACGGCACCCCTGGCGGACGAGCGGCCTCGGGGCGCCGGCGGGCGGCGGCGGAGGCGCGAGGGCGTGGGCGACCTCCGCCCCTCCCCCAACGCCCAACCCCCCTCGCGTCACGGCCATACGCTTAGTTGGAGCACCTTAAGAAGGTCACTTCCACACTAACTTCGTGATACATCATTAATTTAGTGAAATTAGAAATAAGGATTGTACAACCTAATTTTACAATAAGAAAAAATGCGATTAAAAATTAAGATGCGCACTAGTAGCTTGTGACTGTCCAGGCGTCAACATTAGTCAACATTTTGAGCATCATATGGTGATGATTGTGATCGAAACGTTGGCTAATTAGCAGTCGACAAGGTGTCACCTGGACAGCCGAAATCTACTTGTGATTTAGGCCGCTGATGCCTATTACTTCATTTATGCTTGCACATCATAACGTGGTTTCTTCCACCATTCAACAAAGACAAATGGACCCCATCGACTGATCCCGTTTCTTCCCACCACCGCTTCACGATTTCGTCACGAAAGCGAGTGTACTTAACGCGCTGGCACCCGGACCTCTTCCTACCGGAGTGCCTTCTTTCCCCCCACGCGGCAATCACTGCCTCTCCGCCCATCAACCCCACGCAGCACGCGTGATCGCCCCGGCCCGCCCCGGCCCCGGCGGAGGTCGCCCCCGCCCCGCCCCTGCCGGCGCCGACGCCGCTGCTGTGATGGCGCTGCACCCGTAGAGCCCGCGTCGCGGCCGCGGGTCGCGCCAGCGCGGGGGCGGAACGGGCAGAGCGCCCCGACCCCCGCCCACTTGTCGCTGGCGCGACCCACCGCCGCGGTTCCGGGCTTTGTCGCCTCGCATCACCACATTTTTTGCGTTTTTGCGTTACTACCTTCCTTCTTGTTGGATTCCTTCTATTGTAAAAGAGGAGTGTATTTGACAAAGTTGCATAGTGTTTGAATTGTTTTTTTTTTTTTTTCAGTTTATTTTTTAAGTCTCTTTTTCATTTCCTCTACTGGCATACTTCCTGGTAATTGGTTTTTGTTTTTGGAGAAAAGCGCAGTTTCTAAAATCCTTGCAATCCCGATTTGGATAAAGAACACGGCCACGTGTTCCGCCCGCGCGCAGGCCGAAGGGCTTCGGTGTGGTGGGTGCAGGGGCGCGCGCGCACGCAGCGCGCGTCGACTTGTCTTACCAGCTCCCGTAGCCTCCTCTCCCCTCCCCCTGCCCCCGCCCTCCTTCCCCCGACCGACCACCCCGTCCCGTAGCTGCGCGCGGTGCCCGTTGCGGCGCTGCCGACCGCACTCCGCGCTGGAGGCCGCGATTCGAATTTCACGCGTTGTTACGTTGTGTTAGGTGTACCCCAAGGCTTCATTTTCGGGAGCTTTTCACTTTGCAGTTATGTGGTTTTTTTACGATTGCCTGTCGTACCTCAAGACGATCAACCCAAACGGGAAATTTTAACTGTGGCGGGTTAAATTCGATATATGTATAATTTTTGGCAAAATGAATGTCTTTGCTTCTGGATAAATTATGTACATCCCACTTTTAGAGCCTGGAGGCCAAACGGGTTGCCTATTTGTCGAGCGGGTTGCCTATTGCTGTATTCGTAGCGCCTTGAGTGCATTAAGTACTATAAAAGATATCGTAATGGCGTGATATGCCTTGATACCTCCCATCACAACTGAAACATGCTCTTGTGGAGTTAGAATTGGTTATCAATCACGTACGTTTTTAATCAGCGAGAACTAGTGAAATTCGAAGGCCCAGCGTCGCGATCGGCGCGTCGCTCACCGCAGCCTCCCGTAGCGCTTGTTGCTTGTTCGTTCGTTTTGGTTTCCGTTTTGTGTAGTGGCGTTGCCAGTGCGTGCGTGCATGCGCATGGAGCACACGCGGCGACGTGCGTTGCGTTGACCACAGGACTGACAGCCGCGCACGCGTCGCCCGCCCACGACGTCCGAAGAGGCAGCCAGGTCCTCCGCATTTCGATGGATAAGAGTCGGAGCGTGTTGCACACCAGAAGCTGCTTGGCTGACCGGGAGGAACCGCGTCCTAGGCACAGGGGCCAACGTTTCGGCTGTCGCTCTGCTACCTACCTCAGTGTGAAAGGCGAGTTGCACACCGTAAAGCATTTCGCCCTGAGGAAGGTCGCAGAATGGCGACCGAAACGTGTACACATGGGCCTAGAACGTGGAGTCTCCCGGACAGCCAAGCAGCTACTGACTCCGGCCGCGGAAGCCAATGCTCTCGCGTTGCAGATCCTCGAACTTGATCTGGATAGACCTTGCTGCCTCTTCGCACAGCGCCTGGCGTTTAATGGAAAGGTAGACTGATAGTCGTGCCTGCAAAATGTGATCACGCATCAGAAAGTACTGTGTAGGTTAGACTCTGAATGATCATGTGCAAAGCATGTATTAGTCTTGTCGAAAATTTTGATTATTATATGATACCAATAGGGAAATACACGGAACTCATTCTGCAGATGGGTTAATGTTAAGGCTTAAGCCTCGTTTGATGTAAGGAAAGAGGTCGTATTACATTGACCGCAAGGGGAGGTGTGGTGCTTCAATTGAAGCTCGACATGTTTCGGTTGGAGCATTTTACGCAACTCCTTTTTTACTACATAGTGCACGCAATATCTAGAAGAACGCGATCACTAAATATCCAGACCCGATCCAATGTCTGGATATGTGTAAATAACACCAATATGGGCTGCAACATTGCTCAGTTGCTCTGTCGTTGTGTTGAGCATTTGGAACCCAAGCTCTCTTTCCTTTAAAGGCGAGTTCATAAGTGTATTCACCATTCATTCCGCATGAGACGATGCGGCGGGCCGCGTATGTCCTGCATGGGATGCAGGCTGATCGACTTGAGCGACGAATCTGCATTGTGCAATTAGTAGATGTGTTTCTAGGCGCATCCACGATGACTTGAGACAACAATAGACCTCCGGATGTATTGTCCGATTCAACCTCTTCAGCTTTCTGAAATAAGAAATTTAATAAACAACGACGCTGAGACGTAATTTTGAATTACTTATTTTTGGTGCCACAGCGTACGACACTTTCTGGAGGTGTGAGTTCTCTGAATGAAACAAGTCAAAGTGGTGTCGCGTGTCACCTGCATGTTGAGTCGTCGCTGAGCGATCAGCGCCGGTGTAGATTGTGTGTGGGGAGGTTGGGTCGCCCCAAACATCTGCAAGGTATAGAAAGTCCGCCGCGTGTCCGTCAAGGGACGTAACCTCCTCTAGCCGCTCGAAAGACCCCCGAGAGAAGCCCAGTGGAAGCCCTGTGAGGGTACCGACCGGCGACGCGTGTGCGCAGGCCGGCGTCTGTGCGTGCGGCTACGACGCCGCCGCCGACCACGACGACGATGCGCGCTGCGGCCGGACGACGTGGGCGCCGCCTCTCCACCGACGGCGCGGCCCCGCCGCCGCCGCCCCGGCAGCTGCACGCCCCGCCCCCTCCCCCCTCTTCCCCTGTCCCCGACGGGCGCGGCCCACCGGCTCCTCTGCGCACAGGCGTAGCAACTTCGTTCTTATACCTAAGCGGCGGAATCCGTTTATTACTACTACTACTTCTAGGTAGGGTTCGTACTGCTACTAACTATACTACTTCTATGCGTAGCTCCAGGAAGGTGATAGCCAGTAGACGTAGTGGACGCGCGCGCTCAGTTTTTTATTATTGTAATTTTTTTAATGTGCGCGCGCCAGGGACGACCGCCGCAGTAGCGCGTAGGTGTTAGCCGTAGTTGAGGGCAGCCCCGCGCGCGTACGAGGATCCGAGAGCTGTCTTTCTCTCTGTCACTGTCACTGTCTCTATCTCTGTCCCTTGCGTTGCGGGGCGCCGCCCGCGAGCCCGTGCGAGGTGCTCGCGCCATCAACCACTGCCATGGACGCTGCCGCCACAGTACAAACGCCCGCCTCCGCGGCCATCTACACGCACATTCTCGTAACGTTAAACATTCATAATACTTACCAAGATAATAATAATATTGATAATTATAAATATAATACTAATAATAAACTTAATGATAATTCTCTGTTGAGTGCAGCAGATTAATACTATACATAACGTACCGTTAATAACACTTAATAATAATAATGTAATAGGGGACTCGTACGTCTGACCTGCTAGTGTATATTAATTCTCATGTGCCAAAGTCACGTCTCGAAGTCGCCGCCGCCGAGAGGGGAGGGGCCGGGCGCAGCCGGGGGCCGCGTCGCGCCAGGCTGTGATGCTTCCAGGGCGACGGACTCCCCCTGCCCCCGAAAGGGTGATGAAATCGGTCCTCCGCTTGGCGGAGCTTGCGCCGATCGCGTGTCTCCTCCCCCGCCCCCGGCCCCGCCCACCCGCCGCGCGCGCTCCGCCGCCGCCACCGCTGGCCGGCAACGCGCGAGCGCGTTGAGGGAGCCCCCTGGGGAACCGCGCGCCGCGTCGGACTGGCGTGACGCCTTACCGTTGCCATGCAGCGCGCAAGCCGCGGCTGCGAGCAGTCGCGCTTCCGAGAAGCCGGCCGGGCTCGGGGCGGCGGAGGAGCCCGGGGTGGGGCAGGGCGGGGCAGGGCGGGGCGGAGAGGGTGGGGCGCGGAGCGGCGGGACGGCGCAGCCCGGCGCGGGAGGCGCGCGCGTGTGTGCGCTTTCCGCCCGCCCACTGCCCGTCGCGAGCGTGTGTGTGTGTGTTTCGGACTGACAATCTTGGAAATCCCATTCCCTGTGCCTTGAAGACGACTGGCCGCGCGCGCCCCGCTCGCTCCGCTCGCCGCCGCCTCGCCCCGCCCCACGCCCACCTGCCCCTCTCCTCCCCCCGGCCACCCCTACTCGCCCCCACTCCCCGCGCGGGCGCGCCCCACTTGTTTCTGGTTGTGAGTGTACGTATCTCGATCAGAGCGATTTATCGAGTGACTTTTTTTCTCTCAAGTCTCCCTCAGATGCCCCCACCCCCTCTTTGTCATGTATTATAACTTAGAATGTACATTGGAAACAATAAAACAGGACAGACTTTGCTTATGCTTTGTGTTTTCTTGCGGAATGTTGTCAAATTAACAAATCAACTTTCAAAGACCCATTCAGCCTTGCTTTGGTTTGTTGCTGAGGTGTCGCCAGGTCTCTCTTTAATGAAATGATATTTTCAAAATGGCACTCTTATTCTTTCTCTCTCTTTCAGAAATGAGCTTTCATTAATTCAACACAATTTTACTTTTGCTTCAGATTTGCCACTTCCATATGATTTTACACCAATGCCTGGCAATACCTCTTCATAATATTATAATCTCACCTTCCCTAAAATATCCTTCATACTTCTCATCCTTGCTTATAATTTATTTTCAATTGATTCATCCTATCTCACATAGAAAATCCACTGCTTTCTTGCATATACTCTTGAGAATTACTAGCTTTCCTAAAACTAACAACTAACAAGCTGGGATACAAAATTGGTGAGTTTCTACATTCTTCTTTCTAACTTAGTGTGCTGAATGTATTTCTTTCTTTCCTGCTTCCTCATGTGAGGTCTTATTTTCCATTATGTTCATTATTCCTACCTGATTTGTTACAAACATATTGAGTTACTACTAATTTATAAATTATTTTATATTATTATATACAATGCTTCTAAATTATTTTGTATATGTATTTGTATATATTGTATATATTTTCTCTAGTTTGGTACTTAAATGCTTCCTTACAAGTGATATAATTGAATCTTGAATTCAAATTCAGATCTTTGTTTATGTTGTTTTCCCTCTTTTTTATTTTGTGTAATATTTTACATTACCAATGCATTGCATGTTGTGCAGCATGATTGAATGTGTGAAAAAATAAGAGTTCTCTAACGTAACAATACTTTTTTTCTGATTATTTTTTATGCAAATTACAATCATGTTTGTATATATTACTATTCTGTAATACACCAGAAAGTATGAATGTCATTGAAGTTATTGGTGAATTTTGTGAAGAACATCTGTGTTGAATATTTTTATCTTGTTTTATCTGTTGTTTTTGTTATATTTGTTATATTATTTATTTTGTATTATTTGATCTTGTTTGTGTTAAAAATAGAAAATTGCATGTTTTATATTCAATAGGAAGAGCATTTTGATTTTAAGATCATAAAAAATGTAATTTGCATAGTTCATTACTCATGTTCAAACTGAATTAATTATTATCAGTAGTGTTACTGATCACTTTATTATGAATAAGTTTATTGTATTGGAGAAGTTTCATTTTGTTTAATGTTTACTTTCTTTCCTTTAAAATATGCATTGAAGAATTATAATTGAAACTGTTTTTTGATATTGTTGTATGTTGACAATTTATTTTTGTTGTTATATCATTTCTTATCCTGTGTGTTAAAATTATTTGATGTACAAGAAATGCTATGCATGTCATGAATTATCAAATCCATTCCAGGTATATTACCAATGTAGAAATAGATTTATTGCATGTTTGTGTACTTTTTATTTCTATCATTTGCATTACATTTTTAAAACTTAATATAAATTTGCAACATACAAGAAATTTGTGAGATTGATAATCGTGTTGGCATGATAATTTGTCTGCATACTTTCCCTTTAATTTTAAATGTCAGTAAAGTTCAGAATAGTGTGTTATCTTTTAAAACTGAGGGAATTTTTTTCATAATAGAATTTCCACCAAAATAAGGTCACTTTTATGAAAGAGCTTTGTTTTTCAAAGTGTCTGGAAAACAGTTTCTTGTTGATCTATTATCTGATAAATATATTTCATGGTTTCAGTTAATTGACAGAGTACATGATGGCATGTCAATGAATTTTTATTTAATGAAAAACAAAAAGTTTACAATAATTCTTTAAATGCAAGCACGTGTTGGCAAGCACTTTAACTTAGAGAACATGTTTGGAAATTTTTTTTAATCGTAATTTGTCTTTGCAGGAGAAATTAATTCAACCATTGGATCAGTAAGTCCAGCACTCATCGAGAATCATCATGCTCACAACAATGGAGATCTAGGGTCACCCACCAGGTCAGTAAATTGAGCAGAGAGAAAACTATAAGATATCTCGACTGAACTCGCTTTTGTTTTCAAAATTGCCTTTCTAAGTTGTTTATAGAAAATTCTGTGCTGTAGATCCAATGAAAATTCATTCAAGTTCTGTTGGAGTAAAGTTATCATGTTAATTTCTTTACATTCTGAATTTTAATGTACAGAAATTACTGAATTACAGCTTAGCATTGGCTGTCACTAAAATTTGATGTACATTAATTAAATAAGCATTTCCTTTTTTAGTGTGGATGGCGAGTCAATCCGATCCTCCGATCTGTCGCCTAGCAAGAGTTTGCGCACCGATCCGTCCAGCCAACGAGAATGGGAGGTTGAACCTCGAAAGAAGGTAAGATATAGAACATACGCCATAAGTGCTGACAAGACATTAAACTCAGTGTTTTATAAACCATCGTTCTTGATTCTTTTTTTAGCGCTTTCCCATCGATCGTGCATACTTCATAGCTAAGGAAATACTCATGACAGAGCGGACGTACCGCAAGGATTTAGAAGTCATTACTGTGGTAAGTTGCAGTATGTAAATTCAAAAGAATACACAAAACCACTACATCCATCTCTATCATGCTCAAATTTGTTCTTGTGATTCACATTGCATAACTTTCTCCTAGTATCAGTTCAGCTATTTAGCAAAAAATTCCTCCTCATATGTTCATATGAAATAATTTAAATTGCTTTGTAATGTCTTACACTTTTTCTAGAATGATGCCAATGTTGTAAAATTAAATTTCACTATAATAATTTAAATTTAAGTTATTTGTCAATTCTCACTTCAGATAGACATGAAAAATTGGGAACTTTTGTTAGTAATTCATATATAACTTTGTGAAGATACATGCTACATTTTCTTTGTAACAGATGTATATAGTGCTTTATGGATTGCACAATATCGTTGAAATCATATTTGAGAATACGCAATATTTCATTAAATCATTGCCTGAAAAAATAAAATATATCTTTCTGAGAAGTATGTGAACATGACTGAAATGAAGTATCTGAAAGAAAAAGGAGTCAAATACCTGATCTATAATTTTATATTAGGCTAATGGGTTATGCTGTCTTATCACTTCATTTAGTAATCTCAGTGATAAAATATCTATACATTTATATCTAATGCAATTTTAATGCAAGTTTTATGTGTCATCTCATGCACTTCTCTGGAGACATATTTCCATGAAAATCTTTAAATAAATTTTCCGCAGGATAATGTAATTTTCTCTTTTACTATGTATATTTCTCCATATGCATGTATGTATGTATATGAGAAAATAAAAACAGCAGTTTCTTGGGTCCTTGTTACTGATAATACAAGTGTGCATCTCATAATCCAAATTCCTCACTATTTCAGTGGTTCCGAGAAGAGGTGGGGAGAGAGTCTTCAGTTTCAGCTGTGGAGCAACTTCTGGCTCTTCTTGACCCTCTCCATGAAGCTCATTGTGCGTTTTTGCGAGAAGTGGAAACTCGACTTGCCACATGGGAAGGCCGCAGCAATGCTCATCTAAAGGGCGACTACCAGCGCATTGGAGACGTATTGTTACGCAATCTGCTGATGTTGCCTGTGAGTTAACTCCTTGTTTACTGTTGATTAATATGTCATTGTGTAATTATTAATTAAAATATTATGGTATTATAAAGTATATAAAAAAATTAAATGAAAACTTGTACAAAAATATATTTCTTAAATTTAATTTTTATCATAGAACATAATTTCTTGTTTGAAAAACACTCATCCATAAGTCAATCAAATAATAAATTTAAAATGTGTAATAAGAAATGTGCCAAAGCACAATTTCTTTTAAGATTTCAAAACAGTATAAATTAATGAAACTTCAAATGTTTAAAACTTCTTTTTTATAGAATCAAAAAGTTGAGAATTCTTTTGAGATAATGTTTCTGTCATTTTTCACCATTATTTATAAGAACATTGGTTTTCAAAACAATTATTAATTTGCAAATATATGAATATTGGAAAGTGTGACAGAAATGTCAGGAATTTTTATTTTTCAATGTGGTGATTGGTGATTGTTGAGCACACCAAAGTTCATGACTCCTTCCCCACTCCACTCGGATACAAAACTGTGTTGCAAACAAAATTTAATGTAAATAATGTTTTACAGGAAGAAAAGCAAAATATACACCTTACGTAAAATAAGATGATTTGTGCCAAGAGTAATTCTTGAAAGTGTGCAATGTATTATGAACTGGTGTTAACTCATTTTCAAATTTCTGTTCGAACAAAAACGGACTAACACAACACAGAATTGTGACACCTCTCCCTCACCTTCCCAATTGAATGCAAGGTTTGCTCATGCTTAGTGATCTTTATCTGAAATGAATAAAGGGTGACATCCTCCTCTATATTTTTGGTAGTATTCAGAACTGATACAATGTATTTAAGGTCATATGCTATTCAGATTCATCAGTTCTGCATTTTGCTGCAAAATAAGAAAAACATTGTCTCAAAAGCTTTCTTTTAAAACATTTGAAGGTTTATAAATTGTATTGGTTGTTTTATAAATAAGGAATTCAAATGTCAATGGCATTACTAAACGGACTACTAGTTTTGTTGTTTGTGCTAAGATTGAATTCAGCCCTTCTTATCTGTTGTTTGCTGTTCTGACCAATGAATTAGAAAGATAGATTAATTTTGGCATTGAAGTTCTGAAATATGTCCAAATGTTTTGATCTACAATCCAGTAGCCAATTGCTCTTTGTGACCAGCAGCTGTACGAAGAATACTTGGCCTGCCATCTGGAAGTGCTGCAGCGCCTACATGAGGCTCTTGGATCAAGTGCTCGCTTTGAACAACTCTATCGGGAATTTGAACAACAAAAGGTGTGCTACCTGCCCTTGACTGCTTTTGTTTTGAAGCCTCTGCAGCGCCTGCTTCACTATCAACTGCTGCTCGATCGTAAGTTTCTTTGCAATGGATAATTGTTTTGAGTTCTGGCTAGATTATTAAAATGTTCTGTAAACAGTAACAAAGTCACTTGGAGTGAATCTTTGAGATGTGAGATTTTACAAAAAATATTCAAGATATTATTTGATTGTAAGATGCAAAGTTCTTCTCTATTTTATAGCTTAAGCATATGTTTTTCAAAGCACTCTCTATGGCTTAAATATTACAAACCTCATTTTTCTTGCAATTTTGCCCATAATGTATTCCTATATGTTATTCCTCAAACATTTCTGATCTCCTACAGTGCATGTTAATGGTTGTTGGATTAAATATGACAAAATGAAATAAACTTTTTTAAAGGAATTTAGGATTCCATCTTGTTTACACTCAAATGAACGATCCTTTTCTCTAACACCCTTATTGTTTAAAAGTCACCTTAGGGAGAAGGTTCATAACTTTTGATAAGGGTCATGAAAAATTAGAAGTGCAATTTGCTCACAAGTGTTTGGGACAATGTAAAATAATATAAGTAGTTACAAACGTTAAAAAATTGTTAAAACACATCTTTTGAATCTTCTCCTACCCAAGAAATCACATGATTTCATAAGTTATGTCAAGATAGGTTTCTTTTAATTGTTGTCTTATTTTATTGATAGTGAATGATAATGTATCCAATAGAATATTATTTTATTTTATTTTCTTCCTCTAGGTCTTCTTCGACATTATACGAAGGATCATCCAGATTATGAAGATTGTTATGCAGCCAAGAACAAATTAAGTGCTACTGCCCAAAATGTGCCAGCAATTCTTAAGGAATCTGTAAGTAAAATTCCTTGCAAAACACTAGGTAGTAAACATTAGCTATTAAATTATGTTTCACAATTCAAAAATCTGTTAATTTTTGTGTGGTAGGAGAATTTTGTCCAGTTGTGTGAACTGCAGCGAGATATGGTTGGATTCGATAACTTGGTGCAAGCTGACCGTGATTTTCTACGCCAGGGTTGTTTAATGAAGTTGTCTAGGAAAGGTTATCAGCAGCGCATGTTTTTCTTGGTGAGTTGTATGATATAACTTGAGATGAATGTTATTAATTTCATTTCAAGGTATTTATTACTCGTAGATCAATTGTTTTGATCATTATATAGATTTATGTTTAGTGTACTCTTGCCACAAATTCTTCCATGACTTGTGTTTTAGTTCTCTGATGTGCTGCTCTATGCAAGTCGAACAGCCCAACCCTGTGTGCAATTCCGTGTTCATGGTCAGTTGCCGCTGAGAGGTGTGTTGGTAGAGGAAGCGCCTGACAATCGTATGGGAGCTAGCTTTGCCTTTACTATATATGGAGGCAACAGGTCAGTATATTCATTATTGACACTTCCATTTGTGTTTTTGCTGGAATTATTACACAAAAAATCATTTCAAAAAATGGTCCTTGTTATTTTCATTCTCATATTTAATTTACTTGCTCATTTTTATCTACTTAGTTATAATTGACAAAATAATACATTACACTGAAAATTAAATAGATATTTTTTCACTCATTAAAATTACTCACCCCAGAGCCTATTATTTGCGTCTGAGTCTAAACATACTAACTTATAAAAGAAAATCTTATTGTACTTGTAGATACTGAAAATTTCAAATATTTGCAAAATATCTGAAAATTAAATGAAATGAATTGTTTATGAACATCAAAATGGAACAAGTATGCTTTTTTATGATAGGGCTGAGTGGTGCAAATTTCATTAGGATTGTTGTATCAAACATGAATCATTCATTCTGTTATCTACAATTATAACCTAGCTATTTTTTATTTATTGCTGGAATTATTTATTTTATTTTTTACTGGAATTATTGTCTAAACATCTGTTTTAATCAAAAATACTTTGCATTGTTCATATGTGTTGTTATTTTAAATTATCATTTGTTTTTTATTCTTAGTTGCATTTTACATTATATGAATTTAATTGGTTTTCACTTGTTTTGGAATTAACAATGCATTATAGTTGGTATTCCAGTTCCAAAGGAGTCCACCGACTTCAGTTCTACCAGAAAAGAAAATCCAAAGATACTTGCAAACAAGAATACACGATTCTTGATCTTTGAACATTGAAATAAAAATTAAGGCTGGCAAGGAAAATGAATTTTTTGTTTGTTGAATATTAAACCCAGAGCTAAATTTGTTTTTTAATTTAGTTGAATGTTTTAGTTACAGTAGTCTTACTCATTTGTTACAAACAATGCTTTTCTTAAGTGTCAAAAAAATGACGACTGTTAATACTCACTGGTATGCGTGCCCTAATCAAACATTAACTCACTGTTGTAGTTATGACTTTTGTTGGTCCTTTCTTTAGCCCTCTTTTATTTCCTCCAGTCATAATATATTTTCATGGATCCTCAGTATTTTATATCATCTTTTTGTTATATAAAAGTGAGAGTGGAAGAAGCAAAAGGAAAGGGAGAAACGGGAGGTCATGCGGGGAGATAAGCGAAGTGTGTGGGAGCAAGCAAGGCTGCTTCATAGATTAGTACCACAAATAAATACTCAGGCAGATTAGGTAGTATATCATGTTCAGAGCAGTACAAGTATTGTGTTGTGCTTTACAGGGCCCTGACAGTTGCTGCTAGCTCCCAGGAAGAAAAGGACAAATGGCTAGAAGACTTGAGTGTGGCTGTGCATGCAGCCAAGGAGAGAGGAGACAACCGTCTGCAGTACCTCAGCCTCAAGAGCTGCAGTGAGTTTTGTAGTTTTGATTTTCTCCTTATGTGTTTAATCAGTCACTATTGCTTTTGAAACAAATTGTTTTGTACTGTTATTGAGTAGTATGTTTTACTGTTAAAATAATGGTAACCAATTAGTTCACAGATTGTATAAAGAGTTTTCAATATTTTTGTTATTTTTGTCCGAAAACATTTATTTAATATGTTTTAACTTTTTTTTGTTAGTAATGTTTGTAATGGAGAGAAATATTGCCTTTAAAATGTCAGTATGATAAAATAAGTTCTTGAACAATTGTAAGTCCTTTATTAAACTATTTTCACTTTAGGGTACATTTTGAAATGAAACTCAAAATGCCTCTCAAAATATTTCTGCTAAATAGATTTCCCTTTTCCTAAATGTATTTATTTATTTGTGATGGTAAAAGAATTCTTTAAAACACTTTAATTGGCTTCCAAGTCTGCAAAAATGCAAAAATAGTTTTTTAAGGTTTTGGTTAATTAATACAAAGAGAATTTATGCATTTCTAAACAGGCTCATCAGATGAGGTGATGGACAAGTGTGGCGAGGAAGGCAATGCAAACCGAGAGAAAGCACCTCCTGTGCAACGTAGCAACACCACTGTTCATGTTTGCTGGCATCGTAACACCAGTATAAGCATGCGTGATCAGTTGAGAGCTGTAGAAGTAAGTTTTAACTTCTTTGAAATTACCAATAATTTGTCTGATATTATTAATTTTCTTAGGATGTAGTTTTAATGACTACTCATACTACTGTCAGTAATGACCAAATATTGCAGACAAACATGAATGAAAATTTGTTTCAAAAATCTCTTTAAAAATTGTGTTGATCTTTTTTCATTTAAACGTTTCAGCTCGAATGAAAGAAAAAAATTATGAAATTATGTAAGAACTTGAAAAATTGAATCATTCTTGACTTCTAAAGAGCCTCTTATAATTGGCTGTCTTAGTGATATTTTTCAGTAGCAAGATGACAGACAGATGACAGTTTTTCAAAAAAAAAATATTTATTTAACAATAGTTATTTTTTTTATTAAATGTGTGAAGTGATTTTTTTTTTTTTATTTTTTTTTTTTTTGCTTGATCTAGATATTTTATAGTTAAGGCAAAAAACAATCAAGATTGTGCAAAAACAGTCTGCCCATGCGAAATCAACAAACTGTTTTTTAGGTCATACAAAAATGTTTCAATTACGATTAATTAATTGTTTTATCTGTATTCTTCGTGTTAAAACAATGCCCCACCTTCGTTCACCATCTTAGTGAGAAAAATTATTTTGACCTCCCCTTTTTTTTATATAATGCAACTTCATGCATGCATAGCTGTGCCTAAAATTCCTTGCTTTTGTTCTGTCAATGAAGAAAATAATTTTGAAGTTTGAGAAAAAGAAGTCATCAAATAATTATTTTGAAAAGAAAACATTCAAATTACATTCCAGTTTCAGTTAATAAAATACAAATGTTATGGATTTAATTAAGAGTACATGTGAATAAAATATGTGTCTGTGTTATTTGTTGTACTTATAATATGACAGGAAAGGTGAGAAACTTTGCAGTGGGTGAAAAACTACTAATTTTATTAGAAATTTCAAATCTTTCCTCATTATTCTAAATAATAATGATAGAAAATACTACTGGACATATCAAAAATATGTTTCACATCCCTTTATTGACTTTTCTTCATTTGAACAAAATATTTCCAAAGTGCTTGACTGAGATTTGTTCAAATTACAAAAAATGTTAGGGCATAATATTGAATAGTAAAAAGGAATGACCTCCCTATTCTGTGTGAGGCATACATTAACACAAACATTAATATTTTATCTTTTAGAGCTAGTTGAAAAACTTCCTGTAAACTGTTGTTTACACTATGTATCATTCTTGAATTGTGAACCGTGCTCAAGAAGTGAAAAATAAAAAACATATTTTAAAAATTGAAACTAAACCATTTCATTCATCTTCGGTTGCGGCAATATATTTCGTAATAAAATGATGGCTTTTTTTTTTGCTCTCATTAAATCAGCTTTAAAGGGTTTCTATTTAATGCTTTGATAAAAATAGAAATCTTCAAAGGTTTCTTGGATTAAGTAATCAAATTTGCTATTTGCACACGTTTCAAAATACTTTCATTCAGCCGATGTATCTCTAACTCTACTTATACTTTCAGTATTTAGAATATCTGCATGAAAAAATTTTTCTTACTCACAAATAAGGTTGTGTAAATGTAAATTATAACCCTGAATTGTCTCACAATATTCAATATGAAACATTCACATATTTTTTTTTTTTTTGCCCAGAATCAGTTGAGTGGTTACCTGCTTCGCAAATTCAAGAACAGCAATGGTTGGCAGAAGCTGTGGGTGGTGTTCACATCCTTTTGTCTATTCTTTTACAAAACTTTCCAAGATGACTTCCCACTGGCCTCGCTTCCGTTGTTGGGTTACACAGTCACTACTCCAGCACCTACAGATGGCATTGCCAAGGACTACGTGTTCAAGCTGCAATTTAAAAACCATGTATACTTCTTCCGAGCTGAGAGCGAGTACACATTTGGCAGGTAATTTATATTAAATTTTCTACTTTTACCCAGCTTGTCTATTTCTAGTTTATCTGTGTTTCTTGACATTTTGCTTTTATAACGAATCCCCTTTTTTTTATATGTAGAACACTGCTGTAGAATTTGCATGAAATTAAAAATACTTGTAAGTGGTGAAAGAATTTGAATTATTTAGAACATGTTCCTGAATGTGCTTTACTTGAATACTCTCAAGTTCTCTCTATTATCTTCTCTCTCTCTCTACAGTTCTCTCAAGGATCATATTTTAAATTTATATTTTGAAAACTATTTTGTAATTTAGGGATTTCATTCTTCCGAGGCTCTAAACAATATTTAAGCATAGATTTTGAAAAGTATTATGCTTACAAGATTTTTCAACAGATGTGTTTGTATCTTGTATAGGTGGATGGAGGTAATTAGCAGTGCGACACAGCATTCTGGGCGAATGCGTCTGTTTTCTCGAAAAGACAGTGTGCTTGGAGAGCCTCAGAATTGACATTGGAAAATAACATTTTGTGTGTTGATGCACTGAAACAAGAAGTCACAAGTTTGCATTTGATACTCTTGAAGGAATTTGCAGGGTAAACAGGAACAGAGGGATAAACAGCCATTGAAAGTCATTGTTTAAATGACTTATTACACTTTTTATTCATTCCAATTTTTCAAGGCTGCCAACATTTTCTTATTGTACAATGCTCTTTATTTTTCTGTTTAAGTTTTCACACTGTAAACACTAGTTTTATACTTTCATGCTGTAAGGTAATAGAAGGTAAACTTCAAAATAAACGGTCTGAAAATGTGTGTCTGGTAGTTCTCTTACGACTACAATGAATAGTGAGTCATGAAATAGGACCTGAAAGAAGTATGTTCTTTAATTGTGTAGAATACATGAGATTCTGAATGTCATGTGTTAACAGAATTCTAGGATTTTTATTACTTATCTGCGACATTCACAAGTTAATTGGTAATTATTTTTCATTTTGTTGACTCTGAATGTTTAATATCAATTGATTTTATATAAAACATGAATTTGTAAAACACTTTCACATAAAACTATATATCAATAATAGCTTATGCTTTACCTTCAGTAGGACAATTATTGACATTTATAACATTTTAAAATTGTATATATACTGTAAGATATTGTTAAGAATCAGTAGGGTGTTGCTAAAACACCAATCTTGCCATTTATAATGGCAGCTGCTATTTGTAAGAACTTACATCACATCACCATCACAAAAAATTGTGTATAAAGGCCATTGTGAGATTATCAATTCTTTCATTTGGAACTTATCACTTACAGTACTTCAGGTAAGCAAGTGGGATGGGAAGAAACTTTTCAAATTCACAAATATAAACATATTTTAATGTATTTGTTGTTGGTATACCAGATTAATAATTAAATTGGATTACTTTGTTTCAGAATGTATTTATTCTTCAATATTTACATTGTCTAAATGAATTCATTGCTTTTTGCAGTGTTCATTATTACAACAAGGAATGGTTAAAATGATCAGTGATGCAACACTTTTCAACATAAGGCTTTGTATACAACCAACCCATGCCAAATAACCAGTTATATGTAGTCCAGTTTCATTGCCTTATCATTTTTGTTTTATTACACATCTTAGGCTACTTCAAATAATGAATTGCAAATATAGATTGCCAAGTAGTCCATTTTATCATCTGATGACTGTTTAATAGTAGCATAATGCTTCAAAATATTTGTTAGTAATTAAATGCTCATTAGTGTAAACTTACTAATTTTGTTCATGTTACTCCTCAGAAAACATGTTTTTAAATTTACAAATAAACATAATATAGTTAATACTTTTGGTGTTGTTATTGTTGGGATAAAGCCTGGGTGAATCTTCCAATCTTTATCTGCTGATAGTCAGAAGAGGATGGTAACTTGGTTTGGTCTACAGGTGGCAAAGTATTGTCAGAAAGAAAGACCAAAATCTCCATTTTTCACTTTCTCCATTTCCTTGAGAAATCCTTCTGTAATGACTTAAATGTAATTACTCCTTAAAAAATTAGCACAAGAGCTCAAACTTTAGATAAACAATGTTGCAAGTTGCATTTGACCAATCATTTTTTTTTTTTCAAAAACTATGTGGCCTGACAAATTTATTTCCAAAATCCAAATTCTAAATCAATCAGCTGCTGGAAAGTAATTTTTAATGCAAGAAATTAACTAGGCAAATAAGAAATCAAATCAATTTGCATTTATAAGTTCACTAAATAATGAGCCAAGATAATTTTATGAAAAATTAATTTTGAAACACAGTTTGATGTGCGAGACATTGATTTATGGATGACATACTCGTGTGCTTTAATTGCTTTTAATAACAATTATGCAAGTAGTGTAGAAAATATTATAATAATAATAATATTTATTGAGTCACATATACAATTACAATCGTGTATGACGAGTCAATATGATGCCTTGGGTGGAGAGAGCGAAGTTATATTACTGTTCAGGAGCAAACAAGGGGCCATCTCAGCATTTGCTCAAAGGACCAGGGAAACTGAACAAAACCTGATCGAGATGGGGTCATTGGCCTAGAAATACAATACTTGTTACAGTTAGATTAAGATATTATACAGTAGATAAATTATCTGCTAATAATTAACATTTCAATATGATATTTTAATGCTACTACTTATAATAATTATATTAATAATAATTACATTAATAATACATATCAATTATGTTTGCAACTACATCAAATTTAACAATAGTAGTACATTCTATATTTATAACTTGAAATGGTGAGGAGGCAAGTTTTGACCAGTTTTTTTCTTCTTCTATTCTCCAATTTCACAGGATGTGATATGCAGTTCTTTTTTCTTTGCTTCAGCTTGAAACAGTTCACATGAAACAGAAAGTCTAATGGGATAAAAAATTCTTATTTATTTATATTTTTTAAGGGAAGTGTTGTAATTTGAAAATTCCTTTACACTGTAGAACATGTTGTTAAGCAGGAAAGCTTTCAATTTACTTTTAAATGTATGAATTGTGTTTATGTCTTTGATATCATTGCCTAGTTTGTTGTAAAGTGTAATGCCCTCTATTAGGGTACTTTTTTGATAAAGTGTAGTTTCAGAGTGGGGAACGTGTAGGTTATCCTTTTGACGGGTGTTGTAGTTATGTACATCAGAATTTAAAGTAAAAGTGTCTTTGTTTTCCATGAGAATTTTCTTTGTGAAGACCACTATTTCAAATATGTACATGCATGGTAGAGGAAGAATCCTTAGTTTATTAAACAAGGGTTTGCAAGACTCCAGCTTATGAGTGCTGGTCATTGTTCGCAGTATTCTTTTTTGGATAATAAATGTGTGAGTGCTTTCAGGGGCATTTCCCCAGAATATTATTCCATATTTTAGGTGTGAGTGCACATTTGCAAAATACATTGTTCGAAGTGTCTCAATGTTGGAGCTTGACCTGAGGGTGTATAAGGCATAGCAAGATTTGCTGAGCTTCTTGTTAAGATTTGAGATGTGAGTGTTCCATTTTAGGTTTTCTTGAATTGTTAGTCCGAGGAAGGTAGTTTCATGAGATATTGTTACAGGGTTATTGTTTATGAGCAAATGCTGTGAGAGTTTTTCTTTAGATTGAGGATTCGTGAAATTTAGAGAGACTGTCTTGCTGGTGTTTATGATGAGTTTGTTGTCTTGAAACCATTTTACTAGTGCTTGCAAAGTTTTGTGAGTTTCTTTTTCTAATGATTGTTGTGTTTTTGCTTTGATGATGATGTTTGTGTCATCTGCAAACAAAATTATTTTGTTGTTCCTTAAAGCCAAAGGCATGTCATTTATGTATATAAGGAATAGTATTGGCCCAAGAATGGATCCTTGCGGGACTCCACAATTTATTATTATTTATATTAATATTAGTAGAACAGATAAAATTTTGTCCATTTATCATGAATGTTATTAATTAAAATTAATTTATATTTAGGAACAAAGAATTTAAAGCTGCAAATGCCATTTTAGTGAGGAAATATGAAGTATTCGTGCATTTGTTGTTATTTAACAAAGAGTATGAGCTGTATAAATTGTTGTTATAAAAGTTATGGATGTTATTTCTAAGTCTTCAGAATGTTTGTTTTAATCCAAACTGAAAATAAAAAAAAAATATTTCAGAGTAGAAGTTGCAAGAAATTTTAAATGTCAAATTCAATAAACTGAAGATAGACACTCTTGAGTCTCATTATAAATTCTTTTACAATATTTTCAGCACCTAGAAAGGAGTTGATATGCATGTTTTCTAACAGTGTTTCAGACTTGTTGAGAAGAATTTAATTTATTTCACTCTCCATTAGAAGCAGTTAATAAATGCAGTGAAAGGCTCTAAGCTCCCGTGTGTGATAATGTAGAAGTGGAGACAAGGAAGAAAGACTATGTGTGGTCCAATTGTTAGGGTACTGTTCTGAATGGTACTAACTGGTATTGATCAGACATTTGAAATTAGCAAGTAATGTAGGCAGAGATGCAACAGTTTATTACTTTGAGAAATGAAAAAGGAAGCTTAAGATTTTTTCAAATACATTAATTATCCTGCATACATTCTTTGTAATAAATATAACGTAATAAATGTTTGTTGACAATTTATTTGATAAATTGAAATAGCTCTTTCAACAGAGATTATAAGGACCAGTACTGAGAAATATAATACTGGTACATACAAATAAGGCTGAAATTTTGATGTTGCTTTTTTTTTAAAGGAGGGTGTCATACAATTGCTAGTTTGTACCCAAATGTTAATTGTATTTCCAAATTGGAGAACTATCTTTTAATTGTGTTGTCTTTAAGAGATTTCTTTTAATCTTCTTACTACAAAATTAATTCAGTATTAATGTTTTACTTATTTTTAGATCATAGTTTCTTTTGTCCTCTTTGTACAGTTTTGTGGAGTAAAAAATGTGTATGTATCTTAATTGAACCTTACTACTTTTCTAAAATTATTAGTTTCATTTCTATACAGGTGAAAAAAACTCAATGATATTACAGCATTCTGAGATTCTGAAAATTACTCTGAATGTTACAAATTGTCAAGTTCTCTTAAATTACAATGAGGAAAACTACAACCTTACTTTCAAATATTAAATTATACAGTGTCTGTCAGTTGTGAGAACTTTGCACCATAGTGAAAGGCACTGGCGTACAGTCTGAAATGTAAAAATTCATTTCCATGTCTCTTTCACAATTCCATTAAGGTTTTTTTTTTTTTTTTTCGGGGGGGGGGGGGATAAAAAGTTTCATTAATTTTAGAATATATATGAATAATAAAGATAACATGATTACTTCAACTGTTCTTCAAATATCCTTTTTTTAGTTATTTTTGTTAACATGCAGTGACCTTGAAAGTAAATAATGTGGGGAAAAGATGATTTACATGATTTATGTATTTTAAAAAAAATCACCCAAATTGTTTTAAATGACATGGAAGTTTAAATTAGAGTTGTGGAAACCAGAGGTGATGAAAACCCATGGACTTTGGGCAATCCTGAAGTTTCTAAATGTAGTAAATTCAAGATATTCTCCACTTCGGAATTAAGCCATACGTAATCATTAGACACTCGATTTATCACTATCAAATGCTCGAATATGCACAATGAATGTTTGCTATATGTGTTTTCTTGCCTTTTGTAACCATTAACAATTATCAAGTTTTTTAAATTTTATTGTCAAATTCATCTGTCATAACCATATTGTTAAATGCAGAAAATGCTTTCTACATCTCGAGATTTAATTGGAGTGTACTAACAAGATGCAATTTGCGCCTATGCAACATTAAATTCTGCACTTCATGATTTTTCTTCACAAATAATGTTTTTTTCTATTTTGGAGAAATTCAAATCAAGATTAAATTTAACCCTTTATATAATTTCTCCTTAGTAGTCACACTCGCATATCCAAACACTAATTCCAAAGACATTTTAATATTTTCAACAATTTTTAATAACTCCAGTAGAGGTGTACATTGTTGTTTCTATTTTCGAAATTGCCACTGGCAAGTTTACAAAATTTGTTTTAAAACATCGTTGTTGTTTTTTAACACATGTTTTTTGAAACCCCTTGACTGAGTCTGCTCTTGATCATTTTTCCCCTTCCATTGTCAGTAATCAAATGCTACTGAGTTATGTCTTTTTGTATCTTCATCATCCTTAGTGACTGAATCACTTTTTTTCAAAAATTCTCCAAAAATATAACAAAGCATGCAAATTTGCATGGAAAAAGTATGCATTTTAAAAATGAGTTTGCCATCAAAGATATATTTGCAACATTTGAAAGCTCTATGAAGCTTAAATAAAAACATGCATTGCATTGGAAATTCTGTCTAATTATCATATTTAGGTAGATTTATATGCACTTAAAATAATGAAATACTGAAACGGCTGATTATTCACTTTTTAACAGAATGAGAACTTTGCACATATGTGCAATCTGGAGTTATAGTAACCCCCAATCAAAAAACCGCAGCTCAGAATTATTGCCAGCAATATCTAACAGTAATTTTTTCGCTTTATGATTCCCTTTGATATTTTTGTCATGTCACTATAATGATTTGCTATGTAATTAATAATTTATCACAAAGTACCAGAATGCTTGTAAATCATGCAAATCATTAAATCTGAATATTGGAAAAAATTCAAAACCATTTCATTAAAAACTATGTTTTCCTTAGATTTGTTTGTTACATGAATAACCTGAAACCACCAGCTTCTCACCAGTTGACATGAATTTGAGAAAAGAGACAATTTTCAGAGCCAATAATAATAATAATAATAATAATAATAATAATAATAATAATAATAAAATAAAGCAAGCATCGATTTGCACACAAACATACACCTGTGACCAATTAAGCCTAAGCATAAAGATGCAATACAAAGCCTCATATACTCCTTTTGTATCTGAAATATTTTCTTGCAAAAAGCCTATCATTTTGACATGAATAAAATATGCATGTATGAAAAAATCTGCTTTTTTGTTACTAAAACATCATAAACAAAATCTTTGAATTTGCCCCTCTTCACTATGTACACAGCATATTCTTTTTACATAGTGACAGGAATACTTCTAAACAATTTAGTTTCTCACTTGCACTATATTGATCAGTATCACCTACATGAAAAGTGAATTAAGCATGTCATGTTACAAATTATTTCATTAAAGAATTTAGTCTTCTTTATAAAGATTATACGCAGAAAGTTGTGGTATCATATATACACCTTTTTGGAATGTTTTTATCAGCTACACTAACCTACTCTACAATGAAACTCAACTCGTGGGACATTACAATGTCATTTATTTTGGCAGCCAGTGCTGCTTTTCTGTCCTTGAATCCATGTCTTACGTATAATTTGGAAACCCACCTTCTTAAAATATTACAAAGCAAATATTAATTTACAAGTTCTAAAAAGTGAGCTTTGGCTTGTATTAGAAGCACAATATCTTGCCTTTTATATTTTTGACGATGGTGAAGGGAGAAGCTTATCATATAAAACCCCATTGTTTCTAATTACAATTAAGAATTTGATCTTCCTCATTGATGACAGATGCTGTGAGTAATTATGGGTATGAGACTTTACTTTCAAGATATTTAGATATCATTTTATCCCACTTTCATATCTTGATATCCTTGGATTACAAGTTTTCAATGGCTTCACATTTCTAAATGGAAGTGCTACTCTGATTTCCAAGATAATTTGAAGCTATATTAAAAGTCATGTATAAATGATGTACTAATACATCACAATATTGTAACTACCCAAGTATTTTGGAAACATGAAAAAAATTGTACTTACCTCAAGTTAGCATATTGAAGACTCGCAACTTATTTACTGAATACTGATAAGATGTTTAATTCACATAAATAAGGAAAAAGCAATCATTAAATAAATCCAAAAAATCATTTATTTTAAAGTGCAAAGTATAGTTTATACATTGCTTGTCTTGTCAATTATATCATCTACAACAAACTGTCTTGATTTATGACCGTTTCTTCATACTATTTCAATGGAATATGTTATTTCACCACTTCTCTGGCAAATATAAAATATTTCCTGGCTTTCTTTAACCATATTTTCTAAATAAATTTGTGTTCAGAATATTTTAAGATATTATGAAAAGAAAACATAAATGGGCAAGTTTGGAACTATCACACATTGGATAGGAAATAAATCTTTAAAAATACAATACACAAATTCATTCAGTTTTCAGCATAAAAAAAAAATAACCCTTTTACCTCAACACACTAGCCCATACATATCATGGACTGCAATACAAATGATACACACCACATAAAAAACAAATTAAAGTGCAACAATTTAATAGGGCCTGTCCCTTCTATCACGATATCTATGTCCATACATAGGTCCAGATCCACCACGATGGTTCTGCCAATCTCTGTCACGATCACGATCGCGATCACGATTACGATCACGATCTCTATCTCTGTCATGATATGATCGTCTTCCTCTATTGCTGTTTCGGTTCCAGTCAGCACGAGGTGGTCTACTGTACCATGGATCAACAATGGGGGGAATACTTTCAGGGAGCTCTTTGATTTTCTGGAATTCTTCATCTTGATCTGTAAAACGGTTAGCAAATTCTTCTTCACATTGACGCAAGAATTCCTGCTGTTCCTCCGTCAATTCAACAACTGTCTCCCCTGCTTCTGACCCCATTTTGAATTAATGTGTCACGTGTGAGAACTTTGCACCAAAGTGAAAGGCACTAGCATACAGTCTGAAATGTAATATATTATACTTGTGCAATTGATTTATAGTCAACTCTGATATGCTTTGGGCACAACCATTAAAGAATCTGAAACTGAATACAAAATAAGTGTATGTAATAATTGTACATAAATTATCCAAAACCTCAAAGGACAAAAAAATTGAAGTGAAATAATTACATTGTTCCCCTAGAATATTATCCAAACTTAAAGCATACAGTGTCTTCAAAGAGACCATAGATTGTGGGATGAAAATCCTGTGAACACACAATTAAATTTTTTAAATTGTATTAATATTGATCAGTATGTTAGAAATATTTAAGCTAAGTTTGAAATATTTACCAGCCCAAATGATGACCACACCGAGGGCAAAGGCAATGTCTCCAAATGTACCCAGGAAACCAAGAATGTTCGTTATGCCACTATAAATAAACAATTTCTATTAATAAATCACTTAAATCTAAACAAGATGATTCAAATATGCATCAACGCCACACTTCACATGAACTTCAACAATTGTCACGTTAAATATGTTTTAATCCAAATGTTAAGGGTATTTATGTCCAAGGGGTCCAGCTGGGACAATGTTTTCCAGATCTCAAGTTAATTGGGACCGCCAAAAATGTAAAAAAAGGTTTACTTCTAATTCAAATGAACTGTTTTATAAGTTATTTCTTGTAATAACTAATAACAAAAATTGACTGTTGTTTAAAATCAGGGGCCCTTATGGCACTGGCGCAAGTCTCTGGTTTTCTCAACACACCCCTGTGTATAACAATAATCACAACCTTGGGCAAGAACATAAAATGGCATTTATTCAATAAGTGTTGGACCATCTCTAAGATAGCTTTAACTTGTTTTGCCTTTCTTTTTAGACTTTCATGAGCAAACGAACTCACCTCATGATCATGACCCATATGCAAAAGGCGAGATTTGAATTTATAATCCTTTACATTGAAGTAATGTCTCGGTACACGCTCTACCGCAATGATATTGCCCCACCTTGGATATAAAACGTGTGGCAATATCAACTTGATTTGTAAGGTACGCCCCTTGACATCAAAGGAAGGGGCTCATAATTGCACTGACCGTATGTCCTGGACCACAAGATGCTTTGGTGAATGTGACAACACGGAAACGCACGCCCAGTGGATTTTCCAACACCTGCACTTGTACGTCGCGGGCGCCAAACAATGACTGGTTGCCGCGCACCAACGCTGAAGGGCTAAACTGATTGACAATATGCACTCCGTCGCTCACATCAGCACCGCATTGCCGGCACAAAACGCACTCTGCAAAACAAACAACAAAGGCTCCAACATCAATAAAAACAAACCCAAAACAATATAAAATCAAAACATAACCTTCATTCATCCACTATCTTAAAACGGGCACTAAATTACTTTTCGCATAGTCACGTAAAAAGGACTTCAATTCAGTAAAAAGGACTCGCATCAACCACTTAACGAATAAGACTTACACAATATAATAATATGTTATATGTTGTAAGTAAACACAAAATTCCTGTACGCCGCTGCAGAAGAATGGCGACACTAGCGTTGCCAACATGCGAATATTTAAAGCAAAGAGGGCACTTTGGGCATGGAGCTTGAGGACCGTGATTGCGGGGGCAAGGACATCCCGGAAGCACTCACCCCCTGAGAGCGGCGATGACACCGTGGTGCTGATGACGACAGCGATCACAAGCGATAACAGCAGTGACGGCGGCGGCCAGAAGGCACTATGAGCCCGTCGCATTTTTGCGAACGTCACGATGTATGCCACGCAAGAGGATTACGTATCTTTGGTGCACTGTCCGCTACCTGTCTGATCGCGCTTTCGGGGCTGCGCTCAAGGGAGACGCGGTGTCCGTGGCCTTGCTTCGCGCAAACACATGCCGTGCGCCTGAGCGCCCACAGTTGGCGACGCAGGCGCCGCCGTCAGTACGGTCGTGTCGCGTGACGCAGGGGTGACATGTATTCTGATGTAAAATTCAGTTGTCAAATTCATATTCGAAGCATTCGACCTTACTGGAGTATGTTCTGTAATTGTAATTGTAATTCACTCTTGCATTAAATCTATTTCTTTTTCGTAAAATCTGCACAGTATGTTGACGCTAACTTGAAGATATAGTTCAGAATAAGACGTCAACAATTTGGCACTTCCTTACACCAAAAAGGATTATTGAGGACTATGAACTCGCATGTTCTTTTGAGTTGGCAACGCTAAAAATGGCTGAACCGATAACCGTTCAATACTACTTTACAAAGGAGAGTGTGGCGCGCAGCTTGACAGCGCGACTAGGACGGCCGCCAAACTTCCTTGAGAAGCGGCCTCAGACGCATCCATGATCCGCAGATTAACCCATTTCGCCCAGTTTGCTTTCTATCGCCAGCGGTTCCGCCCAGTAAGCTTTCCTTTATGATAGAAGCGTTCGCCGCCAGATGGTGCGACGCGCGCAGCTACTCGCAAGAGCCGACTGCCGAGTAGGGAGAATTGCGGTGGCGCGGCCGGCAAGTTGCGAAACGCGCGTTCTCTGCGCGTTCGAGGACAACGTTGATGGAGGGGCGTCCAAAGGGTCCCGGAAAGACTGCTCCGCGCCAGGCATGTCAACAGAAGATTCGCCCGAGTTTTAAAATATTCACTGGACGTCAATTGTGAATTGCACGTAACTGTCATTTGGCATATTCGAATCGCACGCGCATCAGGCGTCACTAAAAAGAGCTCAAACCTCCCTTCTTGCCTCCCTCGTCATCAGTTAAAACTTCGTAACTGTTGCAAGCCGGTCGTTCAAGCTGCGCACAAACAAAGGAGAGACGGAAATGTTCGCTTCGCCGCCATGATGGAAAGAAGGAATAGACATTTGGACAACTGTCATCCGTGAAAGGGCGTGGCCCATAGCCGCTACGAAATACCGAATCCGGGATTCATGACAGCGATACTCGCCGGCCGGCCGGCACAAGCCCCGGCATCGCGCCGCAGAGCTCGCCCGACGCGTAAAGGTCGCCGTCGGGGCGCACTGTCAAAGCACTTCGGCGAAATATAATCTCCGCAGCGGCCTGCGCCGGCCGCTTGTGCGTCGTCTCCATTTGCGCCAATGTACAGTTTTTACGGCCCAATCGATGTAGGATAAGGGTATAGGCTTCAATATAAACATCAAGAAGGGCCTTTGAGACTATTTCGCACAGCGCAAAAACTAACTGCGCGCGTACTCGAGCTCCGGCATCACCCGCATCAGCTCCCCGGCTGCGTTAGCGAGAGGCTTCTCTCTGCGGCTTCATTACACCTACGATCTTTGAACCGCGCGCGCGGTCGTGTTGGTCGTTTTCCCCGGCGTGAGCCGCCGACCAATGGGGAAATGTAGGTCAGGCTTGGAAATACGAGCCAATGGGCGCGCAGCTCGGCGCGGTCACGTGGGTTTGTTGTTATCTGTCAGCTGTTGCCCGCGCCGACGGCAGCTGGGCCGCAGTCAGCGGCCCGAGGCTCCGGACAGCTGATCGTAGCGAGCATGCCCGCGCCGCGCCCGGCCTCCCGCCGCCTCCGTCGCTCTGAGAGGACGCTATCGCCGTCGCAATCACCGCCCATCAGGCCTACGCCTCCGCGCGCCCCGCCCCGCGTTCCTCCGCTCTCCGCGCCCTGCGCCGCCCCGCGCTCGCGAGTGTCCGCGTAGTCGCCGCCAGCCGAGTGAGTGAGTGCTTCCGCCGAGTGCCCGTCGTCGCGTCACTTCGCCGCCGAAGTTCGTCGTTCGTGCCCAGTGCGTTCGGCGCTCGTGTGCGCCGCGCAGTGTCGACGGAGCGCGGCCGAGTGTCAGGGTTCGCGCGGGCGAGGGCGCGAGCGCGGACGAGGGCCGGCCGGCACTCAGCCGGCGCCGGCGCCATGTCCACCGGCAAGCGGCTCGCCAAACGCTCCATCATCGGGACGCGCGTGTGCGCTCCCGCCGAGGACGGAAAGTTCTACTCGGGCGTCATCCAGAGCGTCAAGTCGCCCGCGGAGGGCGGCGACGCCGACACGCGCTACTCGGTGCGCTTCGACGCGCCCATCCCCGCGCGCGAGTTCACGGACCAGCAGCTCATCGGGCCGGGCTTCCAGACGGTGGTGTCGGGCATCCGCCGCCTCGTCGCCGGCCAGCGCGTCTACCTCACCTACAACGGCCGCGAGGTGTCGGGCGAAGTGTCAGCCCACGACCCCGAGGCCGACGACGTGCGCGTGTGCATCCAGCCGCCGGGCCAAGAGGTGAGTGCAGTGTGCGAGGGCGCAAGTACTCCGCTCGTGACAAGTGACAAGTGTGCGGGACGGGACGGGAGTTTGTGTGTCTGTGTGTGTCGTGCGTGTGTGGGCTCGCACATCTCGCTCGGCGAGCTGACGTCAGGGTCGCGGCGCAGCCCGGAGCCGCGGCGGCGTTGCCGGCGCCCGGGCTGCGGCGGCAGCGGCAGCGCGACGTAGTAAACAAGTGCGCCTACGTCACTGCGGCCCCCGCGCCGATTTGGCTCCGCGGCGGGCGGGCGAGGGCCGGGGCCGAGGACGGCGGCAGCAGCAGCAGCAGCAGCCCCGCACGCGCGCGCCAAACGCCGCTGACCGACTTCGCGCGCGCGCAGGCGCCGCCGGGCGCCGCTTGGCCACGCGCGTGGGGATCGATCGCGGCGCGCGCGGTTTGGGTGCCGGCAGGGCGCCCGGCTGCTGCGTGACGTCAGCGCGGGGGGTCGCGGGGTGGCTTCGCCAGGCGACGTCAGCGACGGTCGGTGGCGGTTCCGGGTCGGGCGCGGGCGTACTTCGCTCGCGCTTCCGCCATCACCCCGTCCCCGCCCCGCGCTCGCCCTCTCGGGACCCGCGCCCGCTGCCGGCGCCGCCCGCGCCGTCTGCGTCGCCTAACGGGATCCCAAGGCCTCGGAACGCGCGCGCCGGCAAATGGCGACGAAAACGCCGGCCCGAGTGCCGCGTCGGTTCGCGGCGTTGTCGCCCGGCGCCGCAGGGCGAGGCGGTTGGCAAGTTGCCGGTAGTGCCAACATAAAGCGTAACGCCGCTGTGGCGTGTTTTTCCGGTGACGTCTGCGGCGCGCGCGTCCTGTGCGGTGGACCGGCTGGCCGGCCCGTCCGCTCGCGAGTAGGCAGGCGTCCGCTCGCTGAGCGCGTTCAAACGAGCCGCCCTTTCGACCCCCCCCCCCCCCCCCGGGCCCTGCGGAGCCCGCGTGCGTCGGCGCCCTGACCCCGAAGCCAGGAAGACGCCGCCGCGACCGGCCGCACACCCCGGGCTCAGCTGGTTGGGTGGATATCGAACTGAATGCGGCGCTAGGGGGGGCGGGCGTGCCATGTGCTAGACCGCCAAACAAAGTGACGTATCGAGGGGGACGTAACGGTATACGCCGTCTACGCCAAAATTGTACAACGAAAAGTCAATGGAATCTGTCACAAATTTTAATGGAACGTACCATTCTTCAGTACGGTGTCTGTCTTTAAAAGAGAATGTAAAAAGTGCGCACCTCTATCAAGGAAAGGAGAAACCAGAGTGATTAGCTTTAGAGGAACAATGTGTTTTCCCGAACTCGATGTTCCTACAAGGAAAATCTGCAAGCGTATCTAATGAAGCAGACTAAGGGAGACGGAAACCGAAGTGTAGAGTCTCCAATGCGTAAAGCACAGTGCTCCAACCGCTGGGGTAGACATGCCCGTGTCGCGTTCGTACGCTGTTATTACCCTCTGTATTTGAGTGCTCTAATTTAGTTGTGTTTAAGTGGGAAGAAACAAGTCGACGCGCTATAAGTTTTCTTATAATGTCCCTTTTGAGTTATTCAACCAATACACAATTATGGGTTTTCAAAGTCACAACTACATAGTGTAGAGAGGTTACTCTAAGAATCGTCCATTTTGGTCGCGAAACAAATGAACGTCGGACGATGGCCCTGCAAGAGTCGCAGCCATTTACTAGTGAGCCACCTGTCAACGAATATATTGACGAATTAATCGCATGGGCATAAATTGCCAGTTTTGTTGCCAGGAGTTGCAGAGCAGTAGCTGTCAAAGCTGTCCCTTCTTATATGAATCTGTGGAGCATTGCCACTCCAACGTATCCCGGAGCCTTGGGTGTTGTTCTCCGTCAGTGCGATTTCCCCAGCCCAGCCACTGTTGACCGCCAGGCACCCTCTTTGTCACGCGAACCGCTCGCGTCGCGTCGCGTCGCGTCGCGTCGCGTCGCGTCGCGTCGCGTCGCGTCGCCTCGCGAGGGTGAAGAAGCGAGTATGCGGAGTGCGTCCAGGAGACAATGGGCGGTGCAGCACAATGGCCGAATAACTAATAGGTGTTGCGCGTGGTGTCGGTTCCCCGGCGCGCACTTGAACAATGAGAACCCGACCGCAGGTCGTTCTTCGACAAATGAAGCGCGTGCCTGGAAAAAGCTGCGGAGGAAAAGGTACTAAAACCGCCGTTAAGTGTGCGTTTATTGCGGGAGTAGTTAGCACCACACTACAAGTGATGCCATTGTCACTCGGACGGCGAGCGACGTTGGTGACTGCCCGGGGGGAGTATGAAAGCGGTGGGCGAAAGGTGAAGGTCCTCTTCGGGAGGGGTCCTCTAGAGGAGGGAGCATAAATTAACTGACGTCCATACTAACGGGAAGAGTCGTTATTAAGGCTAAACACACTCTGGGGGAAGTAGAAAAGGTGACTTTTCGAACAGTGCTTATCGTTCAGCGAGCTTAAATCTTAGTGTAACAAGGGCATGTCAAGCTATGAAGAAACATCCAGAAACTTTGTCTTATTAAAACAAATGTTTGAAAATACGCTGTATACTTAAAAAACACACAAACTTAGATCCATTCGACGAAGAAGAATTCAAAACTCAAGAAACTGTCCGTATTGTTTGTTCCTGTGTGTGTGATATGCAGCTTCATAGTCGCATGTTATTTTGTCCGTACTGCGTGTAAAAGTAATCAATGTGTAAATCAGTCTTCAAATTGTATGATCAGACTCGGTATGATCCTTCTGACTTTGTAGCTCTTTTTCATATCTACAACTCTACTTCTACGAGTTTGGAAAACTTCATATGGAGCGAACGACTCCATCTAGCTCTTGGTGTTTGTTATTGATCGTCATTTCATATCTGCGTAATCACTACGCCTTCCCAACGACAATACCTAAAGTGGGAGAAGTCAGTGCGATGGATCCATGGCCAGAGTTCTAGGGAGTCTCTGAAATATCTCGCAAGAAAAGGTCAAGGGTTGCGTTCCTGTTGCAGTAATATTACAATTTTATTACACGCCAAAAGGCCAACGATAATTTGTATCAAACACTAGATAATTTTAAGAGACTTCTGAGAGGATTTCCAGGGGATTTGCTCGCATATCTCTACAATCACATCAGCATACTTTTTTACTAAATTCCGAACGGAGAAAGGTCTCCTCAAATTGAAATGTGATAATAGATTGTTCTGATTGTTCACATGTCTTCGACAGTTTTGTGGTATTGCCAAATACCACCCATTCTGCGATTACTTGATATTCTAATTTACAGGTAAATTATTTTAGTGAAATTATGTACGCAGCAAACATTCTCTGTGAACAGACATATTCTAAAGACACGACGCGCTAGGGTTGAATGTTAAATAAAGCATCGAGCATCATTTCCTGACACGAAGTAACATATTTGTTCTTCATGCTTTAATTACATTCATTAACTGTTCAAAACCTGTGGTGAATGTGACGTGTCTGACCGGTAAAGTTGTTTAGCGTAGTTGTTAGAAACGTTATTTGAACCGTAATGTTACACATAAGCCAGTGCATCGTTATGTACAATACGATCGAGAATGTGCAATACATAGTTGTGCGTAAAACTTCGGTGAGAACGGTGAGAGATCTGCACGAGCTATCACTATCATCCACCCACTCTCTTACGTCCCTCATTCAATAGATATCGCGCAATTAAAGGAGGCGATCAATCACTCAGCCGTGCACCAATAGACCTCTGTGCATGATACGACTCTCATACAGGTTACGTAGTCCTTACTTAGTGTTCACATGTGATGGTTCTTTCATGGCTGAGCTTGGTACAAACGTCGGTATTTGTGACGTAGAAGAAAGTCGTAGAGAGGAGTTGCAGGAATGAAGTCGTTCAGATATTCTTTATTTGCTGAGTTTGGAAGAACCTTTTCCGAGAAAATTATTTTCTTGAGAGAGAGTGAAAAATAACAGATTTCTAATAGGAACATCTTCACAAAAACGACATGGGCGTTGACAAGATGCAATTTATTACCTAGCGGTAACACGTAGTGGTCGGTATCTTCAATTGTTAAGTAAATTCTTATTCCAGACTGGATACCGTGGTTTCCTTCTGATATGGGAAATAATGTGAAGGGAAAACTGACGATTTCACAAAATTGGTCTGAGTTTAATTACAGAATTAAGGGAAGGACCATAATTTTTACAAGCTAGCCACCAATATCCTTTATTGAATGTCTTCATACGTGTAAATCCTTAACAATGTCAGAATTCCAGGGACAAAACATTGTCTACTTCGTCGATGTAGCTCCGGCCAGGGCGAAGTACTTGCTTAAGTGGTCACGGACCGCGCGCGATCATCTTTTCTTCATTCTTGTCCCCTCCTCTCCCTTTATACACATGCGAGCACACTATCAGGCCTGGGAGCTTAGAGCTCGTCGCGTCTGGAACGGCGCCCCGCCGGAGGAGGGAGCCATGCCACAAGGCGACATGTATGTCTGCGCCGCATCTCACGTTCTAGTGGAGAAGGATCACTGCTAACTCACGGGATATAGATTGCGCTTGCACTTACACTTATTGGGCTAACGACCATAGAGTTGATGGAAACAAAATAATCATTTGTGGATAAAATATTGCAATTACTCTTGTGTTCTAAAATTTAAATTACTGGTAATGGGCATTTTTTCATACAACACATCTGCGGCTCATCCTCAACGAGGTAACTTCCATCCGGGGGGCACCGCCCCACCCGGGATAAGCTCGAAGCACGCGACTGATCTCCCAGCATGTGTGGTAGCGTAGTGCATGTAAAGTGTTGGTGAAAATAGGCCAAAGAAGAGGAAGGAAAGATCGCGCGCTGTCCGCGGCCAGTCGCTAGAAAACTTCAGGCATTCGCCTGGTGTCGATCGGAGAAACCATGGAAAACTACCGATCAGAGCAGCCGGCCGCTAAGATTCTCCCCTGAACTGGACCTAGCTACGTAGCCAGTGACGAAAGTCTTGCATCAGTCAGGAGTCGAACTCTCGGTTCTCCAGGTCAGAGGCACTGAAGTGACATCAGTGGATGCTCTGAGCCACGTAAGTCGGTACAAAAGACGAAAAACTACCGATCCCAGCAGCCGGCCACTAGATTTCTCCTCTAGGCAGCGGCTGAACTGGACCTAGCCACTGTCAAAAATGCTGCCACCGTGTGAAGTGGAGCCCTAGGACCTGCCGGTCAGAGGCCTGCGGCGACATCAGTTGCGGCCCTGGGCGGCTGGCGCGGGCGGGCGAGGGCCGCAACGTCGCGCACTGCGGCTTCCGTTATGCGCCGGGCGCGGCGCGGCGCGGCGAGGCGAGCGGGCGAAGAGGGTGGGGGGGGGTGGGGGGGCAGCGGAACCGCGGAACCGCTATTGCGAGGCTCTCGTGCCCGCGCCGGCTCGTCCTCTCGCTGCATGCGCTCGCGTGACTTGCGCATCTCTCCGCCGCTGAGGAAGCCTCCGAGCTCAGCGCAGTTCAGCTCCGCGCTTCCCGGAACGCGAAGAACGGAAACCGTTCGCGAACAGGGAAATTCGAGGGTGGCACATGGCGGAGGTGGGGACGGAGGGGCAGGGCCTCCTCCAATATTTTTAAGTACCTAAGTACCATTGTTTTTATTACTATTCTTTTTTTTTTTACTGAAAAGACTTTCAGTAAAGCTTAACGATGATGGAGTGTGCCTGGGAAGTCTCTCCTCCATGCTGGGCGAGTGCTAGCAACAGAAATTATGTTGGTATCTCGAGAACCAGGCAGAGCTGGGACCTTCTTGAATGCGGGGAGCTGCAGCAGCAGCAGCAGCAGCAGCAGCGTGGGAGGAGGTGGCGGGTTGACGGTGTGCATGCGACACTAGCGCCGCGCACGAGTCTGACTGCGGAAGCGGAAGCGGTTCCAGGCTCCAACTCGAATCGGGACGGAGAGATTTTTCTGGCGCGCTATATTTCTATGTCACATAACGTTTAAACTGAGAATGTCACATTTTTTTCTGGCATTCATTAGTTAAGAAAACAAAAATGCTTGGAGAAAGGAATATTGTTAAGAAATTCCCGAACTGGTGGATGGACGTGTACAACCTAGATTTTCATATGTAACGATGATGAACAATAAGCATACATTGTTTCCCACTATTTCCTTTCTATCCACCGCCCCCCGCCGTCTTCGTGACTGTCATTTTCGAAGTTAATTGACAGAGCATATTATTGAATTTATTAGTGGTTTCGACATAATGCGAGGCATACACTAAAATTGAGCGGAGGCACTAGTAATTAAATCATTTCATTTGATGTCTTTCCCCTAATTCGTTACGCCACCGGCACCCATAGAGAAGAAGAAGTTAGCAGTAATAATAGAACTGTTATTTCTCAAATTTAAATCTCAGGTTCAAGCTGCCAAAAATTAGTTTGCAATACGTTGACAACTGGAATATTATTATAGAAATCGCCAAACAGAGGCATGCTTCCATGTATGATTCAAACATTCGACAAACTGCATGAAATCATTTGATATTGATTAGCTTTCTATATCTTCAAATCTGCAACTGTGACCGGAACGAACATCCACTGCCGCACGCAGGGCATCACAGAAGAGCATTGTCCATCGGGGGAGTTTCCGTGGAGGAAGGCCCCTCGCGTGGTCGTGTTGCCGCGGGCGCAGGGCAGGTGCAGCGTGGTCGCGAACGGGCGCCGGTGGTGCAGGAGATCTCAGAGAGAGAGAGAGAGAGAGAGAGAGAGAGAGAGAGAGAGAGAGAGAGAGAGAGAGAGAGGGAGTGGGAGAGGGCGGGCATCGGCCCCCGGCGGAGGCAACAGGTCCGCACAGGACGCCCTGGGACGAAAACGGCTTCAGAGAACATCAAAGGGGGAAAGCGATTTTAAAAAAAATGAAGGAAACTTCTAAAAAATTAGTGTGGTTATGATAACTGTTTACACTGTCAAGGTGTATTTTTAAATAATTTAAAAGAATATCGGATAATTATAGAATTATATTTTTTCTATTACTTTCAGTACACGTTAATTGTAAATATTGTTAAATAAATCCACAAGTATGTTATTTCGACGCGAATTTGTAATTTATAAAAATGTAATCGTATACATTTTGGAGATGGTTAAGGTCCCCCAAGAAAGAGTTAAGTCGCATAACGTTCAGGAGCATCGCCTCTCTCACGAGTGCAGACCGACGTGGGAAAAACGCCCCCGCCGTTGTTGTGCAGTATGTTTGTGCTTCTCAGCCCTTACATTGATGTTTCAGTCTTTTGAAAAGGTTGTACTCGATCTAGTGGTTTGAATCTCATCCCCTTCCCATGTTTTAAGTTTCAGCATTTGCAGACCGACTCCACTTTATGGAACAGTTCTAGCTTTCCAGTTTTGGATAGCAGGGTTCAAACACAGAATCGGTGGAATCAAATTGTGATCTAGACGATGATTCATCGGTTTTCTCAAGTTTTCCCGCCTTTCACTCCATCACCGATCTATCATCAATTTCTACTTCAGTATCATTCGCCATTCGAGCTGAAGCATAGATACGATGTATGTAATCGGAACTAGTTTTACTGATACAACTGATAATATTGTGTGCGCTAATTTCTTGTTAATTTTAGAACTAGTAAATAAATGTATCATTCTTGAATTTCTTTTTGAAAATGGAAAATATATTTTTGATTTGACATACTGAGTTATCAAGATTGTCAAAACTTGTGTATATAATTAAATAACAAATAAAGTTTCCTCTACAAATCATTTTTGATTTTTTTAATCCCTTACTTGATTTCAATATTAGGTTTCCAAACCCTTCAGTAAATTAAAATTAAACCCTAATTCTCTAGTGGCGACCATGGACTGATTAGTGTATACGCAGGATCTTACGGCTCCTGCTGGATAGGGAATGCTAATAATTATTTATTCCGTAATTAGGTGATACTTAGGGGGTCTTAAAAGACCAGGGATGCGACATCGACAACATAACATTCATGTTTCTAAACACTGATGATAAAAATTGAAACACCCATGTTAATAATACATTGCCCCAAAACCATTGATGTTTTGAAATAGTTTAGTAACCCCCAACATTGAACATTTGCACAGAGCAGAATTTAATTTGACAATTATTTATTACTCGACAAGTAAGATTTACATGTTAAAACAAAGTTTAAAAAATACAATTGAAAAAATGAGCCTGAATTCCTCAGCGCTCAAGATCATCTCAACGGGATCAGAAATTCCTCGATTGGTACGGGAAGAAAGTGAGGTCATACGCATATGCCACCTAAACACAGTTATTTCATTTTCTTATTGTTATTACGGATCATTTCCATTCACAAACCAAATACCGAAAGCGTAAAAACACCGAACACAAAACAGGGATGTTGGGGAAACGTCGGATTTAATAAATCGATTCCGCGTCACCATTGATGTCCCCACCCCGCGCGTGCAAGTCTGAGCTTGGTGGTGCGGGCGGCGACGGCGGCGCCGGCTGGCGGCAGCGTTACCCAACGGCGTTCGCAAGGCGCAGCCACTGCCGCCGTCGCCGCCTCCTTTCACCGCGTAATTGCACCATGGCCGCCGCCGGGTTTCGCTCTCGTTAGCAGCGGCCCGCCGGTTCGAGTCTGGGTCAGTGGGGCTGCCTAGGCGCGGGGGCGGGAGAACGGCACTCGCAGCAGAGAGGCCGCTTCGCCTCGCTCGGACCTGCTCTCGGGTTGCGAGTGCCTTCGCTCCGTACGGCCATCCACACACAAGCAGAGCGAACTCTTAATGCAGCGGGCCAGAGGCAGCTGGGGCTACTTGCCTCAGGCCTACGATTAAGTTTCTTCAAGCCTCCTTAACTTAAGGCCTCGAAAATGTTTACAAAATTTATTCCCTTTTTTTGGAAAATAAAATTCAACTGTAGTTCGAAAAAGATTCACTTAAAATGCGTTAATAATTAATTATAAATAAGGGAAACTTTTGTTGGAAATAAGGGGCCTGACTGAATCTAGTTCCAGCCCCCTTCAGTGGAATAGTAGACTACCAATTGGACGGGAAATCCATAAAATTTTGTGTGGTCGAAATTTGGAACGAAACACAACTCACAGGATCTCAAAAATAGATTGAAGAAATTAATATCACTTTGTTTTGGCAAACGCTTTTGCCTTGACATACACGTATACGACAAAGTAAAATAAAAATTGTGTTAAAAATACATGTTACGATTGCGTGAATAAACTATTTCAAACCCCATTCCTAATAGTCACATAACTCTATTTTACTCTTCACTTTCCTCTGTCTACCGAAGTGAAATGATCGCACGTTACTTTGCACATATTTTTAGGTAAGTTGAGGAGTTAAGAGGAAAATATTTTGAGCTATTGTTTTTCATTCTTGGATTTCGTTTTAGTAGTTTAAATCGAATAGAAGTTCACAAACATAATTTTGTCGAAACTGAGAAAATAAATATCACAATACTTAAGTTTTGTATTTATGAACTTCTCAATTGACATTGATTCCATAACAATGAAGTTTCGGTCAACATCATTATGTAATTAATATGTTTATAGAATTTCAACTTAATTTAGCTTAACAGAAAAAGGAAAAAGTTTGATGTGATAGCTTTACAACATAAATTCTCGTATAGTATGACCAGACAGACACAAAACATTTTCATGGGAAAACATCTCTTATATAGCTTGTAATAAAAATGGTAAAATATGTTTGCAAAGAATGATGTGGCGTAAAGAGTGAACCTAAATAGTTCGAGAAATCAATCCACATATTGATGGAAATCATTATTTTTGTACATTTGTTTCTAGAATTCTTCCATTCCCGATCATAAAATACGGATTTATTGTACCCCTACTTGATATTTAGTAACAGCATAGATTATGCTGTTTCATTAGATCTTTCGAAGTAAATGTTCTTCCGAGTGAGGGTTGTCAGCGCTACCTCCGCTGTCAGTTCGTAATTTCGTGAAAGCTCAGAACTCTGCAACCCGACTCTTTCAACTGGTCGTACGTCACTTCGACTAAATAGTCGTTTGGAGCGCGCAAAGAAAAACAGGCCTTTGGGCGGTACAAGGCCGCCATTGTCCGAGTCGAGCACACGTATGGGGTCACGTTCGCGCACAGTTCCGGATCACGGCTGCGCTGCACGGTCACCATGGCAGCGGCACGAACACCACCAACGGCAGCGCACGTGCACACCTCCACTAGGTTCACGAATCAGATCTGACATTTTTTTTTAGTGATTGCCAATAAAACTAAACCGACATAAAATGTACTTTGAAGCCGCAAAAAATGCATATTTTTTTCATTGGAATGTGAAATGATCACTTACTGTATTCGAATTCGTACCACTGATCTTGTCCTTTTGAATTGTGAATCATAGTTTCTACAATTTTTGTAAAACCTGATGAAATCCACACAAAGGCAAAATGTTATCCATAAAATTGTGAAAGTTTTATCTTTCTGTAAGATTGAAAACGCTTATGTCTCTGATACGATGTTGCATGAATAATTTGTTTGCTTAAACTCGCTAGGAACAGTTCACTGCCATTCTGTCTTTGATATTATTTTCTAGATACAATTTTAGATTAATTGAGTATTGCAGAAATTTACTTCTAGCAAATAATACACAACATCTGTTCGGACATTTTAAAGAACATATAGCAGGGGAATGTTACTCAAGTAATAAACAAAAACATAAATTAAAAGAATGAAGTTTAGGAATACGTCAAAAGAGATAAAATTATTAAAGATCTAATACGAGCAAATTGATATTCAGAACATTAAGCAAACCAATTGTTTGAGGTGAAATGAAACAGTTTTTATTCGTCGAGGGGCCTGTTCATCAGAATCACTCTCCCGCTGGACACATCCTTATCCCATTCAGCCCATAAATATCTTTTATTTTTTACTCCTTGTTATTGCCTTCGATACGGAGCTCGAACACACTATACTCTATGTACTTCATAACTTACGTGGATCGATAGGATTGTGGTTACGAGGGAAATACGAAAACAGTTGAGCGATGCTACATGTTCTCTTGTGGAGGGAAATATGAAAAGACAAGCCGGGCCAAATTAACATTAGTTAATTTGTAAATAAGCAAATCTGAATGAATAGTGTGGGATAGCATCAAGATCAAGCATGTGCCATGGGCTTTAACTGCTTCTAATGATCTCGGCCGACAAAAATCTGTCGTGCGAAAGGCCGTCGGGCTTTTCGGCGCCGCCGGATCATTTGAATTGAATTGAATTGAATTAATGCCTTCTCTTACGTGGCGAGACTCGGGCCATGAGGCCCGCTCTTCCGTCTGACCACGCAAATTTCGCTACGCTCCTTTCACCAACTAGCAGAGAAAGGAGGTATTTCTTGGGCGAGAAACTGGCGATTTGAATTTAGCTGTCATTTAGGCTTGATGATCTTTTACATGCAAGTAAATCTACTTACATGGGACAGCCGGCTTTACTTCCCCTCCGAAGGAAGGCGTACGAAGGATTTTTTCGCCCTCAAAAATCCACGGCTTCGATCAGGTTTGAACCCGCCAACTTGGGTACAACAGTCCGGTACGCTGTTTCACCATCGCCGCCGCCGCCGCCGCGCATTTCTCAGCCCTTGCAACGCCCTCGGAGCATAAGTTGCTCGACGCGTCGGCGGGATGCCCTGCGCGGGCGGCGGTGCTGTTTGCGATGGCCGGGCGCGGCGCCACGTGACGCGGCGGTGCGTGGGCGCTTATCGGGAGCTGCATCGGCGTATCGGGGCGACGCCCACTCCCCGCCCCGCGCCCGCGCCCGTGCTCCGCGCCCCGCTGTCTTCCTTTGTTCCGCGCCGGGGACTTTGCCCTTATCACAGCTGCGCCGCGCCGCGCCGTGGGGTGGAGTGTGGGGCGGTGCGGGGCGGGGCGTGCGCGTCATTCTGCGCGAGGGAAGGTCACCGGCGCCGCGCCCACGTGCGGTGGACGCAGGACGCACGGCCGGCGCGGCGCGGCACGGCGCGGCACGGCGCGGCGCGGCGGCGCGAAGGGAAGTTCCTTGGAAGTGTGCGGTGCAGACGCTGTGGAGAAAAGAATGTAGCAAGAGACCGATTTGACACATTTAACACATGTTGCTTGACGGCTTTGCAGGAAGTTGTGTCGAAGCCCTTTGTAAATGAGCAATCTGCATACGAACGCATTGACGAATTAAGCGCTTGGACATAAACGTATACCGTTACGTCGCCAGCAGTAGCTGTCGAAGCAGTCCCTTCTTAGAGTAATCGCTCCCTAGCAGCGGGAAACTGCCCCTTGTATGGTCATCAGTGCAAGGGTAATTATTGTTATTAGAACGCCTGAGAAATTAAAGGGCTTTGGAGCATGTACTCCCATGCCAATTCAGATTGAAGTGGAGTTCATAGGGCAAAATGTGTTAACATATCTCTCAGTGAATGGAATGTAGTATAACGTACTGTCACTCTCCCACTGTTATCCCTATGCTGTACATTTTCTTGAACTAGATATGGGTCTCTATGATTAATTGAGTAAACACGGGCGTATCTCTAATTGTGCATTAATACAGATTGCCATAATTTTGTTAGAATATGTTGGCTAATGCAGTGCATTCAGATGAACCCAGGGGCGATGCATCCCGCAACACGGGCGAGTAAATGTTAAATCACTTCCGTAGAACACTGAGAAGAATAGTTTTCTCGCGTTTGTAATCAAGTGAAAGTAAAACCAACTAAATTCATTATTTCTGATATCAGCCTTTTGCTTTTCAATATTTTTCGTAATACCGTCTTCTTTAAAAATAAAAGAAAAAGAGAAAGAAAAAAAAGATAAAGAAAATCCTTTCTTGGAGTACTCTTACGCCATACTCATATTTAGCTAAAACTCCCACCAAAGAGCACCTACTAAAGTTGGTATCGTACACTGCCCGTTTAAAGACCGTCTTTTTGTTCTTTTTGGTTGGGTTAACTCGATTCAACAGCACGAAAAATGTGATTTAAAATTTTCGAGAGGGAACTTGAGTCGCAGGTTGTGGCGACAGCGCTCGCAGAGGCGACGTGTGCTGATAACGCGCGCCCACGCCCGGCCGCCTGCGCCACCTCCGCTATCCAAAGGTCAGCTCGCCCGTGTGTTTGCCCTGCGGCCACCCCAGCACGCCCTCGCACGCGCGTGAGCGCGCGCCGACGCGTGCGTTGGGGCGTGATGGGGGCACGATATGCGCGGGGGCGGCGCTTGGGGACGGAAAGTGGCGGAGCGGGGCGGAGGCGGGACCGGGCTGCGATGTCACATGTGAGATGCGGGGCCGAGAAGAGTGGGGCGGGGCGGAGTAGGGAGGTGCAGGGCGGGAAGCGGCGGAGGCGGAGCGGCGATGTCACGTGTTAGATGCCGGGCGGTGCGGAGCGGGGCCGGGCGATGCGGAGCGGGGACAAGCGGTGCGGAGCGGGGCCGTGCGGTGCGGAGCGGGGCCGTGCGGTGCGGAGCGGGGCCGTGCGGAGCGGAGCGGGGCGGGGCGGGGCGGAGCGGGGCCGTGCGGTGCGGAGCGGGGCCGTGCGGTGCGGAGCGGGGCCGTGCGGTGCGGTGCGGGGCCGTGCGGTACGGAGCGGGGCCGTGCGGTGCGGAGCGGGGCCGTGCGGTGCGGAGCGGGGCCGTGCGGTGCGGAGCGGGGCGGGGCGGTGCGGAGCGGAGCGGGGCGGGGCGGGGCGGGGCGGAGCGGGGTCGGGCGGTTCGCAGCGGGGCCGGGCGGTGCAGAGCGGGGACGCGACTCTTGCGAAAGGGTCGTGGGCCCCTGATGGGGGGGGGGGGTAGATGGCATTCATGGAAGGGGCACGGGGCCACGGGCATCGGGGCAGGAACAACTCGAAGTCGATTGCCAGTTGCTTTCTTTGTTGCATCTGACAGTTCCACATCGTCTGGGAAAAAACGAGTGACGACTGTGCAAAATGCCGATCCTCTCCAATGACCCATTATGCCCTTTCGTTCTATCTTACAAACGCCCTCTGACTCCGTGTGTTGAAAGAAATGGTCTTCCTCAGATTAAATGAGACTTCTATTCCTATCTTACCAAAAGAAAAGTTCAGAATGTAGGTAAAATGTCGAGTGCTATGTTGAATATAGAGGTTTTAAAATATAGGTTAAATATAGCCTTTGAATCTAACGATGAAATCTGCGAGAGTGTTACTCTCTCTAGTTTATAGGGCAGGCTTCGAGGTACAAACTCATAAACAAAAAACAGAATTGGCTAAAAAAATCAGGGTTAAGTGTTCATTCCTACAGTTCTAAGGGTTTGTGGAAAACTGGAAATAATTTCACATTCACAAAATAATTGTACCAGGTGTGAAATCAATTTACCCATTCCTAGGAATGAAGACCCTAAGGCCGATCCAGGAATTAAGCAAATGTGTGAAATGGCGAATTTCTTCCGACTTATTTTCCGCCCATGCTTTCAGAAAAAATGTCACATTTCACTACAGCAGGTTTTGTCGCAGTAACTTCTCTCTCCCCCAAGAACTTTGGTTTATGGCAGTTACTAATTAATACAGAGTACGCAATTGTATGGTGATAGAATTCATTGTGCTTATGTCCTACCCGCGACCTTTATCGGAACATTGGCCAAGCCTCAATATAACTAAATTTTTGTAAGGCTGGTGCGTATGGATCAGTGCACATCCACCTAGGAAAACAACGCACCATGGAGTCCCGGAGATCTCGTCACGGAAACAAACTGAGGTGTTCGAGGAAAAGGCAGGTTGTCGGTCCACTCTCTGTCTTCCGACCTCGTTGCCGGCCCCCCGGTCCTCGCGTCTGTTGTGGGGCGTTCGCGCTTTCCCGCGACGCGTGAAAGTGCTGCGGCGCGGCGGTCGAGCGTGAAAGAAAAAGCCACGCACGATGGACCGCGACGCCATCGCCCACTGAAGCTTGACATGGGCTAGACACAGTGGTATCACGTCGAAGATAGGAGATGGTGAGGACTTTCATTTCTGCGTGTGTTTGGTGGTGGTAGTTAACCCTACCTAAGAGTGATTGATGTCACCAATGAGACATGTTCACAGATGAAGCTGTTAGGCTGTTCCTGAGAGAACTGCGCGAAAGAGATTTTAGCCCTTGATGAATTTGTTACACAAGTTTCGTAGTACCAGATACTTGTAGAAAGGGGGCAAAATGCAGCTAAACATTACATTTGTAATTAATGTGGTTGATCTTTTTTAAAGACTTTTGAGCACACCATTTATTTACAGAACTCAGGCTCAGTAATGAAGAAACTTTACATTAATTAACAAAAATTTTTAATTATTATATAATGGCATGGCCATTTATATAATTCATTTCGTATAGCAGGGTAGTGTGCCTTCATCTAAGTTTGAATATCCGTCAGAACAATAATTCAGAGGCGAAGCTTCTGTCAATCTATACTTGAACAATAAATTTACAAATCAATAAAGAATTCAGAATAAACCTGCTTAAAAGTTTGTTAGAACAGATCTGCTCAACCGACGAATTCTTACGAAATCCAAGTATTAAACGGCTTTTAGCATGAGCTCTGTTATGTAAACCTTATAACCCTGAATGTAATTAAAAGTAGAGAAGAGAAGTAGAGAAACTTCATTATACACGTTTTCTCCGCGTTACTGCATCTGTTTACACTTCAGTGAAACTTATTTTCGAACCTAAATTGTAAGACAGCTTTGTGATTTAATGATTTTGCTGAGTAAGCGGGTCTTGTTTGGGACTGTTTCAAAGGACATCGGCCTTCCACTGCTTTGAATTCGAGAAGTTGAAGCTCTTAGGAAAACTAATCGATTGCCCTACAACAACATGATACTGCAATTCTTCGTACAAAGGAAATCTAAATTTAGTACATGGTATTTTCTCTCTGGGCCATATGGTTCTTTTTTTATTTAGAAAAGTTGTATTACAATATACATAAAATTTCACCCATTTTATTTTATTAGAAGACGGGTGTTCGAAAACGTACATTCACACGAGGTGGAGGATTTATTAGTGTTAAAGCTGCTGCAGATGGCATTCGAAACCTAATTTTCGAGGACGATTTTCTTTTTACGTTTCCACCACTCCTTCCGTTCTAAAGTGTAATCTTTTTTTTTCTTGGGTTAATATATTACTCCACCGATCCGACTCTTCTTTCCGTCGTGATGTTAGTACATTCACCTCACCTTTCCATTACGTTATTTTCTGAACCCGAACAAGCCACTCTTGGAGCGGGAGAGGTGGTTCAAGTGGCAGTACCCCTGACCGGGAGCTGCTAGGTTCGAGTCTCGACGGCGGCAGGGTTTTCGACACTAGCGAGAGAGCTAGATCGAGTTCTGTCGTTTGGAGGAGAATTATGGCAGTCTGGTATGTAGTTTGCTCTCGGTCGGTAGTTTTCCGTAGTTTTTCCAGTCAATACCAGGCGAATTCCGAAGATGTACTCTAACAAACAGGCCACGGACTGCACACGATATTTCCTCCCTCTTTCTTGTCCTATCTTCACCCCTTACTCACACACACTAACATGCTCTACACTACCACACATGCCGGGAGAGCGACCGGGAGATAACAACTTTCTTCCCTCTGTGGCAGTGCCCCGCTGGAGGGAGATAACTGGTTGGGGAAAACCATGTATCTTCCACCAGCTAGCCGACGGTAGGTCGGCGCCGCATCTTATCATCCAGCAGGGGAAGCGCCACCAACTCCCCACACTTACAGGAGTAATGCCCTCACCAGTTGACGCGCCCGGAAGCACTAACCAATCAATCAATCAATCAATCAATGGGTCAATCAAAAAAGCCGGTCTGAAGCTGAGAGTCCGACCAGCCCCGACCGACGCGGCTGCGTCGCAGCGGCTGCCGCGAGAGCTCCCGAAGCGCGCTGGCCGCCGCCGCGGCCACCTGCCGCCCACGTGCCGCCCGGGCACGCGCCTCCCCGCGCTATCGCCACCGCCCCGCGCTGCAACCGCGCTATCGCGTGACCTTGCGTGCCCTACTGCCTACAACGGGCGCTGCCGCCTTCGTTTCTCCGGCTCGGATGTGTCATCGTCGGTTCCTGGACCCCCTTCGTGCACGCGCCGCTAAGCTCTTCAACTGGACGGAGTCTGGATTGATCTTCGTCTGTTCTTCGGCAGTGAAGTGTCTTGTGTTCCAGGCTACAGAAAAATCACAAGGGACCAATTTGACAGGTCGGAAAACAAATTAATGTCGTGTTGGGTGATGGCTTTGCAGGAAGTTTAGTCGAAGCCTTGACAGACGAACGTATGGATGTAACCTACAGTTATGTTGCCAGCAGTAGACAAGCAGTAGCTGTTGAAGCTGTCCCTTCTAGAGTAATTTCTGGATAGCACGTTCTTGCTGTCTTGCCGATTGTTCTAGCCGATCGCCGCCCCCTCAGTTTCTCCGGGGGGTGGGGGCAGTCTTCGCCCGTTCCTTGACCTCCCGATGCACTTGCTGCTAACAAGCTTTACAGGAGAGTCTCTGCACTCTGATCTGTTGCATGCCATCTTAACGTTGCTTAGCACTGAACTGACTTTTGCAGCACAGATGCCACTTCGTAATTCTTGGTTTTGTCTGTCTGCCTCTCCGGATGTATATTCCAGGGGTACCCGAAAGTTGCACAACAAGTAACTAATGAGTGCAATTCTTATTCTTTAAAAAAATATTTTTTCGCACCGTTAGCTGCTCGAATTTCGAAGACTTTTCATAAATATTTTCGCTGTCATTCCTTAAATTACTTTTTCAAATTTCTTTGGGTTTTATTTTTCGCATTTACTGTTCATGATTTGCATTCTTAGGAATCACAGAAATCTCAAGTTTTACAAAGAATTTTTGACTGACGTTCATCGTATATCACTTGCAGTTGTACCATTGATATTGTGGATTCACGACTATCTACAATGTTATCAGTTTTTGAAAATGCATCAGTAGATACAAGATAATTCTGTAATTCTACAGCACGTGATAATGCGGAACAACAAGTAGATGTTCGCAAATAAATAAAATGTTAATAGTGTTATCTGATAATGCTGGAATTCAATATTTCAGAAGAAATTGTATGAATAGAAATGAGTGTTGAAACTTGGATATTTATACTACTCTACTTTGGAAATTACATGGAACATTTCTAATGTAATTCTAATGTTCTAATTACATGAGCCTAGGTCCTTCGTTAATTAAAACGCGCCCTGGAAGAAAAAGCTAAAAAATAGAAACAAAACTGAAAACAATTGAATTGTAATTATTATTTTTGTTACTGTATTTGTGAACTTTTCTTTTTTATTAATTTGACGATACACCTTACTCAAAGATGATTCATTTGAGAGAAGCTCAAATGTGAATAGGAGCACAAGTAAAATGCGGATATGCGAACTTCATTTCAGTCATATTTTGAATACGCTATTATGGCTTTTATAAAATTTCGAAATAGTGACCGTGTGTAAGGTAGGAGATTTGGGATTCTTTTACATGTCACAAATCTGCGACACGAGGCCACAGACTTCCCTTATCTTTCGAGCGAAGTGGAATGAAGGACTGTTTTCTCATGCATCTGTAATCGAAATGTCTTATGTGTAACAGCGATTGTGATTCGGGCGCGGCCTATGTGTAGTGAGATGTGGGTGGGGGCGGTGCGGGGGTGGTGTGGGGGTGGTGTGGGGCTTGGGAGCGGAGTTACTTCCGTCATCCAAGCGACGCAGCGCACTTTTGCTTATGTCCCACCTTTCCCTCCCACCCCTCACCTCTCCCCTCCCCCGCCCCTCTTCTCCTCCTCCTCCTCCTCCTCCTCCTCCTCGATCGCGAGTCGCGGCCACCGGCGCGGCGTACCGGTCGGCTGGCGGGACGCAGTGGGCCCTAGGGCAACGACGCTCACTTTTCTATGATTTCAAAAAATCCTCTGAACTGACACAAATGTTCATGAAATTGTGAACAAAATAGATAATTAAAACTTAATGTATTCCTTATTTTTTTCTTAAAGTTGTCTTTGTCTTTTGAATTTCATTTTGGATATGAAGGGTCAGAAATATCAGAGCAGAGTTTCTCCTTCACAAAAATAATTGACTTCCTTTCAAAAAGAATAAATTAATATTTCAGACCCTTCTTTCATGTAGATTTACGAATCTTGGAATATTTCTTTTCTTGATTTATTCTTTTGTTTGCATCATTATTGGCTTGCAAGTAAATGCAGGCTATAAATATGCAGTATTTTATCAGTTATAATAAATAAATGATTTTACCTTGGAAAGTATTCATCTGAGTTTTTCCAACTTCCATTGGAAGTTAGTTTGTGTTTGGGAGATCCCATCTTTTGGCCCGATCGCGGAACGGCGCGCGCCCGCCGCGTCGCCTCGCGCCGCCCCTACACGCCGCCGCCGCCGTGCCCCTCCCCCCCCCAGCTGCGAATAGGCGCCGTATTTTTAGCGCCGCGTCGATGGACAGCGCTCGCGCCGCGCGCCGCCTGTGCTGCCCTGCTGCTCCCCGCCCCTCTCCCGCCCAGCTCCTCTCCTCTCCACTTCACTCCGCTCCGCTCCTGCGGCGCCCAGCGACTTTAATTGGCCAGAGGTCTCCTGCGCGTGGATATCGGATACGCCCCGCCCCGCGCGTTCGCCCGCACGCCCGTTGGGCGCCCGGTCGCCGCCCGGTCGCCGCCCGCGGAAGAGCCCGCCGGCCGCCGCGGCGCCGCCCCCCTCCGCCCGCCACTCGCCCGGCGCTCCAGTGCCCTCGGCTACCCCAGCCGCCCCGGCGCTTCCTAGGCAGCGAGAACGATGCGGAACTTCGCCTCCAAGAAGGCAATCCGTGAATGTGCTGGTCCGATTTCGTCATCACAAAATCGAATGGGGTCGGGCATGCAGGTTGGAATGAGTGGACGAATACTTGAAACGCTGATAAATAGGTAAAATATCTGAAAGGCTGGCTGAATAGCTGAATGAACAGCTGAGTGAATAGCCTGCTGAATAGCCGGATGAATATCCGGATGAATATCCGGATGAATGGCTGGCTGAATGGCTGAGTTAATAGTAAAGTTGACATAAATCGATCATCTTCACCAAATTCTCATAGTTTCCAGGTCTATCTAGTTTGGCAGCACAAGAGGCATTTGACTTGCTGAGGAACTCGGAGGGATGTGCGTGATCCCACGTAATGATCGACCTCCGCAACAGCCTCGCAGGCGGAACAGGTGCATTCGCACTCTGTAAACACCAACCGTATCCTCTTGTAGCCGGAAGGCCCTCGGCCTTCCAGGGGTTTCCTATCCTGCTGACGAACAGACAAGTGTGTGTGTGTGTGTGTGTGTGTGTGTTTATACGTGTGTGAAGAGCTCCAATAAAGTGAATAGACCTTTGCAGGTAGAACTGCTTCCCTCTGAACATCCGTAGGGAACTCCGTCGTAAAATATCGAAAAGCTTACATTAGATTCTCTAACCGAAGTGTTCTTACAGTAAAGAAATATTGTTCGTCGATAGTGTAACGCCCTTAATCACTATTAAACGCGCTGTCCCTCGGGTACTGACAATAAGAATATTTTTCAAAACATGTTCATGGCAAGAAATACAGTATTTAGAGAACAACAAAAAGTTTGACAAATTTTAATGGGTAAGTAAAGGTTCTTCCTTCGAGTCCAAGCGGATGAATCACATCCGTCAAACGAGTGTCAATTTCCTTTTTCCTCGAAATGGCATCGTTAGTTTCTCATCAAAAGTCTCTCCTAAGAGTCAATCAGATGGACTCCGCCGCGCGCAAAGCTCTATTAGAAAGAGAGGTCTGCTGAAGGACCTACTGGCATGGGGCGTGTGCGAGGAATTGTTGGTTAAGAGGGAAGAGGCGGAGGAGGGTGAGAGCCAGAGGACTTTCGCGTCTCTGTGCTCCGTGCCCCCCCCCGTCCCGCACGCGGACGTCCGCTCTGGATCTGTCGCTATCTCCGCCGCTTTCCTGCCTCCCCCGCCGCCTGCCCGCCTTCCCCCCTCCATCCCTCCTGCTCCTTTGGCGCCAACCTCGAGTTCTGCGTTTAACTACGCCCCAGCAGCATTTCCGTTGAAGTGCTGTAGGTGCGTTTGCGAACCCGTGCGAGTGTGAACATCGCTAGAGGCCACGATTGCCTGATTCATTCATTGAAGGCAGCAGGTTGCCAGTTAACAGAGGAGACGGCGAGGATCTTTTCTTCTACGTGTTTGAAGTCCCTTGCTATAAAATTTTCGATTTCTCTGTGCTAGCGGCATATCTAGTACTAGGTGCTTCATTGCCCCTCTTCGAAATGCTACAATAAAGGAATCGTGAGCATATAAACAGGGTAACAGAGTTCACAAGTATGTACAGTATATTATTCATAGAATTCACATTTAGAAAAAAATAGAAACACTGATTGCGAAATATCACATCCTACATACTTAGTATAGAAAAAGTTGTGTAATGCCGAAAACGGCGATTTTCCGGCAGACAAATTAATAATACGTCCCCCCTCCAAAGCATTGCTAATTCCCATTCTGCAGGTATGTTTCTTCTTTTGCTCGTTGCCCCATCTGTCAAGTAAGAATGAACTTGCGTATGGACACAATCCCACCCAATCATTTTTGGGTTGGGGAGTGGCGTGGCATTCCAGGGAAACCTGACTGATTTCGGGGAATATCCTTTTCCCATTGCCTTCTTACGATTTCCGTGCGGGAATTTCTCCCGAACTTCCTGGAGGAAGCTTCGGATTTCTAAAGAGCGGACCAGGAATCGGGTTTTCCCTGTTCTTGTTGCGGGGAAAATTCTGGCTTCATCTTAATCTGATAAGAAAATTAGTCAAGTAAAATTTCAAGTATATGCTTGAAAGTTATCAGTGAAGAACCATAATATTTTTTCTTGTAAATTATTCCGGAAACCTGTGGAAAATCTGTTTTGTAGCAATTAGAAAAATGCTTATTAAAAAAATCAGGAATACTCTAATTGAGAAGTGCTTATTTCAAGACTTGTTCAACATTTCTAGTGTGAATCCGTGTGTGTTAAGTAAGCAGCTGAATTTATTTTCGACGAAATGAGAAGAATGAAATGTTTTAATGTATTATCGATTGTTCATTGTAATATTGGCAAATAAACCACAGTATTTTGATGCAAATATTTTATCAAGTAACACTGCACCTAGATATTCATAGTATGTTAAAAAATCACCACAGTTCAACTAAGTTGAGATGTTGCCCGAATTGTGGTTTCCAAATTGTAGTAGAAAATCTGTCGTGAACAGTTCCATCGGCACTTCGGCGCTTGCTGCTGGTTATTGACCTTGCCTTTGTGTAAGTCTCGACGGACATTTTACGATGATAATTAGTGTTCACAACATTTATGAGTTCAATAGTCCTTATCATTCTTTTAGAGTCCTTGGCAGGGAGTACCTAGACGTGGATAGTGTCCAAGTACAAGATTATTCGTGGTCGCTAATTTAATGGATAGCTAATCTTCAATACAAGGTCGTGATGGACAATATATCATTCGGTGAATAGCTCATAGAAAGAACAATAGATTCATTGAAGTGTGAAGGTCTGCCCTCAAATCGCGCTAAATGAGAACAGATTTTGTTTTATGAGACATCGTGACTGCGTTCCTTTATCTGTAGAGGACGGGGACTTGCCTTGTACGTAGCTAATGCGTCAGTACGGTGCAAGTAAAATGTGACATTATATCCTGTTACCCTAGGCAGATGGAGCAAATTCGAAATATACTTTTTCCTCCACATAATGAGTCAGTGTACGAAATTAGTAACGCTAACCGTTATGTTGACGTCATGCTCTCAATTTCGAATAACTGGACCGACTCTGGTGGCTTAATGACAGTTTTGCTATCCCTCTGCAGTGACACTAGAAACAGGGAAGACCATGTGTTCCAATCCTGATGAAGGCAGGTTTTCGATACTTGTTACATAAGGCGAAGTCAACCACTGTCTGAGATGTCTATAGGCCGTCTGCTCTGATCACTAGTTTTCGATTTTTTTTCCCGATCAGTACCAGGCGCATGCCGGAGCAGAACCCTAACAAACGGTCGACGGACCGCGCGCTTTCTACCTCCCCCATATCCTCATTCCTCACACACAGTTACTCTTGCATTCACTACACACACGTCGGAAAACCAGCCGGGAACTAAGTTTGTTCCGGCGCAAAGTGATGCCCCGCTGGGGCAGGTATCTGGAGAGGGAAAATCCTGCAAGTGAAAGTGTAGGTCAGAGCTGAATATTACCGTCAAACAGTCTATTGACTTGCGAACTTTGCTGTTTCTGACTAGAGCAAATATGTCTTAGTTCAAATAATAGCGAAGTCTTATTCCTATCAATAGGATACGAAACTCTCAAGAAATGGACATTCTCTCCTCATGTGACACATCCCGCCTGTTTGACGATACGTTTCAGCAGTGAAAGACCACCACCATCTCCCGGAACATATCTTGCAATATACTTACGGGACTAATGATCACATTGGTTGATCCAACCTGAGGCATGCAGAAATAAATAAATCTATGGTATATTTCGTAGTCAAAATAATATGTACTTTAGTTTGTAATTTACTAGTGCAAGTAACAAAACTTGATGTGTCAGAGTTGCGGCCGAGATCATTAAGGCAGCGTTAGCCATCTCGGACCCAAGGATCGCGGGTTCAAGTCCCACGTTGGGCATGGTTGCATTTCTGTTCGTCCTTTCACCCCTATCCTCACCACATCATGTCATCTTAACAGTTACCATACCATTAAATGCAATAGTGGTCGTTAATGACCTAGATATTGATGCGCCCATAAATAACAAAAACAAAAATCTTGGTGAAATGACTTGGTGCGCCAAAATTCTCCGTTTGCGTCCTGTCGTAGTCGAGAGGTTGCGAGCAAGGCGGCGGAGGGAGGGGCACCGTCCCCGACACTCACTCGCGAGCCCAGTCATCGCCGCGACGTCTCCCAGTGACGATTGATGATTCACGCGAGCGCCCGTTCGAAATAGCAACGCACAGCGCCCCCTTCGAGGATGTGCAGTCGCTGACTCACCTACCCGCTTCCGCCACACAAAGCTTTATTTCGCAGACAAGAGCAAAATTTCCCGAGGCTGACTGTAAGCGGATTGTAGTAGTGTTCTTTCTTGAAGGAATCTTTTCAAAATTTCCCTTACGGCTGATCTGAGAAACGTCTTTGGAAGCCTCACTCTTCGCCTATCGTACCAGTTATTTGTAATTGATTGGAAGGGAGTATATTGTGGAAATATATTTTGATAGAAAACATAATTTTTCTTCATTAAACACTCATGACATTTAGTATACTAAAATATGTTTGCTGTTAATGTAATATCTGCATCTGCAGTTAATCTAACATAGGCTGAAAATCAGGTAAATGCTTCGTTGAAGCAAGCCTCATTGAATTTTCTAAATATTTATGTTGAAGCTGTGTAAATCATGCCTTAGTTATTAGATACTGATTCACAGAAATATGTTGAATCAAGCAGGGTGTGAATCTTTTATGTGATTATTATTAGATTTGGTCCTGCTTGCTTAGCTGTTAGGCCCTGCCCTGCTTTGTCACCTGAAACATGTTTATTCATGCAGTCCACATGCTTTCTGTTACCTCTAGTAGAAATTTCGTAGTAACTCTTGTGGGAATTCCAGCTTGGTGGGAGTGAATAATGTTCTCATCCAGTTTCCCTACTGAAAGGGATTACGTGTTGTTCTCTCGTCAGAAATATTTAACAATAGATAATTTGATGTTGAGTTATTAAGGTTTAACTCTAAGTATCTCGTGCATGTGACATAAAAGACTAAAACAATTAAGCATCTACTACACCCTCCAAATTATAGTGTCATTGAACATATAATATAGATATACATTGATTTTCTATGATTTCGCCTTAGCCAGTGGCAAGTAAGATCATTGACCGTTGACCTCGTCAAGCTGTCAAAAGTTGGGGGATTTCTCAGAGTCTGGGGATGCAGTTGACAAGAGGTAGACATAACATTATTCCAGGTAGTCGTTAACAGGTCGTTCTCATTAACATCTGCGTCTCGAAGATATGACGAGTGTCTCCTCGACCTTCATTAGTATATAATGTGCTCACTTGTAGCTGGTGATAAGAAGAGATCCTGTGTGTGGTTTCTCCATCGAAGGATTTTGTTTTCATCCCGTGGGTATTTAATAAACCTTGATCTGTCTCAAGGGAGAAAGATAAGACTAGTACTGTTGTTCCAGTATACATTGTAACATACCGTATGTGATCCCGGTTATAAAGTATAAATGTGTAACTTATTGTTACAAACACATTACAAGAACGATTTTATTTGAGGCTATGAAAAACGCTTAAAATCCGAATATCCACAGCAAATATTATCAGATTCAAACCTGTCGTATTAGGTAGTATAGTTATAATTGTCCCGATAATAATTGTTCTGCCAAAGGATATATTTCATAGATGTCTTAACACGAAGCAACTATGCCCTAATCGTGGTACCATTAAGCACTGGTGAAATGTTATTATATAAACAAGAGACTGATTTCTTTATCAATGATTGTAGGCTCGATTTCGTAGCGATTCGACGTCATTGGTATCTTTATTTCCACGCGATAGATGTGATGGCGAAGATCTGTCTTAAACTGGGTATGAAGTTTTATTTTTTGTACTCCCTCTTTTCCGCAAAATTCTATTCCAAATTATTAAAGATTCCTTCAGCTATTCACTTTCACATAGGCACGAAAAATCCTCATCACAAAGGATTAAAAAGAAAGTTACCAAGAGAAATTTTCGATCCCCCATAGACACTAACCGATTATTCTTTTCCCATTATAAACTAGTGTATAAAACCACTGTAGTCTTATCTATATCTAAAACTAAAGTACTGTTATTCTGTTTCTGTTCTCAAATGATTATTGTATATAAATATTATTCATGTATCTATCGTATGCGGCTGCAGAGGGCCAATGGCCAAGCTAGAATAATTTTTTTAATTGTAATTTTTCATTGTTTTATTGTTTTATTTTTTCCAATGTTTGTGAAACGTCGTGAGTGAAAGAAGTCGCGAAGATGCTCCGGCCAACCTTCGCCTGCGTGTGTGCGCGTGCGTGTGCGTGCGTGCGTGCGTGCAGCCGGAAGCGCGCGACCGAGGTGCTGTGATAAGCGCAGCCTTCCGCCCCCCCTCCCCCTCCCCCCGCCGGCGTCGGGCTTCCCGCTCTGGGCGAGCCCTGGCCTCCCCGCCGAGGGGCGGCGCGCGCATCGCCCGGTCGTGCGTCCCTCCCACCGCCCTCCCCCCCATGTTACTGCACTTTTTTTTTCTTTCTCCAGTGAATCTTTCCCCACCCCTCAATCAAACCACCGCCTCTCTCTGTCACGCCTCTAGCATCCTCACTAGTCCTGTGTTTCCGTCTTCGGGCTCGCAGTACAAGCCCGCGAGGACTGCCTACATGCCTTCTGCACCACTCCTCGAACTCTTGGTATTTTGCACCAGTCTTTCAGCAAGATTTCCATCGCTCCCCAGAAACCGTATGTCATCAATCCCCCAGCATCCCCTTAAGAGCTCTCCATAAGTCTACAAGTCTTCCATTACTTATTAGCACCTCACATGAACACTCCTGCCAGGGGCGGATCCAGCTGATCATTGGGGGGGGGGGATCGTAGATTTTTGTTAAATAATAATCATATTTGTTATTATATTGTTTATTTTTGTTACGTACATAAATATACAATATTATTATATAAATAATGAAATAATTCTATTATAAATAAATATTTAAATCTATTTTGCCAAATAAAGGGAAATGAAGGAAAACTCCAGGCCTTTGGGGAGGGTTTCGCCTCCTTGCTCCCAGCCCTAGATTCGCCACTACCTCCTGTAGAGTTGATACCATAAGCCCATTCATCGTACAAATAACTAGCCCGTTACCGCCATGCTCTTGAATTCGCTCTCTGTGCGCGCGTGCACATGCCTGTTGTATTTGGGTGAGTGCTTCAACATCACACAGTGCAGGATATTTGCAAACAACCCTTCAAGTATTTCCCGTTGCCTTTCCCAGCACATCATGCACGTCCTAGGCCTAGACATTATTACCTTACTCGTAGTTTTCTTTTTCCTGTAAGATCAATTTTGGATTACAATGACCAATATTTTCCTATTGAAATTATCTTTTGAATTCGCATTTGTGCAATATATTTCCACTGTCATAAAAACACGTTCACTATATAATTAACCTAGGTGGGTGACTTCGGCTTTATTTCACTATTTTACTTTCTAAGCGATACTGATATTGTGGATCTTCAAGAATCTTGACATTATTTGATTACTGTAGACAAACTATAATAAATACTAAAACAACAATTGCTGGAATTGATGAAATCGAATTTCCTCGTTCTAATTTTACTCTGTCATTGACGAAACTGTCCTCAGTACCTATTTCAGTGACAGTTGTTACGTCAATTTTATGTATTGGATGCGGGTTAATTTTTATATCCGATAGGCTGGTGATCAAACCTGACAAAGTGCTTTAAACCCACTCGCACCGAGGCTCTACTGTAGTGATCCCTGGCTTTCATTTTATCCATGGCACATCAACACCAACATCCTAGAAAATCACCCGTATTAATAATCAAACTTAAAATTCTCCTGTTCATCCTATTGAATATGTATTTCGTAGGGGCTTTCTGACTGCATAAATTGCAGTCGTAACTATACACATCAACTACAAAACCAGATAGAGTTCTGGATGTTTTAAAAATATGCAAGTCGAAGGGAATAATCCAGATAGAATTCAGCGTTTTGAATATCTGCCTTCCGCGAGAGATGATGATGCTTTGGGACGCGTGTGTGCTCGACCGCCCGCCCCAGTCCACACGATGGAACGTCCAGTTGTGGCAGCCCGCGCGCGGCCGTGCGCCCGGGAGAAGAGAATTGCGCTGAAATGCGAAGAAACGTGCAGAGGCAGCTCGTTATGTCGGCGCTGGCGGCGTCTGCTGTTCGGTTTGCAGCAAAAGTGCCAATTCAGAACGGCACGCGCGTTGGATGGGGCAACGCGTGTTCTAGCGATATCGTCAAACTCGTGTGTGCAAAGATGAAAGCTGCGTTGGTGCATTCACAATAATGGAGGCATCAAGAGACTGAGAGGAGTAAGTGAACGTTCAATGATATTTTGGTTCACTCATAATATAATTTTGATATATGATATATACACATAATTTACAAGTTCACAAAAATGTTGTGGCCAAGAATTGTCAGTTAAAACATTATAGTTAAAGAGTAAACACTTTTCTTGGAGATACATACAAACTGAAAAACTTAGTACTACACGTTCTCAGAACTTAAAAAGTGTAAACCTCTTGGGATCATGATACCTCGATTATGCGTCAATAGAATAGGAGAAATTAGTCAAATGTGAAAAGTTGTACTCATCGAATTGCAACGTTGTCCTTTTAATTAATTTATTTATTTACGTCAAAAACAGTTAAAAACTGTATGTGACGTGCTATGGGGAGACGTTAATTTGAAGTTTCATTCATGTCCAGAAGAAAAACAAGGGACCATTTCAGCATTTGGTCAAGGATCAGGGAAACTGGACGAATACCTGATCGAGATGAGGTAATCGACCAAGAAGCTGAAGTAGAATACTTGTTATAGATTCTTTACAATTATACAATCCAAATGGTAAAATATACACTAAATGTCGTGGGTAAAATTAATATTACTTTCCTTTTGAATGCTCAGCGTAGTATCTAATTGTATGGAAATTGTTCTGCAGCAGAAAAGATTTTACTTGGGACTTAAACTTTTGAATGGAGCTCTATGGAGGCTGACTGAATTTGAAAGATTCTGAAAGCGTTATATAAATAACTTAATTTAGTGTTCAATTCATTTAAAAAACCAACAAACTTTATTTTGGTGATGGTTAATTTAAATGACAAGAAAAGTTTATTTCAGTTTATCCACCGCGACAGATAATAGTATGTTGTAATCAACCAATATTCTTCGGAAATTAAATGTATAAAATTGCTACGTTCGAATTTGCTGTGCAAATAAAAGTTTTAATAAAAACGTGAAATATGTTACTTCTCGTATGTTTATACCACGATTAACCCTAATATCTAGATTTTAAATTTGTCTTGCCGCGATTCTACTTAGATGACAGATGTAAGAAGTTAGTATCTGAGACGTAGATATACTCCCCACATGGTCACAAAACATTATTTTCGTCTTGATGCAACCCACGGATCTGAGAAATATTACTTGTCTCTCGGATGGCGCATTGGGTACGACGCGTACAGCCCATTCCAGCGTACTCGCGCTGGCAAGACCGGTTGCCGAGAAGAGCAAATGGACAGCAACCCGTCCGCTGGTGGACAGCTGACTTTGTGCACTCGCTTGAAGAAAGGAGACGTCCAGCGGAGCGAAGTTGTACCCGGCGGAGTACTCAGTTATACAGCCCAAGGCGGTTGCCCTCGATTGAACTACTTACTGATTTGCGTTCTTTTAGTACACTTTGCGATCTACTTTTTGAACCTTGAGTAATGTTGAAGACAATTTCTGAAGTTGCGAATTCCAGAAAAAATAATTATTCTGGAAATGTAGAAGGAAAGAGTAGAACTATTTTTATTTATGGATATTTTTTAACTGTACCGTTTTCATTTCTAGTGCGAAAATGTCAAATTTGTGATCTTTCGTCCTTTGCTTTTGTCTCCTCCTACTTCACTCTCTCTTACTCACTCTCTCACACTCTCGAACTCTCTCTCTCACTCCCACACTCTCGAACTCACTCTCACACTCTCACACTCTCACTCACACTCTCACTCTCACTCTCACACTCACACTCTCACACTCACATTCTCACACTCTCACACTCACATTCTCACACTCTCACACTCACACTCACACTCTCACTCACTTTCACACTCTCACTCTCACACTCTCTCACTCTCACTCTCGCTCGCTCACTCACTCACTCGCGCGCGCGACACACACACAACGTATGTCGGAAGACCACTCGAGAGCTTGGCCTTTTCGGCGTCGGTCGCTGTCCGTCCCGCGGCGCCCAGGAGCAACGGACGATAGCACGTCGTTAGGACGGGCCCGATAGCACGCGCGCCGCCCCAGCCGAATATCCGCCGAATTGCGACGGCGCGTGCCGTGGTGTAGACAATTTACTCTAAGAAGGGACCGACTTGACAGGTCGGAAAATAAATACGAGCCATGTTGATTGATGGCTTTGCAGTGTATTGTGCTTTTGTAGCTGAACCCTCTGCATACGAACGCATTGACGAATTGAGCACATGGGCATAACCTACATTTATGTTTCTAGCATTATGGCTGTCCAAGCGGTCCCTTTCCTAGATTAATCTCTGTATTCGCAGGCGGGAGTGCTGCATGGGGGGAAGGAGGAGGCAACGAGGTGGCTCACTTGGGGGGCCACGTTTGTAGAACTAGAAAGCGTGAAGTAGTCCGATTACAATAAGACTTGTTGTGTACGCCGTGACAGTTGTCAAGTACCGACCATAACGTTCTGAAATGGACGTGCGATTGGTCGTTTGCAGTATCAGGCAAAAAACTTTGACGTTGCCCGAAAATCTAAGAACTGTTTGTAGGGATAACATAATGCAATTCAATTAGAATTAGAACATTATTAACGATGACAATTCTTTTCTTTCTTCATTACTTTTCGTTTTTCACGTAACTTACTAAAAACTGTTTCGTCCTCGTTACACCAAAATGCACGTGAATGTTTTTGTTGTTTAACGGAAAGTACGCTCCGTGTAGAACATTTTCTACGATTTCCAGAAGAATATTATCTATCAGAACAACCAGACTAAAATATTTGAATGTATTAAATGAAGCGTTTTCCGTTGACCGTTTTGTGTAATTTTGTGTTCTTCTTTGAGTCAGATTCATGCGAACAAATTATTATTACATTCTTTATTCTGTATATATCAAAATATTCTCAAATTTTAAGTTACATTAAAGCGATTCTTCGAAAATTATTTCAAACAACAGTGTTAAAGAAGTTTGAACAGAACCCGAATTGTGGACCATGTCCCAGAGAATGCGACATAGTTTGTTAACATAGCGAAATCTGTTAAAGAACTGAAGGAGTTTATATTGTTTACTCAAGAACTTTCAGGTTCAAGAAGCGCTATCTTGAGTGTGGTGAGATAGTAACTTCCTCAAAGTCGATGTCAAAAGGAATGATAATAGCCACCAGAGGGTCAAATGTAGGATTCTATTTAACCTTTAAAATGAAAGTATTTATTAAAATAATGTTTATTCATAATCCATTAAAACATGTTTATGAAACTAGTTAGAAATTTTTATTTTCCGCACCTTCGTTGCAATCGGGATTAGTGTTCAGCAAACTTTAAATACAAAATTAAAAACAACTATAGATAATTTGAATAAGTGAGGAAGTATTTTGAGAGTTAATTTTACCCAACTCTGCTGTCTGTAAGCGTGTTTTAGCCAGGTCCACCCCCACGGAGTCCCTCATCGCTGCCATGCGAATCCAGTTCAAACTTATCAACGAACAAAACAACTCTCCTGGTTTCATTTTCGTCCTATTTTGTAAGTAGGTCGCGAGTCGGCTTTATTTTTATTCGCATGCGACGCAATTCGCCGGGCGCTGCCGGCCGGCGCGGCGCCGGGCGGCAGCCGGAACTCTGGCGCTAGCGTCGCTGCGATACCGCCATGACAGCGAAACTAGCGCTGCTGTTGCTAACGTCGGCCACCCAGCAGACCGGCCGGCTCCCAAGCGATGCGGAAGTGTGTTCTTGATTCACGTGTGTATATCTTCTTCTTCCTTTTTGTTTTTTTACTATTCCTTTTCCTTTTTTTTCGTTTCCGAAAGCTTTTGCGGAGAAGGGAGTGATGCCATGCCTTCACTGCTTGTTAGGGAGACTGGACCATCTGAAAGTCTGTGTTTATTTGTCGCTGTTTGCTCCAGGGGACCATGAAAAACGTCGTTTCGCGGAGGAAAAATAGCAGGCGTCAGAACAAACGTGGCGCTGTTTGGGTGGATTACGGTAGGCCAGTGCTTTACAAACAGCGGCCCACGGATGGGAAATATCACACACTGGTGCTTGGCCCGCGGGAAACGCCCTAGTTTCCACTGCATGAAACGAAGAGGAGTTACCAACTTTGCAACTGAGAAACAAAGAGATAAGCGAACTTTGCAGGATGTGGAGATAAGTGAGCTACTTCCACGTAAACATTAGTACTAACACGCAACGAAACAAATATTGTCTTCATGTTGAATAATTGCTACATGTTCTTAAATCGTGGGCCAAGTAATTCACACATAAAAACTGTTGAAAGGAAGCCGAATGTTCTAAACAAGTAACGTAAACTGTAAAGAGTGACTGTGGACATACCCAAAGGAAACCCAGACTCGTGACATAAAGTGATGACTTATTGAGTATTCGCATGCAACGTTCATGCTATTTTTTTCTGGATCATTGTAGATGAGCTGGCAGGTTAGCGCGGTCGCGCCGGCCGGCACTTTTCGGGTTCCCGGCCGGCCTCGTTTCTGGTGGCCGGTGCGCGCCCGCGGGCTCGCGAGCACTTGCGTGAGCGGCGGTGGGCGATTGGCGCGGAGGTGCGGGAGGTCAGGGCTATGACGAGGCCGCGACGTCGCCAACGACGCCAACGGCGGGCGGAGAGGTGAAGCGGGGGAGGGCGGGGCGGGGCGAGGTGGGGTGGGTGGGGTCGCAGGTGTAAGCGGAACCCGGGCGACGGCCCACGCTCCGCTCGCGACCGATTTAGCTCCCGGCGCTGTCTGCACTCGACCGAAATACCCGTGCGCCTCTCCCCCCCCCCCCGTCTCACCCCGCCCCGCCCCCATCCCAAAGATTTGATAAGGCAACTGCTTGGGAGGGCAGCGTGCGGGGTCATTAAACTTCCGTAATGGTACGCTTAAAGTGGATCCACGTTCTGAACTCTTCGTACACGAATCTAAATCTGCTTCATGATACCGTCAACACGCAATGATTTTCTCATACTCGTTTATTCTCGTGGTCTGTTCATTCCTATTGTCACTGAATTTGCTCTTCTATCGAGTCTTATTCGTTGACTTCGTTGTCTGTGCCGCCCCCGCTACGGCGTGCTGTCCTCATTCCTTTCTCTCGGACGCGTCCTGCGGAGGAGCTATTCTGTTCTTCCATCCTAGGCTTCCCTGATCTCCATTTCCTTGCCCCACCATTGTTATTCTATATCTTCTTCCATTTTCATTATCTACAGTTTGTATTCTCCACTTTTCGTATCCTGATTACTTCAATTGCCTTAAATTAGAACCATTTACCTTTCGCCCTTAAACTTGCTCTTGTCAACTCACGGTCATACTTTCCGATTCGTGTTTCTATCCACAAGACATTTCATTTTTAGTCGTATTTAGCAGTTTAACCAACCGTCACCATACCCTCCTCTTCCGTCGCGTACGTGAACATTCTCTCGGGCGTCGACCAATCGCAGTAGCCCGCTTGGCTGCCCTACTCTACATTCTTCGTCGCGGTGTCTTCACGCAATTCCTTTTCCTCGCTCCACTCCCTCTGACGCCTAATGCATTCCACGGCGAGGGAAAACGCGCCAATTAGCGAACGATTGCGATCTCTACGTATCTTCGTTTTCCCCTCGTAGCTGTGTCGCGTTCGAGAATGCAGACAGTTTTACATCGAACGCATGCGGAAGCGGAGATCAGTTGAATCTGAATGTTCGAGAAAGTTCGCCGGAATCACTCTCGCGCGAGCGGGGTGCGGGCGCGCTCACCGCGGAATTGGACGCCCACCCCCACCCCACCCCACCCCGCTGCTCTACTTCCACGCGCGTAGCGGAACAACCTCCTTCTAAGCCTGCCGGCCACCGGCAGTCCATTTTTGTAGCATACCTTGTTATTAAGATGCTACAATTAGCGAATTAGTGATGCGACATCGATTAAACGTGTATGTTTCCAAACATCCATGTTCAAAATTAAATAATCGATATTAATAGATCGACCAAAAACCATGAATGTTTTTAAAAGTTGATTTCGAAACTAAAAATCTACCTCCTTTCAAATATCTTGGTTTGAAAAGCCAAGCTGTTTTAAACGGATCTGAAGGCACTTCGTTAAGTAAAGGAAGTCAGTGGTGTCACTACGATTATTTTCTTTGAGAATGTACACGAGATTTCCTGAGTTTGAAATTTGTCTTGTAATCTGAGTAACCATTCTTTTCTCCGCTTACGAAACCGCCTATGATTCCCAATGTCAGTTACTTCCCACAATATTTTTTGTATGGTTGAAACAGTGAACTTCCGAACACGTTCCTTTTCCTTTCCTTTACCACCGTTTTAAGTGGTAAATATAGGTCAAGTTGCAAGTTCCACATGTAATATAATGATTAATATTAGCAAAACTATTTAAGGTTCTTGTCTTAGCAATAATTCGTAAGACATTGAGTAAAATTAACTCAGTAAGTGTTGATGTACTATAAAATATTATATAATGTATTCTCAAGATTTTTACGGTAGACAGAGCCACCATAGAGAACTGTATTAAGAAGTTATAAATATATCTTCGAAATGAGAACATTAATAACTAAAGAACGAACATAAATTGCTCCTAATACTATGAAACAGGCGGGCGAAAACATTTTTAACGCAACTCAAACTGGGGGAGAGCGTGCATTCTCATCCATGCGCTTAGGTCGTCTCAAAATTATTACCTCACCACATTATCGATCAAACTGAATTCTTTATGCAAGAAACAATTTTATGTTCGTATATTTAAATACTTACGTACGACGTACGGCAGTTGGAAAATAGCGCAACTTACATTCAAATACGCCAGTTCTGGTCTTTTATCAGTTAGTAGTATCATTGTCTTTAGCAGTATCTGTACATCCCCGTAAAATTTTCTCCATTATAAAATGTTCTCAAGATTGCAACATTGCATCAATGACATACGTAAGTATTACATTGCAACTGGCAAAGGTGGCTTAGGGCATGAACTGATGTCACCCTGCAGAATCTGTGAACGGGCGTAGGGTTCGAGTCCTGACAATGGCAAGAGTTTCGTCACTCTACGTGGTGGCAGTCATCGGCTGCCAGGAGACTTCTAGCTATCGGCTTCTCTGATCGGTAATTTTCCGTGGTTTCTCCGATCAACGCCAGGCGAATTCCAGAGGAGTATACTAACAAACAGGCCACGGAGCGCGCGAGAGCTTCCTTCCCCTTGCCCCTCACCCCTTACTTTCACCCCCACACCATCACATGCACTACACGATCATACTTGTGAGATCATTTGGGAGCTAGAGCGTGTCCCGGCGGGGGCGGTGCCATACAGGTGAGAGAAAATCCCCGTGAACCGACGTAAATCGGCGCCGGATCTCACCATGCAGCGGGGAATGTTAGCTGCAACCTCCCGATAAAAACATACTCTACCCTTACGGGAGTCATGAGCTTCGCAGTTAAGGAGCCCGGAATCTCGAATCAATCATTCAATAATCGCGTCGCTCATCCACGGAAGCGAAAGCATGGCCCAAAATCGCGGAGCGTCTATTAATATGGCCATGGGCTGTAACGTCGCCCCGTGCGTTCTTTGTTCCGGCGTGGCGGGCGAAGGCTGGGCGAAAGCGGGCCGAAGGCAGCCGAACGCGGCTCTTTGTGACGGCCCGGGGCGGCCGGGCGGGTCGCGGTGGCGAAGGCGGAGTCGGAGGCGGAGGCTGCAACGCTAATTCACTGCGAGCTGCGCATCGATCGCCCGTTAAAGCGGAGAGCCGCAGCCACAGCCACCGGCGCCTGCGCCCTCGCCCTCGCCCGGGCGCCCGCCGCCACTGAGCCAGCCAGCGCACCGGCCGCGCGCCAGGCCAGCGCGGCCCACGCGCCCACGCGCCCGCGGGACGTAAACACTCTTCACGCGCATGCGCGCCGCCGCCGCCGCCGCCGCCGCCGCCGCTTCTCCCTCCCGTAACTTCTTCATTGTCCTTATCTTCGTTGCTTTTAGTTCTCAGTGTGGTCGTTGCAATGTTTGCCGTTTTCGTTGTTTTGTTTGTCCATTGTCGATCGCTTTGTTTTACACGTTATCATTTTTGATGAATTCATTGTCGTCGTATCTTGTAACTTCTTTGCTTCGTTGCTTTTAGTTCTCAGTGTGGTCGTTGCAATGTTTGCCGTTTTCGTTGTTTTGTTTGTCCATTGTCAATCGCTTTGTTTTACACGTTATCATTTTTGATGAATTCATTGTCGTCGTATCTTGTAACTTCTTGTGTTCGTCATTGTGGACGTCAACTTGAGTAGTGTATGTCAGTGTTATCGATAAATTTGTTGTAAACATTGTTGTCGCCTTCACTTGTGTTGACATCGTAATTTCTGCCATCGTTGTCATAGCCCTGCCTGCTTGTTATTGCAATCGTCTCCCCTTCGTAACATAGTTGTTTGGTCATTGCCCCTATTAATTTGTTGAAATTAAAACCACCATTGAGTATTAAACGATGAGCTGATTACCTGCACACGGAATACTGTATGTCACTGAATATCACAGAATTCGAGATATCCCAGAACACGAAATTTGAGATACCACGATATGAGAGATAACATTGGATTCGACCGCTTGGTACTTATACTCGTATCTGGCTGCTATAGAGGAATTACTCTAAGAAGGGACCACTTTGGCAGGTCGGAAAACAAATGATCATCGTGCAGGGCGATGACATTGTAAGAGATTGGGAGAAGCCATTTACAAATGAGCTAACTCTAAACGAAAGCACTGACAAAATGAGTGCATGGAAGAAACTTGCAGTTATATTGGCATCAGTGGACAAGCAGTAGCTATCAAAGCGATCCGTTATTATAATAATATCTCTGAATACAGTACACAGTCCATCACTGTTTGAAAAGTGAAAACCCTTGCTTCGGAGGGCTGGCGTGTTTGGCGCGCCGGCCGTAGCGTGTTTACATCGGCAGCGTTAATCCCGCGCCGCTGGCGCCCGGCGGCCGCTGTTGCCGCTGCCTCCTTGGGCGGCGGTTCAGCGGGTCACGCGCAAACTGCGCGCCGCGCGCGTCCATCTCCTCCATCCCCCATCCCCTCCCTCTCCCCCTCCCCGCCACTCCCTTTCGCGGCCGCCGCGGCCCTCGCCGCGTGCCTCGCTCGCCGTGTTTACTCGCGCCTCCGCGTGACCGCTCCGTGGCGTGCCCCCGTGACCCACGCGTCCTTCTGCCCCTGGTTCTGTCTCTCCTCTCTTCGTTATCGGTGTCTGTCTCACATTCCCTAGCTTCTGAAATGATCATATCGAGATCCCTTGTGTTTCTATCGCTTGCTTTTGAAATATTAGTTTATTTTCTCACTCTTCTGACTTTCAAGCTTGCTGAGAATACGTTGCCATTGTGATAAATGCAATCAACATACTACCACAAACTTTATATATCGCGCTTTAAAAATTGACTTCTCTTTTTGTAAATACATTAATTTTTAATCTCGTTTGCAGTACTTTCCCATATTAAGGTTCGTTACCTCTATGAATTATGTATGAGGAATCAACACTCAACTGGTACATAACGACACATTTCTACACAAATGCGCTTGTCAAGCGTGAATCCTTTGTTATAAAATCCTGCATGGTAAAACTCTCTCATACGTAATGATTTGCGGTGTCAGTCAGTCATAAAGTGTCGTGCACGGTGCGTTTTCACAACTTGTAACTGTTTCACGAGGTAGCATCACGCTGGTACCCTGCAGTGCAGATGCCCAGAGCATGTGATGTTTCGTGATACTACAAACGTTCGTCGAGCATCATGGCTGCAACAAAAGTGCGAATATACGTAGCTGTGTTACTGAAATGACGCAGTTACTCGAGAAAGTACCGCTACTAGTCTGTTCACCCACTAGAATTCGACGTTGAAATCTTCGCATGCTTGTAGTGACTCGGCAGAATGTTTCACGCTGCCAAATATGTCTGCTAAGATGATGAACGTAAGCTCTTGCAGCTGATTGCTGGCGGTCTAAAAGGAGTAGCAACGCAAATTTTCTTTCGTGGAATGCATAATTTTAACTTCATCTTCAGCACTAACCTACCTTTTAGTCTTAACCCATAATATCTCCACTCTGTATATTCTATTTCAATATGTTCGAAGTGTTCAAAATATGATTAATGAATATCTTTCTATCATATATTCAATAGATCGAAAATCCGTAACATTTTATTGTTGGGCATTGGAAAATTAATATTTTGTATTGAAATAAAAAATAATTCATGTCTTGATTCTGTGATCTTTAAACCAATAAATTACGACATTTCAGTAGATACATTTATAAAAACAAAGATTTATTATAGGACACAATGTTTCGTGGAAGGATGTATCCACATCATCAGGTGTAATTCTGAAACTACAATCATATAGGAAATTAAGTACTAGAAGAACATATATGATTTTAAAATAGATTACTGACAATTTTCTTTAAAATATATACACAAACAATAATCCAGACTTCAAAAACAGGCAATCACCATTCGCATTAACACCAATCAACATTATAAACATTTCATTTCTTCAAAACCGCATTGCCACTTGACTCACGTTGTTAAATACACAATCAGAAGACGTTCGCTCTGTTGTTTTCTTCGCGAGTGTGAATGAGTGCGCGAGATTTCGGCTGGGCGCGATGTTGACGGAGCTGCCGGCGATTAAAAGCTCGTGCGTCGGAATCGGAATTCCGCTATCGCGGAGCGCGACCCTCGCCCCGGCCCTCGCAACTGGCAGCCGCGCGTCCGTCTGGCGGCGGCGGCGGCGCGCAGCAGCTCTGAGGCAAGCGCCGCGCAGCAGCGCAGGTCGCGACGCGACGCGAAAACACGCGCAGCAGCCAGTGACGCGCGTTCGCAGACGCTCCTCGTAAACACGACAGGCGCCCGCCGCCGCCGCCGCCGCCGCCGCCGCCGCCGCCGCCGGCACGCGCCGCATGCCCCCGCACGCTCGCCGCGAAATGTGGCAGGCTCCCTAAGCCAGATTCTGCTTGTTTATTTTATTTTTTATTTATTTTATTTGTTTATTTATTTGTCTATTTATTTGTCTATTTATTTGTTTAGTTGTTAGTTAGTTATACAAAATGTTGGGTTAAGCTTAAAGGTAAAAGATTTTTCATTAAGTACGAGAAGCTGTTATTTCGGTCGAGTGATATTTAAAGAATTCGGGATACTGTCAAACATGACACCTACAAACGCGAACGAATAAAACTGTCACGTTTCCCCAAACGTGTGTGGGACCCTTAACTCCTACCTCGCTTTGATACCTGGTTGACAAGAAGGTTTAGAGGCCTCCTAGAGCGAGACGAGAGAGACCCGCTGCAAGCAAACACACACACACACACACACACACACACACAGTCTCTCCCTCTCCCCACTCTCTCCTTCCCCCTCTCTTCAACAACGTTGTAGTACGGATACTGATCTGCGATGTCTGTTCCTCATACGCCGTCTAGTCTATCTCGGAACAGTACAACAGCAGTTCGGCCATAAACCACTTCATCTCGTAGCGTGCGGTTGGCTTGTTTACGCTTAGCTGAGGATTTTCGAGAGCTATGGTTCTGAGGCCTCTAAATGGCACAAGCAATACTTGCAACGACTAACGAGGACTCGATAACCATCATTTTAAATCGTCCTGATACAGACATTAGTTAGACGTAGACTAAATTTATTTCTGATCGTTGTGCTGTGTTTACTTCAATTTTGTGTTATTACTTCGCACATCAAAGCCTTTTCTTGGCGTATCTTTTTACGTAATACTCATCTACCCAGACTTTCTCTCTTCGACGAAAGCATACTCTCATACACTTTATGTCAACCGTTATTATTTGTTCATTTCACTAGCCACTCGTTTGCGCATGATTCCAAACTCTTCTCTGAGACACTGGTATTTCTTTATCTGCCCATTTCTGTCCAGTTCCCCCCCCCTTACCTACTGCATCTTAACTGTTACCATTCGTCGCCTTTCCAGACCACTTTTCAGGGCATTATTCCACTGCTCCGATTTCCTCCTCTGCTTCACGGCTCGTTGAACTCGCTTCCTCGAGCTGGCCGAGCGCCATTAAAAGCCGATTTTGAAATGCCCGGACGCTATCTGTCGCCTGGTGGTGACCGGCAGGGCAGGGCAGGGCAGGGCGTGGGGCTGGAGCCGGGGAACGGGGAGGCAGGGAGCTATCAGCGGACGCACTTGCCGGCGGTGACTCCTCCTCTTCCTCCTCTTCCTCCTCTTCCTTCTCTTCCTCCTCTTCCTTCTCTTCCTTCTCTTCCTCCTCTTCCTTCTCTTCCTCTTTCTCTTCCTCTTTCTCCTCCTCTTTCTCCTCCTCTTTCTCCTCCTCTTTCTCCTCCTCTTCCTCTTTCTCCTCCTCTTTCTCCTCCTCTTCCTCATCCTCTTCCTCTTCCTCCTCCTCTTCCTCTTTCTCCTCCTCTTCCTCATCCTCTTCCTCTTCCTCCTCCTCTTCCTCTTTCTCCTCCTCTTCCTCCATCGACACAGCAGCCGCAGCCGGCGGCGGCGTCAAGAAGCGCTGCGACGACGTCACGGCGGCGCGCAGCTCAAGGAGACGCCTCGCGTCGCTGCGAATGCCATGCTGTGCTGTGCTGTGCTGTGCTGTGCTGTGCTGTGCTGTGCTGTGCTGTGCTATGCACTCGCTCTCACAAACGCCTTGGGCGGAGCGTGCACTGGCACCAGAGATCGCAGTGAGGAAGTCGCGGGAGGGCTGTACGAATTAATGGGGGGCGGAAATCTTCCCCTACGAGAGTGTTTGATGTCCCCTGCTCCATACGTATTCGTTTCCTTTTGCAAAGGTTTCAATCAATCCTCGTTTATTAATTCCATACTTCGAAATGTTCAAACCAAGAAATGGGACAAGAACAAATACTCGAGAGCATTCTTGGGATTCATTCAGACTGTTTTGCATAAGTGGAGGTGTTAATCTCCTTAATTCTTCGATTCGTCCCGACGTGGGGTTATGTTCAGCAGGGGACATCAATCTCTCTGGGGAAATGATCTTTGGCAACCGATTCATCCCATACAACACCCTGAAGGAGGAGAAAGGAGAAGAAAGGGGTAAAGAAAAGAGAGCTAGAAGACTACGTCGGATGGAGTGGATTGAGAAAGAAGAGGAGATGAAATTAATATAAGAGAGAGGGAGAGAGAGAGAGAGAGAGAGGGGGGGAGAGGAGAAGAAAATTGTGAAGAAGTATGGGAAGTGAAGAGAATATAAAGAAAAAATGAGATGAGAATAAATATGCGAAGAAGAGTATGAGAGTAAATGATGTTTAATAGAACTCTAATGAATGACTTTGACTAATTAAATAGATTAACACTTGTAAAAAAAAACATTCTTGGTTTTGAAATTGAACCGCTGGTGCAGACCACGAACAATATTATTATCCCGCAGAAAATCTGAGTGATTTTTGTCATCGCTATTTTCCTGTAACTCCTAATCTGCGTAATTTGCGTAATTTTTAGAACATCACATCCTCAACGCAAATCTCTCTGCTCCAACTCGCAATGATTTTATACATAGAGAACCCTGCGCTAATCGAGTGTCATGAGGTGTTTTTCATTGAAGAAAATGTTTGCGCTGGTGGGCGCCCCCGCGAGTGCCAGCCCGCCTCCTGCACGTGTGTTCGCGCGAGAGGCAACCTTGTGTACGTGTATACAGCCCCTCGGCACGCGCGCTCTTTTTAGAGGTGTTCTATATTTACCATGCCTGTTTTTTAACTTCGAGCGTGTTAGGCTCTTCCTTCTGGACTTGCATTGTTGGCTCTTTTCTCTCTTCCAACATTAGTTGGAAGTTTTTGTACATTCCAAATAAATGCCATGATATGCAACGTTAATTTAATACTCGTGAAAGACTGTCGAAAATTTCAAATACATTCCGTCTTGAAGCAATGGAAACTTCTACGATAGGCGTCAATATCGATATGGGATTAAGGGCTGTGGTCCAGAGGAAATTGTTCTTCTATATGATTTGCCTGCAGCTGTGTCAGACACAATGCATCAGTTACGTCTGCCGAAGTTGTAGACATAAACATAGCATTTGAAAGAATGATTTTATTATTACATGATGCCTTTGGGATTCTAGATGCTAGCTTTTTCGGCCATGCATTGATAACAGTAGATTTTTTGAAATGTGTAAATTAAATTGAATGTAATTGAAATATAGGAAATGATAAAAGATAATGTACGTCATATCAACTTAAATATCTATTTTCTGAATTAGATTAGTTTTATTTATTACACACACACACACACAAGAAAAGTCTCTGGACCGGCCCCTGCAAAAGGAGACGAAAATGAACGTGAGCTTGTGCTTATTCGGTGACGAAATAATTGTGTTCCGTTTCGCTTCAATTCGTGACTTCGCCGGGCCGTTCCCGCTGCGCAGTGGTGGGTTGCGCCTTGCGTTTCGGCGGGTGGGCGTGGCCGAGCCGGGGCGGCGCGCGCCGTTGAGGGCCATTAGCATTCGTGTGGCGCGGCGGGCGGGCGGGCGCGCCGGATGTGAGCGGGGCTGAGGCGCGGCCTCCCCTCCCCCTCTCCCCATCCCCTCCCCTCCCACACCCCACCCCACCCCACCCCCTCGTCACCACCAACACCACAGCCGCCGCTGTTGACACAAACTGCATTCGAATGGCGGGGCGTATTGCCGCGCGAACTCGGAATAGTCCGAGGAGCAGGTCCTCGTGATTCACGCACCATGCGTAAACTTGGGATATTACAGAGTAATTACCCCGCTCGATAATGTCATTACCTTTCAAGACGTATTCGTCCTTCAGAATTACGACCCGTACTTTTCCTGCCAGCTTTATGGATGGATGCTGGGTTGGTGGTTGCAATTGCCTCCTACATTACTCTTGATGAAGCACTCATATCTCACGTTCGTGTTGATCTTGCAACAGTTGTCTCCATATGCAGTGTGTTTTCTACAGAAACCCACTGCGTCACATGGATTTGCACCCTTCAGATAAAACCAGGGTTATCGGAAAATTATCATTGCTGTCATAAACGATTAAGAACGTCACTGACATACAAATATCTTTTAATCTCGTCTAAAAACACGGATGTTTTCAGGCAGCAAATAGAGATGTATAGAAAATTCAGAATGTACAATTTCCAGTTGTTTAATTTGATTTTTCATCGCCCACTAGTGATCTCTGTCTCAAAACCACAGTTAAATACCGACCTTTCAGGACCCTACTTGCAGAAATGTGCCATGTTCTGTCGTAATTGCATGACACGTATTTGACGCACTGTTTGCTGATAACGAATGTTATCTGCTTTCTCGGTCGTTTAATTTTTTGTTACACACCACGTTTCTCCTCAATTAGCGCAAGTATTTTGTTCAGTGTTTGCCAATCTTTTAGTCATCGCGGAATTCTTGACCTCGCTCTTAATTTCTCACGGTATCTGTAAGGAAAACAGCTGTTTTGTTTCAAGGAATTGAGGACGAACTGAATTGCTGTCGATATGAACGAATTCTTCTATACAGGCAGGTGAAGATTTGTTGTCAATAAATAATATTAACAATAATTCTGGGTTAACAAATTAAGTCCAGTTAGATGCCCAAAGCTGGAACTGGTGCCATCAATAAGACACGGGGAATTTTGAAATTCCCATCTTCTGTATTATTTCTATTTTATTTCTCTTCAAAATGTATACATTTTCATAAATTCGAATATTATTTTTTCATTTCAAAATTCGAAATATGGAAATTCCAAACCATAAACATTGTTCCTTCATGTATTCGCCTATCAATTTTATACTACACCTTAAAAGATAAAAGAAATCACTTCCTTTCAAATACATTCTATTTTTTTCGTTACAAATTGAAACTGAACTTGAGATAATAATGAAATAAACCTTCCTTTAATTCCTTTCGTTTTAACGAGAAATTTATTTCTTTGTTAACCCCCCGTTTGAGAATGGAATCATAATACACTTCGATTTATTGTAGTAACTGCTTTTATCTTCAGAGCTGTGTATTACAATAATTCATTTGTTTTTCATTTCTTCATTTCCCGATATAATTCTACTCGAGGGTTTCGTGGGGCCGCGGTTGGAAATCGCTGATTTCATGGGAGAATCGCCATTGGCCCGTCCAGCGGAGCGATGGCTGGCCATGCGGGTCAAGGCCTTCTGGACACGATTTCCCTTGCCAAAGCCCTGGTGCGCGGGGCGCTGCAATTTCTTCATGTGCTATAAGTCCAAATAACGCTCACACTTCAAACAAACCGTGGGAAAGAATTTAAAGGTTGTAAATTGGGTTTCACTCTGGTCATACTTTACAATTGTGCACGTACGAGAAAAAACAACACGATATGTAAGCTAGTATCTGAATTTCCTTGAACTCCAGAATTCACTACCCGGTATTTGATCTATCTTACAACGATACAAAACCACTGAATACAAAATAATTGCGTATGAAAGGATTATATATCCAAACTAATTCCGTTATTTTGTATATAATTATTATTACACATTTCATAATATATTTTATGAACAATTTTGTCTACAAATTCATTTCACATGATATTATTTTTAATTAGAAACTTCGTTGACGTGGAATTGCCTATCTGCAGTCTGCATTAAAATCGTGAATTGTCGAAAATCATATAAGAATTGAAATTTAATTCCTTAATAGGGAAATTGAGTTAGGGCCTGCGTGTCGAAAATCAAAGAGATCCTGCTCTTATTTTCAATTACGCTCTCAACTAAGCTCATAATATACTGACTTATAATCAAAGAATAATGTATGTTAATAATACTTTTTTATACAAAAATGCTGAACTTACCTCTTGATCGACTTCTAACATCATAAATAAATTGTTCGCATGAAAACCTTCTCCATTTGAGGAATGACAAAAATAATCTGAAGTATCACATCCCCAATACAAGTTAGTCGTTGTCCATGAAATTAATGCGAATCAATTTTTACTACACGTTACTTACCGACCACGCCCACAATTACTTTAACAGATACGGTAAGAGGTGATAGGTTGCAATATTACGAAAATATCTATCCGAAACAGAATGTGCATTTAATTTTTCATAAATCCCTTTTCTCATTTTTCTGCATGAAACTCATCCACGTCTCCCCACGTGAATGAACATGCAGGGTAAATTATTTTTATTAACTGCAAGCATTGGTATGAAGGAGCATGACGAAAAATTTCTTCTGAAAGGCATCCAAACAATAATTGTGAGATATGCTATTTAACTTAATCCAAAGCTCTTTTTTTCACATTGATATTGACAGCTGTCGGCTTCCTGGTCCTATTTCTTCATACGATTTACTGTGTATGAATAACTAGATTGCATTAAAGGCTAGAAATGAGCTGCTGAGAATGGGCTTCTCACATGACTGAGCCGACTCCGCGAGTGTGTTTCCCAGTGGGGAACCGCCGGCCGGCCGGCTGGCGAGGCTCGTACGCAGCGCGAGCGAGGTTATCTGGATACAAACAGAGCGATGGGTCAATGGGGCGGGGGAAGCGTTGATGCAACGGGCGAGCGCGCAGTCTGATGCAAGGCCTCCCGCTGTCAGGTCGGCTACGAGCCGGCTCATGTGCCCGGGGCACACATTTCCTTGTATTTTCACACGTGACCCCGGCCGGGCGTTGACATTAGAATAGTGATCTACTAGAGATGTAAAGATAGTAGCGGATCTGGGGGGAGGGAATGGTCTTAATGCGTCCCCTAATTCAATTGGTAATTTTGTTAACTGTATTGAAATCTATGTCTACTTATTCATTTCATTTCATGGAAATTATTACCATAATTATTTTTTTTATTTGAAACCAATCCGTTTTAATATTATTATTTCAAAAATATTAATATGGTCAGGGCCTGGAATTGCTCTCTCCAAAATACTGCCTGGATTCACCCCTTGTAAAGGATTGTTAAACACTGTCTATTAAGCATTTGCTTGTATTTATTTAAGAGGACATACGAACATCAACGGGTCTTTTGAGAATTCATTATCATTTGACCACGTAAACCAGAAAAAAATAATGATATTTTGGACAGAAAACACTGATATCATGTAAAATAAAAATTACAAACGAAGGGTATTTATTCGATACCAGAGAGGCTGCAGAAGAAGTTAGATATTGAGTATTTACATCATTTGTATTTAAGAGACCATTTAGACACTGAGAGATAAGAACATATCCTTACAAAAGTCAATTCATTATTCTATCACCGCCAGAATAAATGATGTACTTTGCTTAAACAAATGGAAAGTCCAGGTAACGAAACGTATTTCCCTAATTTCTTCACAAACCTGCCTTCTGTATATTCTCACTTCATCTCTACTTTTGAGTGTTTGAACTGTTCCGCTGACTAATTGCGTACAACTTGATGTGATTTTTCTTCGTCCAACTGCACAAACGGCAACAAAATGAAAGCACGTGGGCGTACTACGCGCGGGCGAGTTTTCCCACGCGATAAGCATACATCGTGGTGAATTTCAAGCCAACGCAACCATGCCAGCATGCTTCCAATCACGCACGCACGATAGACCGTTCTCTTGCATGACGTGACCACCAATGCCATTTGCTCCACCTGTCCGTCCCTTCGTCGTCCTGCCCGGTTCTTCGCCCGTCTCCTTTCGTCTCTCCCTCCCGCCCGTTCGTCCATCCGCCCGTCTGTCAGTCCCTCCCTCCCTCCCACCATCCATTCCTCCCTTCATCCGTTCGTCCGTCGGTCCCTTCCTGCAACTCCCCTTCGCCCGTCCTTTATGCGTCCCTCCTTACCTGCCTCCCTCCGTACCCTTCTGCACGTACCTGTGTGTTCGCCCGTCCTTTCCTACTCCCTCCGCCGTTAGTCGAGAGGCAGGGCATGGAGAAGTCCCACACATGACAGCCGCAGTTCGTGGCGTGTGCGTGTGCGTGTGCGCGGGGTCGCGTGACCCCGCGAGGGCCGCACGGGCGGGCAGCGGACGCACGGACAGGCGGAGAAAGCGGCGCTGCGGCGACTGTGCCACTGACGACGCCGAACGGCGCGAGGAGCCACAAAAGGTCGGGAGCCGCCGCCAAGTGGGGTTTGCTGACTTCTTGAGACCGTGCGGTGCGTTCGCGTGCTTCAGTCGGAGAAAACAAACTGTTTTGAATTGAATTGCGAGAATGGAATTAAAACGTCACGTAATCAGTGGCCGAGGTATCCCCGAATTAACATGAATATCCGCTTCAACACATTTGCTTTCATAAGATTTAACAATTTCCCACTCATGAATACAAACTTTAAAAAAATTGTTTGCTAATTTTATTAAGGTAAACATTACACTTAAAGGATATTTTTGATATATTTCGTCCGATGTTTATCGTTCGGCGTTAATAATATTGCTAGAATATGGACCAAATTGTGTGGAACTAGACCCACGTTACTGTACTAAATAATAATAATTAATAATAATAATAAAATACTATTCAATAATCATTTTAAAGTTTTTAAGATATTGAAGCAACGAAAAAAGGTTAGGACGCTATAGAAGAGTTTGACACTGAGCTCAAATTAACCTACGGTGAGAAGCAATGTGAGAAGTCGCAACCCTTTCCGCTGACAGTGTGCCCCCCGTCATTTTTTCCCGCGATGCGCCAAGGCTTCCTTCCCTGGTTTGGCGTGCGTGCGGGCGGGCGGGCGGGCGGGCGGGCGGCCTCGTGGCTGGGAAAGGCCTTGGCGGGCGGCGCGGGGGCGGAGCAGCGACGGCAATGCCAGCGGCGACGGGCGGCGGGGCGGAGGCGTGGGCGGGGGGGAGGGAGATACGCAAGCCCGGCGGCGCGGAAGTTGTCCGGGACAACAGCGCGGGGGTGGGCGTGGAGGGAAGGGGTGCAGGAGAGCGGTGATGGAAGGATGGCGCTGTGGGAGCAGGGGTGGTGTCATGGGAAACGGCGACGACAGTGCCGGGGATGCGGGGTTGGCGATCGGGAGCGGCGGCGCTGCGGGGAGTAGGTGACGCGGGGCAGGGGGGCGTGTGGGGCGCTGGCGCAGGTGTGGTGGCGGGGGCGGAGGCAGGTGTGGGAGGCCGCGGCCTCGAGCCCCGCGTTGCGTCACAAGCTCCGCCGCGCTCTCCCACCCCCGCAATCAGCTGACGCGCGTGCAGTGGGCCCATTCGAAGTGCGGAGGAAGGCGCTTTGGAACGGATGGAGACAGGAGGCCTCTCGCACGCGGCCCGGGCACCGTTGTGAAGAACGCTGCTTCACCTTTCGCCAGGAAGTCTTTCGGGAGGACACGGAAATCGCGGATAGGACCAGTCGACCTACGAACCTGATCCCGGCACGGCCTTTCCCAGCCGCCAACTCGGGAACGTTCAACACGAGCCAATTTCTGACACTTCACCGGGATCAAACCACCGACCTTCCACTAATATACGGACATTCCGATCGCACCGTTACGATCGGCCGTGTTGCCTTTACCGCCACTACCTTTGCTGATTCGTGTAACCCATGTACTCCACACTTAAGCTCACATGCACTACACTACCACAAATGCCGGTTAGTCCAGTCGAGAGCGTAGAGATCGTCCTGGCTGGAGCGATGCCACGCTGGTAGGAGATACCTGGTTGGGGAAAACCCCGCTAGCCGACGGTAGGTCTCTCATGGAGCGGGGGAAGATCACAGTCACCTGAAAGTCACGGGGAAAAACGTACACTACTCTTACAGAACAAACACCTTAGTAGTTGACGCGTTCGGAATCACTAACAATGAATGAAACAATCAATCAATATATCACGTGTACTCATTTAAATATTGATTCATCATCATTAGTTGCCTAGGAAAGAAAAGTAATAATACCCTATACTTGGACACCATCTGGTTAGAATTCTGGCCCTTGTGCACTTCGATGCACTCCTGCGGGTAATTTCGACCCACAGTGCGGCGGTCGCTAGCGTTGCGAACGGCTCGGTGCTTCCGACAGCACGCGACGCCCCAGGCAACGAGGAGTCGGCGGCGACGTCTATTGATTGGCGGTCCCGCCCCTTCCACACCTGGGTTCGAATACCGGCGCTGTGCGCTGCTACTGATTCGACGAACTCCCATCAGGCACCAAAGGAATCCTTCACAACGATTTGGTCTCTGGTTTCCCCGAAAATAGAGGGATCTCTGCTCCATTACGGAGTATAGGTGTTGTGGTGCGTTATCGTTGGCATTTCTAATGAAATAATTATATGCGTCGTCATTGCCAACAATATTATTTATTACAAGAGCAGCTTTCGATGGCTTAGCCATCATCATCATCAGTTGTCTGCTATATGGAAGGTAGGTTGTCTGCTATATGGAGTAGTCGTTTTTGTTTCTTCCATATAGCAGACAACTGATGATGATGGCTAAGCCATCGAAAGCTGCTCTTGTAATTAATAATATTGTTGGCAATGACGACGCATATAATTATTTCATTGTGGAGGTCGATGCACATGGAAAGGACATCTCAAAAATCGTCATACTTTACTGAAATGAAGAAATTATGTTTATAAAATAATCGCATTTTGCTGGTGAACATTTCAGGAACATAGTTAAGAAGATATTCTGTATTTTGAGTAAATCCTTTGTTTTTGCCGTGGAAATACGTGTCTGCTAAGATTAAAACCACTTTCCTGCAAAATAACAATGATTTAAATGTGTTACTTCTCTTATAAATCAACAATACCTATTATTCTCTGGAAATACGATAATTATACCCCAGTACACTATGAAATGTCTGAATTAATGTTCACCAGTTTTTTCACATTATATTTCCGCCGATAATGTAAATTATCATCAATGAAACTTCTAACAATTTATTCAAGTACACACCTGCTGTGTTCTTTGTCACATTTCACTCCATATCACGCTGTCGTAACGTGTAACAACTGCTTTTCATGAAGGGTAGAACAGTGAATGTTTCTGAAAGGACAGAGGTGATAAGAGACCTAATGAGCGTCGATAAGCGCACCTTATCTCCGCCTCATGGTTGTGTGGTAGATCCCATTTGACTGAGCCGCGTAGGAATTTCCAGTCCTTTTGCAATCTTCATTACACAGAACATAATATCTCTGAGTTCATTTGCTTTCGACTTTTTCTGCTTAATTTTGTTGTTGTTACTGAATATCTTTGTTAAATTCAGTTGACATTATTTTCACTATCTCAGTGATTCTACCAGTCATTTGTTTTCGTTTGTGAATTACTTAGGTCTTTTACTTGAGAAAAACTGTAATTTTATTTTTTTGTTCTTAGATCTTTTCAGTTGTAAGTTCAAGTTCTTCGCCGAAGTGTGACTGCCTTCTTCAAATCTTTTCTTCCTTGAAAGTTAATTTCTTCTCCTAATACTTCTCTCATTTCGACTTACTAAATTCTTTTTCCGATTGCGAAATAAAATCACCTCAATTTACGGTCGGAAATAGCCTGCTGTTAGTTCCTCCCGTGCCCTTGTCACGATCGTTCCTCTTTGGGGTTGCCTGATAGAGGACACGTCCATCAGCGTGTGGTGCGTGCTATCTAACGGAAGAGGCAGTTCCAGATTCATTTAAAATTCCTGCACGTTGTACAAGACGGTACCATTGCCTTCCTTATTTCTGAACGCCTTTCCAATCCTCAAGAGTTGTTTGACAATCCAAATGAACCAAGTTCCTGAAGGACGTTGCAAGGACGGAGAAAGTACAGCTTTATCTCGTGTTCTGGCAATCAAGCATGGTAGTGGGGTAAACGTTATCTGCGTGCCTTTAAACTGCGTCGATAAGGGTTGACGAAAGGTCGACTCGCAAAAGACAGGAAACTGCACAAAGAAAAGTGGATTGACGATGATTCACGTACAAAGTCGCGAACTAGATAAGAATTATAGCAATGACGAGTCGGTATTTTGTTGCTATACTTGTAGAAAAGAAGTAAGCAGAATTAAAATGACCAACCATAAATTAAAAATAATTATAGTATTACTTATAGGTATTTTATAGTTTTTTGTTAAAAATATATTAAGTGAAATAGTAGTTTTAGTCCCCGAGATGTAAATAAGAAAAAATATTTTTAAGGTCATAAAATGAATATGTTAGACAATTTCTGATATTATTGCCGATATTCGTTGATATAGTATATGTTGAGGATAGTGCTTTTCCATTGATCATTTCAATTTGAAACTCTGCAAAACAATTTTATGAGAGCAGAGAAGCCAATAAACTTTTATTCTCGCTTCATACAACATTTTGTTTACTGCAGAGAAGGAAGGCATGACTCTTTCATCTCGCAACCCCGACACGCCTTTGAGAACTCTTCACTTTTCAGCCGAAAAAAGGTTTTACTCCGGTCACAAGTTGGGCGTTCCTTTTTGAAATACTGAAAGACAAAGGTGCACAAAGAATCCACAACGTGAGGGTGTAAAAATTATTTAATCTTGTGATAGTAAATTTTGATTTAAAGCTCCGAATTCATAGGGCAGTCACGCCGTTTTTGAGTTACCAACGGAGTGCAAGGTTGATGCTAATTTAAAATGAGGAACAAATATCCATGAAGTGTTACTGTTACATTATTAACATTATTATATTTTTAAGAGCATTATTTATCATTACAAACGCCTTATGCGTTCCACTGGCAAATTACTAAGAATTCTATCGTGGATTAGTCAGACTTCCCGATTCTGTTTTTGCCACAAAACACTTTAGTAGATTTGATTAGACACATTAAACGGCCATCCAACAACAAAGGAAACAGTTTTCGCGGTCACTTGTAGGTCTATTGACCCCACTCTACCTTTTATCTGAGTTGCCCAAGTGACCGCGTGTGTTCTTGAACCCCTGATAGGCGTTCTTGAAACCCCGATACGCTCCGGGTCTATAATAAAACGGCTGACGCTCTACCCGCCGCCGCCGCCGCCGCCGCCGCCGCCGCCGCCGCCGCCGCCGCCGCCGCCGCCGCCGCCGCCGCCGCCGCCGCCGCCGCCGCCGCTTTGTGTGTCCCTTATCGCTCACTGCCCCCGAGCCGCCCATCGTTCGCGGTCCGGAAGGCGTAGTGTTGGGGCGATCGCCCTCGCGCCCTGCGTTCTCTGGGAACGCGTCACGGAATGAATGTGTTTCACTTACTTATCCGATGAGCGATTAGCAATAAAAAAGGTAAAGCAAATAGGGAATTTTGTCATAGGTGCAGTTGCTGATCCATGGGACCCTTGCCCCCCCTCAAGGCTTAGAGTTTCCGTTTGTTACCTTCCTTTATTTGGCAAAATTGATTTAAATATTTATGTTAGAATTGGGTAAACCTAATATTTTATAGTATCATATAAACACTACATAAATAATATACAATATAATAACAAAGGTCTATTACTTAACAAAAATCAGTGATGGCCTCCTCGAAAATGATATGCGTGCGTACAGGCGGGGAGCAAAGGGTCGTGGCCCCTGAAAATTTCGAAAGAGTCCTACGTATTACGTTTTATTTTCGTAAATATGAACAATTCAATATTTCCCCCTTTTTAAGCAGATAGTTTAGAGAGTTGATACACATTTGGGGAAAAAGGTTCTCCTAACGATCTGAGAACACTGTAAATGGTTTAACACCAAATGCATTTATTAATTGTGCCATGGAAGCTATCTAATTCTCCTACCATTATGTCCTGTTTATTTTCTAGTAAAATAAGTTACTCGTAAATGAAATTTCATTGAAAGGGATCCCTGTGGGAACAAAGGGTATTAGAAATGCAGTTGTTTCCACTTATTTTAGGCTTCTCGCATCTACAATTTCGATGTTAATTTTATATCACACGTTATCAGATATGTATTTATTTTCTGATTGCAACAAAATTAATAGTACGGAAAAACAGTCGATAATGAATGTTGTTTGTTTGTTCAGTTTTTAAAACTTTGTCACGTGTAATTCATTATTTTATGAATCCTTGTTACTCCCTTATGGCATTGGAACATTGTACATGTGTAACCAAAATGTTTATGGAAATAAAACTAGACATTTTCAATTTAATAATACAATATTCGAACAAATAAGTATAATATATAATTTTTATTTACATTTGTATGTAACGTATACAATACGGCATTTTTCCCCGAAAATCAATCTTAAAACCACTAATAATTTTTGTTATTAAAATAATCAAGAATTCCCTTACCTTACGTTTTTATGACAAAATACACATTTTTTAGAAGGGATCTCTTATCCTTTTAGAACCCTAGTGATCAGTTTGCTTGTATATTAATCCTTGTGAACCGCATCTACGATATTTTTGAAAATATACTCTTTCCAAAACGTATTTCTTTGCTTTCGTAAAAAACTGATAATTTTCGATAACACCTACTTCTTTTCTTCTTTCTACGATGTGTTGTATCTGTCCTTCGTTCTATTTCAAGAGTTCAATATTTGATTTTGGACTCTCTCTCTGTGCTTTACCGTCTTCCACTTTCTTTTGTTTCTCTTCTTAGACTAACTGCACGTCGTTGCTGGCGTGTTACATTCCTGGCCTTTTATCGGGTTATCGGCGTCCGATACAAGCAGGGTTCTCATTGTCACGCTCCTTTGTCCTCGGCGCGGGGTCTGATTGTCTTTTGCGTGGGATCTTTCAATATTGACGTCGCGACGCTGGAATAGGAAACCGGTGGGCGTTCGGTGATACATGATACCGCAATTTCATTCGACACTTCAAAAGTGTACTCCTTCTTAGACGATTTCACTTAAGAAAGGAACAAAATTTAAGTTATCGTGTTCGAATATAGTTTAGCGAAGTTTTCTGAGTAATGTGTAAGACAAAAATGGGGTTATGTCGAATTTGGCTCTGCAGTATTGGCCTCAATTTACGGTTGATTTAACTCCGTATCTCTCTGTACAAGTAAAATTTCGTCTTTCAATGAAAGTATTTAGTAACTGGTCATTACCGTTTCATGCGACGAATTTACATGAATATTATTGAAGTAAAAAAACCTTGTAAGAATAGCGTGTCTGATACATAATGACTGGTGTGTTAGAAGCACGCGGCCCCTCTGATGGCTACAGTGGAAAGGTGCGAGTGAAAACACTGCTTGCAGCAATGGAGGTGATGACTGTTTACTATTTCTGGCCTTCTGGTATACTGTGTTGAATCGGAACATGGATTTCAATTACAGTCATTTCATAAATTTGAGAACGTACAAATGTTGGAGATATGCTACTTATTATAAATCACTCTTTATGAAGTAAATAATAAAATATTTCTTTCTTACATTTCAAAGGTAGAGAATCGAAATTGTTTTCCAAAGCCTCACTAGTTTATTTAAGAAAAGGAACTTTCTCTCCCTCCCCTCTCTCTCTCTCTCTCTCTCTCTCTCTCTCTCTCTCTCTCTCTCTCTCTCTCTCTCTCTCTCTCTCACTCACACACACACGTTCTCGCTCGATCGTTTGCATGCTGTCTTTGTCATCTTTCTCTTTCTGACTTTCATCATTCTCAAAGACTTTCTCTCTTACTCTTTGTCGTTAGTCTGAAGACATATCTTAGACAAACAGTGAAAACGTGTCATCAATCTGGATATTGTCGGTGAAGATACTTGAATAACATGCGTGAAATGATGGTTCCAGGTGTTCAGGAGCGTCAGTTATACATTTTTCGTGTTGCTTCCAGAATCCGGAGAAGAGATTGTGCGTGCTGGGACAGACGGCTGCCTCCTCCCTCTCCGCCTCCATTTATATCTCCATCTCCTTTGCTACCGCGATTCCTTCGCGCTCCGACTCCTCCTGGCTTTCTCCTCCACGCATCTCCACCTCCATCCTCCTCTCCGCCATTTCCCCGCATTCCCCTCTCATTTTTGCCTCCGCCTCTGCTGGGCCTTCACCACTCGTCCCCGCCTCCGCTTCCACCCCCGCCTCCGCTTCCACACCCCGCCTCCGCTTCCACCCCCGCCTCCGCTTCCACCCCCCGCCTCCGCTTCCACCCCCCGCCTCCGCTTCCACCCCCTGCCTCCGCTTCTACCACCGCCACCGTCACCTCTGTTGCGCGGATGCGGTGCGCGCGCGGGGCTAGACGAACCCTATCGGGCGAATCGGGCGATCGATAGCGACGCACCAGAAACAAGGACGCGCCGTTTGATTATCGACGAACGGGCACGCGTCGGTCGCCCCTCCCCCTCTCCCCTCCCCTCCCCTCCCCGCCCACCCTGTGCGCTCGGAGGCGGCGCTCAGCTGTGGCCGCTGGAGACGCCCCAACTCGAAACTCGCGAAAAATTATACTTAAACCCAAGGCAAAAAGGCCTTGTTATTCTTCGACTTATATATAGTCGATTATCCATTAACAGTTCATCACCTGTTACGGTGTCCGCCAATCGGGTATCGGTTCTGCAGTGGCGTCATTTTGGTGACGTTGAACTTCTCGATTGGATGTCACCGTAACAGCTGATTAACTGTCAAAGGACACCATGATTAAATGAAGGTATAAGCGCAGATGTAGAAAATTGTGCGCGTAATCATTTCGTTCGTTTTATCAGAAGAGCACCACAGTAAATTTTCGGTCTCATTTTAATGGTAAACTGGCTGGCACGAGGCTCTCGTTCGTTTTCGTTGAGATTCATCTGATCCGTCTTCACTTTTACGGCTATTTGACTAAATACTGGTTCTTGCCACCTCTAGGAATCACGAGAATCCAAGAGTACTTACAACACACATTTACGGTTAGTGACTGCGAGTGGGTTCATATCTCTTTGAATGCGCATATCCGACGAACAAGGAAATATGGCACATGAATAAAAGTTCGCACTTGCTCTCTGAAAGGTGAAACGTTACGCATCTGCATCTCTCTGCAGGTGAAGTCTTATTGACTGCCATTATATTTCTGTTGCTTTCATTGCAGTAGATCTCGCCAGTCAATCATCCAGTAATTCCTGCAGTTAAATGTTCGGCCATCCCGCATGACCGAAACCTTTCAAAATGTAATGAATTACCACAACAGAAGCAAATGTATAGAAAGTGGAAGTGACCGGCGCCCACCTCGAACGTGGAGAAACCTGCCTGAAAATGCCATCCAGGTTTATCCTCCGGGGATCAGAATCGGCTTTCTCTTCGCCGACTTCTTTTCGGTAAGAAACAACCGATCCCTCGACGTTTGTATTTGATGTTCCACATAAAATTTCTTTTGTAACGAGAAAACGGAGGGGAGATGCGATGTTGGGTGGAGAGAGCGGGGCCCCCTGGGCGCCCCCTGCCAGCGGCCCCCCAGCGCGCGTCGCGGAAGCCTTGGCGGCGGCGGCGGGGGCGGCGGCGGTCGCAGGCTCTTCCGAGAAATACCCGCGTCGCTTCCGTCGCGGTGCACGCGACGCCAGGCAGCGCGGCGCCGGCCGTGCGGGGGCGTCGCCCGCCCGCCCGCAACTCTACGAGTGGCCTCCGCGGACCGTCACTGGCCTTGTACCGGCCCCCTCCCTTATTATTTCCAGCTCGTTTAATCTAGGTTCCAGGCACTGCTATTTCGGCTCCCGGCTGTCATTGGTAACCCTCCCCAAGTAACCCTTCGTCAGTTTTTAACTCCCTCTGTAGCCCTCCAGTGCAGCATCTCTCACTAGTCCGTCATCACTTCTCCAGCTCCAGAAGGTCTTAGTTTTCTCCATTATTCCTCATTGGCTCCAAATTAGTAGTTGAGAACTTCGTATTAACACCTCACCAGTCATTGAGCTCCCCCACTAGCACTTCATCAGCCCTCCAACTCCCTCTCTAGCTCCTCACCAGACCTCCAGGACTGACTGGAGTCTGACTCGCCCATTGCTCCTCCAGCTACATCTGCTGCCTCTTCGTATCACTTGGTAATTAGCTCTCACCCTGTCTCTCGGTTAAAAATTGCTCTTTTTCCAGACATTAGCTCTTAGTTCTCCATCAGACCTTCATTTGTGACCCAGCATTCTCTTTACGTCTTTACCAGTTCTTTAGAATCTCACACTGGCACCTTCACCAGATCTAGAACACTCCTACTAGCTCCTTACCAGTTCTTCAGTACCACCTAAGCCCTTCATCCTTTCACGGGGATACCACTAGTCGTTAATCACTCTCCAACTCTCTACCAGTCTTCCTACTCATTTAGTCCTTCATCAATCTTCCAGCATTCAATTTACCACTATATCCACGCATGCTTTCTGTAGCACCCGCTCCAGTTCTTCATCAACCGTTCTTTACTTTGGTAATCGGCGCTTCGACTTTCCGAACACCCTGTAACTGTGTAGCTGTGGTAGCCTGCTCGTCCCCTCTGTAGCTTGTTTGGTGGTTCGCGGATAGTCCTGCACAATCAATCTTGCTGAGTAGTTCTCTCTCTCGCTGACCTCACACACCCTTTATTTCGTGCTGGTTCTGTTAAATGTCTTTCTTGATCACTGATTGCCTCCAATGATAACTCGCCCCCCCCCGCCGTCTGTCAGCTGTTCACTCACGTGCGTTGCCTTGATGATTATTTCGCTGGGTGGTTTGCTAACAGGTTCATTTTCACTGATCTCCCCCGTCTCCCAGCGGCCGCCTATTCACCCCTTCGTTTGTTCCCTCGACCGCTCGTCCGCTATTCAGCTCTGTCATCTGTCAGCTTAATTCTATACCACTCTTTTGCTTTCTTCTTGTTTCGAAGTGCCTCTTTCTATCACTTGGTCAGTAGCTCTCACTCGCTCGGTAAAAAATTGTTACTTTGTCGATCGCCTGCGGGGTGGCTCTGTTCTATAACCACTAAGGTTCTTACTTGTGTGTGGTGGGTCAGAAGTTTCACGTTGTAATGATCGCTTGGTCGTTCGTCTGGTTCGTATTATAAAATATTCTTTTCATTTGGTTACCTGTTCAGAAACTCGTCTAGCGGCTGTAATGTGATATTTATTTGGCCTATGTATTGGCGGTCGATTTTCACACTGTCCAGACGCTAATCACGATATCTGAATCTTTCCAATAATGTGCTAAGCATGGAAACATTTCATAAATATCGAGGTTTTATTTGAACGATGGCCTCGTATTTTAAATAACTTTCTTTAAAATTATTTATTCCGTGATCAGAAATCTTAGTCAATGCACATTGTTGTACCTTTATTTATTGTTGTTTGCATGGTTCAGTTTGTTAACTTCTTCACATGCATTGTACATAGTTCGCGCAATAGGAATTGGGAATATCTCGAATGTCATTGATCGGAATATCTGCGATCCACCGCTTGTATGTCTTTGACCTTCATGAGTTCACTATCACTGCAAATATCGATAAGCATACCAGGTACATTTTTGGAGATAAAAATCTAGGGTTCCAATCAATTTGTAGTTAAGTAGGGTATGGCCGTGCTGTGTAATGCTAAGTGCTCAACAAAGGTGCGCCAATCTACGTCAAGAGTACACGTGTCTCTGCGCAAAGCAATCGGGTCACTCGATTAATTCGTTAATCGATCAATATCCGGCGGAAAGCTGCCAATGAGCGATCTGTATCCGGATGGAAGACTTGCATGCATTTGAACGTTCATCGATCTTTCTCAATAAAATTTTAGAATGCTTCACTGGGCTTTAAAATGCTGTCGTATTCTGTTTTGCATGTATTTTAAAATTACTTTAAAAAAATTATACTTGTATTGTACTATCAGAATGCCAGTATTTGCTTAACTAATTATGCTTAACTATGTATGCGTATTTCACTTGTTAAATTTTTGCTCCTAATGTTTATGTAACATTGAAAATGAATTATAACATTACCTTGAACACAGCTTTAATCAGAAATAGAGACTCGCCCTTGGTTATCGAAGGGTTCAACCACGCCATTCGAGAAAGGTTCACACATATCGCCAGTCTACCCTATTTTAGAGAAAGTAAAACGTACAACTTAACGTACAGATTGACAAATGCACAACGGCTTCTATTCCAAGGAAATGAACTGAGTAGTACTTTATTTACGAATAGAAGCAGTTCAGAATAACGTATTTAGAAGCCTTGAGCCTTTGAAAAATTTGGCGCTGTGCCCCGTGCCAATTAAACCCATTTGTAAAACCGGTAGTAAAGTGATTAATTTACTTGAACGTGTGTATTAATCACTCAATCTCAAAACTCATTGCCAAAAGATTTATTCCCACCATTGGTAGGACCATTCAGAAATTGTAATTTTTCTACCGTTGGGTGGGCGATATCAGAAAATACACAAGGGGGAGAGCTGTTCAATAAAATAAAATATTTTTTTAATTGGCTTTATTTATAACAATTCACTTTACACATTACTTCAGTGTGCATATTTTTAAATACATATGTGTACTTTATAGACAATTTAAACATAAAACATTAAATTATAAGTTTCTTAAATATTTCTATGATAGTACGTATTCTACAAGAAGTAGTTTGGATTTAAACTCGAAGACAACCTTTCAAATATTATACTTTTAAAATCTGTTGATTGTAAATTTTATTAAATATTATTAACATATAATGTTCAAACACAATTGTTTAAAAATGTTGAGGAGGTTTGACCGTGGCCACCATAATATGTGGCCATGGCTTGACCCACATGCCCCCACCCTGGTGCCACCAATAGGGGTGAGATATTTTTATTTTTTATGATTTTCAGTCCATTTTTAAGATCCGTAGCATTTTAGGCCTTACCTGAGACTGAGTGTATGAGTACCTGAAGTGATTTTGATAGATGCGTGATTATAATGATATGACTTCAATGATTATGAGTGATGGTAGAATGAGAGGTAAGGCTAACAGGACAAAACTCGAGAAAACCTGCCGAGTACCGGATTTTGTCCGCAACAAATTTCTCATAGTCGGTTAGGATTTGCACCACGGTTCCGGAAGACGGAAGATGAGCGGTGTGACCTATTTGCCTTCAGGTCGCCCTTGCCCTTGTGGTGGTCATGCCCTTGGCAAAATTAATAACTTATGAAGCCTCAAGCATGGCCAAGCTATCATGTCCTAATCATAGAAATATTGAACATAAAATAATGAAAAAAAAACCTATTTTTTTGCAGTTAAAAGTATTTTTTATGTTACTTATATTATTTATTGCGATATTTACACGCATACATTTGACCGAATACAAAATTGTCTTTGAAAACCATTCAGGGCCTTATATCCAGCGGGGGCCACAACATTCTAATTATATTTATGCATTAATCCGCTCAGTGGACGGCCCACTTGGCGTGCCGTGGCCCGCTGCGTGCCTGGCGGTAGGGGGGGGGGGCAAGGCGCTCGGGCGCGATCTGCTCTAGTCTCGTGCAAGGCGAGTGCCACGCGTTGTTCGGCCCGAATTCTTGCACGTGAGCAAGCCCGCCCAGGGCTCCCCGAGACGCTCGCTGCAGGTCGGCGGCCGCGCCCGTGCGGAGGGGGCTGGGCGCTGCGGGCTTCCTTCTTCCTTCCGCGGCGTCCGCCGCCGCCGCCGCCGCCGCCGCCGCCGCCGCCGCTTCCTCCTGCGCCGCTTGCGCAACGGCGCCGCACGTGACGGGCGCCCTTCGCCGCCGAAGGTCGACGCCTCCGCCGCCACGCGCCGCCCGCCCCGCCCCGCCCCGCTCCTCCCCCCCTGCCCGCGCCAGCTCTCCCAGCGGCAGATTCCATTCGCCCGAACTCAACTATTGTCCCAATCGGGAAATAGCGTGTGTGTGAATGTGAAGGATTTGTGTGTGTATGTATGTTTATGTGGTATGTATGTATGTATGTATGTTTGTGTGTGTGTTTATTTGTATGTGCGTATGTATATTTGTGTATGTGTGATTGTGTGCATATGTGTTTGTGTATGTATGTGCGTGGTGTGCGTGTGTTGTGAGAATGGTTGCGCTTTTGAACGTATTTTACTCTCTTCGTGCATTACCGAACTGATCGATTGAATGAATGTTCATCTTGTGTTCAATCCGTGTGTGTTCCGGGTTGCCCACTACTTGGCAAGCTTTCCTCGCTTTCCTTGGATCCTTCCCATCTTTTCCTGCCTTCAAGCATTTTCTCCATATTTTCCGAACTTCCTTTCCATTTCTTCCTGGCGTCTGCTCGACCCCTCGATATCGTCTCAGCTTTGACTTCGCCTCCATTTCTTCTTGCAGTATTCGGAATTCAATATTAGTTGGACGCTATCTTCAAGTTGGCTTCACGTTGGTCGACATACTTTTCAATTCATGTATTCAGGAAATTGCTCCCCATCCATCAGTAAACAACGACACAAAGAGTATCAAGTTTTATATAGCATTGACGGAAACTGAGTATTATGGATTCTTTCTTAAGCTCAATGCAAGTGCGTAATTTACGAAAGGAAGGTAATAGAAAGTTGAACGCATTTAATAAAAACTAACAGCACGCAGGTGTAAGGAGGACATTAAAAATATTCGGAAATCTCACATATTCAAATTAGTTTTTTGAAACTGAAAGTAAAAAGTAATTAAATTCCACATGACATGTATAATGCGTCGTAAAACGTTTCATAACAGGGAAAAGATAATCCCCCTGAAGTAGGTGTAACTCCAAGAAGTGGGAGGCGGTTGACGGACAATAAGGGGATGCCCCGTGGCCATGACTGCAGAGGTCGAGAGCCTCGACGAGGCCGCGGTCGCCTCGCGCTCGCAGAGGTTAGGGTCGATCGCCCCAGCGCCCGCCCGCCCCCGCCCCTGCCCCCGCCCCTGCCCCCGCCACGGCCCCTGCCCCCGCTCCCGCCCCCGCCACGGCCCCTGCCCCCGCTCCCGCCCCCGCCACGGCCCCTGCCCCCGCCCCCGCCACCGCCCCTGCCCCCGCCCCCGCCACCGCCCCTGCCCCCGCCACGGCCCCTGCCCCCGCCCCCGCTCCCGCCCAGCCCCAGCCACACCCCCAGCCAATAGCCCCGGCCCCCTTCCTGTCACTCCCCGCCCTGCCCCCGCCCTGCCCCCGCCCTGCCCCCGCCCTGCCCCCGCCCTGCCCCCGTCCTCCCAGCCCTGCCTCCACACTGCTTCCACCCACGCCTCACTCTGACCCGCCCCGACTCCGCCCCGACTCCGCCCCGACTCGGCCCCGACTCCGCCCCGACTCCTCCCGAACTCCGCTCATCCACCTGCTTCCTCCAACCCTCCCGGAAGTTCGGGCGCTTCACGACACACAGGCGACCATTCCTCACGTCATCAAAGAGCACCTGCTCCCAGGCGCCTCCGGCTGAAGGCGAACCTCGTGGAAGAGTTAGTCTCGCTCGACTCGCCGCGAACGACCGGCGAACGACCGTCGAGATTTAATCGATCCCACCGCGATAAACGTCGTATACCTCGCGCTTTCGTTCCTTACGACGCCGTGCGTGGCACGCGCAGCTGAATGGAATTTCTGCACGTCATTCCCTTCGGCCTCTGACCCAGAAAGCGCATGAGCGAACAACCTGCCTCAGAGAACGGAGCTTGCCTCACACGCTGACACACGATGCCATTCTCTGACGCCAGAGGAACGGTTCCCACGCGCAGCTGCGCCGGGGCCAGGGCTCGCAGATGCTGCACTCGCGCCTGCCCCCCCCCCCCCCCGCCCCCGCCCCAACGCGCCCTGCACTGCAAGTGCGTGGAGCGGACAGTTAGATGACGAGGCGTGCCCACCTGCTTGCTGTTGCCACAGAGTTTCCGGGTGCGGTCCGCTGGCTTGGTGCAATAGAAGGGTGCAGCTTTGCGCATTTCCCAACATTATTGCAACAAACACGCACATGACGCATGAGATCCCTGAGTGGGAGTGGAGAAAAGACTTAAGATGGTATTAGAAATTGCTATAATTATAGCATTTAATTAATCATTAAACGTGATAATTAATGGTTTTTGTGGTCACAATGCTAAATTATGAAGTTGTTCCACCCTAATAGTTTCATCCGTCGCAGTTGTTTCATGGCGCCTTGCTACCATTTTAGCCATGCCTCTGATGATGTATCTGCTTTCGTACGGACCAGACAGAAAATTCACCGGTCGAATTTGTATTGGCTCTAGTCTTCATATCATTATCGTGCCTTTTGAACAATCCTTCAGCTAAGTCCTTTGAGCGCATGCAACGGGCTTCCAGTTGACGGCGTTTGCTCACCTGCGTGTCCGTTACAGCCAGGGTTCCCGGAGCGGCGCGCTGAGGCGCTGCTGTTTTCCCGGCCTCACTGAGCATTGTTGCCGACGCCGGGCCTGCGGACATCCTAACTCCTGGCAACAAAAGAGCAGCGCGACCGTCTTTTGATGCCCGAGAGCTTGTGTAATGGATGACGAACGAGGCAATTACGGAAATGAGGTTAAATGACGCCGGGGGATTGCGCCTGGTAATGTGGTGTGGTAAGTGGTCGAAACGCAAAGCGGTGGAAATGAGAAATAAGAACATAACGATTCAGATTCTTCATTATAAATAAAATAAGATCATACTTCAAGTTAAATACATGGCCCGGTTAGCAACCTCGAGCATTATTGTAGAGGTACGGTACCGAGATGGGCCTAAGGACTACCTCGGCGTGATATTGGGGAGAAGGTTGGGAATTGTTCCCAAGGGATAGGAAATGTCAGTGGAAGGCTCTGATGGGTCGTTCACGCGCCGAAAGATGACTGGCGGGAACCGAAAGGTAGCCGCGACTGACAAGGAAAGGAAAAATTGAGATAAATACTTTACTAGATAATTATTTACAAAGAGGGGAAACATTTATGGAGATTCAACTAGGGATTAATAGGGGGTATGCCCTGTTTCCCAGCCCGTCCATATCAGACTCTTTGCCTTTTGCATGGCTTGTAACGCTCCGTTGGTGCCTAGCGCATTATTACACTTCATCCGCACGTGCCGAGACACTACTCTCTACGCTTTTCTCGGCGAAGATCAGCCGGGCGCAGCAGCATCCTCCGCGAGCGATCTGGCTGGCTCTTTCCCGCTGCCCCCGCGGCGGCGGCGGCGGCGGCGGCGGCGGCGGCGCGGGCCGCTTGGCGGGTCGACGCTCGGCCGAGGCTGCGTATTGCCGCACGGGGTGACTGGCCGCTCCTACCGCTCCGCTCCGCACCACATGGAGCGGCAGCGGCAGCGGCAGCAGAGCTGGACAAAGGACGCGCGCCGAGACCACTGGCCGTTTTTTGCCGCTCGGCCGCCAGCCCAGCAGCCGCCGCTGCCAGACAGCCGCGCGGCCCGCGCACGGGACACCGCCTGCGCCGGCGCCCGAGTCACCTAGCGGTTAAGAACACGCCCCTCGCCTTGCCTATGTTTTGTGAGTTGAATGGGTTTTACGCACGAGGTCAATATCCTCTGGGGGTAGTGTACGCGCAGCACCTTCAAGAACGACGTTGAGGAGCGTGAGAAAACGCAACTGCTTACCAACTCTGTTCGTCAAGTAAACCGTTTAAATAATATAATGGTGAGCACAGTGCTTAACAAATGGCGTATGACATGGTTCGACTTCTGACAACTGAAGTTGACACAACTCGTAAACTCCTACAAAACAGGCCCAACCATCATTTTTTCTGGATCACGCACGGAAAAATGCTCGAACTTGCGAATATTTCAGAGGAAGTAAACTTCTTCTTTCTCTATCATCTATGCTAATTACACATTTATATCTCGTACAAAAAGATATGCTTTACGTCTATATAGGTATCTGTCTTCAGTCTAGTGACGCCCGCTGTGCAGACAGACTGTTACCCTCGTTTTATTTTACAACCCTGCTATTTTAATTTTCTCTATAAATCCTGCCCGGAAGATAATGCTAGAGAGAGTACGGGACCTAGGCCCGTAATACTATAAAACAATCGAGAGTTCAGTCCTCGATCGTAGCCCTACTGCAGAAGGAACGGACCTGTTCCGACTAGCGGATTCCGCCGTTTGGCTGAAGCGTACATCACAGTGAAGTTGGAGGACTCTGGTTGAGGCTGCGCGAGAGATGTCGCGCTTCGTTGCGCGCACCGCGAATGTCCTTTGTTAACAAAATGGAACCCGGCGGGCTGAGTGAGAGGCAGGTCTCTCTCCAACGACGCGTCACGCTCCACGCACACGTTGAAATCCAGAGGGTGTGCAATAGCATACGGTATTTCAGAATCTCGGTTGGAAGTGGAAGTTCTTCCATTGTGGATTACGGTTTCGACCATGCAATGCGTGTAATAAGCGGTGTTAATGAAAGTGAGGGGTAGAATCGTGAATGGTGAACGCCCTTCGTGCTATTCAGTTATGGAACGGAGCCTAGCGGGCAGTGTGCTAGCTTCCATTTGTTAGATCTTCTTCTTTGGTCCTATCTTCCATATACGGAAGTTAGGTGACCCATAACGGGTTTTCTTATTCAGGGTGGTTTCCCGTTGCCTTCCCCGAAATGATGATGATGATAGGGAGTGAAAGGACGAACACAACACAACCATGCCCGAGGCGGAACTCGAACCCGCGATCTTTCGGTACGAGATCGCTACGGCACTACTGCCTTAGCGATCTCGGCCACCGGATCGGCTCATTTGTGAGATAATGAGGTTAAAATCCTGATCATCGCTGTGGAATACGTGACGAGCAAAAGACACGTTTTATCGAAGTTCTCCCGTTTTCATCGGCTCTCATTAAACTACTGCTCCACCATGTTTATCTGCTTACTGATTTATTTGCCATCTCTGGAAAAAGTTTCATGTTAACAGCAACATTACGGAGACATTTCCAGTTGTGGGAAGGAGACGGATCGACGAGGTTTGGGGTTGGGGTCGAAGTAGTTGGGGGATTTTGCGAATCGGTTAATAAGTCCCCTGAAAAGCTCTGGGACCCCGGACCGCTTCCACCCCATCCTTCGTCGGTTAACGCTCCTACGGAATCCTTTTACCGTGTTTCATCGGTTTTAATTATTCTACCAAATATCTTCACAATTTCCATCATGATATAACGTTCTAAGAGTGTGCTGTTAAATGAGTCACGGCACTTTTGCATTTTGTTTCATAACGTAACTTGTAAACCTAATTTATCCAAACGAAAAGCTAACGTAAATTTAAAAAATTCTAGTTGGAGTTGCATGTTGAATTATATTATTTTATTTTATTTATTTACAATTTACGGACGATTTGTGAAAGTTAGACAATAAATTATAATCATACTCAACCCATGTAACTCATTCAAGTGTATACAAAAAATATAATTAAACGACTACACAAATGAAAATTTATACATTATAGAAAACAGCACATGCATCAGACACTTTTCGAAAAAAACAACATCCACATTATCAGTTGATTCCAATTCAGTGGCGTCTGTAGTTCTGCATATTCTATTAATTGGCGTGTTCATTGAGTATAAATGTTCCATTCAATGTTACATTCAATTTCCTCAGGAAAACTAAATCTGCAATGTCCCTACACTATCTGAGAGACGCAATACCCAAACGCATTGATATCTCCCCTTTTTTATTGGTCGACGAAGGAAATAATATTATATTAAAATTAATAATATTAAATTCTGAAATAATTTGAGTTAGTATCCTGGACCACTACGTTATGAGGAACGAAGCAAGATTAACAAGATTACAAGTAAGAAGGGCTTTACGTACATCCTGCTCCACCGTCCACCTGCGTTTCCTGGTTGGAACAGGTTTGAGGGGGGGGGGAGTCGCCATGCGAGGGAGACAAGTGGCCGAGGGACCGCGTCTTGTCATTCTGCACGCAGCCACCACCCGGTGCAAAATCCCCGCGCCCCCGCCCCGCCCCCGCCCCGCCCCGCCCCGCCCCCGCCCCGCCCCCGCCCCGCCCCCGCCCCGCCCCCGCCCCCGCCCCGCCCCCCGACGCGGATCAGTGCCTTGAGGCATGCGGATGCCCTGCCCGCGTCTCCCACTCCCCAGGTTCCCAGAAAACGCTACAGTTCTGCATCCGCGTGCAGTTTACCGGACTTGAAGAGCTTGTTTTGTTTTCTATTTTTGCAATTATATTTTTTGTCCGTCAATTAGTTGCCTTTATACTTGCTTTTCATGTTTCCATCTGCAGTGGAAGTTTTCTTTTTAATTAGTCGATTAGATGAATTTATATGATAAATTGGGGTTCATGCTGCAATTATAACAATTCAATCCAATAATCGTATGTAATCTCATGATTTTTCTGAATAAAATGTTGCATTAAATCCAATTAGGTATAGACATTTGACAATTCGGGATTGATATTTGTTGTAAATGTATTTTGCATGCCATTTCTTAGCGCTTTCATTTACGTCAGAAACATCGTTTATCTGGTAAACTGCATGCTGTCTGTAATAAAGGGTTTCATGGAAGAACATCATCTTCATTGATTTACTATACAGCTGTTTTTATTGTACTGTGTATGTTTCAACTTGATAGCTAGAATGCATAAGAATCGAAAGCGAGTTAATATTTTAGAATAATATAGGCAGCATACAGACCCGACCAATACACTTTGTTGAGCGGAGATGTACGGAGCTTAAGGAAGATAGATCGTGGATTGCCTTATGTTTCTTTTTCATTGGCCGCATCTCTTTCCAGGAAGCAGAACGGATGGAGCAAAGTACTTGCTTGGAAACTCGTCTTCGCTCAGTTTCACCTCAAGGGCCGTGAAATATCAGTTAGCAGGAACTTTTTACGGATCTTCCGAGAAGCTTGTACACAAAAGAAAATCCGTAACCTTAACCTTCACTTCGATCTCACCAACAAATATCCCGGATCTTACCCTTACTGAGAAAATATCCACAATATTATTTCACTATCATCCGGTTCAGGTGATGTAGACATTCAAGATACGTCTCAAAATGCCATACTGAAGTTCGTAAGATGAAATAATTTGCTTATTATGATGAAAAGAAAATCTATAACGCTGTGAAAAGGAAAGAAAATAATGTAAGGAATTATTGCACGAATCGAAACATTCTAGTTGCTAATGAATGTTTCGTTTAAATGAAGTAAAAACATTGTGCTAGCACTTTCAAATAACCGAATGGTAACACTTGATTATTCAGCACATTTTGTGTGTATTAAAATTAATAAAAGTAATTTCAGGAAATTATGATAAATTTTGAAAAGTACCGCGAACCCAACTTGAATATATTAACATTTATATCATCTAATGGGAAATCACTAATATGAATGTCTCTGGAAACATCATCCCTCATTATATCTACCACTCATCACCGAGCTGTCAGCCTGAAACTGCGCCGTACGAATTTAAGCGGAATCGAAACGAATTATTCATTTCAGCACTTTTTAGCAATTAGTGAAATCGCGTTTCATAAAAGCATACATAAGTCGTCACGGAAATACGGCAGCTTCGTAAGTTCTACTCGCACTCGCATCGTTACTACAGAATAACGAAGTTCTGTCTGACTTGTTACAAATTTTACAGATCATTTCGAATGTTTGGATGCAATTTGAAAAGATATAAACAGAACTCTGGCATAGAAGGTTTTCTAAAAGTCTGACATGACAATTATTTCTGTAAGTTGTAGATCTGACAATAGAAAAGATAAAACATGTCACCTCGTTATTTTCGCCCAAAACGACAGTTAAACCGTGTAATTCTGTGACAGCGATGTTCCAATGGAGCCGTAAACAGTCGCGCTCCCAGATGCCACGATGCACGTTTGCTCGGTTCGCTCGTTTGCTGGCTCGGGCGGCGGCGGCGGCGGCGGCGGCCTTCGCGGGCTGCCAGTGGCGTGACGTCACTGCGAGGAGGGAGCGGGGGTGGGGGAGGGGTGGAGGGCGTGTGCCACTGGGCCGCGGAGCTGATGAAGGAGGCGGCCGCTGGAGCAGCGACGGAGCGGCAGCGGGGGCAGGGCTTGCAGGGGTACGGGTACACCGCTCCCGACAGACCGAACGGCGCCCAAACCAGCAATGAAAATAGGAAAAGGAAAGAGGAGAGAAAGGTGGCGGGTTGGGTCACTGACTTTGATTGATTGATTAGTAATTCCGAGCGTCACAACTGCTAAGGTCATTAGTTCCGCTGGATGAAAAGATCCTGCGCCGACATACGCGTCGGCCAGCGGAGTTTTCCTCAACCGGGTATCGCTCACCAGCGAGTTAACGCCCCAGTCACGTCAAGCTCTAAACTTTGTTTCACTCACAGGGCGCAGAGTATTTTGGATAAGAGGAAGGTTATCGAAATAAACGTTTAATTTATGTATGTTTATGACAAAGTTCAAAGCATTAATTAAAATTAATTACTGTACTACTTGCGGGGTTGGTAAAATACAATCACGATAATATTTTGCGCGTGTCATTCATATTTTCTTCCTAATCGTATCGCTTGTATTGGATAACCAGTGGTACAGCTAATTTCCGTTATGTTGGGCTACGTTAAGTGATATTACGCTAACTTTGTATGATGTACCGGCTGTTTTTTTAAAGATGCCAATCACTAGGCCTACCTTTAAATTGTTTTCACATTACTGAAGGTAAAATACATTTCAACTGATTGTGTACCGTTTGGATGGAGTGTTAAAATGATGTGCTGAAGATGAAACTTTTAAGTAGTGTAAATAATGGAATAAGAGCAAATTTGTGTATTAATGATTTAATGGAAAATGTATATTTTCAATTGCAGACATTTTGTACCTCTTGGAAATAATCTAAAAAAAGATTCCTTTAAAATGTATTACATTTTCAAGAAAATTCTGTATGAACTGAAAAAAATGTAACTAGTTCCTTTCGGACCCGCTGAATAAAAAATTAACTTCAAAATTATTCCTTCGCAGTTTATTATATTTTGTTTCATTTAATTTTTTTAAGTGCGTCCTTTTAAATGACAAGGTGCTGTGCGCGCCTTGGTGTCATTTGCGCGCGGCGATGGTGTAACCGTCGTACTGACTTTTATACCCAAGTTGGCAGGTTCAAACCCGATCGAAGCCGTGGATTTTAAGGGCGAGAAAATCTTTTGTTCGCCTTCCTTCTGAGGGGAAGTAAAGCCGGTCGTCCCATGTTAGTAGATTTACTTGCATGTAAAATATTCTCAAGCCTAAATAACGTCTCTGAGCAAAATCAAATCACCTGTTTCTCGCCCTCCACCCTCCCTCCTTCCTTTGCTAGTTGGTGAAAGGAGCGTAGCGAAATTTGCGTGGTCAGATAGAAGAACAGGCCTCATTGCCTGAGTCTCTCCACGTAAAATAAGGCTTCAATTCAATTCATTTTGGCCCACTGTGCGTCGCCACTGGCATCCATCTGTTACCGCGGCCTCCGCGCCATCGCTGATGTCACGGTCATTGTCCACACCTTGGACGCTATTCTCACGAACGTTTAGAGTGTGCCAATGCCGACTTGTCTGACGCTCGTATCTCTAAATACTGCATTACTCCCCTCGTTAACTTCGCAACGTCCTTACTCGCAATGTTATCTTCTAATGCTGTATGTCACTAGCGTCATGTCTCTGCCGTAACTACCCATAACTCTGAACTAGACTGCTGTTCCTGACGTCACTTGCTTTCTCGAGCACTCGCAGTCTGGTAACGGTTTTTCAGCGACACAAGTCACGACCGATACCTACATCTCTAAAACGATTTCGATCAGTTTCAGCCCCAGCGTCACTAGCTCAATTGCAGACACAAGTCGTAGGAACGATTCAATTACGGAGTCTCCACCACTAACATCTCGCCTTTTACGAGATGCTCTAAATTCTCCCCATTTCGTCAAGCCCTACCTCCCATCACCAACGTTTCTGTTACTGCTTCAAACATTTGCTCCAACTAACGTCCGCATGACCACAGAACTACTCCAATACGTCCGTAGCTACTACTGCCGACGCGGTTCCGAAGCGAACGCTTGGACGTCGTGATGACTGTGACCCTCAACACTCTCTGTCCCTCTCCCAGCCGCACCCTCTCGCTCCGTCGCTCGCTCGCCCCGCGCGCTGCGCTGGCGGCGGCGGCGGCTTCAAAGCGACTCTGCGCGTGGGATTCCCAGCGCGCCTCGCCAGGGGCTGCACAGAGGCTCTTCCTCGAACGGCGCCCGGACGCAGCTTCGCAGACGGAAAAGGGCGCCGGCCCTCGGACCTGCACTTTTCCATGTCGTTTCGTCCTTCGGCCGGCGACGCTCTTTGCTCAATCAGGGCTCGGATGCACCCCAAAAAGTGGCGTGGTTGAGGGCAGGGGGGAGGGACGGTGCGCTCCGGGTGACGCCATTTTAGAGGTGACACCAATTAGAAAACTTTATAGATGGAATTATATAATTGTGAGATTTGATTTATAAAGTAAAACGCGAAACTAAGCTGTAAGCGCCAATTTTTCAATGGTCAGAGAGTCGATTTATCTTAACGATTATTTTATTTTAATGGTGAAATGTTGTTGGAAATAAGAAGTAAGACTAACAAAATCATGTTGTACTGTTTTGTTTGAAGATTGACCTCTGGCCACAAACCAATGAAATGCGTGTGACTCATTGGTATTCTGCTTTTTTAGACCTAAATATATTACGTCTATACAATCAGCAATCGCTTCGTTCTGTCGGATAGTCTTCATACATTTTTGAAATCAATGATTGTAACAAAAGGAGAGCGAAAAAAAAGAAAAACTAATTAAAATTACGTCAATTACTATGTAAGAGTAAAGCATTATTGCAATATTACACTTACTACGTTTAATGAATCTCAGGAATGGTTCGATAAACATCTAAATTTATAACTGTAATAAGTTTCAAAAACATTCCCGAGTGCGTAAACTTGTCGCGTCGAGAGACTTCTTTTCTTCTTCTCCTTCAGCTTCTTTATGGGATTCTTGTTTACTTTTGGCGACATCTGCGCGATAAATGGGGCAATTCAATTTTCCCTGTGTTCCAGTCGGCGCTGCTTCCATCTCTTCGCGAAGTGGCCGGTGGCTCCGCGGCCCTCCTCCCTCTCGCTTCGCCGGCGCGTCCCTGCGCGTGGGCGTCGGCGGGGGGGAGGAGGGATGGGTTGTTGGGCAGCGCGTGCGGGCGCCGGCGCGCGACGCGGACAAACCGGCCACGTTCCGCTGCCCCGCGCACCCTCTCCCTCGACCACGCACTCTACACTTCGCTTTCCACGCTCAGCTCTCCACACTTCGCGACCCGCACGCCCACTCTCGGCACTTCGCGCTCTACACTTCGCTTTCCACGCTCAGCTCTCCACACGTCGCGACCCACACTCCCACTCGCGGGACTTCGTGGGCTACACTTCGCTTTCCACGCTCGACACTCCACACATCGCGATCCGCACTCCCACTCTCGGCACTTCGCGCTCTACACTTCGCTTTCCATGCTCAGCTCTCCACACTTCGCGACCCGCACTCCCACTCTCGGCACTTCGCGCTCTACACTTCGCTTTCCACGCTCAGCTCTCCACACGTCGCGATCCACACTCCCACTCTCGGCACTTCGCGCTCTACACTTCGCTTTCCACGCTCAGCTCTCCACACGTCGCGATCCACACTCCCACTCTCGGCACTTCGTGGTCTACACTTTGCTTTCCGCGGTCGACACTCCAAACTTCGCGATCCACACTCCCACTCTCGGCACTTCGCGCTCTACACTTCGCTTTCCACGCTCGACACTCCACACATCGCGATCCGCACTCCCACTCTCGGCACTTCGCGCTCTACACTTCGCTTTCCACGCTCAGCTCTCCACACTTCGCGACCCGCACTCCCACTCTCGGCACTTCGCGCTCTACACTTCGCTTTCCACGCTCAGCTCTCCACACGTCGCGATCCACACTCCCACTCGCGGGACTTCGTGGTCTACACTTTGCTTTCCGCGGTCGACACTCCAAACTTCGCGATCCACACTCCCACTCTCGGCACTTCGCGCTCTACACTTCGCTTTCCACACTCAGCTCTCCGCACTTCGCGATCCACACTCCCACTCTCGGTACATCGCGCTTTACACTTCGCGAACCACACTCCCACTCACGGGACTTCGTGGTCTACACTTCGCTTTCCACGCTCAACACTCCACACTTCGCGATCCACACTCCCACTCTCGTCAATTCGCGCTCTATACTTCGCTTTCCACGCTCAACACTCCACACTTCGCGATCCACACTCCCACTCTCGGCACTTCGCGCTCTACACTTTGCTTTCCGCGCTCGACACTCCACACTTCGCGATCCACACTCCCACTCTCGGCACTTCGCGCTCTACACTTCGCTTTCCACGCTCAGCTCTCCACACTTCGCGACCCGCACTCCCACTCTCGGCACTTCGCGCTCTACACTTCGCTTTCCACGCTCAGCTCTCCACACGTCGCGATCCACACTTCGCTTTCCACGCTCAGCTCTCCACACTTCGCGATCCACACTTCGCTTTCCACGCTCAGCTCTCCACACTTCGCGATCCACACTTCCAGTCGCGGGGCTTCGTGGTCTACACATCGCTTTCCACGCTCGACACTCCACACTTCGCGACCCGCACTCCCACTCTCGGCACTTCGCGCTCTACACTTTGCGATCCACACTCCCACTCGCGGGACTTCGTGGTCTACACTTCGCTTTCCACGCTCAACACTCCACACTTCGCGATCCACACTCCCACTCGCGGGACTTCGCGCTCTACACATCGCTTTCCACGCTCAACACTCCACACTTCGCGACCCGCACTCCCACTCTCGGCACTTCGCGCCCTTAACTTCGCTTTCCACGCTCGACACTCCACACATCGCGATCCACACTCCCACTCTCGGCACTTCGCGCTCTACACTTCGCTTTCCGCGCTCAACACTCCAAACTTCGCGATCCATACTCCCACTCTCGTCAATTCGCGCTCTAAACTTCGCTTTCTACTCTCAACACTCCACACTTCGCGATCCACACTTCCACTCTCGTTAATTTGCGCTCTACACTTCGCTTTCCACGCTTCGCATTCTACCCTCCACAATCCGAATACCACACTTCACGATCCACGCTCCTCATTCCACACTCCCTCACCGTACTTGGTGTTCTATACTTCGCTTTCCACACTTGTTACTTTACCGTCCACGCTCCACATTCTACACATCACGATCCACGCTCCTCATTCCACACTCCCTCACCGTACTTGGTGTTCTGCACTTCGCTTTCCACACTTCGCAATCTCCCTTCATAATCCGCATTCCACATTTTACATTCCACATTTCACATTCCCTCTCTTCCGTACTCCCACTCTCCACACTCAACACTTCAGTCCCTACACGCTGCACTCTACGCTCCGCAGTCCGCTTTGCGCGCCTCCACGCTCTACTCCAACTCCAACTCCACGCTCTCGAATTATCTTGCTCTTTGTGTTATCTTCCCGTGATCAACCTGCATATCATTTTCCTGTTTTTGTCTCGGCTCTTGATTACCGTATATGCTACCCTTCTGTGCGTTGTGTTGCATTACTCTGTATATTACATTTTTCTCTTCCTTCTGCCTCGACCAACCCATCTTGCTGCCTCTCTCGCTTCCACCTTGTGTGTTCTGTCACTTGCTTTAATTTCCCGTCAATCATGCCCAATCCAATCTTACAGATACTAATGGTTAATTCCTCTTGCCCCTACGTTTCGTATTATCATTCCCTGTTCTTTGTCCAAAGGTCCAAAGGTCAGTTCCCTCGGTGCCGCGTTCTCTTACTCTCTTCCAAGCATTCTCTCTTCCCCGTTCCTTTTTTCATTTACGTATGTTTACACTTTCTACCAGTTTCCTCTGTTCGTTCTACTTCTCCACTTGGTGTCCGCCCTCTTTTTTTAGTGGCATCAACCCTTCATTAAATCCTCTTATTCTCTTGCAGCGGTTGAATGTGTTCGTAATTTTTCTTACCCCTTGTGCTTGACTCGACTCGATAGAGGACCATCCCACTCGCCTGCAACAAAATGTGTCACCCCGGTACCCGCGGCTCCCGCTCTTCTGTCTCGGACTTCGGGAATGTAGTGACCGCCGTGCCACAATTTACGAAAATATTGCCAAGCGATATGCTTTACGTGCACTAAGTCTGTGAAGTAAGTGAAATATTTCGCTGAATATTTAAACATTTTTTTAATAATATAGTAAACATTTTTTTAATAATAAGTAAGATTCTCGCAACTAGCTTTTATTATTATTATTATTATTATTATTATTATTATTATTATTATTATTATTATTATTATTATTATTATTATTATTATTATTATTGTACGCCCCCGCCGCCAACGCCGGCACCTCCACCGCCACCTCCACAGCAGCCGCCACTCCGCCACCGCCGCCAGCCACGAGGTCCTTTCGTCCGCGCGCGCTTTCTCCACTCGTGGCGCGCCCGTCTCGCCTGCCCCCGCGCCCCTCTGTATGCTGCGGAACGAAGGGGGAGGTGGAGCGGCGAAATGTCTGTCTGCGAGCGGCGAGGGGTGTGGCGGATGCGAGGCGTTCCCGGCGGGGCGGCGCTGGACAGCGAAGTAGGCTGGACAGGTAGCGGTTGGATCGAGAAGTGGTGAAGCTAAGCGAGGGGAAGCAGTCTGAAGAAGAAGATGAGGATAGAGTGGGATGGGGTGGATCGGGCGGTGCGGGATGAGGGAATGGGGCGGGCGAGAGCCGTGTTGAACAAGGGTGAGCGATGTAGAACGTGTGGGGGCGGGGCAGAGGGGTTTGAGCGGGACAGAACGGCATTGAGAGAAGCAGAGCGTTGTTGAGAGGGGAGGAGCGGGGCGGGGCGGGGCGGGACGGTTGGAGAGGGCCATAGCAGAGCGCGCCGCCGCCCTCGCCATTCATACGGCCACCTGAATATTTATGGGGTCCGCGACTTCCGGCAGCGGCGGCGTCGCGCACGCGGTCGCGCTTCCTGTCGCCTCCCCCTCCTACTTCCCCACTTCCTCCCCTCTTTGCGCAATCTTCTTCTCCCATCTTGCGCGCCAGCCACTATCTGCCGTCCCTCCCTGGTTGCTGGAATAATAGTGTGTTAGCTGTATTAGTTCCAATATGCCCCCGGTCCACCTCTGTATTCGGCTACCGAGCGCGCCTTGTTCAATCACATGGTGGTTTGATATTTTCCCTTCCTACAACCTTCTGTTTTCATTCTTCATTTTTTCCAGTGGCGAAATGTTGCGGATGTCTATGCTATTTTGTCTATGTCTTGCTATTTTTCTCTCTTTACTAAGCTTTCTTCTTCCCTTGCATTTTTGTTTCCTTCCCAACTCGTATTTCTTTCACTTTCCGACGCAACGTAAGTTCCCTAACTTTTTTACTCATCATAACTACAGCTTATGTTTGACTTTTACTGCTCTTCGCTCTCCAGTGCTTCGCTGGATGTTGTGGGAGCTCTCTCTTTCCTCCTCTTCCCAAATTGGCCGTCGTCGCTCTCCCCGACGCGATGCAAGAGCTGTGGGACGGCGCCGCCGACGCGGTTCGACGCCCCGCGACCCCTCCGCAGCCGCCACCGCCCGCAGAAGCCCGTATGTCGTGTGCTCCCCTCCCCTCCCCTCCCTCCCCTCCCCTCCCCTGCGATCCTCTGCCCCGCGTGGCCCCTCTTCACTCCGCTCTCGCCCCGCTTCTCCCCTCCTCACCCAGCCCCTCACCTCCCCTCCTCTCCCCTCCATACCCATGCCTCCTTCCCGCACCGTTCCTGAGCTTTGGTTCTATCCCTTTCCCCGTTCCTCTTCCCCTCCCCTACCCCGACCCACTATGCCGTCCGCCCAAAACTCCCCAAGCTCCTGCTCCCGTCCCTGGCCGGCATCCCCTCGCTTCAACACTGACCATCCCCGCTCCGCCCCGCACCGCCCCGCTCCACCACGCTCCGCCCTCACCACCCCGCTCCTCTCCGCCCGCCCCGCCCCGCCCCGCCCCGCCTCACGCCGCCCCACCCCACCCCGCCCCACCCCACCCCGCTCCGCCCCGCTCCGCCCCGCTCCACCCCGCCCGGCTCCGCCCCGCCCCGGCGTCCCACTCGTTCCGCCGCCTCCCGCCCAGCGGAAATTGCCCACGGCCGAATTCGGCGGCACACGCGCTCGCCGCGGCGGAAGCTGCACCAACCGACGACAGCCATTCTGTGGAGATCGAAGAGCAGCGACTGTGGGAACCCAGTTCTCCCCTGCGGCCGCCGCCCCCTCGGGGTTCAGATACGAAATGCACTCGTTAATATCTTGCATATCCCAGCAGTGCAGATTATGTGTGCTCAGGTCCGTCGTGATCCTTGAAGGAAGCAAATTTTTAGTGGTTAAAGATGGTATTCGAATGTATTTTAACTGTGACACTGAATTAGGGAACATGCTTGCGAATACAGGTTTATATGAATATTTGTAGTTTCTCTTACGAGCCTTCAAAGGACGCAGTTATTAAGCTGTTTCCTTTCACAGAATGGGTCCTACATTGTTACTAACTTGCATTTTGTGAGGGTGTACATTATTTTTTCGCATTGTCATTGCCTAATATAAGAATGGTCCGTGACATTTCCTGTACTTATAATGCCTGTGAATCAATTGATATAGCTTATTGTTTATATTTCCTTTCCGAAGACGTGAAACACGAGCTTTGAACAGACAGGCTAATTAAAATCCTATCTCTGCTTTTCACCAGATATTCTCTTTATACGGCAGAGCGTCGTTATTCGCGCAGTGTTGGTGGTGCCGTTTCACAAGCATCCGTATCTACTCGTACTTTCCGCCGACTGGTGCGGCGCGGATGTCGTGCGTAACAGTCCGGTGCGTGCGGCAAGACTTTCTCCCCGCCGCCCCCATCGCCCCCCATCGCCCCCCATCGCCTCCCATCGCCCCCCATCGCCCCCCATCGCCCCCCATCGCCCCCCATCGCCCCCCATCGCCCCCCATCGCCCCCCATCGCCCCCCCATCGCCCCCCATTGCCCCCCATCGCCCCCCATCGCCCCCATCGCCCCCCATCACCCCCCATCGCCCCCCATCGCCCCCCATCGCCCCCCATCGCCCCCCATCGCCCCCCATCGCCCCCCATCGCCCCCCATCGCCCCCCATCGCCCCCCATCGCCCCCCATCGCCCCCAACGCCCCCCATCGCCCCCCATCGCCCCCATCGCCCCCCATCGCCCCCATCGCCCCCCATCGCCCCCCATCGCCCCCCATCGCCCCCCATCGCCCCCCATCGCCCCCCATCGCCCCCCATTGCCCCCCATCGCCCCCCATCGCCCGCTAAGCGCGCCGGCCGCCCACGCGCGATTTCGCTTTTCAAGCGGCCGTTGTCCTGGAGGTTGACAACCTCGGTATACGAAAAATCAGCTCATCTAAAAAGCCGAATTTAAAGAAAAGAATAATTACAAAGAGCGGTTGTTCTCGAGGTGAAATTAATGAAATTCATGGTGAAATTGAATGGTGAAATGAGTTTTAAATAAAATAAGGCAATATTAACTTTTCTATCAAATCTTACATTATGCTGTACATAACTGCTGACAATACGATTGTATACAATACTAATTTTCATCTATTTTTACAGGTAAGAAGCGATGCAGTTTCAACACGTGGCACTGACATCTGGGTGAGTTAAGGATTATATATCCAAGGAAATGTAATTTTTCAATTAGTACAAGAAATATTAATTTACTTAATTATTCTGTGATAGTATTTTAGAACTATATTCTTATGTGAGCTATAAGGATTTTGATCTTCAAATATGTGCCTAGGAAGTAATCAAAGTTGCCGAACCATATACAGCAAGGTAGCAAATAGCAAGAATAACACAATATCACGCCATCTCTCTTGCAAGATTCAAACTAAAACATTAATACGCGAAGTGTGAGCGTGAATGGACGATAGCAGGTGCAAGATAATGTTATCCAGGCAAGCGTGACGTACAAGCTGTTTACGCGAGGAATGACTGTTTTCTCGACAGAACGAACACTGAATCACCTTCCAAAACACTGAAGACCCTTGAACGCTACAAAACAAATTCGACTTTACAATTCAATTTAATTTGTGTATTCAGTAGACGAAACAGATTCAAGAGATGATTTTCGTTTGTGTGACATAGCTCTGGTACGCAAAATAGCAATGTCTATAATACTGTCAAAAACATCTGAAATTCGGGACCGCCATGACTGGTTAAAACGCAACCACATTCTCAGAAGTGTGTTGAATCCCGCTGCTAAACAAAATGCAAAGGATTTTACTACTACGTCTCGGTTGAATGAAACAAAAAGAAAGAAAAAAAAACTAATCACTTAAACGCACAAAACCCAAGCTCTACTAATCATGTCGTCTGCTTCATCGACACAAAAACGAGAAAGAAACGAGGCACCTATGCGCACTAAAAAATGAAACGCCGCTCAAATCATCCGGTACTTCACGACTGACAAAAACCGATCATCGAAACGCACAACCATACTTAGCAACCCGAAGACAAAGTCAGCTATTTCTACACAGAAAAGAGGAAGAAAAAATCCCCAAATTGCATCAAAAGCTAACCCCGTTAATCTCAAAACAAACCATCAAGCAATACTTCAGTCGTAAAATGTACACTGTCAGAAATTTCCGCATTACTTTAATGTAAACTACGTTAAATTAATTATCATGAATGCACATTAAATGTACATTACATTAGGGTGCATGAATCAAAACTTTAGTGTCGTATCTGGAAGGGAGGAATGAATGATCTTGATGGACTGATGATTATGAATATACGATATGAATGATGAGAGGCAGGAGAAACGGGGAAACTTCTACATTAAATCTACACTGATTTTAACTTATGCATTGAATTTAATGTACAATAATATTAATATCTGCTTAATGTACTTGGTTACAGTAAGTTGCATCTACAATAATCTACGTTCAATTTAATGGCATTTGTGCCAGTGCAGCGTCGCGAAAGTGCCGGCCGGCACAACGCTGTAGCGCGTGGGCTGTCAAGCGAGTCAAGTGCAAACAAAATGCGAATGCGCAAGTGCAAACAAAATTCGCTTACTACCACGCCACAGCAGAACGAAATGAAATGAGAAATAAACGATGAGTGAAAAACATTTTTCGTTCATTGAAAAAAAAAAGCAGTTTGCTACTACGTCAGTCTCACGTAACGAATCGACAAAGAAACTATATACCAAAACGCACCAAAACCAAACGTCATTAAGTCAGAAACATCGCTTATTACATCACCACGGGAACGAGGAAAAAAGAACAACAAAACAAAAACGTGAAACAAGAATCGTCAGAGCGTACCAAAACGAAACGCCGATAATACTGAGATAGCTTAGGGCAACAGCTTTTCGTGCTGCAGCGTCTCTGACCGGCAGGTCCTAGGGTTCGAGTTCTGTCAGTAGAGGTTTTTCGACACTAGCTACGAAGGAAGGTTGAATTCATCCGCAGCCTGCAGGAGAATTCTAGCGGGCGGCTGCTCTGATTGGTGGATACCTTGGATTCTGCGATCAATAACATGTGATGGCCAGATCTGTACCTTAACGGCCCAGGGACCGTGCGTGATCATTTCTTTCTCTTCCTTTTTCCTTCCTCTCACTCTTTCTCTCTCTCTCTCACACACACACACACTCTCACTCTGTCTCATACACACTCTCACACACTCTCTCTCTCGCACTCTCTCTCACACACAGTCTCTCACACACACACTCTCTCTCTCAAACAACTATACTTTTTCGCACATTCCCTGACTCTCTCTCTCTCTCTCTCTCTCGCCCTCTCCCCCTCTCTCTCACACACACACACACACACAAACACTCACCCCCTCGTTGGGTGTGATAGCGATGGCAGAACACCACTACCTTCTGGGATAGAACATCCACTTCACACCTACGTGACAATGGACCACAGCAGATGACGTTCCCGGAAAACAAACTAAAAAAAAAAAAAAAGAAAGAAAGAAAGAAATCAATCACTGAAACGCCATTGGGCCGCAACCATCTGGCGAAAACGCCGGCCGGCGCGACGAGGTCGCCGCGCGGCGCGGGCGCGCACGAGCCAACGAGCGCGAACGCGCATGCGCGGACGCGAAACGCGCACGGGCGCGAGGACAAGGCCTTGGCCGCCGGCCCGCGGCGGCGGCGGCGGCGAAGGCCGCGCGCGCGGCAACTGCGTCGCGTCGCGTCGCGCGCGCGCACGTCTGCCTGCCTCCACCGCCGATTAGCGCGCCGATGCGCCGCTGGCTGGCGGTGGGAGTGCGGCGCGTGCGGCCAAGGACGAGGCGGACCCCTTGAGGAGCCCTGCGGCGTCATCTCGGAAGTGCAGTCCTGCCTGCGCGCCCCCGCGCTCGGCTGTCAACACGCTGCTTTGCGCGGGGCGGCCGGGCAGGTGTTTGTGCTCCTCGGTTGGTATCGCGTCTCGGAACGTGGAGTTAAACTGCATAATAGTTTCTATTTCCCTTTTTTAGCGTTAAAACAAATGTGGCTTTGTGTTTACGTTCACGACACATATTATGGAATTTTTACCTCATCTCATGGTTGGTGTGTACGTCACCAAATGAATTATGCGTTGACTTACATTTGCAGTATGGTTGTAGAGGTTGTTGTAATTTTTTGCCAAATCAGTGAGGTCAACCACTGCTTTTACTTGTAAAAATTGATCATGACTCGAGAGTGATACGTTCGCTCCCAGTGTGCGGTCGTGAAGTGTGAAAGGGCGTGGAAGGGAAGACTTCGAGCGCCTGCACTTTTGAATCGGGTTGGAAATAGAGTGGCACGACGAAATAAACTCACGGCAGGAAATTCGAATTCCTCCGGGCAGGAAACATAGACGAAGTCTGGGGAGCGGATTCTCTTCTGGACTGAGCGCGGGAAGGGGAGCACCGGAGCACCTGAGCTCCGAGCTGCCGCCCTCGCCCGCCGCCCTCGCCCGCCGCCCTCGCCCGCCGCCCTCGCCCGCCGCCCTCGCCCGCCGCCCTCGCCCGCCGCCCTCGCCCTCCGCCCTCGCCCGCCGCCCTCGCCCGCCCCCCTCCCGCCGCCCCCGCCCGCCGCCCCCACCCGCCGCCCCCGCCCGCCGCCTTCGCCCTCGCCTCCGCCGCCCTTTCCTCTCTCTCGCTCCCGACCCCGCCCTCGTCCCCGTCTTCGCCACCGTCCTAGCTCCTCCCGCCACTGCCCCCCCTGCCACCGGTCTCGGGTAGACGTGCTCGATGGCGCAGCCCGATTTAGCCCCCGAGGGAGGGCCGCCGCCTCCGCCGCCACCACCTCCACCCACCTGCCTTTGAATTACGCGCTCGCCCCTTTTCCGACCATTCCCCATCCCGGTCGGTGGAGATGTGTTGCAACTGCAGTCGCTCAGCTTTTGAGGCTGTCTCGGTTTCCGAACTCCACCACATTCATTAGGACGTCAGCTGCATAGAACTGTTACATTGCACTCAAACGTAATTAATTTCTGCATTCCCTGCGTTTTCTGATTTCGGTGTCCTGCTTGTCCTAAATGACCTATCCGACCTAAGTGTCCTACATTTATTTTCCTCCTATTCTGCCTCCACACAACTTCTGCCGTTCTGCCTCTCTGCTCCATTGCGTTTGCGTACTCTTTTCTCCAATATCCTCTATTTTTTCTCAGTACCATAGTTACTTCGACACTCACTAGCTTTCAACCTCCGTCCTCCGATTCGCCACTTCTTCACCTTGACAACGTTTTCAAGCGCCAACGTCTGCTTCCGTAACTTCATTTTCATCCCATCGCCCACCTCCCGCCTCGCCCTCGCCACCGCCCCCTTCTCCCGCCCTCACATCGCCCATGCCCTCCTCTGCATTGCCACCACCACCACTGCCGTCGAAGCTATCATCGCCAGCGCAGTCATTGTCGCAGTCGCTCCCCCCCCCCCCGTCGCCACTCCCCGTTTTCCCCTTCGCCGTCTGTCGCGCTGCGAGTATTCTGGTGCGCGCGCGCGTCGCCGCCGAGGTCACGACCCCAGCGCCGGCAGTTGTTTTTACTTCTTGCGTTCTATTTAGAAGTCCGTCTTCCCTTCCTGCTGCTCTCCCTCCCCCCTCCGCGCCGCGACGCACAGCCCGCGACTTCTCCAACTTCCGCTTTTGAGAGGAGACGGCCCCACGCGACAACCCGCTCCCCGCGCTGTCTTCGTCGGATTCCGTAAAATTTCGCTGCACCCAGCACCGGATGACACTCCTTTGATACTTTTCGTTCCGTGAAGAAAGCGAGGTCTGGATGTATTATGAAAAAAGTACACATTGTTTCTACGATAGCAGAAGTTGCCGTCTTTGTACTAACACTCGAGGCGTTTTGAATACGTATCTCACTTTCCTGAAATAGATATTGGTGTGTTGTGCTGACTCACTAATTAAACCTTCTTATCACAGTGAATTCATTTTTCTGGGCACTAATCTTGATAATAAACGTGAATTTATCTCCTAGCACAACTGAAGACACAATTGCACAACCAAAAGAAGAAGGTACACCATTTTCGTACTAACTTTGCTAATGTGTAGAATCCGCCCAAAAGTTTCTTTCGGCCTTGAAAGCAATGCACCAGGCTGTAGGTATAGAAGTTGCAACAGTTCGCTTATGCTCGACGTTATTGCCGTTCTGATAATAAACTGCATGACTTGAGAATTCAAAATGATTCGCCTGATTTTACGTGAACTTAAAACGCAAGAAGGCAACGCAAAATCTCTTCAGGCAGTACAGAAATTATTCTATGAATCAGTGGCTAAGTTGTGCCCGCACCTCATACGTTTATTACATTTTATTTAAATGAAAACATATGGATTTCAGCAACTAATTATTAAATGTTACAAAAAACCCATTTCGGAATTTTAAAAACCATTGACAATGTAAACTGGCTTTTAAAAAATGAGGCATCGAATTGACCTAGAGAATCTCTTTATTCAGTACGTGATTAAAACACACGTTATTTCGGAAACCGGCTCCCGCGTACAACTGGTTTGTTTTGCAACAGCGGCCTTTTGCACTGGGTGTCGTTGACGTGCCGGCGGAAGTTGCCTGTGAGGGGTTTCGAGGAAGCAGATAAGCGGCGTTCCCAAACACGAACGCGAAAGTGGCAATCATTGCGTTAGTGTTGACACAGCGCGATACGCCGCAACCCGCCGATCATATTGGATAGGGATATCGCATCGCCTGATAACGCTCCATTTTTGTTTTCTGACTGCACATATGGATCTCTTCGAGTGTTATGTGAAGGACATTCATGATGGAGAACAATTATAGAGAATAGGGATATCCCTGACGCTGTGTATTACAGACTCTTGGGGGATATTTTGCAATTTTTTAGTAGTAAATAAAGCAATTTCCATATTTGAGTAAAATACAACATTAAACTTTTTTATACCATAGTCTTTCATTTGTTACATAGCATGTTCATTATGAAATATGTTTTTGATTGATAGACTCGTTCATCCATTTGCATGTCATCAAACAGTGAATTCGAAGGAACGTTGCAAAAATAGTACTTGGTGTGTTTTGAAACTTTAATATAAACATTTAAAGTATTTTATTTGTTGGTAATCAAGTTACTATTGTGGTACAGATGCGCAACCTCTTTTATAAACAACTGTTTATACCCGAGCGACGTCCAGCCGCTGAATCAAACGAACGCTGAGGAGGGAACAGAATGGAGAGTCGTGGGCAACGCTTCCTAGGGCAACTCGCCGAATCGTGAGTAGCGCCTCGCCAAACGACGCTCGAGCGTGTGGAGATAATTTTCTTTTCTTAAGTCGCGTCACGTGCGTCTGCAGAGCGGCCGGGCGGGCGCTGCCGGTGGCTGCCTTATGTAAGGCGCGTGGCGTGCACGCACACGCGTGCGAACACGGCCCGCAACGCGTCTCCAGGAGAGCCGTTTCACTAACTGAGAAATTAAAAACACTTTGTTTCAATGTTTGTCTTCGAGAAATTTAGGTTGGGCGCTTTTGTTAGTTTGTCAGTGGAGGAGTTCCGCAAGGCGGTTTACATAGTGCGACCAGGAACGGAAAGACACAGGACAGCGGGTACACGAAGACGGTCCACCTGTTTGAACATCATTCTTGAACGCATGACGGTCTACCAGTTTGAAAATTCATTCGTGACATCACCATTACACAGCAAGTAAAGATTTTCTGTACTTTTTGTTGCAGACTTGTCTACATGAAATTTGGGTTGCGCTATTTTCTTTTGTCATTAGGATGTTCCCCATTGGGTAGTTTACTAGTACGATCTGCTAAGAAAATACAGTCTGAATGCAACTTATAAATGTACAATCGACCATTTACACCATTAATTATTTAAACGAACATTCATGAATTTTTTGTTACCTTAGATCAAGTATCGGCGCTCTGTATTTGGTGCTTGCATTGGCATGTCTTAATCCTATCTAATCTTCATTTCCGATCCGTTTTAATCCGCTGCGGCATTTTCGTGTTGGCACTGCCTCTCAATCGCGGTCGCCTCCTGCGCCGCCCGTGCCTTGTCGATGGCCGCTCGATTCGTTTCCCTGCCTGTTGCGTTCGCCGCCCTCCCTCGCGCGCTGTCGCTCGCCCCTTCGGGCCGCTCCGGCGGTCTCGCTCCTCGCGGGTCACGCGTGCCGCACGCCGGCCCCCACGCCCACGCGCACGCGCACGCGTACGCACACGATTAGCCCCTATACATCCATGACTATAAATCCATTCCCATGCCCATATCAATAGCAATGAACGAGCCTATACCCAAACTCAGGCTCATTATTATCCATTCTGATGCCTATACCCATTTCCACTCCCATGCCTACGCCTATGAACATGCTCATGATCATGCCTAAGCCTATGCTCATGCCGTGCCTTTATCTATGCCCACATCCACGCCTATGGGCACACCTGTGCCCATGTTAGCTAGCTCTAGTTCGACGTCCACATCCACCAACGTCCTCGCTTCCCTTCCCTATGCACACCAGCTCCCTCTGCCGTTCTATTTTTCGATTAAAACATTAAATCCGTTGTCATTTGTCAGCAGTGACGCTGTCATCTAATCGAGATCTTGAACGTCACCGTAGTGACGTTCAAGCCATAGTGCCGTGACTATAGTGTTCCCGATTGGTTGTCATAGACATTCAAGTTCCCGATTGGTTGTCAGCGTCACAGCTGATCAAGGGACGACGGACTTCAATCGAAGTTCTCACTCTCGCCCTCGTGTGTCCGCGTGTGTGTCAGTCACGGCGTCGAATGCAACGGCCGCCGCGTTGGGTAGCGCGGGATCCTGGCGGGGCCGGCTGCGCTCGCGGAGGGAACACGCGACATCGCTGCGAGCGTTGCGTCATCGCCCGGCGCAGCGCGGCAGCAGGCCGCCTTCCTTCCTCCTAGGCTCAGTGCCTGCACTGGAATTTGCCTGCCAGAGGCTTTCTCGTGTGGGCGTCCGGGCGCTCTTTGAGAGAGAGATCGGACTAAGGGATACCTCTTCGTGTATAAGAAACAGAACTCATATGTTAGTGACTTTTGCGAAAATTGTTATCTATTGGCCTTCATGTTTTTTTTGGATAACAATTACTACCTGCCTTTCTTACACTTGGAGGTTGTAGAAGTATTGTTAGACTGAAGACGTGCAATTAGCCGTTAGATTAATTTTTACATTAAATTCTTAGACGTCACATCTATTGCTTTTACACTCACTACATACGTACTAAGTACTATGAGTAAAAAATAACACACACAGGATAATGAAGTTTTGTTTTCGCGAATATATCGTTAATCAGAACACATCCACCACGAAAATTTACTGGTAATGTTAGAACACCACTTTATCTGGCCTCCTATTCTGATCTGGATCATCTTATCTTGAATTGACTGACACAGCGATGAACGGCTGATGTGAGAATGCCACGCGCTATGCTATCAGTCGCCCCAGAGAGCGAGTCTACAGGTCGCGCCCTGCACCTGCCGCCTCCTCCACCGCCGCCGCCGTCTCCACCGCCGCCTCCACCGCCACCGTCGCCTTCACCGCCGCATCCACCGCCGCCTCCACCGCCGCCTCCACCGCCGCCGCCACCGCCGCCGCGGACGTGCCGGTTCCTGATGTCGCCCAAGACAGCGCGGCCCCGCCTCCAACTCCAACCTCCCCTCCCCTCATCAGTCGCACCTCTCTTCTTTCTCTTCCTAGCTCGCAACCTTTCCCCCGTCCGACTTTATTGTCTCCACCCACAACCTTTCCCTGCCGCAGGACATCCCTTCTCTCCTGTACACTACCGGTATAGAATGGTCTTCTCTCTGTGGCAGACATCTGCGAACGGGGACATTTAGCCTTCTTGCTAGTAATCGATTGCAGGTTTGGAAATTTTCGTTTAAGTTTGTAATCTTTGCCGGTCGTTGTTTTCGTGGGCCAACAAACAACTATCCCAAATTCGCGTGCGAGCGTGAATCAGCGGCGGTGCACGGGCAGGAGCAGGAAAAGTTAGAGAAGGAAGAGGATCAGCAGGAGGAGGAGAGCAGTGGGAGGAGGAGGAGGGGGAAGAGGCGGAGCTGGCGGGTCGAGGAGCAGGGGGAGCAAGGGGATAAGGGGGAGGAAGAGATGGAGGTGATGGAAGAAGATGAGGAGGAGGAGCAGGGGGAGGAGGAGGTGAAACAGTAGGAAGAAGAGCAGCAGCAGTAGGGGTAGGAGGAGTGAGCAAAGTAGAAGCAGGAGGAGGAGGAGCTGCTGGAGGAAGAGAGGGGGTAGGAATGGAGGTGATGGAGGAAGAAGAGGAGCAGGAGGATAAGCTGAAAGAGGAGGTGCTGGCGGAGGAGCCGGGGCAGCGGCAGGAGCGGCGCAGGGTCGGGCGCATCAAGAGGCGCGGCGCGTCCTGCGCCCGCGCGCGCGAGCGTAGGAGCGCGCGGTCCTTGACCTCGAGTAGCGGGCGCGGGGCGGCAGGCGCGGGCAGGGCGGGCGCTGATGCGGCGACCGGCGCGAGCAACGGCCGCAGACCCCGCGGAGACCCCCTCCCCTCCCCCACCCCCCAACCACCGACTCCTCCGGCGTCCCGGCGCCGCCGCTGCCGCCGCCGGTGTAGGCGCCGCCGTAGCCGAATGGCAAACACAGTCGAGGCTCTGTAGTCCGGCGCGTCGCCAGTCGAGCACGCCCTGTAATCCCCCACTCGCTGCGAGGCTGGGCGTGAGATTTTCACGTTTTTGAAATTCGAGCGTCCACTTCAAGGGCTGAGGCAGCGGGAGCGCTACCTGCTGGTTCGCCCGTCGTGGGTGAAGGAGCCGCGATTTTGGAGTCGGTCCCGAAATAAGTTCTCATTTTGTTCCGGGAAGCGCCGCATTGGTCTTATTTGTTAGCAGCTTCACATGTGTTTCGCGGCAGAGAATGCAGAACAAATGTTCTGCATAAAATAAGGAATTTGGGGTCTGTAATGAGATATATCGCACATATATCATTCATAGGCTCCAACACAGCAGTACTCCAAAAATGGGGATTTTGAGTTGCGGCGTTTATTCCGGTCATTTCATAATATTTATTATATAATAATACAAGAAATCTTACGTATTTCCGTAACCCATAACCTATCATTTAATTCTTGATTTCAACTTCCATCAAAAATTTAATCACTTTTGTCTTCAAGCATTATTTTTCAATTTTTTCAATATTGCAGACAATGAATAATATAATATGAAACATAGTGTTCACCATCGCTGACAAGAAAATACTTCCGAACTAAACTGTGACTTACTTCGCGACACCAATTTCACGAATTTGGTAACGAACGGTCACCATTAATAACATGAAATCTTTCAAAACACCAGGAAAGGCGAATGATGGATTAGTTTTTAAATCGAGAAATGTTGAGCATTTGCATTTGGATGAGAGGAAAAGAAACTGTGATGGATGAATTTTGTGGTTACGGTAAATTTAATAAATTGTGTGGTTACGGTAAATTTTGTTGTATTATTCCCTTACTTACAATTTTCCTTCACTAGCTGTCAATTCTGCTGTCAATTCTGTCCGCAAGAGAGACTCGTGCAGAGAGAGAATTTCTTAAAGAAAAACAACCTACAATTATAAAAAAAAGCTCCAAAAGTGACACGTGACTAAAAGTCTCGACAACACTTCCTTCCAAGTTGTCAAACACATTTCTCCACGCAGCGTCACCTCCCACGCAGGAGCGAACCGAAACCCAACAAGGTCTTGCGAACTCCCTGAGCGCCAAGCGTTGCACGGTTTTTCGCTGGGGTTTTTTTTTTTTTTTGGTCGAGAGGGGAATTCACGAACCCCTTGGGCGTCGCGTGGAGTCAAGTCCGCGAGCGGAAAAAAGCGCGCTGCGCCGCGCCTCCCCCTCCCCCTTTCGACCCCCTTCCCCTCGGCGCCCCTTCTTTCGCAGCCTCCGGCGTCGGCTGTTTGCGTATGTTAATGGCAAGGCCGCGGGCCACCGGCGGAAGCGGCGCCGCCGGTGCATCTGTCACCTCCGCAAACACTTCTTTTGCGCCCGATGGAAACTGGCGGTTGACTCATCAGGTATTCGTGTTTCTTGTTTTGTATGCAGTTGCGTCGCTTCTGCGGACCTGGAGGTCTGGGTGGGTATTATTTATCGAGTGGCGTGAATTTTTCGAAGAGGTGACACAATAGCCGTTGTTTGGCAGAGGGTATCTCAGCAAGGCTGTCACGATATTGACATAATAACGCGCGCGGTGATGGCGACGGTTAGCGTATCGGACTGTTGTACCCAAGGTGGCGGGTTCAAACCCGATCGAAGCCGTGGATTTTTAAGGGCGAAAAAATCCTTCGTACGCCTGCCTTCGGAGGGAAAGTAAAACCGGCTGTCCCATGTTAGTAGATTTACTTGCATGTAAAAGATCCTCAAACCTAAATGACGCCTCTGATCTAAATTCAAAATCGCCTGCTTCTCGCCCAAGAAATACCTCATTTCTCTGCTAGCTGGTGAAAGGAGCGTAGCGAAATTGGCGTGGTCAGGCGGAATAGCAGGCCTCATGGCTTAGTCTCGCCAAGTAAAATAAGGCATAAATTCAATTCAATTCAATAATGATGATGACGATATTGTAAGTAATAAGCTTGAAACTGGAAAAGACGATGGAAAAGTGGTGATCCCCTGTTCGTCCACTGCATCGTACGGGGTTCGAAGCGTCTCCAGCGGTGGAAGGTGGGTAGTCCAGTCGCTACTCCGGGATCGCCCACTGGTTGGGAGATAGTGGAGGGGGCGGATGGTTGAGGACTAGAGCGCGTAGGTGCGAAGTGTCATGGGTTTGTATCCCACGCCAAGCTTGGTGTTTACACGTACACCTTATTTTTCGAGTAGGGTATTTCGATTTTTTGTGGTTTTAGGGTAGGACCTTCCGTTGTGCAGGATCCAGATCTGAGAAGTCACAAGCTTGTATATATTGTATTGTATGTTTTGAGATATATCCAGAAGTAGAAGGCAATGACTGACTCCGCAAAAAAGACCTAAGGGTAATGTGTGTTAGGCTTGCTCAAGAAGCGCAGTACATTCTAGCGTTGGATGAGCTGTGTGAAACTATCTCCATTACAAATGTTTTTGTCGTGTCATGTTCTTGCATATTGTTCCGTCCACGACACAAAGCTCTCGCGCAAAGGCGGGTTGTCGCTCCCTCCCTCCGGAGGCGGCCGCTCCCGCAGGGTGCGCCCGCCGCACCCGCGCCGCACCCGCGCCGCCGGCCCCTCCCCCGAACGGCGCCCCCCCCCCCCCCCGCTTTCCCGAAGGGCTGCAGCCTTCTGGCTTGCAACGCCACATTCACTTGTGCCAGGAGAGACGGGTGAGAACATCCACGAGAGGCACAGGCCACACCGCCGGCCTAGGACCTTTCGCTGAGCAGTCTCCGCGTTCACAAGCAACGTTCATGTTTTGCGCTTCGCGCACGTAAACCCGCTGCCTTCGGCACGTGTACTTGTAAACCTGCCATCGGCGGGTACTACAGAGCGGTACGGACAGACCCGACTCACACCGTCGGTCACCTGCTGGCGAGAGACTGTGTGTGCCGCCAACACATACTTCTGCTGTCAGGGCCCACCTACGGCCAGGTCCGTGGCCAAACTGCTGGACAGACTCTCCGACCAGCGAACTGTGTGGGACGCCTGCATTCCTACTTCGCCCGGGAGAGGAGCAGCTCTGAGGTCCACGCATACCGCAGCCACCCAGCAGCAGGTATTCGGCAACACCGTGTGCCCATGGACGTGTAGTGTGACAAAGTTCACGACGTCACCTTCACGGTGATAATTAACAGACGTAACAACGAACATCCATTTTATATCATTCATTCAATTTCATTTCTGTAAATTAACATTTCATTGGTCATATCATCCCATTCATTTAGACTAGAAATCCAATATCAATAAATCGTATGTGCAATGAAATTCGTGTAAATTTGTCATTCTCCGCCTCCCTTCTTAACCAGCGCCATCCCTCTCCCCCCCGGGCACCTCACGGTCCGGTGCGGTGTAGAAATACTTTGTATAGAGAAGGGCCTTTCAGTCTGCTAGCGCACCCCCTCCTCCGTTCTAGGTATTCTTCCCCCTTCTCTGTACACATATGTCGAATATCTCTATCGGTGACCCATTAGTTATTATGTATATCTTAGTTTTCAATTCACTTGGACTTATTTATGGGTTCTTACATCATTTTCCCGTCAAAAGGGCTACAAAAAAAATAACTACCTTACGTTAAACATTCATCACAGCCACCGTTCGGCTTGAAGAAATTCATTGTGCTGCTAAGGAAACGATTAAATAAGTGTAAGCTTATGGATTTTTAATATAAAGAAGTAATAAAGGAAAATATTGAAAGTTACAGGAACATGAGCGAAATTATTTATAGTTTGCAAATATTTACATTTCACAAAGAATTTTCATTGTCTTTATCAACAATATGTGTTTTTTTTTTATTTATCACTCTTTATTCTTAGCAATAAACGTCACAATTGCGTGTTTTCTTTCTCGCAAAAGACTAGTTTCCATGCTTCTAAAAATACATCAGACTTCAGGTGGAAAGGCAGATGTCTTTGTAGGGACGAGCGGGGAATTTAGCGAACGATTAGCTTCTTGTCATCGGCGTCCGGGGGTTTGCGACACGCGAGGTAAACAGCTGCCGCTGCCCGCCACATGGGAACATCGGCCTGCGACGTCACTGGCGGTCAGCGGTCGCCCATTGTATGCAGCAAGTGGCATAATGGTATCTTGTTTATGCCTACGCGAGTGTGAAGTTCAAATTGAAAGCTGGAAAAGTTATCGTAAAACAACCTTTTCGATACTGCTTAGGAATTAGAAAATAGCTCTATGCGAACGTATAATGTCATTTGAGCAAAATTTTGTATAGTAGTAATAAATTTCAGACTTGTTAATAGTAAATAATAGTTATATATTCAATTTCGAGGCATTCTTATTTTATTTGACAAAAAGCTTCTAATATTTATAGATTTTAATACATAGTAAGGTTTGGAATGCAAAAGTAACTCGAATTACATCGGAAGAAATAACTTGCTTCAAAAGCAATGGAATTGAGAAAACGTCTGTGTATAATACAACACGAGTATCATATGACAAGGACGCAATTAACTACTTGTTTTGAAAACCAATATGGTGGTCGGGAGCAAGAAATCATTGTGTTGAAGTTCTTATTATGGCGAAAACCGGCTTTCGAGAGTTTTTGTCTGATCATCGGTTGCGTCTGGGAAGAATCAGATGCCTGGCACTATTGTCTCGTGACTCACCAGATGTAAAACCATCGAAAGCAGGTTCTAGCTGTAATAAAGGCGTAAAACTTGAATTGGCGCCAATTATATTTCTCTTTACTTCAGAAAACCAACAACATCAGACCGAAATTATTGCGATTCAATACAGTTAGACTTATTCCATTGCATAAAAGTATAATTAATTCTGTACATTCTAGAATCAAATTTCTAACTTACTGTTAGATTGCTTCATTTTATTGATTACATGTACATCAGATAACGAATTAAAAAATCAATGGCACTCAGGATTAGGAAACAAAATGATGGGAATTTTCATTGTACGGTTGCTAGAAAAGTTAGTTAAATGTCTGAATACAGAGCTTGGAGGAATGAGACAAAGAAAGTCGAATACTCTAAGGAAGTATTGATATTTTTTGTGAAACCTCCACGAATTGATGTCGTACATAATTTCACCAAGTTGAATCTACCCCCGCGACTCTTAACAACAGTTCTGCAGATGCGGGAGTGATCTTGAAGAACGGGGAAGTGAACCCAAGGAGTCGATTGCAAGAGATACTTGAGTGACGATTCACTGATGAACCTAAACGACCTTGCAGCACCGCATCGGAATGCAGCCACAGGTGGCCATCTGCTGCAGGTGAATCCTTCGTTGCAGGTGCAACCACGTCAAAAACAAAGCGTGAAATAGGCACAGCAAGACATTTTTTGGCCTCAAATTGGAGAAAGCTATCCGTACCTTCGTTTCATAGAATGGTGTTTCATAAAAGTTTTATTTTTCGATGATATTTATTCGATGCCTCTTTAAATATGTTGGATATCAACATGTAGAATAGATTTTTATTTGTAACTTGTGTTAATGCTACCACTGGAAAACTCTGCACACTTCAGATTAACCTCCTGTTTAAAAGGAAAGCATTTGATAATAGAAAAACTCGTACTTTCATATTTCATAATCAAAGTTAACGCGTTGCCAAAGATCTGTGTTCACTGTGAAATGTCTCACTGTCGACTTGTCTCCACAAGATGATGATTGGATATTTTATTCAACAAGCGACAAAGGAAAAATCAGAGGTGAGATAACGAGACCTGCATTTCAATTTTTACTGCAGATGTGATGAATAAAATACGCACATGTATTTGTGCCCAATAATATAATATGCACAAGGAGCGAGTCACAACATAACCTATGATTGTCTCTACATGTGGCCTCCTATTGCCACCTTGCTTGCAGGTCCGATACCCAATTGCGAAAAATTTCGAATCCTATTATTACTAATCCAAATTTGCTTTTCCAATTATCTTGAGTTAGATGAGTCTAGATTTGGACATTTCTAACTACTGAAATCATAATCGAGGCCTCTAGAAATGGATGATCCTAATGATGTCCCTAAGAGGGACGAACTCATAACTTTCCAGCGAGGGACATCGACATCTCTGTTGCGGGACGATCGCCGACTGAGTTCGCACGAGGATAGGACGTGAAGCTGCGCTGAAGGCATTTCGCGGTCCACTTCGCTGTGCGAATCGTCGCTCCCCCTCTCAAATGGGCCTCGGCCTCGCTCTACGCGATGGCTCATCTGATGTTGCTGCAGTGCCTCTGACCGGCTACCACTAGGCTACCACTCCCGACAGTGGCAGGATTTTCCATACTACCTACACAGCTAGGTTACGAGCGAAGTTACTGGGAGAGGTGGCTCAGGGCATCATATGTCGTCAGATGTCGCTGCAGTGCCTCTGACCGGGAGGTCCCAGACTACCACTCCCGACGGTGGGAGGATTTTCGACGCTGGCTAGAGAGCTAGGTCGACGTCAGCCGCTGTCTGGAGGATAATTCTATCGGCCGGCTGCTCTGATCGGTAGTTTTCCGCGGTTTCTCCTATTAACGCCAGGCGAGTGCCGGAGCAGTACCGTAACGGACCGCGCTCAATCTTTCCATCCTCTTCCTTATCCTTTCCTCACCCCTCACACGCACTTACATTTACATGCATTACACTACCACATATGTCGAGAGACAGTGGGGTGTTCAGAGCTTGACCCGGCTGGGACGGCGACCCTCTGGTGGGAGATTCCTGGTCGGGGAAACCTGGGTAGCCCAGGGTAGATCGGCTTTGGTTGTCACCACCGAGCAGAGGAAGATCTCTCCCTCTCCCCAAGGGAAAACGTACACTTACGGGACTAATGACCTCAGCGGTTGGCGCGCCCTGAATCACCAATCGCTCAAAGCGTCTAAAGGCCTTCGGCCTGGCCTCGCTCTCGCGTCTCGCCTCGCCTCGCCTCGCCTCGCCTCGCCTCGCCTCGCCGCGTCGCGTCGCGTCCGCCTCTGTTGTGGGAGCGCGGGGACCTTAGGGTTCGCCGCCTGCGCGACCACGACCGCCGACTAACGGTCATCTCGCGACGTCCCCGCGCGCATTCTGATGGCATTTCCAGGAAGCGAGCCGGGGAAGAGTTCCTCAACGGAGTGTCTTCACCGGTTTAAGTCTTTACCGCACCAATTAATCGTATATCAATTGGATCTTAGGGGTTGTATGATTATTGCATGCTGCCTGGAAGATTGGGGTAACGGCAAGTGTATCATGGTAAAAAAAAACTCCTCAAGCCCTTATTTCTCACTACCAATGCCCCATAGGTTGCCAAAGATTTGACACATATCAACCTCCCGTTATGTTTATGAAAGCTCCGGTTTCAATCTGAAACGCCTGGCCTCTGGAACCGTATAGTTAATGTAGATCAATGTGTACACATGTGATGAATATAAACATATCTCTGTAGCAAAGGCGCCGCATATATCTATCTCCCTTAGCAAATGTGAAATGACAATGTCAGGATAGTTAATGGAAAACATTTTAATCCACAGAGAGGTGTAGAGAGAATAATCTAAGAGTGGAACCTCTTCGACAGCTACGGCGTGGCCTCTGCTCACAATATAACTGCAAGTTCCTTCCATGCAATCATTGTGTCAGTGTGTTCGTTTACAGTTAGCTCATTTGTAGATGGCTTCATCAGTATCTCTTGCAATGTCATTCCCCTGCATGACGTTCATATATTTCCCGACTTGCCAAAGTGGTCCCGTCTTAAGGTAATTGCTGTGGCAGAAGTCTCCTAAAAATTATCTGAGGTGGTACGTTGAAAGAGCCAGTCACGCTTTGACCGAGTTGCGCACAGTGTTGTTGAAGAGTTTCCAAACCCGAGCATTAAACAAACCAATGACGGCGACCGTCTCTTCCGTATGCTCGCGTGCGTCGTGGGAGCCGGCGAAGGCGCCGGAGCTGCCGGCGACAGCTGCACAAAACAGGGCGCCCGACGCGTCTCCGCCGGGTCGCCCACTCGCCGGAGCCGCGCCCCCTCGCGCCCACGCCCCGGGCGAAGCCGCCGCCCGCCGCCGCCCGCGGCCAAGACCAGGGCGAAGACAACGGCGGGGGCGGCGACGTGTGCACGGACGAGGGGCGGCAGCGGCAGCGACCGTGGGAGTGGTTGGAACGTGGATGGTCGCAGGGGCGGGGATGGCAGGAGAGGGAGGAGTGGCGTGAACGCGGGCGGCGGCGGGGAGCGAGTGGGCGAAGGGGCGCGGGTGGGGGGAGGAGCGGGGACGGCGGCTGAGGACCCGGGCAGAGCGCAGACAATGGGCCGCCTGGAGCCAAGCCAGCCCCTGCGACTCCGCTCGCCCTCGCCCCCGCCCGCACGGCTTCTGCCTCGTCGCCCAGCCGCCGCCCCCGCCCGCGCCCCCACCCCCACCCCCGCCAACGCCGCCGACGAGGTCGTTCGGATTGCGCCGGATCCGCTTTCAGCGCCAGTCAGCTGTTCCTCGACGCGACAGGAACTGACCTGGTCCCCTGGAAACAATATCCGTACTGCACTGCGTCCACACATTACGTCTAATGTTGGGAGGAAGTCCTCCATGCCTGGAATCTGAAGGAAATCAGGGTTCTGATAACTTTTACGTAATAAAATTTCGGTTTCATGTATGTAAAGAAGGTGTACGGGAAACAAAACATTATGCGGTATGTTAAACAAGGCGTATCGAATTACACCTCTTGTAGTTTTTCTGTAAAATGCTTCAAAGAATTACAAAAATTAAATAATTAAAATCAAATCTTCCAATTCGTATGTCAGTACATAAAAATTTACTAAAACTGGACATTTACAGATTGTTTGTATTGAAACATAAGTAACTTACAAAAACCGATTTTGGGGTGAAATACGTCAATGACAGGGAGGAGAATTTCTTCCAGTCTACGTGTAAAAACAGCACTGATGTTCTCCGGATGCTGATGAGGTTCCCAAGAGATCAGCAAATGGAATTTTCGAGTGTTTCTTCTGTGTAGTTCGTGTACGCAAGCGGCGAGTGTGTCAACAGCTTATCTTTCAGTGAAGTGATTCCTCGCATAAATAACAAAGATGACGCATTAGAGGCGCGGAAAGAAACATGTGCCATATTTGCGGGCGATTTCTTAACAATGTGTGCTCATTTCTGGCTTCGCTTCTCTACTGCAACGGCTTATTTATTCTTGACGTCGCGCCGTGCGTTGTCGCGCATGCTCTTTCTTCATACGTAAAAAAGAAAGTTGAGATATTCATACCCTTGAAGTATCATCAGTAAGTAAGTCGGGTTATCGAGTTTTCTGAAATACTAAGAAAGCTTTCCTGTAATTAAAAAAAAGGAGAATGTGTGAATGAGAAGTTAAAACCAATCGCCACCACGGATGTACAGTAGAGCGTTCCCGTCCTTAACGGCTTGCATATTCACGAGACGAAGAAACATTCACGCTTGGTTCGCTCTCGCCGTTTTTCGCGGCTTCCATGGCAACGGAGTTGCGTTGTTTTTCCCCGTCAGTCGAAACGAACCGAAGCACTCTCGACTGATAAGATGGCGAGTGCGATCGCGCAATGGCGGAGCGCGGGTGCGTGTATACTTTCGCCGCTGTCACGAGAGCTGGGAAAGCTAGAGGACCGCTAACAGTGTGTGGCCGGTACCCGCCGCCGTCGCCATAGCCGCGCCTTTTACCACCGCCAACAGTGTGAGTGCCGCTGCCACTGTCACAGCCGCCGCCATTACTACCATTATCATCACTGCCGCTGCCATCACCGCCGTCGTCCCCACTGCCTCCGTAACTGCCATCGTCCCCGTCGCGACGCGTCGCCACCAGCACCAGCATCACTTCCCGCCACCGCCGCTACCACCACCACCGCTACAACCACCACCACCCAAGAACACCACCCACCACCACCACCCAAGAACACCACCCACCACCACCACAAACCACCACCACCACCACCACCACCACCCAAGAACACCACCCACCACCACAGAACACCACCCACCACCACCACAAGCCACCACCACCACCACAAACCACCACCACAAACCACCACCACCACCACCACAAACCACCACCACCACAAACCACCCCCACAAACCACCCCCACTACCACAAACCACCCCCACCACCACAAACCACCCCCACCACCACAAACCACCACCACCACCACAAACCACCACCACCACCACAAACCACCACCACCACAAACCACCACCACCACCACAAACCACCACCACCACACCAACACCACCCACCACACCAACACCACCCACCACACCAACACCACCCACCACCACCATGACCACCCACCAACACCATGACCACCCACCGGCACCATGACCACCCACCGGCACCATGACCACCCACCGGCACCATGACCACCCACCGGCACCATGACCACCCACCGGCACCATGACCACCCACCGGCACCATGACCACCCACCGGCACCATGACCACCCACCGGCACCATGACCACCCACCGGCACCATGACCACCCACCGGCACCATGACCACCCACCGGCACCATGACCACCCACCGGCACCATGACCACCCACCGGCACCATGACCACCCACCGGCACCATGACCACCCACCGGCACCATGACCACCCACCGGCACCATGACCACCCACCGGCACCATGACCACCCACCGGCACCATGACCACCCACCGGCACCATGACCACCCACCGGCACCATGACCACCCACCGGCACCATGACCACCCACCGGCACCATCACCACCGCCACCACCACGGACGTCACCCACCAACAGCAACCTCACCCATCAAATCCAACACCCACCAACGCCATCACCAACACCACTACCACTACCAGCGCCACTACTATTTTTTCACTCCTTCCACCACTTCCTCCGCCGCTTTGCGTAAGCGCGCCCGCCTGCCAGCATGTCTGCCGCTCACTCGCACTCCACTCACACGCACTTTCGCCGCCACTCCCCCTGCTCCCCCTTCCTGCAGTTTCGACGCTCCGCGGCGGGGGGGGGGGGCGCTGCCGAGGAAGGCTGTGAACTCGGACACTTTCTCCGAAAAGAATCAGAGTGCGTGGAGCGGGCTCTCTGGGGAGGGGTTTTTCACGCGCTCCTTGTCAGATGTAAAGCGACTCGAGGGAGCGCGGCGTGTCAAGTCATTCATCTCCCAGGAAAAGTCGGAGGGGGTACTCAGGCACCAGACCATGATCTGGTATTTTACTGTAACACGACGTATTAATTGTGCTACACCCACGATGTTGATGATGATGGTGACTGATGGCCATGGCGATGAGTGCTGCTTGCTTGAGACACACGCTTTTCCTTGTAGTGATTGCAGTGGTAATTTGCCACTGCATTCCCGGACATTGAGGCGACATTCATTTACAAACACTCATAAAATGGGAATAAGTGAACGTGTATAGCATGATAGTGAGAAAGAAATCTTGTCATTCCTTCATTGAGATCCATATATTTTCTAAATTGCAGTCATAGTTTATCGATCATTCTCGAAATATAATTTTCGAAACTAAATTAATTATTAAATGTGATTTTAATGAAGTCATTGTCGAGGTCGTGTCTTGTCCTCCACTTTGTTTACAAACACTGAAAAGTACAAACACATCCGAGGAGAACTTCTCAGAGAAGGGAAAGGAACGCATAGTATCTGGGACACTTTCTACAGCCGGAAGTTGCGCAAATTTCATTTATCGACCTTAAGTACATTGTGTCTTTCTTTCGCACAATGTCAGTCGTAATGTGGGAAAGATATTCGCTTATCTAAGTCACACACGTCACAAAAAAATGTTTTGAAGGGTATTACCAGCCGCATATTTCTTACATTTCCTCGAAGGTTGTTAATTGTTCTATTCGGGGAAGATAAAAGTCGTACAGGTGACCGAAGTACTTAAAAAAAGTACCGTTTTATTTTCCCAGTTAAAAGAATGTTTCAAGATTTTTTTTCTAATTCAAAGTGTGGTTATAATATAGTACATTGTGGACCAGATGCCTTCTACTGACGAATAGATTTCGCATAAACGCAACTGCATTTCACAACCAAGGATGATTACATTGGCGTAATTAGAATGTGTAGTAAAATTTGTAATCAAATTATTAAAATTTCCATAATCAGTTAATCAGCAGCCTAATTAATGAAAACGCCTAAATCACCCGATAATTTTCGCGAAACAATTGTGTAGTGACTGACAAGGGCATCCTTTCTTTGTTGGGACAGCTAATAACCCTCCCCCTGTTCCTGGGAACTTCGTTTTTTCATTGCTCCCTCCGCCATCGATGACTTCCCGTGCCTCGAGCGAGGCGAAGTACAAAGCGATGTGACGGCAGCCGCTGCGAAAGACCGAACTTCCGCAGTGGGTTCTGGCGTGCGGCCGCCTTCAGCTGCCGCCGTCCTACAGCGATTCGCCATTCGCGCTCGCCATCCGCGGAGCGGGTGCGCGCGCACGCGAGGCGAGGGGTCGCAACAAAGAAGGGCCAGCTGGCGACGGCGACGGTGGCGGCGGCCCACTGGGTCCAGGGCGGAATAGGGCGGGCAAAACATCCGACTTCGGGGAAATGACACCGATTTTATTAACAATTGACATCGTTCGTGGGGTCCCAGTAGTGGCACAACTCAAAAACTATAAACGAATTTTGAGTTAATGCACTCACCAGAATTGTGGATTGGACTATTTTCAGCAGCATATCTAACAGTTCAGTATTCCACCAAACAAATGACAGAAGTGTGAAAGCAAGAATGATGCCTTTGAATACCAAGTGAAAAATTGAAACTTATTTATCTCAACCCTTGATTTTTGTGCCACAATGGCAGCTCACGAACTATATTTAGTTAATTGTATTAAATGAACAGTAGAGAAATGCAACCCGCGCAGGCCCTATAGGTTGGAGCAACGCTCATGGACTAGGGAAATAATCTTCGGGTGACAATAAACAAGAATATTAATAGATTATTTCAATTTTCATATTGGAAACGAAAACTTCACGGTAATACACTCTAGACCTTTTTATAATAATAATAATAATAATAATAATAATAATAATAATAATAATAATAATAATAATAATAATAATAAATTATGACCGCATTTTTTTATTTTGTAAAATGTTTTATTTACAAAATTTCTGTCAAGATTAAAAAAAATGCTAACTTAAAACCCGTCAATTATTAAGCATTTGTTACCTGCCTTTCAACCATCGGGAAAAAAACATTTCACGCGTATATCTCAACATCTCAGTCTCCAAGTTTTCCCTCTATTGCATACTACGAACGATGTATGATTAAAATATATTGTACGGTTCTTTTGGAGGGGGGGTTGGTTTTCGACCGTTTGTGCGCCTTTGAAACCACCGCGCGGCGTCGAAGGTGGCGGTGGTGGTGGCGGTGGCGGTGGCGTCGGCGTCGGCGTCGAAGGAGGTGGTCGATGGCCGGTGCGTCGACCTCCTCGCGTCGACCTTCGGACGCGCGGCGGTGGCGCGTTGGCCCTTCGGCGCGGCGCTTTAAACGACGCTGACGTCACGGAGCAGCTGCCGGGCGGCCCCCGGCGCCCGCGGGCCACAGTGGGCCGCAGCGCGATGACGAGATTGGCGGGTGTTTCTTTGTTTATCGTAGGGCTGGAGTGCGGGGACTCCACCGCAGGCGGGCACATACCACATTTCCGATTGGGGTATGCGTTCGGGTGGAATAAGACGAGTGGTGATGAAGGTGTTATGGAATTCAGGGCTGGGTGGGGGAGTACACTGAGAAAATCTGCCGCGAACTCGTTTTTTTGACGTGAAGTGGTCAGGATTCGAACCCTGGCAATCAAAAGTGGTCCGAAGACGAGACCAGGAGTTGTGCTATAGGATTTTCTGTTACGATGGCCAGGGATGATCCCAATACAGTGGCAGAGAAAAGATCCCTCTTCTTGGATTTAAAAATTCCAATACGTTTCCTGCTTCAAGTTTCAAGCTTCAAGTGACTGTAAAATCAATAATAAATTCAATTGAAAAATAGAAGCCATGATAAGTTCATTTAATTTTGTATGTGTTTCATTCATTAATGTTTGTACATCAAAAGATATTTTATAATAATCAAGATTTTTTATCTAAGATAATGATTCCAGTTTTACGGTAATTATCTCATTTTTTCGCTTCAAGATAGTTACAGGCAACTTAGGCAACTGTTATTACATTGCGTACTTATTTTTCTTAACAAGCTTATTGAATTGTCTATGTTTCTAACTTATTTTATGAAGTAAATAACAATTAATACATAATCAGAGAATATATTGAACAAACTCAAATCACGGCATTTCTATTTGAAACTTATGTCAGGAAGAGCAATTTGAGCCACATAACCATATTGTTTCTTAATGGTGAACTGCTGTCTATTCAATTTTTTTCCTGATAATACTTTTCCCCATGATGACGAAGCTTATCCGTTTACTTTAACTGTGATTAAAATCCACGTACCGCATTCAAACTCTTCAGTGGTAAACGAAACCTTTTTGGATATTTTTTTGTTTTCAATTTTATTTACATTTTTGTTTGTACTTCATTTTTATTTTAAACTTTTATTTTTACTAAATTTTTGTTATCACTATTTTGATACTTTTCTTTTTACTTCTGTTTGATCCAACCTTTTAAATTTTGCCGTGCATTCGTGCTGCGCTCTTGGGACCAGTGTGCGAGCGAGGCCGCTCAGCTGGCGGCGCCGATAAGACCGCGCTCGCCGCCGCTGCCTTATCGCCGAGGCCTTCGCCGCCCCCCCTCCCCCCAGCGTCTTGCGAATGGTTCCTTGCGCGCCGCGCCCAGGGCCACTGGCGGCGCAGCTGCCAACGCGACCTCTCCTCTGGTGTTCGGAGGGGTTTGACTGATGATTCTGGGTGTCAATTGCTAAGGTTAGCGGTTCCGTAATTGTAGTGCATGCTTTATCGCGGGAGGGGGCGGTGATCTTCCTCCGCTTGATGGGGAGATCAGGCGCCGGCCGACGACGGCTTGCGGGGTTTTCCACTATCAGGTATCTCCCACCAGCGGGGCACTGCTTCGGCCTGGACCAAGCACCCGTCTGGTCTCCTGACATGTGTGTTAATGTAGTGCAAGTGCGTGTAAGGGGTGGGGATAGGAATGTTTGAATTTCGTCAGTGACAGAAGTAGTAGTTTTGCAACATCACATTGCGATTAAAAACTTAAAACAATTGTAGAATATGGTGAAGTATTTGTTGACCTACCTTCATATAGTGAAAAAAACAACATGTTTTAACATTGTCCGACGATTTCTTAAAAGTATCGTTTACGTAATAAACCTATTCAGCCTTTCCCAAATTCAACGTTTCTGGCTATTCTTTGGCTAATAACTCAACTCTCTTCAGTAAACATTTTTTTCATTTAAATGTGTAAAAACATGTTTTAAAGCAACTAAAATTAATAGATTCAAATGTGAACGTATTTCAGTTTTTGAAAAAATTATATGGCCTACAAAACAGACATTTCTCAGGGTTTGAAGCAAGATTAAATAAAAAAAATAGATTTTTTTCTCGAAACACAAAAAATGCCACTTTAAAAAATTAATTTCTATTTTTGCGAAGAAACTGTATGAAATAGGAAGTCATTTGGCAACGTGGCGAGTGCACTTGCCAGGTCGGAGCGGGGCTGGGCGGAGCCCCGACCTACCACAAAGCAATGAAAGCGGAGCCAGCTGCGTTTTGTTGTTCTGCTGTGGTGGTACGTGCCTCGATGTAGCTGGTCATGCATGTATGCTCCTAACAACGTCGTCGTTTCTTATGGGCTGCTAGAGCATGCCATGAAACTTCCTGCACTGCTAACGACCCACGCTTTTCAAGACATGTACGACAAGATTGTTGTTGGTACTGATGCAAATACACAATTAGTCTTCCAGTGTGTAGCAGAGTCTGGTGGTAGGTTTACATATAATTACAATTTGTGCTTCTGCAGATAAGCCGTATGTTGAGATTGAAAATGCTAGAAATTGTACTAGTTGTATCAGAGATTTTGTAATAGTTAACTTCAATGTTCGTTCTCTTCCAACGACTTTTAACTTGCCAATCTTAATTGTATAAAAGTAGTGGTGTGCCTTTTAAAATTAATAGCGATATAATAAACCGGAGGTAGAGTGTAAAGACATGACGTTCTTGATTTCTTTCGGAATGACGATCGGTAGATAATTCGCGATGTTAAATAAGATCAGAAAAGGAAAAATCTGAAATTGCTAGTGGACGCTGACGGAAATTCCAAATAATAAATAATCCTATCAGTAAGTAAATCAACCGGTCGGTTAGCGCCCTTCCTCTGGCCAGCCAGTGTCGGCAGCTGGCGTCCCCGAGTGTCCAGCTGCCCCCCACGCGACACGTGAGTGACCGTCAGACGTTTTTGCGCTGGGCGTTCGCGATGCGCAGTTGTCGGCACGCGACGCGAACCGCGGTGACTGACCTACCACCTCGCCGCCCACCCTTCCGACCACGACAGGCGTTGCACGTATTGACCTCGCCTTCGCCGTAGCCAAGTTTACTACAAATGATCACATGATATATTTTTGTGCTAGATATAGGTTTATAACGTGAAAGTGAGTTTAGGTAAAAGTCAAATTTTACTGCTGTATTACATCAACATAATAACTATATAATCTTGATATATAATATAATCAACATAATTACATAATTCACTTTTTAATATTTTAAAATTATACACTTATAACGAAAACGTAATAGTGTCAAAAATTTACTACTTTATTTACGGTTACAGCTCATGTAATCGGTAAGAGTGTTGCATCTCTTGAAACCGAAGGTAGGCTAGTCCGAATGGAGTGCTAAGTTATTACGCATGTCATGTTTGTACTCAGAGATTCTGTTCACAGATTCCAAAGCAATGCTGGGCAGGCGGAAGACACATATATTTCACCGTGAATTGTTTCAACAATGATAATGTAGCACGAGTACGATTAAAATAAATTCTATAAAAAATGTACCGTAAAAGTACGTTTCCGAAAAAGGGAAATTAAAAAAGTCTGATCCACGATATGTCACGCTCACCAGTTTTAACCTGTAGATCCTTTTGTAATTCAGGCTAATTAAAAATATTAATAATTTTAAGAATTATGTTTTAAGACACAAACGTTTGATACAAGACGAGTAGAGAATAACTATTTATCTTTAATTATTTTCAAGAATAAAAGAAAACATCACTCGTTTTGAATTTGAAGTGATTTAAAGGACATGAGTCAAACAGTGCATTGTGATATATTCTACTGATGGGTAAATAAGATTATTAATGCTGTATAATAAGCCTATATCAATCCCGTTCGGACAAAGACCTATTCAAAAACACTGTAGCTCGATGTACCTCTTGCATAAATTACATTAATAAATTGCATTAATGCTATTCCTCTTGCATAAATCTTCTATACTCGTATTTTAATGCTGACGAGGACATGTGAATCAGATGTTGAATAACAAACTTTTAATTAATAAAATCAGTTCTTTAAAAATACCATTGTTGAACGACCTGAATAACACTTTTGCACGATATTCTCGCTATTTAAAATACCCCTCTCGAAAATTGTAAACGATACGACGCAATTTTTTGGAGCAGTGATTTCTTGTAACCAGCTCTGATAACTGCCCAAATTATGGAGGTATGTGAAAGGAAGGAGAACGGACGACTGACCTACCACTAGTGCTTCAGTCTTTTGTCTCCTCGATCTCGTGGCCCTTTTTTTCGGCAACTGTCACGTGACTGAGAAAATGTGGTCACGGTCCCCTTACGTCGTCCTGGATCAGAAACCCATAATTGCGGAATGCATGAAAAATCTCTCTCTCGCTCTTCTACCTGGTTGGATACAACGGCACTTTCGGGTAATCAACCTCTTCTCCATGCGTGCTGACCGGGTGTGATAAATCGAAAATCCATTTACCTTCAACTGCACTCATTCATTACCTCAGACGATGCTTGCTGACTTTCCCTAGTCACTGCAGCTTCTTAGACACTACCTTCACTTCTTCATGAAGGCAATTATTCTCGGAAGCGAAATGAAATCGCGGAATCTCGCGTTATGCCACCAGCTTTCATTAGTCAACTTTAAATAAAAATTGGTCGTTCGTGATATCGTGGCTCTGGGGAAGTGAAATGATACCAGTTTGTATTCCGACTCAAATATGCCTCTTTATCTTCATTGGGTGTCATCATGACACTGTCATGTGTCATCGTGATCTCTTCTCAGTTAGATTTCTACGATGGAATCTAACATTAATCAAATCCACCAAGAGTAGCCTTTTCATATATCAAAGTAGAATAAAATAATAAATTAACATATTTTGAAATGAATGTCATCGAAAATGCGAAATAGTGATATTGAATAATATTATAATTATTAATGCGTTATTATTTGCTCGAACCAAAAAGCCGCTATCATGTTTTCGAAGAGTATTAGAATCCTATTACGTTAATTAATTTTCGTCCTGTTATAAAATAAAGAAATATTGTTTCTACTCTTAATAATAGCGCGCCAATAAAGGCTCAGACAATAAAACTGAGTATTATGAACAAAAATGTTTTTACATCACGTGCAAAATGAACTTCCTAATTATGGTAAATGTATCTTATTTAAAGTCTTCCAGCTAAATGAACTTGCCCACCCAGAGACGCTTTTGCAGTTCCCTTCCGTGTTGGAAGCGCAGAACTAGGGTATTTCTCCGTCGGCCGAAGGAGATTCCTCGATTTCCTCCGCATTAAGTTGGCATCTGCCGCCAATTATAGGACGCGAGGGCGGGGCGCGCGTCCCGGTGACCTCACGAGGAGACACGAGCGCCGCCTCCACCGCCACCACTACCACCACCAAAGCCGCCGCCACCGCTACCGCCTCCACCGCCACCACTACCACCACCAAAGCCGCCGCCACCGCTACCGCCGCCGCTACCGCCGCCGCTACCACCACCACCACCACCACCACCACCGCCCCTACCACCGCCACTACTACCACCACCGCCGCTACCACCACCACCAACGCCGCCGCAACCGCCGCCACCAACGCCACCAACGCCACCGCTACTGCCGCCGCCACCTCTACCGCTACCTTTACCGCTACCGCTACCACTATCACTACCACTACCTTTACCGCTATCGTTACCACTATCACTACCACTACCTTTACCGCTACCGCTACCGCCGCCACCACCGCTCCCGCCGCCACCGCTCCCGCCGCCACAGCTACCATCGCTACCGCCGCACTGCCGCCCCCGCCTCCCGTGCCACCGCCACCACTGCCACCTCCGCCGTTGCCTCCGCCGCCGGGCGACGTCACAGGAAGCTCGAGGGCGGAGACTTGAGCGTGGAGCGGGCGGGAGGGGCGGGCCGTTCGCGTGCGGCGGCGGCGGCGGCGCGGAACAGCGCGGGGCGGAAACGCAGGGCGGCCGCGATGGAGGCCTTGCCCACTTGGCCCACTCCGCACACGGGGCTGGAGGAAGGCGCTGCACTGCGAGTTAGGCCACTCTGGGTTCATGTAATCGGGCGCTTGAACGTCACCAGAGTGACTGTAGTGAACGTCAACAGCTGATACCTGCCAGGGGCAGAGTTGCGAAAATCGCAGTATAGGAGCAGAGGCATGCGAGTGACGAGGGCCCATATGTAGACGTCTGATTAAATACTAATCTTCATCTTTTTTATCAACCTACTCTCTATCATCATAATCATCTTAATCAACTTATCCTGCATCATTTTCTTGTTGTTCATCGTATTCTCCATCTTCTCTTCCTTTATCCTCTTTTTGACCATCATCTTCTTGGCCATTATCCCCTTTCCTCCTTCATCTACTCATTTGTCCATCATGTTGTTGCCACCATCTCATCATTATCTTTTCTCTGACTTCTTCATCTAGTGTCACACACCCAGCGGGTTGGGGTACTTGGCAATTCTGGTCAGTAATATAAAATAATGGGATACGCTTTTGCCTACTGCATCGCAATCACAATTTCAACACACAGCACTACAGTCGAACGTTTTCCTGCTGTAACCGTCTGCGCGTATTACGACAATAAAAATTTTACGTACGCTAAAAATACAATGAATAACGAGTTAAACCGCTGTAAACTTCATTTCAAGGAACAAAATAAAATGTAAAAGTATTTTAATTATGGTCTTACTTCCCAATTTTCGCAATGATATCGGTAACTTAATGTATTTCCCAATATTTGATATTTCCATTGATAACTTTCTTACTTTGATGATAATAATAATCACTAGCAGTCCTGTGGATCTGCATGTAGACTACATTTGGCGATGAGGTAAACAGATTTGAAGATCGAAAACAGAAGAGATCCTAACTGGTAAAATCATTGTATCAACGCTGGCGAGCGCGGTGATGCGACCAGTCCAGGCGATAGAAGCGGAGGCAAAAACTGCTGTAATTTTATGGACATCAGAATTCACAGCTACAGCGCAGTCCTTGCTTCGCAAAAAACGTTTCGCTCTTGTAAATAATAATTCGCGGCAGAGAAGCACGTTCTCAGCAAAAAAGGAGGGAACGCTTTCTCGCGTCCAGGGCGAACATCGGCACGGCAGCTGGGATATCGAAGCGGGCACAACCACAATCACTGGGTGCAGACGGAGTCATGCATGAACTCCTGTTTGGGCACTGTAAAACGGCATTTGGGTCGGTTTTGTTATTCAATTTGCCATGCGTCATTTTTCAATGCTTTCCGCGTACATTTTGTAATTTACCGGTTGTATCAACGCTCGCACGGCATTGCCTCTGGGATATGATAGTAGAGAGAATGCTGCTCTTTCGTGAAACCGCGGTATCCGTAAAATTATAATGAATCCAGAAATCGGGCTTATCGATTGCAGACGGAGAGGCACCCAAGAAACCTTTTCCAAAGCTCGGCGCGATCTTGGCCAACAAAGTACGTGTGCAACCTGGTCAGAGTAATAGGTACGTCTCCCGCCTCCTTCCCGCATTACCACCTCACCCCCCCTCTCACCGCGATTCACCTCCATCATTCTACCGTCGTGCCCCGCAGTTGCGTCTCAGCAATCTCGCAAGGGTCTTGCCTCACTTGCTCCACCTCCGCGCCTCGTTGAATCACCCGCCACCCGCGTCTACTGCCTCCCTCGCCGCCTTTGGACGACGGCTCCGCACTCTACTGCGCGCGGTTAGGGAAGGGCGGTTTCGGGGGCGGGGCGCCGGGACATGGGCGGGCCGGGGGTGGAGCGTGGCGGGAACGGGGCTGGCACTGAACAAAGTGGGGCAACAACTCGGCTCGCCGGGAGCTGGGCGATGCGCGAGCGGGGCGGGAGCGGGGCGGGAGCGGGGCGGGAGCGGGGCGGGAGCGGGGCGGGAGCGGGGCGGGAGCGGGGCGGGAGCGGGGCGGGAGCGGGGCGGGAGCGGGGCGGGAGCGGGGCGGGAGCGGGGCGGGAGCGGGGCGGGAGCGGGGCGGGAGCGGGGCGGGAGCGGGGCGGGAGCGGGGCGGGAGCGGGGCGGGAGCGGGGCGGGAGCGGGGCGGGAGCGAGGCGGGTGCGGGGCGGGTGCGGGGCGGGAGCGGGGCGGGCCGAGAGCGGGGCGGGCCGAGAGCGGGGCGGGCCGAGAGCGGGTGGGCCGAGAGCGGGGCGGGCCAAGAGCGGGGCGGGGCGGGGCGGGCTCGGCACAGCGAGCGACAGCACGGAAGCACGCACCTCGCGAAACTGGGTTAAATCCATACGCGGGGCTGGCACGGGCAGCGGGGGCGGCGGCGGCGGAGGAGGGGGGGGGACGACAGCATCGCGAAGTTGGCTCCCGCAACCAGCTGGGCGGAGACTCAGCAATGCAGCTGGAGGATAGGAACGTTGCTTTACTCTTCCTAAGGAGGCAGCTATAAACATGGTACGGTCGACAGCAAAAAGCTGTTGGTAAAAGACATGTCTTCGTTTGCTGATGGTGCACAACAGTGGTGAACTGCTGAAAGCAGAGTCAAAGATTGGTTCCGAAATTGTTGTGGTAGTATTACTGAAATGAAGCAATTAAGGCATTGGTGTTTGTGTGTGTTTCGCAATGGTGATTGACGAGTACATATGACGTTACTAGATACCAGCAGAGCTACTTTCGATCAAAAACTAGCAAGACACTCCATAAAGAAATATTATAAATAATTTGCAAGAATGCGACTGTGCTATTCCATATACCACGACAACCGACTTGCACACAGACATTGTTGTCATGAAGAGAAAACAAGCCAAGATAAAAGAAATTTCCATACCGTGAAGAAAAGGAAAGTGACGAGTGTTCTTGTTTTGCCCTTATGTTTAATGAATGAATGAATTTGCATTTCAGTGTATTTTCGTTTTTAAAACCCGGATTTTATGAGAAAGCAGAGTCTAATTTTTGAGTAGAAGACATTACAACGGTTCTCGACTGATAAAACACATTTTTAAAGAAAGGAAGCTTGGAAATTCCAGTCAAATAAGAAATGGAAATGCTTGAATCAAAATGTCTCAGATTACTCGTAATATCTTCTAGTGATGGAACTTAATGCGTAGTAGTTTTATTACGGGATATACCAAGAATCGAAATATAAGATATAGGGAAAATAAACAGTGCTGTGATTGATTCATATTCTATTATAACGCAATGTACTGCGAAATACAGTATGAAGTACATAATGTTTAGATTTGATATACCGTTACATGTAATGTTCTTCGGGCACAGTTGCTCGTCAGATAGGTTGGAGATTCTTCCAGGGCAAGAGATGCAAATACTGTTATTCCCGTTCCTTCATTTGTGCATTCGTCACTTGATGTATACGTTTCCCATTAAAGCCTTACAAGACTTCCCAAAGTCATTGATTTTAGAAAAGGTTATTGACATCTACAATAATTATAGGGTCCCCTCAGTTCTCGGTTGAATATCCACGAAAACATTGCCGCATCAGTGGCAGGCCGGAGTGTTGGTAGAATCTTCTACACATTGAGAGACAAATTCTACCTTAAAAATTGTTTACTATGTGAGGCGAGGGTTATTACAAAAAATGAGATAGGCAAAAAATTGATTTTTTTTAAATTTCTAATATTTTTATCAAAATATTTATTATATGAGAACGCTTATCTGCATTCCAACAACCTTTGGAGAAACCTTGCTCATACAGGTTTTCAAGTGTGTCGTGTTAAGTGTCGTAGGCGTAAACACCATTTTCAGGGATGGAAAATCTTCCATGCACTTATTTTTTATAGTGGGGATCAGGAAAAATTACAAGAATCCAGATTTGGTGTGTAAATGGATCCTAAGTTTAACTGACTACTGGAATGCGTTCATCTATGTAAAGGGCTCTGTCTATTATATTACGAGTCGCTATTTAATGCAAGTACAGAAAATGTGTTTTGACAAGCAGCTGTAACAATAAAGTACAAGGATAAATGGATCGCGTGTGAATTGCACATATTTAATTAAGTAGAAATACTTTAATTGTAGTTACGTAATGAAAGTGAGAAAAGACGATGTGCGTCTGTATTTCGGTGTAAATTTTGCGTTGGCTAGAATCAAGGATGTTTTATGTTATTTGCAAAGTCAAAGATCGGAACCTCGTCGTCTGAGAAACACACGAGAAAGATAGCCAAACTATTATTTTGGTCAAACTTCAAAACTCAACTGTTAAGTTGGTGATTTTTTTTGATTGCTAAACGAACTTACCCAAACGACTTTAAAACATACGAGTACAAGGTTTTCAATCAGCGCCAATTCAATCCATTGTTGTTCCATTTCCATTTATTTCTTAGCTTAACTCGTTGTCACCGGCAAAAGTGGCTCAGGGCATCAACTGAGTGCCTCTCACCGGAAGGTCCGGGAGACCAATGGGGAACTTCGAGCTTATCCCGATTGGGGCGGCGCCACGCTGCTGGGAGATACCTGTTGAGGGAAAATCTCGCCAACGGGCGTGAAGGTCGGCGCCGGAACTCGCCGTTCGGCGGGGAAAGATCACCGCCACCTCACGCGATAAAAACATGCAGTACACCTACGTGCTCATGGCCTTAGCAGTTGATGCGCCCGGAATCACTAATCAAACAATCAATCAAATGGATCTTTGTCAATAAAATAAAATAAAAAAAAAATATTAGGGAAGTAGAAGGGCTGTTGGGTTGTTGCAAGGGCGTGGACGGCCGCGGCGGCGACAGACCTTAGCAGTAGATGCGCCCGGAAGCACTAATCAAACAATCAAATGGATCATTGTCAATAAAATAAAAAAAACAAAATTATTGGGGAAGTAGAAGTCGTTGTTGCAAGGGCGTGGGCGGCCGCGGCGGCGACAGTCCGTTCGTCGTCGTGGTCCACCGCCACCGCCGTTGCGACTCTCGCTGAGCCCGCGACTTTCTCGCTTGGAGCTGCGGCTCCGCTCGCCACCGGACGCGCTCCAGCGCCCTTCCTCCCCTTCCTCCCCCTTTCCTCCTCCCCCCTTCCCCGCTTCGCCCTCTGCTTCCGCGTCGCGCTCTCCGCCTTCCTCGGAATTTCGACACCCCGAATTTCGCCGCTCGCTTCTCAGAACGGCACTTCGACGAAGCGGTTAAACCGTAACGCGATTTACCTTCGTCTGGATGTTGCTTCCACGCGATGATTCTTATTTGTGATGCAGTTGACTGATTCGAGATGTTTTGTGGTTTGAAAGAGGTGTACCAGTCTACTTCATTTTTATAATTTCCGCTTATAAACTTACATTGATTAATACAATTATTTCCCATTAATTTATAATGTTAGAAGCATTCATGAATATTTCACGAATATCCTATTTGAAATATATTTAGAAGAGTTACTCTAAAAAAGCACCAGTTTGACAGGTCGGAAACAAATGAATGTCATGCAAGAGATTGTGACAATGCAAAAGATTGTGATAAAACCATTTACAAATGAGCAACTGTAAACGACCGCACTGACAAAATAAGTGCATGGACATAACCTGCTGTTATGTTGCCAACAGTGTCCAAGCAGTAGCTGTCAACCGGTCCCTTCTTATAGTAATCTCTCTATACCGTGTTAGAAATACACAATAGCATTCTGAGCTTTGCAGCTCCTTCGTATCAAGAAACACTGGATAAGATGGCGTACACATAGTGGCTAAAATGACTACTTGAATGTAAATGATACAATCTAATGATTAAATAGAACTACTTACATCTTTTACTATTCAGTACATTTAACGAGGAGTGTTGGATTACATACAATACGGAAAGTTAAAGTATAAAATTAAATTCAAGGAGAATTCCTGAATATTATAGCGAACCGTTTTGTGTGTTATTGAACACTATGTTAGTCAATTGAGTTTACTCCACTATCATTACTGCTAACTGAGCAACGATACAAACAGGAAGCTTTGTGGGATCATAAAAATCGTGTCACCGCAAAGAACGATTACAGCCCTAGTTGTTTATTTCTGCGAACAAGTGCGCGGTTTCCGCGCGCCAGTAGCGTTTTAACTCTCCGGGCGGAGGAGAGTGGCGGAGTGGCTTTCCTAACGGTGCCTGGAGACCGGAGGCGCGGCTGGCGCGGGCCGGTTTGGGACGCGTGAACGAGGGCACAGCCTGCGATGGCTCAGCGGCAGCTCCACTGGCTCAGCAGCGTCGTGGACTGGGAGGTTCTAAGGGCCGCTTCCCACGGCGCGGCCGCAGCGCGCTTCGTTCAAGGAGCAGAGCTCTTCCGACGCAGCCACCGCCGCCGCCACCGCGCACCGCCGCCCGCCGTGGAAGGGGGTGGGGTCTGGAGGGGTAGGTTTCGCCGACCCTCCGGCGACGACGAACAAAGGGACCGGAGCAGGTAGAATGCTGCGGCCGCGGCGCAGTGGGAAGACTCCCATTTAAAGCTGTGTTCTGCTAGAGGTGGCGCGTGGCCCCTCCTCCGCTTCGCGTAGCTGGAGTTCGGCGTCGGCTGCCGCAGCAGCCGCCACCCGCTGCACGTGGGAAGGCCTCCATTCAAACCAATGCTCTGCTACGCGCCGCGCTGCTGCGTGGCGCGCCGCGGCCGCGCCGTGGGAAGGGGCCCTAACAGCCGAGCGCCGGTGGCGGATTTTCGACCCTAGCGTCGTGGCTGCGTCGAATTCAGCAGCTGCCTGGAGGACAATTCTAGCAGTCGGCTGGTCTGATTGGTTGTTCTCCACGGCTTCTCCGATAGCAGAAACCTAATTAACGCCCACGGACCTGCGCGACACGTATCCTTCATCATCCTTCGCACCTCATCTTCCCCTACACACCCTCACACACACACACACTCACCCACAAACACGTTGTCTTAACGGTCAATGTTTGTGGTTGTGGCTCGTTACTCAACACTCCTTGCTCGTTTCTCAACATGTGCAATACTCGGCATTCAGTGCTCCTAATTCATTACGTTAATTCTCAATTATCAAAACAAAACAAAATTGCAATAATCTATCCACCAACTCATAATATTTTGTAAACACGTAGTGCCTTCGATTTGAATATTTTAAAAATAATATTCAGTAGTCGGGGAGCGCTCTGGAGTCCACTTTTCAATTTTTTTATGACGTTTTTCAAATATGTTCACTTTGTGTGGAAAATGCCTTGAACAAAATAGTAAGGATTTTTTTTTGGAGTTCTTCTAATTGACTTTATCCAGTGGCGTGGTATCTTATGAAAAATAAAAATTTGTTCGGAGTAATGACCAATGCATTTAACTTTCTGATCAACTAATATGATATCTTAACGGCTAATGTCAGAATTATGTAAAAACGAAACTGGTATGTATAAAACAAATTTGTGTTTCCGAAGTCAAGGTGAACTGGCACCTGTGTATAAATCACTTTACATCATGTTGCTTCTGTGTAAATCATTAGCAAACCTGCTGCGTCTTGCTTTAAAATGCAATTGTTTTGTACTGCAAGTAAATCATCTTGTTTTCGTAAATATCGGGTGTGTACATATTTTAAAAAGTATGTCTTTCTAATAGAACACAAGAGATTTGTGTTTATGAGTGAAATGTTTCTCCTATGAAAGAAAGCCGTTGTATTTCCAAGATCCAAGGTGGATTATCGGTAATTTATCAATTGATAATTTGACAATTGATGATGATAGTAAGCCCAAAAAGCTGTAACTATAGCAGATTATTAATGTCTTTTCTCAATGCAAAATCGTCATGGGAATTTCAAAATGTCTTTAGAACTAAGAGTATAAAGGAGGCGTAGTAGAAAATAATCCATTCGTTTTCCAGTCTGACGTAAGTGGATATTCAAAACGGTATTACTTAATGTTAATATTAAATAGACTTTAGATTTGCCTATGGACGTGTTTGATTCACCGACACTGCTTATTCATCCAAAACGTTTCCAGTCACATTTTCACGGAGAGAATATGGAATGCGGTTCTGAGACGAGTTGCAACGAATTCCACAAACTACAGTAGTCACCCGAAAAGAACCTCCCGAAGCTGGCAGCGTGTAAGCCGGGCGGGCGGGCGGGCGGTAACCGGTAGCCGCTTTCTCCAATTGAAGGCGGCGGCGGCGGCGGTGGCATACGTCCTTGCAGTTGACCACCGTGAGCCGGTCGACCAGAACCGCCCACCTTCGCCGCCCGTTCCACCACCCCCGCCTCCGCCTCCGCCCCCGCCACTTTCGCCATCCCGCAGTCGCCTTTTACACGGCCACGTTCACTGCCTCCACTTCCAGCTGGCCCACCTTCGGTCCCGCCTCTATCGCCTCCTCTGCCAAGTATGTGGCTGGCGGGAGGGGACTAAAGCACCGCGCGAAGTCAAAACGAAGTCCGCTTAATGCCGTTCGACCAGCTCGCGATCTTCTCTTTTGGCAGTTGCTAATGTCAGGTCACCTAAATTTACATTTACATTTTAAAAATACCGTAAATAAATAATATCAATATATTTTGCGTTAGCCGATCTGGATAACCGAAATCGCTAAGGCAGTAGTGCTGTGGCGGGCTTGGACAAAAGGATCGCGGGTATGGATGTATTAGTGTGTGTCTCTGTATGTTTGTGATAGTCGCCGGTGGGTTCCACATTTGCCTAGTCCCGAGATGACCAATTCGCGACTATATATATTGCGTCTTATTGACATGAAAATGTATCAATTTTGTAATCAGGTATTTTACGCGAAATGTTGCATAAAAAAATCTCCATCTTTAATTTTGAATTTTTACGTCAAATGTCCATTAGTGGAGCTCTCCCAAAAGATATGAGTACGTCAGTTTCATTTTATCTCTCCGGTGCTTACTTCGCGGCCAGTATTGATTGTACTGCAACCGACAATATTTTAGGGCCATTCCCATCGCCCACGAATGTCAAATTAAGACATTAAGTAACCGTAAGTGGAAGAGTATGCCTCAAGGCCTGCGTTTCCCCTACTTAAAACGAAGACAAATTCAATGAATTGCAATGATTGCAACATCCTCGCCTCTGCCAACCGCTTCCGTGACCTCCGCCACTTCGCATCCAACCACGGCCGTCGCCGCCGCCCCCGCCGCCGGCGCGTGCCACTTCGCACGGCGGAAGCGGCGCCGGCGCGAACACGCGTGCGTATAAACAAGCAGCAGGCTCGCGCTGGCGCTTGTCGCTGCGGGTGGGGGAGGGGAGGAGGGGAGGGGAGGCGTCCGGAAGCGGAAGGAGGGGGATGGGGCGCGGTCAGGCAACGGACGGAGCAGAAGGCGGGGAAGGGACCGCTAGTTCGGGAGAGGGCATTAACAACTATGTATTATCTAAAGAGAATTAATTTTTTCTTTGCTTCTTAATTATCTTGGCGGATGGGACGTGTTCGTGGGATTTTGGAACCATCCCTCTTTGATTCTTTCTTGTAAAATTTTTATTACAAAAATGTTTTTAACAATTAAGAACTGATGAAGACTTTAAAACCTTTCTCTTTAGCTATAATAGGTCCAAAGAAACCCTTTATAAACATTCTAAATTAAATATAATTACTATTACAGGCGTCATAAAAATTCATAAGCCAAATCGGTTGTAGTAATACTTAAGAACCACAGTCAATGAATAACTATCCCGTTTCTCCAGGGAAACAGGAGCGGAGAAAAACCTGTAAAAAGAAGAGGTTCTGAAGGGGCGGGAGGGGCGTGAAAGCGAATGCGATGAAGGGATGGAGACTAGGGAGGTGTTGTGATTGGGTAGAACGTATAAGGAAATGGAGAGGGAATTGCGGACGCAAGAGATATAATAGAAAAAGAGATGGAAAACATGGATATCAAATATTGCACATCAACAGCAGGGAAGTTCAGTAGCTCAAAGGAACTGCAATGGCACCTTATGGGCCTTGATGTGAAACTGTAAGTCGCGAAATAGATTTTTCAATAATTCTCTAATAGAACTCATTGTCTGATTGTCAAAAACGTGAAATATTTTTCTTAACCGATTTCTTAAATTCACAAATTGTCCACCGGAACTGTTACATCGGAAGCAATTCGCCATTTCAGACATGCATTAATTTATTTAGCCGGACAAAAATTCGTGCACCGTGCAGCACCGCCCTCCGGTCTTTGTGTCGTCGCGGGGCGGAGAGCGACGCGTGCGCACGGGCGGGCGTGAGGGCGCAGGCGGTGGACGCGACGCGCCGACCCACATTGCGGGCGGTCACGCGCGGGACGCCCTCGCTATCGAGGAACGCGCGCGCGTGCGAGCGTGCGCGCGCCTTGCGCCCTGATAGTGACAGTGATAGTGTGCGGGCTACTAGAGAGGCCCCACCATCTCCCATCCCCCTCCGGTCTCACCCCGCCCCGCCTCGCCCTCTCCCCTCGCCCCTCCCCCTGCCCCTTTCCTCCGCCCCACCCCGCCTCTTCAGCCCGTGCCCCGCCCACGTCTTCCCCTCCCCTGCAACGCGCCCGCCCTCGCCCCGCTTCCCGTCCCTCCCCAGCCCCGCCCCACACCACCTCGCCCCGCCCCGCTCGCCCTGCCCCACTCGCCCAGCCCCTCCTCGCCCCGCCCCCGCCCCTCCTCGCCCCGCCCCCCTCCCTCCCATATCGTGCCCACCCCCCTCCTCGCACCTCCCCGCCCCACACCACACCACCCCGCCCCGCCCCTCCTCGCCCCGCCCCGCCCCGCCGCGCGCACGTGCACGCGCTGCCATTTCACGCTGCAGCGTGCAGAGGAGGAAGCAGGCACGAAAGGCCTTAAGGGCCGGATGAAGACATTAGGTTTATGAGGAGAAATCCTCCTTTGTACGACTCAACGTGGGTTGCGGGTATCGGCAGTTCACTTGAGTGAAGAAGCGTGTATAATTATAACTATACCTGCTACCGACAATTATTGTTGTTGAAAGTAATCGTCAGCCTTAAGTTATATAACCACAAACAAACAAAAATAACAATTTACTGTAATAAACAAGTAATGAAGATTCAATAAAAAAACATACATTTGCTGTAAATATCCACCTTAATATTCATGTTGAATTGTTGTGGATTTCTTATGATCTGATAATTTTCTCACTTTGTGTCGCTACTTGTTTTTTTAATTATCTTGAGTAGGTGAATATATAATACATCTAGCTTATTAGTGGAGATTCAATTTGTTATGCCCGAGCTTCGGAGGTCATTCGGAAAGTCTATTTCATCATCATATTGTTTTGCTATTACCTTTCACAACAGCTAATGTTATAAAATCCTGTAATATGCGCTAAATTAACATTCTGTTGCACGCATATCTCTCATCTTCAACGTTTCGTTTTTACAAACCTCTACAAATGTAATTCGTTCAGACTCACCTTGAAAACTCAACTGTCTTCAACGTAATGTAAAACAACAACAGCTGCAATATTATCTTAAACGCACACACGCAATCGGAGGGGGGGGGTTGAGGTTTGATTGGCGCCGGTATGTCCGGCATTTCCGACTTCGATTGCTTCGCCGTAGTCGGCGAGAGAAACTTCAACAACTCTCTTTCCATAATGACCCTTCATCGAAGAACGTGAGATGGCATCGCTGCTGTCACGCGTGCCTGGCTGCGTTGTGCCAGCGCATGCCGTGTCGTACCGTTCTGTGGATTTCCGAGCCAGGAAAAATTGAAGAAGATGATAGTCTCGTCAGACAACTGGAAAACTATTCGTTTCGTTTGTAAATACTCAACCCGGTGCGAGGTTTGACTATCACGTACTGTATTGAGCTGTGGCTCATCAATAACATTTTTCTAACACCCTGAAGTATACCGTAAATAATTTGTATTTACATATGATTACCTTTCGTTTTCCATTGGATTTATCTCGTGAGTGGCAACATTATTTAATAGAGTTCTTCCTTTGACGATAAACCAAATATAGACCGCTAAATAGTTATAGCCTAGGTATATTGCACACTATTTTTTCGTCGCATTCAGGGAGTGTGTATTCGAAAGCGTTCTAAGAAGTAAGTGCTTCTAATAAAAGAAAAGAAACAAAAACTAGAAAGGAAGTATAACATTTTAGATATAACATTTTTGTTATGAAACAAGATAAGTAAGATTTCAGAAAATACATCCTTGCCAATCCGTTTTAAATGTTAAACCGAACTGTATCAGTCTTTCCCAACCGTGGATGGCGTGTCCGGCTGTGTTTTTGCTCGCATGCGGTGGCGGTGGGTCGCTTGCAACGATGCAACCCAGGAAGCTGGGGCTGTCCGCAGCGAAGTCGCCCGATTCGCCGCCAGCGCTGCCTGGCGTCGGCGGCGATGCGGATCGCGCAGGGAAAGGGACGCTCCGGCCACTTTCACTGCCGAAAGGACACGCGCAGGGAGTGACCGTGAGCAGCGGCCGTCGCGACGGCTCACTTCCTACTCGCGAACGCTGAAGTGGTCCATTCACAGGCAAGCCGGGTTTGACGAGCCAGCCGCGCTCCAGTTTGTAAATCTGTTTCGTTGTTTAAACGACGGGAAACTGCTTCGGCGACATATTTACAACCGATACCAGCTCAAACGTCCTAGTCTCACAAGCTCGACTTGCTCACATGCTCGACTTACTGTCAAGCTCGACTTGCTCACATGCTCGACTTGCTCACAAGCTCGACTTGCTCACAAGCTCGACTTGCTCACAAGCTCGACTTGCTCACAAGCTCGACTTGCTCACAAGCTCGACTTGCTCACAAGCTCGACTTGCTCACAAATTTAACTCCATGCCGTCTTGGAGGATATGTTTACACGTCAGTAACTCTTAGATATTGTTTGTGTCGCATACAGTTGTGGGTCATCTGTAAATGTAATCGCTGACGCGGTTGCACTTCATTTGATGTTACTATATTGTGGACCGGTGATTTCTCCAACAACAACCAATTATTACAATTACGTGTTATTCGAATAGAATAGAATTTGATATCATTACTTGGGTTTTTACGTAAGTGGTAACTTATTTGCACTACATTTCCAGCTTATTATCGACTATCGCTTTCACGCTTGTGCTTCTGAAACCGGTGTTAGTGGAAAGTAGGACATCGCAAGACGGCTTTGAGATACTTTTCATTGATGCCGAGGTAATGAAAACATACAATATGCTTCTTTTATTTTGAGCATGATGGACACTTTCGTTAGGGATTCACAAATAAACACGTATCTTTCTGTAATATTGTGTCCACACGCTCTTGATATTACGTCGGTCGTAATACGATACAATGATATATGCTGCGCATGGTGAAATATTTGTCCTATCAAATGCACCATGTAAAAAATAATGAAAATTTTCAAAGTGTTATGCCAAGATTGTATGTACATAAATAAAATAACCTACCCTGAATTTAAAAGTAAAAAAAATATACAATATTAAAAATAGTAAAATAATATTGTGAATACAATTAATGTAAAGTTGTTTAGAGATTAAATTAAGGTTATTATCTTACAATGACTGACAAACATTACATAAATAACGAAATTATAAATAAAAATATCCTCCCATTTATCGAGCAGATCAGAAATGTCATCAATCTGTGGAGCTAAGTGGAGTTAATTCCTCAGAGAAAGATTCCTAAGACGACAGTCAGCATCTTTATTCTTTATCATAGGAACAAAGGTTCTAAGATTGATTGATCTTTTTTCGCATTGTTAACAATAGTGAGTCCTTATTGGGTCATATTGCTCTTATTACGGGATATGTGGCATCAGGAAGTCTGTGCAACTAGAAGATACTCAGATACATTTTAATATGACGCGCAACGCAGTACTTCTTCATTTGCTACCACACAAAAGGCCATTCAACTGAAAAGTTTACCCATTCATCAACGAAGAAGTTTATGTAGGCAATGAATTATTCTCGTCTTATTGTATGATCTGACACACAGGTAGATGACTATTCCTTCTTGCACATTGCACATAGGAAAATGATGTGCAAAAACCTTTGAAAAAAGAAGTGTTGCGCCGATTTTCAAACACCTCTTTATGATGTTCATTATACAAATTGGAGTTGTTAGTTTTGAAATCATCGCTCTTATGCCTTAATTGTACGTGCGAATCATCTACAGTATTATAACGTCTACAAGATCTTCTGTTGGCATTGTATCGACCATATCATACATTCTACATCGCGATTCAGCACCGGTTGAAAGCATCTGTGAGTCAGGAAATTCTCGTAGTTAGAATGCGAGCCTGCGGGTAACCCCACAGGAGCAGCAGTTGCCGTGACGGACGCCGGCAGCTGTCGGAGAGACGCGGATCTGAGCGTCGCGCCGCCTGGTTGACCCCGATCGTCGTGCGTTTGTTTGCTTCTTCCGCGGGAAGCGGCCGGGGCGCATCTGGGACGCCCCCCCCCCCCCCCCCACTGCGGCCAAATCTGTTGCCGTCGCCTCTCGACCAGTGCCACCGTCGCAACAGCCGTCGTTGCCGCTGCCATCACCATCTCTACGGTATCAAAATCACCATCATTTCAAGGAGAGATGGCTCAGGGCGCCAACTGATGTCACTACAGTGCCTCTGACCAGAGATAACCTGGGATAACCTGGGATAACCTGGGATAACCTAGGATAACCTGGGATAACCTGGGATAACCTGGGATAACCTGGGGTAACCTGGGATATCCTGAGATAACCTGGGATATCCTGGGATAACCTGTGAGGTCCTAGGTTGGAGTCCCGACGATGGCACAATTTTCGACATCAGCTACATTGCTAGCTCAAATTCTGCCGCTGTCTGGAGGAGAATTCTGACAGCTGGGTTGGGGGTAACCACGCCAGCCGACGGGGAGGTCAGCGCCGGATCTCACCATTCTGCCGGGGAAGATCACCGCCACCTTCCGAGGAAGAAAACATGCACTACACTTATAGGACTAACAATCGGTCGTTGACGTGCCCGGAATCATCAATCAAAATCAACCATCACCACTATCTCTACCACGAAGATCACTTAAGCCACCACGTATCCCACAGTTACTAACGCTGCCCGTTCACCATACAAAAGAGAAGAAACAGAAGCCGCAACATGTTTTTGATGTCGAATAAACTAAATCTTATCAAATGAGAGACTTGTTAAATTTAAGCAATTATGTAGAAACCTTGGTGCTGATGGCATGTACAAAATATCCACAAAGAACAGCCAAGGGCAGTAGTCGCTGACTCCAACTCGTTTCTCAACAATACGCGTGTCGATCAACATATCGACATCCGTCGAGGTCAGCAAGTGGTCTTCCTACGCAACGGATCCGCAAGGATGCAGTGACGCCCACGAGTGAGGGGGGGCAGCTGGGGCAACTTGCCCCAGGCCCTGACTTAATTGGGACCTCGAGTTTTTTCATTGAAAAGAAATGGAAAATATTTTTATCTCTAATCCAAATTTAATGCTATAATGTTATATGTTATTTCTGTTGCATATCGAAATGAATTCTTTTTATGATTGAAAAGGAGGGAGATTTTTTGTTTGAAATGAGGGGCCCTTCTTGGTTCAAGTGCCGCTAGTTTTCTCCCCCCTGCAAGGGTGCCAACATCCGATGAGACCGAGGTGTACCTGGAGTCATTAGTGGGCGGGGCGGGACGGGGCGAGGTGGGCCGAGGTGGGCCGGGGCAGGGCGGGGCGGGGTGGACTTGGGCGGGGCGGGGTGGACGGGGCGGGGCGGGGTGGACGGGGCGTGGCGGGGTGGACGGGGCGTGGCGGGGCGGACGGGGCGTGGCGGGGCGTTGCGGGGCGTTGCGGGGCGGGGCGAGGTGGGGCAGGGCAAGGTGGACCGGGGCGGGGCGGGGCGGGGCGCGGTGGGCGTGGTCGCTTCCGGGAGACACGTCTGCCCGTGGACGCTGCTCTACGCAACGGCGCGTTGAAATTCCCGTGCGACGTGGTTCGCGCTCGTAACGGATCTCCGCGTCCAACTGAAGGCTGAAAGAGAGAGCGATTGTTCCTGGAAAGAATAGCAATGGGAATGAAGTGGCCCCTGAATCAGTGGTGGTTGCGTGCGTTAATGACTGATTGATTGAAATCGTTTCAAGACATGAAGAAAAATTGTGTTCAACCTTGGAGAACTCGAATACTATATATAATGTTTTTTTTACACTCGTGACCAGAATATCGTTTAATTTAATGTTAATTACTATTTATAAGTAGCGTGTAAGTATGTGTTAAATATCGAACAGTAAGATTGAACGTAAAAATTAAAATCCTTCTGAACTCTAATTATTTCATTTGAATATGTTCCTATTCGATATTTTTTTGTGATTTCAAATTGCAAATAAGTTTTGAAAAATAATAATGCTCAATTTCTATCATTTTGTTAACACGTAATTGAGTAAATTATCAATTTATAATTTTTAAAACTACTGTATTGAAATGAAGTTTATTTTCTTTTGTGGAAACTTTCGAAAAGTGGAGTTTATTACGGAGCACTTTAAATTAAAAGTATATGCTTACAAAGTATTAATTTGTTTACAATGGAAACTATTCTACTCTACAATAGAACTTTCCGATAAACGAACAGCTTTTTCGTCAGTGAAAGAAACCCTTTAGATCAGTGTTTTTATACCAACTAGTACAGGGGTCGGCAACACGCGGCCCCAAGGCCCTCTAATATTTATAGAAACTTTTCAGAACGTGCACAACCAACTTCAAAGTTGATATTGGGAAGTTGGCGTCCAAGACATGGCAGTTACTGGACTTTTCTGAACTGTTATTGTTTTCGTATTTATTATCTCCGTTAATAAAATTATGTTATAGAACTCAGAAGTCTAGACTCACTCTAGAATTAAAGTGTTTCTTCGCTTCATTATTGAACCAGGATCCCAAGCTTGTTTTGAAATAGTACAAAAAATTATTGAATTATATCTTAAATTTGTTTAGTAAAGTTGGAGATATGTGCGTCACGCGAGCTATTGGGTATTTTTAACAATGTGACTCGCAGTTACAAAAGGTTATCGACCCCTGAACTAGTCTAATTGTAACATTTTAGAATAAGAAAACTACAGTGCGCCAGCAAAATCTCTCCACCAGTGGCACCAGCAGTTGGTGAGAGTGCTAGCAACAGGAATGTCGTTGATAGCACGAACTGCAGCTTGTAAGAAGTAAATTACATTTTCACCACAATCATAATAGATGGTTGAAGTATTGTCTCCTTCACTTGTTTTGCAGTGATATGGTTGCTACGAACATAAACGCAGTTTTTAATAGTAGCCCCTGATTCGAGAGACTTTCCTGGCGCTTCCCTCTGTATCAACCCGGAGAGCTGCGGTGGCTAATGCAGAGTGCGTGTGTGTGTGTGTGCGCAGGCGCCGCTGGAGCTGCGCAAGCGCCTGGACGAGCTGCGGCTGCTGGAGTCGCGCAAGTCGGCGCGCCTCATGGACCAAGACACGGACTTCGCGCGCCTCGCCGACATGGCGGGCGACCGCAAGCGCCCCGCGCCCTCGCACTCCATCGACGTGCCCACCGTGCACGGGTGAGTCCTCTCAGCAGCCGCTGCGGCTGGCGCTCCACGCGCGGAAATGCTGTGCGATGGTCGGCGATTGAAATACAGTGCCACTTCAAGGTCGACAGATGATTGGGGAGTGGGACACTGTCGTCCAATCGGGAGCTTCAAAACGAGTTAAATTTTTGGTATTGGAGCTTCCGGTTGGATGGCAGTGTCCTCCTCTTCTTCCGGCTCGTGGCTTTGAAGTGCCACTTCATAATGTACACGTACCACGAAAGTATGGACGCTAACCATATCGTACCAGCGAATTGTCTCTGTCTTCCGTTTTAGAAATCACTTGGAATGTAGATACATCTTCTCCCTCTGTTATACAAAGGCCACTAAACAAATTTTACTTCTAAATGTCTGATACTAAATCTTTACATCTGAACGTCTTGATTTATCTTCACCTTCTCTAATAGGAAATGCCCAAACAACTATTCTTCGTTGCTCCATGATGTTTCAATGGTCATGTGCCTCAGACAATAAATTACCACCTTCAACTCTAATACGACATCTCTTCCAACGGCTTCCGCCTTCCAATTCCACGTTCCCTGTTCCTTGCATGGCGGTTATACTTTCGCGCGTCTTCCAGGCCGCTCGTACGTCTGTCCGCCCGCCCTCAAACTAGCTCACCAGCTTGCCTGCCAGTCCATCAGCTTGCCTGTCTGTCTGCCCATTTTCCCTCCCGCTTACCTGTCAGCCCGACAGCTAGCTCGCCCGGCCACTTACCCGCCCGCCCGCTTACCCGTCAGCTCGCATGTCAGCTAGCCCAGCCCCTTTCCCGCCCGCTTACCCCTCGGCTCATCACCCCGCTCGCACGTCGGATTTCCCGCCCTTTACTCGCACGCTACCCGCCATCCCGTCAGCGAGCTCGCCCGCCAGCTCCCTTGTCAGCCCGCCCGCCCGCCCGCCCGCCCGCCCGCCCGCCCGCCCGCCCGCCCGTCCGTCCGCCCGCCCGTCCGCCCGTCCGCCCGTCCGCCCGCCCGTCCGCCCGCCCGTCCGCCCGTCCGCCCGTCCGCCCGTCCGTCCGTCCGTCCGTCCGTCCGTCCGTCCGTCCGCCCGTCCGCCCGTCCGCCCGTCCGCCCGTCCGCCCGTCCGCCCGTCCGCCCGTCCGCCCGTCCGCCCGTCCGCCCGTCCGCCCGCCCGCCCGCCCGCCCGCCCGCCCGCCCGCCCGCCCGCCCGCGAAAGCGGCGCGGCTCGGGCTGGTCGCCAAGCGCGCGGCCTCCGCCGCGGCCCCAGAAGCCGCTCGTTAAGCCGGCGCGGCGGCCGCAGCAGCGGAATCTCAAGTGGATGGGCGACGGGCACTTCGCTAGGCTTCGCCCCCCCCCCCCCCCCCCCCCGCAAGGCATACTCTCCTTGAGCCCCTGGCGGCGCACTCGCGTCCGAGTGGAATTAATTGGACACAAGGAGCGTGTTGGAGCAACGTGGTTTCTCGGACGGGGAAGATGAGATCGCAACAGGCAGGAATGTTCAGTATTCTACACAACAGCTGATGATGGGAAACATACTGGTGTGAGTAATATCAGAGCTGCGTACAAGGCACTAATATTAAATTTTCCGTAATAAGTAATCACGTAATAAAGAAATTTCCATAACCACTCACATGATTTACAAATGGTTCGCATAAACCTCCAAGAAATTTATGGACGAGTAGATGTCTAGCATCAAAATGCGCTTTTTTGGACGTGCGATGCGTCTTAGAGGTTTCTCAATCTGTGAGAAATGTGTAAGAATTGATGTATCAAAAGATGGGGATGTTAAGGAACTAACAACGTAATGTAAAATACATGTAAATGCGTAAAAACTACTGTAAACTCAAATAAATAGAATTACAACAAACCAGTGTGATAAGATAGAGAAAACGCTTCCCTAAATAGCGTCTGCGACGGCAAGGAGTCTATTATGGATGATGTCAACTGATGACTGTGACAGAAAATAACGAAATCATATGATTTAATTGCCAATCTAAATTACTGATTGCAAAGTAAAGCAAATGTAATTTGTATATATCTGTAAATCAATATACCAAAGGGTCGCTTACAGGATGAAAGATGGAAAGATAGAGCATAATGAAACTCACCTTGATCGATTTTATCAAGGTTTTCGACTACTGTGACTTTTTGACGAGGATAAACTGGATAAAAAAATTTAACGTTCTTTTCTTGGGTGTTTTGGGGTTCTTCGAAATGCGGTAAGCGTGTGTCGGCGGGGCTTTCTTTGCCACACGTGCCTTGGTTTCCGCCCTCGCCTGCCCTTCGTTCCGCTCCCAGGAGCTTGAGACTTCACGGCCCACAGTAGCAGTATCAGGTTCGGCCCGGCCCGGCCCGGCCCGGCCCGCCTTTGGCTTCCGTTTTTCTTTTCACGGGCCGCGCTCTGGTCGTCTGGCAGCGGCGACGAACGCGCTCCGGGGCTTCACGACTCGGCTCGCTTCACGGGAAGAAGCTCTTAATGTCCTCGACCCCCAAATTTTTAATTTCTTCGATCACTCTCACGTCTCATCAAACGAAAGATATCCTCAAAAGAAAACATTGTTTCTTAAGTGGTGAATTTTATCTTTCGATACTTTAAATGTATTAACTCTTTCAACACTTTCACTGTACTCAAACGAACTGTGATATCAAAGAATATTTTTTTCAACTTTTTGTTTTTGTTTTTATAATTTCAAATTCTATTTAAAGTTTAAAATCACGTTGTTAAAAAAATCATATTCGCTTATAAATGCAGGTACGTAACATTCTGAAGTAAGACACGTAAGTACGTAACACGATCTATTTTAAATCTTCAATTTTAATCATTTGCTCGCTGGAGAGACCTCTCTAGGCTTGTTGATCACTAATAGCTTGGCCTTGACCGAAGCTCGTGTGGGCGCCAGAAGCCCCGAAGCGAGCGGGGGTGGGGGGACGTCAGCGACAATGGCCAGTCGCACGCTCCTTGGTGCAGCCGCGGGCGCCGCCGCTGACTGATGACGAGGGCGCCTGGCGCGGACAAACAGGCGCGGCCTAATCGCTTTCCGAAGGCGCTGGCCCTCTGGCCGACAGCCAGCGCGAGAAGGGCGTCGGGGGGCGGGGCCGCGACGGGCACGGGCGCGGGCGCGGTCGTGAAGGCAAGTGGCGCGTGTTTGTCGTTTTGCTCCCGGATCTGGAGAACACCTGGACGGGCCGCCCGCCGCCGGTATGAATGTTTTCTCGTTGGGCGATGGCGGCTGTTAGCGGAGCATCAACGCGGCCGCCGAGTGTCAAAATCCATAAATGTTGATGACGCTGTCGATTGGGTGATTGTTCGTGAGGGAATGATTTGTCACCCGAGAGAAACCAGAATCCTTCGTGGATTTTAAAACTTAAATATGTGTACCGGAAATAAAATATTTTATTTGATTTAAATTTAGTACATCAGGAATTTTGCAGGTGTCGAATCTGTCTATTAATATCTTTCTAGTCTTGGTGAATACTGTTCACATTAACTATGGACATGGATTCATTTAAAATAGGTTAACGTAATTTTTAAAATGTTCTCAATAAAATCGAACTCTTTCACATGCCCTGTTTGTCTTCGCATTTATTTCGTACATATTTAGGAATAAATTAATATGCTGGCAAAATCACTCTGAATCACACTGAAGTTAGTCTCCGAAAATAGCATGAATTGTTTTAGTTTCACGAGTGTTGGTTTACTTCTAGGTGTAGGAAACGCAAGGAAATCACTGAATCGCGAGCGTAATGCATAAATGCTCAACTGTTGCTGCGTTCATTGTATAAATATTAATACCTCCCAGTCAATGGAAATATTTTGGAAAAAACAAATTCAAATGAGTGTCATGCAATATGTTTCCTGACCAGCTGCATAAACCCAGCAGCTCATTGCGTATTGGAAGTGACGTGCATGAAAGAATGCATTGCAGTGGAAAGTATTACTTGTTTTCCTTAACAGTTAGCGCTCTTTTGTGAACACTGAACGGGCATGACCGACATTTATTGTCGTGCTCACTGATACCTAAATAAGGTCTAACAGCTTTTCACGTTGTAGACTGCGTTACTTGGATGTTAACATACCTCTGCGAATGACGTGAAAGGACGGCAGCAGGACAGGCGTACTATTGTGCTGCGTATCATAGGTTTTGGTTTCTTTGGAGATTACATGCGCGATACTCGTAATATTGCATATTAGGTAGGTTTTACAGCTGTCCACCAAACTACTGGGATTAATTTCCTGCTTATTTACTGAACATTCGAACGTGCACGCTTTTATTATAGCTGCCGTATTATTTGTACTACCTTGCAACAACATTCTCATTAAAGAAATATTTCGTTTTGTTAAAGTTATAACAGTTATTAAAAACATGAGTTCTAGCAAATGGACAACGGGCTATTATCAAATGTCTGTGCTAATAGTTAGCCAATAAACAATAGAAAACATGTGAATTGGGGAAAAAACTTGGCTGTCGAAATAAGAAGGCACAGGAAAGCCAACACTGCCAACTCTACACGACTTACAACCTTGACGAAACACTGCTTGCAGATGTAATCGACTACGTCTCCCTCCACCCCAACTCCGCCTTGCTTTCTCGAATATCTGAAAGCAGACGCTGGCGATGGCGGATGCAATGGAGACGGCGATGACGGCGGCAGAAGGAGCGGCATCATGGCGTCTATTCACCCCTCCTTTTCATATATGTTTAACGAGAGTCTAGATATTAGTGTCTGGAAAGTTCTTCTTTAGAGTTCTTTTTCCTTCTATCTTTATTTTCATTCGCACTCATATCCGGCCATGCATTTGTGTGTGCAGAACACACCTCACTGCACTATTTAAACTTCACTGCACTCTTTACGCTTCAGTCCCAAGTCCCGCGGGCAGTCTTTTTAACGCCGACCGCCGCCGAAAACGGACCGCCCAGCCCGTGAAGGGGCTCACCGACCACTGTCCCCGCCGCGTCCTGGTTTTGCTCCCCATTCCATTGACTGATTAGTGCTTCGGTGCGCGTCAACCCTAAGTTCATTAGTCCCGCGAGTGTAGTGTGTGTTTTATCGTGGGCGAGGCTGTTATCGTCCCCTTCTGTAAAAAACTGTTGTCCTATGCCCTCCTAGTCTACAGGGAGCAGGTTTTTCAAATGCAAATAAAAGCATGTTGTTGTATTCATCCACTTTAGATCATAATGCGGCCAAGTGAACGTCAAGAATACGAAGATAGTATTCCAAGGATTAGTTACTGTTACGCAATACATAGGTGCATTCTCCCATGGAAGTACCTGCGTTTGAAAAGCGCAACCGAATATACGACCTTCGTAGTCTTTTACGGAGGCCTTTTACGTCATAACCTACCTTAACGCATAACACATTGCGTCTCAAAAGGCGTGAAATTGTAATTGTGTTTAGGCTTCGTCGTCTTCTATTTAACTTAAGTTACGTAAGTTTTCTTGACCTCGTGCGCGGAGGAAAAAATGAAACTAATAACTTTTTTACTTATTGGAAATACGCACACCTGATCCAGACTTCGATAACACTTTAATTGAACGTCAATCCGTTTCAACTTTATCTCTTGGGTTCAGAAACAAAAACTATATTCTGATATCAAAATCAGAACTTTGTTCGTAACGACCATGAAACTTACTTACCAATTGTTTCCGGGCATTGTTACTACCCACTACATTTTGTTCAAACCAAGAGTTCACTGGTGACAGATTGGTTCTCAGGGGCTGCGAAAAGCATGTGCTCCCGGTCCGCTGAAACAATGCAGTGCGTAAGGTGGGGCGGGATTCCGGGCGGAGGGCCAGCTTCAACTCCACCGAGGAAAAACACAGACGCGGAAACGACTGGCAAAATTCGAAACGCTTTTGGACGCAGTCGTCTTCACCACCGGCGATGGGATTCTGATGTAGTATTTACCTAAGAACAAGCCTGCTTATCGAACTACGAATAAGTTTCGCAGTGACTCAATATCGCAGTGAGAAAATTATTATGCGTGCGTGTAACAATGCGTAGAAAAATATTTCAAGTGACCGGTTCTACACTAATACACCAGTTTAATACTGTGTTTCGTTAAGGAATGAATGACTGTTCGTATGCTGTCTAACAGACAGAAGAAGGAGGTCCTACGCTATTTAATGGCTGTCGATAATCGGTTTTAACAAGAGGAACTTAATTCATTAATGCATTACTGTAATAGTTGTAGTGGACGAAAATGCGTATTTAAATCTTGCACCGTACGTCATATCCATTCATTCTTCTTCACATAAAACTATCATTCAAGGTAATTGTTGGGACTTGTAGTGAATAACGCAACTTGCTAGTGAAGATATTCTCAGAAATTGCCACAGGCATAGTAATAGTTGCACATGCAACATCGGTTAAATAGCAGATAGCATTTCATAAATCTCAAGACATTTGTTTACGACGGTGTAAACAAATTGCCCTTTAGTATTGAGGTGCAAACAAGGGCTAAGAATTTTGAGCTATTCAGGATATACTACAGACGTCATATTTCTATCCCGGCGGTGAGACAAGTAGTTCTTCGGAGCAAGTCAAACGAGCCTTCCTCAACGGGATCTAACGAATTGAGCTCTAGCCGGACTTCAGTTTGACCTACTTTTGTAAAACTCGTTGGACTGAATTTAACTCCAGTCGAACAAGATCTGGACTCTGTAACTCTTTGGCTGGTTTACATAGAAAGTTTATTTGAAAACAAAGACATCTTGAACTGAAACTTGAGCTGTATAACTTTTTTTCTTTCCTCTCATCTTGCGTTTTACTTATTTTGGCGACTGTGACATGACCTAAATTTACATTTTTACTAAAAACACCAGGCTTTTCTATCAACATATGAATACACCACAATGTAAGATCTTTCTTTCTTTCTGCCTTCATTAAGATTGTTTTCAAATTTAATTTAAGGTAGGAATTGATACTTATGTGACCCATTCAAGCCATTTTCACGTTAATCGTATATCGAGACACAGGACGATTGTATTTTGAACTGGCATATTTTGATTTTATTACCGAATATTTCCAAGGGACCGAACATTTTACATTTTTTAAATCGCGTCGCAACGGTCTATCTGTTCCCCTGCGAATGTCGACGCAGCCGACGTCTGTTTCGAGCCGTGTCGCAAGTAGGGGCGTCGTGGCCGTCGTGTGGAGGTATCCTGTGGGGCTTCCGCGGTGACAGCGGTGCGAGTCGGCCAGCGAAGGCTGCGGGGCGGGGCTGCGGCCTTGAAGGCGGCTGCGACATGGGCAGCCCCGCCTTCGGCACCTGGCAGCGGTCGCGGCGGCGGCGGCGGCGGCGGCTGCGGCGGCGGAGTTCCGCACGCGACAGACCCCCCTCCCACCGCCACCTCCACACCGCCCCTTCTACCCGCCCCCGCGTCTTCGTGCGCCGCGACCAGCCTTATTAACCTCATTAGCCGTTGACAGTTGGGAAAAAAAAGTTCGTCAGAGTTAAGTAGTTATATTAAAATTTAATTAATTTTCTTTCTTCAAATGTCTCTTTAATACGTTATCGTACTATAGGATAATTGAAAAACCAAATATATAAAAAAATAACCAAAGATATACCGTCTCTTGTTGTCAACGTCATCTTTGTTGTGCCTATTGTTTCTCTTCCAATGTCCGTCGACTTGGTTTGCTAATTTTATACCTTATTTAGGTCTAATCCAAGAGTTTGTATCTAATCCGTAGACTTCATGACACCGTTGCCTTGACGCGTTGAATGTTCCCATCACATCTATCCGATATTGGCCTCCCCAGATTATCGTATTCAGTGAGAATCTCGCATTACGGTTTGATTTGCATCCCCGTGCATCCATTATCTTGTCGAACGGCGTAGCTGGGCTGGTGCCACTGGTGGTACTGCACTCGGGCTCTCGAAAAAAAATGGCTTGAATGAGGCCAACCCTTAAGAAAGGGGTCCTCTTGAATAAGATTTTGAAAGTATTCCGCTGTAAAAAAAAAAAAAAAAAGACAACTAACAAGTATCATTTCAACCGCAAATTCGACCAAGATTATTATTGTTACCTCATCTGCATATCAGAGAAACGGGCATTTCGAAAATGCAGAATGTAAGTATAGTGGGCCAGTGGTTGAGTGACGGTCACAGCGCGTCCGCCGTGCCGTCTGCAAGGTCATGAACTTGGTATTCAATTGCGCAACCGGACGAACATTTGACGATCTCTTCTTCAGAAAAGGGCCTCAGGGATGGGAATCCTGATGATATAAAACGAAGAATTGTATCTTCGATGGTTAAATGTTTAATTTTAATGTATCTAAAATTGGATACCTTTGTGAATTAGATTCAAATCTACAGATTTGTCTCATACACAAGGTCCCCTTTTGAGCCTTCTGCATCGCAGTCCCCGAGAATCTCGCCTTTTTTTCTTCATCAATAGTTTCTTTCCCAAGTTTCACATCCTCCGTTACTTCCACTACGTCCCTATCCCCATCATAATTTGTCGTATTTCATCACCATCCTTACAGTCACTCTTTGCTAATTGCAGATCGTTTCATATTCCACGAAAAACTTTCTTCGAGTCTCCTGCCAGATAAAAAAAGAGAGAGTTCTGGTATGCATACTCTCATAAAAGTGTCAGGGAAAGTAGTGACATCGCTTTGACGACACGAAATTGTATAATAGTAGGCAACAGTGAATTTCAAGATTAGTTCTTCAAGGTGTTCATGACTCGTGATATGAGAGGCAATGTTGTACAAGCTGGTTTACGATGTGTGCATTAAAATCTCTATTTTCGAACTACTTCATGTATTTTAACGTATGCATACTTGAATACGATAATTTTACGGCGCTACGTAAAGTTACAGACTTTCATTTCCACTAGGTTTGCAAAGTATAGCATTGTTCTTCCTACGACTGAGTTGTGCAAAGTAAAAGAAATGCAACATCACGTAACAAATGTATCTGATTATTATACAGTAGTACAGCGGTTGCTAAGCCGGCCGGCAGCGCATGGTGAGCTCTGCTCCGGCGAGCGTTGCTGAGAAATGGCACAAGGGCCGTGTGCAGGCCCGGCCCGGCCTGGCGTAGAACGGCGTGCCACGGCGGCGCCTCGTTATGGGCCACGCGTGTGGGAGAAAGTGGCGGCCGGCCGCGCGCAACGCTAAAGTAATAACCGCGCTCGTTTCTCCGGTGGTTCATTACGCGCGGTTGCAGCTCGCTGATATGTAACGCCCCGCGGCTCACGCTCGGCCTCCGCGCTGTCTATCGTCGAAGGATCTACTCGGCCAGGGTGGAGATTTCTGATTAGCCAGGATAAGGATCCTCTGGACCAGACAGGGGTCCAGAATTCGGAATTTCGGGCGGCCGGGAATAGGGTGGGAAAGAAAGAGTTTGAAAGAATTTTATTGTGAATTAAAAATAACTGAAGGTGCTAAAATGATGAATATCAAGAAATGGTCTGTGTTGCTCAAGAGGTGGATACGATCTGAAATAATGTACGAAATGACCAATGTAACGAAAAAATCATGTGTTTTTCTGTCGAACCAAACATTGGAATGAAGTATTGGTTTCTTTGTTCAGATCTGATGTACTGATGCAGCTATTTCAATGAGATTATCGCCATAACCATTCGTTTCTTTCTCGCGAACAAAATCTTTCAACGCTCCACTAAGTCGCGTTACACATATGAGTGGTGTTGAATCAAGTTTATACTGAGACGCCAAAATACAGCTAAAAGGGGGGAGTTGAAATGTTACTGGATACAGAAGACCTAGCATTTTTAAACAGAATCATATATTTTACCCAAATTTTTGGACTTTGTCTTTGATTTTCAAATGTGACTAGATGCATCACGACATTTCTTGATCTATATTCGTGGAGAAGCTCCCAAGGTACAGAATTCAAAACATAATCAAGTGTGCTGTAAGTGTTGGGGAACTAAGGCCGCTGTGTGTATAGTGCCTCTTAAAGCCAAATCATATCAATTATGGTGTTGTCTTTTCGCAATCTCAATTGAACACGTCTGTTTCTGGGTCACTTAAATCCAAGTTTAGGCTTAAAATCTGGGTTGCCCGGATGCAACGAGATACGAAGCAAGCTGAGTAGTTCTCTGGCCTTCTTCTGAATGCTTTGAGCTGCTGTTGTGATATTTACCATTGTAAACCTGATGAAAGCCAGAGCCAGACGACTAAAACGCTGTCAAATGTAGAACCAGCGTGTCTTTCCCGGAAGCCCTGGCCTTGTTCCAAAGTAATTTGCATAAGAGCTTACACCACATTTGACAAGTTCGATCGAATAACGGAATGATACTCGTGAATTTTGAAAGAAAGACCAGCCAATAAAAGATTATTTTAACATGTTTTCTTAAAATTACTTGTCAGTTGTTTAGTTGAAGTATTAACAAACATTCGTTCTTCAGTTAATCCCATTTATACAAAATTAATTGTTTTATATAAGCAAAAATCATGTAACACATTTTATACTACTTTGGTAAATTGACCTACGCATTTATTTAGTTTTTAGCGCGGTTTTCGTGCGGTTTTCCTGCAGCAACAGTAACCGATCTAGCCATTGGCTAACTCCATCGGTTCCCAGAGGCGAGAGATTGCGTGAAGGATACGGCGGGAGACAGTGCAGACTTCGTCACGAATTCCTCAACTACTGGTTCTCCGTTGTCAGGTTGCAGGGTTTGCTATTATCCATTTCGAAAACATCGAAGTTACTGACTGTATTCCACTTCTACCTACTTTCTAACTACAGGTTCATTGTACTACTTTAAAGTGATTAATTGACTGTATACTTCCATTCGCTGTAGTGCCTTTGAGCGGCTCTCCGTGCCTTTTTCAGTCATCCGAAGTATTCGTTTATTTCAACGAATAGTGAAGATAGGTTCTAGGCAGCGTGCTGCGAATACAAGATATCTTAAAATGGGAGAGACGAAGGGCATCTTCATTTGATTTTCTACATAATGTTCCACAATTCCGACTCATCCCTGATGAATAACCTTATATTTATTCATTAAACATACAAATAAATTGTAATATTTGTAATACATCACTATGATAGCAAAGATTAGTTCAAATCGGGTGGCAAGTTTTATTTTGTTGGATTTTACTATCAGCATTTCAACATACTTCCAGCCTTTTTTGATGGCATATGGACTTCATGGTAACCCCGAACCAACCGAGTTGCAAACCTCAACTTGGAGCGTGACGCCGTCCTACGTTATACTCACAAGGAGGAAAAAAAGGCCGTACCTTCACTTGGCCGCCACGAAAGAGGACACTGTCCCGTTCAGGCAGTCAGCCTGCTCTTGCCGAAGCGTCTGACGCACTCTCCGCCATCCTCCCTCCCATCCCCCTCCACCACCCTGCATCGCGCTGTCCATCTGCCGACGTCGTTGGCGGCGGCAGCGGAGATGGCGGCGTGACCTGCTTCTGCGCGCTGCGCGCCGTTCTCCGGTGCAGCAGCCTCCGCCTCCGCCGCCGCCGCCGTCACTGCGCCGCGCCGCTCCCGCCGCGCTGTCTCGCGCCAGTGTAAACAGAGAAAGGGAAAAGGCGGCGAAGAAAGCAGGGCAGCGACGCCGGCTTGTCGCCGGCCGGCGCTCCGCCCGCCACGCGGCGCCCAAGGAGAAGGCGATCCCCTGACATGAGATTTATTCAAGTTCGCTCTGGGCTAATGTTTGGTGCCAATGATTACAAGTACAACTAACAATTTGAACAATTATAAAAGTATTACTAACAATTACAATTAGAATTAGAAGTTGACAACTTATTTCTAATTAATTTATAGTTATCTCTAAATTAACATTTTGTCCTTATTTTCCTTTAGTTTAAAGCTTATCAAACTTCATTCCACTCCACTTCACTTCACTTCACTTCACTACATTTCACTTCACTGAATAAGGGCCTAATTAATATCAATAGTAGTAATACAAGCATTAACAATAACTTAAACGTAACGCCAGTTCCAATAACCGTGTTAATAATTATGATAATACAGCACAATATTGGACTTTTTTCATTCAAAATCTACTTCTTTAAATTGAAAAACAAAATTATTTAAAAATTCAATTATTCAATAAATATACAAAATCTAACATAAATTTGACTTATTCAAATTTCGAGATACCCATAATTTCAATACATTGTAAATTTTATTTACCCTTACTTGGATAACTCTAAACTTAAATAATCCAAAATTCGAAATAAGTTAATAAAAAATTTAAATACATTTGAAATACATAGTAATTTATGAGTTTAACTACGATGATTTACTGCATTGCAGGATGCACCAATTCCACTTAAAAAGTAAGTGAAGTGGACATGATGTGAAATGAAGAGTCGAGTAGGATATCTTCGGGATTTTTAACAAATGAATATTTTAAAGCAGCATTCATGACCTCATCCGTAACAAGTGCAGTTTTAACACTCCAATGCGCACAGTTTTCACAGCAGATAGTCGATGTCGTTTGTCGATGTCTGTTTTTCTTCGCTTCAAATCGCATGGGATGTTTCGTAAACTGGCCGCAGGCTTTGGTCATAAGACTCTGGATAAGATTAGATTTCAGACTTGACGTACCGTGACGCACAGCTAGTTTCTCGATGCTCAGGTTATCCTTTGTTCGTCGTTTTTATGAGATACGCTCAATGATGCGATGACGCCGCAACCAGAGAAACCAGGTAGGTGGAGAGCACTTTCGCCCTAGTTTTCTGACTGCGGCCTCCTTTATATCCACATGGCGTGTAGCCACAGGTGAAGCAATGCTACTATATTGCGAGTAACTAGTTGGTTTTTGCGGTAGTTCCTCTTACTAAAAAAGTGCGACGACATAACGTACTCATAAGAGTCAGGATTCTGTGTGCTTTTGATAATGAGGAAATGATTAATAGTGATTAGGGTTTGTTTTGGAAATGATTGAGTTCAAAGACACACGTTGAAGAGGAGTTCCCAAATACTACTATCAGCACTAGGTCCAAATAAGGTACTACATCAGTTCAATAAATCTTCAGTCTGTGTGCAACCCGAAGATTTTTAGGGACTTCATAAATACTATCTGCACAAAGTCCACTTCTGAAAACAGTGCTTTAAATTGCAGTCACTCCATGTGTAATTTGCTTCAAAGAAGACTTTGTGACAGGCTTGTGCAGAGATCTCGCATATTTCGTGACATCACTGCCCCCATCATTAATCATTTTGTAAGATATCATTAATCATCTCTGGAATATACATCATGACACACAGGAAAGCATCATAAACCATGAGCCATACGTGTCATGTATCCTTGTAAGGGTTGCGTCTTACCGCATCCACTTGAAGCGTCTCGTCATTGTCAAGGCACAAGCGGCTCCTTAGTCAAATTCCTTGGTATCTGCGGTACATTTAGAGTATTCGAAACATCTACGTTTTAAAAAATAGCACCCACATGAAAACTACGTACGTACGTGAAATCGTTAGGTAGCTACGTGAAATCTCTTGGTAGCTACGTGAAATCTCTTGGTAGCTACGTGAAATCTCTTGGTAGCTACGTGAAATGTCTAGATAGCTGCATGAAATCTCTTTGTAGACAATTTCACGAAATTTCCCAGTACCTACAATAGAAACTCTAGCTGCATACATAGCAATTAAAACAATTCTTTCAGTAAAATGCCAAGAACCGAGCTACGCAACGCGCAGAGTTGCATGTGTCCCGAGCGTAGATTCTTCCTTCGCTCTATCTGCCGCACCTCCGGATAGCGATTGCGTCCAGTAGAAACGCCTCGTCATTGCCAGCGCTCTTACCGTCCCTGCTCCCCTCCGCCCCCCGCCCCCGCCCCCCGGCGCGCCGCTGGCCGCGCTCGCGAACCGCAGCTCTTCCGGCCTGTGGCGCTGGCGCTGGAGTTGGCGCAGCGCGGCGCGACTTTCCCCGCGGACGAGCCGGCTCCTGGCGGCGGCGGCGGTGGCGCAAGCCCGCACGCGGCCCACTTGCGCCGGACCGCGGAGGCCCGCATCGGGGCCAATGCCGGCGCCGCGACGCGAAGGCGCCCCCGTTCCGACGAGACGCCGCGCCGCGCCGCGACGCCCCGGCCGCGCTGCAGGTCGCCCCGCATCCCCACAGGTCGCCCCGCATCCCCACAGGTCGCCCCGCATCCCCACAGGTCGCCCCGCATCCCCACATCCCCACACGCGCTACTCGTTCTTTATTCCGTGCTCATCGCATACGACGGCTTCCCGGTGACTCTCAAAGCCATGTTTAATCTCTCGGAATGCGATATCCCTCCCCTCCCCTAGGTTTTATCCAGCTGTCAGCCGGTTATCCTTTTACGTCCGGATGGGACGCATATTCCATCATACATTAGACACTTGCGGGCTCGTCTGATCTGGGGTCAGCACAACGCGAGGCCCTCCGCGTCAGTACATATATGGGAAACAAGAGACAAACAACCTTGGCAAGGCTGGACTCGAACCCGCAACCCTTCGGATCGGAGCGCTGAGTCGGTGAACCACCTCGGCCATCCAGGTCGGCGGAATCCGGAAGTGAAGAGCCTGTTTCCGGAGTCAAGGATCTCCGTTTCCATTTCTTTTCTAGTTTTACGTATCTATATAAACTTAAAAGCGTTTCTTTATTGTGGTTCACAATTATTGAAATAATTTTCCTCCATCTCATTGCTGCTGTTTTCCCTTTTATTCTTCATATTTTCACCTTCGCTGTTTTGCTTATTTCTGTTATTAGAAGGCGTTACTTTGTTTTGTTTTTTCTTGCGGTCTTTATTTATTCTTTCTTCTACTATTTTACTATAATCTTCTTCCTTAACATTTCATTTCTGTCCGTTTTGTTTTATTTTTCCATCTCGATTGTTCTCAATTTTCTCACCTCGTACGTACCTGGCGACATTGCTAACTCCACCCACAAGCGGACTATTGTTTCCAAGTCGCTTTTGACCCAGTGAGGAGATCCGCGTTTGCCGATTTTCGTGACTCCGCTGGCATTTGCGGAATTCCTCCTCAAACATTTGCTAAGGCCCGCGCTGCCGCCGCCGCCGCGTTTCGTCATCTGGTGCCGGCGTCAGCGGTGGCGTCGGCGCTTCGACACGATTTCCCCCGAGACTCGCGCCTGGCGATCGTCCAGATCCGCCGGGGCCGAGCGCATAAAGCCCACGACGCGGGACGATCGGGGTCATTAGAGTTATTCTCCCGGGGGATATTTTGTGATTTCGTTACGAAATCCGCTTGCTCCACTTGCCGGGACAAATGAAAACGAAATCCCTGGCCACGGTGTGTATGTGTGGTCTAGAAATACACATATTTCTGATTCTTAAAAAAAAGATACGTTTCTTAGTCGAATGCCTCGATGATGCATCCTTCGTTATTGCGTGCGTTCATCCACATTTAAAATGTATATAGAAACGCCCATACATGGATGGAAGTGACATCTCTTACACTCTCTCTCCGTCTCTTTCTCTCTCGACAGACATTCTCATCTTCAATAATTTTTCCCTTTTATCCAGCACCTCTCTTGATTTCACGCTTCATTAATAATTTAATAATGAATATAGAACGTAATAAATATTAAGCATGAAGCTGCTAATTTGAGCTTTTCACTATTTAAGAATCAAACCACGAACTGACTCTTTGCTTCACGAAAAGAATGCAGCAAGGTGCACTTGACTCCGCCGATCGATACACGAACTCATTAGTTCGGAGCTAGAAAATCGACCGATAAAATCTCAGAGCACAACGTCCTCGGCGCTCCGAAAGTCGAGCAAACTCAATCTGGCGTGCAGTACCGATTGCCACCTTGACTGCAAAGTCCTCGAGCGTTGGGCTCGCTTTCTACGCTTTTTTGGTCGCCGTGTGCCGCCGCGCCGCTGCCTTCGTTATGACAGTGGAGGCGGCGCGCGGGCGCGAGATGGGTGGAAGAGATAGCCAAAAGCGGCGCCGGGCGCTCTGTGGCTTGCGGTCACCGGCCGTCCCCGCGCCGCTCCAGCGCGGCCTTGCGGCGCCTCAGGGGCAGGTGGCCGCCGCCGCGCCTCGGGGCGTACACCGACTGCATCCCGCGCTCAACTTTTCTGAAGCCATTTACTCTGTAGGGCGTAGACCGACTGCATCCCGCGCTCAACGTATACCTCCTTCCCAAAAAAAGACAGCCCGATTGCATCTCGAGCTGAACTTTTCCGAAGTCGTTTACTCTCTAGGGCGTAGACCGACTGCATCCCGCGATCAACGTTTACCTCCTTCCCAAAAAAGACAGCCCGATTGCATCTCGAGCTGAACGTTTCCGAAGCCGTTTACTCTGTAGGGCGTAGACCGACTGCATCCCGCGCTCAAGGTTTCCGAAGCCGAAACGTTCCTTCCCGAAAAGGCATAACCCGAGTGCATCCCGTACTGTGGGGCGTATACCGACTGCATCCCGCACTTGACTCTTCCGCAGCGTTTACCTACCACTCCAAAACGTATGGTCCAACTCCATTGCATTCCGAAAGGCGTAGACCGTCTGCATCCCGCGCTTAACTTTTCCGAAGTCGTTTACCTGCCTTCTCAAAAAGGCATAGCCCGACTGTATCCCGTTTCGTGGGACGTATACAAACTGCATCCCGCGCTCAACCCGAAGCCGTTTACCTTTCCCTCCACGAAAAGGTCGAGGAAAAGAAGAGGGTGAAGGAAATGAAAAGGGAGAGGATGAGGGAAAACTGACCGCGGGATGCAGCTGGGCGATTCCTGGGCCTCGCATTTCATCGCTGCTCTAGGAAATTGAATTGACGCTTTTTAAGTGAAGAAATATGTTTATAAAATAGTGTTTTTACTTGCAAATATTTCGTGAATATAGTTTTGAAGACAGCCTTTGTATTGAGCGTAACGCGATGATTTCTGTCACCAAATAAACTGTCCGCTCAGGATAAAACCGTTGAAAATGTATTGAGATGCCGCTTTTCTTGTGTACTGATATGTTCCCCTGTGATTCTTCTACTGGTTTGTTGTCTTCTTGAAAAAATGAAAGTATAATTGCCCATATCATTAAGCTGTAGGACGTTACAATCTGTCATCTTGTGTGACTTTCATTGACTTAGATTCCATCCCTCCAAATGAAGTTATTTTCAGGAGTAAAAGGTTGCTATCGAGGTGCCAGTTGTTACTGACATCGTCGCCGGTTCTTTCGACCTCGCGTCTTCGACCTCGCCCTATCGCATTCCCTCGCATGTCCATATCTGTTCCGCACTTATTTGTACTTCTGGTTTCAATGTCGACCTTTAGGAATAATATGGTTGCGCGCATCAGTGAGATATAACGTATCACGAACTGTCATTTTGTGTGCAACATAGTTATATTTCGCTTTCCAAAACATATCTTCCTTGTCTGATGTAACTACTCCAACTATAAAGGTGAAGGTTGTTGCTGGGCCCCTCCTTCAGTACCTCCGCCCTTGCTACTACGACCTCGCCATGCCGTTCTCACTCGCAATCTCGCACATGCACACCTGGTTTGCTGTCATTTAGCGACCGACCTGTTATCTGACCTTGTTGAATAACATAATGGTTCCGACTGGTTAAAAATTACCTACATCCATCTCGCGTACTTACCTTTTGGAATGATTCTCCTCGCCTTATTTCTGTTTATCTAAACTTATCGAATCCTTCAGATGAAGCGGTTCCCACAAATCTGATATTAAATTCCAGTTGGTCGTTTTCTGGCCATTCCTTGCCTTCAGCACCACCGTCCTAGCAACTGCCTCGCCTTTTCGTACTTCTTCCCTTGCTTCTACCTGCATACCTTTCCTAATGTTATTTTGAAGCTATTGACTTCATTGACGTCCTTGTCGAAAATATTTTGCTTCTGTGATACATTAAATGTATCCTGTTTGTTGAATTTTTCTGCTTTGCGCCAGATGAAAATTTTTACCAGTATTCAAATGCTGAATTTCAGGTACCAATTGTAGCTGAGAATCTTCCGTATCTGTTGTTCTGCTGCAATGACCTCGACACCATTCAGTATTCATTTTATCCCGATGTGCTTAAAAAAAGTATAAAATAAATTATAAGAATGAATATTATCAGAGTAAATTATAATAGTGTGCTGAAATTGAAATACATTTTACTGAATACATGATAATCAAGAATCCGTTAACTACTTCAATATATTGCAACCTGTAGAGAAAGCCAGGATATCTATACATGGATATACTGAAGTATTCTTAAAATGCTAGAAAGTACGTAAAACGACGTCTTGTTTTCTCCCTACTCGTGTATTACAATCATCTATCCTGTTGTCATTTGTTGATTTCTACGTCGACCTTATGCAGTAACATAATTGTAACGTAACAGTTATTAATCTACAACAGATCACGAACCGCCTTTGTTATAATTCTCGCGGGCTTACTTGCGCTGTCCAGCATTGATTTCATCTCATCACCTTGAAGCTATTAATGGAGATCGAGCTCCATGACATTTGTTGAACCAGTCATTACAGTTTCCATCTCTTCTCCCAGATTTCTTCATATTAAAGTCTTCTTATCTTCCGAAGTGGTTATTAGTAAATCACACTAATTTCAGTCAAACGATGTTCCTCTTTAGAATTGAGCACGCGCCATACTCTTCTTTCCCACCAATTTCTTACGAATAATTTCGCAGTTGCAGGTCTATTTATCACGTCCGTTATTTTATCAATATTTTACCATGCCTTAAAAAGTGTATCTCCTTTCAGTTTTGCCTTACCATATATTACATATCTAATGACAGTGTCTACATAGCAATGTTTAATGACCGTGTCCCCGTTTTTTCAATTTCCGATTTCTACGCGAGTTTCCTCTTACTATTAACTCCACCGCCACGTTTCAATCTTATATAATCTGTTCTCAAAGAATCGAGTGACCTAAAATAGTCTGGCGCATTTAGCTACATGTGAAACATACTAGTCTAAATCCTGATTTTTCGGGTTGGCACTAATTTTGAACCAATCTTGTGTATTATTTAAACAAAAAACTAATCACAGTACACGCTGTCCTCGCGTAGACATTGCTCGTTTCGACATCATCTCTTCAAACAGCGCTTTGTTTATTTTATCTGACTGAAGAGTATAGAAAACTAGTAATCACCATTATGTATTGCCCGAAACGTGATTTCTATTCGAATGTAAACATTGCTAGTTCCGACATCGGTCGGGTCACTTATTTTGTTTGTCAATAAATGAAGCCATTGCTTCGTGATAACAATTCATGAACATGTTTCTCAGTAAATAGCAAGTACTACCGACTACCTTAAGGGTTATGGGCCATACCTTTGAACATTCTAACATTTATTTGTAACATAAGTTGGATAGAGACGAGCTCCCTAGCTCAGCAGCAATCCTCAGCGTAGCGGTCAGGTCTGTTGCATTCCTTTACTAGGACCCTAGTTCCCAGTCAATTCATGTGGAATTTGGAGTAGGCAAAGTGGGTTTGTGGTAGATTTTTTGAATGTCTCCTGCGTGTAATCCACCAATGCATCTTAAGTATCACATTCATAATATACATCAATTAAATCGTCGATCCGTACTGGTAATTTTCAATTTTTATTATGATTCTTGTACATAAACTCTTTTGTCTATACCAGAGGACATTGATTTCGATGGACGGATGATTTTGAGGATGATGATGGACCAGCACCCAGATGTGGAACGTGTGCCAACGTACCATGCCCTCTCCGCTCCATCCCGTTACGGCCCTAAACGCCCATTCACAATTCAAACGTAAACATAAGCATAACGCATAGACGTAAACATTAACATAGGTGATAGACTCAAGTATTCACAATGTCTGACATAAACGTAAGCAAAATAAGAGTTTCTATTGGCTGTGAGAAATTCTGGTTTACTATTGGTTGGATGTGAGAATCGATTTTGAGGTATCGACTGTCTCCACGGCGCATAGTTCTTCTATCGTCTTGGCTCCAATTTCGATTCTCGATTTTGAGTTACCGTTCTGTGATTGATTCATTTCTTATGTCTTACTTAAGCATAAGCACAGAAGCTTGCAATCCTTTAAGTTAACGTATTACGTGTTATGTTTATGCGAACGCATTGTGAATGAGTCCGCTTATGGACTTAGTCCTAACTTTTTTGTCAACGCCATGCTTATGTTTATGTTTGCATTGTGAATGGGCCTTATGGGTTATGAGCCGGAAGCAATGAAGGATCGCATGCCGCCGCGCCGGCCGGCCGTGTTTCTTGGCCAGCGCCGCCGCTGGCGCCTGGGGTGCCGGTGCCTGTCGCCGGCCGGCGATCGGCGAAGGAGAGGGGGGGGGGGGGCGGTCGCGGTTTCTCCTTTCCCGCGCGTGGCGCGCGAGCTGTGCGGGCGGCGGCGGCGACCCGGCGCCTTTCACTGGCGCGTGGCCCGCACGGCGCAGTGGGGCGGATTCGCGCAGCTACGCTTCTTTGGAGGCTTAGAGGGCGTTGTTTCAGCTCGCACATGGAATTACGTAATCACAATAATTAAAAATGGAATAAAATTTTCAAACGACTTTACAAAGTAAAATGTAATGAATAAAGAAAAAAAAGAAGAAGTGTATTTCATTAATCTGTGCATTGTAATCGTTTTGCAATCATTCAATGTTCTTACTTACGATGAGCTGTGCGAATGTAACGTGTTGCAAAGTTTCACACGATAGAAAGTTTATTTTTCAGTGTAATCATTCAGAATATTATTAATTATTTTATTGATTATTATTAATTAATATTTTTTATTGAAATCTCTTGTTATCATTATCATCATTCGAAAACCAGCTGAATAATAAATTAAGCTGACGAAAATTGCACAATTTTGCCATCTCCGAAAATATTCATTGCATTATTCTGCATCTCCAAATACGCCCGCATTTACACTCAACAGTAGAATATTTCAGTGGGCTACTTGATAGTAATATTATTAGGATTGAACAGTCGTGCTGCCGTAAAAATCGATTTGGAACGCATTTTAAGACGAGTTTTGTACGTAGATTTTTCTTTCGTAACAGGTGAATTTTGGTCCACTTCGGACTGTATCCCCAAACATGCAGAGAATAGCGCATTTCTTTGTCATTTTATATCTTGATTTTATGGTAGGAGGATTGGGGGATTTGATAGATTTGTATTTCTATTTAGCCATGTCCCGTAACGGGCGATAGGCCTCGGCGCCGTTAGATCCGTGGATTCCTAGTCGGTCACCCAACCAGGAACACGCGATGTCTCGAATTCCCTTAACCCGTAACCCCGGTCATAAATGACAGGCCCAAGGATTGAACCCGGGTCTCCCGAATGCGAAGTCAGAGCACTACGCCCTGGGGCCCTTCGCTCTGTATTAGGTGGGTTAATGCTTACCAAAATAACACACATTTCGAACATCCCTCAAAACTGGATATAAAATAGCTGAATCGTAGGGCGAAGAAAAGCGCTCTACTCTCTACCTCTAGGGACTGTAGTATAGAGAGATTATTCTAACTAGGACCGCTTTGGCAGCTTTTGCTTGGCAATGGCTGGTAACATAACTGTATAAGTTATGCCCATGTGCTCAATTTTTTAATGCGTTCATTTGCAGTTGGCTCGCTCGCAGATGCCGTCGACTGCTATGCCGCCATCCAGCAAGATCGTTTGTTTTCCGATGTGCCAAAGTGGTCCCTTCGCAGACTAACGACTTTTTTTTCGACTTCCCCTCTCCAGTAGCCCTGGAGAGGCGGAATTTATTTGGCTTTATGGGCTACATTGATTTTTTTCTGCAGCCAATTTGGCTTTTGCAGAAAGGGAGGGCTTTAATCTTAAACAAATGTTGATATTGTGGTGAGTTTTCGTTGGCATTTCCAATAAAATAATTATATAAGTCGTCATTGCGAACAATATTATTTATTAAAATAGCAGCTTTCGATGGCTTAGCCATCGTCAGTTTTCTGCTGTATGGAAGCCACAAAAACGATTACCTAGTAGTTGTTACCAAAGTCGTTTTAATAAATATTTTAATAAATAATATTGTTGGCAATGACGGCTTATATAATCATTTCCTTAAACAAATAACTAAAAATACTAACTAATAACTAATACATACCCTCTTTGGGGTTTTCTGGTTATTATAGGTATACAGGTACTTTTTTAAAATAGTCCGAGTTCTTTGAATTGTTCTTTTGTCTTCTTTTTTCCATTCTCACATACATTCACACTTACATTGTATTCATTCGTTCTTTTATGTAAACACGCACACTGCACAACACTAAGTACACTATTTACACTAGTAACGTCTCCACACTTCGGGCAAATGCTCCGCGAGCGTGGCGGGGGCGGCGGCGGCGGGTGCTGCGCAGCGCGTTTCGTAAAGCGAGCGGAGACGCCGCCGCCGCCGCCGCCGCCACGAGTTTCTAATTCACTCGATTTCTACACTGCGCTGGGGAATTTCGCCGCGCGCTGCCTGTCCCCAGGGCTGTCCACCCGCTAAGCCGCCGCTTCCACTTTCGCCGGCTGCGCGTAATCCGCCCCCTCCCGCCCGCTGATGCGATCTGTGGAGATCGTCGACTGTTCGCTCGGGAATGTTTGCGCTTGTTTTTCCTTTTTGGACTGCGAATGCTAAAGCTGCTTCTAATCATTCGTTTATGGGTTTTGTTTTATTGTTTTCGACTTGACTGCGCTTGATAAGAACATGCTATTTACTTTCTTGTACGAGTTCTGTTATTCCAGGCAATTATGATGTACACCCAGGCCTTGATTAAACTTGTCAGGGAAGTTAGCCCTTAATAACTTGTCTGGAAAGACACTTTTGGTTTATATTATTCGAAATGCATGCAAAGTAATTAATACTACCGCTTGTTCCTCTCTTGCTATTGGGACAGATCAGAAGAAATTAATCCTTTTCAAAACACTCCTTTCAAAATCAAATAACTAGAGTATGAAACCCCATTAATTCTCGTGTTTAAATCTGATATTTTCTACACCTGAGATGCTGATTGAAAAACGGGTGATTCGTGAAGATTTTAAATAGCAATTGTTTTAAATGTGCATCCGCAAACACGCACAAGTGTTATTTCATAAATTCAACAAGTGTTTCCTCGTAACACGCTTAATTGCCGCCCTCCTGGCCCTGGTGGGTGGTGACGTCGCTCACCGGTTAATCCGGCCTTGCGCACCCCTGCGTCGCTCCACAAGCGGGTTTCTCTCGCGGTCGTAACACTTGCATTTTCGTTGGAAACGCCGCAGTCACGGCGCGGGCGCGGGCGCTTGTGAATGGGCGGGGATGTTCCCGCGGCCTTGGCGAGCGGCGAGGGCGCTGCGGTGCGGGACGCTCGTAATCGGCTCTGGAGCGCCGGGACGTAGTGCGCGGCATAACACCTGGGGGAAGAGGGGTGGTGGGGACGGGGAACACCATGCTGGAGTGGAGGCGGAACGGTGAACGGATGGGGACGAGGATGATGATTGAAGTGATGGGAGAGAGTGGGTGGTAGGTAGAGGGAAAGAACGGTACGGAGAGAGAATAGACGGGGGAATGTGCGATACAGAGGGAGCGGAGAGGGAGAAGGAGGGCCGAAGAGGGAGAAGGGGGGCGGAAGAGGGAGAAGGAGGGCCGAAGAAGGATATGGAGGGCTGGAGAGGGAGAGGGAGGGCCGGAGAGGGAGAGGGAGGGCCGGAGAGGGAGAGGGAGGGCCGGAGAGGGAGAGGGAGGGCCGGAGAGGGAGAGGGAGGGCCGGAGAGGGAGAGGGAGGGGCGGAGAGGGAGAGGGAGGGGCGAAGAGGGAGAGGGAGGGGCGGAGAGGGAGAGGGAGGGGCGGAGAGGGAGAGGGAGGGGCGGAGAGGGAGAGGGAGGTGCGGAGAGGGAGAGGGAGGGGCGGAGAGGGAGAGGGAGGGGCGGAGAGGGAGAGGGAGGGGCGGAGAGGGAGAGGGAGGGGCGGAGAGGGAGAGGGAGGGGCGGAGAGGGAGAGGGAGGGGCGGAGAGGGAGAGGGAGGGGCGGAGAGGGAGAGGGAGGGGCGGAGAGGGAGAGGGAGGGGCGGAGAGGGAGAGGGAGGGGCGGAGAGGGAGAGGGAGGGGCGGAGAGGGAGAGGGAGGGGCGGAGAGGGAGAGGGAGGGGCAGAGAGGGAGAGGGAGGGGCGGAGAGGGAGAGTCACAGGGGCAGGATCTATGGGGGGAGCTGTGGCGGGGGCTGTGGCGGGTTCGGGGATGCCAGGGCGAGGACGGCGTGGGCGGGGCGGCGTTGGTAGCTAAACTGGGGGCGGTGAGAGTCGTGGAGGGCGCGGGGACAGGGGCAGAGGGCCCGGAGGGCGCGTGTTCTATCGATCGCGCGTGTTGGCTGCGTGGTTCCCACACCCAGGCCTGCACGCACGCTCTTCCACCTCCCCACCATTTCTCTCACCCCCCACCAGACCCCTCCCTCCTGTTCTCTCCTTTCCTGTCATGTTTCTGCCGTCCCTCGGGTTTCTTCCTCAGTTGTTTCCGTCCCATCTCATTTTGTTTTCCTTTCGTTATTTCATTTTGTACTCCGTAAATACCTTGTCCCATTTACCTCCATTCACGTTACTTCATGATTTCGTAAAGAATCCAAGGGAGTGTGTCTTATGAAATGTACGCTGGAAGAGAAACTATATATTTATTCTTCTATCGAGTTTTGTGTTTCCGAGTACTTTGTTTTCTGCCCATTCCCTTGTCATAAAACTAGCGTCAGCTATCGTTCCTATATTATTGAAATATACAACATAAGTGACCAAAATCAATATGAAAATAAAACAGGAAGCTTTCAATTAACCAATTTAATATTTGAATATTAATCACAGTATATACTTATAAAAATATAGTATAATTTCATCTCCACGTGCGTCATTGTTTGCAAAACAGCATTATTAATTTTTACATCTTATTTAAATACTCTGTTTTTGTGTATCGTTAATTAAATTGCAATTAACGAAGATCACATTTACGTATATATGATCAAATACACATGAATGTGGCAAATATTATACGGGGGTAGCGCGCACTTATAGTCTCGGGGGCGGGACCAGCCGATCATTTTGCAGGGGGCCATCGTAGATTTTTGTTCAATAATAAACATATTTGTTTTTATATTATGTATAATTTTCGTAGTGTGTATATGATACTAGTGTATAATATTATTTTTAAATAATTACATAATTCTAGCATAAAAAACAATTAAAACAATTTTTCCAAATAAAGGAAACAAAACTTTAGGTCTTTAGAGGGAGCCATGGCCCTCATGCCGCCCTGGATCCACCAATGCTTGTTGGCTTGTGTATGAAGCGCGAATCACGAATCACGTCTCCGGCATGCCGTGCCCCGAGCGCGCCCCCATTCCCCTCTGGCCGGTGGTGTGCCGAGCACGCCGCTCGCCTCCACGACAGGTGTCGGGCGCGGTGACGCGGGGCTGCCTGCGCTGACGGCTGGCGTGCGGTCTCTCGCCGGGGATAACCTTGTTAAGGTCTGCGACGTGAGCTCCTCCCGGAAGACGCGAAGTGTTCCACGCGTCGGCCGCTAGGGAGATTACAGATGCGTTCAAGAGGAATAATTCTGATTCGCTGAAATTATTACCCTGCGGATCTCGTGAAATATCATTGTAACGTAGTTTTGTTGTTGTTACGGTTGAAGTCTCCATTGTCTGCAAAACGGGTCCAGTGTTCTACCATCATCATGCGTTGCATTACTGGGAATTTGATACCGCTCTATGACCTCTAACAGTTGTAAATTAATTTATGCTATGATATTCATCTCCAGAGTGACACACCAACCGTCTGTATTATATTTGTCGGTTCTGTCACTTGCGTCGTTCCGTGACTGAGAGATTTGTTGTGACTGCGAGATTGTGATGATATTCCATGACTGAGAGACGTGAAAACAAGATTTTATTAAGGTGCGTTTTGCCGTGCGAATTACATTTCCTTTCGAAAACCCACCGCTCAAAGCGTTATTGACTAATAAACTGACTAATAAAATAAAAATACATTCTGCATTATGAAGGTTGAATAATTGACTGTGTTGACTTACCGACATGTTCCTCAACAGAAGAAACGAATGTAATAGTAGAACTGAAGTGACAATTTGCTTAATGATCCGCATTTTCATTAAAGCATAATATTAAATAATATTGCTGTCACCCAATTTTATAACATGTCCTATCACTTTTCACTCCTGGAACTTCATTTCGGCGTGATAAAAACATACGAGGAGTCTATGTATTTTACCAGTGCTCCCATTTTACAACCTTATTTACGACCGAAAGGAAACTTCATTAACGTATATCATGTTAACGAGAGATAAATTTCGATGTTTTAATGCGACATAAATTTCATATTTGATGTAACGACGGTCAGTCTGTTCAGAGCGAAATGCTAAGAGGCCCTTCGCTTCAGGGTACGATCCTGTCGATCTAAGAGAGAAACCAACCATAATATGCTTGCAGATGGCTAAAGGCGAATTACCAACGTAACACGCACTGCAGTGCAATGTTATTACACACGCTTTCCTCATGTGCAAATAAGGAAAGGTAGGTTCTGCTGCCCAGATGGAAAGAGACTCGCAAAACAAGTGCCTCAAGAGTTCGCAAATCTCGTGTCCGCATCTTCTCCCTCGTCCCGTGCTCCTGAAAGCCATACCTCCTGCAATCCGTACCCTCTGCGAATCATACCCACTGCAACCGTACCCTCTACAAACCGTACCCTCTGCAACCCGTACCCTCTGCAACGCGTACTTTGGGTAACCCGTACTTTGGGTAACCCGTACTTTGGGTAACCCGTACTTTGGGCAATTCGTACTTTGGGCAATTCGTACTTTGGGCAATTCGTACTTTGGGCAATTCGTACTTTGGGCAATTCGTACTTTGGGTAATTCGTACTTTGGGCAATTCGTACTTTGGGTAATTCGTACTTTGGGCAATTCGTACTTTGGGCAATTCGTACTTTGGGCAATTCGTACTTTGGGCAATTCGTACTTTGGGCAATTCGTACTTTGGGCAATTCGTACTTTGGGCAATTCGTACTTTGGGCAATTCGTACTTTGGGCAATTCGTACTTTGGGCAATTCGTACTTTGGGCAATTCGTACTTTGGGCAATTCGTACTTTGGGCAATTCGTACTTTGGGCAATTCGTACTTTGGGCAATTCGTACTTTGGGCAATTCGTACTTTGGGCAATTCGTACTTTGGGCAATTCGTACTTTGGGCGATTCGTACTTTGGGCGATTCGTACTTTGGGCAATTCGTACTTTGGGCGATTCGTACTTTGGGCGATTCGTACTTTGGGGAATTCGTACTTTGGGCAATTCGTACTTTGGGCAATTCGTACTTTGGGCAATTCGTACTTTGGGCAATTCGTACTTTGGGCAATTCGTACTTTGGGCAATCCGTACATCATGCAACCCGTCCCCCTGCAATCCATGCGCCCTGCAGTCGGTGTGGCCCGCAACCCTCAGCCATCCCCCTCCCCGCGTCGTCCTTCGGGCGGAAGCGATCAGCCGCGAGCCCCGCGCGCATCCTGAGACACGCCGACTCGTTCCACCGGTTCCCTCGACCTTTCGCCGGCGTTTTGTTGTTTGTTCCCCGCGCGGGGCATTGTGGGGCGGTGCGCAGCGAGCGGCCCAGCCCGGCCCATTCCCCGCCCGCTCCCACCGACCCCGCGCCGAGGGTGACGAGGCGCGTCGGACCCCGAGGGCCCTGGAACCTGGTTCACATCTGGGTCGCTCCAGGTGGAATTTGTGACGCGGCAACTTTGTTTGAGGTTCTCTTTTTTTCCTGCTTTTCATTCCACTGTTATCTTGGCCAATGGTTTTGCAATAAACATTTTTATTAGCCCCCTATTATTTGCTGATACCGGGACCGTCAACGTCTAAGATCACTAGTTCCGTTAGTGTAGTGCATGTTTTATCGCGAGAGGTGGTGGTGACTTTCCCCACGGGCGTAATTCGGCGCCGACATACCCATTGGCGTGCGGGATTTCCGTAACCAGGTGCCTCCCACCAGCGGGGAACCGCCCCACGTAGGATAAGCTCCGAGCTCCCTGAGTGGTGTCTTGGCATGTGCGATGGTGTACTGTGGGGGGAGATGAGGCAAGAAAGGGCCAGGAAAAATCGCAAGCGGTCCGTGGCCCGTTTGTTGAAGTACTGCTCCCGACATTGCCTGCTATTGATCGGAGAAACCACAGGAAACTACCGATCAGAGCAGCTGCCAGTCTCCTCTAGAGAGCTACGGAATGCAACTTAGTACCTAGCTACAATCGAAAATTCTGCCACTGTTGGGATTCGAACTCTGGGACCTCCAAGTCAGAGACACTGCAGTGACATAAATTGATGCCCTGAACCACCTAATCCCTTCTTGGTTGCCTCGAATACCTTTGTCATCAGCACTCTGTGGACTGGATAAATAACCGAATCCTTAGTATTCGTGTGGTGTGAACTGTTATTGTTATATTCATTTTGTGCATACAACCACAAAATTATTTCCTTTTTGATTACGTGATGAAACAAGTCATACTTTTTTCTTGTTTGAATTCATTACATTCGACAAAAACATAAACAGCTTGTCGTTTTGTTTATTTTGGGAATCCCTCTTCTTAGAACGAAGTGTCTTTCCTCACTCTTCGTCAAGAACCAGTCTCTCTCACTGAATCACACTGGGAGACCTTCTGGAATGAGTCACGAAAGTGCTGTGGTATAAAAACACATTATGCCAGCCACTCTGTTCCGTGATATTCCAGTCATCTGTAAATAATTACATTAATTAGTATGTGATATTGTGTTTAATAATTGATTATACCTTTAACAATATTTGACCATTGAAAATTAAAAAATAAACAAAAAACTGGATATTCCAGAAGCAAACGTGAACCAGTTTCATAGTTCTTCATTTAATGTTTTATAGTGCTTCTGTTCGTCAATATAAATAATTCTAGTGGTCATAAACTTGTGTAATCGCACATATCTTATTATATATTTTGCGATCACTTTCAGGACAACCTGGAGTCAGTAATTAATAGTCATACTGGTGCAGTAAATCCCAATGTGCATAAAGAGTGTTTCACGTACGTTGGGGGTTACACGCACGGAAGAGATACAAAATAAAATAGCTGAAGTAGAAAGAAAGTAAAGGATCTTCAGAAAGTAGAGGGTACTAATTCAGGATCGAAGAGAAATAGCGAATGCCGTGCGACATTTGAGGGACGCCCACAGCAATGAGTTTGTATTTCGTTATGTAGAAAGGTTGTGAAGGAGCGGCCGGAAGCGGAGGGAAGTGGCCCAGGCCGAAAGGGAATGAGGGAGCGCCGTGCGCGATTCGGGGGAAGGCGGTCGCGCAGCTTCGCACGGCCGGCGCTCCTGGCTCTGGCTACCCCCACCCCCACCCGCGCGCCGTGAAAGTGGCGGAGCGGCGTCGTGGCCTGGCGGGGTGTTTCGCCGGCCGGCGGCCGGTACGCGGTCCGCCCCGCCCCCCTCCCACCCCGCGCCGGCTCCGTGACGTAAGGCACAGGTGCGCCTGCCGCCTTCCCCCTCCGCCCGCCCCGGGGCTCGCTCCGCTCCGCCCCGCTCCGCTTCTGGGCACCGCGCGCGGCCTCCGTGGGCGCGAGCCGCGCGCGCTCCGCAAGGCCGGTGGCGACGCCCCGCCCCCGCCCCGCTCCGCGCCTCGCCGCCCACCGCTTCCTCCATTCCTGCGCGCGCCCCACAAAAAATAGGACGCACCATTGTGAAAGGTGGCGCTGGCCGGGCGCGCCAGCCACGCCCACACGACCGTTGGCTCGCCGTTTCGCCCGCCCGGTCGCCTCGCACGCCCATTCCCCCTCCCGCCCATTCCTCCTCCCGCCTATTCGCCCGCCCGCCCGCCCATTCACCCGCCCGTGAATTGGTCACCAGCCTATTCACAATTCACGTACCCACCCGCCAGTACTGTTCTAATGTACTAAAGTATTCGCTATGCTGCCATTTACACACTTGCTCACCCGTCTGACTCCGCCTCATCCTTGCCCACCCCCTCCTCCATTCGCGATTCATTCATTCGCCCCCTTGCTCCTTTTTCCCTTGTCCTACTCGCTCAGTAGAGGCACTTGCGCGCCGCCTGGCTTCTTTTGGCCCCGGCCACCGCACCCGCCACCGTCCCGTCCCCCCCCCCCCCCGCCCGCGACCGCACCTCGGCCAGCGACGGAGCACGTTGGGTCGCCGTTGCGCCGGCTAACGGGATCGACCCGCGGCCCCTCGCCCAGTGGCTTGTGGCACGGAAGCGGCCCCTCGAGGGCCTCCTCGCCCCGCCCCGCCCAGCCCCGCCCCGCCCCGCCCCGCCCCGCCGCGCCGCGCCGCCCGGCAGGTGACCGACTTGCGCCCTCCGCCTGCACCGGGACCCGCCTCGAGATGGCCTGTGATTGCGCCTAAGCGGTTACGCTTCTCTGCGCCGGGGCTTCCTAACGTCGCCGGCGCCTCCTCCGCATTCTGAAGTGCAGGACGCTGCCAGGTGGACGTTGGTTAGCGAGGGTTTGCGGACGAAGCTTTGAAACTTTCTCTAGGAACTCAGAATTTGACAGTGCAAATGACTCGTTATTGCGTATTTTACTTTCTTATTGTAATTTAATTGCTCTTCGTGATGTATAATCGTTCCGTCCTGAATTATTTCTTCACCTTTTCTAATCACCTTTTTTGCCTAATTTGTTTCTCGTGGTTAACTAAACGAAAGCGGAAAATGAGTTATTACTAAACTCTAAGGACGTTGAGCACAGATTATGTGGATTCCACTCGTATGTTCTGTGACAAAGTTTTGTAGAAAACGTTCCTTAAAATATACCGATGAGTTGTATTGATTTTGGTTGTTCGTCCCGGCGATGGCAGTACGAAAGACGAATAAATATGAAAGCGGATTTGAATCAATTGAAAGAAACGTTAGACCATAGTAAGTATTTATTTGAGCTTAAAGCCTTTTTGACCCATCACGATTACTCTCGGTACGTGTTAGCTGATGAGGAAGGCCATGAACAGGACGTCTGCTAAGCATTTCCGCTCCATCATTTACGACAAGATTACACCTACAACGCCTGATCATCTCGGAGTCTATTAACTTCAGCGTCTCAGCGAAAATCATCAATTTAACCAACGCCTCACCATTTGTAACAAAACAATCCACCACATCTAAAACTGCATCACATAATAATGCGATTTTGATTGTATCCGAGTTTATTTTTTTCCTCGAAGAGATATGGATTTGACGTGGAATAATTGATAGCCTCAGTGTGTGTCGTGGCAGTGCGTACCTCCGGAACCACGCATGTGCTCGCTGAATTGCACGAAACGCAGCAACGCGTTTTAATTTCATCGCGTGTGCGTTTCTTGTTCATTACTATGGAAATTACCAACTAAGCACTTCCAGTGCACAGTGCTGCATATCGCCCGAGGTTTGGCTGTGCACGCAGGCTTCCGCTTTATAGTTAGGAACTCACCTGTTTTTAAAAACAAAATTTCCTGACACAAGAGAGTGTATGCAATGTGTGTGAATAAGGATGAATGAAACATGTATTTTGTTCAGTATTTTGAAGAAATTTGTCGTTTCCATTCGTTTAAAACCAAGAAATCATGAAGGCAAGTACATGCTTACCTCAAGAATCTCTAAAGATGACATAGTTTGTTCTTGGAAAAACTAGTAATTAGAAAATCAAAATTACCGCATTACAATGTAAATATTGCAAAATGATTCATTCAGAAAATTGTGTTGTCATAGGCTGACCTCTGCATATATTCAGAGAGTGGAGTGGAATCATTACGTTAATTACGTTAGAGTATTAGAGTGAAAGTTATTTAGAGAGGTACATATCCGCCGTAAACGCATGATATATCCATTCCCTAAAGAGTGAGGTAAATATTGATAGTGGTAAAAAGGTTTCCTATACGACCGATCGCGATCGACGTACCTTTTACAATCTTAATGAATAAAGTAACGTAGGCTTTCACTGCGGGATTCACAATTGGAAATATCTTCCGGGTTGGTGTGCTCGTGGTCCAGAGCCCATACGTTTCGTCTGCAATTGCGACAGTCCTCATCTGTCTGGAAGGACACTTCCTCCACTATCGCCACGAGTGACGTCTGCCGCAGTTGCAGATGGAGCATTTGAAAATCACTAGACCACGGCCATCCAGCCCGGAAGCTTAAATAAATGAATTCCTACAAAATAAAACATTAAAAATCGAAATGATGCGAATAAGTTTAGACTTCGCCCAAATTATTATGAATGCTCTCGGTTACAGAGGTTTAAAATTCAATGTAAGTATTAAACACAAAGCGGTATTACGGAATAATTTATGAAAACCTAGTTTTTCAAGCTCAAAGGAAGTTCCGAAATCGACCGAAACGTGTTAAAGTATGCAATATAATAAAGTACAGCGCAATAAACGTGTAAAGAGCTCATAACGCAAGAATTTTCATTGCATAACTTTCGACGGCCGTTGCGAGTTGGCAGGTGCTCCCCGAGAATTGAGACGCGCGGCCGCGGCGACGACTGCCCCCGCTCTACCAGCGAAATTGTTGGGGTGTAGAGGGTACGAAAGGACAGATGGTGAGATAATAATTGAGATGGAATTAAGAAAAGAGGAGATAGTAATGGTAATGAGATAGAAGAACTAACGATGAAGTAAGAATGAGATACATGTGCTATTTTTAGTGTTATTTAAGGTCGCATCAACATCTAGGTCATTAGCGACCACTATTGCATTTAATGATATGATAACTCTGAAGATGACATATTATGATGACGATAGGGGGTGAAAGGACGAACACAAATATGACTATGCCCGACGCGGGACTCAAACCCGCGATCATTTGGTCCGAGATCACTACGGCCTTAACGATTTTGACCACCAGACCGACTGTTTTGTTTTTGTTTGGTTAAAAATCTGTAAATAAAGTGTTAATGATCAGTGATTGTGATACGAGATGTTTTTACTGGCAAGATATATTTGAGATTGTAGAAAATATGAAACAATTATGTAATGAAATGTAAAATAATGTAAAGAAATGGAGTGTGTGTTCGAAATGATTCAAGTAAAATTTCATAAACGAAATGTAAAGAATATTCGTATAGGTAAGATAGATGCGACAAATTATGTAATTTATGTATGTTATGATATATCAATAAACGTCTACGATTAAACAACTTGGGTCAGTAACAAGGCAAGCCACACAGCCATACCAAGCTTCACGCTATCCGGAATATTAATATCTCGATTTTGGTCGAAGTGTGTCTCACCTTGTTACCACCCCAAATCCTTCATGAACATGAACTATACAAATACAGTTACAAGATATGCTACACATATACCAAGAGCTGGTGTAGCTTATCTTATTGCTGCCCTAAGCCCTTCAGTTAATCTAGTACTATTACCACTTCTCATAATGAGCGTGTAACGCAAGAACTCCCATTTGCGTTTCAATTTCCCAAAAGACCGCGCTCGCATTCTACTTAGGAACTTCTGAAATTACTTGGTTCTTGGGTCAGACCCGAACCCGGAGGAGTATCATACTGGCAAAAGTTTGCAAATGAGGCTATGATAATAATTTAGTACCGTTATTATGAAAGCAGCGGGCGTCTCATTTTAATTGAAACATACCTTAGCGGCAACCGGAAACTAAATTTTCCGCTGACCGGGAGACGCCGCGTCCTAGGCAGACGAACGTGTGCACCATCATACTGCGACCTTCTTCAGGGTGTAAAGCGCGGAGATGGACTCCGCACTGATTTATATGGGGTGCAGGGCGTAACACACAAACGGAAACGCAAGCCAGAGATGTGTTGCTAGAAGTTGACGCTCCAAGGAACCTCATCCAAAGACTTGTGACAACCTCTGCGTGTCCGCAAGTGCTCGTCGGAGCGTTGCGAAACCGGCAAAGGTGGGTCAGGGCATCAAATGATTTTACTGCAGTGCCTCAGACCAGGAGATCCGAGGGTTGGAGTCCAGGCGGTGGCAGGATTTTCATCACTGACTAGAGAGCTTGATCCGATTCAGCCTCTGAGTGGAGAATTCCAGCGGCCGGCTGCTCTGATCGCTAGTTTTCCGTGGTTTCTCCGATCAATACCAAGCGCATGTTGGAGTAGTACTCTAACATAAGGACCACGGACAGCGCGCTATCTTTCCTTCCTCTTTCTTGCCCAGACTCATTCACATGCTTTACCCTGTCTCACTTGTCGGGAGCTTAAAGCTTGTCCCGGCTACAGCGGTGTCCTGTTGGTGGGAGATACCTAGTTGGAGAAAATTCCACAAGCAGACGGGTAGGTCGTCACCGTATCTCGCTATCCAGCGAGGAAAGATAACCGCAGTCCCACGATGAAAACACGCACTGCTTTTACGGGACTATCAACCCTACGTTGACGCGCCTGGAATAATTAATGAATCAATTAATGACAACCGCCGCGAGTCTCCTCGGAGCGTCGCGGCGCGCGGGGGTTCCCCTGCGCGCGGGGGTTCCCCTGCGCGCGGGGGTGCCCCTGCGCGGCGGCGGCTGCCCCTGCGCGGCGGCGGCTGCCTCGTTTCTATCCGCGGCGGGGCGGAGGCGGCTGCGTGGCGCTCGCGGGTGAGGCGCCGGCGCCTGCTCCGGCGCCCGCGAAGCCGACAGCGGGAAGGACGAGCCTTGACCCGCCGAAGCCGAAAGTGGGCTGCGGCCGCCCCGAGGCCGCCGCGCCGCCCGCCCGCTCGCTCGCACGCTCGCTCGCTCGCCCGCACGCCCGTCCGCCAGCCCGCACGCCCGCCGGGGCAACGAGCGGCGCTTGGCTCATCGCCCCCGCGAACACCCCACGTGGAGTTGTACCTCGAAAAGAGAACAGATGCTTGTTTCTCTGAGAGATGCCGCGACATAAGCACAATTGCTTATGTTTCGACCGTGTTTTTGTCCTTCCTCAGGGCGAAATGGGCGGAAATACTGTACATGGGCTAATAGAGGATTGTTTCTCTGGGAGATGCCGCGGCGTAAGAGCTGTGACAACTCGTCAACTGCGGATTGTGACAACGCGTTGCCTACTGCAATTAAATATATTGGATTATTGTTATTGTTATTATTATTATTATTATTATTATTATTATTATTATTATAGTAATGAGTGAGACAAACCATGTATTAATGACATTGGGGGGTATGAATAAAAGTAAGCAATTACTCTTTGCTCCGAGTTTAGGAGATCCTTCTCAGTTTCGTATGAATAAAGTGGGTGGGCAATTGCTCAGTCTCTGAGCACTTGCTCCATCTCTGAGCGTACTCTCAACTGGCGAGCAAATGCTCAGAATTGGTATGAATAAAGTTAAGCGTTTACTCTCTAGAGTGAGCACTTGCTCCAAAATTTCGGAGGGACCTTAGTAGCAGACTCACGTTTGAAAAATAAGGTTAAATTGGCCGATTTTTTTTACCGTGTGTTGATACGCTGATGCAACGGATTAAAAAAATTACTAGAGAAGGCGAAATTCTCGTGATGAAGACTAATAGAATCTTTGCCGATTCGAAAAGGACAATGTATGGTTGGTACGATTTTTATCGGCGTTTGCTTTCAGGCGCTCTTTTCTACTTGGATTTTTTCTGGGTACTGTTTTTTCAAATTTTGTCATGTTTCGTTTCGACCACGGTGTACCTTCGGAAGCTGGCTCTTTTCAAAAATAATTTTATATTCGCTTAGCATTTTGGCAAAAACTAGCTGGGCCTCTGGCGCCTGTTTTTCGTTACTGCTACTCATATTCGAATTTAAAGAACGAGACAACAAAACATTGCTCTTTATTCCGCACTAATGTGCGCGACGCGCGTAACGTATGTAACCTCTTTGATATTCAAGAAACCATTTTTTAAAACTCTTAGCCTGCACTATCACTTGTTCAACACTACCATGTTCTGTTATATTCAATGTTATTTGAGCAAATGCTCGCGAGACATGAGTAAGTTCTTCGGGGACATACGAAGTTTTTATTCATACGAAATGGAGCTTCTGCTCAGTGCCGCGGAGTAGACTCACTTTGCTCCGGAGCAAGTACTCCTGAGCAAGTGCTCAGTTTTATTCATATGACCCATTATTTCATAGTTCCTGATTGTGTTCTATTTGTAGTGAACAGTTACATATAAAGAAGTTAAGATTATATATGTGCATATATATATATATATATATATATATATATATATATATATATATACATATATGTATATATATATATATGTGTATATATATATATGTGTATATATATATGTATATATATGTAATATGTGTGTGTGTGTGTGTGAAGAGAGAGTGAGAGAGAGGGGGGCAAGTTAGAGCAGCTATCGTTTCCTGTATGTGCAATTGTCAATGTATGGACCGTCTTACTGTGCCCTTCCTCGGGGCAAAAGGCGCGTAGATCGACTGCGAATGGGCTTAATAGATTGCGTGGGTACGAAAGTTGTTGTAAAGATTTCTTTATAAATTATTTATCAACACAGTTGCAGCACTTTTGTGATAACTATGCGTACTTCTAATATTTGTATTTCTGTTATTTTTAAATTCCGTTGCGTATATTCTTTCTTAAAGTTCGGAGGGAGAAATAAAGTTTCCTGCTTTTCTTGTGGGAAAACACGCCACAAATGTTTGATTCTCTTAAGAAATTCTATTCCGGAATTCCAGAAATTCTCGTCAACACACCCGAAGTTGGTTTTGCATACAATTAGGTGGAGAGAACAAGGAAAACAACTTATGAATAAAACACAAGAGAAACAAATGATTCGAGAAACGTAGGCATGTTGCACGGAATGTTTTGCACTGTAATATTGACATTGCAGTTCTTCTGTTCACATTTTCTGATGTTCTATTTTATTAACTATGCATCAGTTTGATTCGACCACAGATCAATACAAGTTAATTAATCAATCATGGGACTGATATATCACCTATGCAAACAAGAGATAATCCTGATAAGAAAAGCATTTTAAATTAACGTTTTCCAAGAAAACTGTGATGAATACTAATCTTAAATATTCGACAAAAGATTGCAATTTTGGAAGTAAATTCTGTCAATGTTCAGTTTGAAAGACAAAACTATTTTTTTTCCCGAGCAATCCTCTAATACGTACTCTTCAGTATTAATTTCCTACAGTTCATATGACTTCAAAGAGCAACCACCATCAATCCTTTTTCGTGCGTGTTCAGGGGGTAGAAACAACTTTTGGTGTCTAGTTATTCAGAATATTCAGAGATCGATTCGAGTGTCTGTATGAAAGCAAAATGCGTTGTAATCAGTAATAACACATTAGATAAGGGACTCCATTGCAGTGAGAACTATAAGGGGAGAAACTTGGGTGTGAGAATGTGCTAATTTATTTATGTTGTGATGAATGGTGTATGCGCATGTGTATGTTTTGTACGCCCGAATGTCTACGTTATTTCGAGTGTATGTGTTCGTGCGCGAGAAAGATGCGAAAAGAGAAGGGAGGGGAGGGAGAGGGGAGAGAAAGTGAGAGGGCGGCGAAAGGAGCGAGCGAGCGGGCGGAAAAGGCAAAGAGAACAATGAGCGCAAATCGCAGCGCGATCTCGCCCGCCTTTCGCACGCGTCCGACGGCGGCTCCGTTGACGTTGCCTCATGCAGCGCAGGCGAAGGCACTTGCCCAACCCGGCCTCGCGCCGCCGCCGCCCTGCCGCCTCCTCCACACCCACCGCAGCCGTCCATCGCCAACTCCAGCGCCTCCGCCGCCACCACCTCCGCCTCAACCTCCGCCACCTCCACCACCTCCACCACCTCCACCACCTCCACCACCTCCACCATCTCCACCATCTCCGCCTCCTCCCACTCCGCCTCCACCACATCTGCCTCCACCTTCTCCGCCTCCACCTCCTCCGCCTCCACCTCCTCCGCCTCCACCTCCTCCGCCTCCGCCGCCTCCTCCTCCGCCGCCTCCACATCCTCTGCCTCCACCGCCGCCACCTCCACCGCCGCCACCTACGCCTCCATCACCTCCGCCTCCATCACCTCCGCCTCCACCACCTCCGCCTCCTCTAGAGCCACATTCGCCTCCTCCTCCTCCTCCTTCGCCTCCTCTTCCTCCTCCTCCTCCATCACCATCACCATCACCATCACCACCACCACCACCACCACCACCACCACCACAACCCATTTCCTCCTCCACCGCAGTCTCCTCCATCGCCACGAACTCCTCCTCCTTTATCACCGCCACCTCCTCCACCGCCTCCTCCACCGCCACTACCTTCTCCTCCTCCTTCACCGCTTCATCCACCGCCGCCTCCTCCACTGCATCATCCTCCTTTACCGCCGCTGCCTCCTCCTTCACCACCGCCTCCTCCTCTGCCACCTCCGCTGCCTCAGCCATCAGCTGCCCCAGCTCCGCAACAGCGTCCATTGCCTCCGTCACCGCCTCCACCGCGCGCGGGTGCGAGTGCAAGTGCGTGCGCGAGTGCGTGCGCGAGTGCGTGCGCGAGTGCGTGCGCGAGTGCGTGCGCGAGTGCGTGCGCGAGTGCGTGCGCGAGTGCGTGCGCGAGTGCGTGCGCGGGTCGCCGGCGTATAGGCCTCGCGGAGGTCCCTGCGAGCGTGGCGTATGGGCGGCGCCCTGAGCTGCACCTGTGCGCCGCCCGACCCGCTTGGCCATTCGCGCTTAGCGCCGCGCCGCGCCAGGCGGAACTCCTCTCGGCCGCCGCGCGGTTTCCCAGGTTTATAGGTCAAGGAGAGACAGACCTGCCTGAAGGATGGGAAACGAAAGATAGCGCGGGGGCCTGGCCCGTTTTGTCATGTAGCACGCACGCACCCGTGGGTTGGCCCACTCACATTTTGGAACCTTTTTGTTTTATTTGATTTAACAAACGATATATAATGCTCCTTTGGCGTGAAACTTACCGAACCGTTGGCATAACAATGTGAGACAATGTAGAACTTGTCTATAATATAATATAGGGCATGCAATTTATCTTATGTTCATCAAGCATAATAAAAACATTATAATGAAAGAGGTAGGAGCCTAATAGAGACATTGTAATGAAAGAGATAATGAAGAGAAAGGTTTCTTGGGAGTCCTCCTCGGGTTTAAATTAAACTTCTTAAATTATCTGATGTATTCGTGTTATACACTATATCCATATTCAGCAAGTTTGTCTCTATAGAAAGTAATTATAAATGTGTCAGTGTTAGGAACAATGTAGTGAAAAGTTAAAGTCTAGAATGTTCACAGGCGTTGCATAGATCCTACGTTTTACTTTCAAATATTTTACAAGGATGTGTGTAAATAAGGAAAGTCCCATTTGAGACCTTTCCTGTCAAAAAATAGGTCCTGCGTCCGCACTGTGAGGTCAGTCACCTGAAAGATGACAGTATTCTTTGTGTCGCTTTGGCGGGTGAACTGCCATGAAAAACGGGGTCATCTGTGAATGGATTTCCATAATGTTTTCCTTGAAAAGGACATGAAAATTCGGCGTGACATTGCACCATGAGTGAGAGTAGAGTGATTGCTAAACGGATTATGTGTTTTCTTCCTGGAAACAAAGGAATACATATTCATTGCCTCTGGAATGTAGTCTTATTTCGTTAGTTCCGCTTATTATGACATGGATAGGCGTAAAAAAAGGCAATTACAAAATACACTGCTGTAAAGTGAATTCTGTACATAATTCGAGTTTGAAGTATATGATTTTACTGTAAACAAAGACCAGATCATAAAATTGTATATGTTGTTTCATTACTTGGCTTGCTTTTCTATTTATGTTGTATGCGATGAGTCTGATAGTCAATAGTTGTTAGGGTAAGCTAAGAATATAGTGTAAAAACAGAATTGAGAAATTTAGTAAAATTATTACCCAACAAAGTTTTGTCGCGCGGCAATTCTGAAAGGCAAAGATTTAGAGCCGCTTCTTAAAAAAAATAATTAATACTACTCTCAAATATTTGTTATTCCCTTGAGTTAAGATTTGATTTAGAGATTTGACAGCTGCTGAAGTGGTGATATAGAAACCAGTAGAGATTTTACACGCGTTGTTGGCCATTTATGTTGCTAAAAGATTAAATGTGTCAAGGAAAGCGAATGTTTTCTTGCAAAAAATGTGAAATATTTGTTGTTTTTTATGAAAAAATAATATTTTTTAGTACGACTTGTTATCCTTCTCTAATCCATTTAAACTTAATGGAGAAGTAGAGTCGTAACATGATGGCTTGTCAGGTAGACAGATGTGACCTTCACTGCAAAACATCTCTTCGAAGGTTTACACACAACCCCTCTAGCTAGTTCTTGTTACGTACAGGAACAGTTTAGAGTTGTTTAGTGCAAACTGCATGTTTTGCGACAACTTGCAGAACAACTTTCAACACAAACACATGTTTCGTATTGTCTCCTGCGTGCAGGTTAGAACATGTACACAGTCACTCCACCTCTCCGCTGTTACACTTGGCTGGCAAGCAAAAATGTAGAGCTGTGACCTCTTTTCCGCGCATGTTCCGATTTCGTCAAAATCCGTTATCGGTGTGTCGTCACACCTACGTCTCATGTGCAATTGTTCGCCCGCTGTATACTATCGAGCCTCGAATAAGGTGACTATTATCAGCCACTCCCCCGTTCACTAGGCGGTGGCGCCAACCGGTCTGTTTCCGCTAGAACAGATGGACCGACCGTGCAGGCCGGGGGCGCAAGGAGAGAGAAGTTGGAAAACTTGCGCCAGCCGCGCGGCCGGGTCGAGGAGCTCAAGGCCTTCGAGTGGACTGTTGTCTCCCTCGGTCGCCTTTCACGGACTTGCACGTGCGCGATTAGCAAATCACGGCCAGCCCGCCCGGCCGCCGACCAACCAGCGAGAGGGGAGCCCGGAGGCTGTCGACCTGGTCCAAACGCGACCCCCGGGACACCCCCCGGGCAACTGCGCTTCTGGGCGCGATTCACGGGGAATTGCATGTCGCCGCGCGTCTCCCAGCAGACCCAAAAAACAAAACAAAGATAGGCAAGTCCTCATGATAACCTCTTTTGTATAAACCGTGAGTGGGTGACAAATATAAACAATGATCTACCTTGTATAGTAATAGAGTATAGAGAGATTACTATACGACAGGACCGCTTTGACAGCTACTGCTTGGACACTGTTGTCAAAATAACTGCAAATTACGTCTATGCAATCATTATGTCAGTGCGTTCTTTTACAGGTAGCTCATTTATAATTGGCTTCACCTCTATCTCTTGCAGAGTCATCGCTTTGCATGACGTTAAACTGTTTCCCGACCTGTCAAAAGGGTCCCTTCTTACCGTAACTCCTCTTTAACGCGTAGGTCCGTCTGCCCGTCAGTCCGCCACTCACGGGTGAGACCACTTCTCCTGCACCATTCGAGAGAACTGAGATGTTATTCGACGCGTCTTAATCCACTGACGGGGAACTGATATTTTTATCCAGAAAATTCTACGAAATTTCTGTATAATTATGTCTCTCGTACAAGTGAATAACTTTATCCACCACCCAGTAGTGCAACGAATAATCTGTCCGTAAGCAGCGTAGGTTATAAAAGAGAATCTTGAATTTTCAGAGATATTATTTGATAAAATTATGAAAATGTAAAATTTCGGGACATTATTTCAAAAATGCACATCTGTGGCGTTTGTTTGTACGTGATAAGAAATGAATCGTTGTTCACCGACGTTACAACTTCCATTTAACCCGTCATTTCAGTCATGCGATTGATAATGAAGTATGTGACCCTGCGTTGTAGAGGCGAAAATTCGCTCAGAGCATCAGAACACCCTTCGATCACCGTATGGAGCTTCTGTGAAAGTGGAGGGAGGGATGTGCGAGGCCTTCTCCGGAGAAGAAGGGCGTAAAATAAGCACTCTGGAAATGACCTCTCAATAGCACCTCCTGCCTGAAGAAGCTATTAATTTTCGGGGCCCCCGCTCGTAGCGCTGCGCTCGGACGCGGCCTGCAGTCGGCGACGGGCAAACCGCAACGAGCGTTGCGTGTCCATCTCGTGCGTCCGTTCGATCGTGGGAGCGAGCGACCGGGGCGCGCGTCGCACACAAAACGCTCTTCAGCTCGCGCGCTCTGTGTGGTGTGGCAAGGCAGGAAGTTCACCGGAGGAGGACTCGCTTCCTCTTGGAGTAGATGTTTTGTCCTTGACGTTATTCTTAGATATTCAGTTTCCTCCTTTTATTTTCGTTTAGGGGGCCAAGGATGCGAAACCAGAATTTCACTCGGTGAGGTCTCACGCAACGAACGATTAGCGGATTCATTATAGACTTGGGTTTTAAACTTGTAAATGGCAGATGCTATCTATAGTTTTCTTTCAAACAGCTGAAACGCGTGATAGAAACACATGATAATGCATTTGCCTCATTTCTTTGACAATAAGAACGTCCGAATGCCGAGAGAATTGGAACTACTTATGAATGGTTCATGAGTTTTGAGAAATGTCCTGTGAACAGATTTAAGATGATAGAGTGAATTTCTAACTATAAAATAAAAAAAGTCGAGGAAAAATTAGTTTTAGTTACACATATGGCATTCGTCTCAAAACGAACATACGAACACCGTCATTGAAACAATTGGTGTAGACCTATAAAAGGAAATGGACTGCTTCGTGACTCATCGGTATGAATGCCTTTTGTTAGAGCATTGCTTAATAACTGAGAAACCGGAAACCAATTCTGGCCCGAAACTTTGTACTCGTACCTCAGTTCACCTATGGTTTTCAACAAAGTGGTCGAACAGTTTAGAATGCGGGTGTGTGCCACTTCTCATGTGTAGTTAGGCTTTACAATATCGTAATAATTACCAGAACTGATTACAATATCATAAACTGTGTTAGTCACTGACTTTAATATTTGGCCCACTTTATAACTAGCAATTTCTTGACACATCTCAGAGAGTGTAAACTTGGGAGGTCGTCCCGAAGAAATAGGCCAACAGCATCACTTCGTGGCCGACAGCTAAGGCGGAGGAGGTTTGCGTGTCGCAAAAGTGTCGCTTGTGGTAATGCCGCGCCGCGTCAGCTCGGGCCTCCGCCCCTGGGCCACTGCCCACCTCCGACACCGACACCGCAGTCACTATCATCGCCGATCATCACCGACATCAACATCACCGTATTCGTCGTTACCGTCATCATCGCCAACGTCATCTGTCATCGTTATCTTCATTGCCATTGTCATCGTCATTATCATCTTCATTGTCAATCATCTTTGTCATCATCACCATCATTGTCGTCCTCATTATCATCGTCATCTTCAGTCATCGTCATCTTCAGTCACGTCATCTTCAGTCATCGTCATCTTCAGTCATCGTCATCTTCAGTCATCGTCACTTCAGTCATCGTCACTTCAGTCATCGTCACTTCAGTCATCGTCACTTCAGTCATCGTCACTTCAGTCATCGTCACTTCAGTCATCGTCATCTTCAGTCATCGTCACTTCAGTCATCGTCATCTTCAGTCATCGTCATCTTCAGTCATCGTCATCTTCAGTCATCGTCATCTTCAGTCATCGTCATCTTCAGTCATCGTCATCTTCAGTCATCGTCATCTTCAGTCACGTCATCTTCAGTCATCGTCATCTTCAGTCATCGTCATCTTCAGTCATCGTCACTTCAGTCATCGTCACTTCAGTCATCGTCACTTCAGTCATCGTCACTTCAGTCATCGTCACTTCAGTCATCGTCACTTCAGTCATCGTCATCTTCAGTCATCGTCACTTCAGTCATCGTCATCTTCAGTCATCGTCATCTTCAGTCATCGTCATCTTCAGTCATCGTCATCTTCAGTCATCGTCATCTTCAGTCATCGTCATCTTCAGTCATCGTCATCTTCAGTCATCGTCATCTTCAGTCATCGTCATCTTCAGTCATCGTCATCTTCAGTCATCGTCATCTTCAGTCATCGTCATCTTCAGTCATCGTCATCTTCAGTCATCGTCATCTTCAGTCATCGTCATCTTCAGTCATCGTCATCTTCAGTCATCGTCATCTTCAGTCATCGTCATATTTATTGTCATGGTCTTCATCATTGCCACCATGGTCTTCATCATTGCCACCATGGTCTTCATCATTGCCATTGTCGTCTTCTTCATTGACACTTTGTCATTTTCATTGACACTTTGTCATTTTCATTGACACTTTGTCATTTTCATTGATACTTTGTCATTTTCATTGACACTTTGTCATTTTCATTGACACTTTGTCATTTTCATTGACACTTTGTCATCGTCGTCGTCTTCGTTGACACTTTGTCATCGTCGTCTTCTTCATTGACACTTTGTCATCGTCGTCTTCTTCATTGACATTTTGTCATCGTCGTCTTCTTCATTGACACTTTGTCATCGTCGTCTTCTTCATTGACACTTTGTCATCGTCGTCTTCTTCATTGACACTTTGTCATCGTCGTCTTCTTCATTGACACTTTGTCATCGTCGTCTTCTTCATTGACACTTTGTCATCGTCGTCTTCTTCATTGACACTTTGTCATCGTCGTCTTCTTCATTGACACTTTGTCATCGTCGTCTTCTTCATTGACACTTTGTCATCGTCTTCTTAATTTTCATTATCGTCATTTTCATTATCATGAAATTTGTCATCGTCGTTACCATCACCACCGTCATCGATTGCGGCTGCCTGCAGCGTTGGCCCCGCCGGCCGGCACGCGTGCGGGCGCGCCGCAAAAGCCGGCCGGCGAAGTGGCGACGCCTCGCCTCGCGACGCGACGCGGCGCGGCGCGGCGCGGCGCGCGCCTGGCATAAGCCGCATACCGGCGGCGGCTGTTGGGCAACGGCGGCGGCGGTGTGCCACTTTTGCAAACCGCAGCTGCTGGGCCGGCGCCACCGCCGCCGCCACCGCCGCCGCCGCCGCCGCCGCCGCCGCCGCCGCCGCCGCCGCCGCCGCCGCCACCGCCGCCGCCGCCGCCGCCGCCGCCGCCGCCCACGCCCGCGCTCCCTTTCAGCCACCTCACCCCTAGAGACTATGTGAATGATAACGTGTGTACGATAATTTCTCGTCAGGCTTTCTAGAGAAAAATCTAACACGTAATATCAAGGAAAACGAGCTAATGTCTGGTTTCGATATGACGAAGGTTGTTGACAACATCCGTGGCCACTTCAGCGCGCGAGTAGGATTAACGACGCGATATTCCTTGCCTTAATCTCTTCTCAGACATCTTCACCTGCTGACGTAGCTGCTGTTTACTATGGCTCACTCTCTCATTTATCCTTTGAGCTTCCTTGCTCTTCTTTTGAATCAGTTCATTTCGCGATGTCTCGTTATTTCATGTATTACATTCGATTTCATCGCTCTTGTTCCGGTTGGTGTGGGTCATAGGGAGCTGAAGGAAGGTATGACAGGGAGCTGAGGGGTGAAATCCCCGCAAGATGACGGGTAAGTCGGTGCCGGATCTCAACACCTAGCGGAAGCTCCACGCAATATCACATGCTCTACACTTACGGAACTAATGACCTTAGCAGTCTACGCGCCTGGAATCGCTACGCTATCTACCCATAGTTGATGCTCTCGTACCCCGCCCGCCTACGCCGTCACTTTTACCTGGCACTTTCGTCGGCGTCACCGCCACGGCCGTTTCGCGAGCGGCGCGGCGCCCCACCCCCGCCGCGTCACGCCCGTACGCACGGCGGCGGCGGCGTACTTTCGCGCGGAGCGGGCGAGTGGCGCAAGCCCCCTTACGCCACTCCTCCGCGTGCGCCGGGCGGGGGCGGCGGGGAGCGGGACCGCGAGCGAGACGAGGCCAAGAGCAGGGCGCCGGTGGCGGCGCGTGGCGCAAGGCGGCGGCCGCGATGCGGGCGCGTGGCCCAGGGGGGCAGTGGGCCCCACGGGCGGTGGGTTGGACGGCTTTGCAAGTAGGGCTGTAAACAGACGACGGAGCGGCACGGATTCTAAGAAGAAAAAAAAGAAGATGCGTGAAGACGTGCCGCTTTCGCTTAATTAATTGGCAAGATGGCTGTTCAGAATACATTTTCGTGATGAAGTTGTCGCTTACAGAAATATTTTTTCATATTGTGGAAAACGGATAACGAACGGATCATCCCGTTCTGAGAAGTTACCTTTTGAGAAGTGGCATTTTTATGCACAGCAATTTTTCCTTCGTTAACATCACTATATTTACAAAATACCAGTTATGTTTAAATTTCGTTTATATCAATATATTTACAAAATACCAGTTATGACAGACAATACCGCATGTCTGACACACACCCCTTTTACATTATTCTTACCTAATAACGTGCTGAACAAGTTTCTAGTTCCTGAGTCAAGTCACATGCTTACATATTCGCAAGATTAGCTACATAATCAACTTAATCCCCCCACCCCTCGTTCAAAACTGCTATCAAAGTCTCTCAAGTTGTGATGACTCAATTGTTGTATCTCGAAGAATAGCTACTATCTTAGAAAGCAGGTCCCGCCCGTGCAATGGCTTGGCTTATTTCGGCCAAGTGCGGCCCGTGGGAGAGAAGCCCCCTGTGGCCCCGCGAAGGCCGGCGCCAACCGACGCAGCCGCCGTCGATGTGTGTCAAGAGTAGCGGGCCACGCCGCCGGCGCACAGCAACGCGCCTAGATACGCACCGCCGCCGCCGCCGCCGCCAATTCCGCTGCCGTAGTCGACACTGTCGCCACCATCGCCACCTCTGCCGCCACCATCGCCACAGTCCCGTTTGCTGCCGTCGCCTTCACCATCGCCACAGTCCCGTTTGCTGCCGTCGCCTTCACCATCGCCACAGTCCCGTTTGCTGCCGTCGCCTTCACCATCGCCACAATAGCCGCGCTCGCCGTCTCCATCGCCATTCGCCCCATTCGCCTCCGTTGCTAACATCGCCACCATCACCTCCGTTGTTACCTTCGCCACCGTCACCACTTCCGCCACAGTCGTCCCCGCCACGGCCACCGCCGCCACTTTCGCTACCACCTCCACGACCACCACCGCCATCGCCACCGCCGCCACCATCGCCACCGCCACCACTTTCGCCACCACCACCACCACCACCACTTTCGCCACCACCACCTCCACGACCACCTCCACCGCCGCCGCCATCGCCACCGCCGCGCCGCCTCCATCCACCCGCACCGGAAACTGCGGCTCCGGACGCTGGCTCCACCACTGGGCGTGCCTCGTTTCGTCTCGCTACTTGGCCGCCACCCCCAACTGATGTTTCCATAAGATGGCTCGAGAATGATTTTGTATAATGCTGACCTAAATAACACAGGCAGATGCGGCGATAACTGCTTCTCTTTGAATCCCGCATCAGGCGTTAATGTTTCTGTGATATTGTGAAGTTGTGTAACGGAAATACGAGTATTAACCACGTAAGAGTTCCGCAGATGCAACAATTATGTCCTTCATTTTGTGGGGAGGATGTAGTGGTCAGATATCTCAATATACGTTTTTTCATAAGTTCTCGGAAAAATAGTTAACAGAAATGTTGTCGAAGGAAAATTTTGCAATAAGACCAAGTCTCGTTTTACGCCTTTGTAAGTCTTACAACTCAACATATAAAAAATTTATTTAATTGAAAGACTCCTTATTTTCAGACAATTAATTCTACAATTTAATATAACTCCATGAAACAATTTTTATTTTGTGATTTGACATTGTTAGCAGTATTCAGTCTTTATTCCTGTAATAACTTCATAGTGAGAACAACGAAACGCTTTCTCTAACAAATTTATGTAATTTGTAATAACATGCAATTTATTTGCTGTCAATACACTTTTACCTTACGTGACAGTTATCACAAGGTCTTGCTAATTAACATAATCTATCAAATAATTTATTTCCAGAAAGTTCTCCATTAAGAACAAAAATGTCACCGAAACCTTTCAAAATAAGCTTGTACACTTCAACCCCAATTAAATTTTCTTTCGTTGCATTATTCAGTTTCTTTTCGAGTATTTTGGCTTTTCTGACCCATCCTACAAAATCATATTAAAATATTATTTTTCGTGTTTTTCATCGTTATTGTGCGGAGAATAGCAATCTCTTCATTACATTAAACATCCGGTCATTCCAAGTGCCAGATAATATTAAGTTTCCTCTTTGTCTGTGGAAAAAAGCATTTTGTGAAAATTTATCGAATGAAAAGACTTCCCTTTGTGTCGCCGAGGTCCACCGCACGGTCGCTGGAGACGACCGCAAGCAAACTCCGCCGGTGGGAAACAAAGTGGAAGGCAACACAATCAAGAGATGGATTAGAATTTTCGTGCTTCCAGGAGCCCTTTGAAGAAACAAGCGAGACAAAGTGCGTTCCTCTCGACAGTCGCGGTGCGGAAATGTTTCTTTGGGGGCAGCTCTCTTTTAGCCATTAGAGAAGCAGAAGCGCCATCAGACGGTTTTGCAGGCTTTCTTTTCCCTGTATGCTTACCGACCACGTGTATTCTTTTCTTCAAACATCTCCTTGTGCATTTGAAGTATGTAACTCGGGTAATATCTCGTAACGTCACGTGTGTAGTTCTGCCAAGCATCTGGCACTTTCTCCCCTGCAGTTGCGTTTCGAAAGTCTCTGATGCTCAGATGTTACAATGATAGGAGTAATCGTTACACGAGTTTGCTTTTAGGATACTGGTCAATCCCCGTGTTAGAATATTACTCACAACGCAATTGCTGTTTTCCTGAAACTGTATTGACATCTTTCTCTTATTTATCGGTAGTACTTCCTTTCCCTCTCACCTTACAAGCAGTTCTATTAACCTCAACTTGATTTTGGCAGCGCCTGTTCAACCCAACATTTTTTTTGTTGACTGTTTCAATATATTCAATAGATTCCAAACATCCATCGTGACACATTGCAAAAGAATATTAAGATTGTTATTTATATTAAGACCGAGTAGATGCCATTTCAAGATGAAATTCACATTTTAAAAATATGGAAATGGTTAACGAATTGAAATTGCCTCCTCATCCCCCTGAAATACTCCCCAGATCTACTGCTCCTACGTATATATGAACACGTGTAAATAAATAATTTGCCACTCAGTGAATAGATAAATTACTCACAAGCTTTATTTCCAGCGAAAATTGGAAGCACATAATATTTTCACAAGTCGAAAACAGTATAGATAATTCGTATTGAAAAATAAGTAAAAGTAGAGAGGGGTTACATGAAAGCTATGTCCCCGTAATACGGTTTCACTGATTACGGAGTTTTTGCGGGCAGCAATCGACTGCACTCTCGATCTTCTGGGCATGCGTAGATGCACAAAAGTGATGCGAATCTTGAACTGCGCATGCGCAGCAGATCGATAGTGCTTTCGATCACTTATGATTCGGGTGTGCAAAAACTCCCCACTGCCTGCTTCTAGACACTATTTCCCCAACGGCCATTACGCGGTATTTGGCGGAGATAGCAGAGAGAGTTTGCTGCGGGAGCCAGCAGCAAGCAGCGCCTTGCGACAGAATGCAGCTCTTCAATTATTCGGTGGCCTCGGGGAATCCCCGCTCCCGCGTAGGCGAGAGAGCGGGGATCAAAGGGAAATTTTGATGCTCGGAAATGGTCATCCGGAGCGACTCCCCGCCCCGCCCCGCGCCCCTCCCGCCCGCACGCCCGCGTCACCTTGGCTGAGCCTCTGCGTCGGCCCGCCGCACCTATGTTGTGTCATGTCGCGCGCCTCCTCGGTGCAGCCACACTCTGTTACGTTAAAATCTTTCACGTTATACACTCTCGCATACTATACTTTCCCACTTTCTATCCTTTCACTTACGCCTTTTTGCCTTCTATCCTTTCACGATCTACCCCTTCGTGTTCTATCATCTCTCGTCCTTCTCTGCCATCTCTTCTATTGCTGGGTACATTCTCTCCTGTTTCTCTTTCTGGTTTTTTTCTTTCCCTGAGTCCTTAATTTGCTCTGATCTTGCGCTCTCGCTCTTTTCTCCGCATGTGTGGCGGTTCATATTTTTTTACCGTGGATCTTTCAATTGGTTCCCATCACTATCTGCACTCTCGTCTCACAAAGTACGATCAGCGTATTGGTCGTACTTTTCAGCATGTAGTCAACATTTGAAAACATTTTTTAGTTTTATAATCTGTATCTTGGAAATGTTTTCAGTTTGCATTTCTCTGCCCTATCACCTAAGCTTTCCTTCCCCCTCATTTTTCACACCAGGTCCTCGCCATTTTAGCACCTTACATCTACTTTCGCTTCTCAGAAGTATACTTTTCCCAGTCTATAGCTTCTCTACCGTCATATTTTTTTTATTGTCAGTACTATTACGTAGTTAAAGTGAAGGAATAATGTTACAATAAACTTTTTGTTACAATCACGAATATTTTTAAAAAAATGTTAATAAAGAAAGTACTTTTTCTAATTGAGAATCAACTATAGGTTCGTGGTTTCGTATGGTATTAGAATAAAACAATTTTTCTACGCAAGGTACGTATTAATGTTTTTACTTACACGTACCGTAACGGAAATACCTCAATAATTGTAACTTTCGTTAAGTACTACAAGAAATACGAGGCTGAGTATTTGACTTTACGAGTTCCCGAAATGGAACGGGAAGCGGTGTTTTCGAGAAACGTTGAAGCCGCCTTCCTCGTAGCCGCTCGCGAGGGGTGCCACCACCGCAGCAGTTGTAAGGCGGCTCGTGCGTGCGTGCGTGCATGCGTGCGTGTCGTGCGCTACCGCGGCGCGCTGGGCAGGACGGCGTGTGCACCCGTGGTTCCGCCTTACGTGGAAGATGTCGGCGGTGGCGACGCAAAGCGGAAGAAGTGCGAAAGTAGACGACGGGATGTGTGACACGCTTTCTAGGAATATTGCGCTAAGGCAGAAAAAACCAAGCGAAATCTGGTTGGTCCCGGAGTTACCGAAATACGAGAATTGTCCATGGTTATTACGGGTTGAAAACCCGGATTCAGCATGGTGCGTTATGGAGCAAGCAGAGATCGTCGTTCAATATTGCGCTGGGACGGAAAATAATGCAGGAAAATCGGATTGGCCCCGGATTTACCGAAAAGCGAAAACTGTCCAATGGTTTTTACGACTTGTAAGCCCGTATTCAGCTTGGTGCGTTCTTTTGACTGAGGTCGTCATTCCTTTACTGTATTCTAAGCGAATTTACAAAAATATATGGGCAGAGGAAGACGAATGAATCAGTATATCACCTTAGCGTAAAATACGCCATTTTTCTCCTTTTCCAAAAGTGGAAGAATTCGAATGAGAGAAAATATCTACCAAAGAATATACTTTACTCTTGGTCCAGGTTGATTTATAAATTATTTTATTCAAGATAGAAATTAATGTTACTTGCTCGTGTACCATAGTATTGGATTAATTTTCCTTTACTTAATAACGATAGGTGAAAGTTGTAGTCAAGCGGAGGAAACGACACAGTGCCTGAGCCTCGCCAGGAATTATGACATTTATTTATTTATGAACTTTTGTATGCTTATTGCTTGCTAGAATTATTTACGTATGTGAAAGCTGTATTTGAGAAATTGGTTTGCTAACTAAATTCATGTGTATCAGTGTCACGTCATTTGAATAGATTCAATTGACAGCCTGAATGAATGAATGAATGAATGAATGAATGAACCAAGATGTGTGTCTGACTGTCCGCCAGAGTGAGTTATCCATCAACTTGCGGGCCCACCTTGGCCTTGCATCTGTCAAATCCCCGCCGGCGGCCGTCGCTCCGCTCCTCTCCTCTCCTCTCCTACGTCTTCCTGGTGGACAAAGAAACAAGTTGCCGCAGCATTGTTCTCGCGCGGCGAGAGTTGTGTCGCTGACGCGTTCCCCCCTCGTGGATTGCGCAGGTCCCGCAAGCGGCGGCCCAGCTCGTCCCACGACGACCCCGGCATCGGCGGCCTGGGCCTGGACTTCATGGACGAGTGCACGGCGGCGCTGGTGCTCATGAGCCTCTCGTGCTCACCTCACTCGCCGCACCTCAATGGTGAGTACCTCGTCCGTCTCCTCCTGTGGACCAGCGCGCCAGAAAAGTCTCTCCGCTTGATGCTTGCGATAAACGTTATGTTGGTAGCAGCGTGTAACGAAAGCGCTCACCACAATCATAACAGATGTTGGAAGTGTTGCCCCCTTCACTTGTTTCCCAGCGATCTGTTTGCTACCAACAGAAATGGAATTTTAATAGGAGGCCCTGACTCGGCTCAGACCGGAGAGATTTCCTGGCGCACTATATAACGTTTATCATGTAGGACTGTTATACACAAGTTTGCGGGATCAAACCTGATTGCAGCTGTGAATTTTAAGGGCGGAAGAACCCTTCGTGCGCCTTTCTTTTGAAGGAGAAGTAGCCCCGGCTGTCTCATGTTGTAGATTTGCTGCACGTAAAATATCCTCAAATCCAAAAGAAACATCTGAGCTAAATCTAAATTGCCTGTTTCGTCGCCCAGGTGATACCTTTCTCCGCAAGATGCTGAAAGAGTAACGAAATTTGTGTGGTCAGAGGGAAGAGCAGGCCTAATATCTGATTATCGTCACCTAAAATAAGACATCATTGAAATGACTCACCTCGCGTTGTTGGGGGATCCTTACTCATTTATGCAATAACAAATACAAGTGAATGAGTACTAGATATTACACAAAAACCGACTGTTCCAGAAGATGAAACGTGTTCATTCGGATGTGTTCAGAGATGGGTTGGTTTGAAGTAAGCTTATCGAGACTATATCACTCCCTGGATGAAAATAGATATTATCTTCTTTTCGATCAAACTTCTTAGATCGATTGAAAAGTTTCGATGGCTTGAACTTCCATTGAAAAATATAACATTCTTTCATTGGCCAGCCTGGTAATACTCATATTTGTTTAATGATTTGTATAGATGAAATAAACGTTTTAGTTTTTCCCTTTGGAGTACTAGGAAGGATTCTAAGTGTCAAAAATCAAAATTCCTTAGTGTAGTAATGAATTTCGTAATAAATAAGTAACTTCATTCTAAAAAGTAAATTTCCGGAACGAGACTTTTGGTATTATGCGAGCACTGCATTTGTGAGTAACAAGGCACTGGACAACCAGGAGAATATTTCCTGCGACAGGATTGCTGGCACGTGCGTGTAAACATTCAAGTGTATCAACTCGTTTAATCATCCTGTATTGCCACGGTACATCGCCGTCTCTTCCTTTGTCTTTTTGTTTCTGCTAAGTACAAGTACGTTACCTTGTTTGGTTCGCGCCGTGACATGTTCTCAGACAAAGTGTACACAGCTAGGTAATCTAGGATCTCTAAAATCGATACATGCCTTGTTGTTAATGTTGGTATCGTTTTTTATTGTTTCCCACTCCTTTACGTTTTTTAAAATCCTTTTTATTTATTTATTTTGCTCTCACACCCCTCACCTTCTTTAGAGTCAAGTTTCGTCATCCCGTTTAATGTCGGTAATCTAGACCCTACATTCGCTTTTCCCTTTCAGATTTATTTCCTATGTCTTTTTCTTCATTATAATCTGTAGTTCTAGTGTTAATTATAAATATCATTTGCTTTCACGTACGCACTTTAATTTGAAATGTATTAAAATTATTCTTTATAGAAATGTTTGTTGTATAACATAACAAAATTTACCTCGCAACCATTTAGGCTGTCGACTCTCGTAATTAAGTGCAATCTGCAGGATTGATCTCGGGATGTTTTCGATTAACCGCTCTACCTCTTCAAGGTATTGTGAGCGAAACATCGCCGCTCACCCAGGAAGCATTGTGCGATGCGCGGTCCACGAGCCGGCAATTCACTTTCACTGAGCGGTGGAGGCCGCCCGTCGCGACGTGGAGGGGCGTGGCCAGCCCCCGGTGCGTCGTTGGGGCACCCGCTTCCGCCCGACGCTGTCGCCCCTGCCGCCGCCACCGCCGCCACCTCAACTTCAAAGGTCCGCCTCAACCACCAGCTCCTCCATCGCCCTCACTCGCGCCGACCCCGCCTCGTCCTGCTGCCTCCAGCACCGATCCTGCCAACACAACTTCCGCCTCCGTCTCTGCCTACTCCGCCAAGACCGTGGATTGCAATGCAGCCTCCACCGCCACCAACATGGCTTAGCTAGCCACCGAGTCGTCTCCTCCTCGTCCCCACCTTGTCTCTGACTCGTCCCGCTGCCTCCAGCACCGACACCACGATCACAACTTCTGTCACCGTCACCACGACAGCCGGCTCCACCGATTCCGTCGCCGTCGGCATACCCGCTTCAACTCTACTGCTACCGCCACCGACACGGATTCGCTAGCCCCGTCCTCTCCTCGTTCCTGATTCGGCTTGCTGATCAACATCGAAGACCTCAGCTTGCACCACCGCAACCACCACCACCTCACCCGCAGACTTCCACGCTGCCGCCCCCGCCACCACCTTCAACACAGGCTTGCTCAACCCGTCCCCGCATCGTCCCTGACTCTTCCTTCTGCCACCAGCACCGAAGCCTCCAAAACAGCTTCCGTCACCGTCACCACTAGTGCCAGCTCCGCCGACTCCACCACCAGCGCAGTGCAGCTGCCACCGCCACCAAAATGGGTTCGCTAGCCTCGTCCCCGCTTCGTCTCCACCTCTACTCCATTTCGTCCCCTCCTCGACCTCACCTCGTATCCTTCTCGACCTCTCGTCCCTCCTCGTCCTGTTTCCACCGACATCGAAGTCACCAGTCACCACAAGTGCCATCTTCGCCGTCCCCGCCGCCGCCCCGCTCCCGCCCCCACCCCCGCCGCGTCGGCAACGCGCTTCGCGAAAGCCAAGTGACGCGCTCTCGTCAGGCGCTCGCGACGACGTCGTCTCTGTTTCCCGCCGGTATTTGCACGCCAGCTTTCTCTCTCTCTGCCGCTTCAATCTCGATTTCTCCGCCTCCGCGCTTTGGCGCGCGTGCGTGCGTGCGTGCGTGCGTGCGGGAGGTGTTCGCCTCTGCCAGGAGCCCGCTACTCTTTGCGTTGGCAGTCGCCACCTACTTTTTTTCGCGTGTAGGCCAACTTAGACCACGCGTGCATCCTGTTTCAGTAGGTGCAAGTGCCTTTATATGGGGTGGGCCCCATGATGCTTTAGATGAATCTCGATTTTTATCCCCCAAAGCCGTTTCCCTCGGCGGGTGTGGATGATGAAATGATGATGATAGTGAAGAATGAAAGGACGGAACACGCATACAGACATACACAAATACAAGTACACCCATGCTCGAGGTGGGACTCGAACCCGCGGTCTTCTGGTCAGAGACACTACGGCATTACTGCCCTAACGATCTCGGCCACGTTCTTTTGAGAGTTGACGAGATGAATGTCATGTTGCGAATACGAAGTAACATAGTTTTTGTATAGCATTTGTATGTATAAGGTGTCTGGATCCTGTCGCGATTTTACTACTCGTATGACTAACAATTTATTGCAATGATTGCTGATGATGATGCTGATGACCAAACGATAATGAATTTTTCAAGTCGACGAGGAAACACGACGGAAGTGAGGATTTGATTGAAAGGTGACCCAAAGCGCTTTGATAGCAACCGCCCTTCCTGTCGTCTTCATTTGAAATCGAAGGACTTCGAAGTAATTTATTCTTCATTATTTTCCGACACTGCAGAGAGGAGTCCCTCATTCATTAGGTATTGAAAACGAAATCAATATTTTTTTCATGTTCTTCAACCTCACTTTCAACGGACTCACACGGGGTAAAACAAATGACCGGTTTTTTCAACCCTCAAAAAATCAATGACTGTGCGTCATTTGTTAAAAGAGGTTTATGTGATTTTATTAAATTAGTGTGTTTTGACTGATACTTGGATCACAACCGGGAGGCCATTCTGTTCTGACTGTGTTGGGCACTCAAAGCAGTATCGATGTGCACAAGAAGACGCGTGATTGCAAGCGACAGGGAAAACACCTAGATTAATAGCTCCTTGCGACGTTTTGTTTTTAGCCCTTGAAAGGTCATTCGGTTGACACCGCGGAGCGCGCGTATCTTTCGTGGAAGTTCCCCCAGCGCCACCTGGCGCGGATGGCGTGATGGGACCACGTGGCGCCTCCCTTGCGCCACCTGGCGTCAGGCCCCGTCACACGCCGCTGTTCGTGCCCCATCGATCTAAGGCAGTCCCCCCCCCCCCGCCCTGCCTGCCACGACCACCTCCTACCCTGTCCTGTTCCACTCCCATTCCACTCCTGTCCAAGCCGCCTTTCGTTGTCACCCGCTTGTCTCTACATATGCCCTCTCACCTGCCCCACATATGCCCGCTCGCCTGTCCACAAATACGTCCCCACGCAATTTTCACGCCTGACTTATCCATGCCCCCTCGCTTCACCCCACGTCCTCACGCAAGTTCCGCGCCTGTCCCCACATATGCCCCCTCATCTGTCCCCCGACGTCCCGAAGCACGTCCACACGCAATTTCCTCGCCTGTCCCCGCACCTGTCCTCACTCCTGTACCCTATACCATCCTGTTCCCGTTCTCCCGTCTCCTTGTCCGTGCGTATCTCCCCGCCCCGTTTCCTTCCCTCCACCACTTCTCAGCCCCGCCCACGCCGCACCGCACCGCGTCCGTAACCGCCTTTCCATTTGTTTAGCACCACGAACATTAAACTCTGTACTTTCTGTACCGCGAGTTTTGTTGGGGAAGCAAATGTACGAAATTTCTCTGTCGATATTTTCATGTTGGTACATACTGTTTGCTGGAAGATCCAGCGTCATTTAGAGGGAAATGACTAATGAAGAATACTTTTCTATGTATTTATTTCCGCTAGTTAAATGTACAACTCCATTTCATACAATCATTGCTCACAGGGAATAATCGACTACGTAATAATGTTGCAAGAGTAAGTTATTATAGTGGTCATTCAAGTGTTATTGCACGTATTCTAGCAATTGCACTTGAATATGATAATCAGTTTGTCGAATTTTAAGTAGTAATCGAAAGACTTCATACAACATCCGAAAACTCAGAAGATTTTTTACTTGTGTATTCTATAATCTAATAACTTTGTGGCCCTTACATGATTTTAGAATTCAATTTGCCCTGGTTACTGAGAATGTTTCTGAGACCTGTTTTATTTCCGTCGGAACACTATTTTTGCGGTATACCATTCTTCAATTTCTTTCGACAGTGAACGACGTTCGCCTCTAAATCGACACAGAGAGCTCTTTTATTCGAAAGCGATGTCTAGGTTTTGTAGCGGGTAGGAACGTACCAATTCTTTCGATTGGTGTGTGGAAAAGAGGATGAGAAATTACAAATGACCGAGTCGAACCTAAAAGAAAAACCGCAATAAAAGACAGCTCTAATATTGCATAACTTTTGTACGAGGCAGTGTAATGTTAGTATTTTAAAGACTATGTATCCACAACCATTCATTATTACCACATTCTTCAATTACACATCAATCACTAGAGAGGTATTATTTGTTTGATTATTGCCCAGCATTAAGTAATTTAATTAAATCGGTATATGTTCGATCTTTTCGTACAAATCAGAATTCAACACGAGACAAACGGGAAGCAATAATGAAAAGGCATTTTCTTTAATTTAGTTTTTTAAAAATGAAAAAAAAAAACTTATGATAAATATTAATCAATGATTTCTATGAAAGGTGAAAATATAAGCCGATTTTGTGATGTGCAGAAATGACTATTTTCTTCTCTTGAGCACGTGACTGTAGCTTGTTACTGTTTTATCGTATGAAAACTCTTAAGACTGACAAATAAATAAACAAGTGTATAATCGTAATAGAACATTGAAGAGGCATATGTATGAGTTAAAATAAGGGGAAAATAAAAATAATGATAATAAAAAAATAAAAAAAAACATTGTGTGGTATTTTATGTAGAGGTCAAAGCCATAGCCCGGGGGTCAGCGGGCCTCGAACCTGTGTAGTCAGTGCCCCGTGCCGTGCAGGGCTCCCATTTGGGGCGGCGCTCACATCGAACAGCGCGCGAACAAGGCTATTTGGTGGGCGGCAATTGTTTCTCGGAAAGCGAGGAGGGCTCCCCGGCCAAGGTCCGTGCGTGCTCGCCCTGCGTCCGCGCCTCAATCAATGTTCCCGCCCCCCCTCCCCCGCCCAGCTGCGGTTCGCCGACCTCTGCCAACCTACCCGCCGCCTGTCCTTCGCTCTCCTCTCTCTCTCCCTCCCTCCCTCCCTCCCTCTCTCTCTCCCTCTCTCTCTTTCTGAGTCTCGTACTCTTCTATCATCGTTTTTATTCCCTCCCTCCTTCTCTCTCTATCTCTCTCTCTCTGAGTCTCTCTCTTACTATTCTATCCTCGTTTTTCCCTCCCTGTCTCACACTTCCTTTATCTTTCTTCAACTCTCTCTTTCAAAACCTTCTCTTCCTACCTTTACCTCTCTTCTTTCCCTCTCTCTCTTTCTCTTTCTTTCTTCTCATCCTTTTCTGTTTTGCGCTCTATCTTCTTGTCCGTATACCTCGTTCCTCCTGTTTCTTGGGTACGTCATCATTCCTTCATCAGCTGCTTCTTTTGGTTCTTTTTCTTTTGCTCTCGCATATTTTCACGAATATGACAGGACTATATTTTTCAAGTCTCACTTACCCCATTTTTTTACTTTCACCGACTCCATTTTTTAAATTAATTTTTATATTTCATTCGATTATTTGCTTTCGTAATGAATTATTTTTTCCAATTTCTTTCGTCGTCTTCTGCTGCTATTGCAGCACTCGCTACAGCTTTCTTTTTGTTCTCACAGACTTGTTTCCTCGTTTTTCTCTTATCGTTTGCTATCCCTGTGTAATGTAGCCTCCTGTCTCGCACCTGCAGCTCCCCTGGACCGACCAGACTGCTTCCACCCAGCGCGCGTACCCGGCAATCTGCCTCCCCTCCCCCGGCGCCGCCTGCCCCCTACGCAGCGGCGGAGCCCCTCAGCGCGAGATGGCCGGCGATCCGCACGGCCGCTGCCGCTTCTTGGAAATGCGATGCTGCCGCTGATAGAGCTATCGGAATCCTGCACATGGAACCTCCACGAATTCCGAGGAGAACAAACCTGGCATTGCATTCGATGCGAAATGCCTCGAATTTCGATCATTCGAAGTTTACTCGCCTATCGATTTTCGATAGATCGAATCTCGAATTTTTCGTTTTCTGTTCTTATATATTTTGAATTCGCCAGAGTAAACTCACTGTGTCAAAATAGTATGTAACTAGGGTTTTTTCGCATCTGGAATCGTCATCTAGTTTTACTGTACATAGAAAAATGCTAAATGAAATTCAAGCGATTACTTGCAAATTTGAAATGATGACACTTCCGACAAGAGATTTAAAGTGTATTAATATTTATTATTTACGTGCACGATAATCTCCGTAGAGTAGAAATGAATCCTAATATATATTTCAAAATAAACGGTGCTAACCAAATTACCCTTAATGCGGCCTCGATGATTCGTCATGGTAACGATCGCTGTCATTTCAATTATATCCCTCCTGATTTAACGTCGGAAGAACTCACGTGGATACGCTACAATTAGAATGACATAAAAACATCGAATTCGAAAATTTCTTTTGACATAAAATGGTGTCAAACGTCATAATATGCTTGTTGGCTAGTAATCAATATCATCTATTTTCTTCATGTCGTTAGTTCTCATCAAACCGTCCGTTACCTGCCGCGCGGGAGCAACCGCTTTTTCCACTTAACGCTTCCTTTGGTAACCCACCTCAGCGCGTCTCCCTCGTGCAAACGAGCGCTTCAGCCAGGGGCGCGCGGCCTCATCCAGGTCTTGGAGGCGCATTCGCGCATTCTTTCTAAAAGTGCTTCTCCGCGTTCAAACAAGCGGCACAGCGGACTTCCATCAGCGGCGGCGGAGACGCGACGCGCGCGGTGCGTGGGCGGTGCGTGGGCGGCGCGTCGAAGGGGCGCACGCGCCGCGTCGAGGCGTGAGGGGGAGGGCGGGGCTCTGGGGCACGCCGTTGCCTCGGTGCCCGACAGTCCTCAACGCCCGCACACGCGCTGACCCCTGCATTAATTGATATATTGATTGATCACTAGTGGTTCCGCGCGCGTCAACCGCTAAGGTCGTTGGTCCCGTAAGTCTAGTGAATGTTTTGTTTACTCTGGAAGTGCCGGTGGTCTTGCCCCGCTGGATGGCCAGATACCTACCATCGGCTAGTGGGCTTTTCTTCAGCCAGGTATCTCCCACCAGCGGGGCACCTCTGTAGCAGGGACAAGATCTAAGCTCCCGACCCCTCTCCTGTAATGCATGTAAGTGTAAGTGTGTGTAAGGGGTAAGATAGGACAAGGAAAGGGAAGGAAAGATCGCGAGCGGCCCGTGGCCATTTGTTCCGGTACTGCTGCGGCATTTGCCTGGTGTTTCGGAGAAACCACGGAAAACTACTGATCAGAACAGCCGACCGCTAGAATTCTTCTCCAGACAGTAATTTCTGTATCCCGTACGTGCGGTGGTCTAGAAACTATTTTTTTAAGGAATGTCAATGTGTTGTATAGCGGCATAAACTGAGTAAACATTGTGCTTTGGTGGCGCTCTGCATATCCGAACTGCCCTGAACGACCGCGCACGCGCCAACGTCCCAGGAATGTTTATTCCGTGGTGCTCGCGCGCGGAGGCTGGGAAACTGAAATGGTACAAAGCGGGGGGGGGGGGGGGGGAGGGGGGGAAGCCTGCACAAAGAACGGAAACGATGTAGTACTTGTTACACAGGGCACGCGTAAGGCATGCTGTGAATCAGGACACTACGTTCTTGAGATGTTTTGTTGGTTTGTTTTCGAATCAAGGTCCATTCCAGAAAATTTTGTTGTTTAATTAAAATATTTATTATTAAGTATTTATTTTCATTGAATTTTTATATTTCGTTGACTATTCATTAATGAGGAAGGGAGAATAAGAGGAAAAGCGAAAGAGAGAGAGAGAAAGAGAGAGACAAAGGGACAGAGAGAGAGAGAAAGAGAGAGACAAAGGGACAGAGAGAGAGAGAGAAAGAGAGAGACAAAGGGACACAGAGAGAGAGAAAGAGAGAGACAAAGGGACAGAGAGAGGGAGAAAAAGGTAGGGAGAGGGAGAGAAAGGGAGAGAAGGTAGCGGGGAGGGAAAGCGATGTAGGGCGGGGCAAATGCCCCTCCTTTGTCGGGCGTCACCCTACAACATCCGCCCCGGCGCCATCAGTTCTGTTCTCCCGTGCACGCGGATTGCGCCATCCCGCGTTAGGTGTTTATCCACGGCGCATGCGCTCTGTAGCCGAGAAACGAAGTACTGGAAGTCGTCTCGGCACAAAAGGGCGGAAACGGGCGATCATAGAATAACTCCATATGATTGTATTACTCTCAACTCATATTATATAAATGAATACTGAGATAATAGCCATCCTCTCATATTTCGTAGTACTGGAAATGCGAAATCTACAGAGATATCTGATATTATATGATAAAACACGGCAAATGAAATTAAGAAACAAACAAAAATGTATAATGAGCTCCCATTCATAACGATCCCAGGTCCACAAAAACATCAGAAATAAATCAATCGTGGCAACCAACGCCTACAATAAGAAGAACATGAATGTTGGGAATGACTTCGTAGGTGCACCGATGGTACCTCCAGACAAAGCGGCTTACATTCCGTTTTCAAACTTGGTGTATTACCGAGAAGGACTGACCGTAAACGATCGAGGAGACAAAGGAAACCCTGAGTACAGCCAACAATTCGCCTGGCGCGGTAAACCAGAACGCATTACTCAATAAAGCGAAGAGAGAGAGAGAGAGAGAGAGAGAGAGAGAGAGAGAATAAGAGAGAAACAGAGAGAGAATAAGAGAGAAACAGAGAGAGAGAATAAGAGAGAAACAGAGAGAGAATAAGAGAGAAACAGAGAGAGAGAGAATAAGAGAGAAACAGAGAGAGAGAGAATAAGAGAGAAACAGAGAGAGAGAGAATAAGAGAGAGAGAGGGAGTGAGTGCATCGTTACTCCCCAATAACGCAGCACCTCGGGGGTAGATGAGCGTCCTGCGGCAGCGACAGAGGGGTGGGGATGGCGACGGGGGTGGCTACACGCGCCGTTCGGAGCGGGGGGGCGGGGCGGGGCGGCGGCGGACCAGGGGCGCACACCGTGCGGGCGGCAGACGCTGCCGGCGTCGCGACGCGGGCCCTGGCCCGGGCCCGGGCCGTTTCGGGCAGCGGCGGCGTCGTCCCCGCGTGCACGCACGCACCGCCCACGCACGCAGCACGCAACGGGATCGCGCTGGCGCGCGCGCGCGCGCGCTCGCGCTCCGCGATGGCGGGTGAACGACCCTGTGACGTCACCGGAGACGCCACTGCCATTGCGCAGGCGCGAGGCAGGCGTCCCCGGCGCGGCGCCGGCGACGCCGACGCCGACGCCGATGCCTGCCCGTGTTTCACGGCCTCGAGGCCTTCGCGCACCGCCCACAACAAAGAGATCGCCGCAGCGCGCGGAAAATGAGTTTCTCACACACGGGCACGTGACGTGATACAGAACGTCGGAATTTCACTGCTCCGCCGGTACATGTTGTGACCGTTTGTATACATACTGTCGTCTTTTTCAACATAGTAGCTCGTCTTTTCCTTTTGTCAATAACTTGCCAATGAAATAAAAATGCAAATGACGTTTGAACAGAATCGTACCAAATCATCTCATCGTTCACTAACTGAATAATTGAATGAATTGCCCAAAATCCACAATCGAATGGGAATCTCAATCCTAATATGGTATTGTTTTAAACGACGTTTGTTCTTTTACTGCGTTCCCAAGTTCTTTGCGTTACAGTGCAATGTGCGTGCTAAAATGATCTCCTTTCTATTGATATTTTTTTCCCTTTCTCTCTCCTTTCCGCTGGAGTTGCTACATTTTGTTTTGGCTACATTTTGGCTGGAGTTGCTACATTTTGCCACACACCACCTCGTCTAACGGACACGTTCGTGTTCCACGGTTTCGAACTACTGTTGCCACTTTGGGGTATCAGCGGTCGACATGCCGCCGTGACGCCGCGATACACGGCAGGTGCGTAAGTTAATGAGGGGAGAATGAATGACAACGAATGTCATTTCTCGGTTTCCAGCTACTGACAAACCTGTTATGCGTATCTGATGACAACGTACGCCATTCGTCACGACAATTTCTGAACTAATCATAACTATTGTAGCTGTCTTGTAGGCGTAATTTTAAATACCCGAGGGCGTTATTCAGGAGTCTCTGTTGGCTGTCTATATGGTGTAAACTATTGAACTTGAACTAAAAAGCAAGCGAGTGCTAGTTACGAAACAATCTCAGTAGGTCGACCCGGTATTTAGTACTGACATCGGCTTTATCTGGTTTTCAAAACATGTGATTCAGTTCATACCACTGACATATCTAACATTAAAACTCTCGTGTGGTGTTCTACTCTTATCAAATTCGCAGGGGCGGGGGGTGGGTGTTAAAGGTCATCAATATGTAAACAGCAATATGCAGTTACTTTAATTACAGGAAGAAGACGAAGTGTAAATAAATTTTACATTATGAATTACTTTCAAAATACTTTTGAACATGCGTAAGAAGTTTTACGAAATACAGAAGTTTTAAAAACCAAAGCCGTTGTAATTCCAGTAACCATTCCAGCCGTTTATTTAATAGAAAATTACTGTTTGGGTTTCCGTCTCACTATTGGCATGGTTTATTCCCGTTTTCTATTTATGCCTTTTGTGGATTATACTGTGATAAAAGTAGGAAGCTTAGGAGGTTTCATTTTTTTTACCTTCTTCAGCATTCAATTGCTGCCGGAGCAAACGTCTCCTCATCCTACATCAGCTACGCCATGGATTCTCAAGGCTGAGTTTTGTAGCTTACTGCCAGTTTTAGAAATCGACGCGATTGCGTTCGCCACTCGTCATCCTCGAGTTCTTACTCCCCCCCCCCCCCCGCCTTGAGCAGGTCAAGAGGCGATCACTGCCTTCTGAGGCGGTTCATTAATCACTCAACCTCGGACAGCGCTGCTAGCGACGAGGAACCCGAAGTCTCGATGAGATTTGATCAGGGATAAAAGGCAGATGAATACTTTGATCCGCATACATCTGTTTTCTTTATGAACGCTCTACTAGCTTGCGCAGTGTCTTTTCAATTTTCGCTTCCTGACGTTCTTGCAACCTGTCTTTCCGCCCTCGTCTCAGTTAATGAAAGGTCGTCCCTTCCATTTAACTTCCAAATTTTAATTGGTGAATGCGGGGCAACGTGTTATAGATGCACGCAAATATTGTTTTTGAAGGGAATACATTTTACATAGACTTTTCTTCTCTCGATAAAACCTTCTCATATAATTTCCCCTTAAAAATATTGTCTAGTTCTCTAAATTAACGAAATAAAAGGTGTGCAGTAGTAATAATTTATCAAATGATTAATGTAATTAACTGTAATTAATTTGAAGAAATACAGTTAACGTGATTGTTATCACAGCAATATTCTCACCAAACTATAAAAAAACATCAATTCTTAATCATGCGATATTTCATACTCTGTAACAAATGTTGTTTCGGTTGCCGAGGTGGTTCGTGTATTCAAGCATTTTCATACCGCATTGCGGGTTGCATTTATCTAACTTTTGTTTAAAAGGTTACTTAAATACGGGGCTAACAATCTGATCGCACCCACCAGTGTTTTTTCTCGGCTTTGGGAGAATTGCACGCCCTGGACATTGGTTTGTCCCTATTTGTTTGGGCGCTGCTGAGCTGTACTCCTGCCCTCCAGATCCGAGGCGCCCCGCAAGCGCGTCAGGTTCTAAAGTACATTTCGATTGCGGCCGGGGGCAAACTTGGCTTCGAGCCCCGTCGCTGGCGCTTGGTCGTGCGCGACGGGAGTGGCGTGCGGTTGGAAGCGGAAGCGCAGCGGTGGGGTGGCAGGGCAGAGCGTGGGGGGTGGAGAATGGCGAGACAGAGCGTGGCGGGACAGCGCGTGGTGGGACAGCGCGTGGTGGGACAGCGCGTGGCGGGACAGCGCGTGGCGGGACAGCGCGTGGCGGGACAGCGCGTGGCGGGACAGCGCGTGGCGGGACAGCGCGTGGCGGGACAGCGCGTGGCGGGACAGCGCGTGGCGGGACAGCGCGTGGCGGGACAGCGCGTGGCGGGACAGCGCGTGACGGGACAGCGCGTGGCGGGACAGCGCGTGGTGGGACAGCGCGTGGTGGGATAGCGCGTGGTGGGACAGCGCGTGGCGGGACAGCGCGTGGCGGGACAGCGCGTGGCGGGACAGCGCGTGGTGGGACAACGCGTGGCGGGACAGTGCGTGGGCGACAGTGCGTGGGCGACAGTGCGTGGTGGGACAGATCACGGTGGGACAGATCACGGTGGGACAGATCGTGGTGGGAGAGCGTGTGGTGGGACAGAGCGTGGTAGGGCCGGGGCGGGCAGGACGGAACAGGGCAGGTCGGGGGGAGGGCAGGAGAGAGCAGGGCAGGCGCCCAGAACCGCAAGCAGCGCGCACAAGGCTCTGGCAGCGGAGCGTCCGCGCCGGCGACCACGCTCCGCTCCACAGCGCTGGCAGCCGCTCGACGCAGGCCTCAGCCTCGCGCGCTGCGCCGGGGCACATCGCGAACAGGCAAATTGGCAGGAGCTCTCTCTTTCTTACTTTTCCGCCTTTCATTCATTGCTCTTTTTCTCTTTTTTTTCTTTTCTTCTTTTTAAATTTTCTCTCTTCTGTCCATCATTCTTCAGGGTTTTCTAGCAGGAGCCTACTGCTGCCTTCCAAATCTCAAGAGAGGGTCTATCGAACCATACACTAGACTCTGAACAGACTCACGAGCTCCTCGAATCTGGGGTCAGCAAAAACCAAGCCCCTCCGATACGTAACTAACACGAACATTAAAGAACAAACACGCATATTCGGGGTTGGATTCCTATAGGCAGTCATTTGCACCACAGCGTAGGATCGGTACGCGCTCTAGCTACATCGACTATCTAGGCCGGCTCTTGATTCGTGTCCGCTTCGAATAACTTCAAAATTCCGCAGTTTTTCTGAATGTCTGCAGCAAGATCTAGTAAGTATATGTTAAAGACGGCTCTACACATGAGGCATTCAGTGAATCCCGAGCAACCGCACGCCGAATCCCGAGTAGTGTGGACGGCGGTCTTTTGGACACATCAAAGACAGCGAACGCATCAGCTGTTGGGGATTGGGCGACCAGTAGGTCGCTTCTCGGCGAATGCCGAATGTGTGGAGCCGCCTTAACGCGAGCGTTGCGTTTAGGCTTCGTGCCTGTCACCCCGCGTGGCGCGCCGCACTACAATAGCGCACCACGCTCACGCACGCGCACTTTGCGACGTCGCGGCGCCGAGCGGCAGTTGGCAGGCGGGGCATCGGCGTCCGCGGGGGCGGGGCGGACGTCGTACTCGTGTGACGTAGCGAGTCGGGAGCCGTCGCGGTCACCCGAGTGAGCCCGTTGCAAGCGAAGGAGTTCGAGAGGGGGAGAGAAGAGTCTACTTACGTGCACGCGCTGAGCAAACAATGAATCGCGGGTAATGGCGCTCGCCGCGGAGCGCTCGTCAAGAGGCCACATGTACTCCACGGAGACCCCTGAGAGCGCGAGGCCCAGAGGAAGTTCACGGTCGGCGAGGCGGCCTCTGAAGGTCCTGGATGTTAACGAGGCCAATTCCTCGGGAGCGATTGCTGCTGCGGGTGAGCCGTTTTCGATGGAACCGTAAACTAGCATCAGCTGCTGCTACTCGTACATAGGAACTGCGGAAGAATACTAGTATATGGTGGCGATGGTGTAACGGTTAGCATATCGAACTGTTATACCCAAGTTCGCGGGTTCAAACACGATCGAGGCCGTGGATTTTTATGGGCGAAAAAATCCTTCGTACGCCTTTCTTCGAAGGAGAAGTAAAGTCGGCTGTCCCATGTGAGTAGATTTACTTGCATGTAAAAGATCCTCAAGCCTAAATGGCGCCTCTGAGCTAAATTCAAATCGCCCGTTTCGTCGCCCAAAAAATACCTCCTTTCTTCGCTGGTGGATGAAAGGAGCGTTGCGAAATTTGCGTGGTCAGACGTAAGAGCGGGCCTGATGGCCTGATCTCGCCACGTAAAATAAGGCATCAATTCAATTTTAATTCAGTATATATATACTTCGAATGTGTTTACCATTACATGTTCTACTTTTTACATATTCAAAACAAATATGACTTAATTTAATATTTTGGGGGGATCCTTTTATTAGTAGCAACAATCACATGCCAAACTCATTCAATGATGACGTAGCTCTACCACATTCTTGAAAATATATAATTAATTAATAAACTGTAATTAAATAGCAAGTAGTGCGTTTGGCTCGCAACACTGTTCGAGAATTTCAGTCAGTGAATGTAGTTGTTTTGCTGTCTTGGTCTTGCTTTTAACCAATCGTTTTCTGACCAAAAAACAAAAACCGTGCAGTAGTTCACACGTAGTTGATTTACTGATACGACCTTGTGAGTCGTTCACCGCAGTGTTTTACATCGGAAAGTGGCCCGTCGGTTGCTTTTACGGCCGGCCTCCACGGATGGACACTCATAACCCGCTCTTTACTGCGAAGCAACACGCTTTCTCTGCCACATCGATTTCCTTCTTCCTTGAATGATTTATGCATCGCTTTTGTAGCTCCGAAACGATACCATTCCCGAAAGCAGAGCGTGCCCTTGCACTTCCCCCGTATGCTACGTTTGTGGTTACGTTTCCCGCCCGCTTTGTGACATGTCTCTCTTTTTCCCGTGTTTATTTAGTGGCTCTTCCTCGGAGGAACAAAGAGGGAGCAATAAAACTCCCATTTGGAGTAGCCCGCTCGCTCGCTCGCTCGCTCGGCTCAAACGGCAGCGCTGCCGGCCGGTGCTGGCCCGAGAGGGAAAAGGGCCTTGGCCTTGGGGGCGGGGAGGGGGGAGGGGAAGGAGAGGGTTCTTCAAAAACAAAACACGACGCCACGTCACCTGCGGACACAAAACGAGCACAGCGAGAGGTGCCGGGGGGAGGGGAGAGGGGAGGGGGAGGAGATTCGTGGAGGCTGCAGCGGCGGTGCGCGCGCGCGCGGTGCGGAGGGCCGCACAGCTTTCTACCTGTTCCTGTACAGATAAGGGGTCCGAGCGCCTTCAAGCCGGGCTTGCAAACTTGGTCCGCATGGGTTGCAAATCGGTCGCCGCGTACTTCGATTAAAACATTAATCCCGTTGACACTTCATCAGCTGTGGCGCTGTCATCCAATCGGGAGCTTGAACGTCACTAAAGTGACGATTGATGATTCAAGATGCCGATTGGATGATACCGTCACAGCTAACAAAGTGTCAACGAACGTAATGTTTTTATCGAAATGCATTGGTGTTTCCATGGGCGAACAATCTAAGAAAACAATCCGGTCGCGAGACAATTACAACCACCACGAACCTCAGTTGTAAGCTTCGTTTGAAGGTGTGTGGGGCCATAATGCACTCCCTGCGGAAGATTCACAGATTGTGTCCATACACCGGTAAGAGCGGCCTGACATCTTGGCTCGCGCCGCTCTTAATCGTGTAAAACTGTCACCGCCACGTTTTGCTCCGAAATTCTTTGTGCATGTGTGCTGAAGCGAAGATTTAAAAAAAAAAAATTGGCTAAGCAATTCAATACATATACGTAGGATGTTTCGCTTTTTTAAATTATGAAATATATTAATATCATCCAACGATAATGTAATAAGTTAATTAAATGTTTTTAATATTTTACCACTACAGGTTGTGAACATTTCACTACTACAGATTGAAAGTGCAATGATGAAAACCACGGAAAAAATATTGTGAACATATCCACTACTCTCTGCCGATTACTCCAGAGAATTCGATGCCCAATGTAAAAGTACTGACATCTTTACAAATACAACACGATTACTATGCGTGTTTGAGTAGTGGAATGTCATGTGGTTTGCCTGTCTGACGCAATGGCTGTTGCATGGTTTCTCTTTTTATTATAAGTCACTCTATTGTTTTGTTGATACTCCAAGGATTTTAATCGAAAATAAACATTGTACTTCAAATAGGAAATGGCAATTGTTATTTATGTGAAGATAATAATTGTACAAGAAGTCAAAATAATATTTTACCGAATCTTTGATGCTGATGGAGACCACTTACTTGATGATTAGAGTGGTTGGTTAGTATTTACTTACTCAAAGTGTTATCATGTGGGATATTTTTATTTGTAAATTATGTATTTGTACGAATAATTATACAGTAGTTAAGACAGCACATACACAGATTTGATACGACATGCGTTTAATAAGTATTATTAAAATTATTACGAATTCATGTCTCGGCTGAATTTTATTCTAAACTTCAATCATAATGAAACATTTCTGTGGGCATATAATGAATCAATAACAGGATTTACTACAATGCTCCATAAATGTATTACTTCCATGCTTATTCAATTTCATTTAGAAATTTGTTGCATTTATAGATCGAATCAAGAATTTGAGTTCTACTAGCTAAAATAGAGTGGTTATATGCAAACTTCAAGTCGCATTTATTAAATAAAATTATATAAAAGGCGAAATGTTTTTTGATTGCTCTGCGATACTCGCATGTACTGACACGGAGTGCTGCCTCTTCGAAAAAAGACGTTACGCCGTGCCCTTGGGAGCGACCAGCATCGCGGCGTTGTGTGCGCGCGGGAGGCCAAGTGGCCGTTGTACTCCCATTGGGCGAGCCCGCGGAGGCTACAGCTCATCTCCTCCCCGCCCCTCCGCCTTTTGCACGCCACGTTGCCACACCCCGTCGCCTCCGACCACATCTCGCGATCTGCCCGCCGCAGCACGCCACCGTCCTCCACAGCTTCGCACTGCCCGCCACAGCTCGACACCGATCTTCGTAGCTCGGCCCCGCCCGCCACGGCCCGACACAACGCACGTCTCCTTCATCAACCACGACACTCCGCCTAGCCCGCCAAAGTCAAACGCTGCCCAGCACCACGACCGTAGCCGCCTCCACGCGCTCCAGCTCGCCGCTGGCAATGCCCGTTGTCCGGCGTCGGTGCCACTCGCCCGCCACGGCCCTCCGCGGGCGGGCGGGCGGGCAGGCCTGCGGGGCGGAACGGCGCGGCGCGGCGTCCCACGTCCGGGCCCGGATCCCGCTGCTCCCGCGCCGCGACGCCACTCGGCGTGGCCCGTGTTTTTCCGCTGCTCCCCGCTGCCCGCTCCCACACTCGCGCTCTCGCTCTGCCATCGCCTCGCCCGCTTGCTTCCTCCTCCGCTCTCTCATTTACTCGCCCGTTCGCTTGCTCTCCCGGTTTCGCATTTACTCGTCTGTTTGCTTACTCGCGTGCTCTCTCATTTAGTCGCTTCTTTGCTTGCTCTCATTTCCTCGACCGATTGTTTTCTCTCCCGCTCGTTCATTAATTTGCCTATTTGCTTGCTCTCTCGTATTCGAATTTACTCGCCCGTTTGCTTACTCTTCTGCTCTCTCATTCACTCGCCTCTTTGCTTGCTCTTACGCTCTCTCATTTGCTCTCCCTCTTTCTTGCTCTCCCGCTGGCTTACTCTCTCGTATATTCACTCGTTTGCTTTCTCTCCCACTCTCTCTCTCTTTTTTCTCTCTCCCCGTCTCTCTCTTTCTCTCCACACACACACACACACACACACACACACACTAGCCCTTTCGCTTGTTCTCCGGCTCGCTCCCTCTCACTCACTTGCCCGTTCGTTTGTTCTCCCCCTCGCTCGCTCCCTCTCTCAACCACTCGCCCAATTGCTTCCTCTCCCGCTCGCTCTCTCTCTCTCTGTCTCTCTTGCCCGTTCGCTCGCTCACCCGGTCCCGCACGCGCGCGTGTACGAGGTTCTGGCGGCAGGAGAGCGGCGGCTCGCGCGGGAAGAGCGGGCGGGCGGCAGCGAAGCGTGGCCGCCCGCGCCACGCCCCCTCAAGGTCAGCGACCCCCACAGCTGACCGGCCGCGCCTGCGCACTCGGGCTCCGCTCCCGGGAGAAGCCGCTCGCGCGCTTGGTGGAGGCTACGGCACCGCGCGGAAGGGAGACGGCGGCGGTGACGGCCACAGCTCCCGGCCGCCACACAGTCAACGACGACGCGGGGGGCGGCGAAACGGGTAGCTCGAGCGGCGAGGCGGAGTTGAGACAATGCGAGTCGGCGCTGGAATGTGGGATATCCGAACGAGAGTGACGGAGCGCAAACAGGGTCTAGCGAAATGGACGCGAAGTCCCAGTGACGAGGGCTGCCTGTGAGTCAGCGTGACAGGGCGTCATACTCTACGCACGTGACAGGTGTTTGAGGAGGAATGGGGTAGGAATGGTAGTTTACGTCTGAACGGGTGGCTGGAGCATGTATTTATTAGGATAATTACAACGCTGCAATTATTTTTTTTTATATTTCCCCCGGGCAGCCTGCTGTAGAAAACGGCTATTATATTGAGCGATGTGTTCGGCAGTTTCGTCTGCCATAAAAGCGAAAAGGAAAGGGGGGGTCCTTCCATTCCTTCCTACGACGGGGGTGCCTTCCCGCCCTTTGTGGGTGGAGGCAGCGAGACACGGACCCTCTGTGGAGGCGGCGGCGATGTGTACCGGTGGCGTCGGGGCGTCGGCTTTACCAGCGGTGGCGGCGGCGTTGCGAGGAGCTCGGGGGCGGGGAGGGGAGGGGAGGGCGGAGGCGCACGTGACTCGGGGACGCCGCCTCCGCCCGCGCTTCTGCCATCGCGGCCTCGTGCACGCCCGCGCCCGCGCTCGGAGGCTACAACGCGATAGGCCGCGACACAATAGCCCGAGAACGGGAACTGCAACGCGACCGAGAACGTAAAGAAAGTTGAAAGGCGGACGTCTCAGGCAGGCGTTCACAACACGACGGGAACGGGAACGGTAAACATTTGTCTTGGCACAGGATTGGGAAGTCTCTCCCCCAAAGAAAATGCAGAAAATGGCGGCGAAGTTTTCCAACTGATCGAACGCGGTCTGGAGCGGAGTTGAGAGTGTAGCGCGATACTGAAATTTAATCGTGGAATTGCGAAGTTATGGTTTGAGGTGGGTTGTTTGTCATTGTTGAATTGTTTTAGTTTTTTGAGTAATTAGTATAGTAGAGTGGCCTTACAGCTGAGAAACACAACCGCTGCACATGCTTTGAAATGTTAGCTGACACCTGCGCACCGTCCATAACCATCGGCTGCCACCAGGCAACGTCCCCTCTGCCGTCCATCGTCGTGTCCCCTTGCGTTCATTATCGGTGCCCATCGGTTCCCTTTGAGCACGATTGCGCCACCCGCGTTGTATCAGCGCGTCTTTAAGACCGAGTTGCAAGCATCTTTTTGAGAAACGATTTCGGAGTTTTAGAGACAACGCGCATGCGCAGTGTGTTCTTGTTTCCCAATCCTAGAATGGACGCCGCTCTGCTCGTGCGCGAGTTCACTGAAATTTCGAAATGGTTCGTTTGAAAGACTATATAGTAGTAAATAGTATCTACATGTCGTAGGTCTTATGAACGTTGACTGTAACTCAGCAACCTAAAACAGAGATGGATCATTATTTTCCACATCTAGCTTAAAAGACCTGCATACGAATGTTAATACGAGACGGACGTAATAAGAATAGAGCGTTATCAAGCTTTGTTCGTGTGAAACATTTTTAACATTATCTCACATAAAATATACGGACAGAAATCTATAGATTACGAACTAAAATCAAAGTAGTGGATGATGATGCAATGATCTGTTAATCGAATGTTGAATGAAAACTGAAGATTGTTTGTACCCTTAACAGTAATAATTATGCCAGTAGATATTAGTGATGAACGTTTAATATATACGAATGACGTTTGGTAGTACGGTGGACGAGTATGTACCAAATCGTTGGTTCCAAAGCAAATTTCCATTGTACTCTTTTATTTTTCTATTCCTTTTAGCATCGTTAATTATAATAATAATAATAATAATAATAATAATAATAATAATAATTAATAAAGGAAACTCATTCCGAAAATAATTGCTCAGTTCAGAGATGCATTTGGATAATACATCGTTTGAACCCTTCTGTTGACGAGATCCATTTAACAACTCGCCCAAATACTTTGGTGTGTTCCTCATCGCTTTGTGGCACAAAAGGTCTACAAGCCTGGTACTACCGTTCGAATGAGGATACACTTCACAACTCATTTCAAACATAGATGGGCGAAGTAATTGAAGCAAAAATTCCACCCTGTCACCCACACAAGTCACGAAGTTTGAATCGAAGCCCGCATTAAACGCTTATCTCGCCATCGGTTGCGTGCAACTTTCGCACTCGCATGCATTATATTTCCGAGCACGCCGCCGCCGCCCCCACCGCCATCGCTCGGGCGTCGCGGGAAGCCTTTGAAAGGGCGTCGTGGGCGCTGCCTCTTGGTGCGTTCACCCAGCTTGTGTCATTACCGCACCTTGGAACAATTTTCGCGGCCGACACGGCGCCTTAGAGTGCGAGGGGGACCGTGGTACTATGGGCCCGATTGGGGAAAAATCGGACCAAAACTCATCCCTTCGACAAAAGAAAATTCACGACTGCAGCTTCGCTGACCGGGTACAACAAATGTCAAGTTAATAAGTATGTTTTTGAAAAAATGTTAGGAAAAAGGTTTGAACAAAGGAGAGGAAAATGCAATTTAAGCATATCAATAAAAAAAGGGGAGAGGATTGAATAAACCAGCATAAATTGATGTCCGTCCGACGTCTTATGTTCTTCATCATATCTGGCTAATAAAATTAAGATTAGTATAGAACATGAACCACTGGACATTTTTCTTTTTCATAAGCGTTTGAATCATGTAAATTGAGGCGTTAGAGAGGGGGAGAAGAGGGGAGAGATGGAGAAGGGAAGGAGAGAGAGGGTGAAAGGGGAGGGAGAGTGTGAAAGGGGCAGGAGAATGAGAGAGGGTGAGAGACTTTTGTCCGCCTCTCGCCCCTGCCGAACCAGCGTGCGTCTCCGCCGTGACGTCGTTTCGCTTGCGGTGCTCGTACGCGTTCGGAATACCGCGCGTTAAACGTTTCCACAGAAGCGCGCCGACCGCCTCCTTTGTGCCGCCCCTGCGCAAAAGCCAGGCAGGAAGCGCCGCTCCTGCCGCTGCCAGCGCCCGGCGTGGCGCTCGTGTCATTAGCTAGTTTCTTGGCGCCGCGTTATGAGTGGCTTCCCCTTAGAGAGCGGCATGCGCCGGGCGGCCTTCTGGTTGTTAGCCGCTGCCTTGTCGCGGCCGTCGCGAGTGCCGCTGCTGTCATCAGCGCGCCGCGCGCCACGCGGACGGGTACAACTCTGCACACAGCACATACCGACGGTGCAAAAGCCATACATCGGCCATACCGACGGTGCAAAAGCCAATAAATCTTTTTTTTTAAATTTCGAGTGAAGAAATTTGTTTAAAAATAACACGAGAGTTTGGCCTAAGCCATGGCAACTATTTTTTTCTAAAAGACATATAATCGGATCACAAAATTTTATTTGTCGCTTGATAGAAATGCTGTGCTAATGTGCGTTCAAAACAACAAATGGTTATGTGCCTCCGTTAGCACAGTTGTTGAAATCACTTGTCTGACTGCCGTTTGAGACATGAATCCCGCACCGAGATAGTTGTTATCCATGGGATAAATGCCCGATAATGCCACAGGGAATTGGTGGAATCTCTTTCGAATAATGCCCTTCCATACCGGGCAGAGATGCCAGGAGCGTTTCTGCGAGAGAGCTTAGCAATCGGTGCTCAGCAACGTACGTGACGAAGTATGAGAGTGCGGACCAATGTGGCAGGTGCGGGTAAGCGAGCATCTGCCTAATTGGGCCTTTGGAACAGGTATGTAAGGCTTCTGGAATGTTGTGAACTCGTACACGCTATAATAGTTTGGAACATGAAACCAGAACTGACATTTCAAATATCTTAATAAATATTAGAAACACAATTTTGGTGTGACATTAAATGTCTATGCAATGAGTTCATACCTTACTATTTGTGTGTATATTTCACATTTTCCATCCGTTCTCGTATTCTCACAACAAAAAGTGACTTATGTTGCAACCCTCGTTTATTTTTACAACCAATAATTGAATAAAGATTGTTCAGAAGACCTCCGGTATAGAGTGAGGCCATTGTTTTTTGCCACGATATAAACGACTCCACTCTTGTTGGAACAGTTTTTCTACAAATAACAGTTTTTAAGATGTCACTTGTCTTGAGCACCGATGATAATGAACTGTAACAAGGACTGTAACATATTGTTTGGTGGCGAACAGCGATAGTTCTCTGTTATCTAGTCGGTTTCCATTAAGGAATAGAAATACTTCATGTGTGGTCTGCAGAGATTAGTTTTCAGTCGTGAATGTTTGGGCTAAAATGAATTTTGTTTTTGAAAGTGCTTAGTTTCATTTCATGACGATAAGTCGTCTTGAGTCTTTCTCGTGGTTCTACCGCATCTGTAGCTTAGAGTGACATTAGCGATCTTTGATACCAAGTCTCTTCATTAGTCAAAAAGTGAATAGAAATATTAGGTATTGCGGCCTCGGTTTATTTTCTGGACATAGCTCGTGAAATGCCTAGCAACAATACTTACGAATACTTAAATATGTTTCGCGTTATTAGCTGATGTCTTCGCGTCGTTATGACAAATCATGTTTACAGCAGAGGCATGCACACACGGTCCTTCTAGTGTCAAGAGCCGTTGCCTCGTTGCGACCCTCATGCGTGACCATGACAGTTCTACCGACAGCCCCTGCAGTTCTGCCAACTGTCCATTTCTCTCCGTCCGTGTGGCATACAATATCTCTGGTCCGGTTGGTGGTGTATTAGTGATCAGAAATACTCTGTGTGATGTGTTTATGATTTTATTTTTGGGCGTACGATATGGAATTATTAGGGGGAAAAGCTATAGGCATGTATCACGTGGGATTTTGTCGCATTTTTAGCTTCATTAGAAGAAGCTTCTCATTACAGCGGAGGCATGGGGATGTCGTCCTCATCTTCAGCCGTTGCCCCGCCACAATTGTACGCACGAGTTTTCACCGACGCTGTCATCGGTCCGTCGCGATCAGTTGTTGCTCATGTGCTTCACTTTAGCTAAAATCATTTCCGTGGGATGATATTATATACGTACAAACACTGTTCTCGAGCATCGAAGCGGTTACAATAGAATACCACTCAGCTAGAATGTTGCATGGGTTACTTCTTCTCGAGCACTCCTGAAAACTGAATAATAATATATTACTGAATGTGCTCAAAATTGTAGGAACACCATAGACCTTACAGCAAAGCTGACAAAACTCATTCAGTTAATAAAGAAAATGAAAAAGAATATCTGAAACAAAATCTTCACCGGTTACACACGTTATATGTGAAAGCTTTCTCTCTTCATAATTCCTTTATTCATACTATCACCACCCACAATCCGCAACTCTCACTTTCACGATTGTAATCGAAAATCTTGTCTTGCACAGGTGGAATTATCCGGCAGTTTCATTTTCAGATATTAATTTGTATAGCAAAGAGAGTTTGCGGGACATCGAATTTAACTCAAGCTTCATTTTCGTCGACTGAAACACATTGATCTTCCCCGATTTAGAGAGATTGGTTCGAAACCTGCACGAGCACAAATAAGCACAAGTTAACGAGGTGTAACGGATCCTTTGAGTTTTGAGCTCCTTTCCGTCAATGACGCTAGCTTCCCTCGTGCGTCTTGCCGTGGGCACCGGAAGCGTGTTCATTGATGCTGGTGAATGAAATAATTGTTGGAGAAATGAGATTCAAGGTTATGAGATTAAAGAAGTTTGAACGAAGAAACCGGAATTAATACTGGATCTTAAGTTTAATAGCTTAGTAAAGAAACACCACGCTGTGTTTAATGTAGAATCCAGTTGATTATCTCCATCATTAGTGTTGACTTTCAAAACTTGTGCCACCCACAATCGGCAACTCACACCATCGCTATAACCAGACTCGCTTCGCTCTACGAGTAGAATACATCTGGCAACCAGAGTTCGGCAGTTCCTTTGGATTAGCATAAGTGAAACACGTGAACAACAAATCTTCCGTAAATTCGCACAGTGTGATTCAGACACCATTCAACTCAATTCACCTAAGTGAAACCGATCCTCAAAGCCCTCCGCGTTCTTTCCCAGTCGCTGTCGCTACCTCTCCCCCCCCCCTACTCCGCCCGACGTGCGTCTTCTGTCGTCACGGCCGGAAGTGTGCTGGTTAACGCGGCCAGCAGCGCGACCCCCGGAAGTGCGTTCCCTCTTCCGGCGGGCATTGCAGGCAGCCGTGCCGCCACCGACGCCGCCGACGCCGCCGCAGTGGGGGGGACGAGGCTCGCCTGGGTGTTTGTCAGAGGTTGGTGACTCTGATTGTGGGGTCGGCTTCACAATAAGGGTGACCGCTGTTGACAGATACAACGCTACTGGACGCTGCTGTGGCGTGAAACACCTGCTACTGTTTAACATTCACTACATTAAAGCAAATTAGGTACTTTTTATGAATACATGAATGCTTGAATGTGTAGTTACGTTTTGTGTTGTGGGAACTGGATTTTATTGTTCCAACGCCACTGGTTATTTGGTACTTGTTTGATAATGGTATAGGGATAACAAACAAAATTATAAGTTGAGAGGTTTATGTTTTCATCTTTTAAAAACAATTTGTTGTTACAACATTATTACTCCAGATAGAAACAACAGTATTACTTCAGTTTCCAACTTCTTTGGTTTGGTTTATAATGATTTGCCTCCTTTGACAATCTCTCGTTCATTCTTGTTCAGATTATCCATCCAGTGTGTAACTTTTTTGTGTAGACTTTTAATTTTTTTGTACGGTTTTTCCTTTCTTGGAGAATCTGTGAGAAGAATTTTTTATTATTCCATATAATAACAATGATAATAGTAATGAAATATAATTTCGTTTTATTTATTCTTTAAATTTACATAGTATTTCAATTATAATACTTCTGATTTTTTTTAAAAATCATTCAAACTAGATTACATTATTTTAAAATTCATTGGTTTTAAATATTTGTGATATTTCAGTTTCATATTTTCAATGCATATCGGTCAATCGAAAGAAAAAGCAACCGTCATGAATTCCTTCTCCTTTTATCTCTTTTACTTCACGATTAAAAGGAATCCACTGTAGTGCAGTAAAACGTCCCTAAAATCTACCGTTCAACGTACGTGATGCCCTCATCTCCTGATAATTCTTCGTTTTCCCTAAGTGCTCTCCAATGCCTTCTCATAAAAGCAGGCCAACAGCACCCTTGCCAATCCTTTCCTCTCCGAGCCTCTCAAGAGATAGCCGGACGTTCCACCGTTATAAGTCTTCTCTTGACCGAGAAATCTCCAGCCGCGCTGCGTTTTGCAGAGCACCGGAGCGACGAGTGGCAATGCGCTGCAATGATGACCAGCAATTTCAGTCTCTTGAACTCGTGAAAGAATCATTTTCCTCTTCCCTAATTAGTAGCACACAGCAAGGAAGAAGGGCAGATATAGAATTGGAGTCTGGGATTCTCACTGAAAACATTGACAATATTTCTTGCTTGTTGTTAAGAAATTATGATTAATTGAATAGTTCGACATGTTTTGGGAACTCTGCCTCTGGCCGGGAGCCTCTGACCTAAGGTTCGAGTCCCGACAGTGACAGGATTTTCGGCAATAGCTCCGTACGTAACTGCTTCGAATTCAGCCGCTGCGTGGAGGAGAATTCCAGCGGCCGGCTGCTCTGATCGGTCGTTTTCCGTGGATCCTCCGATCAACACCAGGCGCAAGCCGGAGCAGTACCCTGACAAGGACCTCGCGCGATCTTTCCTTCCTCTTCCCTGACCTGCTCTCACACCTTACTTACACACACACTTACATGCACTACTGTACCACACAGGCCAGGAGACCAGCAAGAACTTAGATATTGTCCTCGCTGGTGCGGTGCCACGATGGTGGGAGATACCTGATTGGGAACAAACCGCGCCGACGTAGGTCGGCGATGGATCTCGCGAGCCAGTGAGGGAAGTTCACCGCCATCTTCCACAACAAAGCATGCACTACACTCACGGGACTAATAACCATAGCAGTTGAGGCGCCGTGAATCAATTGAAATGTATTTTTTACATCGAATTCTACCCGATAGTAGTATCCGGTTGTGCCCCTGCAGTGTCAATGCAATGACGCAGTTTCTCGCTTGTATTTTTTTTTTCGGCGGCCGATTACTCTCGAGGAAAATGGCCCGTTCAATATGTATTGTGGAAGTGCGCAGGTTCCTGATGCAGAGTGTTGAACTCGCAGCGGGCCTTTCGAAATGTAAAGACGGTCGCGTCATAGAATATTCCGCAGCTTCGGTCGTTGTCAACACTGCCCGCTGGGAGGCGAGTTCAACCTCCTGCAGGCGAACAACGGAGCGAGCGGAGGTGAGGGTTATTGCGGGTTCACACGACATGAACAAAACGAAGCGTGATTGGATAGTTTTGTTTACAAATAAACCCAAATCAATTCACTTCACGTGCTCTTTGTTATTTACTGAAAATGTACTAGTTTAAATTGTATTACTTTATATCAATATTCACTCTGTACTCTCGGTCTTCTTATTTTAAATCTAAGAACAAATTCTAGATGTTGCAAGTGAATATGAAATTATGCGCGGGTATAAATCTATGAGTGTAAATAGAACGTCCATAAAGGCATGGGAGAATACGTTCGAGAAGTAAGTAGTGTATACGTAGTGGATTTTTCTCCTTTCTTTTTCTTATTATATGTATTAACAGGATTCTTAGTTTACGCAGAGTAAACTGCAGGCACTATCTTGATGTTTAAGACGGAATATTTTTAATTATTCCTGTTATCGGCAGTGTGAAAAGTTTACACAGAAACTGCTAATTTCATGTTGAAATCGCAAAAGTGAATCAAACAATTATGCACTAAATGTGAATGCCTCATGTTTTAAAAAATTATGTCAGGAAAAAAGAATGCTCATGCCAGGAGCACAAATATAATTAACTGCCAACCTGGTTATACAATTGATTGAAACGTGATACATCAATGATCAAAGAACTCCTTCTGTTACACAGCGTTGACATTTAAATAGAGAACTAGATTTTACGAGTCAAAGCGTTGAATAATAATTGCAGCTCCAGTACAAAGTGTGTATATCACGGAGTTGCATTAAGTTACATGCAGTTTATTAGAGACCTGAAGAAGCAATGAGGTACGAATAACAATAAATTGCTATTTATTATTATGATTTGCGAATTATTACTTCAATCTTTCGCTTTCGTAAGAAAATTCGTGTCATAAAACTTTTCGTATGTTTTATGACAAACTCGTACTAATAAACACGCCCTGTAAAGACGAAAAAACTAGTAGGCGAAACTAACCGGCAAACACGCACGACGATAATAATCTGTTTAATGCTCTACTAACACAAGCACTTGTTTCCGTTCGGATCCACTCGCCCCCTGCTTGCACGCAATTGCCAGGGCGCGCACGCGGCCCGGAAAGGAGTGGGAGGGGGAGCAGGAGAGAGAGGGGGAGGGGGAGGCTGCGCACGCGCGTGCTAACAGCGACATCGATTGCCGCGGTGGCGGCGTGGCGTCGCTTCCTTGGCCCTGGCCGATGGCCCTTGTAATCCAGGCCCTGAGCCGCTTAGCCGCCTGGCGCCTGGCGCTCGGGGCGGAGGCGGGCGCGGGCGCTCGGCCGGCGGGGGGGGGGGGGGGGCGCACGGCCGCCACGCGCCGCACGCGCTCCTTTGTCTCAGATGCCGGCAGACTGCGTTGCCGACGCACGATATCCCCTAGATACGAGTGCTTGGAGCATTTACTCTCAGAAGGGAGCTCGTTGACAGGTTGGGAAGCGAATGAACATCAGGCAGGGCATTGACATTGCAAGAGACAGTAATGAATCCGTTTACAGACGAGATAACTATAAACAAACTCACTGATAAAATGAGTGCATGGATATAACCTACAATTATGTCGCCAACAGTGGCCAAACAGTATCTTGTGGCCAAAAGTGGCCCCTTCCTGTAGAAATCTCTCTATTCAGAGAAAAGCGCATTCCATTGCGCAACCGATCCTGGCATTTTATATCTAGTTGTCAGGAGAATTACATCTGTGATATTCTGTTAGTTGAGAACCATGAATCTATCACAAGCCAATATTAATATTCATGAGAATCTCCTTAATGTTGCCAATTTTCGTTCAGCTCCTGAATGCTTCCTGACGGGGCTAAGTAAGAGGATATTAAATGACGCTGGTTGCACAACTCTGTATTTAGGGACTCTAACGAGCATAAGGCGCTGTAAGTACCCTGCTAATGAAAATCACTTCCCTTCGTGTTCCAACGTCAGATGCTACACAGCCGTGACTTTATCACGGATCAATTAAATTCCATGCAGAATCGATCACTGCGTTAAGATTTCGATATGTTCATGAATCACTACATAACGATTTTATGTCTCTTTTTCTGCTTACCTCATAGTGGAGTGTCATTCCTTTTGCAACTTGATCCCCTGTCGGATTGCGTTCAAAATAAAAGGGTTGTTATTATGTTGGTGGCGCGGCAGCACTCACGACAGATTGTGATTACGTAGGGCTGGTAAAAACAGCGAAAACACATCCTTCAGTCTCCTTTATTTAAAGTAGCAGCAACAATTGCCTCCTTGCATCCTGCCCGGATTTGCAATTCTAAAGGTACCTGGGAATGAATTGCACTCCACATTGATTTGATTTATTGATATGTACTCTGAATGCTGGCTTTCCTTTGTGTTGTCAACAACTTCGACGCCCGATTCCATTTCCTCCCATAGCAATCGTTGGTGTTGGCCATGGATCGACAAGTATTTCTATAATTTAATTTCAGATTTCGACTCAAATACACATAATCGTGCCTCTTTCATGGTTTATTGCTATTTCTACTGCATTTGCTTTCACTACCTAACGGTCTTTAGGATCCCATTCTGATTAATATGTGCGCGGTGCTTCAAGCTGGTCGACGGATTATGGTTAGGGAGGGTGCGGTAAGGGGCGGCACGTGCCGGCGAGGGCCCTTTGTTTCAACTGCGGAGGCCCTCAGGCCAGCGGAGCCTTCCCTCGGGCACGGATTCGGAGAGCTAGACAGCGTGGTTTGCGTTTCCTTCAATAACATTGACAGTATTGAGTCTGAAGTGGATCAACACTACAATGTTGACGAATCCCATTCACTCCATCGCAAAATTTAGTCAAGAGTAAACATTTTCAAAGCCATTTCTTACGACCTATGACGATTTCTTACGACCTTAGACGAACAAAGCATATTAGCATCTGCTCAATTAATGAAGAGAAACTGTCTGAAATCGCCATACAGATGTGATTCAGATGTAAATGATGTGGAATATTCGAATACTTTTCCAAGATTTAAAATCAGAAAGTAAATACCAATCAGAAACCATATTTCCAAACAAAATTTCACCATATTTATATACTCTTATGCATCAGTTCCATTATAACGAAACGGACTGGCTAATACTATTATCGATTTTTTCAAGTTAAATATATATTTATAGTTAAATGTGAATTCGATAGTGAACCACATAGAAAAGACACCTATTCCACCACCTCCTGCTCAAATGTTGATTGTTGTGTCCTTTTATAACAAGAACTGCCTCCTTAAACCCCCTCCCCTCCGTCATTCAACATGGTGTCGCCACGCGTTCTGTAATGGTAACTGTTGATGCTCTGCAAGCACGATCACTTCAGTTGACTGTTCCATCGGCCCAGAAAGACACGCTCATAGAGAGTCTTGAGAGATAAGTTCCGCCCTTATGTTTGTTTGTTTAAGGGCTATTCAAAAAAATATGTAAGCAAAAATGCTTTCTCTTTTTTCCCTTTGCAACAAATTAACTCTAGCGGAGCTCGAGATGAACACTTTTTCGAACCCTCCTCGCAGAGTTAAATAAAAGTATAAATTAACTATTGTTGTTCATGATATTTAACACAATATTTGTACATTTGAACACGCTAATATTTTTTTAAATTTCAACATTAATTTATACTTCGAAGTTAATATAACGTTGATTACAAAAGAGGAGATGCGAACGTTCGATTTTATCAATTCTCTTCCCCTCGCCTTCGTTCGCTTTTGTCACCAATGCGGGAAGTCCCTGTCTCAAAACGTACTTCTGAATGCCCCCTAGGACGAGGTACATATAACATTCATTTTCACATGGCCGGCACTTCAACCTGCCCAGCGCCTCCTATTACGAAGACTGCCTCGAGGCCGAGGACCCTTGTGGCGGAATAGGCCCCGCCTTCTGCTTGAATTTCCGGGTCGCGATGACTGAATGGCGAGAGGCCCCGGCCTTCACCTTGCCTCCGTTGCCTTGCGCCAGTTGCTTTTTTTTTCCCTCCCAGGGGCGGCTTCCGTTACTCGGACAGGGAAAAAATGGCGGCACCGGAACAAGAAAATTGGACTCAACAATGCGATGTCTCATTCAGACATTAGCTGCGCCTTCGACAATATACAGATTGACCTAAATAACTACATTAAATGGGCTTCAAACTGGAAAATAAAGATTAACGCATCTAAAACTCAAGCAAAAATTTTCACACTCCGCAAACTTCCTCAACCACCCCTCCTCAGCCTCCAAAACACAAATATAGAATGGATGAGTGGAAATACACCAGCAAAATACTTAGGAGTACTACTTGACACCAAACTAAACTGGAAACAACATATCAAATCTATAGCAGATAAAACTTATGCAAAAATATCCAAACTATACCCAATAATAAATAGAAATTCCGGACTTAGCACTGACTGCGGCTTAACCATCTATAAAACAATAATAAGACCAACGCTCACATATGCCTGCCCGATCTGGAATAACGCCGCAAAAACAAACCTAAACAAAATAGAAATAATACAAAATAAATTTCTCAGAAAGATCATTAAAGCTCCTTGGTTCATAAGCAACATACAAATCCAAAATGAACTAAATATATCATCCATTAACGAATATATAAATCTTATGACTCATAAATTCTTCTCATCCATTTCCCAATTGCGCAGTACAACAATATTCAAGCTAGGTAAAACGTATGGTTCATCAAAAAGAATAAGATCACGATTCCCTAAAGACTCCCTTCGTCCACCTTAAATCACCTACCCATCTTCCACTTTCCAAAATTCCACCCACTGACACCCTCTCCTCAAAATAAACCCATATAACTCCAAAAACTGTTATCCACAGTTTCTTCTCAAAGAACAACGTTTTATCAGACCCCTGAGAGAGGAGGTAACGCATGCGGATGTCCATCCCTAAAAGTTAATGTGTATAATATTGTACAATGAACACCCCTGAAAGGCAGAAATGCCGAGCAGGTAGAAATAAATTAAAAAAAAACAAAAAACAATGCGATGTGGGGCTGGCTTGGGTAGACCGGGTTGGAGAGGCGGGAGTGTTCTGATTCAGTGTGTTGGAAGGGTTGTGGGTTCGAGTTACAGCATGAGTATGCTTGCTTGATTGATTAATGATTCCGGGTGCATCAAGCGCTAAGGTCATTTGTCCCATACGTGTAGTGCATGCTTTTGTTATTTAAGGTCGCATCAACATCCAGGTCATTAGCGACCTCTTTTGTATTTAACAGTATGGTAACTGTGAAGATGACAAGATATGATGATGATATTGATGATAGGGGGGTGAAAGGGCGTACACAAATACAACCATGCCCGAGACGGGAATCGAAACCGCGATCCTTCGGTCCGAGATCGCTATGTCACTACTGCCTTCACAATCTCGGCCATCCGGACCGGTAGTGCATGTTTCTGTTGTTGTTTCCTTTTTTCTTACTTTTTAGATCATCGGAACAAGATATTTGGATTCAACAATATGACTGACTTGGATAGTCCAGGTTGTAGAAGCAGGAGTGGCCAATTTTCTCAAGTTTTCTCTCCAAATTATCTAAAATAACAAGTGGATCTTAACTTTTCTAAATTTTAGTTATTTTCCAGTCTTCGTATTCTAATATTTATAAACTCGCTGGGTGAAAATTTTATGATTCTTGAACCCAAACTAACTTGAAACTTCGCAAGACTGTGACGTGCGATTGTAGATACAATTCCGATTTATAGAATCTCAGCATTTCGAAGTTGTAGAGAAAACACTGGCAAGATAGCCTGAAGAAATATTAAGGAAAGAAAGGAAGACTGGAGGACCTTCAAAACAGCCAATAGAAGACGTTTGAATTCACAGCAGGAAAGAGACTTCACGGCGAAGTGGTGTGTATTCTTTGACAACTTCTTCATTTTTCTGTTTAATCCTTCCAATTTTGTCTCTCCTTGACGTTTGTTTTTTGGTTACGGTTGCAAACTCATGCGCAGGACACGAACAGATGCAGCTTGGGGATGGCGGTAGGGGCCAAGTGCTTTACGTGAGCATAAAGTCACTCTCGATGATTTACAACCTACTGGATAAATAAGCCCGCAACAACTCGCAGAATCACTGTGTCCGCTTGAAATAATGTTCAGACGGAACACGACAGCCATAAAGAACCCTCAATCATATTGGACAGGATCCAAAGCTAATCGTTGCCCCCGCGTGCGGGCAGGCATGAAATTAAATGATATTAAATGACTGAAATAACATGCTACTGAGCGAAAGGGGTAATCTTCGTTTATGTCATGTGCTTAGGCGTGTTGTACGTTTTATAGTGCAGAAATAACCCTTTCCAATTACAGAGAGAGAATGAAAAGTCATTAACAAAAATATTATTCATTAGGTATGTGAATAATATTTATCAAATGCATTATTTTCGTGAGTTGAAGTCTCTCACCGCATTTTGAAGTCTCTTACCGAGAAGTTGAATAGTGCTGCAGGCATAGGATGATTTTTTTAAGCTAACGTAACTTGATTAAATAAGAATTGTTAAGAAAGCTTAATTGTTACATAAGAAACTGCAGGCATATCTTCTATTACGTAGAAATTGATATACCTCTTCACTTCTGATAAAGCTGTGTGATGTTAAAAGAAAACAGATTCGTCCCCTAAGAAAATAACCGTAGAAACAGGCGATGCACGGATTTCAATCCTTCCTTGAAGCCTTTTAACGTCATTATCTCCGTATTTGCTATTTTTGAGACATCATCAATTCACGTAATAAAAATCAACACGAGCTAATTGGTAGTAAATAATACATTTTTATCTGAATTGATAAATAAGAAGGGGAATCCAAAGTATTCCTTATAATGGACATTGTAATTAGTAGAAAATAATACATTTTGTATCCTTATTGATAAAAAATAAGAGGAATCCAAAGTATTCCTTTTAATGGACATTGTAATTAATGGTAAATAATACATTTTGTATCCTAATTGATAAATAATAAGGGAAATCCAAAGTATTCCTTGAAACGGGAATTGTATTTCGAAATGAATCCGCAAGATGGCTGCAACCGCAGAGTGGCTAATGCGCGCGGACGACGGCGGAGCAGCGCCCCGCGTCACGCTTTCTCCTTCGGCGGGGAGGCGGCCTCCGAGCGCCGCGGCGCAGCTTTCGAGTGTCAAAGCGCCGCTTTCCGTGAAATTCCCCCGTGGCCAATGGCGCACTTTTCGGCGAGTGGCTTCGTGCCGAGGCGCATTTTCCTTTCGTTCCGGTTTGGGCTGCGAGCACTGCGAGAGGGACATGGGCGGCGCGGGAATGGCGGCGGCCGGTCGTCGAGGAAGACGGGTGGTGAGTGGCGGCGGCTGTGTTTTGGAGTGGGGAGGAAAGAGAGATGTTTAAGAGTAAGGGATGGGGTTGGGAGTTGCACCGCCCAGTGGCAATGCCTGCGTGGCTTTCGGCGGTTGTGAATCTGTCAACGCAGCATTATTCCCACTGCCTACTCCGTTGAGGTAACAATGCAGCGGTGTCAAATTTACAACCTCCGCAAACCAGGCTAGTCATGTACGCCAATTTTAAACGGCACTGATAGTACTGTACTCCTTGTTATCGTACATATTTCTTATTGATAGGCTTGTGCACACTTACTAAGTTTGTGTTTGTGCACAATGGCAATGGTGTCGGGTGAAATAGGACTGAGCGACATTGTAACCTTCTTCCGGTTTCCGCCTGCGTTTAGTGATCACATTCCCCCCCCCTCCCCTAACGGAGAGGTCTCAACAATTTCAGAATCAAACCTTATCCCTGTAAAGAAGAGGACTCTTTCACAATCGAGCCCTACCCTAGTCTCAGCAATGTTGAACACATCTGAATCAATCCCGTGTGTGGTGTCGGACGTCGTACGATCGGACCTTCACCAGGTGGCCGACTGTGTTGCAAGGTATTGGACGTGATGGGTTGGGGTTTTTCTCTGTCGGATAGGGTCCAACGTCACCGAAATACGTGTGAGGCGGTGGAGTACAATTTGTGAGGAATGGGGCGATGTGACCGTTGTGAGTACCAAGGTTGGACTGTGCTGTGTTAGCAGACGCAGGTGGAGAAGACGGGGCAGAGATTAGGTCTCGGGCAAGTTTAACAGGCCCGCGCTCATCGCAGCACGTAATGTAATTTTAACGACGTCGATATGCGCGTTGGATTTCTCCGGCTTATAGTCTCTGACGGAGCTGACTGTCTCAAGTGTCGTTAATATTGACCGCATATCGCTACTCTAGGTAATGGTAATGTTGTTACCTTCTCTATCGAAGAATCAATTTCACGACATTACTTCGGATTTGAATGAAATATAACATTCTTGTTAAAAAAACAGGAAGAAAATATGTAGTACTATCTTTTGGTGTTCTGTATTAAGTTGTCTAAAATCTCGAATTTGTTTCTTACAAACACTATTAATAATACAAGTGCACTGAAAAAACATTTTTCAAGGCACTATCAGTTTGTGGATAATGATAGACCGAGAAATGCTGAAGATAATTACATGAAGCACCTGAATGCATTCATCCATTGGGTATACCCGTTTCGAGCCATGAAGAAAATCATTACATCTTCCCTTTTGCTTCTCTATTATAAAGTTATTTCTTATGTACGTTTCATGTTTTCAAACGTTTATTTTCGGACACGTCCAGTGATTTATTAGATTGCTTTCCAAGGTAATAGTAGATTGTTCTTTCGATGTAACATAGAATCATCGATTACATCCGCAACGAGAACCTGTGTGGTTCAAAAAGTGAAACTAATTCAGAAATTAGAATCTCGATACCTTCATAGTGAAGTAGCAACGAAAAAAGTTGGATAATTCGAATATACTATTTTTCAAGGTTCTAGTCATTGAACATTATTATTGCAGGAGAAGAGGACTAAAGATTTTTTTCTTAAATTAATTTATTCTAGCTTGGCCATTGGCCCTTAGCAGCCACATAAGAAATATACATTAATATGATTTATATATAAGAATCTTGAGATATTATGAACAGAAATTTAGTGTTAGATATAATACAATACAGTGGTTATATATAGTAGTTAGTAATGAGAAAAGACTCATCGGTTTATGTCTGTGGGGGATAGAAAAACTCTCTCGGTAACTTTCTTTTTAACCTTTTTGCGGTGAGGATTTTGCTCACCTATGTAAAAGTAAATGGCTGAAGGAATCTTTAATATTTTGGAATACAATTTTACGGATCTAAAGAAAAATGAAGAAAGGTTTTCGGATATGCCAGCAGGCCGCTCGTTAGCTTAGAGCATCTGCTGGATGGGACTGCGGGCCCCGTTATCTGGACGGGGAAACCCGCAAGCTCACGCGTAGGCTGTGACGTTCCGTTGGGGAGGAACAACCTACCTCCCAAGTTATAACATGCACTACACTTTGGTGATTAATACTGTCGGTAGTCCAAATTCACCCAATCAGTCGCTTGAATTTCCGCTGCTTTGAATCTAGAGTTGACTTTCCCCGGGCATCGAGCGGGTTTTCATGTGGAATTCCGAGACACTCGCGAACGCGAGGCGTCGGCGCGTGACTCATCGGCGGTTGACCGAACGTCCCCAGCCGCCCTCCCGTCCTCCCTCCCTCCCACCCTTGATCGGCGCGGCGCAACGCGGAGCGGGAGGAGACGGCGGCGGGAAATTGCCGGTCGCGCGAGGCGCGGAGGGCCGGGGGCGGGGAGGGCGGGGGCCGAGCAGTCCGCTGCCGTCAGCAGCGCTCCTCCGACCAAGAAATTGCTGCTGCCGCGCCGCCTTCTGCTCGCCTCCGCTCTCGCGCCGCCCTGCCCCACTGCACCTCTCCCCGTTCCGCCCCGCCCTGCTTTGCCTCGCCTCGCCCCGCCGCAAGCCGCGTCTTCCCCCGCCCCTCCACGCCTCCCCTCCCCGTCCCGCCGCACTCCGCTCCACAAGCGGCGGGACGCGCGCCTCCAGGCCCGCAGGGGCGGCCGCTGACGTCAGCGGGAGAAGAGGCGCCGTCGACGCCACTGCAAGACTCCGGAGAAGAAAGGAAAAAGGGGCGGGTGAAAGGAAAGGATGTGCAATGGAAGGGCGAGGACTAAAAGATTAATGCGAACTGAAGAAGCCAGGTCCAAACGGGTGTAATAGGCGAGCGCCACCAAACAGAAGAGGGAAAGGGCCACTTCAGTTTTGGGGACCCTTTTCTTTCTATTTTACTTTTTTACTCCACTATTTGTCTTGCATACAACGATGACACAACTAATGATACAACTAATAAATACAATTTATTTGATGTTAAACATTTTCAGGGTTCTCAGATGGCTTCATGCTTTCACAAATATATAAACAAACAGGTTAAAAAAGAGCAAGAACTGAACTTATTTTCAGAAATATGTTTTATTGTGTAGCAATATTTATTGCATTCAAAATGGTCGATCACGGCAACCCTCCCAACCCTTCCTACACACCTATCGGGGCATAAAGCAAGCGATAGGGAAGAGTGATAGGGCAGAAGAATAGTGGGTGAGAGACAACAGGGCGAGAGGTGAGGCATAGAAAAAAGGAAACTTTTTTACAGAGAATGAGAAGAAAACGTTTCATAAAAATAACTGATAAATTATGAAATATGTAGAACGAATAAATAAATCATTCTTGAATAATGTGGACGGTTGTGAGAAGACAAACCACCACAAAATAAAATATTCAATTCAATATAATAATAATAGAGAACATTAATGGAGATGGATGTATCAGAACAGGCGAAATTAAAACTCGGCAGAGAACAGAAGTGAAACCTCTGACGAGGGCATGAGGAGGCTGGAAAGGAGTTAAGAAGGGACTAGAAAGACGAAAGCGGCATGAGGAACAAGGAAGCGGAGAGGCTCCAGCGGCTGACTGGCTCTTGAAGGGAGTCGTCGCCTCAGCGCCCGCAGCTTTCGTCTTGGCCTTTGTCGCGCATCGCGCCTCGTCCCTCCCTCCCGCCCGGCCGGAGAGCAGCCGCTTTCGTGCGTGGCCGGCGCATCAAGCGACTGACGACCTCTTCGGCCTCTCCCGCGGCCCCAGTCGCTGCCTCTACCTCGCTACCTTTGCTCTCGTCCACCTCCGTGCCAAACACACGGATTACGCGAGCGGATAGCAACAACTGCATCGCCTACAGAGACCTCTTTGTCGAATTGCTCTAGTGCTGTCGCACGTATCGTCTGCTTCCAACTTCAAATATCGTACGATGAATACTATAAATGGAATAGAAACACCGCGAAAGAAATATTAAATCAAACAGATGTGAGACGGTGCAAACAAAAAGATTCTACGTCATATTTTGCCGGTTTTGAGTAAACGGTAGGAAGCGGCGTTCTTAATACATAAATTCAACTTTCTAGGGACAAAAGTTCGTCGTCCGCGATCTCTGTGACGTTTGTAGAGTGTCTTTCAACTATTAATGTTGAGAACAATTGATAGATGTCTGGAACTTAGAAACTTTTGCTTGCTCTTCAAAATGTGAAGCTCCAGGACATCGAACGTTTTCGTTTCCTCAGATTCATGTATGATAGAAGCGGAAATAAATGGCAGTTATTCATCTCCTCGAAGCTTTGGAAGTACAATGAAAAAAAAATTGTTGTCCATATTCGATGAACGATTGAATATTCCAGTATCTAGTATTAGAAATGCAATTCCTTCGCCACGATATAGTGCTGTATAGCTACACCCACCCAAAAGGCGATATCGGTCGCAGAAGTGTGTTGAACCGTGGAGCCGCGTGAGTGGGCGCAGTTCTTTGTCCGCTGGAATCGACCGCATTTTGTTCCAGTAAAAGCCGAGCGGCCGGCGACATTGGCGGCGCGCTGGGCTCTCGCCCCGTGGCGCTCCCACGCGCCCGCCCCCCCCCCTCCCACCCCTCTCACGCGCAGAGCGGCGACCGCCCTCCCCTCCCCTCCCCTCCCATTCACTTCCGCCTCGCCTGCTGTGCCCCCTCCGCGCCCCGCTCCGCCCGCCCCGTCCTACCGCGCGCGCTCCACCGGCGACCTCGGTCAATGTCGCGCGCGCGGGGATGGGCGGGGCGGGCAGGGAGCGCTGAGCATCGATCGGCGACCCGCGCGTATTTATAGAGCGCGCGCGCGTCGCGGGGGCGGAGCTGCCGCGGCCTTGAGCGAGGGCGCGCGCGCTCTGCGGCACCGCGTTGCCTCCCCCCCCCCACCGCTGCCAACGCCACGCGGCGCCACCCCCGCGCTGTGTACATTTTCCGTACCCCCGCTCCGAGCCCGCCACGCACCGCCGCACTCCCTGCCTCGTGGCCCGAGCCGTGGCTTTTCCCCGCTTTCGCTCGGTGTCCCCGCTCCGTGCGTCTACCATGTGCTCCTGTGTCGCACGGGGTCTTCCCATTCCATAAAGTGGGTGGATAGTATCAGAGAGTGGGTGGATAGTGTCAGAGAGTGGGTGGATAGTGTCAGAGAGTGGGTGGATAGTGTCAGAGAGTGGGTGGATAGTGTCAGAGAGTGGGTGGATAGTGTCAGAGAGTGGGTGGATAGTGTCAGAGAGTGGGTGGATAGTGTCAGAGAGTGGGTGGATAGTGTCAGAGAGTGGGTGGATAGTGTCAGAGAGTGGGTGGATAGTGTCAGAGAGTGGGTGGATAGTGTCAGAGAGTGGGTGGATAGTGTCAGAGAGTGGGTGGATAGTGTCAGAGAGTGGGTGGATAGTGTCAGAGAGTGGGTGGATAGTGTCAGAGAGTGGGTGGATAGTGTCAGAGAGTGGGTGGATAGTGTCAGAGAGTGGGTGGATAGTGTCAGAGAGTGGGTGGATAGTGTCAGAGAGTGGGTGGATAGCATCAGAGAGTGGGTGGATACCTTCTTAGTCTATGACGCAGTATTCTTCTCTCGAGCTTGGTCTCTACCCCCTCGTTCTGACCCGTCCACACGTGATGTCCGCGCTGCCTGTTCCTGCCTCCGCATTGTGTCCCCTCCTCGCTGTGCGTCTCCCGTCACGCATCGAGTACCGGCGGCACTCCTGTCCCGCCCCTCACATTAACTTCTTCACTGCGTCCATCGCCCGTGTAGTTTCCCCGACCGCACACAGTATCTCCCTCCTTCAATAACGTTCACGTCCTTAGGTTCTCTTCCCGTCTCTCCCTTGTGCTCCCGCCCTCAGATCAGTTGCCCTCCTCCATGTTCCTTCGTTTCATGCCTCCCCCTCCTGTCTACGTGAGGGCTTCGCAGTGCCTTAAACGTTACTCCTTTTCCAACTCTACCCGCGGTCCGTTTTTGGTTTCGTCATTATTTCAACCCTTTCCACCGCCTGTTACGTTTCCTTGGCTGCACTTTCACAACATATTTGTATTGCTTTGTTTCTTCGGTCTGATCAATATTTTCTTCAATTTTTTAAAAAAATTGCTGTGCTTAAATGCGCGCGCGACGAAACATATCTGCAAATCTCATTCAACCATTAATATCGCGTTTCAAATGTTTACCGAATTAGGATGGATATTAAGCAACAGTACTTTTAAGCGATATCGTCGCTCTATTGTATCTCCACTTAATCCAATCTCATTCAAATTGTTCCCAATCGTGGTCCTGGTGGCTGACAACAATATTGATTTAAGCCATTATGTTTGTCATGCCGCACACCAAGTGTCATTCCCCTGTCATTTCCATCGAATAACATGACCTGCTCCCCGGGCTGTCGTCTCTTTGTTCCCGCACCGCGCCGTTCCAACAGTGCGTCGCTCTTTCTCACCCACTTTCCCCCTCACGCACAGCCTCTCCCCTCCCCTCTCCCCCTTCGGGGCACCCCCGCGGTGCAAGCGTGCTGCCCTCTGCGTCACACGCGGCGACCTCCCGCCCGCTGTCAAGGTCGCCGCTCGCGGGGGCGAGAACAAAGGAAGGAAAGGCGAATCGGGAGATTGCGCTAGTTGGCACTCACGCGCGCCCATGTGGCACATGCCAAGTTGCCTCAGAAATTTGGCGTAAATGTAGTTTAAAGCGTTTTTTTTTAAAGAAATCAGACGCTACGTATTATGTGACTGGAGTGAACCAAGCATTACAAGAAAGATGCATCAACTTAACATCAATAACTATTTCAGAATACGTATGATTGCTGATGCAATTTCTATTGACAATTCCATTATTTGTCACTTCTAAAGAATACACCTATCTACTAAAGCAGCAAATGTGTTATCCTTCATCTAATAAAGTAAGGCGTGTTAATTCACTTTTGATGTATTAATGTTGACTTTTAAATGATCATAAATGGTCCTTATCTTCCGTTAAGTTAGTATCAAATCGTCTCTCTTGGAATAACGCATATGATATTGGTTGAATAAAAAAGAAAATACTGAGTTACATTGGACTTCAAAGACGCTGTGTGCATGTGCACTCTATTCGTAAAAGCAACACAGGCACATTTCTTAGATGACACAAGGGACCAGGAAGTACACATGATGCAAGATGTGCCAGGAAATCATTAAATTGACGGTTGCCATTACTTTTGCTCATTACTTATTTCGCTGAAAACATGAAATAAAATGAGCCGTTCGAGGTAGTTGTTACCTATTGTTAATTGAAATTCTTGCGCAATGTTGCGGAAGGTAGCACACGTGCAAGAAAGAATGTCTCTAATGAAAAAAGAAGGGGAGATTGATGACAAAGAAGCTGGAAAGAAGGTAATGTAACCAGGAATGACTCGTAATTAGTGAGAGTAAGAAAATGCTCGTGAGGGGAAAATTGATAGTGAGGGAAGGATAGCGTTAGAATGCGATAGTGAATGTTAGTAAGTTAGTAAGTTAAAGTGAGTAAGTTAATGAATGAAATTGAATGGGTTGAATGAACGAGTTCCCGAGCGATAGTGATAGTGATGATTAGTGATGGTGAAGGTGTGTGAGTGAGCGAGGAAGTGCCCGAACGGCAGTTGATGATCAGTGATATTCCTGGGATCGTGTAAACATGCGGTGAAGAGAAGCAAATCCTGGGGAGTAAGCAAAGCAAAGGCAGGTGATACACTGTAAAAGATGTGTGACAAATATCTATCCGACCGAATGGATAGTATTATAAACATTCTAATTGCTCATACTCTGCAATTAAAACTTTGGTTGAAATAATACCCCACGTATATTTCCTGGACGCCATATTTCGAAATATATTTTAAAACTTTGAAGTTTCAGGGTACATTTTATCAAAGAAATTTTATAAAAGAATTTGTGTAAAATATGAGAGATTACAATGTTGTATTTTCTTTTATAAAATACCTTTGAGAAAGGTTTTCCAGTGCCCGGATTCGCTTTGTTTGCTCTCAGGCATTTGCTTCTCTTCACTACTCCCATTGCACTCGCTCGCAATAAAATCACGGATCATCAACCATCACTCGCTCACTCCTTGGCCGAAGCCACGCCGCTCGGAAGGGGGGCGGCTGGGGGCTGGAGGTTCGGCCCCCGGGGAAGGCGGCGATGACGCAGAGGGGCGCGGCGTTGCGCAACGCGACGCAAGAGAAGCGATCGCACGGGCGGGCGGACCGCCCACACACACGACGCTTCTTACGACAGACAGTCCAACGCTGATACTTCAAATTCCCTGTGAGAATTGACAGTTGGTATCTCCGTAGTGGTGGTTCGTGGTGCAGTACGTTGTTACAGATATGACAATTAAAACTGACGTAAAAACCAAAATCAACAGTGGACTCAGATAATATTTTCAGAGGTGCGTTATCATTTCTTTCCATTGTGAATGGACTGGCAAAGGTGGCTCAGGACATCAGGTGATGTCACTGAGTCCCAACGGTGACAGAATTTTCGACGCAAGCTGCATAGCTAGATCGAATTCAGCCGCAGGAAGGAGAGGAATTCTAGCGGCCGGCTGTTCTGGACGATCGTTTTCCGTGGTTTCTCCGATCAACACCTCGCGAATGCTGGAGCAGTACCCTAACAAATGGGCCAAGGATTGCTCGCGATCTTTCATTCCCTTTCCGTGTCCCAACGTCATCCTTTACTTACACGCACGTACACTGGCATGCAGTACACTGTCACACATGCCGGGAGACCAGTTAGGAGCATAGAGATTGTCCCGGCTGGGGTGGTGCCCCCATGGTGAGAGGGAGAAATGCCCTCAAGCCGACATAGGTCGGCGCTGGATCTCGTCATTCAGCAAGGGAAGATCACCACCACCACCTCCCGAGGGAAAAACATGCACTACCGTTCGGGACTAATGGCCTTGATGCTCCCGCAATCACTAATCAGTCAATCACTAATCAGTCAATCACTAATCAGTCAATCACTAATCAGTCAATCACTAATCAGTCAATCACTAATCAGTCAATCACTAATCAGTCAATCACTAATCAGTCAATCACTAATCAGTCAATCACTAATCAGTCAATCACTAATCAGTCAATCACTAATCAGTCAATCACTAATCAGTCAATCACTAATCAGTCAATCACTAATCAATCAATCACTAATCAATCACTAAATCACTAATCAATCAAACACGAATAGGACAATCACGAATCGGACAATCACGAATCGGACAATCACGAATCGGACAATCACGAATCGGACAATCACTAATCGGACAATCACTAATCGGACAATCACTAATCGGACAATCACTAATCGGACAATCACTAATCGGACAATCACTAATCGGACAATCACTAATCGGACAATCACTAATCGGACAATCACTAATCGGACAATCACTAATCGGACAATCACTAATCAGACAATCACTAATCAATCAATCAATCATTGTGAATGGTGCTTGTCGCGCGATGGATCGCGTGGACGTGGGCGTGGGCGTGGCGTGGACTTGGCGTGGGCGTGGAGTGGAGTGGCGTGGCGTGGCCCACTGTGGTGGCGAGCGGCGGCGCAGACGAGGCGGCGCCGCGTCGCGGAGGGCAACTTGCGCCACGATGGGCGTCGCACGGCTTCCCAGAGGCCGTTCCTCCCTCGGTCGATGGGGCCTGCGTGGCTTCCCCGAAATTTCGTGCTCGCACTTGGCCCTCCGCCTCCCCGACTCCCACCGCTCGGCGGCGGGGAGTTGTACCTTGCCTGCCCCGCCGGGGTGTGCTTGCGAGGGCCCTAACCCGGTTAGCCCTTGCTCGTTCTCGGACTTGGCTTAGTATTAAACCTATTTTCCTCTTCTTAGGTCAGCCTTCAATGTCCTAATTACTGTGAGTAGTCGTTATGTTAATCTTCGGCATTCTAGTCGTTATCCTGGTTCCCATCATAGTCATTCGCATTTTAGTTCGTCATATTCATCGTACTGTTCTTCGCACGTTCCGTCACTATCTTGTTGTAGTCCTAATTTAAAATTGGAGTCGGTTATCTCTTTTGTGTAGAACAGTGTTAAGTGGAATTATGTATCTTTGAAACTCTCTATTCACTGGTTACAAATCATGATAACTTAATTTCTTCCAAAAGTGTATACCTTTTAATTTCATTTGTTTATTACCTAATTATAATATATTTACATTAGCAGTACTCGTTGTATATTTTGTAAATTAAAAATACTGCCATTGAGTCGATGAAAAAATGAAATTTAAGAAGATATGAACCATCGAAACTTTTTGAATACATTCCAATCGATTCACGGAGTATCTACTTCATTATATTATATTCACAGAGTATCTCCTTCGTTACATTCGTTCCAGCTCAGAACCTGGGCTGTATCACCAGTCTGCCGAGAGTTAATCCAGGGTGCGAATGACAATGAGCCCGGAAGCCCGGGTGCTCCCACTCACCTATTGTGTCGCTTGGCTGTAATAGAGCACTGCGGCTGAGTCGCTGCTAGTGAGGTCGTTTAGGAGCGCTGCACGTCTTCAGCGCTTACATGAAGGCCGTGATCCTTCCTGCAGCATCTCTTACTTCCTAACAGCTGACTTGTCGTGAGGTAGCCTCTACTTAGATTTTAACCCGAGTTTCGGAGTACGGAGTACGCCTGGGAAGTTATAATCCCACGAAGATGTCTGAGAATACAGCTTCCATAAATAATGCTTGTATGTAAAAGGACATTTCATGAGAGATGGACTTGGAAACTAGCATTATCTCAACGTTTTTCTCAACTAAAAGCCGTTGTTAACTTTCGCTTTTGCTTTCATACCCGTTGGTTGCTGTAGGACTCTTAACAGGGTCGCTATCGCATATTTCCCAACTTCTGCAACACCGCTCCCCTTTGACATTAAATCTCGGCACACACACACACACACACACACACACACACGCATCGCCCAATACTAGTGCGTGCCGGGATCAATAGAATGGAGAGCGATACGATGCTGGGACACGTCTCGACACGTTGTGCAGAATAAATTATATTGCGTATTCTAATGTACGCCTCCATATTGGTAACGTATAAATATTCTGTGGACACAGCAGGCTACGTATTTTTAGATTCGTCACGTCTGTATGAGGGGGCGCCCTTTTGAGGATTGCTTACCTGTGGGACAAAGAGATCCTCTACAAGAAAACCCCTACATTGTTTTCAAGCCGGCCTCCGTGTCTGGACTGGCCAGGGTGGCCCAGGTTATCAATAGTGATGTCATTGCAGTGCCTCTGACCGGGAGGCCCGAGGGTTCGAGTTCCGACTGAGGCAGGATTTTCGACTCTATTTACAAAGCGAGGTTGAATTCAGTAGCTGTTTTGAGGAGAATTCCAACAGCCAGCTGGTCTGATCGGTAGTTTCCCGTGATTTCTTCAATCAACACCAGGCAAATGCCGGAGCAGTACACTAACAAACGGGCCACCGACCGCGTGCCATATTCCTCCCCCCCTCCACGTTGTATTCTCACCCCTTACTTCCACACACACTGACATGCACTGCACTAACACATTTGCCGGGAGACCAGTCGGAGTGGTGGGAGTTACCTGGTGAGGGAAATTGGGGTTCTTGCAATCCAGTGGGGGAAGATCACCGCCGCCTCGCGCAGTGAAACATACACTACATTTACGGGTCTAATGGCTTTAGCAGTTAACCCGCCCGGAATCACCCCAGACCCGTAGCCAAACTCCTTTTCTCTCCCTTTTCCTCACTTCTTCCCACGTTCTTTCCTGCACTCCCTTTGCTATATGTGCCCCTTCCCACACCCGATCCCACTCGTTTCCATTAACTGCAATCACTATCTCAGGAAAGAGGAGGATGAACAGCAGGCGAAGATAATTACATTTTATCCGCTGAAAGATTAGCGCGGTCATATCTGTTGTGCCAAATCCATGCTATTAAATTGCTTTCTATGTTTTTACAAATAGATATTGCAAAGAAAATACGTTATACTTCTTGAATTGGATTTACAATTTCAAAAATAGTCTAAATTTTGCCTTTAAATCATTTCTTATTCCCATTCAGTGCAACTGAAAGAGTCCTCTAAATACCTAGACTCTAAATACCTAGACAATACATTTTTTACAATATTTTAATTGCTCTTTTGAATGCTTTAGTATTAACCTTCGTAAATCCTGTCTTTAGAGAGCTTCTGGTGCTAGTTATTTTCAGGCATACATTCAACATAGTGCGTGAGACATTCTGCCCCCAAAATATGTCATCCGCCTTAAAACGAGGCCATTTTGCAATTTCTTACGCGGTTGCTGTTGTACTTTTCCACAGTTCCATTTCTTTTGTTCCGCGCGTAATCCACTTGCGACATGCAACTGCAGTTGCTGCAGCGGTCGCAGAAGAAACCACACGTCGCGTCCTTTGGGTGGCGTGTGAGCGCGAAGCAGACCCGCGCGTGCACTCGGACGGAGGCGACTGGCCCCGCATCCTGTGCGTGGCGGCGGGACGGCAAAACGTGAACGAATAGGAGTGCGACACCATCTGCGATGTACGTTGCCGGCACGCGTTCGCGCCGCAGCCGTCGCGCGGTGTCAATCACCGTGCGCCGCACAGTGGGCCGAAACGACGTCGGATGCGCTCATAATGAGTTCGGTGATTTCCAGGGTAACGTCAGTGTAAGCAAATTTTAACGCGTCTTATCACTATTATTAAATAATACCGTGCCCCTTGAGTACATGTATCCTATTTTATTAATCATTATTATATTATTTTTAGTTTGTTTACACGTATACTTAATTTCATAGTACCAGGAAGTATTAGAGTGTACTACCTTAATTCAAAGTTTATCTTTTAATTTAAAATAAACTAAATTAATTGTCAAATGACATTTTAAAAAACTTCTAAATCCCTTTCTGTGGTGCCCTCTGCCTTAATTTATTTACAAAATTGATGAATAAATTTCTTAAAAGATATTTTCCTTCTCTATCTTTATTATGAGAGATTGAAATTGTCCTCATTTAAAAGTAGATTACAAATGAGCTGTTCAATCTAAATTCATGTACATATATCTGGTCATACGTACGTAATATGTTTCTTCTCCCTCCTTTTCAGAAATTCAAATTTAGATTTTTAATATATTATTATTATTATTATTATTATTATTATTATTATTATTATGAAGAAGAAGAAGAAGAAGAATTACTTTAGTAAGACATTTACACTTAGGGACAAGGGAAACATTAACTAAATTATAACTGACTAACTTCCTTAATAACATTTTATTATTTTAGTGGAGATTTTTAATGAATGCATTTCCGTGTGTATTAGTTTGTGCGGATTAGGACCAGTGCGCGGCGCGCGTGTCGTTTGCCCTAGCGGGGGGGGAGGGGGGAAGCTTGCGGCCCGTGTGTCGGCCCGTGTGTCGGCGCGTGAGTCGGCGCTGACAATTAGTCGCGGACCGAAATAATTGGCAATTTGAGGGCGGTGGACGCCCGGATGGCCCTCGCTTCCCGGAACAGGGCTTTTCGGAGAACGTCGCCGTCGCTGCCATTTCTCCCCTCCCAGCCAAGCGAACAACACGCATTTCTTCTGCATTCGACGTCGAACGTGTGCTCTTCGACTTCTCACCGCATCTACATATACTTCGATTTAATCATAGAGTCCATTGACGTTTAATCTGCTGTTACGGTGTCATCCAATGCGGAGGTTAAACGTCATGTCGTTTAAGGTCCTGATTGGATGTCACTGTAACAGCTGATTAAACGACAACGGACTCTGTGTTTAAATCGAAGTATAATCACAGTACTGCATCGTGCACCCGCTATGTCTTGGCGTGTCATTTTTTATTCATGTCGTTTTTACAAAAAGAAAAGTTTATTCATTGGCACGAAAAGGGTTCCTAATTCCTCCTTTCTTGTTTTCTTTTCTACTTTCGCATATCTTGTTCATTTTGTTAACATTCTCGCATCATTAATGGCTCCTCTCGTGTCAAAAATTTTTATTTTTTGCGCTAGTATGGCTTTCCAGCTCTCTCGCTTTCCAGCTCTCTCGTTTTCCAGTTCTCTCGCTATCCAGCTCTCTCGCTATCCAGCTCTCTCGCTATCCAGCTCTCTCGCTATCCAGCTCTCTCGCTATCCAGCTCTCTCGCTTTCCAGCTCTCTCGCCTTCCAGTTCTCCCGCCCTCCAGCTCTCTCGCCCACTCTTCGTCCTTCCCGTTCGTCTCCCATGCGTTCTCCGACGCTCTCTGCCCTGCCCTTCCCGCGCCCGGCCGGGCAGCGGGCGGAAGAGGGCGGGTGGCGCGGAACGGGAGGGCGAGGGGACCGGAAGGGCGAGGGAAGGCGGCGGAAGCGGCCGGCGCGCGTGCGGAGATCGCGCGCCGATCCTCAGCGCTCGGCGGCGCCCGCTTCCGGGCCGCGCGTAAACAGGGGTTGCGGATATTCGGCGGACGGCAAAATGACAGTGCAGGCGTGCGTGCGTGCAGAACGCCGGGGTCAAAGATCGCATGCACGTCCATTCACGAGAGTCTGGACGTTTGGTGGTTCGTGATGTGGGAGTGGCGGGGGAAAATGTATTGACGCGGGGACAAGTTTGGCACAAAACGTTGGTTTCAAAACGATGGAGCACACAGTAAAATAGAAGGTTGGCTTTAATACCTTTTTTTATCTGTTACTCTTTGTGCGAAATATGAGCATGAAGGCTAAATAGAAACGAATGGAAATCCAGGCGTGTGATGCTAATGTGAAGCATACGTAATGAAGCAATTATATCAACTTCATTACAACGGGAGAAAGTTTGGGAGTAACCTGAATTCATATTGATGGTAATGTGTCAGCGGAAAACTTTTGTTTCTTAATGTCATATTGTTATCCCACTTAAGAAGGTTCAACGGCATTTGGACAGTTGGTGTAAAGAAATGAATGAAAGGAATGCAAAAATACTGCAAGGATAGTACTGAATTCTATAATTATTTAGGGTTCTTTTGTCTTTCTTTTTTATCACTTCATGCTCTGCCGCTTTACTCTTCTGTTGTAATAAGAAAGAAAAGGAGAATATTTTTCTTCAGTAAATGTTTTGTATGTTTTATGGCAGAAATGTCAACGACAACAATATATAGTCATCAACAACTTTCTGGACAGCCTTTGAATGAAAGCTAAGGTGTTGAATAATAATTTTTACTTTTATTACCTAGTGATCTGAATCAATATTCCGATTCTTCGGTTTTCATAATATGCACGCATACATTGTTCTGTGGTAACAAATATTGTATCGAATTCATAGACAAAATCCTCTCCTACCGTGAATCAGTTCTTGGTATACCGAAAATCTTCACAGCAATATCGACGCCAAACATTGTATTAAATTATCCTGAGTTATCCCGAAAATCTCTTCTACGGCAATTATTGTAACGAATGAACTCTCGGGATACCTCCCCTTAGCCACAACCACACTTCAGGAGGCCCGAGAGGCGCCGCAAATGTTGAGGAGGAGCCCTGCATCGCGTGCGAAGACCTGTGAGTGACTCAACGCAGCCGCGGGCGCGCCTTATTAAGCGCGGCGCGCCCAGCAAGCGGAGCGGAGCGTCGCGACGCCGCACGACGCCGCGCGGTCGAGTGGGGCTTCGGCGTCGCGGCGCCTTGACCTGCTTCGCGAACGCGGCAACGGGGCTCCCAGTCGAGCGTCCAAATTGCCCTGCGTTCGCCCTGTTTGACGGGCTCGGCTCGCGTAGTTTGGAGTCCGTCGGAGCGACGCCGACGTTCTCTTCCGCAGTGACTCTGTTTTCCTGTCGCTACAATGTTATGGGGGAGTTCATTCCCGACGTGACTGTCCTCTGCGAAGAATAAATCTAATTTTCACGGCTGGAAGTTCTTCGCAATTCTTGTGGCACGAAGCCAAAAGCGTTGCGTTTGCTGGTGTCGTATTTTCGAACTCGTTGGGTTGGTTAATGTTTTTAGGGAGGTTTACTTTAGGAATTTCTAATTTTAATTAAATGGCGTTTCCGTAATTGAACAATGTCATGAGTGCCAAGAGGATTTTCTACTTTGCTTGTGTTTGCATCTCGTTAAGCAGGGATTTATAAAAACTGAAGACTGCCGTTGTAGAGAAAAACGGCGTTCAGTTACAACACTATTGACATTCTAGAATATCCGTAATTTGTGAGATATTAAATGGAATGTAAGCTACATCAGGATACCAAGTAGACCAATCGGGAGCTTAGAGTATTGCGTGTCTATCGAGAAGGGTAAAACCCCCCAAACCGATGTGTAGGTCGAAGCCCTATCTCATGTTCCAGCAGGACGGGTACCCGCCACTTCCCGGCATACACTGACGAACACCGGGGCTTCACTTATGGGACTGTTGGAGTAGGAGTTGACGCACAGAAACACACAGTAATCAATCAATCGATCAATAATATGAATTTGGGATGAATTCTACTTCATATGATAACGAGACAAATTGTGCGCAAAAAGCGCACAGAGCGCTGGCGCTAGGTGTAAACGCGTTGATAGTGCCTCAGGCAGCGAGCCGCCATTGCTCCATTCCCCTTGACCTGGCCTCACCGGAGGCCTCCGCCGGCCTCGACCCCGCTCCCCTTCGCCCAAGGCGCCAGCGCCAGCACTGTGCCCGGCCGAGGTGGCTCAGGACATCAACTGATGTCACTCCAGAGCCCCTGGACGGGAGATCCTAGGGTTCAAGTGCTGACGGTGACGGGAATTTCGACACTCGCTAGACAGCTAGGTCCAATTCATCCGCTGTGTGGATTCTAACGGCCAGCTGCTCTGATGGGTGGTGTTTCCGGTCAACACCCGGCGAATGCCGGAGCAGTACCCTTGCAAACGGGTGACTCACCGGCGCGATCTTTCCTACCCCGTCCTTGTCCTAAATTTGCCCCATATTTACACTTCAACTAACATGCACCACACATGCCGGGAGATCGGCCAGGAGCTTAGAGCTTGTTCCGGCGGGGGCGGTGCCCCGCTGGTGGGAGATACCTGCTTCGGGAACCTTGCTACGCGAAGTGTAGTTCGCCGCCAGTCGCTATCCAGGGAAGGAAGATCACTGCTACCTACCGCGAATAAAAAACCTGTGCTACACTTACATGAGTAATGACCTTAGCAGTTGATGCGTCCGGAAACTCCAATCAATCAATCAATTAATCAATCAATCGAGAACGACACCGCTTGAGGGTTCTACCAGGCAATGCCCCCAAATACAGAGAGGAGCGCGTCCCTTTACAGTGACGGACCTGTTGTTTTCATATCCAGTTGTAAGAAGAGTTCTAATTGTGTGTTGGGACTCATCGATCTATCCCACACCAATATTAATTGTCTCCAACATACCATAAATAATTATCATTTCTCATTCACATCTATATGCCGCCTAGATGAGCTATCGGGGGAGAGGATATAAAAAGGCAGCAGCTGTGCAGATTAAGCAATTCTGTGCAATTGCACTGAATAAAGGGACTCCGCTGCGCATAGCGTTAATACTCAGGTGTGCATTACACACGGTTAATGGCTATTGTCGAATGTTGAGGGAATCATTAAACTTAGCATAGATAAGAATTAAATTATACCAATATAAATTTCATGTCAACAAGCATTTGCATTTATCAAAATGCAAAATAGTAAACAAAATTTAGATCCATTTTTGTTAAAATAGTTTTTATTTAATACGTTTCACTAAATTAAGTATTCTTTCTGCTTCGGGAAGAAAAAGTGAATCTACTCTACGAGGAACGATGTAATTGGTGTGCAATTAATAACTTCAGATAATTGGAGAATGTATTACCAGTATATCTACTATCTTGGATCGAGGGAAGGTGTTGATCGTGGAGATAGTTGAAGACGGCAATTCTCCGCTTCGTTAATAAGTGAAATATTAACTGTTCAGTTACAGAGTTACAATTTAGAGATCTGATTTGTGCACATATTGATAGAGAACTGCACAAAAATCTAAAATAATTATATTTCAAAATTCACTCTCATATTATTGTGTGGAATTTACTTTGATCCATTTTCCATATGAGAATTTTTACTTTTTAATTTCGCATTCTATTGGGGCATGGGTAGAAATTCCTCGTTTGTGTCGTACATTGTACCATTCATAAAACAGACCGTTGTGAGGCTAATGACCATCTAGCAGACACAGATACTTTCTCCTTCTGGACTCCCTTCTCCTCGTGCTGCAGCAGTTGGAGAGCCTTTTCCTGTGCACCAGAAATCTTCCGACGACTCTGAACATTGCCCTTCCATTAAAACTCTTGCCATCGTTACTTCCAGTGCACGTAGCAGTTCCAACTGCTACTTACTCGCTCGCCACGTTCCCGCCGAGCTCTTTCATTCGCCTTCTCTTCCACTGTCGGAATAACGAAACTACAATCATCACCATATCTGTAACCTCCGCTTCACACAATACAGTCGCCGCTCCCATCGTTGCTTCGTTGCCATTATCACCTCCACCGTACGAATAATGGTAGTGCTCATCACCATTCCCGCAACCAGTGCTTTAGTCTGCGCTGCCGCGGTGTTCCCGAGCCTGAGCCTGCTTGAACGACGCGCCGTGAATGTCGCTTTCTTCTGCGCGATGCGTAATCGTCGTTAACGAGAGTCTGGCGGCGGCGGCGGTGGCGGTGGCAACGGTGCCGTCCCTTGCGGTGGTGGAGACGGGTGCGGATCATCTCCGGAAGCGATGGTGGCGCCGTGAGTGGGAAGGAAGGATTTAAACGGAGGTGGAGAGAGGTAAGAGGTGCAGAGGCACAGGAAGGAGCAGGATTGGCGGGGCGGATGGTAGGGGGGGTAACGCAACGAAGAGGGATAAAAAGGATTGGTAGAAAGATGTGATGGAGCGAGTCAAGACAGTGGAAGGAGAGAGAAGGTGAAGAAGGCTGGGGTGATGGACGCGGCAGTGGCAGCGGGTCGATCTCTAATATGTGTTGGCGTAGAGACAAGTCTGGGGCCCGGGAAGCGAAGCGGCGCGGCGGTGGTGATAGAAGATAGTAATATTGACGAATACTTTCAATGGGTGGAAACGGCAGACGGCAAATTGGAGACGGAAGAAAAGAACGAGAGCAAATGGAAAACAACTGAGGAGGCTCGTAGCGTTGCTGATCAAAACAGCAGGGAGACGGTTTGAAGAAAAAAATAGTAAGGCGAGACGACGATAACCTTTCTGGGACTGGGATGGCAGAGGCGGGACGGACGGCGAAGCCAGCGGAAATGAGCAAGGGCGGTGGGAGCGGTGAGCTGAGGACGGCACTGGCTGTCGGGAAGACGGAAACGACGGGAACGTCAAGCACTGAAAAGGGGGAGCGTGGATGGTCGACGCGAGTGGCGGGCGAGTTGGTCGGAGCGGCGGAAACTGTTGGGAAGGACGGATGAGAAACTGCGGTGACAGCCCAAGGCGGATGGGGGCGTGGCCAATAGATCGGGGAATGGCTAGGCGACAAAGGCTTAGGGGCGGCGAGGAAGGGTCATCGAAGGCGGGGGAGGCAGCGAGGGCTGCTGGGATAGCTGGCTGGTTCGGAGGGAAGGTGGAAGTGGTGTGAGTTGAGAAACGGTGGGGACGGCGAATGCAGCAACAGCAGCGGGGGCGTCTTAAGTCATCGGGGATGGCGCGCTAGAAAAGGTGTTAGGAACGGAGGGGGCGGGCGGAGGCGGCGAAGACGTCTGGCTGGCACAGACGGGGCTGCGAGGGGTGAGGGTTGAGAAACAGAATCGGCGAAGGCAACAGGAGCAGCGGGGTCGTCTTAGTCGGCAATGCTGGTGCGCTAGCGAAGGTGGCGGAGGCGGCGGGGGCGGCGAGGGCCGCGGGGGCGTCCGGCTGGGTCAGATGGGGCCGAGGAAATGGGGTGCGAAGGGTAAGGGGTTCACAAGTAGAATCGGTCAAAGCAGCAGAGTAGGGAAAACGGCCCAGACGGCAGTGCCGGCGGGGCCTTGGTAGACTGCCTGGCTGTGTGCGGAGTTGGCAGAAGCGGCGCTGCGGAGAACACGGTGGTGGACGAGTCGCTCCGACCTGTTTCTCCGCGCACCGCCCCCTCGCTTCCTCTAGCCACTCGCGCTTTCTCAATGCGCTCTGGCCAAGCGAACCGCAGCGGACAAGGCCGAATGGGGAAGGGGAAGGGGACGGGGCGGGCGAGGCAGTGCGGAGGCGGAGAAAGCACCGCCGTGCCATTGTTTTGGCTTCTCTTTCTTCTCGCGCCTGGCCAGAGCCCATTAATTTCGCCCCGTTTGTTGCCACGTTCACGTGCTCGCTGTTTCATTTATTTTTTCTGCTCCTTGTTTTTTGCCTTGTTTCACAATGTGCGACATGGGATACGAAATAGTCCTCTGCATACTAGTAAACAATATAAACTGTTAATGATTCAAATGTACATTTTCTGTTTCAATTTAGCTAAGATTTTTCACGTCATGAATGTTCATCGGGCAAGCAGTGTACATACGAATTGTTGAGATTTATTGCTAGGGATTATTCATAACCTAAGCAAGAAACTAGCGGTATTGTTTTTTGGAATATTTATTCAAAATCACCAGGAAGATAATTGACGTGGATAAAGACACATTTAAGAGGGGATGAAACGGAATAATTACAGTACGAAGAGGTGAGGATCGATATTTACTGTTTTATGGACGGACTTCACAAAGGACACGGCTAATTAGGAGAGTTGCCAAAGGTTGGAATACAAATTTATTAAAAACATTTTAACAGACAGTACTCATTTTTTTCCTTCGAAAAGTTCAAAATGTCCATCAGCATCTTAGCGGACACATTTGACTGAAAGTTCCTTTACCTTAATTTTCAAAATTAAATGAATAGTTGGATGAATTTGGACTAATTAAACCTGTCGCACTACTGAATACTTCTTAGTTAGGCATAAATATATGCGAAATTTCACCCATTCTTTTATTCAAACGGACGATTGTTAATTATATTTTTCTAAAGTATCTCTTCATCACCTGCAGGTAATGATGCATTTTTAAATTTCTTTAGAGGCAGGAACTAGAGGTGTAACCTAACATGACAATGCAGTTAGTAGTAATAATAATAATAATACTAGCAGTAATAATAATAATAATAATAATAATAATAATGGTAATAGTAATGGTAATGGTAATGGTAATAGTGTTAATATTTTTTTGAGTATTCTTCGTTCTTACAAAAACATACGGTATAAAATCCAATGAAATATTACTCATCCCAGCGATACTCAAGAACGAATCTTTTTGCGCTCTTTCGTCGTTCGTGTGGTAAGGTAATGCCCTTCGCGCGCGCGGCAGCTAAGCCAGGAGCCCGGTCGCCAGGCAGCCACGCGCCGCGGCCGCGTGGAGGGGGCGCGGGGTCACGACCCGGTCGCGCGCGCCCGTCGCATCGGGGTCACGGGGCCAGCGCGGGCGCGGGCGCGGGCGCGGGCGCGTGGGTGGTGGCGGGAGCGGCGGCTCTGGCATGGGGGCGGGCGCTGGCGCGGGCGGGGGCGCGTGGGTGGAGGCGGGAGCGGGGGAGGGGAGCGGGGGCGGAGAGCTGGGGCGGGGAGCGGGGGTGGGGAGCGGGGGCGGGCACCGAAGCGCAGAGCAGCAGCTGCCTGCGATGCCCTGCCCTGCCCTTCGCCAGCCTTCCTGGGCGGTTCCGCGGCCCTTCGCTGACCCGCCTGGGCCCGCACGCCCTACTTCCCGCACTCGGCGCCCTACTGTGCGGCACCAGCTGACATCCATTGCCGCAACTTCGCCTTCCGGAATTGAATCAATGGGGTTAATAGAGCCCGAGAGGTGGCACGACCTTTATGGCTCTAAGCGGATGGATTTATTTGTTCGAATAAAATGCCTACAAGGAACAAGAATTACAGTTCAGTTACGAAAAATTAATACAGACAAGATTCCAAAGACGGAGAAGACAACTGAAATTTTAGTTTCGGCTGCAGAGAAAGTCGTTACCCAAATGCCCTCGGGTTCAGTGGGCAATGGTTGAGCATGCATTAAACTGTGAAACGCTTCACGGAAATCGTTGGGAAAATACTGTGACAATTTCCTCCAACATCACATTACATTATTCTACTTACCAATAATCTGCAATAGCAAAAATCAAGAATTATTGTTCGATTAAGAAGAATTAACACCGAATAATTAATCATGTTGCTGAAGACAGATAGGAAGGTGTTCCTACGCAATTCGCTCCAGAGAAAGTCTTCCCTGAAATCCCCTGGCATTTATTACGCAATAAACTGTGAAATGCGTCGTGGATCGAACCAAAATGGCGTCCTGTATAGATGAAGCGCATGTCCATAAACACTAATTTAGTTGAATTTGTACCGCCGTATTTTAATATATGAATGTTTTATACCCATTCTAGACACGTAATGTTTCCCCCAAACACTTAGAACGTTGCCTGGCCGCCACCGTCGAGGCTCAAACCCTAGTACCTTCCGGAATCACAGCAGAGTGATCGACAGTGCTGGCTCCCAGCTATACTTAGCCGGTGTTATATTTTGAAACTGTTCGTAAGTTTGAGTATACGAACTGAAAGTTACGTAAAACGTATGCTACAACTGTACATGCATTATCAGGGATCGGAGGAACATAGTGATATGTCAAGTGTCTACATTTTTTGGCAGCCAGAGGAAAAACAATGCTTTAGTACAATGAGACGTGTCTTGTGTTTTATGTACGTTTCTCGCTGCTCTCTAACCACATTCTGTATTTCTATGAACATGTTTGTTCGGCATTTCGATTAAAATGTTTGCTTTTAGGAGGCATTGTAAGACCTTTTCAATTGTAGCAATGCGTTGTGGTGGCGCTGTGGTGACGTGTGTGCTTGTGCGTGTGTGCAGGGTGGTCGTCGTCGTCGTCGGACGCGGCGCGGCGCGGCCTGTCGCCCAGCCCCAGCGCCAGCGACGGCGGCAGCGGCGCCAGCGCCAGCGGCAGCGGCGGCTCCTGGCGCTCCGCCACGCCCTCCCCGCCGCTCAGCGACGGCAGCTCGCAGGGCACGAGCGCCTTCTGGGCGGCGCTGGCCGCCGACGAGGGCATCGGCCTCGACGACGACGAGCTGCCGCGCAAGCGCAAGGTGGGTCTCGCCCTCACCCTCACCCTCTCCCTCTCGCTCGCGCCCTGTCGCTTTCCCTTTCCCTCTCCGTTTCCTCTCTCTCTCCTCTCTCTCTCCTCTCTCCCTCCTCTCTCTATCTCCTCTCTCTATCTCCTCTCTCTATCTCCTCTCTCTATCTCCTCTCTCTATCTCCTCTCTCTATCTCCTCTCTCTATCTCCTCTCTCTAGCTCCTCTCTCTATCTCCTCTCGTTCCCTCTCTCGCACTCGCTCACTCTCCCTCTCACTCACTGACTCACTCTCTCGCTGGCGATCTCGTTTATCTTCTTTCTTGCTTCTCCTTTCTTCTACTTGCCCATTCTCCCTCCCCTTCGTTTCTTCTCTCTCTCTCTCTCTCTCTCTTTCTCACTCTTATCTTTTTCTTCTTCTCCCCATTTTTCCTCTCCCTTTCGCTTTCTCTCTGTTTATGTTTTTCCCTCACTCTCGTCTTCAGACTCCCATCCTCCTTTATCCTTATCGGTTCTCCATACAATTTTCTCCATTTTCTGGGGATTTCATCTCCTGATCTTCCAGTCACCTCCTTTTTTTCCTTACCCGTCATCTGCTGCAACCCTTTCTTCTCTCTCTCTCTCTCTCTCTCTCTCTCTCTCTCTCTCTCTCTCTCTCTCGTCCATTCGCCACCTCTTCTGCTCTCTCGCCTCCATTCATTTTCGTCCCTCTCTCTTCCCTCGCCGTTCTTTGTTGCGTTCCTTCCGGTCTCGCTTTTTTTCTTTTTTCTTTCCCGCTTTCTCCTCCAACTCATTCTCATATTGCTTGATCTATTCTCACTCTCCAATTCCCCATTATACCCTTCATCCCCGCTTCCCGCCCCTCGCGGACACACCAACTCAAAGGCTCCTTAATATGCTCCACATTGCTCCCATCTTTGGCTTTCTTATATTCATTATTTTTCACATGTTTATACTGTTGCTACTAATTTGATTACAATGTAAAAGCGTTTGACTTCATAGTCTCTTGGCCTCATTAACTGATTTGAATGTTTCGTGACTGAGGAAACCCAACACCGAGGAAACATTCAATTAGGAAGTAGGGCGAATAGTACTTTTATGATAGCACTGTTCAATACACCACACCATAATATAATAAATAGACAGGGAGATAAAGTGTGATATTCTGTTTATACATAGTTTAGCCTCTACCATGCTTAATTTGAATCCATGAAAATGGGAGAAGGGATAGAGAGACGATATTACTCAACATCTAATCCCTAACGTTGCCTTCGAGGTCCATTAAACAACACTTCTTTGGAGGACGTTTCTATGCCGGGAATGCGTTGTTAACCGCCAGTAAATATGTAAAGTCGCGCAGCTAGTTCAATCTACAACTTATTAAGTAAATTTGCATTGTTAAAACCATCGTAAGTCTGATTCGGAAACTCGCTCTGTGCTTCCCGCACGAACTTGGATTGGAAGAAGAGTGTGTTATGAAAATCTTTGAAACTGTTTACAAAAATTTTTAGTAAATGTCTTCGTGTAGATCCAAGTTATTTTCGGTATACTTGTTGTTAAGTTCAATTATATGATTTCGGTGTTCCAGATATTAATAACTGGTATTAATTTAACTTCTAATCTTTCTATATGATAGTGTTGGGAAAAGATGTAATTTGTATTATTGTTTAGAAATGAACTGTAGAGAGGATAACGCACAAAATCGCTTATGTAAAAATAATTGTGAAATAACAGAACATCTGAACTCAATTGTCGCGAATAATACACTACTTTATAGCATTGTTCAAATCACAGGCTTCCAGTTTTATCTCTCAACAATTTCTCGCATATAAAAGGCACTTTTTTGATTGCGTGTATGCATCGTATGATGTTGCGTAAGGTGGGTCAGGTCAGTACATGCTGACGTATTGACATACACGTTAACTAATGGACTGATTCACCTTGAACGTTAAAGCTCACTTGTGTAGTAGTAATGCCTCCAGGTACTTGGGTTTTGACGTGGCCTTCTGTTTAACCTTGATGCGTATTAGGATATTGAAAAATACTTTCAAAATGTCAGAGGGAAGCTGTTCTTATACGTTCCAATGTTGTAGTACATTTGCATATGCATATTTATTTCTCGGGTGGAACTAATACCCCGAATTTTTCACTTAACTCCAACCAAAACCAATATACAAGAGATCATTGTACCATTTTAGCAGTCCAAATTAAACTGTGCTGACGTGGTGGATTGTGGTGGCTGCGCAAGTCGATGACGGAAAGGATTCGCACAGAGCGTTGCCCTGCTCTGAACCGGTCGCTCTCGAGAGAATTGGCGTCGGCGAAGCACAAGGAACGAGTCTCGGGTCAGTTCTTGCGCCTATTTTTTGAGTGCGCTCTATGTATCTGCTGTAATTAATTTCCTTTCCGTGTTCTGTTCGAATCTCAAATTATAGTTGTTGAAGCGTAACTAGACTATAAATCTGACCGTACGTGCGTATAAGCTAAATTAAAATCCTTGGCGGAAGTAAAGGCGAGAAATCTGTTATCTGTTAGGCTGTTAAGAAAATTTCCTTTCTTGCTGTTTGATAAATGGGTATCATTGACAGCATATCGTCTGCATAACAAAATCCTAATAAATTGTTTAAATAATGTCAAATGACTGTGAAGAGGGGAAAAGGGGGAAGCATACTCTGCGACACTGAAGTCCTAGTCAGTTTTAATAGTCGTTTGTAATATTAACAGAAGAGATGGCTTAATACGACCGAAAAAGTAATGGAAGGAATATTTAAATAGTTCCTGAGAATGAAAAATTTGAATGACTTGTAAGAAGTAAAACTTTAAAATGTGAATCGTTATTTGTCTGAACCCAAAAATCTGTTTGGGTTTTGAAAATATATGTTTAGCAGGAATGATTGTGTTTCGATATAGATTGCGAGAAACAATTTTGAAGATAAAAATATGTCTTCATTGAATGGAAATAGCCACACGAATAGTAAACTTACATCCTTTGTTCATGAATCTTGTTAACCTCTACACCTTGCAATTAGTTTTTCATACTCGGTTATCGTGCAGTTAAGGTGCCAGAAAGGGAGTCAGCAAATCATTGAAGACATTACGCTCAGGTAAAACTAACAGTGAAGTTGAATAGCTGCAAAGATTATTTCAATGCATTATTTGAATTTTCTTGGCTCAAATATTTAATCAGTTTTAACTCTGTGGTCTTATCTTATTAAAAGTGTTTGAATCAAGTTAAAACATTCAAATTAAATTAAATGTGTGTTGTGTTGTAAAAAGAACTGGGAAAATAGTATCCAGAAGAGCAGAGTAGTTATAAATAAATGATATTCAAAAAAATGTTTAGTAATCCTACCTTTACTTGCACCAATCTGATTGGACTTTCTGTTTGTATACACCCCTTCCTCGTGCCATTTATATGGAAGTGTCATTCAAGTACGATGAACTGCGGGATCGAATCCTCTGTAAGTCATGTTTGCATTAATCATGTGGTTATGGTACTCTTGCATTCTTGCACTACTACGTATTCCATTGTTCCTTTTCAACCACCTACCCATCATTCGCCTATCTTGTCCACCCATCCACACAGTGGAAGACAGTGGCAAACCACCAATGTGGCAGTCTGCCCAACGTATGGGAGAACATCAAGGAGTAAGCCTTCCTCCTCACTTCAGCTTAGTACTCAGTGTGCCACCAATATCTGCGTAAGCAAGGAGAAGATTCTAATGTCAATGTAGGGATATATGTTCCCCATTATAAAAATTTGTGAAATAATTTTGTTCACTCAAAGATGCAATTGGAATTTAGGGGTATAAACAACGTGTTGCTTGTTTCTTTATCCTTTTCCCCCACCCATTAATCCCTAGATTACGTACGATTTCTCTGGCACGTGCGCCACAATCGTCGTAATAGTCATCATGAAGCAGCGAGCCTGTCTTCCGACCTCATTCTTCCTGCAACTCGCCATTCTGACGCTTAACCTCCGCGACGGGCGACCCCGGCCTTTGCGAGCGCCGCCGGCTGGAGGTGACGTCACTGTGACTGGCGAACGCAAGCGCTGCACCTGAGTTGCTTCTGCAGGCTGAGTCACGCCGCCCAGCTTTATCGATTGCCGGAAGACGATGAAAGACGACTTCGCGGGTGACGGGTTTCGTTGTTGGCTTGGTAACACTAGGTGGAACGTGCGACGTTTATGAAATAATAAATCAAATTATGAATTTTCGTTCAGGTTTGTGCCAATTGCTTTATCGGATTTACAGGCCAATAATTCTTATTTATTTCCTTTCATGTAAAAAAATATGTATAGTTTATTTTTCATGGGAATCATATTTCATTTGGGTACTGTTTTGTTTTATTGGATTGGGAAGTCGAATTTTTACGTTGTTTTTTAATCAAACAGAGAAATTTAAAACTACCTGTTTTAAATTGGCTTATTTTTTTACATATTGGAAGGTGTTTTAGTGACTAACACTCTCGTGAATTAAAAACCAAGTAAGTTTATGTATTTCCTTCTTCTGTATCAATCAGCAACAAATTATCCCAATGTTTAGTGTCAGACATTGGCGACTTGGATATCGGCTATACATACACTAGCAGTTTCTCGGAGTCATCAAATTCAAAATAAATGAATGGTAATGAGAGTAGGTGCTCCGATGTGGCAGAGTAAAATGAATGCCTAATATCTACTATTATTTTATCAGAAATACCCCAAAAATACTTGTTGTCTAAAAGGATTTGTAGGACGATAATTTTAAAAACACTTACCTCTTAATAAACAGAACTAATTACATTGCCTCTACGGTTATTTTAATAAAATATTTCCAAATTTTCTTTGGACGTAAAGATGAAATACCCCCTCTTTCCAAACCAACGGTCAGACAACGCAGCGTGAAGTTTGTAATTGCACATCCGTTGCGTGAGCCACTGCTACGAACAGAGCGCGAAGGGGCAGACTGCCGCCCGCGGCGCAGCTGTGTGTGCGGGTTGCGTACAGCGCAGGCGTCCTCTTGAAGCATCTCTCCTTCCGGCCGCGGGCGGCGCTGCAGGCGCGCCTGCCACTAGCGGAGACCCCCCCCCCCCCACACACACACACACACATACACACTTTTTCGACGTAACGACGACCTCCGTGTCATCGTTTCTTTGGCGACATATTGTATCCAGTTTTCCTGGTAATGCGTGCATCTCCTTTCGGGCGAATCGGAATTCTACGAGGAACGGAATCTCTCATTTTCTTTTCTATGCAGATTCTGGGCTCGGTATTCAGAGCGCAAACATTCTTCGCAGTTGGGAATGATATACAAAAGAATACGTATATCTAAAATGTGATATAGTTAAAACAAAAAATCCTTTTAATTAGACGTTAACTGAGTTAAGAATGTTCTCAACAATTACTTAACTGACATAGCAGTTATGAATCAAGGTTTACTTATTTAATTGCCTTGATATTAGAAAAATTCGGGAACGGTTAAATGCTTAAATTGTATAGAAGAAAGTGCAATTCTCTGGCTAGGACGTTGCGCAGTGATGCCCTGCAGTGCAGGAAAACCATTTCGGCAGCTGAAGTCCACATCCCTTGCACTTGTGTAATAGAGGTACTACTTATTAAAGAACTAGTCATTATGCGCTCATATTAATTTAATGTAGTGGAGCACTAGGGAAAGAGGATGCGTTCTCCACATGCCCATGACTGTTAGCATTCCTTAGTTTTGAAAAGTGGATCGTCGGATTTTCTATTTGTCTTACTTTAAGTCTTGGAAGTTAATCAGGCTGCAATTGAGGTGTTTGTATTTGTGAAATATCTTTCCTCATTAAATTTTCGCTACGTTAACTCTGTTGCATAACTCTGAAGAGAGGAGAAAATGGAGAGAAGATAAAAGATGCTTATAAAGTGACTGGGAAAAGAAGGACATTATGAAGAAATACAACTTCACTCCTCGTTTTTAATAACACATATCAAATCAACTAAATATGATAACTGTAATTATTATTATTATTATTATATGACAATAATAATGGCAATATAAATTATTTAGTGGCTCACCTCAGCGACAGATCATAAACTTTTATGATTGTCACACATTGAATCAAACATAAGTGTCAAATGACGTTGGTATTTTATACACCTGCGAACGATCACTTACAAAGAGCTCCTAGGCTCTAACGAATATCTAATACATCTTAAGAAATGCCCGGAAGCATTTACATGTTGCCACCTCAAACGTTTTCAAATGAATGTGTGTAAACCTGACTACCGAGTTTCCTCATTCGACCGTTTCCTTCAGAATGCAACCAACCCCGTCCTTGTGTCTACACAAAGATAGCTGCACGTCGTTTTGCGCGGCTGCCCCCGTAATATGCATGGCGCGGGCGCGCGGTGCGTCAGCGGGCGAGGCAGGGAGGCGCGGAGCGGTTGCGTGGCGGATCGCGTGCGAACGCACCGCGCGAATTCTTTTGTTCGTCACATAATGGCGGCGCCCCCGCCCCCGCCGCCGCCGCTGCCAACACCGCCCCCGCCGCTGCTGCAGGGTTTTCTCCCCGAGCCAATTAGCGAGCCTCGTGGCGACGGGGGCGGCAACGGTGGCAGTGGCGGATACAACGGGTTTCGCCCGAGCCTCCTGCGTCCGCCGCGCCCCTCCGCCCTGCCCCTCGCCGTCCAGCCCCACCCCGCCACACTCCCCCTCTTCTCCCGCTCCACCGGCCTCTCCCAGCCCGGCCCCGCCCCGCTCCCCCCGCTCTCCACGCTCCGCCCCGCACCGTCCCGATGCGCCCCGCCCCGCCCCGCCCCGCCCGCTCCGTCCCGCCCCGCTCCATCTCGTCGGCCCTACCCCGCTCCCCCCTTTCCAGCCAACACCACTTCGCTCCGCCCCTCTCCGCCCCGCCCTGCCCCGCTCCCCCCTTTCCGGCTCACACCACTCCGCTCCGACTCGCTCCGCCCCGCCCCGCCCCCTCGCATGTCAGCTTCCGCCCCCGCCCGTCAGCGCCTCCTCTGCCCTCGTTCTCGACCCGCGTGCCCCTCCCCTCTCTTCCCCTCCTTGTCGTCTTTGTTGATTGTAATTTGTACTCTTCTGCAATTTAACTCGCGAAAGTCAAGCCCTGCGGGATGGCTTTGTTTGAAATTTGCAGGGGATGTAAATGACCGCTGAAATTATGCCGAGTGTACCGCGTTATTCACAGTGGAGGAGGTATACATGCGCGAGATTTTCCCCGCTTACAGAGAAATGTCCATTTTGAAAAACGAATAGATAAAGTACCTAGAGATAACTACAGATCACTGAAATGGGCAAATACGGAACACAAAGTGTCTCCCTTATATCAAAATATAAATTATATTTATTATTATCATTATTATTATTATTATTATTATTATTATTATTATTATTATTATTATTATTATTATTATTATTATTATTATTATTATTATTATTATTAACTCTCTAATGACCAACCGTGGGTCAGTGAAGTGGATGAGTCAGATTGATGAGTTTGCACTCCATGTACAGTGAGTTGTACAAACATAATCAGAAACAAAATACCAGATTTGGTCCACTCAATCAACTTATACACCTGAAGTACCTCAGAAAGTTTACTCATTGGAATTCAATTGGGCGCATTCTAGCATATCTCAAAAAAGTCACCGTCGCTTCTAGTCAGTTGCTTTAGGCAGAGATAAGGAGTAAGATGGCGCTGATTTGGCCAGCATTTATGGCCTTCGACTGCAACACGCATCACGGTTCTCACCGCAAACGTCGTAGACTTTCCTGTTATGTGTGAGACACGAGCAGGTCGACGCCTCCACCATCTTCCTCATACTTGAAACACCAGCTGATTTATTCCCTCTGAACTTTACGCGAGTTACACTTTCGTTTTTTCCCTTTCTCCACATTTCTCATTTCGCCATCTGTCCGTCACGTCGCCTTTCTCCTCGTCCCCGAGGTCCCCGCCCCCTCTCGTTCGTGACAGTCGTCGCCTCGCGGCTCCCGGCAGCGGCGGCGGCGCCGCCTCCTCGCGGTTTCTCCGAGAGAGAGGTTTCGCGGGCACGCGCTGCACGTCCACGGAGGGGGAGGGGGGAGGGGAGGTGTGAGGGCCAGCGACACGCGTGCTGGCCCGCGGCGGCAGACGCGCAACGCCGCGCCGCGCCGCGACTTTCACTGGCCGCTTGTATCCAGGCCCCGACTGGGACGGCGACGGATGCTCAGATGGCGAGAGGGTGGTGGTGATAGCGAAATGTGGTCGGTTTTCTTTATATAAACACTAGCGAAACCCGGCTGACGTTATTCTGCCCTTCATCTCCCTTTCCCTCGCTTCCACTCGCCCCCTCACTCTTCGCCTCTCCCGTTCGTCCCAGCAAAAATGTAATAGAATGCTCAAAAAGATTACTTCCTGTAGTTTACTGTGTGAAAAATCTTTCTTTTAGCCTCAAAATTTTAGTTTTTAATGCCCTACATCGCATCCTCTAGGAATTATATAACTCTATAGACTCAAAACAATTCTGCAGAGTGTGATGCAGGATGCTTTTGACATGAGTATTTCGTTTTGTTCTACGGCGCCATCTAGTGAAATTTGTTCGATTTAATAGTTATTCTGCTATTCGGAGCGGAGATGATAATTAAAGTTGGTCCAGCCGTTATTGAGTTATAAATGTTGTAACTAACTGACATTGTTTTATACACTCGTATAAGTGGTAGTAGACTGAAGTTTCACTGGACTCTCACTATACGGGTGGTGGCAGCATTGGAGGATTATTTTACTCAGTGAACATTCATTTGCTTAATTATTTGAAAACATATTTCAGTCATGTTTATTGTCGTGGGATCAGAAACGATTAATTAGTAAGTGTTCACAAGTTCGTTTTTGACCGACGTCGCCTAGCGTCTTGTATTAAAACTATTTCAATGCAACGTGCCAATTTTAGAGGTGCCACAGAGGTGTGCCGATAATACGTGATGCTGCGACACTTGGCAGCTGACACTGTACAAGTGTCAGCTGCCAAGTGACATGCGGTAGTAAAGAGGTAGATGTGACGAGAACAATAGGTATCAATGGCGAGTGTTTTTTTTTTTTATTGATTACTGATTCCGAGCATCAGTTACGTAAGTGCAGTGCATGTTTTCAGCGCGGATGGTAACAGTGATCTTCCGCTTAATGGCGATATCCGACGCGGACCTACCCGTCGACTTGCGGGGTTTTCCCCAACCAGGTATCTCCCACTCATGGGGTACCGAGGATGGAAGGGAAGAAAGATCGCTCGCGGTCTGTGGCCCGTTTGGTAGAGTACATGTTAATCGGAGAAACCATGGAAAACTACCATCAGAGCAGCCTGCCGCGACAGTTCTCCTTCACAGAGCGGCTGAACTCGTCTTCTCGTGTCGAAATGTCTGCCGCCGTCGGGACTGGAACCCTGGTACTGCCGGCCAGAGGCTCTGCAGTGACATCCGTTGAGCCCCCTAAGCCGGCGCGCGCGATCGCGGCGACAGTGGCGGCGACGTGTGTGCCGGAGCCAGGCAATGGCGGCGGCGGCGGAACGCGGAACCAGCGCCGGCGCCGCTGGTGTCCCACTGACCGCCGACCGCTGACCGGCCGGCGGGCGCCAGCGTGGGCCCGTTCGCTCGCCCACCAATCCCCTCGCCGCGCCGCCGCTTGAGAGCGCCTGTCGCCGCGAAGGTCTCCGGTCTCCCTTTCGGCCTTTCACCCGCTCCACCGCTATCGCCTCCACGGCCTCCCCCGCCTCCACCGCCTACTCCGCGTCTGCCGACGCCACCACCACCACCACCACCACCGCCTCCGATTCCGCCTTCGCCGCCTCCACCGTCACCGCCTCCACCGTCACCGCCTCCACCGTCACCGCCTCCACCGTCACCGCCTCCATCGCCTCCATCGCCTCCACCTCCTCCACCTCCTCCACCTCCTCCTCCGCGTCCGCCGCCATCACCGCCACTACCCCCGAATCCGCCGCCACTACCCCCGAATCCGCCTCCGCCGCCTCCATCGCCTCCGCTGCCACCGTCATCTCCGCGCCACCGTCGCTGCCTCCGCCGCCGCCGCCATTGTCGTCGCCTCCACCTCCGCAGCCACAGCCACAGCCACAGCCACCGCCGCCGCCGCCGCCGCCTCCGCCACCGCCACCGCCACCGCCACCGCCACCGCCACCGCCACCGCCACCGCCACCGCCACCACTACCGCCACCGCCATCGCCACCTCCACCTCCACCTCCACCTCCACCTCCACCTCCACCTCCACCTCCACCTCCACCACCACTACCACTACCACTACCACTACCACTACCACTACCACCACCACCACCACCACCACCACCACCACCACCACCACCATCACGACCACCACCACCATCACGACCACCACCACCATCACGACCACCACCACCATCACGACCACCACCACCATCACGACCACCACCACCATCACGACCACCACCACCACCACCACCACCACCACCACCACCACCACCACCACCACCACCACCACCACCACCACCAAAACTTCCGCTGCCGCCGCCGCTGCAGCCGCTAGCGCGAAGTTGCGCTGGCTCTTTCGGCTTCCGGAAGCCACTCGCGGATACCCTTCGGAGCGCGAGCGTTCAGTGCGTGACCTTTCGGTGCGTTCTCTCTTCGTGACCTGGGAACCTTCATGAACAGTTTTGCATACAACAATTTCGCTTGCTGGTTGAGGAAGGCCGGAGAGGATAGTAAATTTTTGAGGATGGTATTACGAGAAAGTGCCCGTTGATCTGGACGTGTTTTTTCCTCGCCAACAAGTAACTCAACATATCAAACTGACTCGAACATAGAAAATATTCTTATTTCCATTAGTACGATCGAAACACCAATATATTGTTGACGAGATGAATTAATAGTCACTTAGCTTCTGGAAACAAAACTGGCATATTAAACAACATAATTTCCATATAGTTTGGTAATTTCCACGAAGCAAAACCTTTTTATAACATACGACGCATTAATTCAGTTCTCAGATACCCTGAAACACGTTTTTTTTCTCGTTATTCGTAATTCGACATTTGTTCTACATTTGTGGTTAAGGATCTGAATATATTCATCTACTATGGGTTTCTGAATAATTTTATACACAACATGAAGTTAATTGCATTGTTCGATAATTACCGGCAAGGTATATATTTATTTATGCTGAAATATTTATGGTTTCGTTTAATATCTATATGCATTATACTTCTTTAGTCTTATATTTCTCATTTTGTTTTTTTCATAATGTTCCTGTCAGTTTGTTTTCTTCGGAAAGATCGCTTTACTTTCCTACTTCCTTACATCACACGTCGGTTAATGGTCGCCACACCGCGGGACATAAGTGTCGGACAACACGGATACATCCATGTTCAGAACGCGGTCCAAAGCTGTGAAACATACGGACGGAAGCATCGAGTCGACTCGCATTTCAACCGTCCAGGAAACTCGCAATGTTTATCCAAGACACAAAATTGCACGCTGCATCTTTTCTTCCTTGGCGGCTCGTCGGCCAAGGCGGTCATTAGGGCCGCCGGACCGTGGACTGTGGTGCGCCGGAAGTTGTGCTCGCAGGGGACGACCCAGAAGTAGCATAAGCTTGCAAGAAATGACACCTGTTTCGTAAGCACCGTGCCACCTTGCGTAATTCCCTTGCCATAGAACCTGGCCGTAGCGACTCCGCCGGCCGTGTCGCTTCGTGGAAGAGGCTTTTTTTTCGTCGCAACTTTTTGAGGTCGCGGGGCTCCTCACAGGCGCGAAATACCTATGTAAGGTTCTATGTAAGGAAGAGGAGGTGGTAGTGCACCGACAACGATAGCAGCCAATAAATAGTCGTAGACCACATGACGTGTGTTGGCCGCAAATGTAGGAAATGTTTTAATGTGACGTGTGAAGAAATTCGACCATCCTATACTTGTGTCAATTGAATACAAATATAGGAAGTTGATTTCACGAATAGGTTTCTTCGGAAATTGAAATTTTCTTATAAGAAGCACAATACCACATTCTCTCAGCGAGGAAAAATTAAATATGGTCTTACAGAATATTTTAAATAGACCATAATTTGTAGTATTATCCTACAAATTTAGGGAAATTATTTTAAATAGGTTTTCCATACATATTCGTTGTCAATGGTCCATAATATTTCCCAATTTAAATATTTCTCTCACCATTTTCTTATTCCGTTACGTCCGTATCAATCAGCCAAGTTACTAATTGGTTACGCATATGATCTTCTTCGGTCCAAGCAAAAATTCGTTTACGTTGTAGTATGTCTTGCACTCTGAAAGTACACAAACGATTCGCAAAAGAGGAAAGACGACTGCTCCAGATGCGACACGCAACCGTGCCCCGAATAACAAGGGTCACTACGTTGCAATTTACTCATCATTGCGGGAATTCTGCCTGCCATTGTGCAATTCTTGTTTCCTCTACTGAATGTTCATAACTGTCATAACAGCGGTTCACTCGCTTGTGTTACCATTTCGTAGCAGCTGGTGTTCTCAAACTGCAATTTTCGAAACGTAACGTCCAGTTACCGTTAATGATATTGTCTTGATGCATGAGCAAATGCATTCACACAGCGATGATCTACAAAATCCTACGATATCCTAATCGAATATGCTTTTAAAATATTTAGTTATTGGCATTGTGTTCCCACTTCACACATGGCGTGATATATTATTTCGGAAAGGTGAAATACGTAGATACATGATTTCAGCAGGTAAGCCATTTAAACAACCATTAGAAGAGCTCCTTAATCTCAACCCCGACAATCACAACTTTCTCTTGACATACTAGTATTATTTCAAACTTACATCAAAATGGCGACATACGAATGTGACATTTTGTATACGGCGAACGAGAAAGCGTCTCCAAAGAGGCGAGAATATTTATTTTCTCAAGTTCGGGTGTTATTTCTTGGCAAGTGCTGAGATGAATAGGCGACTCAATAAAAGTGAAAACAACCCGTCCTGTTTCCTGGGAATGTTGTGATTAGGGAAAGGAACTTCAGCACAGCCCTATAAATTACAAGGGGGGCTGGCGGCGTCTGGCCGTGAGGTCCTTGGGCTACCCTCGACTGAAGACAGATATGAGGGGGGGCGAGGGACTACCAGAACCCCGCAGCGAAGACCACAGCGGTTGGCAGGCGGCAGACCCTCCCGGTAGTAGAGTTGCCGTGTTGCTGTTTGGAATGGGGCCACTGCCTAGCGAAGAGTTTAAGGAAAAAGTGGCCACAAAAACCGGGATTACGTGAGATTCGAGTAGTTGGGCTGTTATTTATGCAGCGTGTCTCGTCGGCAGTGATTGATCTTAGGCTCTCCACAACCTGAACGTGTCAAAATGTTAGAAGAAAGTTTAGAGCAGATTGTGAACACGAAGCCATTAGTGGTTTAACGAGACGGAAGAATGTATCTCCCCACTCGTTTCTAACATGAAAAATCCGTGTAAGTTACCAGATTTGAACTTGGATATCGTTCGGTCAAATGTCTCCCTCTCGTTGGCGTTGACATCCGGAGGGTGACGGAGAGGGAGAGGGTGAGGGCGGCAGCATCCCCGGCCGCATAATCGCGCCAGGGGTCGGGGAAGGGGCTCGAAAACGATGTCTCCTCGTAAAACGGTCTGCAGGAAAGTGGAGGTGGGTGATGGAGGTAGCGGCGGCAGCTGGGGACTGCGGCAAATGGAAGCTGTGGAAGAGGCAGGGCTTGAAGGAAGGAGCGGAGGCTGATGGAGGAGGCGGGGACATATGGAGGCGGAGGGTGGAAGAAGCGGCCGACAGCAGTGCGAGCGGGTGGGACAACGAACGGAGAAGCACGCGAGGTGAACCGGCAGGCGGGCAAGGGCGAGCAGGCGAGTAGGCAGGCGGTCGAGCGTGTGACTATGCGGACGGGCGTTTAGGTGGATAGGCAGGAGGGCGAGTGAGCGGTTGGGTAGATGTTCGAACGAGAGAGTAGGTGAGCAGGTGAGCGGTTGGAGCGAGAGAGTAGACGGAAGTGTGGGCGGGGTGTGTAAGCGTGCGAGCGGGTAGGGAGATAGGCGAGTAGGCGTGCCAGCGAACGGGAAAACATGCGATGTAGGTGGAAGGGTGGATGAGGATATGTGGGCGGGTAAAGACGGGCGAGCTGGTGGGGCCAGCGGGCGAGGGATGGGCGGTGCCGGCGACGTCTCGCCGCCGGGGTAGGGAAGGAGGAGGGCGGCCGCGGGGTCCGTCTGAAGGACACGGGGCGTCTGGGGGCGCAAGGGCCCAGACGAAGGGCGCGGCGAAGGGCGCCGTAAAGCTGTCTCCGGCGGCGGAGGGGAGCGCCCTCGCCCTCGGCCACCTGCGCAGTCCTCGCGCCCCGCTGCGCGCGCTCAGCTGCGCCCGCCCGCCCGCCTTTGTCCTCGGCCGCGGCCGGGAATTCGGGGCCTCCGGCGGAGACGCGCCGTGCGCACGGGACTTGCTGCGGTGAATCCCAGCTGAATTCCCCAGGCGAAGACAAGATTGCCTGCGATTTGCGAAGTGCACATTCTGCAAGTTAAAACTTTTCCGGGTAAATGCAATAGATATCGTTGTTTAACCTAGATATCCTTGTTTAACCCTTATTGGTAGACATATGTCGTTTTACATGGATATGCTGATGTATTGTCTACCGTTCACATCTGAGAACAATCGAATTACATGTGTCCCCCCAAATCCGGTATTTACCAGGTATTTAAATGAAAATATTCAAGTTATATTTATGAGTTAAAACAAGAGGAGACGCAAAATTAATTAATGTCCGTATTAGGCATTATGTGTTGGTTAGGGAAAATAACTTGAAGTGGATGGAAGAGAAAAAACATTCCCTGTGCTCACTGAATAATCGTATTCGTTGCTTTCTCCCACAGGGTCATTGATTGTTCGACCGATGAACGCCGGCCGGCCTTGGTCGAGCGATACTAGAGACTACGAGACCGCGTCAGTTTTCCTCGTATGCGTTTCATGGTCACAAGCTGTGTCGAGGATCAGCTAGGAGACGAATCACAGCCAATGGAAAAGTTGAGGACATTGTTCGGGTCTATTGAGGAGTGAGCAACTCTACAAATACTGCATTGTTTCTTTCACTATAATAGTACAATAGTAAAAAGTGAACATTTCTTAATTATTTTTCAGCAACTGTACTTGTACATCAGGTTGAAGTGCATTGAAATCAATTAAATAATTCATCCAAAAGAAAGACAAAAATTTAACGAAATTACTCCAGTAATTTGTTTATGCAATCGTGAATATAAACCAGTTAATCTGATTACTTGTGAAATTGAAACTGTGAACAACAGTGAATGCAGTCGTACTCCAAAGTTAAGTAAAGGAAATCTGAAGGTCACGTTAATTCTATTCAGTACATTCCGTTTAGTTTTTAAACAGTTCAATTAATTAATCATTAACATATGCAAAATCGAAATAATGAAGGACATTAAAGGGTTATGCTTATCAAATTGTTGTACGGCGGAAAATGCCCTTTGTCACATGGCATCTTTCATACCATTTTTTAACAGAACTCCTTTTAGTAAAGAATAACATACCATTTCACTAGATCTTAAACAGTTAATCATTTTAGGGAACCTGATATATGTTTAAAGAACAACAGAATTATCTCGTTCGTTTTCTTCTTCACCTACGTTTTTCCTCCTTTATCTTCTGCTTCTTTTTTTTTTCCTTTTCTCTTTATATCTCCTCTTCCTCTTCTTTCTCAATCATCCTCCCCTTTTGTTTTCAATTTTATCTCGCCTTTCTTCCTTTTCACCTCTTCTTTTTTCTGCGCGAAGTTTGTGGGCGATACTTCGGCGCCGTTCGATTGAGTGTGCGTCATGTAGGGCCCAGGCCCACGCAGGGCATTCCCCGGCGGGGTGAGTGCGGGCTGGGGGTAGGAGGTAATGAGTGCCCCCACGCCATTTCCCCCAACAGCGTCACGTCTGCGCGTCGCGACGCATCTCCTCCCAGCGGGCGAGGGGCAGGGGGCGGTCAGAGCGTCGGCAGCCGCGGCCCGGGGCCGACCTTCGCCCCCGCGCAGCGCCGCACCTGACGTCATCCGTGCGTCACGGTGCGGCTTCCGCCCACGCCAGGAAGACCCATCCGCGGCCGGCTCGCGCCGGGGGAGGGGCGGGGCGCTTCCGCGTAATCCGAGCGAACACCCCGCCCCCGCCCCCACTCCCACTCCCGGCGCCGCCGCCGCGGAGACGTTTCCACGAATCAGCGCCGCGCGCGGGAATTTCGCTGCCTGCGCTGGGGATTCCCCCAGCGCCTGCGCCTCCTCACCCGCGGTGCTGCGCGGGTAAATCCCACGTACGAGAATTGCGTCCTTCCAATAGTCACTGTACGTTTGTGAGCAGGCTAAAGGAATTGGTTCACTTGTTTACCTGTTACGATGAATATTTCGAATATATATTCATTTTAGAACATCCACCAAAAAAAAAAAGAACTGTTGTAGTAAACAGAATTCATTATACTGTAACAAGTTCCTTTGTTTTTGTTTTTTTATCGCGTACGCATTTCTTTCATTGCTTAACACTCAATGATACTGATTCATCTCAATGTATTTTTCTATGCTTCCAAGATTTAGTTTCTTCCGTGATTTGGCCATCTCGGGACGAGGCGAATGTGCAACTCACAGGGTCTCAGTTATATTTATCGAGGGTAGGTGTACGTGACTTTTATGGAGGGAGGGGATCAGCATTTTCATGCTGAATCCGTTTTTACGCCCAGGGTTGTTAGGCCTGCGGGATGAGGTGAAATGATAACAGTGAAGGATGAAATGAGCATTCACAAGCATACAGACACCCACACAAACACAACCATGCCTGAATGGGTCTCGAACCGGGGATCCTTCCGTTCAAGACCGCCACGGCACTACTGCGTTAGTGATATCGGGTACCCGGATTGGCATCAAGACAAATTATTATAATTTCACTTCAATATTAATTAAATTTCATACGTTACAAAAAATTCTAAGAAATACTCTAACATATGGCCAGGACAAATTATTTCTCTCTCTCTCTCTCTCTCTCTCTCTCTCTCTCTCTCTCTCTCTCATATATATATATATATATATATATATATGTCCTGATGCTCTCCTAGGACGGATGTCTCCGTCTATGGAAAACACAAAATTCGCAAAAGAATAATTGAGATAAGAAAAAATAACTTGAATTTGACTGTTCCATTTCTGAAACAGTGGAATCAAATGGGTTGAGGTTATTGTCGATTACCTGACGATTTCCCCGCAAAGAATAAGATATTGTTTTGTAGATTGATTTTTTCCCTTCTTATATATTATCCGTTGTAATTATTGGGTGACAATTACAGTAAAAATACGTTTCGCTTTTTCGGGGTCATTTGGGCACACTGTGCGTGTCGTCACCGGCCACCCGCCGGCCGCTGCACGCCGCACGTAGAATCCGGCCGCGTGATCGGCGTCCTGTGACGTCCGTGAGTGACATTGGACAGCATCAAGTGACATTGGACGACGGCAGAACCACGTGGACAAAGTGCGGCCCGGCGCCACCCTCCATTCTGTTCAAAAAACCGATTTGTTGTCATTTTATATGAAGTGTTCTTGATGGTATTTCGCTGTCGTTGATACTCACAGCAGATAGACAAAATTTTCAGACTTATTCGTGTTGTCACAAACCTTTCATGACATAAGCTCCTGCAGTGAAGGCAACGTACTCTCTGTTTTCCAAATGCTTGTCACTTATACTAATATGGATATAGGCAACTGTTCTGCATGACTGCATGACATAAACTTTGTACGACGAAAATGTTCCTTTTGTCAGGGATAACCGAGAGCCCCGGCCAGAAGAATGTGGAAATATTCACAAACCGTAGCAATTAATATTGTGACTTGCCAAATGTGTGTTTGTTCGGCTGGATGAGGTTTAAAAACAAATCAATACTAGAGCTAGTATTAGCTAATATTAGATCTAAAAGTGCTGCAGTTATAACAACAATTTAGTAGATTTTATATTAATTTTTTGCTCGAATGGTACTGTGACATTTTTCACGAATAATCATTTTTCCCGTTGTATTACATAGATATATTGTCAGTCTCTTAAATATACCACAAACACTGGAAGCTTGGAAGGAAGCTTGTATTACCTGCAAGTAACTACCAAAGTTTTACTCGTAGTTCCAATTTTAAAACGTTTTACATTTCATAGAAATAAATACGTAAAGAGTGACCATATTGAACGGCAGGTAAATTTTCCAAGAGAATCGGTGCTCTAGTGTGAACCTTCGCTATCTTGTAAAACATTCCGTCTGCTAGGGGAATTCCGAAAGGCTCGCAGTTGCTATCGCTCCTCCATCCTTGCCGGACGCAACCGGCGGCCACGAACCGCCGATGCCGCAGGGTGACCTTGATACGGCGCCTTCTCACAAGATGTCTCGCAAGTCCTCTGTTGGAGGTCTTGCACATTTATGTTCAATCTCCATGTTTCTTTTTCGTCACGTCCATAGCACCTGGTATGTTCAGTAATATGTTGAATTACGCCGTTGCATACATTGGTTCTGGAAAAATGCAATTGCTGATCTGATCTCAGAGCTGAAATCGGTAAATGTGTATTATTTAATCTTGCTATAGAATCTTTACTACGTTTAATAATACGAATGGTTCTCAGTGGTGATACGTTGAATCACTATGTTTAGTGAGTATTTATACTGAAAAATCGTTTTAAAGACGGATTTCTTGCCACGGTAGGTGCAGCAAAACCAGTGTATACAATCATTAACATTCTTTTATCAGCAACAAGTTTAATATATATTACTTAAACTTTGACTCTTATTATTACTCACATTCTTCCACTTCTGTGACAGATAATTGAAAAACATCGCAACTCAATTTGCAATATCGGTTACTTTCACATTTGAGATCAGCGATATTTGTAATGACTACCTAGGTGGATAAGTTGCTGCAGGTAAGAAACAGAGTTGACGCGAATATCACAAAATTTCTCGCCGCCAGTGTGTGTTGTGTAAAGTACGCGACCCCAGCACCAAAATCTAATTGTGTACTCACCATCGAATTCCATAAAGCAGGGATTATCGAAATGGATTCCACAGACACAAGTACCATTGTATATTTGTACATTTTTTCGTTACACAAGCGAACTACCCCGTGTTTAATTGAACCAGCAAAATTACTATTTGTACAAGTAAAAAAGAAATAGATAAAGTAATGTACTTCTTATTTAACATCTCACTGGTGGTATTTTGTAATTAATTTAAGTTTGAGTAAAAATATAGGATTTAAAAATTAATGTGAAAATAAACTTTAAAACATAATTTCCTCTATTTCTAAGTTTGGTGACACTGGGCTAGAGGTGGCACAATGCTGGTGACTACACGCGCGCGTATGGTGCACGTCATGTCTCGTCTGGAATGGCGCAGCAGGGACGTCAGCGGCGGCGAATAAGAAGACGCGTCACAGGCAGCACGCGTCACTAGCGGCGACTGCGCACTCGCCGACGCCGCCACCGCCACCGCCACCGCCGACACCCCTCCCCGCCTGCCTACACAATGTCTCCGCCTCTACCGCTTTCCCTCCCCCGCATCCGCAACTCGCCTGTCTCTGACTCTCTCCCCCTCTTTGTGTGTGTCTCTCTCTGTCTCTCTCTCCCTCTGTGTGTCTCTCTCTGTCTCTCTCTCCCTCTGTGTGTCTCTCTCTGTCTCTCTCTCCCTCTGTGTGTCTCTCTCTGTCTCTCTCTCCCTCTGTGTCTCTCTGTCTCTCTCTCCCTCTGTGTCTCTCTGTCTCTCTCTCCCTCTGTGTGTCTCTCTCTGTCTCTCTCTCCCTCTGTGTGTCTCTCTCTGTCTCTCTCTCCCTCTGTGTGTCTCTCTCTGTCTCTCCCTCTGTGTGTCTCTCTCTGTCTCTCCCTCTGTGTGTCTCTCTCTGTCTCTCCCTCTGTGTGTCTCTCTCTGTCTCTCTCTCCCTCTGTGTGTGTCTCTCTGTCTCTGTGTGTCTCTCTCTTTGTCTCTCTCTGTCTCTGTGTGTCTCTCTCTTTGTCTCTCTCTGTCTCTCTCAGACTCTCTGTCTCTGTCTCTCTCAGACTCTCTGTCTCTGTCTCTCTCAGACTCTCTGTCTCTCTCTCTCTCTCTCTCTCTCCTTCCGCCTTCATCTCCATCCCCACTCCCCGCCTTAGCTCCTGCCCCGCCACTTTTACCCCATCCCTACCGACACCATCTTCTAATCTACCACTTCCTACGCCTTTATGCCACTTCGTCTAAATTTACTCCCCCACATTCTCCATCTCATCAACTTCATTCACCTCCTCCACTTCATCCAACTCACCCACGTACTTCACCTCTCCTTCTTCCTCCATTTCTTCCACCTCATTTACATCCTCCACTTAGTCTTCTCAATTTTCTCCATCTTTTCCGCCGACATGTGGTAAAATGTGAATCTCCGCCCGTAGTAACGTCATTTTTCTTGGTAACAGCCCGCACTCGTTTTATGTGAATAAGACGACGAACATTTCTGGGTATTCGGTCTCAAATAGTTTTCTTATGTATTAAGGTTTCCGTTTCCCAGCAGACGAATTCCAGAAATTTCGTGAATTGTGTTTAATGGAAAGGTCCGATACAATTGAGAATGTGTTCACTAGTCTTTTACTAATATGAAGTCAAATGATTTTTTTAATACTGTTAAAATATTAAATTATGTTATTCTATATCATTTGCACATTTCCACATGAATTATTAAAAGAATATACGGTTGTAATACAAGTATCTGACACTGAGGTTGAATATTACTAGTCTTATTTTTATAATTACATTTTGTAAATAAATTGGTTATATTTTCAGATATTTCATTTTATCAGTTCTAGAATTTTTTTAGATTCTTCCCCTTTCGGAAGTTGCTTAACCACGTACGTAGTTTTCAGTATTGCAAATGCTGGGTCAATCCTTGATCTGTCTCCAATGCAGGCGTTTACGCCTAAGTTACTCTGGTTACAACACAGCCTTATCTCCCCGTTACTGATGCAGTGGTTAATTTATGGGCGATTGTCTGCGACTTTCTTCTCAGCCGGTGCGCGACGTACTGCTTTGTCAGATGGGTCATGAAGGCGATGCGGCCGCGCCGTGTCGGCTCGGTTTGCGTGGGAGGCTGCAGCTGTGCGACGTGGTGCAAGGTGGCCGGGCGGCGGCGGCGGCGGCGGCGGCGGCGGTGGTGGCCTTGCGGCGACGTTGCCGCGCGGCGCCCTCGGCGGCGCCTGGGGGCGGCGACCTTGCCCCGACCTCCTAACGCCGCCAGCACCGCCTGCCCCCTCCCCCGCCCCCCGCGCAGGTTTCACTCTCCGGAGAAACCACTCTCTTGACGTGCGCCCGTCTGGAGTGTCTGGCCGCTCACTTCCTACGAACGTCTGCTCTCTCCCTGGGAGTGGCAAGCCCCCTTGCGCCCCAAAGGCCGTCACAGGGGTTCCCCTTCCGGGCTCAGTCGTATTTGCTGTCCAGTCAGTTTTGTCCAAATTCTCACCCATCTGTTTAACGGATCTGATGATCTTCAGCCCACTTTTCAGGAAACTACTTCCATTGTAGATCCTTCCCTCTCCAACATCTCAAACCTCAATACTTAAAAAAAAAATCTGCTCTAAAAGCTCTTTTTTCTTACAAACCTTTTCTCCCACACGCCTCTTCTCCCAGAAGTTTCCTCTCCCACAAGCCCAAATCCCCCACAAGGCCGAATCCCCCACAAGCTCCAATCCTCACTCGCTCTATCCCCCACAAGCCCCAATCCTCACTCGCCCTATCCCCCACAAGCCCTCTCCCTCGCAAGCCCTCTCCCCCACAGCCTTCTCCCCTCTCCCCCACAAGCCCTCTCCCCCACACGCTCTCTCCCCCACACGCTCTCTCCCCCACAAGCCCTCTATCCCACCAGGCCTCTTCCATAGGCTCTCTCATCCACAGACCCTCTCATCCACACGCTCGTTCGCATCATTTTTCTTCTCCTCTCCGTCACCCCATTTAGCACATCATTCCCTCCGTCGCGATCAGCGACATCGCCGGCTGTCTAGAATGAGTTCATCTGAGCGACCGCGAAACGGAGATTATGGCGGTGGCAGCAAACTCCGCCAGCGCATTTCGCTTTCCCGTCCGGCATGCGCCCCCCCCCCCCCGCCCAGCCCCCGCCCAGCCCCCGCCCAGCCCCCGCCCAGCCCCCGCCCAGCCCCCGCCCAGCCCCCGCCCAGCCCCCGCCCAGCCCCCGCCCAGCCCCCACCCTTCCCCGCCCCGCTCCTCGCCGCTCCGCCCCGCCCCGCCCCGCCTTGTCAGCCGCGCCCGCAGACGGACTTTCCCTGCCCGGCGCGACTGCAAGCACTTGTTGCGTCGCCGGAACCACCGCCCAACTTTTTACCGCCGATACGACCTGCATTCTTGCTCCCACAGGGGTCTTCTTCAACAAGTGGTGAATTCATCCATCATCTCCCGAAGCAGTCAGGGCCCGGCAATGATGAGGTTGGGGTTGGATTCTACTCATCACTTTGCTGCACTTCTCAGGTGTATTGGTGCTCAAAATTGAATAGACGTGGTATTTTGCGAATGTTAAGTGAGTACAGTACGTTCTCAGCCGATGAGTTCCTCTAGGGGATTGGGAGAAGGCTCTAGGCGATCCCTATAGTTGAAGAACCGAGGATTGTAGCGGAAGAGACAAAGTCGCCAGTCTTTTATCTATTTATTTGTTTTGGGTCTCTTTGGAAACAGCTGGGGTCATCAGCGACCACTATTATTTTTTGAACACGTAGCATAACATGTATAAATGGGAGCAGATATATAGAGGAATATTAAGCCCAATAAGTTAAACAACACAAAACAATAGAAGGATCAGAAGTTGGGATATTTTCGATACGTTGCTCCATTACGCTCTTTGTTGAGGAGCTGAGATGATGCTTTCCCGCGTTTCTTTTTCAAAATGGAATTCCACTACCGGAAAAGCAACCCCTCAATTGTTCTGCTTTATATGTGTCTTCTTTGTGATTTCGAGCGTTCTGTCAGCAATACCAGATAGTTCGGGGTCTTCCCAAATGCTTGAAAGTCCCTATTTGTGATGTTTATTGATCCAAGTCCTTTATTTCCTCGCAGGGAAGTAAAACAACCCGAGTGCCTGCAGAATTTCTGCTTGAAGAATAAATGACTTTTAAGTATTATAAAACTTGATTACAGGAATGTTTATTTATCCTCGGAATATTTAACTATGTATCGATATCGTCTACTTCCCAAAATCATTATTTTCCTAACAATGTTTGTTGATATAAGATACAAATCCCTGGAACTCGCATTTAATTTTCTCTCTCTCTCTCTTCTCTCTATGTAATCACTGCATATGAATCAAGCAATTGTTTGTGTATCATGTGTAATTCACTATTTCAAGAAGAAATGAAAACGAGTCGTCATATTCCACGAGTCAAACAAGTTAAACCATTCTGAATAAAAGCTTTCTATTGAAAACGAGATAAAAAAAACAAAGTTGAGAATACCGTGCCGAAGTAATGCTGGAGTCCTGGTTCATTTTGTGTTCGTGGTTTCGTATAAGCTAAAGAACATTTAGGAAATTGGGACTTCCATTCCAAAATATCAAATCGGAAGCTTATGGTTACAAGTTCTTCTTGCGCAATCTCTTCAGGTCGATCAATAACGCATATCTACTTTCATGTTCATATTTTGTAGAAATCATAAAATAACATGTCACACGTGAGTACTTAAAAAGAATGTTAACAATGAAACAAAAAGTCCAAACCTCTGGTAGCTCATGATAAAAAAAGTGTTCGCATTTTTTACGCAGGAAGGTTCAATATCAAAATAAATAAATGTGAATCTTTTTGAAATATTACAAAATGAATTAAGCTGCATCGTCGAAATCTAAGAATCCGAAAATATTTTTATTTAAGGAATATATTATCCCTCGCGAAAATATACTCGTACTTTTGAGAATATGATTCGCTGGTATAATATTGGCGAGAGCAATTTTCAGAATCACACCTTCCGAGACCCATTCAGTTCCCAGAATCGCGTCTTCCTCGTCGCGTCGTAAACATCAACGAATATTGCGGAGCCGCGAAGGAGTAGTAAGTGGGTCTCTCGGAGCGCTGACCGTGGAGTCACCTTGAGCATGTTGGCCGGGTGGCGCGCGGGGCGGCGGGGCGCGGCTCGACTCGACTCGACTCGCGAAAAGCAAAAGCGCGAAGTGCTAGGGCTGGGGGAAGGAGGCCGGGGCGGTCGCAAGCTCCCGAAATAACTGGATCGCATGAGTCAAGCGGCGGAAGAGGCGGGGGCGGGCGGAGCAGCGCCGTTGAGTCAGGCCGCGGACAATGGGCCGGAATTAACCCCAAAGCGCCCGCAGTGGGCCTCAGCTACGTTCTAAGCAGAGACGCACCAAAATACATGTTAAGGCCGGCCTTAACATCTTATCAGTATTTTACGGGGCCCTATCCATGGCAAAACTCTGGGACCCTCTAATAACATTGAAAGTTTGAACATTAATACAAATAGAAATATTGAATATGAAAATAAACCATAACCTTTGACAGTTAAAAAATAAGGAGAATATTGTAATGCGAGTATATATAAATTAATATGTCTTCGGTTAAAAATGTATTGGGAGCCTTCGTACGGAGGACCCTAAACACATGATTAGGGCGCTTGTCTTAATTAATCCACCCCTACTTCTAAGCTAGTAATTATCAAATAGTTGTAAATGTCATTTTTGTCATGTAAATTAAAATGACATTAAGTAATTAGCGTCCCCTTGCCAGAGTTTATAATTTTTTGGTCTTTAATGGGGTATTTTGAGAAATATTGGGTAGTATTGATAAACGTTTAATCGTCCTTTATAACAATTTTGCTACAATCAGAACGTATTCGAAAAGTGCTGTTTCATCTCGCTAGCCCTCGATTATTTCGCCTTCAACCCAAAAATGTTTTCAATTCTGGATCTCTGGGAAATTAATTTTCGTTATTTCTCTTATAAAACTTGCAAACGTGGATACAATATTTAGATAGGTTAGACGAGAATTATTCCTAAAGAGACATCGAAACTGGATTGAAAAAGTAATCCCAAGAGAAAAACGGGACCATCAAACTGAAGTCCTTGAATGATTGAATCTGATGCTGATGTTGATTGTGATGGGCGACACGTAGTACCTTGGAATTGAAACAGATCAGGAGCTCCTAGACATGACGATGACAACAATGATGATGCGATGACGATAACGACGAGGACGTCGACGATGTTGACAAGAACGTCGATGATAACTACAACGATGACGATAACATTATCGATCCTCGTATTATCAAGCTTTCCGCTTAAAGTGTGTTGTTGTTGTTTGTTACTGTTCCTGCTTTGTTACTGTTTACGTTACTTTTTGCTGTGTGCGTCTTGTCGCCCATTTGGGACCAACGTGCGGCGGCAGACGGGGCGGGCGTCGCGGCCAAGTGGGGCACGGGTGCTCCGCCCACCCACTGGCCCGAAATACGCTGCCCGCGCCCTGTGACGCAACGCCCTCGCCCCCGAACGACACGCGCGCCTCCTCCGCTCCTCTCCACTCCCCGTCGCTCCTCTCCACTCCGCTTCTCTGCGCTCCTCTCCGCTCTGCTCCGCTCCTCTCCGCTCCTCTCCGCTCCTCTCCGCTCTGCTCCGCTCCGCTCTGCTCCGCTCCGCTCTGCTCCGCTCCTCTCCGCTCTGCTCCGCTCCGCTCTGCTCCGCTCCGCTCTGCTCCGCTCTGCTCTGCTCTGCTCCGCTCCTCTCCGCTCTGCTCCGCTCCGCTCCGCTCCTCTCCGCTCTGCTCTGCTTCGCTCCTCTCCGCTCCTCTCCGCTCCTCTCCGCTCCTCTCCGCTCCTCTCCGCTCCTCTCCGCTCCTCTCCGCTCCTCTCCGCTCCTCTCCGCTCCGCTCTGCTCCGCTCCGCTCCGCTCCTCTCCGCTCTGGTCTGCTCCGCTCCTCTCCGCTCTGGTCTGCTCCGCTCCTCTCCGCTCTGGTCTGCTCCGCTCCTCTCCGCTCTGGTCTGCTCCGCTCCTCTCCGCTCTGCTCTGCTCCGCTCCTCTCCGCTCTGCTCTGCTCCGCTCCGCTCCGCTCTGCTCTGCTCCGCTCCGCTCTGCTCCGCTCCGCTCCTCTCCGCTCTGCTCCGCTCCGCTCTGCTCCGCTCCGCTCCGCTCCTCTCCGCTCTGCTCCGCTCCGCTCTGCTCCGCTCCGCTCCTCTCCGCTCTGCTCCGCTCCGCTCCTCTCCGCTCTGCTCCGCTCCGCTCCTCTCCGCTCCGCTCCGCTCCTCTCCGCTCTGCTCCGCTCCTCTCCGCTCTGCTCCGCTCCGCTCCTCTCTGCTCCGCTCCGCTCCGCTCCTCTCTGCTCCGCTCCGCTCTGCTCCGCTCCGCTCCGCTCTGCTCCGCTCCGCTCTGCTCCGCTCCGCTCCTCTCCGCTCTGCTCCGCTCTGCTCCGCTCCGCTCCGCTCCGCTCTGCTCTGCTCCGCTCCGCTCCGCTCCTCTCCGCTCTGCTCCGCTCCGCTCCTCTCCGCTCTGATCCGCTCCGCTCCTCTCCGCTCTGCTCCGCTCCGCTCTGCTCCGCTCCGCTCCTCTCCGCTCTGCTCCGCTCCGCTCTGCTCCGCTCCGCTCCTCTCCGCTCTGCTCCGCTCCGCTCCTCTCCGCTCTGCTCCGCTCCGCTCCTCTCCGCTCTGCTCTGCTCCGCTCCTCTCCGCTCTGCTCCTCTTCTCTCCGCTGTGCTTCTCTCCGCTCTGCTCCTCTCCGCTCTGCTCCTCTCCGCTCTGCTCCTCTCCGCTCTGCTCCTCTCTGCTCCGCCCGCGATTTCCTGTTGTCCTAGTGACGCGCAGCGCTCCACACGTGCCTCACTGGACGCTTCTGTCAGCTCGCCGAGCCTTGAACGCACTGATTAGCGTTCCTCTAGGGCAGGGGTTCCAGGCGGTGGTACGCAAAGGAAATTCAGGTGGGGCGGAGAGACAATACTATTTTGAAATAGGTAACCTGTAGTAAAAGTGAATATTTAGTAGTAGTGATCATGAACGAATCCCACTTAGTACAAGTTTGAACTTACTACAAGTTTGAACCCACCACTGTACAAGTTTGAACTTCCACTGTCTTATCTGTCACTTATTGCAGACATTTCTCTGATTCCAACTGTGCTTAATGAAAGACAGACAGCATTGTACTTCAACAATGCTGCCTGGTCCACTTGCAACACTTTTTGTTTGCCCTGGAATTGCCGTTTATAGAGCTCTGTATTTGCGAGTATTTCCAAGTAAACTCTCTGAGTTACTGGTTTTTCAGGATGACGGTACGATAAAACCCCTACAGATGTTTAGTGTTAATCGGTGATATAAAATCTGAGAACTCCTGCTGTATGGGACAGCAGGACTCCATATCTGAGAAAATTCGAAAGCGTGCTTGGGTTATACGTTCATGGAAAGAGTCAAATTTAAAAGATCTAATGATTATACGCTAATCAATTTCTATCCACATTTCTTCATTCGAAATATTATTTTCGTCACAATACTTCTTAGAGAATGCATACCTGTCAATTGAATTATGATTTTTTTAAAAGAAGTCTAGAAACCTGCATAATGCTTTTTTTCCGGGAGAATTTCCGGAATTGCGTATTTTATCTTTATCCGAATAACTCCCAACGTGATTGCTCAAATAGCTTAAACTTACATTATGACTGTAGATGATGTTCCATTTTTTTAAAAAACTGATTCATAATATTTGTACAAAACTTTCGTTAGTTGGAGCTATCTGTCGACATCCTTTATTATCGGCAAAAAACTCACTTTAACTTCGAAGTGCTACGAGTAGTTGGTCTGTTACATTCTCCTTTCTTTCCACTTCTGGAGACTGGTCTTGTTAACCCTGTTCCGACAAGTGCCGCCCAAGCCACGATTTGCTCCGCCCGTCCGTGTGTCTCATCTCGACGCTGCTGGCGTAGCCACCGCCCTGTTGCCACGCGCCGCCGCCGCCGCCGCCACGTCCCGTCCCTTTATACGCCGCGCGTCTACACGGGCGCGCCTGGCAACGGCTCCAGCCCAGCACGAGCGCAAAGGCGCGCGCGAGCAAGTGAGCGAGCAAGGCTGGCTGGCAGGCAGAGGCTGGCGCGCGCGAGCGAGCCGGCCGGCACCGCGCTCGCCGGGAGTAGAACGCGTAGGCGACATTTTGCGCGGTGTGACGTCACACGGCCTTACGTAAGCGGCCCGGGCGGCGGCGGCGGCGGAGGCGGAGGCGGCGGGGCGCGTGGCCTTGCGCCCAGCTGGGCTGCTCGTGCCGCCGCCTGTCGCGTTGGGCCGGCCGGCGCGAGCGGCGCGGGGACGCGAACCCAAGCCGGGAGGTTTTTATCAGCGTGCCGTCCCCGCCGCTGGCGGTCGGTCTGCGGGGGAGTGGGGGGGGGGAGACGGCGGTGGTGAGTGACCTGGGCTGGGCGGCCGGGCTTCCTCGTTGGCGGCGCCGCGCGGGAGGGTTGGCGCAGGTCGCGGATCGGGCCGCCTCCGGCCTCAGCGCCGCCCGGCCTCGCCTCGCCTCGTCGATGCCCCCGATCAAGGGCGCGCCACGCGATCGCCCCGAAGTGACGCGCTGCCCACCTGCCCATTACGAACCTATTACGTGCGCTGCCGCTCTAATGGCCTCCAGCTTATTTCGCTGTGCGTTAAAATTCGTTTTCGTGTGGGATGAGGCGTGGTCGTTATCGCCATCTCGTTAACGAAGGAAAAAAGGTGGTGTTTATTAAGGGTAATAACAAAAGTGCTTTGAAAATCCACTATAACGTATTATTATACGGCACCCCACGAAGTACAAATTGTATTTACTGATTCTATTTGACGGCTGACGATAGCTCATCATTGCACAAATATTATTTACTATAAATATTAAATTCTTTCTTCAAAATCGGCATTATCGGCAGAATAGGTGAGAGTCTGCGTAGTTTGGGCGATATATAGTAGACAAAACCAAGAGGTAATTCATCTCTGAATGGTTGACACAAGGATATTCTTAAATCCTGTTGAATCATATTTCACGAATAGAATGATCATGCATAAAAACGTTATATAGAAATATTCCAATCAGGCAGCTTTAATTTTATTATTTTATGGCTGTAAATATTGTATTATGCATATTGTTGTAAGAAACCCCAGTAAGTGCACAAAATTTCAATTTACTTTATGCTTGAAAAAAAAAAGTTGCACTATTATATATGAACAAGATTTATTCATGTCTAAAAAATGCCTAAGACTATATAACATCAGAGGAAATTCAATTATTTTATTATGATGTGAGCAAATCATGTTATCAATATCAAATACATGAGTCAATTCTCGACGAAATCTTTGGTTACAAAATTGCAACTGTTTGTAATGCATAATTTAATCAACAATCTGTCGAATGCCTAGATTCATACAATTTAGATTCACACGTGACTCCAATATTCTTGGCTCCTCTTACGGTCGTCAGATATGACTTCTTTCATTTTCTGAATTGTCAAATGTTCGTATTGTGAAGCAGGACCTATCGAGATTTTGTGAATATATGCATATAATCTCTCTCATTTGTCCTTATACATGTTATAAAATAGCATTACATCTGCAAATGAATATTGATGACCTTCTGAAGACATTTCATAGCTCTGTACCCTCATTTTGATCCTACATTTGTATTCATTTGATATTTTCTGGTGATAATGGTTAATGTCGATCAGTGATATCAGATTTTGGAGCGTTGTTTACGGTTCATTGTCAGCCACATCCTTCGAAGAAATCTCTGCCTCATCTGAGGAACACCTTGTTACGTTCGCGGAACGGCTGACTGGGCGTGTGCTCGCATAACAGCTCGGCCATAGTGTTCGCGATGAGCCAGGGGCGAAATAGACGCGCGACCCTGGCCCGCGGCTGCAGCGATGGCAGCGCCGGCGACCGCGCAATCAGCTGAGGCAGCACACGCCCAGCTTGCGTCGATGTGGCAACGCCGCACCGCCCTCCGCCGCCGCCGCCGCCGCCGCCTGCGGTAGCCTTCGCGACGGTAGCTCGGTTTCACTAACCATCGGTCAAAAATGGGCGTAGAAGCCTCGCCACATTTTTCTTCGTCCCCTCCACAGTAACCCTATGGAGAAGGGGAATTTATTTACTTTCAATTTGTACATTAGGGTGCTGCCTTGCGGCTTAAGCAGCTGGAGGAGGGGCTTTGTCTTACAGTTAATTTTAATATTCTTGACCTAAAGTTAAATTATTTGCAATTTGGCATTCCTAACTTACACTAAGATGGGTTTTTATTAATTAATAAAAAATTGTTATCATTATACAAGTGTGAGATTATTTTTTTCTCTCTCTCTACATTCACACATCATTCAGACTTGTTTCATTTCATACATAACCATTCATTCTTCCCATTCATTCGCAGTTCACTACTTTAGGAATACACTGTTCGCCACGGCACTGACTTGGCCTCGCCACATCTGGAGCGGAGATAACGACTGACAACTTGGCATGCCTCCGCAGCAAAATAGTATCCGAAGTTTTGACAATGTTCTGTGGTACTACTAGAGGGGGAAGGCTTCAGTGGTAGTGTCAGCCGACTTGACCGATCGTTGTAAAGAACGTTTAATTTTTGACGAATCTCAAATTAATTTTTATCTGTGGATATACACTATACAGTTGTCTATAACTCATTCTGGAAATACCGAAGGGATTTCGCTACTCTAGAAAACGAGTTAAAATTTTTTTATATGTATTATCGGCTTCTGTCGGGGAGGGGCAGCGGTAGGCCTGTGATGACAGCTGTGGTTATGACAGCTTAATTTCAAGATACATTGACTGTATTTTTTAAATAAAATGATTGGCAACAAATGTAATAATTAATTAGTAATACATTAATTAAAAATTCTGACTCTCTGAACATTCGTTTTGTGTATACCTTGTGTCAGATTGACGGAGATTCAGATACTTCGTTGACCCAAGGTCAAGAATTCTTCTGTGAAGTATTTTTGATTTCCGTTTTGTTTTGGGAAATCTTATGCTTCGATACATGTTTCTGCCAGCAGGTAAGGTAGGTCTTAGAAAAACGTACGAAAAATGTACATTCCGAAAATAGAATTCGATGTCTGATGTCTTCAAAACTACCTATCAAATCACATTTCAATGACTGTCGCCCTCAAGAACGCAAGTAACAATATTTAACTTAAAATAAGTTGCGATGTTGCGAAATAACCTAATATTCTGTAATCCTCTTCTATTTGTACACGACGGTATCATTGTGTACGACGGTATCACAATGCATCGATCTCCTTAACTCAAATTTCAATAACTCAAATACAGAAATATCTCAAGTTTTGAATTCTTCTTCAACTTATCTTTGTGCATACTCGCTATCTAGAACTCGTACCGAAATACGAGAATACTCGGACTTATCTCTTGGGGATACGAGGTAGTGAGGCTCCGAATATACTCGTAAAAAAACTGGCGTATTTTTAATTGTAATAAATTATCAACATAATAAAAAATAGCGAACATTTGTTGTACAGCAGAACGCGTACTCTTTAAAATCTTGTTAGCGAGCCAAGTCATATAGTTCAGCTTTCAGTCCGTTTCCGTTGCTCGTTAATTGTTTATAAATGAAGTAGTCGCTGATGCAATGGTTAGCATTCGGTAGTTGAATAAATATTCCCCCTTTGTCCACACTTACCCCCCCTCATTATATGCTGTCACCCCCACGCCCTTGCCACGCGTTGCCTGGTCGTCGCCGCGGGCCGCAAGTGTTGCGAATAACAGGAAGGCGGGAGGCATTCAATGCCACTTTACCGGGGTTAACGCCGCGTTAGCACTACGTCGACGCATAATTGTGAGATGGTTGAGTGTTGGGACAGCCATTTTCGGAATTAATGGCGTACCAGCGAGGTAATACTGACCGCCTCCTGTTGTCAATATTAATTTCAATGTCTTTTGCATAGTGTTTTTCCAACTGCCTTTCATAACAAGAAACATCCTAAGGGATGTTGGACTATTTCTGTTCGTATTTATTATTTTTTTGATTTATAATAAAAATAATAATAATTAATTTTCATACATTGTTCTCTTTGGATTTCGCTTTTATAGTGTGTTCTAATGTTTTCTTCTCTTCTTTACAGGTATGTAACCAGGGCTCAACATTAAGCTCTCCAATATTCAACGAGTACGTTGTTCGCATGCCGTTATACGCCGGTAAGCTTATCGTCATTTTACTGCGAATGCATTAACCTTCTATGATCGGAAAATTCAATCAAGTCTGGGTGGACGCAACGCATGAATGCGCCGAGTACTTTAGCGTATGAGATCATGATATAAAATGAAAAATGTTAAATATGGCTCTTCTCATTTTATCCCTAGTTTTTATTATTGCTTGGAATCGAAGCAACGAAAATCTCCGACTGATAACAAATAACATTTGCTTGAAGACAAGAGCAAGTTATATATCCCATTTCTCACCTTTTAGACGCTTCATGAAGAAATAATTTCTTCTTCCACAGAGTCGCAGACAATCATTTAGAAATATCTATTACCTCCTGATGACGGTCCTAAAGAGAATTCAAAATTGAAAGTGATCCGTAGAAAAGTAGGAATAGAAAGTTAAAGTTCGTATTATAGAGGGAAGTTTACAGAAATGAAAAAATGAAACGTGAATAAAATGTCTAGTTTTAGGTGTACACGTGTGTTGTGTAGGCAGGCAAAAGTAATTCTTGTATCGTGTTTGAAGATCTTCTGATTCCTATAAAATAAAATAAAAAGAAAAAAGAAAAAAAAGAGAAAAAAAGAAAGAAAGAAGAAAAAGAAAAAGAAATGAGAGAGAGAGAGGAAAGAGAGGAGAGAAAGAATCAAGAAAAAAATCAACAAGGAAACGGAAAATGAAAGAAGGAAAAGAAAAGGAAAGGATAAGAAGAAAGGCCACAAAGGAATTCTCGGCAGCCGCCATCTCGAGAAAACGAGCCGCCGGGAAAGCCGCGCTGGATGCAGTTTCACCTCCACAGCCGTGAAGGTCGCGGGAAGTTGTCACCTGGTGCTGTTGACGTCGCTGTGAATTAAGTAAGGTCGGTTAGGAAGCACCTTGCAGACACTTCGCGGCCCATGGCATGTTTGGAGAAGTAATCCAATTTAGATGCGAAATTATGCTGTTTTAACGAGAACGATGAACTTGCATGGCGTATGAAGGAGAAGTGGTGTTCGTTCATGCATTGTCATTGTGCCGTCAAGAAGCGGAGTTTAATATTTTAAAAAGAAGCTAAATTTCGTTAGAAATGATGTCATTTTGGTGTAAGTTTCGGATAGTTGTGCTTTTGAAATCAGTGTTACCTTATTGATTTAAATAAAAGACAATAGTAAATGACAGATTACAGATGGAAATGAAATATTTTATGACGATTTAAAATGGTTTGTTCCATTTACCTTTCTTTATAGACTACTTTCACGAGTAGGACACCACATTCCGGTGATTGGCACTATTTCATAAAACCTTATAACCCCAAGAAAAATGTATCTGTGCATTGCCATCCCGTCAAAGTAACATGTATCGTCCTGGCAATTTCTGAGTCTATGTGCAACGAGAAAAATACACCAGCCAGCAGTTTATAGGGTTTTTGGGGCAGAAAAAACATTAGGTCACTTTGCTGGCACGGAGATGTCCGAAACGGTGTGCAGAAAAAGAAACGAAATACCATAACAAAAAACCTCAATATTTCGAGCTAGAGTATTTTAAAGTTTACATCTAACACGATTAAGTGAAATTGTGTTTTATTGATTTACAAATAGAATTTCAATATTCTAATTTACATATTTTGACCATCAACTGAAAAAAACACAATATTTCCATTATATATTTTTAATTTGAAGCAAAAATTTAAAAAAAAAATCAGAAGTATTTGTAGGGGATTTAAACTTAAACATTCTCCAAACTACTTGCCGGTTCCGCCCCTAGCGAACGAATGCGAAGCTATATTAGAATCATACCACCAAAAAAAAGCTGAGCGGGAGTAGTAGAACTACTTGGTTCCGTGAAAGTCCGATGCCACGCCTTCCGCGACAGCGTAACACGTATCGTCCTGCCGACGCCTTTGAAGGGAGCAACAAGGAAAAGACGTCGGCGCTCGTGGTGACGGCGTGAGCGCTGACTGCGCCAGCAGCGGCCAGGATCCGCCGCCGGTGGCACAGTGACACAGATTACGGCACTGCACGGGGCGGCCCTCGTTCTCGTCCTCAGCCTCATCCTCATTGAGCGCGGAGGGGGCTTAGGAGGCGGCGCGCCGGGCGCTTCTCTCCGTTCTCGCTGCGCACTCGGCGGATTCACTCTCCTCCACCCGGTCGGCATTCTGGGCCCTTCTCGCAGCGCGCAGTCATGTCCTCTATTTCTTCCCGCCACCCGCCCAGCCGTCCTCTTCCCTCGATATTACTCGCTCCCAACCGCGTGCTGGTGTGCGACCTTCGCCCTTGCCCCCGCATTGCCGATCCCGCCTCATCCCGAGTCGGCCTTCCCTGTTCTTCCCGACCTTACAGCTGACTCCCAAATCAGCGCGCTCCAAGGCCGTTGAAACGAAGATACGTTTTGGCTTCCAGTTCGCCTTGCTTTCGGCTTGGGGGATTGCGATTGCTTCACGGGATGGCGATGAGTAGATAGATCAGTGTCGAGTAGTCTAGTAGATAGATCAGTGTCGTTTTTGTAGTGTTACAGATAGGAAAGGACGTCTAGCCAGCGAAGTTGTCTTCAGAAACTGCCATGGTTGAAATTGTGACGCTGTTGCTCCACTAGTTTTCGCCAACTCCGCGCCACTTTGTTTTTTCACAAATCAAACTTAATTTTCTACCCCTTACTTTTCCTCTCAATCTTGCCTCATTTCGCAATATTTTCCCTTCATCTGTCTTGAATTTCACCCATTCCGCCTACGCCTTCATCTCTTGACATTTTCTTCAACTCCCCACCACGCCCGTGCCGAACCACACTACCCACCTCATCAGCCCCCCCCCCCCCCCCGCTCAATCAAGCTTGAACATCTTTGCCCAGTTCGGCCCCGCTCCGCCGTCTCCCACCAACGATCCGCCTCCTCTCCCCGCCTCGTCTCCTCCTCTCCCAACTCGCTCCGCCGCTCCTTGCCCCAGCAGACTCCATCTCGCCGCACCTCCCCACCCAACTTGACCCCATCCTACCCATCACCACGGAGTCCACCCCATCCCACCCGCCCCTCACCTCTCCTCCCCCCCCCGCCTATCCCCGCCCGGCCTACTCGGCGTCGCCTCGTCCTACCCCACCCGGTTCCGCGCCGCCCCGCTCCTCTGCGCGTGTTCTTTGTCCCCGCCGCCCACGCCACACGCGCTCCGCGCCAAGTGACGCAACGCAGAGCGCGCAGCGGCGCCTACCGGAAGCGGCGCTCGCCGCCATGTTGGCCGCAGCGCGGCGGTTCGCGCTTGCTAACGAGGGAACGCTGCGAGCGGGCGCGTGGGCGGAGGAGGGCGGGCGCGTGTTACGTAACAACGAACAGAGCTGGGGCGGCAGCATCAGCGCTCGGGACCTTCGCGCGAACTGTGTCAATCGCTTTACAGCCAATACCAGCTCGCACTCAAACGGCACTAGGGTAGTCATTTCAAACGTGGGTTGCAATGTGTGGTCCTGGTCGAGCCTTCGTTCCTCTTGAATGGCAATAATTAAATTTCTCTTGCACAGAGATGTGGGGATAATGTAGCCCTGTTTAAGAACTCTGACTAAAGCCAGTTACTCGTAGCTTTTGTTCAAAGCCAATTAGTTCGCTAATAGCTAGTCAAAGTCCGCAGACGCCGCTGTAATTACTCGTTATTTGGGAATTTTGTTCAATCAGTTGCAACGTTTTCCAATAGTTTTTCCAGATTGTAGATGGATTAAAAATGTCATTTACTCCATTCATTCTGTTTGGGCAGAGACAGTAGTTTTATAAGTGCTCGATAAAATGGCAGCGTATTTAGGCAACTAACAGTTTTTCCTAAGTAAAAGGTAAAGTGAAATGTTGGGAAAGTAAAGACGGCGTAACTTGTAACAATATAATATATAGTAAAAACACTATAATTTTTCGAACAAATTTTGAAAACTCTAAATTTACGTAGTATTTTAATATTGAGATCAATCTGGAAGAAATTATTGGTCCAATCATTAACTGGGGATTTTATTTTATAGGACAAATCCTTATGTAACAATTATGACTAAAGAACATTCTACTAAGTAAAGTAAAATTACTTCAAGAAACGTAATCAACATTAAGTCCATATAGGCTCCTAAATTTATAATTAATTACCATGGGAGTATCGTAAATTTCATTGAATATTCTTTGCACATCATTTCGTTTACTACTCCAAAAACAGATAATAGAAAAACTATTCTAATGTCGGTAAACTCCATTTGTTGAAATGTCCTTGAGAATTTTCTTGTGCGATTCATTAATGAAACTTCCGATTTCGTGGCCTTCTTTTAAACTCAGAAGTGGCATACTAACTAGTTACGACACTGTATGGAAAGCATTGTTGATGAGTTGCCATTCACAATTATCGACACTTATAGTAATTGATATTGAATGACCTGCATTATTACTCTGAAATGTTTCACGTAACCAACAATTTGTGCCAGCTGATTGCAATAAAGTGCCATTTCAAATTACATTTCGATTAATAGATACGTGTCATAAAATTGAATATACGTGTATAAAAAGAAACTAAAATACTCTGTTTTTATGCGTCTCAGGTTAGTGCGTCATATTCTATCGGTACCTCATGCAAAGCTCATGTTACAGAAGCAAACGTACATTCGAAATTTCTCGGAAATTTTATACTGCAGCTTAATTTAGAACGAACTCAAAATATTATGAATGACAGCCACGGTGGCGGTTTACAGTTTGAGGATGTGCATTTCACGCACGGAAATGTCGCGCCCCTTCATTTCCGTGCGGTCCGCTCATTCGTAATCCCCTTCCTCTCCCCGAATGCTAGACCATTCCGCCCCCGCTCTGCACCTGTTCCTCACCGCCTCTCCCCGCCTCGGACCGCGCCTTCCCCGCCCTCCCGACTCACCATAACAATTTACGCTTTCCACTTCCCTCCCCAATTCCCGCTCCCCGCCACACTCCCCACCCACATTCCTCGCCCCACCACCCCACTTCCTGTGCACACTCCCCGACACCTCTTCCTCAGTT